>JAZDUA010000033.1:0-2400000 GCA_038098605.1 Gryllus longicercus
GAATAAAGTACTGTACTATTCTAGTCAAAACAATTTAAAATATTTTTTATTCTCAGCGCATTACATTATCAGGAATAATGGCAGAGTGATATTACTTAGTTACATATATTGTTCCTCGAACATTTTACGGCGCAATAAAGAGATACGAATATGATTAGATGCCACACATCTTGAGATATGACCAGAGAAGGAAAATATGAACAAAGAAATAGAAAAACAATATTGTTCTCTAAATAATAATTTCTTAACATCTTCATTTGCTTTGTCCAGTACAATGTCTCATGCAGAGGCGAGAACTTTGTACCGATAGTTTATATGTTAGTGCAATAGCTGAAACGCTACAGAAAGGCAGTCTTATATCCCAGTTTGACAATGTGAAAATACTTAATTACAAATTGTGGAATACACTATAGGATAAGGATACGGGATAAGTTCGTAAGTAACTTTGTAGTAAAAACTAATGAAAGAAAATCGGTCTGATACATTAATCAGTTATATTTCTAAAGATGTCTATTTGTAAATGTGCCAATATCCATTTTCTACCCAAACCCAGTCAAGTTCTCACTAATTTTTCCCATCACCACCACAATTTCAGAAAGAATGTCCACCACCTACACCAAGGAAATTGACATATACATTCCGACTTTGAAAAAGCGACGGCAATATCATTGCGGGTGCATTTTACGAGGAGAAGCCCAGCGTCCAAGCCCCTAAAACCCCGAGATCTGGCACAAAAATCAGATGAAAAATTCCGCGACACAAGTCAACCGAAACGTTAAAAGCTTTTGCAAGTTCGCCGACGATTCTCTGTCAGCCATTTTTCGCGCGGTGGCGGCGGCGCCGGCGGCGGCAGCGGCCGTTGTCCAAGTGCTTGCTGCGTGTCGCTGTGTGGAGGCCGCCGTTTTTCTGGATTAGGGAATGTTTTTGAGCCCGCGCGTATTTCCCCCCGTCGCGCCGCTTCACGTCCGCGCGCGCGCTGGCCGTTCGGGGGCTGTCGCCGCGCGGGCGCGCGAGATTTGTGGCGGGGCGTGGCCCTGGCGGGCAGGGTGCGGGAGAGCACGGGAGGGCACGCGAGCGCACGCTGTCTTGCTTGCGGGGTGCGCACACGTGCCGTGGGTGGAGGGCGTCACATGCCCTGCGATGCACGGCTACCATTTCCCCATAATTAGATTTTTTGATAAAGGCCTTTCTCATTTAATCAGTTGTTACGGAGTCATCCAATTGGGAACTTGAACGTCACTTCAAGCTCCCGATTGAATGACACCGTAACAGTTGACTTAGTACGTCAAGTGCCACTAGAAATAATCGAAGTGCACAAGGACTGCGCAGTGGTGTTAGTGCCAGCGCCCAGAGCATACGCGGGCACACGCGTTGCCACCGTTGCAACGCGCAGTACTTTAAGCAGAGTTCTAGAAGACTCGATACGTAGATATATCCGACCGTTATTTGTAATGAATTTGGCTCAAACTGTTCTCTAACATTTGCGGGCAAAGAATTCTTGTGTCTTGCCGAATCGCGCTAGTGGTTAGTACGAGTAGATTAACTTATACCCAAGAAATATATTAGTACGATTACTTTATGCCATATACAGATGTCCAAACCAAATTGAAACCAAGAATTGTGATTACTGTGCACAAGACATCACTAAACGACGTTGGAAATCTCGACGCTTTGCTTGCTATTTGGAGATTTAAAGTTAAACAGCTCGTGTTTTTATAATTGCTCATGTATAAGGCTTTCACGCATATTCGCGTAAATGCAGTTTGCAAGTGTCATATACTATTAGCCGATACTCTGAACTTGAAAACTTCAGTGTTTGCATATTACAAGCATATTTGCCGTCGACTGCGTAACAAGCAAACAAGCTCTTTTATTTTACTTCCGATTGTACTGCAGGTCGTGGGCTCTGGTAGAGGTTGCTCTAGCGATACTCATCTGATGGAGGATGGTCGCGAAACCTAACTCAACCAGAATGTCTCTGGCCGGCGCATTGTATACTATATTAAATTATATATATAATAGTATACTATAGTATATTATTATTATTATTATTATTATTATTATTATTATTATTATTATAGTATACTATATACAGATACCAAGACATACCCGATCAAAATCGAAACAGAGTTGTGATAACTGCACACAATGATGTCAGTAAATGTGGTAAAACGACATGCTGCATGCTATTTGTAGATTAAAAGTTACTTTTTGTAAAATCGCTCGTAAAATTGCTCGTCTTCCGCGTATACTCGCAAAAATGCTGTTTGTAATACTGCGTTTATTCGTTTTACACTTCACTGTGTAATAGCATATTTGTCGCGGACTGCGCGACAAGAAAATGTTTGTCTTTTATTTTGCTGGCGACTGTACTGCCAGTCGCGGTCTCCGGTGCGGGTTCCTCTAGCGATAATCATCTACTGCAGGATAGTCGCGAAACAGAACCGACCGGAGCGTCTCTGGCCACCGGATTGCAGTTAGGAAAATTGCAGTCATGCAAACAAGGTAAAAGCAATACAGAATACGTACGGTATGCCTCACTCATTTAAACCGTTGACCCGAACTGTTTACAGTAAATTAGAATAGGGATCAGGCTGCTGTGTTCCTGTGTACACGCTCCAAATTCCGGCGTTCAAATTAGTGACATCCCCATGTACACGCGCGACAGTCTCGAGCGTGGCGGACGGTAACGTCGCATATTTATGTTCTTTGACGGCCAAAGCAAAGGTATCGGCGGCATCAGAGTCAACACGTCGGTGCGGGAATGCGCTCCTCGTTGACTGCATTCGATCGTCGAGGCCCATAAATACATGGTGTTAGTTATGGTCAATCAAGGAGTAACTATATATCTTGTAGGACAGTGGTATTCTCAGGATATTTAAAGACAACCGAAACACTCGTTTATTAAAAACAGAAATAGTTTATTATAATCAAACGCAATAAAACCACAACATTTCGCCACACAATATGGCGGCATCATCAGGCAGTCTCAGACAAAAAACAAACATATTTATAGAAAAAATCCACATAATAAGAAAGTCACAACCCGGATACATAGTGAAATAAAACAAAGAGTACACTCAAATAAGAGAGGTCGACCTCCAGCGTCGAAATCAGAAAGCAAAATCTTTAAATATCTTGAGAATACCACTGAGGTACAAAATATGTGATGTTTCGGGTATCTCGCGATCTAAGTTCGATTCGTAGCACCGGCGCGCCGCGGCGTTGCTCTTGTGTTCAAGTATGAGGCTCGCACAAGACGCAATACGCAAATATGATATATGCATACATTTTCACTACAGTAACTAAGCACCGCAACATACTTGAAACTGTCGACAAATTTCCAACGATTCCAACAAATTTCCAAATTTGCAACGATTTATACCCAGTGCCCTCAGCGTTAACGTAGACCGCGCACCGGTACAGCATTGCTACATTAAACGTGAATCGTATCACCGAATGCATTAGTTCCTTTGCGCCGGAGCTGTACGAAGTACAATGTTCTGTACAAAGTACAGTGATGGGTAAAGATTGAGTATATTGTTTCTTGAAAGAAAACAATATTTTCTGTGATATGATTATGCTTTTGCGAACCATTATATCACACACTTTTCTTTCTCATTCGATGGCGCTTTATTTGAAACTCATGAAATTATATTCATGATGCCATAATAATTTATCCTGTTCAATTCATCCCTATGAAATTCAATTCGATATATTGTAGATACTTGAATATCACAAATGAGGGACACCTCGCACTACGTTTCGCCAGCCCCCGGAGTCACAGTCCAATGAATTACCTCGACGAAGAGTGAAGCGCTCACTCTTCTCACGGCCCCGCAGCCCACGTCGTCCCCCTCCGGCAGAGGGCGGAGGCGAGCCACGAACTCCTGCCCTCGGCGCTCCACGCAACTTCATGCTCCCTCCTCCCCCACCCCTACCCCCGCCCGACGCAGAGCGAGGTCGAGTGCGAAAGTTATCGCTATTCAAGTTCATGCGGCGGCGCTGTGTGTGTGAGTGCGGAGTCGGGCGAAGCGGCACCGGCGGCTGAGAAATCTGTTTGCGCGCGCCCTCCGAGGCGGCGGGCGGGGCGGGGCGGGGGAGGGGCAGGGGAGGGGCGGGACAGGGCGGGCGCAGGTGACAACGCAAATGTTGACCTCCGTGGCGGCGGGGCGTGGGCGGGGGCGAAGCACTGCCGCGGGCGCCGCCGCCGCCACCGCCGCGAAGTTGACCAACTCAAACAGCAAACGCGACTTGGCGCCGCGCCCGCCGCCGCCACCGCCGCCGCCGCCGCCTCAGAAGCACGAGGGAGCGCGCCGAGGGTGGAAAGAGAGCGAGCGCCCATGCGAGACGAGACACCTCGAGCGGAAGAGCCACACTCGCACAAAAAGGGAACGAGAGAAAAGCTCGCGCGAAGAAACGAAACAGGGAAGTTAATAAAGAACACACGGAAGATTGCGTTTCAAAAGCAAATGGGAGAGCGAGCGAGATGAATCAGAAAAGAACAAGGAACTTTTCAAATGAGAGAGAAATTAGAGAATCAAATAAATGTGGTAAGATTGACGAGAAAAAGTGAAGATAACCGACCAAGGAGATGTCAAAATGGGGCACAAGTTAAGAATAGTACATTTTAAAATTAACCAGTGTTTCATCAACGTCGTAGAACTAGACATTTCCAAACTTTTCGGTATTAACACGACATTTGGAGGTCAAAGAATCTTATTCGTTGATGGCACTCTCCACCAAGTCATGCGTAATCATATCCACAAACTATTGCAGCACAAAGAGCTATAATTTTCAAAATAAATCAGCTATATTTATAAAAATTGTAAGTGTCAAGATGCTAACAATAAGATGTTATGCACATCGAGTCGAGATTTTCTCCATGCTAGGAGATAAAGAGGGCCACAGATTGCGAAATAATCTTGTACTGTGAGACGATATTTGCTAATCGGAAAATTATAAAGTTTAACCTTCATCGTGTGCAAATTGTATTAGAAATACCATGTTTATGTTTTAAAGACCTCTGCTCATGAGACTGGTGAGATATAAGCAATTACTGTAGTCAATAAAATATTGATCACAATCTAGGGAATCGTAACACCCTGTTGGAATCCCCTCTTGAGAGACCCTGAATCAGCCGCATGATCAAAATGTACTTGCATGTACCGCGACCACGCGATAGCAAATTCACGTGTGGAGGGAGGGCGGCCAGACAAGCGGCAAATTTACACGGCGTGTGGAGCTCCTGGAATAATGAGGAGCTGCTTCTGCTAATGCAGCAGCGCTCCAAGGAAAATGTTTGCTACGGCCCAGACCTGGGTGCCGCTGGCGGCAGACAAAAGCGGCTCGTCCGATGGTGGTGGTGGTGGAGGCGGAGGTTGGTGGAGGAATGCGGGAGGGTGGGACGGCGGCGGTGGCGGCGGCGACGGTGCAGCGGAGGTGGCGGGACGGGGGCCGGGACGGGGGCCGGGACGGGGGCCGGGACGGGGGCCGGGACGGGGGCCGGGACGGGGGCCGGGACGGGGGCCGGGACGGGGGCCGGGACGGGGGCCGGGACGGGGGCCGGAACGGGGGCCGGGACGGGGGCCGGGACGGGGGCCGGGACGGGGGCCGGGACGGGGGGCGGGGCTTGGCGGAGAGGCGATGAGGTGGCGGGGAAGCAGGACAGCGGGAGCGAACGGTGGTGGCGGGGTGGCGGCGAAGAGACGTCGGGACAGCGACGGCGGTGGCGGGGAAAGGCCGCGGGGCGGGGCGAGGGGCGGGGCGAGGGGCGGGGAGGCGGGACAGCGCGGGCGACTCGGTGGCGGCGGCAGCCGTCTGCGGACCAGGAGCGCGTGGGCGGTCGGCGTCGGAGGGGGTGGAGGGGGTCCGATAAGCCGAGGGCGAGCGCGCCGGCGCACAATGCGCTCCAGGGCGCGCGATATAATTAAGTGGGCGAGCGGCCGCCGCTTCACACGCAGGCTTAGTTTAATATCTGTTTACCGACCGAATTAATTGTCGCCGCCCCGCGCACCTTAATCCCCGCCCCCGCGCGTCACCATGGCGACGCCGCTGGGCGCCGTGCGTCCCCGCCCGCACCTCACCGTTCTAGGAACTTCTCTGTGTGTGCGCACGGCACACACTGCGGAAGGGGAGACCCGCGTTTGCCACAGGTAACTCGGACCTCCTTAATGTTGCAACTTCTCGGCCCGCGCATATACGTCTACGTGGTGGCCATCATGTAACATCAAAATAGTTCCTAACCTCTCGACGTCGTTCTGGCAACGTTGATGATACATCGTCTCCAAAGTATCAGAGGGATGTTTACCTTCACGCGACGGAGCGGTTTCCCTCTAAGATCATGTTTGAAAGTCGTCATTAACACAAACTTCGATATAGAGAGACAAATTGTGGCATACTGCGCAGGTGACTTAGAATTTGAATGTGAGTCCTGCAGAGATGTATTTACGGAGTGATTAAGTTCTAAAGGGACTTTTTAATATGTGGTTATTAGATCTATATCAAAATTGACTCCTGGACATTTCATCTGCTCTGTGCAAAGGATTGTTTTTAAGATTATGCAATACACATTTCATTTCAAATTGTTCCTGATTGATATTGTCTTAGAGCCGCGAATTGCTTACGCTGAAAGCTGATACTAATGGAGAACAATGCAGTTGCACTGGTGTGTAGGTTTGCGGGTCGCTCGTCCTCCGCCAGAGCACTAGCGTCCGGCGCAGGTGCGTTGCCAAGACGACGGCTTTGCGCCCACACGCACCACTCGTCGCGGAGACGAGTCAATGGGATGCAGTGGGGGCGACGCCAGGCCGAGTTGATCGCTCCAGGGAGGAGAAGGGTGGCGGATGGCGGAGACCGGCGGGGATGACGAGGGCAGCAGGACAGGCGGAGGAGGTAAGGCTGGGGGTGGAAAAAGGGGGGAAGGAGGGTGGCAGTGAGAGGTGAAGGGTAGCGGTGGGAGGCGGCGGGCGGCGGCTGGTGGCGGAGTGCGGCGAAGAGCGGAGATGGGCGGCGGAGGGAGATGGAAGGGAGGCGGTAGAAGGGTGACGAAAGGGGTGAAGGGATGCGAAGGGAACGGAGTATGAAGGGGTGGCGGGGGTCAGGGAGGGGTAGGCGGGAAGCTGTGAGAGAGGCTAAAAATAGAGACACCACTGGTGGGATGTGGCGGGGCGCTATGAAAAGGGCTAAAGGGGGAAATGAGGTGGACAATGGTCAAACCACTCAGAGGAAGAACGTCAGCCCGTGGGAGATGAGATAATTTAATAGCATCACGAAACTTGTGTTGATCAAATCCTGTTTTTTCGAGTTGAGTGATCACGTACTTGTAAAGCATATTAAAAATTTCAAATAGCAGAGGTGTATTTGCACGTGGAATACCTTCTCCATTCAGATATTAGAAGATAATGGTAACCCCTCAATATACGTTCTGCACATGGCTCACTTAAATCAATCACTCAACATATATTTGTCATAGAACAAAAAATCACAAAATTCAGCTCCAACGAATTTTAAATAAATAAATACATACGTCCTAAAAACATCATCAGTGAAATAGGATACGAGTTTTGGATTTAATAAACGCACCTCTTGATAATCGAATACTTTTCTTTAAAATTTTCACTTTGATATTTACTGTCGGTACTCCTTCGCAAAGCGACCTGTAGGTGGGCGCCGGATCTCACCATCCAATGGGGGAGGAGCACCGCAGGATAAAAATAATTTCTACAGTAATGAGACTAATGACCACAGCAGTTGACGTGCTCGTAGCATCAATCAATCAAGAAACCGCGGAGAACTACTGATCAGAGCAGCGGGCTGCTAGAATTCCACAGCATACAGTGGCTAAATTCGACTTAAACTTAAAAACTTCTTCATCACGTCTCGTACCCAAGGAACTCCTGATCAGGGAGGCATCGGCACTGTTGCATCTGAGCGTTCTCCGTCAGTAATCTCGGTTTCACTCTTTAATGCGTTGCATTCGTTTCAAAAAATATTGTAATAAGTTACGAGTATTTTCAAATTTTCTCATGAATAGAATAAACTCCAAAATTTTAAGATTTTGGGAAGAATAAAATTATCTAAAAATAATGTTTTGTCCAGTTTCTCTCGATTAATTGAACAAATATTAAGTAAGTCTATCTTTTCCTACTAGCAACTAAAAGAACTTAGCCGGGGGGCTGCAAACGTCACTTATTGTTTTTTCTTCTTCGGACGTTAAACAAATATAAATGACACTGAATTCCCATCTTCTTGCGTAAATATTTGCTGCCGGTAGAGGAAACAGTTCTGTGAGTTGCACTCCCCAAATAACCAATCCACTACGTGGAGAAGCTTAGAAATGCCTCTAATTCTTCCCCCACAGCGCATTGCCACAGCGCTCAAATACTTGAAGACTCATTTGCTTTGAGGACGCGAGGACGGGGGGTGCGAGTGGAGGATTTGAATGCGAGGCGCGCTGAATGCGGCGCGGCGCCCTCGTCCTTTGGATAAAATTCAATTTCCACTCGGCGCAAGTGGAGATATTGTGTTTCGCCCTCGGCGCTGGGCGGGGCGCGAGTCGGGGCGGGGCGGGGCGCGGGCGCGAGCTCGGGCGTGGGCGGCGGATGGCCAAACAACACCTGCACATGTCGGCCAGCGTTGACGGACAGAGTGTTGCGAGAGGGCAAACAGTGTCGCCCTTGAGCGAGCACCGCGCACACGCGCCAGAGGGCGCTCCAGCCGCTGGAGGGCGCTTGGCGCTCATGCGGGGGCGGGGGCGGAGGCAGGGGCGTGTCACTGCGGCTCTCCCGCGCCTTTTCCCTTCCGGCCTCGCGCACGCGGTTTCTGCCGGCAGACAGGCTTAGCTGGCTCAGGGCAGCAATTGATGTCACGGCAGTGCCTCGGACCGGGGGGTCCTAAGGTTCGAGTCCCGATTTTCGACACTAGCTTCATAGCTAGGTCGATTTCAGCCGCGGTCGGGAGGAGAATTCTACCGGCTGGCTGCTCTGATCGGTAATTTTCCGTGGTTTTCTCCTATCAACACTTGATGATTGCCCAAGCCGTACCTCAACAAGCAATCCACGGACTGTGCACAATCTTTCCTCCTTTTTCCTTGTCCTATCCTTACCTTACTTGCATCCACTTACACTTACATATCACACATCCAATGCTGAGAGACCAATCGCAAGCTTAGAACTTGTCCCGGTTGGAGCAATGGGCTTGCCCCGGTTGGGGAGGTACCCCAATGGTGGGAGATACAAGCTTGAGGAAAACCCCACAAGCCAATGGGCAGGTTGGCGCCGGATCTCGCCATCCAGCGAGGGAAGATCGCAGCCACCTCACGCAATAAAAACATTAACCACACATACGGGATTAATGACCCTAGCAGTTCCCGCGTCCGTAATTACTAATGAATCATTTTGCCCGCGGCCGGCGGCAGATCCAGTCTCCCTCAGACGGCACAATAGCTCTGAATTTGTCTGACTTAGAAGTGGAATGACAGAGGTGCAATCGCTCATTAAAAAGAGTAAAAACCGAACGCGAATTCTGCAGGGAGAGCGCTGGTGTCACACGACATTTCTGTTCATGTAAACAAGCTGACGCTACAATGTGGCGCTCTGTGGCGCGGCAGGATCAGCAAGCGGCAGAGTCACATGCGTGACGGGACGCGATGCGGTTCATTCAGTTGGAAAATGGCGTTCTCAAAGCCTACGTGTTGCTTGTTTGTGAGTCGCATTTGAATTGGACAAGTTTGAAAAGCCAGAACTAGGGTTTTGACAAATTACACGAAATTATGAAGAACTTCAAAAATTGAAACCGAAACCAAAACCTGATGATTCCGTTCAGATGAAAGAATCCGTCTAGATGAAAGAATAACGGTTTAGGATTCTATAATAATTACTATTTTGGTGCTATTTTTGGTGGAGCCAGGTAGATATGAGACTCGTCACGTATATATGAAATTTCCAAAACTGCGCGTTGGCAGCAGCACTTACTAAAAGATCGTACGTTAAACGGAAACAACAGAACTGCTCGGGTAGTCATCCCTCTTCCATCCGTCTGTCTGTCACGGTTAGACCACTTTCAGTCTACCAATTAAGACAAATGTGGTATCATTTGACGCGTCTTTGTCTTCTGATGGGGAACTGATCATTTGTTTCCGATCCATAAAAAAATTCAAAGACATTTCTCTAAAAACGTTTTTTTTTAAATCACTAAACTCCGTTCTGGGATATTTACAGCACCTACAGAGGAAACTATTAGTTCATTTGATCTCTTGACAAATCCATTGACTCAGTTCTTAGCAAGTTCCCTCTAGAATATTCTAGAAGAATTCTAGAGAACACAAGTGATATTAACGGTTTTAAGGCATCTAGATTACACTGTTGAAAGGTTGTAATGTACTAAACTATCTCCCCGATATTTTCAGTTTAACAACATGATTGTTCATATTGACGATAATTAAACATCATTTAGTGACAAAATGAAAATTAAAACAATTACTTTAATCAGTACTTTTCATGTAACATTCAATGCCTGAAAAAAGAAAAGTTAAAACATGTAAAATTTATTTTTATTATGTGCAGGCCATTCACAAACATTTTAACATGAAAATACTCGCCGGAGATACCTCGCTAAGCTAGCTGTTAATTAAAGAATTGCAAGCACTGTTTAACCCGAACCTTCATATCATATTATAATTATCTTACACTGTGCAACAAGTAACTGGAAAATAAGGGGCACTATTTGTGAAAATAATTTTAAAAGCGCGCTGACAATTTTGTACACAATTCATAACTTTTTCAATATATTTTAAATGTAGCCAGGATTTTAGTTTTTAAACAAAATAACTTTTCCATCCTTTCTGGAATTGTGTTGTAGAGAGATGACAGAACGTATAGAATGGAATATGTACTCTAAAATGCACAGTCTGTTCAGTTTTTATATGCGTTGCAGCTGAAAAGTAACTGGAAATGTCGTCTTTAGAGAAAAATAACGGTTCGGTGGTTTTAGCGTTTTGATTCCCATCCGCTAAGCGGAGCATACCTCCAAAGGGTAGAAAGCTCGTTCGCAGCACGTCCTTTGAACCAGAGATGCCAGCTGCTGGCGTCGCCCATTGGCGGTAATCGATGCACAAACAAACATTTTTTAACGAGGAACTACCCGCCGGGAAAGTCGCGCTGTTAAGTTATCTGTTAACTAAATAAATGGAAACATTGTCTGACCATAACCCTAATAACCCATTAACACTGTCTAATAATACGCAACAAGTAAAAAGAAAAATAAAGGGCATTATTTGCGAAAATAACTTTGAAAGCGCAGCTACACTTTTTGACCCAATCCATAACATTTTGAAAATTTGTTAAATGTTTATAAGCGGGATAATCAGGATAAGCAGGATAACAACAACTACAACTTGTCCATCTTTCTTGACATTGTGCTGGAGAGAAACAGATCACAGAACGTATAGGATGGAATATGTTCTCTACAGCGCCGTGTCTTCAGTAACAATACGCATCGAAAGTTCATTACATCTAAAAAAAAATATCTGCGAATGAGTTGGGTAGAGAAAAATAAGGGTTCGGTTGCTAGTATCCTTTTCATTCCCATCTTCTATGTAGGAGACACCTCCAAAGGTCTCAAACTCGTTCGCGACTGTCCTTTGACGTCGGGATGCCAGCTGCTGGCGTCGCTCCTTGGAGGCACCTCTGCGACCGCGATTTCCGAAGCGCTCAAGACGCCCCCCTTTAAAGGCGGTGGCGGCAGAGAGCCCTGTGGAGGCGCGGCGTTGCCGGCCGGCGGCATCCGCCCCTCCCTCCCACACCCCGCCCCGCCCCGCCCCGCCCCGCCCGCCCCGCCTCCTCGTGGCGCCAGGGTGTTGAAATCCAATATACAGCCGCCAACAGCGTTCGCCGCGCGGTGGCGCGGGCGACGGCGCCGAGAAGTGTCGCAATAGCCCGCGGCCTTTGTGATCGGCCCGACTAATCTCGGCGCAGCCGCCGCCGCCGCAGCCGCCGCACTGGGTGCCTCGCAAGCCCAGCGACGGAGGGACGAACGGCCGCCCGCTCGCCCGGGGCGATTGGAGTGCAGGGCCGGGGGGGGGGGTTGGGAGGCGCACAAGATACGCGAAGTTACGGAGACCTCTCGTCACTGGAGCAATGCCTTCGCCCGAAGCCGCACTTTTCTGTCGTTTCTTCCCAACAAACGTAGGTGTTGGGTATTTGGTTACTGGAGACGAGACTAATCTGAAAAGAAGATAATTCGATGGTCTGATATTGACAGACAGAAATCATGAACTTCTTACTCGTGTTCGTATCACAAACTAGGCCAAAACATTTATCGTACAGGTCTTTCGCAAAATTCTCATGTTTCTCCAAGTACTTTACCAAATAGAGAAAATGAGAATGTATAATTCTAATTGACATTGATGCTAAAAACTATTGGAATGTTTCTCTCTGATATTCAGTAAATAATGAAAATTACGTTTCATCATATCATTAAAACTGATCAGTACTAATCATTCACAACATAAGTAATAACACAAGACGTCATAATTTTAATGTAATTACTAAATTTTTGTAACTACCAGAAGAAAAGAAGAAAATTTCAATGGTATTTCGGAAAGACGTACGCTCTCTATTTGGGATCGGCATAAACAACTGACTCTGCTCTTAAGAGGTGGACGAGGTGCGTCAGCAGAAAAATCCCTTTTGCGGCCGTACGGCGACGCAGGCCCTTCAACAATTACAATCCCTTTCCGGGGCCCTGCGCGAGGCGTCGGGGATGGGGGGGGGGAGAGCGTGGCGGCGGAGACCGAAGGACGCGCGTTCCCCAGGGAGCGCCGCGCAATTACGCCCCTCGCGCCGCCCCACTCCCCCCCCCCCACGCATCGCCCCGCGGAGTCCAGCCTCCTCCACCCACAGCTTCGTCCGCGTAAACTTCACCACTCGCGTCTCCTCGCCATCTCCACCCATCGCACCGATATGCCTACCGCTGCTGCCTTCGCTTCCACTGTCATCCCCGGCCTTCGCAGCATTGGGTCACCTAAATTCCTCAAACTCATGTCTCCTCGCCTTCTTCGAACACACGTCACCGAATTTATCGTCACCACCTTCCACCTTCGTCTTCGTTGCTCTCTTTATCCTCTACGTCTCGACCGCGTATTCTTCCCCGCCATCTCAACCACCTCACCGATATGCCCACCTCTACCACCTTCGCTGGCCTCGTCATTCAGTAGCTTTGGACGTCTTAGTTTTACTGCAACCTACGTCTCATCGCCATCTTCTCCCTCCTCGTCGACCTGCCTGCCTCCTCTGCGACCTTCGCTGCTATCACCGTCTGCAGCCTCGGCCAACTAAACATCATCGCCACCAATTTCTCCGCGTCATATTCACTCGTCTCATCGACTCGCCTTCCTCCTCCGTCTTCGTTGACCACATTATCTCGCAGCCTCGATTGACTAAACTTCCCCGTCTTTTACATCACCTCGCCACCTCCACCCACATCATGAACCTCTCTGCTCTGCCACACTCGTAGCCTTAGCCATTCCCGCAGCCTTGGGAGTCAAAATTTCACCGCCACCCACGTCTCATTGCCATCTCCACCAGTCTCACCGACCTGTCCGCCTGTGCCACCTTTGATGTCCTCGGCGTACCCACCCCCTCGGCCGCCTAAACTTCACTGCCTTCCACTTGTCCTCCCATCTTCACACACCTCACCTATTTGCCTTCCTCTGCTGCCGCTTCTGCCTTCTTCATCCGCATAGCCCCGGACATCTAAAGTTCACCGCCACCCACGTCTCCTCGCCATCATCATGTATCTCACCCACTTGCCTTCCCCCGGCGTCTTCGCTGCCCTCGCCATCCCCGCAACCAAGGCCGAGTAATCTTCGCCGCCAGCCACGTCTCTTCGCCATCTTCACGCTCCTCACCCACTTGTGTTCCATCGTCGTGTTCACTGCCTCTTCACGCCGTCTTTGTCGTAGTTCACTTCCCTATCACCCTAGTTGTCTACGCAACGTTCACTTCCCTATCACCCACGTTTCGTCACCATCTCCACCAGTCGCTGCCGCCTTTGGCTGCTCCCGGCAGCCTCTGTCGCACAAACACTGAACCTACTAGCATTGCCGTCCTCACTGTCGTCGCCACACACGTCGCTCTGCGACCTCCTCCGCATTCCTCAACGACACCGCAGCATCTGTTTGGCTCTTCCTGCTCCGATTCCTTCTCTTCTTACCCGACTGCACGTCCGCCATCCCGCCCCGTTCCTCCCACCAGCGCTGCGCTGGCCGAGCAGAGTCCCCAGGGCGGGTAACCTGACCGGCGGAATTCGAATAAATTTCCTGGGGACACCTTTTCATTAGCGGCCGGCGGCGGCGGCGCTGTCTTAGGTGCCGCTGACCGCAGCGCAACCGCAGCCGCCGCCCCCGCCCACGAGGCAAGGTGAGGTGAGGAGGAACGCCGATGATGAGAGGCCTCTGCGCCGGAAGGACGAGCACACACGTTGGTGGAAGCTGGCGAGGAGGCGGCGGAGGCTGAGAGTCGTCGCCTGGGCGAAGGAGAGCTCGCTTGGCAACTGGGCGGTGACACGGCGCGAGGCAGTCGCGGCGATGTGTAGGGGTGGTGCCTAGGCGGCGCGGCAGGAGTAGAAGGGTCAAGGAGTAACGAAGGAGGCGGAGAAATTGGAGAAGGTGGCGAGGAGCGGGCTGAGGCCAAGGGCCAGCGGACGATCGCCACGCGCGGCGAGGCAGGATGGAGATAGTAAGGACGGGGCTGGGAAGGACGGAGAGCGGCGGGACCGGACGGAGAGAGGCGGGCAAACGGTGCAGAACGAAATGGGTGGAGAAAATGGGGAAGGTGACAAGGAGAGGGGCACGGGCAAGGGCCAGCGGAGAGCGACCAAGCCCAAGAACCACGCATGGCGCAGGAGGAGCGGGACGGGGAGGGATGGGGCAAAACGGGGAGAAGCGGGACGGGCGGGGAGAAATGGAGGGGACGAGAAGAGGGGCGGAGCCAAGCAGCAGTGGACGATCTTTGCGCGCGACGGGGCAGGGCGGGGCGGGGCGGGGCGGGACATGGCGGGGTGGAGTAGGGGCCGGGCAGGGCGGAGCGGAACGGAGGCGAAGAAATCGGAGGTGGCGAGAAGCGAGTCGAGACCAAAGACCAGCGGACAATCGCCGTACGCGGCGGATAAGGCTGCGGCGGGGTTGGTTGGGGCGGGGCGGGGCAAGGCGGGGCGAGCCAGCGTCGCGACGCCGGCGCGCCGCGGCGCCTCGAGTGGCGGGGCCGCTAATTAAAACGAGCGCGCTTCCGGTTGCCGCCCCTCAACCCCCTCCCGCCGGAAGTTAAATTAATCCCCGCACCCCCAGGGACCCGGCCCGGCCAGGCCGCCCCGCCTCGGCCCTTGCTTCGGAGGGCCTGGCGCAGTGGACGGCGCGGAGCGACTCCAGCGCCCTCCGAAGGGCTTCTGCAGCTTCGCGACCTTCGGATCCGTCCGAGGGGTTGCTCAGAGAGTGATGCGGAACATGGCGCCGCCAAGTACGTACACGCACGGATCTTACGAGACACTTGCTTAAAAAATCGCAAAGATATTTCTTTTTCCTCCATTTCATTTCAAGGGCTTAGAGTAAGAAGGCCTTGTTTCAAAATTTTGAGGTTTTGAATTATATAGTGGAAGAAGTTATCTGGCTCAATTTTATCAAACATATTGTCGCATTGGATGTGACATTGGTATGCTTTCTGCTTACCATTCATCAACGGATAACATACGTGTTAACTCGTTCGAACTTGTTCTTCCATAAAAACAACGAAATGTTGAAGCTCTACTACAACTGAGAGCAGAGAACACAATTCAACTTCATTAAATTTTGTGAAGTAAAAATAATATAAATAAATCGGAAATTTTTATTAACAATTTACTTTCTATTTATGCATTTTTTTCAAAAATAATAAAAAAATGTAACGTACGCGGGAAAGAACACACTCTTTAGTTTATTTGAGCCCTAAAATCCCTCCTCTTCGCAAATAAAACTTCCAGGCAAAATTCACAAAACCTCCTATAACTCGTTTGATAGTTCTCTGTGTTAAAACCTGGCCGTAATCTGTAACTCTTTTCTTCTCTTTACAACAATGTATGCGCATTTTTCTCAGCAACAGTCAAAGTTTTCAACCAGTGTTTCACTTATTTGCAGTATTGTGCAAATTTGCACGTCCGATTAAACATAGCTTTTCTATTTATTTTTTTATATTTATGTATGTTCTTAATATTTATGTACGTTCAATAATTAAAACGTATTTGATTGGATAATACCTTCATAACTAAAATGTACCAATAAATCAGAGCAGCTGAGTCGTGTATTCCAAGAGAGAAACACGTTCACATATTATCTTCCTTAACATCGTTTCAAGAAAATCATGAATTATTTAATATTGTAAGAGGTTTATGATGATCACCCTAAAACACGATTTCCTTTCGTCAAGTAAGTAGGCAATGTTTTAACAAATAAAGAAACATTCCATTCGTTTTGACGCATTGCTTCTGTATGCAATACATCCGTAAATTCAGCTACTAATAAATTCCTGTGCACACGTAAACCGACCTGCGTGGATGAGCGCAGGCGGATGATTTACGACTGCACCTCTGTCTGACGTGAACGGCGATGAATCAGGCCCGAATTAGCGAGGGCGCGGGCTGTCGGCAGAAGATTCAATTCCCATCCAGCGAACTCAGGGGCTCCTGCACCGCGAGGCCCCGCATGAGGCAAAGCCCCCGAGACGCCTCATGCAATATCCTTTCACAGAGCGCCTGCGCGGCAAACGAGCAGATGATCCGCTGCGCCTTTCAGCAGCGCCGTTGTTGCCGCCGCCGTCACCCTCATCGTCACCGCCACCGTCGCCGCCTCCCCGCCGCCGCCCCGCAGCCCCGCAGCCCCGCCCCCCCACCGCCGCCCCGCCGCCCACGCCACAGTTACCTCGCCACCCTGCCACCCGGCCACCCCGCCGCCCCCGCCAGCGCCCCGTCCTCGCCACCACCTCTACCACCACCGCCCCCGCCACCTCCGCCACCGCCACGCCGACTCCCCGCCACTACCGCCGCCCCCCCGCCACCACCTCCACCACCGCCGCCACCGCCGCCACCGCCGCCAACGCCGTCACCACCGCCACCACTACCGCCGCTGCCGCCAACGCCTCATTCGTCGCCGCGCGCGCTGGCTCAGGCCGAGGTGGAGGCATGGAGCGCCTTCTTGCGGATTTTCATTAGCGGCGATTCCCACGCCGCCGCCGCCCTCAGCCGCCCCTATTGTTCCATCCCCGAGAACGCCTGCGCCTTCACTCCCGCAACTCACCCCTCGTCCACTCCTTCCTGCCCGTTTCCCACATCCTCTTCTTTTCAGAACCTTCCCTCGCGGTGCAGTCTTCATTTATCAGCTGCCACCACGTAGCATTCCTCTAATATGATCGTTCCCGCAAGAGCCTAAGCTCACGTACTAGTGAAGGAAATCACTATGGCATGTTAACAGAGCCAGGCACAACTGCTACTACTAAAAATCATGCACTGGCGCCTTATGATGTTGTCAATTACATTATGACAGTGAATTGCTTATCGTGAATTGCTCCCTACCACATGAAGAGTCTCATTTTCTTCAACTTTGCTGTTAAATTCTCCTTTAGACTTCTGTGGCTCGTCTATTGATTCGAATCAGAACCTTGGACTACGTAAATAAAATTTGTGATAACAACATGCTGCGTAGGAATCGTATTTTTTTAATTTATTCCACTTTCGTATCTCCCTCGTCGACTCATCGATCTTCTGGATTTCTGCACATGCCTCACCCCTGAAGACATGAATAGTCGAACTATCTCTACGCTGAAACACGACAGCGCCAATCCTGCTGTCAGTGGCGATGTATGTCCTCTTCTTGCCTCCGTTAATCACACACACGCTCATCGAGCTCAGCATCTAGGCGTTTGAGGAACTCCCTCCTTCCCCACATCGTAGTTCCATTACCGACGATTCACCAGACGCAACCTCAGGGCAACCGTCCGATCCACTGGTTTCTCGCTACTGTCCTTCACTTCCAGCGCTATCTTCCGGCGTCAGACGCATGTTCCACCCTCCGCCGCCCGCCTGCCCTCTCGCCCACCGGTCCTCACTCTCACCCGCCCGCTCGCCCGCCCGCTCGCCCGCCCGCCCGCCCGCCCGCTCGCCCGCCCGCCCGCCGTCGCTTCTCGCGCCGATTGATCGCCGCGGGCTAATCTCCTCCGTCGGAGCCCCCCGGGGCCGCTGCATAATGGCGGAATGATGAAGCCGCAGGCTGAAGGGCCTCGGCGAAGGGCCGCCCGCCTTCGCCTCGCCCGCCTGCCTGCCCTTTGTCCCTGAGCCTCCGCCTCCTCCGTCGCGCCCTTCGCCCGCTCCCCGCGCGTTGTCGCGACGCCGCTGCGCCCGGGCCACCGCTGACGAGCGCGTCTCCGGCCGGGCTGACACCGCTGTGTACACACAGGTATGGCCGGCGTCCCGTAAAGACGCGTGTTAGTACGCCTCAGTATATTAGAGGATAATGCAAGAAAGACACAAGCTAAATATCTGTATCCCAAAGGAAAACCGCTCATTTACCATTACTTTCAAGACAACAGTTTGAAGATGAATAATAAGAATGTTCTTTGCATTAAAGTGGACATGGTGTTATTTTCGCCACTTTTAAATTCATTATTAATGTATTTTGTGCAAGCTATTCAATACCTTCATGTAGAGCAATGAAATAGAAACCAAAGTGTTCAAATACCAATTACCAAAAAATGTATTATTTGACACAGTCCAAACATCATAATATGGTATACATACCTTGTTTGAACTGTGATATAACCTAACGAAGCAAACAATCTGTCTGAGAAACGTGGCATTTACTAAAATATTTTATTTCGAATCGATGGTCTATAATTAATAGATATTTTAATCCACAAGTTAAAAGTTAACTTACTAACTGTTAAAAGTTAATCTTATATAAAATAAATTATTCACTCTGTTTGTTGACGTACACATTAGTGTTTAGCACTTCCAATTATCAAAGTTTGGAGTCCAAAACGACACCAGGAATAGTACTTGGTGGAAAAAGCCAATATGGTATGATGGCCTATGGTCGAGACTCTATGTTGGATGTCAGCATGATCGTTGTCTATCGAAGTTTTTAGTCAAGCCATTCTCCTGAAAAATGTCATAGAAGGTCCAAATAATATGTCACAATTTGTAGAGTACGGCTTACAAACACAATTCAGGCCCTTATGTGCGTCCAAAAACGTGTTTCAGGGGCCTAGGGTGCACGGTTTCTGAATTAGTCACTGCAGGATTGTACGGCTTGTGCATTTGTCTCTTTCAATTCGTTCTTATCAGAACCCACAAAATTCCATATTTTTTTATCTGACGTTTGATGCAGATCTGGCGAGTAATTACGGAACAAAGGGTACCAAATTTGCGGGGTTTTGTGGAGTTGGCTTGTTATAACTGGTATAAAATCGCCATCTTTCCTTCGCTTTTCATGTAGGAGATAGCAGAAAAAAACTTGAACTCTTATATTATTTATTACTTACTGTTACACAGGGACTATTTTAATAGATTACCTTTATATGAAATATTGTTACCTAATATATCTTACTTGTTCTTTTCCTAGATGTATAATCATTCTTGACCCGCGGAGTAATCCTTCGGCTTCTCCCTTAAACCCCTGAATCTTTGAAAAACCTTATCTTGTATTCTTTATGTATGGTTTTATCTGCCATATCTCACCCTATCGAAATGGAATTCCACAAAATACTGTCCGAAACAACCAGGTGCACATTTAATACAAACCAATGTGCGTGGGTGAGGTCTGGTTCCACTTGCGTCCGCCGCCCTCGCGCTGCCCAGCCGCCGCTCCAGGGCTTCCTTCCAAACGCCCCCGCCCACCCCGATCGCCCGCGGCGCTACCGCACAACCCGATATTTCCATTTCCAGCCCATCCGGTGGCGCGTAAACCGCGCCGTAGGCGTGGGCGTGGAGGCGGGAGCGAAGATGAAGGCGAGGGTGGAGGCAAGGGCGAGGGCGAGTATGGGGCGCGGACGTGGCGCGGGTGGGGCGTGGGCGCGAGCGAGGAGAGGGCGAGGGTGGAGGGAAGGGCGAGGGCGGGGAACGGAGAGCCCCCGGGCGCGAATAGCCTGCGAGAGCCCACGGCGAGCGGGTGTAGGTCTGGTAGTGCACAGTCGCCCATGCCTGGCGAAACATCACAATCATTCGCGATGTTCTTGGTTCATAAACGACACCCAGTGAAGAGTGTTTCCGTAAACTGGATGCAGAGTTCCAAGATGAATTAAGTGAAGACACTGCAGTGCCTCTGATTATGGGCTTTGCTCAGGGACAGCACTGCCGCTGACTGCAGTGACTCAGACCGATATATCGTAGGGTTCGAATCCGGACGACCGCAGGAATTTCACTAGCTACTTAGCTAGGTGGAACTCAGCCCATTTCTGGAGAAGAATTCTAGCGGCCGTTTGCTCTGATAGTAGTTTTCATTGGTTTCTCCGAATGCCACAGTAACCTCACTAACGGGCAATGGACAGCGCGCAATCTTTCCTTCTGCCTTGTCCTATCCTCAGCCATTGCACACACTTATATGCACTACACCAGTAGACATAGCGGGAGTGCAGTCGGGAGCGTAGAGCGTGTGTCCCGACTGGGGCGTTGCCCTCTGGTGGGAGATACTTGGTTGGGGGGAAATTCCATAAGCCGACGGGTAGGTCGGCGTTGAAACTCACCGTCTTCTGAAGGAAGAATACTGCCACCTCCCACGATAGAAACTTGCACTGCACTTACGGGAATTATGACCTTAGCACTAGACAAGTCCATAGTCACTAATCAATCAATAAATAATGGCTTAGGCCAATACAAAATCAAAACATAGGCCACGTATGAACACCCATGACAGTTCTACACTAAGCAATAAACAGTGCATCAACTCCAATTGCCCAGCAAGTATAAATCGACTCTTAAGGTTACAAGGAGACAAACTGCTAACATTTTCTTATGTTTTCTTTTTCAGAAGGTCTGGATGCCCAACGCGAATGGTTGAAATGCCAGTATTTGATGGCCGCCGTTTGGTTGCATGGTTATGCCGTTGGGTTGCGTAATTAGATTTTGCACTTTAGTGACATCATTCAGATGAAATGAGTGAATCATGCAGCCGATGGATCCCCGATGCACGATACACCAGCATTTCCATGCCAATTTGTTACTTCAAATATATATATATATATATATATATATATATATATATATATATATATATATATATATATATATATATTTCTAACCCGTCCTTCTATTTTTGTTTACCACCTTGAACGGCGGCACCGTTGAGCAGTAGGGGGTTATCAAGATTTGCTCGTGAAGCGAGCTTAAAATTCTCGGGACGCAGGATCTTTGGGTGCGAGAAAGGTCTGAACCCTTGACACAAAAAAAAACATTGCAATAATTAAACAGGGTTTAATTGATTTTAACCCGCTTCGTCTTTACAACACACACACAAATGAATAAACACATAATTTACACCAAAAATTGAGACTCTGAAATGATTGCCCTAATCTCTACTGGGAATTCCCTTGGAAACTAACTATATCTAAATCTATGCTATTCTTTTTACATTGCACACGAAACCAAAATTTACAATTTACAATTTACAATCTCCTCCTTCAAAATATCACATGCAAGCAACAAAAAAATGTGTGCAAGCGCACCACTCGCATTTACAATTTAACTGTGGCTGAAAATAACAGAATAATAAATGTCCTATGTAGAATACTTTATGCAGGCAATAGTGCATCAAAATGTCTCCTACTATGATACTGCAATTTGTTGCCACCCGTGTCCTTAATTTCTTAACACTTTCCTATACTAATTTTTCCCTGCCGACGTGAACTTGACCTATTTTTCGCACCCTAACCGTTACCTCGTGGACATCCCACTTTTGGCCTTGAGGGTCGTGCGCTGGTCTTTGTGTCGACGTCGCTCGGTCCCAGCTTCTGTGTCGTAAAGAGACGGGATTCGCCTCTGCCGTCTACGTTGTCTTCTTGCGTCCTCTTCCTGTCTTCTTCCTAGTCGTTCCGTCTTCTTCCTCGTGCGCCTGGGTCCTCGGCCTCTTCTTCCTCCTCGTCTACTACCGGCGCCTCTGACCACGCCCACGTTGCGAAAATGTCCCTTGCACTTCACCGAATACTCGTGCAAGTTCCTCGCTCGTTGCTACTTCTACTTTGCTAAACCATAGCTTTCAATGCTTCTCTTACAACGGGTAACTTTTACTTCCCGTGTCGTTAATTGAAGGAATACTTTACTGAATCTGCACTATCTCGCGGATGCCTGACTAGAACGTCTGTTCGACGCCGAATAATCCTATCTAGTAGTCGTTGCAGCGACGAACAATATCTGAGCTAATGTTAATGAACAGCTGCTCGGCGAGCGGTGGCAAAAGATCTGCTAGTTCGACGAGCGGTGGCAAAAGAGAAGAGCTGCTTACTCGGCGAGTGGTGGCAAAAGAGGGCTCCCGCTTGCGGGTTCGCGTATACATCGCCCGACGCCTGGGGAAATTTCAGTGGTGGGGTTGCTTCCCCTCTCTCAACCCTTCACGAGGAAAACGTTGCTCGCTAGTTCGCCACCGTCTAGTACGTGCAACGGATACCAGGCCGCGCGTTTAAGAGCCTCTGCTTCGCCGCGCCTGCTATCCTCGCTGCCTGTCGGTGTATATATATTATATATATATATATATATATATATATATATATATATATATATATATATATATATATATATATATATATAATTTGAATAGTTGAAATAAAAAGATGATGAACGAGAAAGAAAATGAATTATTGTGAACTTATTGTCAGTTACGGTTTTCAAAGAATATCAATCAACTTTCCTGTTGTTGTCAAGATCAACTAAAGGACTACCTTGCTGACTTCCATGGCATCATACTAGAAAATATATTACATTGTTATCTTCCCCGGCGAAAAAATTTACAAATGCGTGAACCATACGGACGGAGGAGGGGGATGCCATCTTGAAAGCTTCCGTAAATTATAAACACGTTCATGAGAACACGCGTTTCACGTGTAATACGAGACAAAGGGATGTCAACTGACACGTTTAAGCACCGGAGAACCCCCATATTTGGCCCAAACGAAGAGCCGGGCCGCAAGCAAACGGAAGACTTTCCTCCAGACAGGACTGTAAATCAAGGAGCTCATCGGGCGCCCGCAGCAGCCGCAACATGTGGCCGCCTCTGGCTGCTCCTGGAGGGCGCTTCGTGGCGGAGCCACTTGGGCGCGCTGGGCGCCGCCCCCACCCCCTGCGCCCACAGGCGTTCGGGTGACAGGGCGGTGGAGGCGGCAGGCGACGCGACGCGACAGACAGGGCCGCGCGCGAAAAGTGCGGCGGCGCCAGTGGGCCACGACCGACCAACGAGGCGGAAAAACAAGGCGTTACCTTGGCACTTGTTGCCAAACTACCTGTACATTAATAATTTCTAATGGGTCTCTGAATTGGATAGAGTCATTGATTATTTCGTGTTTTCGGGCGCAACGTCAACTGCTACGGGCATTAGTGAGGGAAGTAAAGGTTCTTAACACGGAGGTGGTGGTTTTCTGCCCCCGCTTTTTGGTGAGACCCGGGGCTGACCTTCAGATCGTCTTGCAGGGTTTTCCCCCAATTAAGTATCTCCCACCAGAGGAGCGTCGCCCCAGATGAGACAAGCTCTAAGCATTTGAGATGTGTGGTAGTAATATTAGTAGTGGTAGTAGCATGTAGGTATGTGTGTAAGTAAGGGATGAGAATTCAAGAAGGAAGAGGAAGTAAAGATCGCAGGCGGTCCGTCACGCGTTATGGTACTGCTCCGACATTCGCCTGGTGTTGTTCAAGGAAACCACGAGAAACTGACGAACAGCGGGCCACTAGAATTCTCCAGACAACGGCTGAATTCGACGTAGCTGTCTAGCAAATGTGCAATATCTTGCCGTCTTCGGAAGTCAAACCCTAGGACCTCCCTGTGAGGGGCACTGCAGTGACGTCAGTTTGTTCCCTATGCCACATCAGTCGTTCTCCCCAAATTAGAAGATCACAAATATTTATTAAAAAGGTCAAAAATTAATATTGATTAAAATAAATTAGTATGCGGACCATTCGGACACATTTTCACTCCACATTCTGGTCGTAAGTCAAACATTAATAAATTATACACAACATTTGAAATAAAACGTACCAGATACAAGTAAATAGCACACTTATATTAGACTGACCATATTTTTGGAGAAATTATTAATTTTAAACCGCAAGTGAACGGCAAATGTACAGTACACTTGTATCAGGTATAATTTTATTTACAAATATTACATGTATTTCTTATTTTATACATATAGTCTTAAGATAAGAAAATAATGTTCCCACACTTCGTCATACCAATTTAATCCAATAAATTTTTAAAACTATTGTAGTAAATACTTGTGATCTACAAATTGTTTAGTGAATTTAATTTCAGGAATGGAAGGCAATAAAAAAATTGTATGAAATTTCTGTTAAATAAACCAAGAGACTGAACAAGTACATGTTAATTAATTTTCGATAGACCTAATAACCGTACCCAATTTCTTTAAACTAACGGATATCTGCAATCAGCGTAATAAAAATCCGCCTCCAAGCACCTTCCCTTCGTGCCCCTGAGCCACTGCGCGCGGGCGCCAGACGCCGGGAGGAATGCACGACCTCCCCTCCCTCCGGCGCTCCCACGGCGGCTGCGGAGGCACGCCCGCTATCAGCGCCCGCACGTGCGCCTCGGGGCCCGCCCCCTCCCCCCCCCCCGCCACCGCTCTCTTCGAGAGGGGGGGGGCGGAGACGCACTCTCCCCGGCGACAGAGCCGCCGGCGCAAGCGGCCGTAACTCTTGCGGCAACACGAGCCCTAATGTGTTAATGCCTCGTGTGCCGTTTCAGCGCTACTTCTATATTTTTTCTTCTTCTCAACTCCAGTTTGTCACGGCGCGTGATGCAGGTGTTATATTCAACTCATGGTTTCACCATTCTTCGTTAGCGTTGATATACACAGTAGGTTAGCACAGTGTCCGTGTCCAAATCACTTGAGTAGATGGATCAGGGCATTAACTGCAGTACTTCTGCACTGTACCTCTCCTGTACCACACTACAGTACCTCTGAATGGCAGTCCGGGAGGTTCGAGTCCCGACGGTGCCAGGATTTGCGACACTAGCCAGATAACTAGGCCGAGTTCTGTCGCTGTTTGGAAGATAATTCTAGCTGGCTGCTCTGATTGGTTGTTTTCCGTGGTTTCTCTGATCAACACCAAGCGAATGCCGAAGTAGTACCCTAGCAAACGGGCGACAGATCGCGCGTGATGTTTTCTTCCCATTCCTTGCCGTATCCTGTCCCTTACACGTACTTACACTTTCATGCACCACACATGCCGGGAGACCGGTCGGGAGCTTAGAGCTTGTCCCGGCTGTGGCGATGTCCCGTTGGTGGGTGATACCTGGTGGGGGAATCCCCGCCAGCTGACGGTAGGTGGGCGCCGGATCTCGCCATCCACCGGGGTAAGATCACATCCATCTCCCAAGCAAAAGGTATGCACTTCACTTACGGAACTAATGACATTAGCAGTTGGCGCGCTCGGAATCATTAGGAATCAATATATCAACCAAAAACAAATCAAAGATTTTTAGTAATTAAACTACAATATCAATATACACCGAATGCATAATTTTTGAAGAAGTGAAGTAAAACGATGGAGGCTCCATGGATGTCATGCTCGTAGAAGTCACACTTTGAAGGTACAGGAGTAGGATAATAAATATTTATAGGGTAAGATTTGTTTTGCACGATTCCTTCACTAACATTCTCAAGAATTCTTACTTAATGTTTTTGGCATTAACAAAGGAGTGAGGTCAGATGATAAACTCATACGCATATTTTGACATGTGAATGCAGAAAACGTATTATACCAATATGTAACAGTCCAATAACAGGTCTTCGATTCTTACCCCTTTTTATGTGCTTCTAATGATATGTACAGTTTATTTTGTTTACATTTAAAACACAAGACTAATATAGGACATTGTCTATATTATTAAAATACTAGTTTTCTTTCACATTTTGATATTTACATCAGTAATAGAATTTTAGTTTACATCTACATGTATCATAAACATAATATCTGCCACATATATTTAATAATATAATTAATTAATGTTTTAAATATCAATAAATATTAAGCTGAACAATTTTATATGCTCCTGATGTAGTTGTTTAAGGTATAATTTACAACACCCTCTATTTTTTACTACACCGTAGTTAAAAATTGCTTCGTAAAACAGTGGTTATAACTGCCGCGTGAAACGTAACAATTTAATTTCCTACACCTTATGAAGCTTATCTACTTTCGTCGATGTAAACAATTTAATTTTGGTGGGTACTCCTTTCAGTTGATGTCAAAAAAAACACGAAAAAATGACAATACATGTCGCGCAAAGACAAATAAATACAAAACGCACTTAAATATTTTCGCCTCCGACGCTTATGTAGCTCAAAAATTGGCTTGGCAATTTTCATTTCATAAAAAAATATGTCTGACAGAGAGACCAGAAAACACGTACCCGTTTTATTCGAAGATATAAAGTAAATGGAGCCTAACCTAATAATACGTGAAAACGAATGTCACTTGTGGGTAAGGCGCGACAGAAATTGTACCCCATAAGCTGTTTGTCCAAGGAGCCAAATTGTCCCTTTCTCTTTCGTCAGCCTCCCTTCCTTCCTGGTCGCGCCGCCGCCTGCAGGCTTCTCCGCCAGCGCCATCACTCTCCCGTCAGCGCAGTCGCCGGCATCATTGTCTCTTCCGCCGCCCCGCCAACGCCTCCCCCCGTCCCGCCCACGTCTCCGCCCGCCTCGCCCGCCTCGCCCGCGCCTCCGCCCGCCCCGCCCACACTTCCGCCCGCCCAGTACGCCCCGCCCGCCCCGCATCCGTCCACCCCGCCCACGCCCTCCGCCCGCTTCGCCCACGCCTCCGCCCACCCTGCTCACGCTTCCGCCCATCCTGCCCACGCCTCCGCCCACCCTGCCCACGCCTCCGCCCACCCTGCCCACGCCTCCGCCCACCCTGCCCACGCCTCCGCCCACCCTGCCCACGCCTCCGCCCACCCCGCCCACTCCTCCGCCCCCTCTGCCCACGCCTCCGCCCGCCCCGACTACCCAAACGCCCGTCCCGCCGGCGCCCACTCGCACCGCCCACGCCTCCGCCCCTCAGCGCGCGCGGGCGTCCCGTGACGACATCGATCACGCGCCAGCCGCCGCTCCCGCCGCCTCCGCCGACTCACATGTGGCGCGCCGCCGCCCCCGCTTGACCCTCCGCCCCTACCCCTCGCCCAAACGTCAGCGCCCGCGCGCAGCCGCCCTCCATCTTCGCCGCCCCGCCCCTCGCCTCCGCGAGCAGAGCGGCCCTGCGCCAGCGGAAGGCCAAGGTTACTAGGAAGACCCTTCCGTCATGACAGGCTTCGCGGAGACGTCACCAGAAATAGGTTTCGTTTTGCTGTAGCTCGCTCTGCATCTTCTATTTCATCTACAGCCTCTAAATATAACTGGTACTTCGTAATATTCAAACTTCATTGATGTATTTTACTCTCCTTGTAACATCCGAACAAACAAAAGCAATAAATATATATAAAATATGCAATGAGTTTTTATTAATTGCAATGAATTTTACTGCCTTTTCTTCACTTGCGCTTCTTAGAAAGGGTTTGTTGCGTCAACTAACTGCTTTGAGTTCATCTACTGAAAGACTAAAGGTAGACTGTTTACTCCAAATCAATCAGAAATATGTTTTCATTTACACCATTAATTCCTAACAAATCGAGATAGAAATAAAAAATAGGTTCCACATTGAGACTAAGCAATAATCGCAATATTAATTACGTCAGTGCGAAGAGAAAATATAACCAGCAAACCAACACACTAATTAATTGTCTGCCGGACATGAATCCATTGAAATGCATTTGTCGTTGAATACTGGAAAGAATATATACAATAACATCACAAATTGAACAAAAATGACACTCACAAAGTGTGAAGAATACAATTTTTTACCAATACCCTCCCTATACAAGAGAAAGTTTCCAAGAGTAAAATATCATGTACGACTTTAAATACGTAATTCAAATGGTATCACTTTATTTCCTTCAAAATATTAATGATTTGAAAATACCGTAGAATTGTTTTATTTTATAGTCCATTCCGTTTTATTGATGCTGAGTTCTAATTTTTTATTATGATACATATAATCAAATGAAGAAATTATAGACACAGTTTACTCTGAAAATAAATATTTTTTTTTTACAATTAAGAGCTGAAATTTACTCACCCAGAGACGATGGGCCATTTCATTAATCAAAAATTCATGTGATCTGAAAAATAAACGATTTTAAATTTAAAAAAATTAATGCGAATGATTTTTACACAGATTAAATTATAACAGTTTTCTGTAATAACGTAAGTTATTCGACTTTTCTGAAGTGTCTGAACTTAACATAATTTGGCTACACATTATTACAAAAAAAATAGGAACCTAATTACATTGAGTTATCAAATTCAGTTCTTCTGTTCACAATATGGCTATGGGATTTTTACCTAGGAATTTCATCTCCAAGTAGTTCTCAAAATTTTATAATGGTGCATTTGTATTTATATTTTCATGAATTACAGTTCATTGTGCTTTTGTCCTTTCTTTCATTTTACAAAAATATGAATTTCAGATAATATGATTATTTTAATATTCAACTATGGCGTCATTATTACATAAAATAAACCTTCCATATACAAAATAATGTAGTGTTCTGCGTATGTGCCAAGAAAAGCTGTTGCTGATCAATATTTTTTCAAGTAATAACAATTTTCCTAATATTCTCCAATTGAATACACAGAAGTAATATTAACTTGACGCACCCCAGAAAGCTTACAAAAGTGTATTTAAAAAAATCGCCTTCTTTTCAAATGCCAGAACATGTGTTTTCATTGCTAGCAATTCGAAGAATTTTATGGATTGAACCTCAAATGTAGCAAATGGACAAAACAGTAGAGTTCAATAACGCCACATCACACATGAAAGCGTTCTTTTGTCCGACCGGCGGATTCGGAAGTTGAGACTCCGTCTGAGGGAATGAGGGACGGCGTGAAGACGGAGGGGGCAGCATATGGTTAGGTATTTATGGGCGTAATCGCTTTCGCACCGCATTACTCACTCTCATAAATCATCCACGCCCCCTCCTCCTCTTCCGCCCTCACCCAGCGGGCGGCGTCTGCGCGGGCCGCCGCCGCCGCCGCCTCTCGCGCTGTCAATTCCCGCGACAGCCGTCGCTCGGGGACGGCCCCCGCCCGCCGAACGCGTGCGTCACACGCTGAGCGGCGGCGGTGCCTCCCGAAAGGCGAAGGCGTCAGAGGCGGGTCCTTCAATTCCTTCGGACTCGACGACTGAACGAGACTCATTGAAGTAGACCTTTCGGGCTGGCTGAGGATGCCGACGCGTAGGCCAAAAGCCCGACCATCGGGTAGGCGCGGAAGGGATATCACATTGTAGTCAAGCATGTGAGCAGTCAACCACTGCGTATTTTTGCCCCGAAGAAGGTCTCAGTATGACGTCCGAACCTTTCTTAATCATGCCGAGACGCGGCGTCTCCCGGTCAGCTAATGATCTATCGACTCCAGTCGTGGAACTCTACATCATCAAGATAGGCCTTGGAATTTGGGGTATTCGGTTGGTGTAAGTTGTAGGAACACTAAACTCCCTAATTTTCAGCCACCTGTTAACCTACCTTCCCTTCAACCAGCAGCCATTGATTTGAGACGATGATGCTCGCACCTATCGCAACATGTTTGTAGACGCACAGAAATAAAAGAAAATCAGTGATTAAATTGGGAGTTCATTTTTTTATGTAAATCAAATGAGATTTCTACTGGCCACATAAAAATCTTCCATACAGTACAGTGATGTGCTACGTGAGAAGGGATGGCCGGTTTGCTAAGGCATAATGCGTGGGTACATAAAGGTACTGGAATTAATGAAATTACAGCAACCTTCAGTGCATATGATGTGTTAAGCGTTTACCCTGAAATGAAGTTCTTCGATGGTACATTTTCTTATTAATACATATATTAATTTATAATAGACGCTTATTTTTTGCTGACAATATTTGCATAAGTGTATTTGAATACTATTATTGGAACGACGTTTTCACAGGCAAAATCTCACCCTGTCTGGGCCACGGTCCCGAGACAACTGGTTAAGAGACTGTACTGAATAAAGAATTACTGTCTCTTTCAATATAATCAAGACAATTTATGAAATGACAAAAATTAGATTTGTTCCAACAAATTACACTGATCAACAAATGTTTAAAACGTGTGGATATATTGGTATCTAATAGTTGTTCTGAGATAAGTGAAACATGCTGATTAAAAATATGCAAACCAGGTGTCTCTATCACTCACCGTTTTTTAGATATACACTTCAACCATTTATATTTTACTAGAAAATGTTTTGTTAAATGAAGTACTAATGAACGTGAAATTAGCTAAGAAAATAGTAAGATTCATCACATGGCATGCATAATATACGTATATTTCAAGGTATAATACACACATAAAATCCATACACACTGAAAATACTTAATCTAAGGTTATTTGGTTTGAATTTCTTTGCTATAGATTTGCGGTTGTACTGAGCATTTCGTATGTCACGATGAAGTGTCCAGGACTAGTCAGCCAACATTGCTCCATTCCATTGACCCTGATGCGTTACTCCTTTGAATGCCATCCATACATTTTTCTCAGTATCATTTAGTAAGTCTTGGAAATTGCTGCCAGCAATTACCTTCTTTATGTGTGGGCCTGTGAAAATACCTTCTTACACTTAGGCATAAATCATCTCTGGAATATTGGTGCACAGGTACGAAAAGTACCAGAATTGTCTACAGCCTTCACAAAATTTGTCATGAGTCCCAGCTTCATATGAAGCGGTGGCATGATTACGTTGTCAAGGGTCAATCAGCAGCACACGAAGGACATTTTTATTTATTGTCTACATTCTAGTTTTGACAGGCCATTTTTTCTTTATGTAGTGGTGATATACCTTCACTGTCCCACTCTCCAGTTATATCTTCACTGTCCCACTCTCTGATAAAACATCAGTACTTGATGTACCCTGGCAGATGTTTCCATAAAAATGGTGATGATTTTTAAATCACCATAGATACACTGTTTATACACGTGATAGCATATTTTTTCAAGAAGTAGCGAGATAGTACGAGATGTCTCTTTGAGGTGGGTAGAATATCCAACATGTACTATTACATATTTGTTTTGATTTTGTAATATTACTGCTTTCAAACTTGTTTTAGTTGAGTCGATGAACAATCGTCATGCGTCAATGTTGTGTTCCACTCCGCGGCTTGCCAAGAGACCTTGAACGTACGCACGTTGCAAACACTGTCACTCATTGCAAAGTAATGCGATATCGAAAATGCTTTAAAACATTTCCTTAAATCTATTTTTTGGCACAGACAACGAAAATATTGTGTGTCATTGCGTGAAAAATACAAAAATTTGGGAATAAACAATAGATGAACGGTGTTCCATGAAAATAAATTTTTTCCGGTATATTAAAAACCTGATGTGATATACCAAAACCGTTTTCAGATTTGAAATTAACATAAAAAAACATACTGGAAAAAGTAAACATCATGTCAAATATCAATAGCTTATTTATTAGTGTTATCCATAGCCGAATACTCAGCAATAATTCTTAAGTTTGCAGAACAATAAACCGTATAGTTAAATCAATCCGCACGCGCTCAGGTATCACATATGCCGCTAACTGTAAACCAGGACGTTTTTAAAGCCAGCATAGCAGAGGATATAATGAAAAAGTTGGCAAATCACATAAAATACTTTTCCGCATGACAGTTAATATTCACTTAAAGACCTAATTATTTCCACTTTTCTTGTTACAAAGTATTACATTCAACAAATATTTTAAGTTTTAATCGAATAAATATACATTTTAGACGGCTTGTGTTATTGTTATTTGATGACAGTGAAACTATTCTGTTATGAATTTTAGGAGAATGTAATAAATCATTTTGACGTATTGGAACTAATGAAGAGTCCAATTTATTTGGATAAGAGGTAAAGTGTTTTGGAAAGGATTATTTACAAATTCCATGCAAAGATTTACTGCACTGAGGTACACCAAAGCGCACAATCATCATCAACATTTTCGAGTAAAAGTGGAATGTTTTTGTTTCTCTGCAATTCGCCCAAACTCTATTCATTCTTATTCTTATTAAGCACGAAATATTTAAGATCACTTTGCATTCTAGTTACGTTTCCTTAACAAGAAAATTGTCACGTCTTTTGAGTTTTAAATTTTCTCTACGCTGATGTCTTAATTAAACTAAAGGCCTTAATTAAATGCCTTTATTAAATTGAAATAAAAGGCAAGGTAGCAATACGTTGTTGAGTGAACGTCAGAATGATGTAAGATTTTATAGAACTCAGAATATCATGATAGGACTGGTAATAGAGGTTATATACAGTATTTTATTGTTAAGATCAATAGATTTTCTGGTTAGAAACAGATGATGCACACACTCATGTTCTGGAGAGAGAAAAAATCCTTTGGATATTTTTAATCTACTGAAAAATGAAATTGGAATACATATGATAAGGATATGGAAAGTGTTTTGTTATAGGCTAAGCACTAAAGGAGATTCTGTGTGAAAGTGAAGGAGACACCACGAAGTGCATTGGACGGTGAGCCGTTGCTGTCCGCGCTCCGCACCCGGTTCTCTAGCGGTCGCCTTAGCCTCAGCCGTAAGGTCCTTCTCTCCGCCTTCGAGAACTGTTCCCGCCTTTACCCTCAGCTATCAGCCCCGCCCAGTCTCCGCCCCGCACTCTGATCGCCTTGGCACTCGCGACCTCCCACTCCTCGCCTCGCCTCTCGTCACCTCGCTATGCTGAACACTGCTTTGCTTTCGGCCGCCGCTGCTTTCCATAATACTCCTTCTGGAGCGCTTGGCGCGCTATTATCCCCGCCTCATCCCCCACCCCGCGTAAGGTCAGGAGCAGATGGGCGCTCACCTGGAAGAAATCCAGAGCGCGTGAGGCGTCATTTACATCGTAAGTGAAACACCCAGGCTCACGCATCGAGAGGACGTGGAGATCAAGGCAGTGGAGGCCAGAGCAATGCAGCTAATATGTAATTTATATTAACGTAAACGAACTCTGTTCTTCCCTTTCGTGATCTGATGAAAATCGTGATGGATTCCTTTTCTCAGTCGGGAAGTGTTTGTAGAAATCAGTGTAAGTGTCAGAAATGAATTTTTCAAGAAAAGAAAAACTTTCAAAACTTGTTTATTTTTTAAATAGAAATATATTTTTTTTCAATTCGCAATTACTTAAACGTGTCAGCTTGGCTTTTTGTACAGTATTAGCGTCATAAAAAACGTTTACCATTAAGAATATGAAAATCATAAATTTTTGCACTCTTGCCGTTTGCCACAAACACTATTCAATCGTTAGATCAATACTAATCATATAACCACCCGAGTCTGTTATTTGTGACATCCACCTTGTGATGTATAATACTTTACGTAATACCATCTTCTTATAAGAAAAAACATGTATTATCAAGTAATACCATTTCCCGGAATAAGTGTGTTCATTCGCCATTGCCACTTACAACACATTTGTTTCGATTGTTCTTAACGAACACTAGACTGTTAAATCATTCACGAACGCCGATCTTAAGAGTCCCTTTTCGTTCGTTCTTCGGTTTGCTTCGGTTGTATCGATATATCAGTACTGTATTACTAAGAAGAGTAAACAGTTGTATAGATATTACTATAAAGAATGCTGTACTACAAGAGTGATCTACCGCAATTATCCTAGTTTTGTGTTCAGCAAAGCCACGTGCCGCCCCGCCACGCTAGCCCGTCCACCGCCCCCCCCGCTCCGCCCCGCCCCGCGCTCGTCCCCCCCGCTCGGCCCGGCCCCGCCCCGCCCCTCCCCGCCCCGAACCGCCCCGCCCCGCCCCACCCGCGTCCTCAGCCCGCCTCCGCCGCCTCGTGGAATCCGCAGCGGCCGCCTCGCGCCGCGCCAAGCGCACCACAGAGCCGCCCCGCCGCGCCGCCCGCCGCGCCGCCCGCCGCGCCGCCCCGCTATCGCCCGCGCGTGCCCCGGAAAAACTTCCTCGCAGGCGGCGGCGGCGGTGGCGCCATCAGATAAAAGTCGACACCCAACAAAAGTTGGGGCGAATGGCGTCGTAGGGCTGGGGCTTGGGTCTGGGTCTGGGCCTGGGCCTGGTGCGGGCGGCGCGGCGAGGCCGCACCGGTCTCGGCTCGACCGCACAGCGCGCTTAATATCATTTTTAATTTCTTCCGGAAAATTTCAACGGGGCTGCGTCCCGCCTCTCAATTACTCCAAGTTTACTCAAATTGTTCCTTCAATTAACCGCGACGAGTTTTAAACTCGGCGTACGTAATTTGGAACTTTGTACTCTGTTGCGGCGCGAGGTGGCTTCCGTCGATGGCGCCCCGCCCCCTTCCTTGCTCCGCTCAAGTCTTTCTGCGCCGCGCGGCCCCCCCGTTGTTCTCTTCATAACTCCGCTGCCCCGCCGCGCCCCGCCGCGCAGCGCCGCGCGGTCTGCGGGGGCCCTCGCCGTGGCCCGCCTCGCGCCGCGGGGGCTTCCGCGTCCCGCCGCGGCCGCAGATTGAATCCGCGCGCGGAGACGACAAGTTGCGTGACGAGCAAAGGTGGCGGGGGCGGGGGTGGGGGTGGAAGGAACGTCGAAATGAGGGTGATGCGGAACGAGCTGGGATTGGGCAGAACAGGACTGAACTCGACGTAATGCCAAGAGTGGTGACGGGAAACGCGAAGAGGGAAAACGTGGCAGGGAGGGAAGGGTCGCACAAGCCGGAGACGAGACAGAGGGGGGGGGGCGGGGCGGGCCTGTGCGGGGTGGTGCTATGCTGGACAGGACGAGACGGAACGGGACGGGATGGAACAGGGCGGGGTGGGGCGGAGCGGGAAGGACGGGACGGGTCGGTACGGAATGCAACGGGCCGAGCCAAGCCGTGCCGAGGTCGGGTCGGGTCGGGTCGGGTCGGGTCGGGTCGGGTCGGGTCGGGTCGGGTCGGGACGAGACGAAACGGAACAGAATGGAACGGAACGGAACGGATCGAAACAGGATGCGACGCGTCCCGATGTGACTAGACGAGACAAGACAATACAAGACAATTCGGGACGGGATGGGACGGGGCTGGCAGAGGCTGGGATGGGAGAGGAAGGGGAAGGAGAGGCAGGGCTGAGCGGGGCTTGCTGGGCTTGGCCGGGCTGGGCTAGGCAGAGCGAGGCGGAGAGAGTCGGTGCGGGACGGGTAGGGACAGACAGGAATGGCGGGCTGCGGTCGCGAGCAATCGCTTCCAGAGCTGCGCTCTCGTGGGCCATCGTTGGCTCCTGAACGAAGCGTGTCCTCTCGTCATTTCCTTCCCTGGCGGGTTCATTTCATTTCAGTTTCAGCCTCCACTCTCATCACCTTTTATTCTTCTTTGCCGAAATTACCTTTTAGAACAACTTCTGAACATCACATGCATCATTTACTGGTATTGTATTAGTTCTACACCAATATATAGGAGAGAAATAGTAAAATTTACTTGGACGTTGTTTTTGTAAACTTCACCAAATATTTTTCTTTCAATGAAACAATATATTTCTCAATATTATAATGACCACAATAAATTAAGGTTCATATGAACTTCTTTCAAAACAGCAATTGCTTTACTTATCTTTCCACTACTAAGGTTCTTTGCTGGAATGAGCAGCTACTTTCTACAGCAATTGCTTGAAATCCTTGTGAATCTGAATGTTCGCTGCCAAAGTATGTATTGCTGTTTAAGTTAAAAACTAATGTATATAATGAATTCTCATTAGAAATAAACGAACATTAAATTCACAAAGAATATAAAAAATTATAAAATTGAAAAACTAAGTTTTATTAATTTAGTAAATAATAAATTTTGGGATTGGGACTTGGGATGGAATTAATGTGTGAAATTAATCACGTACTCATTTGCGACAAGGTACAGGAGAGGGCGAGGGCGAGGGCGAGGGCGAGGGCGAGGGCGAGGGCGCGGGCGAGGGCGCGGGCGCGGGCGAGGGCGCGGGCGAGAAAGAGTTGAAACGGTGAGCCCGAAAGAGGCCAGGCGCCGCTCGTGCGGCTGCGCGCGACAAAAAGCAGCCTATGCGACTTATCGTGCGGGGCGCAGCGTTCTGGGAACACAGCGCCGCGCGTCACACTCCGCGATTCCCGGTAGCTCCCTCCCACTCTCCTTCCCCGCTGCTGTTTTTCGATCTAGTTTTGTGGCCACAGTATTCATTACCCAGTGCTTTCAACTACCGTAATTGAAAATAATTTTTTCAGAATATTTTGTTTATTCTTTGTATGTAATATTTACAAAAAATATGTATCATTGATGCTCTGCACGCGTGACTTCAGAATATCGTTGCTGGTTTCATTTCACTACGTAGGTACTGCACAAATATGGGCATTTTATTTTTCTACACACCAATGTCAACGCCGTTAGGCAATGAACGAAGCAACCTGAAAACTTCAAAGGATGAAATAGTTTCTACACTCTGAGGAAAGCGCGTAGAGGAAAAGTCGTGGCTGAGAAAGAGACTCGGTTGTAACTTATTCCTTCAGCACGAAAATTTAGGCTCAACTCCACGTCTTCCTGACGCCGCGGCACGTCATATCCTCAACGTGGCCTAGAACAATGGTAGAGCACGCCGCGCCGTCACAAGAGCGCCGCCTCCTCGCCGCCCGGATCCAATTTCCGGGGTGCCCCAGGGAGGCACCCGCGCGGCCGCGGCCGTGAGGGCGGGGGCGTGGGCGGGGCCGACGTAAGAGGCTTCCCGTGTCGACGCAGCGCGCGTCGCGAGCGCGTGCGAGTGCGTGACGACGCGCGCGCGTCGCTGCTGACGCCGGGTGACGCGAGGTGAGTGCGCCCTCCTGCACTCGTGGGTGGGCTTTGCTAGAGGTGACGGAGGGCGGGGGTGAAGGGTGGCAGCGGTGAAGGATGGCGGCGGAGGGCGGCAGCGGATGGCGGTGGCGGACAGCGGTGGAAGGTGACGATGGACGGCGGCTGCGAACGGCGGTAGCAGACGGCGGCTGTGGACGGCGGAGGCAGTGGGGGCGGTGGACGGCGACGACAGATGGCGGCGTAGGCGGAAGTCAGTGGTGGAGGGCGGAGGCGGAGGACGGAGGGCGGAGGCGGAGGGCGGAGGCGAAGGGCGGAGGAGAAGAGCAACGTTGGCGGCAGAGGGCGGAAGGCGGCGGGCGGCGGGCAGCAGGAGAGTGCGGGGGTGGAAGGCGACGACGGATGTCCGGAGAGCAGCGGCGGACCACGGCGGAGGGCGGCAACCTTCTCCGAAACATTTGACGCACATTAGTCCCTCCGTAACCCTGTGGTTTCTCTACGCCACTATTCAAACGCTCAGTCTGTTAGCCTTCCATAACTCCAACCTGGAGGGGTAACCAGGAGGAATTTGTGGTGCATTAAAGATTTTTCGTGCATTTCTTGTGTGGTCGTGGCTATGTACCATTGCCTCTTCATCACTCATTCTTAATCTCGTTTAGTTCGAACTCAGCAGTGAAAGATTCATGGAAAATAAACTGTGATTTCTATCATGTTTCTTCCTTTTTTACTCACTAGTCTATCATATATTTTCGTTTTTTGTGTAGGTCTTCCTAGAAAGAGTAACTATTGTAATTCTTTAGGAAAAGTACCGATCTTTTTAATAAAAACACGACCTGACAACGAAAAAGTGCTTTTTCATCATATAAGAAGTGTATTACTTTCTGGTATACGTACAAATATAGACGAAATCCAAGTTTTAAGGATTCCTTAACCAAAAAATGTTTTTCGAAAACATGTATGTCTGTTCATCTATAAAAAATAATATAATGAGAATGTAATTTACTATAAATAGAGAAAAAATCATTTTTTCGATATCACAGTTCCACAAAACTTAAATTTACTATCAAAACAGCAGCAGTTTTTGCCGTAGCATACACAACTTTACCTTTTCATAGTAGTAATTTCAAGAATGTAAAAAAACATGAATTATGCAAAGTTGCAATTTTTTTTTCATTGTGTTGGAAATGTTAAAAACGAATAGGTACAACACTGAATGCAAAAACCACTAAAATAAGGGTCGTGAATTATGCGGTTTACCCCTTCCAAGTTTGATCTGTGATATTCAAGGATTTATCCTCCAAATCTCTGGAAGCATTCACGCACTGCAATCCGTCCAAGTTTCCTTCTGACAATACTGTTCCTCTATTACCCAATTCCCTTCCCAAAGGCGCACAGCAGTAGTAGTAGTTGAAACGTGTATAGACAGCATTCTGATTATTGTGGGACGTAATTAACCACGAAAGGGCTGCGAAGTCTGTTATCAGAGTGGCGAACGTGTGTGTCTGGAATTTCGGGCTGACTTGTGACGTGCGTCCGGAGGGGGAAGACTTCGGCGCGGCGCGGCGGGGCGGGGCGGGGCGGGGCGGGGCGGGGCGGGGCGGGGGAGTGAGGAGGGGGGTTGAGGGCGGCCCCTAATGAACTGCCTCATCAGCGGCGTCGGCGCCATCAGCTCCCCGCGCGCGCGCCATAAATCACGGCCCGCGCTCACCACTCGCCCATCCCATCGCCCACGCCCGCGCCCGTCGCGAGGCGGACGAGCCCCCCCACCCTCCCTCACCGCTGCGCACGGCCGCGTCCATCGCCATCGGCAGACTGCTGTGCTCCACACGATTCCTCCCCGTTGACGCTCGGCGCCGAATCTTTCTCGGCTGGAAAGGGCTCGGGTTCGAATCCCGCGCTGGGCAAGAATGCACCACTCTGTCTCAAAAGTAACCGACCTTCGTTCATCTCTTTGCTTCAAATATATCATATCTTCCTTATAATTTTAGCGCCCTCTCACGGGTACGACTGTCAAATTTTAAGCTTTACGAGCTTCCCAGATGCCGCAGTTTTTGTAGGAACACCTTAGTTGACGCGCAGCGTGCGTAATCCAGCTTCGCCATCAGCTTGATGGCGCAGAATATCAGCAGCTGAGAAATATGAAGAGCGGTCGGATACTTTTGGGATAGACCTCGTATACTAGGGCGTTGTGGCAAGGTGGGACTATTCCAACCGCCTCTAGAATCTTCTTCCTTCAAATCCCTCTTTACCTTCAGTAGAAACGTGTGTCGATTGACTGTGTCAACTGCTATGGTCATTTATTTTGTGACTCCGTGCGTGACAACTGCTATGGTCAATAGTGTTGTAAGTGTAGTGTATGCTTTTATCACGGAAGGTGGTGGTGTTCATCCCCCGCTAAATGGCGAGAACCGGCGTCGATCGACACTTCGGCTTGTGGGATTTTCGCCATTCATTTTTCCCACCAACGGGGCACATACTCAGCCGGGACAAGCTCTACGCTTCCAACTGTTCTCCTGACATGAGTGATAGTCTAGTGCAGTAAGTGAGGGGTAAGAATGGATAAACAAAACAGAAGGAAAACTCGTGCCTGGACCGTGAACTGAATTGCTCCTGCATTCGCGGTTATGTCTCAAAGATACCACAGAAAAGTAATAATCAGAGCAGCTGGCCACTAGAATTGTTCTCCAGATGGCGGCTGAATTCTAACTATCTAGTTAGTGGCAAAACTTCTGCCACCGTCGGAGGTTGATCTCTAGAACGTCTCAGACAGAGGCACTGCTGTGACATCAGTTGATGCCTTGAGCCACCTCGGACGGTTTATAGTTTCGATATGAGACTTGAACTTCCTCAGCGAAACGCAATAGAAAACTGGTTGACATGAGACTATTCATTCAAACATTCGGCTCTAAGGGTCACTGGGTGCTAGTATTCCGCACAGTTTGAGTGCCTAGATGTCTCTGACAGAGCCAACGCTGATAGATAAAGCAAGTACGAAAGTTCATTCAGAGGGATTGGAAATAGTATATGTAGAAATGTGAGGAAAGGATATCGGCATTGACGGCTGTAAACATCGTAATAGGCAAGTGACTAAAAAGAATATTCAGTGAGACCATGATATCTTCCGAAGTCTGGCCCGATGTAGTTACTTTTAGTTTAGTATAATTTGAATCTCTTTTTGCTTATTTTAGTAGAACTCACACTTTCCTAAAATATTCCTGTTAGTGCAATGTACAAAAAATGTAAGCTGTTAAGCATTGAAGGAACCTACCATATTAAAAAAAATAAAAACGAAGAACATTTAAGATAAATTCCACTGAGTTTTGAAATGAGAAATTATGTACAAAATCTGCTTAAAAACTCTAGTGAAATTCACAATATTATGAAACTGTTGAACTGAAAACAAATTTAGAAACAGAGATATATACTAATGATGAATATAGAATATACGAGTGTTTAGATACAAGAAAATTCAATGTACATGATCATGTGGAACTGATTTGAATCATGGTGTTAAACGGTTGCATATACTCGTACGACCCCCATCAAAGTCAACTCCAATGAGCGAATTTTTATGTTGATGATGCTGATGACAAGTGATAATAATCAAGAAGATGAAATGATTGAATTGGAGAAGCAAGAAACACGAAAACACTCTAATCTGTTTTATACATCAAATATCCACACATCATTTAAACAAGAACAAATTTACAATAATTTCCATTGGTTATGTCTTGCCGTAAAAATAGTTTACTTTGCCCGAAACTTAATAATAATTGTAATAAGTTTATTGAGATATTGAGGTTAAGCTTGCTTCACAATTAATGAGGCTTCTTGGTTCTTGGTATAACTAGTTCCCCATGAACCTGAAGCAACCAGCTCATGGAACGCATGGTTTAATCACTCTTTTCTTCGGTACAAAATAATACTACAAAATAACACGTTACTCCTGTACTACTAGGATCAGAAATTGAGTATTTCTCTTTTCACAGTATACAGTTATGCTCATTGTCTCTGAAATATCTTGTGAAAACATCAGGCGAATGTCTTTCCTGCTGCAGCTCTTTTCATTGTGGATATGGATAAAATAAATTTCAAAGTAAAATAACCCACATAGTTTCCGAGAGCTTGAAGTATTGTTTTGCATAGATTTTCTTCAGTGTCTCGCCCACGAACAATTCAGAAATTATGAAAAGTAATGGTATCACTGTACAGCTGATGGTATCACATCACAAGGTTTGGAAGTGTAGATAAATTCGAGCAAAGTTAATTGAATTGTTCTTGTAAAAATTATGATATCTTCCTTAAAGTCGTAAATAACAAATTTAGAAGCTCTCATATCTTCTACACTTCACAAAGCATCTCGCGTAGTCCCATGTATGTCACGGAGTATGTACTTAGTTCTTATAGATATTATGTACGTCAAAAATTATACATTTGAATGGTATTCTAATATGTTTGACTTTCCACTCACGCGTACAAACAAGCTCATTTCGTACATTAATTCTTGCAACATAATAAAATTAAGGTAAGTACAGTGTTGGATTTGGTTCTTATTGATTAGAAAATCCATCATCTGCTTTGCCATTCGCATTATTTTGTCTCCTGGGAACTTGCCAAACCACCACAACAAGCCTTTTCCGCTCTGTCACACACAAGTCTCGCACACGCGTGTCACTCAACCGCCGACAGCCTGTGTCGTGAGCGAGTTAGCGCCAACCATAAAATTGAGCCTTCCACTCCGGTTGCGTGGCTTGGTGTGGGTATTCGGTCCAACTGCGCTGCCCTTCCTTCCCTTCCGCCGGCGTCAGATGTCGGCTCTAGCGCCTCCGCTTTTCATGCGCAGCCTCCGCGCTTCCTAGCGCTCTCTTGCGGCCGCCGTCGCTCAGCCTCGCTCGCGAGCGTGTTTCGTCGCCGCCGACATGGACGGTCGACACTGCGTCAATGCCGCAGTGACCCCTGCCGTCACCCCCGTCGGCGTCTCCACTCCTTCCTTCCCCTCACCAAAAACGCCCCCGCACGCCCGGACCCCTCCCCCGCCAACCCCCCGCCAAACCCCCGCCTACCCCCTCAAACCCCCGCCTACCCTCTCAAACCCCCGCCAACCCCCGCCAACACCCTGCCGACATCCCGCCAACACCCCGCCAACAACCCGCCAACACCCCACCAACACCCCACCAACACCCCCTCCGTCAACGCAACCGCCTCCGAATCCGTCTCCGCATCTACCACTTCCTCTACCTCTACCCCTACTTCGTCAACCCCTCACCTGTGCCTCCACATCCGTCTCCGCCTCTACCTGTACCCGTGTCTCTACCCTATGTCTACCGCTACCTCGAACCCCACATCTCTCCCTACCTCTCCCCCTACACCTCCCCACCATCTCCCTCAACATCTCCCCGTACCTACCTCCGTCTCCCCCGAAGCATCCGCAGCTTCTCTCTTCATCTCCGGCGTTACCTCCATTCAGCAACCGCCCCTATCTCCACCTTTCACTCCTACCTCCCCTACCTAGCTCTACTCCTACCTCTATCCCTATCCTAACCTATATCCCTACCCCTACCTCAGCCTCTGCCGATGCATCCGCGGCATCTCTCTCCACCTTCGCTTTTACCTCCACCTCGGCATCCGTCGTCATCCGCCGTCTCCGCCGCCTCCACCACCTCTACATCCGCCGGCGCTCTCTTCGCATAGCCCACCTCCAGTGCGCCTACTTTGCTTCCACCGCCGCCGCCGCCGCGACGCCTGTTAGAGGAGTTTGGGCGGCGGTTGCCGCAAAGAGGCGCTCTACCGCGCCGCGCGCGCGCGCGCGCCGACACGGTCGGGGGCGGGGGCGGGGCGGCGACAGAGGCGCGGGCGAGGGCGGCAGCGGCGGCGAAAGAGGCCGTCACCGCTCGCAAATTGCGCGGGCGACCGCGTGGCGGCGGCGGCGGCGGCGGCGGCGGCGGGCAGTGGGCGGAGGCGCTCCGCCGCTGATTAGGTTAAGGCCGCATCTGGCGAAGGTAGAGCGTGTGCGGCAGCGGAGACCTTGGCAGAGCGCGCCACGGGATGGAGAACGTTGTTGATGGCGGTTCCCGGTCTGAAATTCTAGACGCGATTAAGGTTGTATCGTTCGTGTCATTCCTTCCCTAGGCCAATCATATATATATTTAAATAGAAGAAATGAAGGGTAGATAAATGTATGAAAACATTAGTTCAACTCTAGAAAACATTTACATTTTAAAGATTTAAAACCGGAGCAAAATCGTGTTTTATTTTACTTGCTGAACGAAATCACTTGACAAAAACTGCTTTATTAAATACTGCACTTTACTTTAAAATGCAATAGGGATCTGATTAAAATTCGGAAGAACTGTTTTGTTCCAAGGGCATACTTTATAAAGACGATCTTCATTTTCCTGGAAATATAAAATCTCAAAGGTAATGGTGATAATACTAGAAGTAACTTTCTGTCGAAACGCGATCTCATATCATATTTCAGACACTCCATTCATTGGTCTCGGTTTTTCTGCACGTTCCCTCAGTTCTTGAACTCATATTCCTTGGAAATATTTCCCTCTCGATCTTGATTCGTGAAAGAAATATCTCATGTTTTGCTTGTAAATAATTTTTCTCCATTTCATTCTCTTCTTCCTTGAAAACAGACACTCAGAAAGTAATATTTGCTATGGATATTGCAAGCTTGACCTTTGTACTCAGGGAGTTTTTTTGTTTGATTTGCAGAAAGTGATGTGTTGTTATGGACATCGCCCTTGTCGGATCCGGAATAAACAAAGAAGTATCGTGGATTCTAGAGATGGTAAGGGGAATAAAATTTAAACTTTCCCAACTTCCTGAAATATTCGACCTTCGATAAGATAGAGACAATTTGGCTTCCTCATACATAAATAAATCGGTTTCGAGGAATAGCAAAAAACGTTGCTTTTGAATAAAATATGGGAGAAATAGAGAATGATCTCTTTGGATAATGTTAAAAACAGTTAAAATAAGTCGATTAGAAAACCTTGAACGTCTTTGGTCACTATTGAGTGTAATTATATATTCATTTCGAGAAATAAATTAATAACTATGACAAATCTATTGTGATGGCATTCGAGACGATAATTAAAGCATGATACATATATATGTAAAATCCAAGGAACAGCATACAGACAATTATTCCATTTGAAGAAGCCAAATTGTTTCGAGAAGCCAAATTGTTTGGAAATCGTGAAATACACTCACAAGAATGATCTTGTTTCTTGACGATTTTTTCTAGAACTGCAATTCCTTCTAAGGACCCCCATCGCGGAATGAGCGTTGTTTGCCATGTCGGCGCGTGTGTGATCGCGGACCCTGGGGAACGCCGCCCCGCCGCGCCGCCTGGAGGAGCGTCGGGGGCGGACTCGCGGGACTGCGAGGGCGCGGCGAGGCAGAGAGGCGCACCCTCGCTTCACGAGCAGGTGCGCTCCGTGAGGCAGACGCTCTCAATCGATAGTTGACCAACAGTCGACTCGACGGGCGCACTCGCGCAAATTGCGTCGCCGCATCTGCCAGCGCCCTCTGCGGCGGGCGACCGACGCGCCCGGTGGAGCGGTCTGGGAGTTGGGGGCAGGGCGGTTGTGCGGACGGCGCGGTGTTTCGGGACAGTGCTCGGCAAGGCGAGGTGGCAAGGCGGGGTGGTAAAGCTGGGTGGTAGGGCGTAATGAAAGGGTGGTGGGCGAGGTAGGCGGTGGGGGGGAGGTGGAGTGGGCAGCAGGGCGGAACGGGCGCGTAGTGATGCGGGAGGCGGGGCATAGTGGGTGGCGAGATGGAGAGGGCGTCTGTTGTCAGGAGGGTGCAGGTTGGCAGGGTGGTAGAGCGTAATGAAAGGGTGGCGGGACGAACCGCACGTCGGAGAGGAGACGGGAGGCGGGGAGAAGACGAGCGGCGGGGAGGAGCCGGCCGAAGACTGACCCGGTGGACGAGTCGGAGCGATCGACGTGGCGGGCGGCAAAGCAAGCGACGGGGCGGGGTGTGGGGGGACGGGGAGGGAATGGGTGTGGTCGACAGTGGATGGCGGGAAGGGGCAGCCGGGGTGGTGGGCGGGGTAGATGAGTCGGCGGGAGGGCGAGAGACGGACCGGAGCGGGGTTGGGGGGCGGGATAGGGAAATGGGTGGGCGCAAGAGGGTAGACGGGTGGCGAGGGCGGTGCAAAGGGTGGGGAGAGCGGTGGAAAGAGTGGAGCCGGCAGAGAGGCTGAGGAGAGCCTCCGTGAGATTCGGGGAATGGCAGCCGGCGGCGAAAAAGGGACTTCCGGAATTGGGGCAGCGGAACAGGAAACGCAACGGCAGGACTTCGGAAAACTTTCGCAAATGTTTGTACTACGTTGAGACGCTTCAAATACAGTAAAGAAGAGTAAGATACAACTTCAATAGTCGAAATATCAAAATCAGAAAGTTGGGAAAATAAAGAAGTCAGAACCCTGAAAGTAAAAGTCTTCAACTCGCAAGCACAGATTGCGATAATCCAAAAAGTTAATAAAAGAAGTAACTACAAATGCTCTTTGGCTTTCTAAAAGGATCTATAGTCTAGGATCTATAGTCGTTAATTATATACAGGTGAACCATCTTGAAAAATGACCACCGTCTTCTCTTCACTCAGATGAAATGTTTCTAGAGTTATTTTGACGAGAAACGCTTCATTTCTTCATGGTAGATTCTTCTACTGTTCAGAAGATTTTGGTAGTAAAGACTCCCAGCTCCGAAAATCGTTCTAGCAAACGTCGAACGATATTTCGTTTTTAAATTTAAACAAAGAAAAGGCAAATTTGTTAATACTGACAGAATTTTGGTGAAAGTTATGACAGGCCAGAATTACGCGCGGCCCTTCGATCGCGAAAAGTTTTAGGCCTTGAGAGAGTAGATCGCCAGCTGGCCGTCAAAATTCCACGGCGCTCGCTAATTACCAATAACGTTAATGATCACCCAAGTCTTCAACATTCCTTCGAGTCTTCGGCATGCGAATAAAATTGCTGTAATAATATAGTTTTTGATGAAATCGACTACTGATACTTTTGATGAAAGTTACTAGAACCACGCTGAAGTGTTTTTCCATATGAAATTACTGTGAATGCATGGGTTGAAGTTAATTCACGAATCTGACTAATTCGCCGGTTGATGTTCACATTATCCAAAATGGGCAGTTAAAAACCCGAGTAGAACAGAATGAAAGTGAACTTCCAACTGCCATATTAAATGAACGTTAAACTTCAGAAGGTAGCTAGGACATGTGAAGTTCTTTCGGTGACAAGGAATAGCATATATTCTTGATGGTATTTTGCCAACTCCTATATAGAAAATATTAGTGATAAACAGGAAGCAGAGACTATGAGAAAATTTATTTCTAGGGAGAGGCAATGTGTGTGACGTCCATTTTGTCGGTTGTCTTTTTACGAATACTCCATCTCCTAGCCTAATCTTAGGATATCCTTATACGTCATACGTTGATGTTTTGCTACGTATTCCCAAGTTGGGACGAGGAGGCTCCGAATTTCAGCCTTCGATATTCACATAAAAAAGTTTCATCTCTAAAAATCATATTTCAAACGCATTTTTGAACCAAAGTACTTCTAGTAATATTAGTCATAATTAACTCTAAATGTATCTTTGACCTTAACATTTAGAGGATATTTTCATGAGTCGACTATCCCTGTAATTGAAGTCGTAGGCTTCCGCGGCCAGTCATGTGCATGATCTTGGCTGTCCGTGTGACGCCGCGGCGAAGGCGTGTTGCCGACGTTTCGACCATCTTGTCGTGGTCTTCCTCAGCCAGCATACGACGCGGCGTCACCCGGACAGCCAAGATCATGCATATCCCTGTAATTGTTCGAGACGTTCACGAATATATATTATAGATATGGCTCGGAGGTTAAAAATGACAATAAAAAATTATACTCAGTAATTTGCCTGAACAACACAGCTTGAATAAAAGAAAATACCACTTTAAAGCTGAATGATTTTTCCTCATTGCTAATAAAAATTTTCTTTGTTAACAATATGTGTTGGAGAAGAACAATTCAAGCATTTTGCTTCATCCACTTAAATGGATGTGACAAATTAGTAATTCTGGAAAATTGCGGAGTTCTCTTATCAGTTCCATTACAAAAACTTCATTGGACAAACATGAACTCGGGTCGGTGCAAAATATCCAGTTCAACTGGATTTTTTACGTTTACGCGAAATTTCGCTTCAATGCCTATTTCGATATTTCTCCCAATAGGAATACACCATTCAAATCATTCTGGATGCGTATTAACTCCGGGAAAGGTCGAAGGGCAACTATTTCGAAATCATTGCCATTGAAATTGGAGGTAAGATAAATGCCCTACTTTGCGTCCGCCTCGAAAACTCAACGCCATTATAAATTTTCCGTTGTTCCTCTGTTGTTAACCACAGCCCTGTTTCATGTTCCCAATTCAGCATTATGCATTTGCCAGGAGCACGACAGCCGTACTTCGAACGCATCCGTTGCGCGGGAAAGTTCTTTCATTTCGTAAAAGAGGAGCCGGCTAAGGCGTGCCGGAAAAAAATGTTTTAGAACTATTACGGCCAAAAACAGAAACATGGCTCACTATTTAGCTGTCACGCTTAAATGTCTCCTTGAAAAATCGTCGTAATTACACTTGTATTTCAATGGTGCTACTTGCCACAGGGTTTGGTAGAGGCATTACTTATTATCCATCCCAATTCTGTGTCGCAACCGTAATTTTGGTTCATTTTCTTTATATGTTCTAATTTTTTTCTAACAATACATCGCGACAATCTTAGTATGAACCCTTCCTATGAACATCTGTTGCAGTGTCGTTGATAACAAAGATAGTGAACCGAAGGATCGCGGGTTCGAGTCCCGCCTCGGGCATGGTATTGCTGTTCGTCCTTTCACCCCCTGTTCTCACCATATCAAGTCATCTTCACTGTTACCATACCGTTAAATGCAATAGTTAAATGCTAATGACCTAGAAGTTAAGGCGACCTTAAATAACAAAATATAAGAAAGAAAAAAGATACTGGATCTCATTTTTTAATCTTTATTTTCGAAAAGCCTGCATTAAGTATACAAACTTTACAATGCACCTGTGATCGAATGGAAACCGAAGTGATATCGATGGAATGTAATACGTTCTGTGTTTGCATGTAAACAAAAGTCACTTAATGTAATAATGTGTTAAATATAAAAGTTAAAGTATAATCTATTAAGATTTTAAATGATAGTTCAGAATCATTCTATGTGAAATCACATTTAGTGACTGTTTTTAGAACTTAATATTTCTTGTAATACATTGTGTAATGCCTTTTTTTAAAATCTTCTTTTAGGTATAACAACAATGCAAGTTACAACAGAATAAATCAAATCCTATTTTAACATTATTTGTAGTATTTATTAACCGAACATTTTAAATAACGAGGTGGTGAACGAATTTCACTACCTGTCAAACGTGAAATACAATACACACTAGTGTGAAAACTTGTAAGTGAAAATCAACACTTGTAGGCGCGCCCTCTCAAGGGTTCAGAAATATGTCTAAAGTGAAAAAGCAATTCGCCATGTAGCCTTGAAATCCTTATTTTCACACCTCATGAGATAAGACTCAGACCCGGGCTACGTATCTACTAGAAAAACAATATTGGTGGTAATTTCATGCGTTTACATGCGCTTACAACACCCAAAACATCTCAGCTACCGACCCAATACACGTAAACGCGGCAATGTACACAATCAGATTTCCATTATTAAACCAGTTCCCCGACGCCGCTACTGACTGCAGTTCGAAAACCGCTTTCAGCGTGGCCTGGCAGCGGGTTGCCAAATAACATAAGTGAAATGGGCGCGCCCTCTCGCGGTTTCAGAAATATTTATAAAGTGAAATTGGAATTCGTCATGTACCGTTGAAATCCATTATTTTGAAATCTCATGAGTTAAGACTCGGATGCAAACCCGGAATACGTTTTAAAAAAACATACAAAAGAATATTGTGCGAGATAATTTCGCACATGCCTTTAGAACAGCCAAAACGTCTGAGCTACCAAACCAATACACGTAAAAGCGGCAACATACACAATCCTATTTCCATCCTTAAACCAGAGTTCTCGCTCAGCAGCGGTGACGAGCAGACGTGCTCCGCAGCTCCGCTAGTTAGCCGAAGGCTACTGGTGCCGGTCCGGGGTCAGAAAGAAGTGCATTTATTTGTGAACAGTGGTGAATTAGGAACGTTTTCAACTTACCGTTCAAATTTACTAGTGATACAGTGGTGACCGCTCTTATTTGTGTACAAAGGTGACTTCATTCTCGTGTGAACAGTGGTGTATCAAGAACTATTGAAAATCAATACCGCCCATATATAGTGAAGTGAATAATGTTAACTGACCACGTCCTCTTCGGGGGACTAATCACACAATCAACAGAAATACTAAATAACCAAGAAAACAGTGAAGCTTTCGTCAACAATAGTACGAACGGATCGACTTTAGAATACAGTGACGTAACACAGAACCTTCAGCAACAGCATCAATTTTTATTGCATGAACATCAACAGCTAAAACAACACTTACAACAATTAGTGCAACAGAACCAACAGTTACAATTTCAAATACAGCAATATGTGCGTGAAAAAGAAATCCCAGCTACCGTGCTAGAAGCTACAGCAACTAACGGCCAAGCATCTACAACGCAGGAAACGGCCTCAACCCTGTGCAGCTCATGGCAAACAATCCCGCTGCGTCGACAAAAAAGACGCAATGATGACAACTCTATACGACCCTCTAAGAAGACTAACAGTGAACATGACCCCGTATCATCAAAAAACAGGTATGAACATCTCTCTTGTCATGAAAATTTGGAAGAAACCTCGAAATCTGAGAAAATCAATGATACGACAACCAAAGGCAGCATACAAGAACAAGACAAATATCGAACACCGCCTATTTTCATACCAGGCGTCAGAGTAATATCTGATATGATCAGATCTATTAAAGAAGTCATTAAAGATGAAGACTTCTCATATAAACTTGTCAAAACCTACCAAGATGAAGCCAAAATTACAATGAACAATGTGAAAATCGTACCTCAAACACCGGATGTTTATCGAAAGCTTGTTAAACATCTGAATCTAAAAAATATTGCTCATTATACATTTCAGTTAAAACAAGAAAGAGCATTTCGGGTAGTATTAAAAAATATGCACCCAACAGCAGACGTAACGGAACTTAAAGAAGCTACAGAAGCACAAGGCCACAAAGTAAGACAAATTCATAATATCAAGCATCGTTTAACAAAAGCACCTCTACCAATGTTTTTTGTGGACTTAGAACCTCAAAGTAACAACAAAAAAATATATGACGTCGAATACTTACTACATGTAAAAATAAGTTTTGAACCACCGCGTAAAAAACGAGAAATAGTACAATGCAAGCGATGTCAGTCCTATGAGCACAGTTTTCGTTATTGTACGCTTCCGTATAGCTGCGTCAAATGTGGAAAGAATCACGATAGTCGAACCTGTACTAAAACGAGAGACACCAGCTACATGTGCTCTATGTAGCCGTGACCATCCAGCAAATTATAAAGGCTGCGAAGTCTATCAAAAAATTCGTAACAGCATGTATCCTAGTCAAAGTCAACACTGTAGAAATGCTACGCAAAACATAACTGAAGGTAACAATTCAAGTTCACTAACAAGCAATCAAACCATAGGAACAGGTAGACAGCTCACATATGCACAAATGGCCCAACATTCGCAAATCAATAATCAAAATGTGTCGTATGAAAATAATCTGATATCCATAATGCAAGAATCATTTAAAAAATTCGAGTCCATCTTAGCAAAGCAAGCTGAACAAATCTCCAGCCTAATTAATATCATGACTGCAATAATGAAGAAACTATGAGTAATTTACTGCGAATTGTCTCCTGGAATGCCAACGGAATACTTCAACATCGAAGAGAGTTAGAAGTGTTTCTACATCAAGAAAATATTGACATACTCCTAGTGTCTGAAACACATTTTACCGAAAGAAGCTATCTACGTATATCTGACTACGAAGTATATTGCACAAATCATCCAGATGGGACAGCTCATGGAGGCACAGCAGTAATAATTAAAACAAGAATCAGACATAATATGTACAAAGATAATGCTAAAGACTATCTGCAAGCAACCTCTATACAAGTATACGATAAGTTCGGTCCGCTCGTTATTTCAGCTATATACTCCCCTCCAAAACACAAGATAACCACCGGTCAGTATATCAAGTGTTTTAGAACGCTCGGCACAAGATTCATTGCTGGAGGAGACTACAATGCTAAAAATCAACTATGGGGATCAAGACTGGTAACTACAAGGGATCGCGCTTTAGAAGGGATCGCGCTCTACACTAAAACTCCAAACAATTTCATCAGGAAATCCCACATACTGGCCAACGGATGGTAACAAGGTACCTGATGTCTTGGATGTCTTCGTCACAAAGGGAATGGCACAGACCTATCACACAATAGAACCGTCTTTTGATCTTTCATCTGATCATTCTCCAGAAATACTGACAATCAGTTCTTCTGAAATCAAAAAGAAAGAAAACATATACCTTACAAACAGAAAAACGAACTGGGAAGAATACAGCAACTGGCTTTACCATAACACCACTGCCAAGGTCCGTCTAAAGTGTCCAGAAGATATCGACGATGCTGTTGAATACTTAATATAACACATTCAACAGGCAGCCGTATATGCAACTCCAGAAATGAGAGTGTTTGAAAAAAATAAATACCCATCAGAAATACTAAAAATGATTAAAGAGAAAAGACAGATGAAGATGACCTGGCAACGCACTCATCACCCGGACGACAAACGAATACTCAACAGAACTTCCCGCCTCTTATCAAGAAAATTACAAAAAATTCAATCGGAGGAAATGAAGGAAAGAATAGAAAAGTTGTCACCCTCAAAAGATACAGATTACTCCTTATGGAAAATTACTAAAAAATTAAAAAGGCCTACAACACATGTCCCCCCTCTTCGTAAAACCGATGGAAGCTGGGCTAGAACGGAAAACGATAAGGCAGAAGAATTTGCAAAATATTTTGCAAAAACATTTCAACCACACCCCTCAGCACTACTCACAGAAGAAAAAGAAATCATAGAATTCCTGGAATGTCCCCATCAAATGTCGCCACCAATTAAATTCTTCTCAACAAAAGAAGTCGCAGCAGGGCTGAAACTACTACCAAATCATAAGGCTCCTGGACATGATCGTATTACAGGGGAAATGCTTAAAAAACTGCCTAAGAAACTCATTGCCCTTGTAACATCCATTTTCAATGGAATAATACGCATCGGACACTATCCTTCGCAGTGGAAACTGGCACAATTAATTGTAATCGCAAAACCAGGAAAACAGCTACAAGATGTTTCCTCGTACAGACCAATAAGTTTATTACCTTCTTTGTCTAAGGTATTCGAAAAACTATTACTATTTCGCATATATCCATTACTTAAAGAAAATGACGCAATTCCAGACCATCAGTTCGGTTTTAGAAATCGTCATTCTACAATAGAACAAATTCATAGAATAGTCGACACCATCAACGGAGCTCTAGAAAATAAAATGTATTGTTCCGCCTTGTTTCTAGATATCGCGCAAGCGTTCGACAAAGTGTGGCATCAAGGCTTGCTATATAAAATCAAGAAATGTCTGCCGCATTCATACTATAATATACTTCGATCCTTTATTTCAGATCGATTTTTTCAAATAATATTCGGAGATGAAATAACACCGTTTCATCCAGTATTATCAGGAGTGCCACAGGGGAGCATCCTTGGACCAGTGCTGTACACGCTGTACACCGCTGACTTACCTCAGTCCCCTGATGTCACCATTGCATCATATGCAGATGACACAGCCCTGCTAGCTTCGCACGAAAACCAAGAAACGGCAACAAGAACATTGAAAGAGCACCTCGAGCTTATAAACAAATGGTGTAAACTCTGGAGAATAAGAATGAATGAAACAAAGTCCAAATGTACAACATTTACCCTCAGACGAACAAGAAATACAAGAATAGAAATAAACGGAAAACTAATTGAAAACGTAGACACCGTCAAATATCTCGGACTACATCTTGACAAAAAGCTAACCTGGAAGAAACATATTTCGATTAAAAGAAAGGAAGCAGAACTGAAAAGTAGACAAATGATATGGTTAATAGGAAGAAAATCTTGTTTAAGTCTAGGAAACAAAATTTTACTTTACAAAACAATTCTTAAACCTATCTGGTCTTATGGAATTGAACTCTGGGGAACAGCATCACATTCAAATATAGAAATAATTCAAAGATTTCAATCCAAATGTCTCAGACTATTAAGCAATGCTCCCTGGTTTGTATCAAACGCCATTCTACATAAAGATCTCAATATCACCACTGTTAAAGAGGAAATCACTCTCAAATCTCACAAATACCAACACAGACTCGAAAATCATATTAATCATATGGCCATAAACATCTTAGATAACAGCACAATGGCAAGAAGATTGAAAAGAGTACATCCTCTTGATCTGGACCACAGATATAAATAATATTTTTCTTTTAAAATAATTGTTACTGTAGATATATTTTTTGTCACAATGCTTGCACTATTGTATGTTTGTTTGTTATTGTGTTATTGTTATTTCAATGTGATGTTGTTTATTGTTGTTCTTGTTTGTTTGTCTTTTTTCTCTCTCTCTCTGAACTGGACAATTAGTTTAAAACCATTTTTAGAAAGAACCAGAATTGTATGGTTTCTTTACATGTCAATAATATATGTACGATTGTATTTGCCGAATGTTCGAGTAGAACAAATTGCAAATAAAGCAGATGTTAGAAAAAAAATCCTTAAACCAGTTTCCGACCCTACTTCTGGCCGCAGTTCGAAACCCGTCTTCAGTGGCGCGGGCCACCCCAATACCATAAGTGAAATAGGTGCGCTTTCAGAAATGCAAAAACTGGAATTCGTTAAAAAAAATGGAGGTAATTTTACACATGCACTTATAAGAGCGAAAATGTCTTAGCTACCAGCCCAATTCATCTAAATGTGGCGTTGTGCACATACCAATTTCCATCATTAAACCATGCAGTTCTCCGACGCCGCTACTGAACGCAGTTCGAAACCCGCCTTCGGTGGCGCGGGCTGGCAACGCGGACGGCGCCGGCACGGCGCGCCGTGCGGCGCCCCAGTTCCCGTGGCGGTGGCGCTGGAGGCGGCGGCGGCGGCGGCCGCCGGTGGCTTCTGGGAAGCGCGCCCGTGCGGCCGCCGCGGGCACGCGCCGTGTTCACGGGGCGTTCGGTGCCTCGGCGACGCTTCCCGGGAACTAAGGGCGATCGCCCGAAGCGATCGAGCGATTTCCGGGCGAGATTAGCCAGACGGGGAAGCGATTGGCGTTTCTCGCTTTGGGAAGCGCAAAGAGAAAGGAAATCGCCGCCGACATATTTCTTCCGGGAAGACATTTTGTCGCATTGTGCAGTTGCTAACATACACATGAATGTTCGTGTGCGAGGTGAATATTTTCATAAATTTTCAACTAATCCAACTATAATACTGCGATTCCAATGCTTTTTATTACTTATTTTTTTATACTTAATACAGAATAAAGGTCAAATTTAAGTGAATTTTTCTGGCTATCGGTATAATAACAATAATGTTTTCACTTCCTTCCTCGTAAGTTTTTAGGATTTCTGATTCATCGGGCGATAATTTTTCAAACGTATCTTCGGCTTCTCCAATTATTGAAGTCATTTCTGATGACCAATAAGTTAGGCACGATGAGTATGATGTACGTAATTAAATCCTCACATCCATATTATAGCAGACTGTAACTTACAATAATTCTTTTCCACCAAAATACTCAGTAAAATACCCCGCTTCAGTTGAGCTGAGCAACACTCAGCTCATTTGCGTGTTGTGATGACGCAGTCTTCGACCCAGAAAGTGAAGGGCCATTGCATTCTCAATGTACCCACGCCCCTTCACGCGCTGTCGCTGTTAGGGAACGAACCTGTCTCGAGTTTGAGTTCTAGACTCTCCTTATGTTTGTAAAACATTTGAAATGTATAGTACAATGGATAGTAATTCTCTATAACAACCAATTTTGTATATTGGCGGCAAGCTTTACCTTCTCATTCATTCATTTCATACGCTCACACACATCCCGTGTTGTAATCAAATTTCAGAGCAAATTCGTAAATGAAATTAAAAAATAACGTGATGCTACAAAGATCATAGAAGTAGACTTCCATATTTTTCCTTTGCAGTTCACAGTTGGAATTTACAAGCAATTCTAAGTTGTATTTACTTTCAGAATAAAGCACTGTGTGTATACGAGAATATGTGTGTGTTCATATAGTAACCATATTCAATGCATTATATTCTTTACATTGAAATGAATCATATTCATAATTTCTAAACGATGTTGGAATTTCATAACTCCAATTAAAATACTTTTCAAAATTAAAATATAATTACAAGCAAATATTTCTGGAACTGAACACATATTTATATAAAATACATTTAAAGCAACTAACATCAACGATGCGAAATCCTCTTAAACAATAATAGCTCCCACTACCGACGCATATAGTTAATTTTGTTTTATGTTCACCTATACGCTCCAGGGTACCATAAAAGTAATTTCATTTCCAACAACACTGCGCAAAGTGCTGGAGGTCAACACGAACGGATTAAATAGTAATTAAAAGCTATAATCCGCGTCACGGGGGCTCACATTTTATTTCAAGTTGAATTTTAGTTTTAGAACCGTGTGACCTGATGCGAGATAGAAGCTCAGCGAATTAATTCTGCTAAAAATGCATTACACTTCTCGTAATAATAGATATTCCATTTATTCTTTATAATTCAAACATACAAGTGTTCTCGTACACATGAATCTAATCAGGCCATTGGGAAGACACAAATTGGGCAGAAACCAAAATAAATGTGAAAATAAAAATCCAATTCTGAAATATTTATGTTCTTACACATGATTTTAAAACAATTCACTGTTTTCCTTACTTGTAATTAAATATATTTATATGTAATTCTGATGCCTGTCTGCAGCTGGAACGTCTTAGATAATGCGTGAATAGTCGGGTTGATATAGCATAGTTTGTTTAAAAAAAGAAAATGGTATTTTAGATAATGAAATATATCGTATTGATAATCAATGAAAGTAAATTGGAAAAATTTATTCAATATGGAACAAATCACTCTATTTCAGATTTCTAGACGTCTATTGCAAAACATGTCTGCACGTATGTACTAGTTTAATATCAAAAAACTCAACCAAACTCTATCTGTAATAGACCGCAAACTGGGGTAACCAGCAAATGCAGAATTTACATTACAGCGATTTGGAAGTTGGAAGCACTTCCAATTTATCTATTCACTAGTCTCTTTTGCTCAAGTGTATAAAGTGGCATGGTTTTTACGTTTATAGAAATGTACTAGTGGTCTACAGAAACAAAACCTCACAAAATGGTTCTCCAGAAAGTAGCCTACTGCTCAAGAACAAATAGGATACTCTCGTATCCTATTAGTATAACCCTGAAATAAATTAAATACTTTTATAAAAATATTCTTCAATAATATTACAATAACAGTGTATATAAAGTATAACATTTCTTTAGATACCAAGAATATCAAAAGATTAACATCTAAGTTGGTAGAGTCTTCTGTGCGTTGGAAAAATTGTTTTGTTGTATGTGATTGGTATTAGTGTGCACACCATAATGTTAAATATTGTATCATTTTCTTAAGATACAGTAAAAGAGAATGTCAATGGAGACAATTTGCTAAAAAAGTCAATATTTATGAGATGGTGTTGAATAATTGCTCCCAGTTTATCTTTAAGACACAAATGACACAAATATTTGAAAGAAATACTTTAAACATATTAAAACTTATCAAGTTCAATAATTATAAAACGATCAATTGAGTGAAAAAAACATTAAAATGAGATTATTCTGAATTTTTAATTCAGTTTCGTGTCCTTCATCTTTAACGTTCTGAACATTTTATCAATCCTTCACTTTTCATGAATGCAATCATCGACACTAACCAAATGAATGCACAATTGCATAAAACATTATTATAAATAGAAAATGAACTCCTCTCACCATAAGACTTCAATAAAACAGTCTCGTATACTGGGAATATTTTCAAATAGTAAACGTTTTAAACTTAACGGCAAATAGTAAACGTTTTAAGTACTTAAGGACAAATTTTCGCGGCACCACATCAAACATGAAAACAATCCTGATCGTTCAATGTTCGCATAGAACAATGATCTATCAAAATATGCTTTGAAAGATAATATTACAAAAGAACTACAGCTGCGTAAAATATTTAAGGACGTGGTAATCATTTGCGAGTAGGCGAAGGTTGGATCCTACGAATCTCCGCATCACATCAAATTCTGTATCTACTAGTATTGAGTTAACCTTTCTGTTAACAGGCAAACTTTGTTATAACCAAATGTCTTTTACGTTATCGCTTGGAGCTCTTATGTTACACATGGTTGCATCGCATTGGATGAGATGTAGGCGCAACGTTAGTCTACTTCAAAAGAGCTATATGGCTATTGAGGGGTTAAAGGTCGCGGACACAGTCGCGGTGGAGAGGGTGTGGTAGGAAGCGACGTGGGGTCGGCGCGGGGGCGGCGCGGGGGCGGCGCGGGGGCGGCGTGGGGGTGGCGCGAGGACGGCGCGGGGGCGGCACGGGGGGCGGCAAGGGGGCGGCGCGGGGGCGGCGCGGGGCGGCGCGGGGGCGGCGCGGGGGCGGCGCGGGGCGGCGCGGGGGCGGCGGGGGGCGGGGGCGGCGCGGGGGCAGGGCGCGGGAACGTCGCGGGGGCCACACGCGAGCCGCTGGGCGCGAGGCACCGAGTGACGCGCGCGGCACCGTCCGGCATTGAACCGCTTCCCCGGAACCGGCGCCGCCACTGCCGCCTCCACCGCCCGCGCGTCCCCGGCGCGGCGCTTCCGGCAAGTGGCGCGGCGGCGGCGGTGGCGGCGGCGGCGGCGGCGGCGGCGGTGGGGGCGAGGGAGGCGGTGCGCTGCGGGCGAAAGCTACGCGGCGGCGGTCACAACGTACGTGGCACGGAATATTATTCGTCTCAATGTTCCTAATAGAAATAATACTTTACAGTGCACGAGGCTTTGGATTGCTCTGTCCTCTGGCGGATTATACGGATACCTAGTAAAAAGTAAACATACGAAGTTAGAGGTAAACGTGTTAAACGTGTGTAAACGTTTGTTCACTTTTGATAAATTTGACATCCAACTATTATGATTTTCCTGACCCATTACCGAATTTCTAGAGATTTCAATTTTAATACCCAATATTATTAAAAATGTACATACTATATATATATATATATATATATATATATATATATATATATATATATATATATATATAGAGAGAGAGAGAGAGAGAGAGAGAGAGAGAGAGATAATCAAACTAATATCAATATTGATGATAAAATACTTATAGAAATTTTAAGTGAAAATATCATTTGAAAACGTTCTTTTAGTAGTGACGACTGAAATAAGGAAGGGCAAGAACAATAACAAACATTGGTCCAGGAACAAAATATTCTCAGCAATAAAAAGAAAAATTTGGTGCTAAAGAATGGCACAGACTTTGGCGTACCGGTTTATTTCTTATTCTTATACCACCACGGTATATTTTCGCTTTTGTCTCACCCTCTACCCAGATGTTATCAATTCGCACTTAAATGACATTTTCCGATATTTTATTAATTTTTCGGTACCACAACAATACAGAATTGAAATGTGACTTTCAAATTTTTAAAAACGAGTAAAATCTTGGCGAATATACCAATTTTCATTCAAAACAGCGAAGTCATTCTTGTGAATTTGAGCATTCCTGAAAATGTACATCTTTGAGCTCATTTTCACAGAATACGAGTACTTTTGATTATTCGAGAAGCTTCAAGAGAAATCTTTTGAAGCATTCAGAAATGCAATAATGTTTAAAGAATTCCTGTAATTTAAATATTAACGACACGGATGTGGCATAAAAATGTATTGGTATATTTTTTGGAAAAACAAAACAATACAGCAAAATGGCATTTATGTCATGATATCGAGCGCCCCAAAAAATTAAAGCAAAACATTTGGAACGATTTTGAGAAACTCTTGTTTTTTATAGTTTTTAATATTGCCCATTATTCACTCAAATTTGACCAATTACTAGTAGTATAAATATACATGTTATTAATTAAAGAATTTGTCACTTAAAGAAAAAATCTCTGTCTTCAATATTGTAGAAGGAACACAACGAGAAAATTTCAATATTTGGCAATTTGCAAAAGTTCAAGGTAAGTATAAAAGAATTGGACTCTTGCAATTTTTATAAGTGTATATTTATTTTAAATGACTATAAGACTTTTAAGAAACCATTTGAAGCAATTGTTGAGACAATTTTGAAAATGTTACAAGAGCTTCACGTAAACCAACCTTAAATTAAAGTAATTCCTCTCAGACTCCCAGGACCTCGAACCAGTCTAGAGAGATTGGAGAATAAGTATTAATTTTGGCAAAAATGCTAGGAATAGTTTAGGCGCTAGCGTTCGTTGTTCACACATGACGAATGGGCACGGTTCGGTGTTCACACACGTTTTGAAAAAAAAACAAAAAACTTTTGTGTAAGGAGACTCCAAATCGTTTATTTCCATAGAAACCTCGATCGGTTTTCCACAGTATGATTTAACATTCTGTAAACAACATATTTATTTACGTATACGAAAAACTATAAACAGAAGAATGTTATGTGCGAAAGAAACATTGCCTTATATGAAGCATTCACAGCAGCAAGGAACTAGTTCAACCTTTGCCTTCAACGTCAGTACTGAAGGCACCTCTTGGTTTACGTAGTGCAGAGACCTGACGATGGCTCCGGTATTGCAATTCTGCCCGGCGCCTCGTAGCTTCGCCCACTGTGTGCGGGGGCGGTGCGGCACGGCGTGGCGCGGGGGCGGGGGCGGCGGCGGGCTCCGTGCGCAGACGCGGTCCGCGCGGGCGTCGCGGCGGCGCGGGGGCGCAGCGCTGCCGGCGGCAGTCGCGGGGCGTCCTGCTCGCGCGCGGACGTCGACAGCCGCGCCCCGCCCCGCCGCCGCCGCTTCGCTCCGCCTCGCGTGCGACCAGCGCCGCGCGGCAGCCGCAGCCGCCGCCACCGCACGTGACGCCGCCTCGGCCAGTGCACTGCCAGAGTGTGAGACGCATCCGCGAGTGAAGGGGACTGAGTGCGTCGGCGAGCGGCCAAGCAGGAGCGTCTCTCGGGGCCGCGTGGCGATGCCCGGGGCCGCGGGAGCGGGCGCGGGCGTGGGCGCGGGCGGGGCGACGCGGGCGACGGGGGGCGGGGCCGCCGGGCCGCTGGCCGCCGCTGCCGCTGCTCTCCCTCGCGCTGCTGCTGGCCGGAGCCGCGCCCGCCGCCGCTTACCTCAACATCTTCATCAGCGAGGAGGAGGTGATGAAGCTGCTCGGTGAGTGTGCCCCGGGCCGCACGTGGCCCGCACGTGGCGGGAGCGGCGCGGTGCGGCGCGGTGCGGCGCGGCGCGGCCGCTGCGCTCGCGTGATGACCGCGTAGTCGCCTTCAGATTGAAAAACGACGTCCCACGGAGGATTAGCAGGCAGACGTCATCAATCACGAACGCGGTGATAGGGAGTGACAGCGGTTATGACGCGTCATTATGAACGCCGTAAATAAGTAATATATCAAACCCCTCTCACAAATTAAGGATCAATGTAGACGCTCCCTCTAATACAAAACAACAACTTCCAACATTTCACTCTGTAATCTTCATCCATATGAAGGTTGTCGAATACCATCAGGCTTATTTGAATCCAATTTGTATACTGATAACTCCGATAAGTATGAAAACATTTCTTCTCTTTATTTATTTTTTTACACATAATCCCTTCGTGTACAGCAAAAGTCTGTGAATTAAAAGCGAAATGAAAATCATAAAGCACGAAAAACATTTTATTGAGGGAAATTACGGATATTGTTTTGCTGTGTGAACTGCGTCGTGAAATTGTGAAACACTGGTTTCTGTCTTTTCTATTTTGACATATGTATTAAATCGTAGAAATAAGTATTGAACCTTCCGAGCGCCTGAATGCAACTCAATTATATTACGATAATATTCGTGGTTGAAAGGATTTAAGCATGAGTTGTGTGATGTCAGTGGTCTCGCATCCGACTACTTTGATGCAATTGTAATGGTTTGCAAGGAAAATGTATTTTATTGAAATCAGTATGCAAGAAGTGTTTTATTTAATTAATTACTGTTAATTCTGTTATTCTTCGTTGATAAAAACGCTTTAAATATCGTATCTCAATGATTGTAATATGGTCATGCATCGGCTTTTGTAGTTATTATAGTTATTATTGTTAGATAACCCCCCAAAACCTTGAAGTTAGAACATTGTAAACGCAACAAAATGAATTAATTAATAGGTGGTAAATTATTTTTTACCAACACTATTTTCATTTTCTTGATTTGTTATTACTCATTCAGGCAAACGCAATAATGGTTTAAAAGCATTCTCAATCAAATAGTTCAAGAGTTAATTCAATAATTTCTAAAATAACATGAAAAATTATTGAAATATTAGTTTTTTAATAACGCACTTAACACACGTTTATTTTCAGAAGTGATTTTTGTCAAATAAAAAGGGTATTTCAATGAACGAACATTGAACTAATTTTTTACTATGAGATGTTGGAGTAGCAGTTGGAAATTTCTTACGATTTTCGGCAACGATGTATAAAACTTGGTATTTGTCAGTTTCACTTTTTGTGATGATTATATTATAATCCTGAATGAGTTTGACATCTCTTTCAGCAGCGTCATTCACAACAACTGCCTTCTGAAGTTTTTGAATTTAACTTTTGTAATCAGAATCACCCTTACGTACTGACAGGTCTTTACCGAGAATATTGCACAGATTCTCGAATGAAAAAGATTTTGTACCATGAGTTACAAAACACGAAAACTCTTTTTGTAAAGAAATAATATTTTTTGGATGCAGAATGTATTTCTTTGGTTGATTATGTATCCTTCCTCTTCGCGACCTTTGTTTATTTCCGGAATAACTTGAACCATGTTTGCCTTCTCCTCCGTTGGAACACCATCATCCTCTATCCAGAACTTTGGAACCAAATACCAGAAATGTGTTAATTTTTTTCTGCACCTTTACTGATTCATAGATAAATATACTGATAATTTATCAGTTGACGCGTGGATAGGAAAAAAAAAGATTTGATACCTTCATTTCTTCCGATGATCAAAACCAGACTTGACGTACTTTCAAGAAAGGAAAATATATTTATTCTTGTCAAAAAGATTTTCTTCCTATAAAACAACTGAAACCTACCTTGAAATATGTACATTTTTCATGCTTCTATAGCCTTTGCCATCCATCTAAGTATGACATGCATCTAGTATGACGCTCCTGGCGTGGGATACTATATCCCATTCTTTGGAATGCCGCTACGAATTGTCATCGATAACTCAAGAAATTTTCGGTAATCATTTCGCGATTGTTTTTGCGCAGAAAGTTGGTGTCACGAAATCCAAGAAAGAGAAAATGAAAATTATCAGGAACTTCATTGCTTACAGTTATGTAAACGTTCTTGTCGAGTTTTGACCAGGTTTCTCTAAATCTTTCCAAATGCTCCATATCTTGGACCACAAGTTACACCCATCAGCGGGACGAAACAAGTCCTCGCAACCAACTCGTAAAAGTGACGACAGTAAGTTTGATACAACAAGTCAGTTTAAACTACTTTTCTAGATTTGTGTAGGGTCCATTTACTCGAACTGAGTTGCTTCCTTTCGTATCACACAAAAACACTTGAATTTTGTCGCTCATTCTGTCGCACCTGAATTTTGTTGCTGAAACTTCTCTTCTGCTTGGTAAATAGCCATGGCTTGCTCTTTACCTGAAGATGAGAGGATTTCAGGGACTCCCATCAAATTATCCTTGCCTTGTAAAATTACTATTATTACCAGACAGTCAACCTTATCAACACCTTTGAGTATCGGGAGTACCTTTCTATTCCGACGTAACACTAATTCTTGGTAATCTTTTAGATTAAATTTGTTCTAAATTTCTCTGTGTCTTTCCTCTATTTTTTCTAAGACGTTGAATATTAAAAGTGTGATTTGTTACCGGGCTTTCAGTTTTAAGCCCAAAAGCTTCTGCAACAAGCATTCACATGTTAACTCAATTTCTATGAGTGATTTTGCACCTATCAAATTCTTCAGAAAGACATAAGAAGCAATGTTTGGAGACAAGAGCCGTTCAGTGCAACACAAGTACTCGTACATAGTTGTTGAGTCTGACAGACGAACGGAGCCTTAAATGGCAAAAACAATGATGTAGTGTAAAACATTATATTGTGATGCAAATAAATACTATATGCAAAGATTCCTGTCTCGCAGCAAAAGTGTGCACTGCACTGCAAGGACTGCACCTCAAGTCGAAAACCTGTAAGAATTATAACTTTTTGTAAAAACGAAGGGGTTTTAAAATAAGTTTATCGACAAATAATTAAATCTCCATGGTCGAGAGGGGGATGTTTACATTTTTCCGATTGAGCTAATGTTTTGTATAGATCGTTTTTTTGTTTATTGATACAAAAAGGCGGGAGCTCAATATTTAAAAAGTTGAACATAAGGGCCACCCAAACAGACACTTAATAGAAATATTTTAAGAGCAATGGAGTTACAATTTTCACTCATTTGTAGCATCATACGTATTAAGAAAAATTCCATATGTGAAAATTATGAAGAATGTAGTTCCGATTTGAAACAGTTCCCTAGATTCGCATTCCAATTCCTCATCGCTACCTTCTTTTCTATCCTCCCCTTCTTAGCTTCGATCTTTTATTCCACAAATTATTTGTAATTGCTAGTTTTAGCAACATGTATTTGTGGAATCGATAGTGTTAAAATAGACTAAGCCATGTGATTATAATAAAGTACCGAATTAATTCATTCATATAATTTCCCAGGTCATTTATCGAAAATGTTCATGTCTTTTATGGCAAAAGGTTTAAGACTTTCATGGTGATTTAAATTAATCATCATAACTAAATTATTTTTCTTTCCTAAATATCATTGCAGAAAAACTCTCGTTTTGGATATCTAAACCAACGACTTCGAACACACTTATTATAACTATGATCATTGAATGAAATCATTAAAATGCTCTCCAAGAAGTCAGGAAAAACTCTGATTCATGAAAATATAATTAAAATGTTTTCGGAAAGAACTCACTAAAATAGAGAGGAGAGTAATCTGTTATCCTCTTCAGGAACCCAAGTCTAGTGTGAGAACGTATTGAGTTGAGAATATCTTAAACTATTATCATGCTGTTGACGGCGTAGAGCAAATTTTTGTTCCTTAAAGAGAATAATAGTGATTATTTGTGTGAGGCGCATGATTCCACAGCTTGCCGTTCGTGACTGACGGACAAACTCTTGCGCAACCAGGGGCTTCTCTTCTTTCACGGACGTTCACACCAAATGAACGGATTGCGAAACTAAGCGTATTGTGGGAAGCGTGTCGAAGACAGACAATAAATGATTCATATTGTCCACACTAATATATCTCCTACAAAAGAATAAATTTTCATAAATGTTTATAATGCAATAAATTATCGATGAAGCCCCGGCAGTACGCGTTCCTCTACTTGTCGGTCAAATGAAAATTTCGAACTATTTTTTTGTCACGCAGAAAATATTCGCAATATATTTTTTGAAGGTAAACACAGGGTGATAATGTACTATTCAATAAAATGATTCCTTAAAAACTTCAAACATTCGATCTGAGAAAATGGCTGCAGGAAAGACTGAATATTATTCTAATGGTAAAATAACATTTTATTCTGTAAAGAGCGCTGTCGATTGGTAGTAGTAGTTGCCATTTATTATAGTAAAAATACGATTGTGGTAAAATTGTAAAATAAACGTTAATAAAAGTAAAAAAGTATATATTATATATATATATATACACTTTTTTACTTTTATTAACGTTTATTTTACAATTATATATATATATATAATTGTAATATATATATATATATATATATATATATATATATATATATATATATATATATATATATGCGCAACCAATTTCTTCGTGTCTTTTCACGTTACCTACGGCGAACAAAGCACTACAATATGCAAGACGTACTAGACTTATATGTGATATTTATAGAAAGGCATCTTTTATTTCTCTTTTGAAATTTTTTCTACCACTATTAGTAATATTAAATATCAAGAAAATACACAATTTTATTCATATGTATCATTATCATAACCTGGGAAAAACTTAAAGAGCATGGAAGATCTTGTGCAGTGCAACCATGTATACATTGTGAATGACATTTCATTCAATCTTATTTCAATATTTTTTCCTTATTAAGGGATGAAATTCTTATACAAAACTGCTTTTTCATTATGTGTTTCAAATAAGTATTAAAAATTAAATGTGTTACGAAATTCTAATCACTTAAAACAATTTATAAGCATAAACTTAGGGCGATGTTAGGAGATGACAAATTACATCGCAACATTTCCCTGGCATTAAGAAATTATCCACAATTACCACTTTGTTTAATTCCGTTTTGAATATAATTAAGTTAATGAATAAGAGGATGTAAAATGAAATAACAAAGTTCAAAAAGTTCGATTTTCATCTACCTGATTCTCGCGCTATGTTCTTCATTGCACGTTATCCACTCTCTTTTCTTCTGTAAACTCTACAAACGTTCTCAGACACTTTCTTTTCTAGAACAACGGAAAGACAATTTCATCCTGCCTATTAACCGCATTTGTTGCGTCACTTGGAAACAGTGTAGGAAGGAACGCAGAAAACAGGAATGGTCTATACACAAAAAACGCTTCATGTCAAACTTTTATTTACCAGTGGATAAGGAAGACGAACAGCAAGGAGAAACGTCATAAAATGCGACCGGTTGTCAGCCCTTCGAACACATATTAAACGAACTTATCAACAGAAAAAGGCAAGCGAGAAAGACGAAATACATTGGTATTTGTAGCAAATGGAAGGCCGTCGAGAGCGCGCAAACAAGGAGTAATCGATGTTGCCGCCCGGGCCGCTGATTAGTGGCGTCGGCCGCGCAACAATGGGCGAGGCAATCCCTTGGCGGATCCATTGACTCGCGCGCGGACTTCGTTTGTGCCGGCCAGGGGCGGCGCGGCGCGGCGCGGCGCGGCGCGGCGCGGCGCAGCCGATGCGCTGCGGCGCGAGGAGGGCGAGCGTCCGCAGCGGCGGCGCGGGCGGCGCGGGCGGGGCGGGCGGCGCGGGCGGCGCGGGCGGCGCGGGCGGCGCGGGGGCGATTCGGCGGCGGTGCGTAAGCGGATTAGCCGCGCGGGAATTGGCCAGTTAGCGGCGCGCAATTGCCATCTCTTCCTCATTACTGCGCGGCCACCGGGCTGCGGCTGTGGCTGCGTCGCCGCCGGCAAGAGCTGGGGGGAGAGGGAGGCGAGCGGGCGGGCGAGCGAGCGAGCGAGCGAGCAAACGGGCGAGCGAGCGGGTGAATGGGTGTGCGGAAGAATGGGCGAGCGGGAGAATGGGCGAGCGGGAGAACGGGCGGATGGGCTAGCGGGGGGCGCAGGCAGGAGCGGGGGGGGAGCAGGGTATGCGGGGGTTGGCACGGGCGCGCGGGGGCGGGTGGGGCGGGCGTGGGGGAGCGGGCGGGTGCGGGCGGGTGCCGGCGGGGGCGAGCGGGAGCGGGCGGAGGGGCGTGCGGGGGCGTGCGGGGGAGGGCGGGGGAGGGCGGGGGCGCGCGGGAGCGGGCGGAGGGGCGTGCGGGGGCGTGCGGGGGAGGGCGGGGGAGGGCGGGGGCGCGCGGGAGCGGGCGGGGACGTTGGGGCGGGCGGGAGCGGGCGAAGGCGGGTGGGGGCGAGCGGCGGCGGGCAGGCATTTGCTCGCTAGCTGGGAAGGGCGCGGGATGAGCATGATGCGGCGCGGACAGCGGGAGGCTGCAGACATGGCTAGATCCTGCGGCCTCGTCGAGGTGCCGAGCTCAGGCGAACGGAAAGAAAGAGATGAGGGTAGACGGAGCAGCACGAGACAATGCAGTCGGTGAAAGGGAAAATTGGGCAAGTTGTTATGTAAGAGCGGTAGGAGAGTGGGCGAAGCAAAATGAGCGAGAGGGAATGGGCAAGATAAACAGTGTTGAGGAGAAGACACCCGTCACGTGTGATAGCGAAAAGTACATTTGATTGACGGTGACGAAGTATTTACCCGGTTATACATGAACGACAAGAAGACTCCACCAAGGATTGTGCACTGCGCACATGATAATGCTGAAGTGACGATGATATAACCGTAGAATGATGAGCAGAAAAAAGAGAATCCCGAGGAACCCCGTTAATGGAGGGGGGAGCGAGAGAAAGAGGCGGCGGAGCGCGTGGGCAGCCGTGGGCGGGGGGTGAATGGCGGGCGGTTTCGACCTCCCAATCGCGCGCCCGTCGGGTGAGGCTCGCCGGAAGGGTGAACGGAGGGGCGGAGAGGGGAAGGGAGGATCCTGGGCGGTGTGGAGGGCGCGGGGGCCACGCTGCGTCGGCCGCTGCTGTGCTCCGGGGCGCGGCCGCTTTGGACGGGGATTAACCCGTTTTGCCTTCAGCCCTTGGACGCCCAAAGGCTGCCGGTCGCCCGCCTGCAATCCCCTGCAGCCCTGTCCCTTCCCCGCCCCGCCCCGCCCCGCTCCGCCTCACTCTACCCCGCCCTTCGCCCGATTTGCGACCGTAGTCTCCCGACGCACAGTGAGCGCGAACGCAACTCAAAGCAAGCTATTCAATTGACTAAGCCCAAAGAGTACGTACCACATATTAAAAAAAAACAATAGAAAAGAAGGTTTGGTTAATGTTTTTCTATTTTTTATGAAGGTATCGCTTTGAACTATAATTTTATGAATTTAAAAGGTTCAAGAGTCATTAGTAACATCTCACATTTACACAAATTGGATAGACATATTACAAGTGTTACAGCTGTGTGAAGCTTTAATCATATAACTTAAGATTTTAAAATGCTCTGTTTGAACTCTTTAAATAAGGAGTTTAAGTCTCCAAGTAAAACAATTTTCCGCAATACCTCTCTAAGCTGTGGTTCGTCCGTGCCACTCCACTTGGGATCATTGGATTATATTGCTAATTTTTTTTTCGAAGTGTCAATGATAAGACTCAAATTTCATTACATTATAAACATGAATGACACTTTGAATCCTCCGCTTTTAACTTCTTAAACTCGCTCTTCTATTCCTCCATCCACTGCCAAAATGTCTCAACCAATTGTGCATCACTTCCCTTCCTAGTCTTTCTATTGCAGTGGTGTCAAGTTCAAGGCCCCAAACGGGAGTCCGTGGCACGGGTAGCACGACGAAATCACCCTTCCACGCAGTTGATCACCTCCCCTCAACAGAATAGACGTTGTCGAAGACGCCGTGAACGTGTTTACGCTTTTCATGAAATTACGCGGGATTTGGATAAATTAATTTACGAACATTAGTTATTTTTTCTTTATATTTTTATTTCTCTGTGATTATCCTCCTTTTCACATGCGATTTACCAAACTGGAAAACGATGGGGTTTCTACTGATAGCTTCCTTCCCCGACGCTAGTTGCGCTGAGAAGCTCGTGGGATGCCACGAAGCGTGCCACTGCCACCAGTAGGAGACGTTGACATCACTGTTCTATTGTTTCTCTGTCGACGCGCCGCGAAAGAAGTAGGAGAGACGAACTTGTTATTGCACTTCGCCGTCCGCGTGTGCACTGTGGGTTGCGGTGTGCGACGCCCGGGCGGCGGCGCAGGGAGCAGCAGCCTCTGTGACCGCCGCGCCGCGACGCGCCGCGCCACGCCTCTGCGCATGCGCCAGAGGCCGCCCTCCGCGCCTCTCGTCAGCACTTCTCTCCAGCACAGGGGCGCGCGAATGCCTCGCGGGAAGGCCTATTGTTTCTCTTCAATCGCAAATACGCGAGCACGCGTCTTCTACGCGTCTTCTACGCGTCTCTACTGCCTCTTCAACTGCATGTGCTTGATGTTTGATGTCCATTTTTATTTTCAAACCCGTAACCGAAAAACCAATTTCATCATATAGACGAACCTTCCGAATCTATATTCAATAATAATAATAATAATAATAATAATAATAATAATAATAATAATAATAATAATAATAATAATAATAATAATAATAATAATAATAATCCCTGCAGGAGATAAAATGTTTTCTGAGGTAAGAGCTTCTGAGATAATATTGAGTAATAATAATAAGATTGAGTAACAATCAACTTTTATCTGTAATTTCCCGCCGTCGGGGGAGATTTGGGCAAACGACCAAATGCAGAATCTACGTCATAGCAATTTGAAATTTGTAACCAATTCAAAGTTATCTATTTACGGTATTCTTTTGTTCAAGATTATCAAGGGGTGATGTTTTTCGTTAATAGAAATGTAGGTGTAATAGTTGCATGCAACAGTAAAATTGCTGCTTAACAAAACTACACGAAATGCTTCTCCAAAAAGTAGCAGTAGCTTTTGCTAGAGTAAAAGTAGTTGGTCTAGAACAATAAATGAAATAATATCGTGTAACATTCCCCAAAATTAAATATTTTAACAAAAACTGTTTTTCGCAATAACGTAGTACAGATTAAATAGTACAACAATTCTTCCACAAAAATTAATGTTCGTAACGCAAGACGTAAATAGGAAATATTTAATGGCAGCCGGCCTCCTCCGAGAAACCTCGCTGTTCATGACTTGAGATGCGCCGTAAGCAGTGACTCAGTCATTGTGAGAATTCAAGCGGTAAGCGCAGTATGAGAATAGGTGGAATGGCGCAATGAAATATTTGCATTTTTCAATCAAAATTAAAACCGTTTTATTGTTTTTGGATTTTTACCCAGGAACGCGGAATATAACAAAACCGTAGACACTTCTCAATAAGTCAATGATCGAATAGTATCCTTTCAATCTCTGCGCGCTTCAGAAACTAGTAATAAAACCAATTGTAAAATTGTAAAAGAAAAAATTCCTAACAGCTAGCACTCGAGTCTAACAAAGCAAAATTCTTTGGTATTACCAGTTCAAATTAAATGTAACTTTTCCAGAAGAAATATAACATAAAATGACAGGAGCGTGAAATAAAATAACAGAAATATAATCTTAAGTAATATAGCCCATTATAGATGTAAAGAGATAAAAAGTGATATTCCTGTGCTAAAGAAGTTTGGGCACAGGAAAAAGCATAAAAAAATTCGAAATATGTATTTTCAAGTAATTTAAGTCACGTTGGATTCTTAGATTCGAATATCTGAATATTTTTATGAACGTCTTCCAATGCATCTTTTAACAATGAATATTCTACATGTACTGTAAGTCCACAAATGTATACATACAGAATCGAGGCAAACGAATGCATTTGGAGGTGAGGACTCGACCTGGAGAACGTATTTTCTCGAACGGCCATCAGTCAAAGCAGGAGGCATTCCGGGAATCCTTCCAGTTTGCGTGTCCCCTTCCCGCGGACGGCGGCAGACGGCGACCGGGCGGCGGCGGTGACGCTGAAAAATGGAAGCCCCGCTCCGGGAGGACGCTGAGGAGGGTGGCCGGCGACGGAAAGGTGTAGCGGGGTCAGCGAGGGCGGCGGTTTGTGGTAGAGACGCGGCGACGCCAACGAGGGAGTGAGATGGCACGGGCGGGGGAGCCAACCGCCATATCGCGTAAATCATTAAATGAGTGTTCGGTAAGAACAGGTGAGGGGTTGGAGCGACGAAAATACACCCACTTTCAAAGGTTAAGTCACGGAGTAATTTCAGATTTTAAAAATTCCGAACTGCTCGAAATGTACATTAAAAGAAAAATAAAGCAGCAAAATGTTCTAGCCGTTCTTATCTGATTGAAAAGAGATACGGACAGTATGAAAAGAATAACTGATTTTTGTTTGAAATTTTTTCTAAGATGGACATAAATTTTCTAAAGATATGCTTATTTTCTAATACCTCGGCGCAGATGATGTATGGTACGGATTGATAGAAAGGATGTACAGTCCTGCTTATCCTATTCTTTTAATGCATATATCAGATCGCTATTCTTTTCAATTTTTTCAGTAAACGCATTTTTATATCTCGAATGGAAGGTGGAATAACGGAAATTAGAAACATCATGCTTGAGTTTACTGTTGACAAAAGCGTTTGATTTGAATCTTATGCACTTCATATATCTCCGACGATGATTATGTTCACTTGTTATTTTATATACGTTGTTTACGCAATGACTTTTGCGAACATAGGAATGTAGGGAAAAAGAGAACAGAGAAAGAAGAACTTAATCCCATCGAAAATAGAGGAGGAAGCAAAATGAAGTGAAGAGGGCGCGGAGGAATAACCGGAAGAGGGAAGCGGAGGAAGGGAGGACGGCGGAGGGACGGGCAAATGGAGACGAATGGCGGGCGGCGCTAAGGGCCAAGGCGGGGCCCTAGCAAGGAACCCTTCGCCGACGCAGAGCGGTTCCTGTTCATTTCAGACCGAGGGCTGTCCTTGCGTGGAACCTACCTCCGTGCAAGGCAGAAGCGACCGTCATTCAAGGAATAAAAACAGACAGTTTGTTCATTGAGCGGGTTGAAGGAATAAAAAATAATTATCGCACCTTTCTTTATCAACCTTCAAATAACATTACTACATCTCTTCATTCACGTGCCAGTAGATTTCGTGCAAATAGACATACTCAAGAGTCACAAGAGACCTACTTCCATGCAAAAGAGATATAATTATAACATGACGTACAAAATATATTCCACAAAGTCAGTTAAAACTATTAACAGTCCATTGGAAAAGAACACTACAATATTACTGGGCCATTTCACAATGCTTTACCACATGCATTCAGGCAGAACGTGAATCCATAACTTTCAAGCTACAACATAGAAGCCTTTTCTACTGCGTATTGGTTTTATCGAACCATACTGAGTATTAAAAACTAACTTCATAATGTTTCATGCAATGAATTTTTTACACGTAGGCATGTCAGGAAAGCTGAAATAATAGATAATAACGTATTACCATTGAAAATAGCGGCAGAAGCTAAACGAAATGAAGAGGGCGCGGAAGAATAAACCGAGGAATAAGCAGAGAAAGGGAGGACGCAAGAGGATGAGCAGCAAGTGGAGATGAATGATGATTTTTATTAATAAAACTATTTGCATCAGTGATTCTCCTACTGTACATTGTAAAGACTGCATGTTTTCAAAAACTCTGGTTAAGTTTTGCACTTCTCACCCCATCTCCATTGGGCTTTTCGTCCAGTAACGAACGCGACAACAGAAAAGGAGCGGGAGTGGACCGTGCGGGACGGAGTGGGGCCTCTGATGGCGAGAAATGATCCCATTTGATGGCCCGTTCCCCACGCCCATTCATCTCGCCCGCGAGACACGCGGCGCCGCGTCGCTCGCGCCCCCGCCCAGCGACCGCCTTTCAGCCCTGGCTGCGGCGACCAAATACTCTATAAGCAGTCAGACACGTGCCTGCTTTTCATATGTTTAGCCGCAATTTCAACCCACGAAATACGTTGTTTTAAGAAAGGTGTCACGCTTAGTCATAATGAAGATCAGTTTTAAGGGTATTATTGAGAGTACTGTTTACATGTTATATCGGATTAGGTAGCAATAATTATCACACTACACAAGTTGTCAACTTGTTCATTCACAGTATAGATAATGAATAAAAATTGATTTTCAATTTTTAGTGTTTATTTTGTTTCTTCTTATCCTAGGAACTTCTTAATAGATCACAAATGTTTAGGTGAATAATCGAGAAAGTTATGTAACACTGCCGTAAAAAGTGTCGATATTTTGACAAAAAGAGCACACTTAATGGATTCTTTATAAAGAAAATGTGTTTTTTGTTGATGACATACGTAGAGTACTACTTTCTAGTGTAATTAGCAAGAAGACAAGCTTAGGTGGGTCCTCTGTTATAAAAAAATAAAATATTGAATGAAAATATCAATCCGCCCGACTCTCCGACCACCTTTGCGAGCAACACTAATACCTAAATAATAAGTACACTGTGCTGTCACAAAAATGGGTATTCTTTAATTGATCTCACTGATTTCACGGTTACTCGAATTTGAAACGAATCTAAATTTTGAGGGTTCGTAACACAAAAGTCATTTTCGAAATTTTCTCATTTTTTTACAAGATTTGCTGGACTGAATAAAACACGCTTAAAAATTGTGCTGAATTCAGTAAAATTTCTGGAATTTTGAAAATTTCACAAGATTAACGCATAATTAGTGATTTATTTCTTAATTGTACAATCTATTTCTCAATATGAAATTTTTAGATCATTTCACTTAGTACTGCCTTTTTCAAATATTTTATAGTTTTCACGTTATTTTTAGTTATACCGTAACCATTTTGCGTCTGTTTTAGAACCACTGCCTTTAATAAATCGCAGATTATAGTAGTGGTAATACAAATAAAATGCATGATACAGGTGTAAGATACTTGCTTTGAAAACATAAGTACTAGAGTTCAAATACCAGCTCGAGCAAATATATATATATATATATATGTATATATATATATATATATATATATATATATATATATATATATATATTCCCCCATAAGAATTCAGATCAATATATTGAATTTAAAGGCAAGAAACATTTTCATTTAAAATTTTGAATTTTCAAGAAAATAAAGAAATATTACGTTTCGTACTTCGTCTGATTAGAAGTTTTCCAACTGATGGCTGAAGTGTTAGTAGACTAGAAATTGCAATGTTATAATATTACGAAGTTGTTACCTATAATAAGAGAAGTATGTTCTGTTGCACCACTATTAACCAATTTTTAAACCTCCTAGTGAAAAACGAAATGTCGGAAATGATTATATGTATTTCCTTTTTCTGGGAAGTACAAAAAATCTAATAGATGCTTGAATGATCCACTAACAAATAAAAATTAGAAAGATGAATGCTGAGTCTTCAGCATTACGTTCGCCGGACTGTCTGCCCTGGGCCCAGAGCAGGCGACGAAGAACGCGGCGCTGCTCTCGAGGCAGACAGAGCCCTTCAGACCCTTTGGGGAGGCCCCATTCTCAGAATTAATGCGCGCCTTTTCTACCGCGGCTGACAAACGGCCGATCGTTTGGCGGGCGCCTTCCAGCCTCATTTGCCCAAAAGCTGAAGAACGCCACGTCTAAATGTAACTGGAATCCCGGGATCTCTTGACGAACTCTTTTATTTCTTACCACCGAGGAAGATGTGTAATTCTGCTTGTAGAAAAAGAAAAGTTATCAATTTTAAATGTTTTGCAACACCTCTCTTGCTTGCGTGCTTCACGTGCTTTCCTTTTAATTTTCTTTGTTGTTCTTTGAAAATTTTCCATGATTATATTATTTAAATACCATAAATTACGAGATTTTATTAGGGAAGAAGTTCTAAATTGATATAAATATGTGCTTTTAAATTGAGAACTCACTAAAATAATGAAGTAAGAACAATTATTTAGCCGGCCAGAATATAGGTTGCAGAGTTTCGCCAATATTAAGCGAGTATATCAGAATTCATTTCAAGAATTTATGGAACTAAATCAGTCTACAATTCTGCAAAATTAAGTTTTCGATAGTAAGTTCCTGAGGAAAATTATTGTTGATTATTCTTGTAGCCCACGTCCCTCTTCAATCTTTTATGACATATGTTGGCAAATAACGAATCAGATTCCTGTTTGATCTAAATCATGCTATAACAATAAAATTAGAAATTGCGATGCCTCGCAGTTTCTTTCTTGTAAAAAATAACACGCGTTTTTCTCGCCATTTGTCTGACTCTACTAACAATTCTTCACCAATCCTCCCTGAAGTTATCGCAATTCCAGTTACGAGAACAGCTTTTCCCGATGAATTTCTGTGCATCGTCTCTGTCAAAAGCTTCCACAGGGCGATTCTATTGCAATTATTTTGGATTGTGGAATTAGAATTTTAAAAAACCTTATGTAGTTCAAGATATGCCATTAGCGCTCAAAGAGATTTTCACATTTCTCAAAAATATTGAAATAAATTCAGAAAGCATTTTACGAAAAAATATATCCAAAGAAATCGTCAGTTTCACTGCATCAATCTTGCAGAACAACTTGCAGAGAGTGATTCAACAATAACAACCAAAAAATTCACCCCAAATATTCTTCCTATTTATTTAAGATGTAAGTGTTCTATTAGTCGTACAAAGGAAGGAAAACAAGTGAGTGTTAAGTTAAACTATCCCAATTACCTTTTGAAAAATTCCACAGGGCTGGAAACTGATACAAATGTTGTTACGTAAGAAAAACTTCGTTATGGTATTATTTGCTAAATTTTGAGAGAGTCTAATTGTCACACGATAGTGGCACTTTGGAAATTACGACGAAGATAAGAAATATATTTTAAATGTACAAGCGGTTCTATTTCGAACAAAGCATCTGAAGTCCTAAAATGAATAACGAAAAGAACCTACATATTTATTATAAAATGCAACAAGCTTAAGTTCTGGCATTATCTTTACTGAAAAGAATGATGGTTCTACATTTCAAATTTGCGTCTACTTTACAAATTTCCAATGCTTGCAGAAACTAAAAAAAACTATGCCGCCTCCTCGCATGTAAAAGTGTCATTGATTTTGTTAGATATTTAGAAACTCGAAAAGCAACAACAACCAAAGACAATGAAACAGTTTCGATTTTAAATAAAAAATGTACTTATTTGATAGTGTTATTCTATCAATGCTCAATCTGTTCGAAGCGCCTCAGTACGTAACTACGTAGGGAGGAGAATTCTAGCGATCGGCTTCTCTTATCGACTGTTTTCCGTGGTTTCTCCGTTCAATACTAGGTCGGGGCAGTACCCTAACAAACGGGCCACGGACCACGTGCGATCATCCCTTCCTTTGCCTTGTCCTATCCTTTCCCCTTACACATACGTACTAACATGCCCTACACTGTCGGGTGGAGCATATCGGGAGGTAAGTCGAGAGCTTTCAGCCAATCCCGGCCGGGGGAGATAACTGGAGAGGGTATATCCGCAAGACGGCTTATAGGTAGATCTCACCATCCAGCAGGAAAGGCACTTCCCGAGAAAAAACATTCACAAAACTAATTACCGTAACAGTTGACACGATCAGAAACATCAATCAATCACTCAACCGAAGTAGACAGAAAAAGACGAAAGTAGAAAATGGGAGGTCCTCCCTAGTATCTGCTGACTAGGCTGCGCCGGGTGTTGCCACGTCGCTCTGTCCGTCGCTGGCTTGCACAGTCCCGAATCTGCAGCGGCGGTGGCGGCGGCTGAGGCGGAGGCGGCTGAGGCGGAGGCGGCTGAGGCGGAGGCGGCTGCGCCGGCCGGCGCGCTCACCGCAGTGGCGTGCACCGCGCCCGCCCCCATCGCCCCCAACGCCCCCGCCGCCGCACCGCGCCGCACGCACACCCGCGAAAGGCGCCATTCCCTTTAGTCCCGCGCCGCCCTCGCCCTCACCCTCGCCCTTCCGCGCAGATTCATTCAAAAACGCATCGATCCTGCGACGCCGCCAGAGCCCGGGGCGACGTGGCGCAGGGCGCGACACGACGCGACGCCAGGCGACGCCAAGCGACGCCATGCGACACGCCCTCCCCGCCGCCGCCTCCGTCGCCGCCACTGTCGCCGCCGCTGCCTCTGCCACCGTCACGGCCGCCGCCGCCGTTGCCGCCGCCGCAGCCTCCGCTGCCGCCGCCGCCTCCGCTGCCGCCGCCACTGTCGCCACCACTGCCGCCGCCACTGCCGCCACTACTGCCACCGCCACTACCACCGCCTCCGCCGCCACCGCCGCCCCCGCCGCCGCCACCGCCGCCATCCCCGTCGTTCTTGCTGCCGTCTCCGCTGCTACCACTGGCGCCGCCCCTGCCACCCTCCCCACCAGTCCCCCTCACCGTCCCTTCCACCGTTGACACTATCGCCCCCGCCCCCTCCGCCGCTGCCTCTTCCGCCGCCGCTGCCGGCGCGATGCGCCGCGAGGTGTCTTCCGCGAGCGGCGCGCGATTGGCTGTGAAACAAGACGCGGAAATAAGAGGCGGAGGAGCGGAGCCCCCGGCGAGAGCGGTGGCGCAGCGGGACGAAACGGTGCAAGGCCGGGAAGGGCCCGGGTAGGAAAGGGGCACGGCGGGGTCTGGTGGTGCGGGGCGGGGCGACGAGCGGCGACACGGGGGCGGTTGATTGAAGCGGGAGCTGGGGAGGCGGGAGACGGCAACCCACCAGTGATGCTGATGGAAGAGCGAATGTTGCGTTTGGGGGTTAGCGTCGGTGACAGGCGAGATCGAGGCTTCGTCACAAATAATACTTCGTCACAAAGGATGTTCGTCACAAAGGGATATTGGCTTCATGTTGCCAATATAATGTGCTCATGATAAATATGAATGATCTTTATAATCCACCTATTTTACATTGTGATTATTACTATTTTCGTTAAAGAGTTGAACATTATTTGATGTTTCGTGCGTTTATAACAACAATTAATTTATAGTCCCTCATAATACTATTTATTTTGTCTGTTCGATTTAAGCACAAAAAAACAACTATGAATTCTTATTTTCCACCAAAAATTAAGTAAGAATGATGTCCCTAGAAATCTTGTAACTTTAGGGTAGGGTTTAACAAGTAAACATAAATTGACAATTTACATGTTGAATATAAACAATATGATTTATGTTTAATACGTAAACATAATATGAATAACATGTGAACATTAACTCATATTTATTTACGTGATTGTAATAACTCAAATATTCAGAAAATATGAAATGAAACTCATGCATCGAAACGGGATTGTAGAAATTATTGATAATCATTTTTCATGATTTACGTCGCACGTTCTCTCCACCTCTTCATATTTCTTTTCATATAAAATACTATTTATTGGGTAGGAATTCGGAATGGAATTCATAAGAGTTAATAAATTTATCGCCACCTCCATTTGCCCAATTACCCTGACAATAAATACGTATATCTACTTGATTATAATAGTTCCGAAATTAGTTTCAAAGCACTTCAGCACAGTACATAACAACTTAATAATTTTTTTTATACTTGACATGAGAATGCGCCGGTGAAATTGATAGTGAAATTCTGCAATGAGGTCTGTGAACATATTGGATGTCGGCGGAGACAGCAGTGTCAAAGTCGAGGGACCGGACCGAGAGAATGGTGGATAAGCAACAACACACGAAAAGGCGTTTCCAGCATCGGCGATGACGAGAATGAGCAGTCTGAGTTGAATTGAGAAGTGAACTTATGGACAAGCGACAACTACACAAATGGGTAGACACGCGTTGTGCACGCGGTTTCGACAACGTGGGTTACGAGACAAGATAGCAGAGTCAGGGAGAAAGGAAAAACGTTGCAGAGGTTCCAAAGGTGTCGAAAAGGGAGAAGAGATCCATAAGAAAAGCAAGGAATCTGCAAGCGGCGCGAGAATATTTCGTAGGATCAGGCAGCCGCACAGCAGCGGGAGAGGGAGAGGCGGGAGCGACGCGGGGACAGAAAGCGCGGCGCGCTGTCTTCGCGAGTGTTGGGTGCAGAGCAGAGCGACGTCTGCCGGCGGTGGGCCTCGTCATGATGTCCCCCCCCCCCCCCGAAAAGACGCTCGCCGCTCATGTTTCAGCGCGTCTTCTGTCAGGCGAGTATTGGAACCGTCACTTTCTCCTCGTCAATCGCCGACTCGGTGAGACGGAGGCAGATCCTTTGTGAGCGCCAAGAGTTTTATTTTGTCAGCGCCACCTACTCGCGCGCACTCTACCGGCGCCGCTGGTGAAACCAGCCCTGCGCGGTGTCGAGTTCTCTTGAGCGAAAAAAAACGCCCGTTCTCAAAAGAGCGAGAGATTCTTCTTGGGAGTTGCCACGACGAATAAAAATATCTCCAACTGACTCTTACGGGAACATTGTGTGCTCTTTTTTTACCCATTCCTATTTAAATGAGAGAAGTTTGATTGATTGATTGATTGAATAGTGATTCCAAGCGCGTCAACGGCTTGGGTAATTATTCCCGTAAGTGTAGTGCATGTTTTAGTCGGGTGGTGACGGTGATCTTCCCCCAGCAGGATAGTGAGATCGGGAGTCCACCTCTAGTCGATTACTGGGGTTTTCCCTCAACCAGGAACCTCTCACAAGAGAAGAGCGCACCAGCCGGGACAACCTCTGTTCTCGACTAGTGTGTTAGGGTAGTGCATGTAAGTGTAAGTGTGTGTATGTGAGGGTTGAGGGGAGAACAAGGAAGAGGAATAAAAGATAGCGACCGGTCCGTGGCCCGTTTGTTAGGGTACTGCTCCGGCATTCACCTGGTGAATATCGGAGATACCAAGGAAAACTATCGATCCGAGCAGCTGGCCGCTAGAATTCTCCTCCAGACAGCGACTGAATTCGACTTGGTTATGTAGCTAGTGTCGAAATCCTGCCACCGTCGGGACTCGGACTCTAGGTCATTCCGGTTAGATGCACTGAAGTGACATCAGTTGGTGCCCTGAGTCACCTGTCTCAGTACCAGAAGTTTTTTATACATAAATAACCGAAGTACGTTTTTGTGTGTTGGAGCATCAATTCTCGTCGTAAAAATAGCAATCCAGGACTCGATCTGCATGCTTGCACAGTGCTGAATTCGCTTCATGAAAGAAACGTAACGAAGGAAGTTAGTAGACTCCCGCGGAGTATCATCTGAAAGAAGACGAGCGCTGCGTGGTGGCAGGGAAGGGGGCGAAGGAGAGCACCTTGCAAAGAACGCGATCAATGACGCTAACGAACGGAGAATCCAATTCCGCGCGCAGCTCTCGCAAGGCGCCTAACGAACGCCCGCGCCGCACATCGACGCCGCGACGCCCCCCCCCCCCCCCCCCCGCGATACACGCAGCGCGGCACGGGCGCTGTCGCCACGCAGTGGAACGCACTGTCAGAGGGGTATTACGGGGTGCCCTCCTTCCCATTAGAAATAAAATGTTTCAATATGAACTTCTCTTGGATTTCCTAATTAACGCATTACACATGTTATATAAAATATTTTCAGTATAGTGCTATTTGTATAGTATAACGAAAATAAATTTTATAATTTTTTCTTCCATTATTATTATTATTATTATTATTATTATTATTATTATTATTATTATTATTATTATTATTATTATATAACACCAAATTAATCTCTTTTATATATAATAGCATTACTCCTACATGTGAACATCCCTTAGAAAGCAGTTCTTTAACACACCCTCGGGCACGTCTCAGTTTAAGAGCCATGGAAACGGCAAAAATGATACCCGAAATGCATGCGAAAGATCTGAATGGAATTAAATCGCATTAAATTCAGAATATTTTTTGTATTTGCAGTAGAGATATCTTTCATGAATTGTGTTGTTAACGCGATACACACGATAGGCATTCGGTCTCAGAATGATGTCAAACGTTTGTACGAATGTGTATTTTAAAACTTTCCCATTTCACTTTTTGTTTACTCACACTAAGAAATAATATTTTGTAATGGCTTGTATAAGTTCTGGAAAGTTTAAAAGAGCAGACCTTCAATTGTATTCTTCAAAGTGTATTCTGGACAGTGCAACGCTTTCGGATTGTGGTCAGCGACCTTTTCTAGTATCACGAGGGGCTAAGGTAGACCATACATTAAGAATGTGCCTTGCTGTCGGAGTGAGGCCGTATAGAAGACTTTGTTGTCGACATTGTTGCCATTGTTGCTTGAGGAAGATCACAGCAGGGCACTTCCGCACTGAGAAATACTTCGTGAAAGAAGTCGAAGCGGCGGCGGAGGAGGAGGCGGAGACAGAGCCGGAGTCGGAATCGAAGGTGGAGGGGGTAGCGGAGGCGGAGGTGGTGGCGGAGGCGGTGGCGGAGTCAGTGGCGCAGGCGGAGGCGGAGATGGAGGTGGAGGCGAATTCGGAGGAGGAGACGGAGACAGAGCGGAGTCGGGATCGAAGGTGGAGGGGATAGCGGAGGCGGAGGTGGAGGCGAAGAGAGGTGGTGGCGGAGTCAGTGGCGCAGGCAGAGGCGGAGCCGCAACCGGAGCTGAAGGTGGAGGCGGATTCGGAGGAGGAGGCGGAGGTGGCGTTGTCGCGGGCGACTGCGGCTCGGGCGACGGCGGTGCGCTTCGGAGGCCGCGGGCGTCGCGCGCATATTGTAGCGGCGCCGATGTCACCGGCGCGACGTGGAGGCGGTGGCGGAGGCGGAGGTCGCAATAACGTGGCGCCACCGCCCGACTGCCAAGCGCCGCCGCCGCCTTCCCCCGCCGCATTTTTCTCCCATTCGCCGCCGATTCCCTCCCTTCCGCTCGTTGGCGCCCCGTCACACCCCACCCCCGGCGCCTCTCGCCCCCCCATCCTCGCTGCGGAGCCCTCCAACGCACGCCGCACGCCACCTGCCGGCTACTGCGGAGCGAGCGACTTCGCGCAGTAGCGCAGGCAGCTGTGGCCTATGAATCGCATCGGGGTCATTTGTTCCTTCGGGAACAAGTACGGAATAAACACCAAGGTGGATGCGAGTTTATAATTTTACAAATGAGGCATTTGCTGTCCTAGGCAACTCATCTATTTGCGGTAATTTTACATAAGATGTGAGAATCTAGTAAAATCTACATGCTTTTGGATTTAGATGTGTTGAGAACTCGCTATTTTTAGAATACAAGAAGTTGGATTTGAACTATGTCCTTTCGAGATGAGATGAAGGACCCCCTAATCGTCATAAAAATGCAAAAGCGTTAATATTGGTAAATAATGCAATAAACTGTTTTTAAAGCATACGTTTCAATTAAATCAATTTCTCACGTTTGTTTCACTGACTGTTATGTTCAGTCAGTTATTTGAAGAGATTCGCGTGAGGCATGGTTACCCCGTTCTGAGCTGCTGTTTAACTAACTCCTCCGCCGACCCGGATTCACTCCTGCACATTTCACATTTAACGCTCTCATTTCAACACCCTCCTTCTTTACGGACCAATTCTCTTTTATCCCCTACTTCAGGGTTCCACTCAGATGTTCCCATTCTTTTTACCGCTCTTTCATCTTCCACCGCAGCTAATATGCTCCCCTTCGTCAGTTTTCTTCCACCTCCCTCCATCTCCGGCCTCCTCCTGGCCTCGCCGCCTCTTATTCTCCCTCTGTCGGGCGCCGCGCGCAGCGGTTGTGGGAATGGCGCGACGGAGAGGTTGCGTGGCCGCCGATTGGGCGCCGCCAATTTCTGCGGGCTCGCTTCGTCGCGCACTTTGGCCGCCAGGTCATCGAGAAACATCCGCCTGCGCGACACGTGCCGTCGTCCGCTCCTTGTCTCTCCTTTTACCCGCCCACCCTCAAACCCACCTCCCCGTAGACCCCAACTCTTTCGCCCACGCTCGATATGCAGCCGCGTGCGTGCGCCATGTGGATTCTTTGTTACAATCCTCCATCCGTATTCTTTACTGTCGAACCTGAAATGCACGGCTTTGACACATTTAAGATAAAAGATGAAGATTATGTAGATATGATTTCAATGATAATGCATTGTTGGAATGAGAAGAAGATAAAACGGGAGAACCGCGAGAAAACCTGGCGCGAACTTAATTAGTTCGGATCAGATTCGAATGTATCAATCTGGATTTAAACCGCGACAGTAACCAGAGGTACAACGCACCCAAATGCTGTATTTAGATGTTGATCGCAGGTAATGAATAAGACAATAATTTAATTTCATTGTTTTCAATCACTTCAAAGAATGAAATGTTTTAATAACTACAACCTCTCTTGATTTAGAAAGTTTCTTCTAATTAATCTATTCGTAATAGTTACTTAAAAGAACATGTCTTTTTATCTTAGCTGACTCACGTCAAATATGAAAAAAGATGTTTAGTTGAAACGATTATTTTCGACACAACATTTTTATCAATACATAGTACAGCCTAGAAAATGATTTCACAAAAATGCACTCGTTTAAGTTTGTATCATATTTGATTACATATGCAGAGAGTATATATACACACTCTCTCTGCATTAGCTTTATATGTTCTTATGAATTTAGAGGTAGCATTACAACTGTATTTCTATTAAAACGATTGCTGATGATAAAAAGTTTAAAGACAATAATTGCTTCAAAATTAGGACAAACGTTTCTCCTTATGAAATAAAAATGAAAAATTGTAATATTTCTAAGCCATTTAAGTGTGTTCATTTTATCACATATTAGATTTTATTTCTTTCACGGTAAAATACTCATCATTAAGCATTTTTTCTGCATAAAAATAACGATGAAATTTTATTGTACAATAGAGCAGAAACTAATAAGAAAATTTCAAATTTCAAAATTTATTTTAAGGCTTAAGGTTAGGTTTCAGAGAGTTACTTTTGCAACATATTCGTTGAAACCAAAAGAAAATAAGCCTTATTTCAGTTGAAATACTATTGCAATGTTAGCGAGTCTCCCTTGCAAATCCCCTGCACAAGTCTCATAAATCCATCTCCACCCCACTCCATAGATTGCATACCTTTCCCGCGCGCACACAATTTCCACCGTAGACCCACGGAATAATCAACGACGAATTTTTGGAATCGGACGGTCCTGTTCTACTCACAGTTCCACACGGAGTAAAACAATGCGCATTTCCGACCCCACAACTCAGCGTTCCCTTCCGCCTGAAAAGCGCGCTTCCACCCCCACCCACCCCCTGCGCGCGCGCGGCACCGCAGCCGCCCCCGAGTGTTCGCGGGTAATTCGACGCCGCGATATACGACCCCGTAAAGTTCCTTTTCCAATAGCCGCGGCGATTTTTCTCCGCGGCCTAGAGCGGGCGGGGGTGGGGGTACCGCGTCAGGGCCAGCCGCGGGCCTCGCCGCCCTCCCCCCACCACCACCCTCGTTATCGATATGACGTGTTATTGCTCCGGTACTTTCCGAAACGCATTAAACTATCTCAGAAGCGCCGCGTTCGCTGTAAAAGAAGTGTTGCCCGGTGTAGGGTGAAATCCATTTGGTGTGGGCGCTATGACGGATGAGTGTGGATTGGGGCTGTGCTGAGTCACGGCGAGCGAGGGGGTTGAGCAGGGGAATTCAAGAGGGGGGGAACCGAGGAACAATTTTGTGCCCTCACCTGCCCACAGAGGCCGGGAACGGTATTCAGCTGTGATGTCTCCAAATCATCGGAGTCATCTGATCAAAACATTCATCATGAAGAGTCTATATATAGAAAATAACAAGAATTAGATTGCAATCAAGTACATTTTCACAAAACAATTGTACTACATTTTTTCACAAAATTCAGAGTTTTTTGAATGTAGTACTATTTCTGGTTCTCGTTTTAGAATATTAGTAGCAATTTAGTCTTTCCTTCGTGATCCTTGAAAAAAAAATTAACTTTGTACATTCTGATACTATATCATATTGAAGTATTTTCCAGTAATTATATAATAAAAATAACTAGCATTCTCTCTTTAGGAACTTGTAGTATTTATTGTTCAAATTACATTCCTTTTTTTGTTACCTTTTTTCACACTAACCTTTTGGATGCTTGTAATTTGACCGAAGTTTCCTGGGATTCCCATGATGAGTTATTAAATCCATTATAAATGAAATGGAACGATATCTCCCTTTCAGTAATCATTCTTCTCTTTACCTAGTACTGAAATTTGTTTGTTGAACCCGAAAGCTTAAAGAATAGTTTTATATTATAATGCATTATTATATTTAATAGTTTATTTTACTCATAACAAAACTAGGGAGTCTACAGTGCATTATTTTCACCGCTTGCGCACAATCCTACTTACACTCTTAGAGTATATGTGCTTAAGAAAGATTTAGTAACGATCAAAGACGCCTCTCCGGTAGAAGTAGTTTCTGTTCTAGATCTTTATTGCATGAGTACGATTGTCATGACTATATATCAAAACAGAGTATTGTTCTTCACTGTATTAATACGTTGCGCATATTTAATGTACTGAGATTCATTTTACCAATCATTACGTGTTCGATTGTATTATATAATTCCTATGGTAACTTTTTGAACTTAGTTTGAATTTACGGTTCTGTCTTGCATTTGTCAGTACCTGATTATTTTATATCAATCAATATGGGTTTCGCTGGAAATTATGGGTTTTCGTATTTATATCCCAAGGCTAAAGCCCGAATCTGGCAAATGGTGGAATTAGCCGGTTAATGTTCACATTATCCTAAATGGATGGATCCAGTCCAAAGAAGAAACAGCATCGAAGCATACTTCGGACTGAAGACAAATGATCTTGTTCTTCGCCGACAAAAGGTGGCTAGGGTACCTGAAGTTGTTACATTGACGAGGAATATGAGGAATGTGATAAATCGGGATCAGTCTGTTTGTGGAAAGTTTCTAACTTTGCTGAGAGAGACAAGGTATTAAAGTCATTTCGAGTTTCAAAGTGTCAGCCGTAAATCTCTATTTTTAGTACTACACCAAAACGAGTCTCAGAGGATGTTTCACTACGCATTTCTGAGAGGGTTTAGGTCTTTGGTCTCCGCGATTTACGCAAAACAATCTTGAGTACGTGCAACACGAACTTTCTAACACATTTTTAAAGCAAAATATTTCTTGCAAACACACAAAATGATTCACACTTGGACAACATCTTACGTTAGCTAGCTCCATGTGACTGGTACCAACATTAGCCAAATGACGTATTAAACATAGAAATCATTCAACTTTATCCACACTGTCAGACTAATGTGCGATTTAGCCGATCACTCCAAACATCAGCCATATTTTAGTCTGTTGTCGTGACATATCTGCAATAACGTATATCTTAATTTCCGTGTCTAGTAATAAATTTGCTGCGGATGTTCGTAACATCTCTTTCCGACCTTCGCCCTGCGCATGCCGCTCGTTCTGTGTTGTGGGCGCGGGGGAGTGAGAGCGGAAGCGGAACGGGATTTGAAGGTGGGCGGGGCCGGGCGGGGCGGGGCCGGGCGGAGCGGGGACGTAAGCTGAAGCGCTGCGCTGCGTCTTCTGCTAACGAGGAGGTCTAACCCGCACTAAACACGCGGAGGGCAGCGGCGGCGCTGGGGAAGCGCTATGAATAAGTGACGACAGCAAATGGCGGCGCCACGCAGCACCGCACCGCGCCCGACAGAGTGGCTGCCTGCGGCGATGGCTGGGGCGGCGGGCGCGCGCGGCGAGGGCGGAGGTCGCGGCGAGGGCGACGGCGAAGCGGAGACGGTGGCGCTGGAGTGACAGCGCAAAGGAGGATGCTAAGGGGAAGGTGTTGGCGCGGGGGCGGCGATAGTGGCGGTGAAGGTGGAGGTGGTGGGAGCAGCGTTGGTAGTGAGACGGCGTTGACGGTGGGGTAGACATTAGTGGGGAAGCGGGGGTCGACGGGGGGCGGCGGTGGGCGGTTGGGACGGCCGGTGCGGCGTGGACGGCGTGGCAGCGTGGGCGGTGGGGGCGGCGGGGACAGCGGGGGCGGCGGGGGCGGCGGGGGCGGCGGGGGCGGCGGGGGAGGCGAGGGCGGCGGGGGCGGCGGGACTGTGAGCGGCGGAGACAGTGAGGCTGGAGTAACAACGCGCCGGAGGATGAGAAGCGGGCGGAGCCAGCGTTGGTGCGGAGGCGGCGTTTGTGGTAGGGATGTTGGAGTGGTAGGGGGCGGCGGGGTTGGTGCGGGCGGCTAAGGAGGTGACAACGCGCCGGAGGATGATAATAGGGCGGAGTCGCCAATGGCGCGGGGAGGGCGTTTGTGGTGGTGGCGGTAGGAAACCCGTTGGCGGTGGGCGGCGTCGGTGGTGGTAGTCGCTGCGGCGTGAGCGGGGGAGTGGTTGGTGGTAGGGGTGGGGGTAGCAGCGGGAACGGTGCGGGAGGCGGGGAGATGACAGTGCGGCAGATTGTGATAAGGTTGCAGAGACGGTGTTGGCAAAGAGGTGGGGTTAGTGGCGGTGACGGTGGGAGTGTTGTGAGCAGCAGTTGTGGTGAGGCGGCGTTGTCGGTGAAGCGGGTTGCAGTGGCAGCATCCGCTGCGTGAGCAGGAGAGCGGATGGCGATACGGGCGGTGGTGGAGGCGGGAGAGCTGACGGCGACGGTTGCATTCTGGCTATGGCGGTGGGCATAGCGGGGGCGGCGGGTTAAAAGGGAGCGCGGCTGCGGCGCGCGGCAGAGTGCCGGCAGGGGCTGAGACGGCGGCGTTAGGAAAGTTTGCGCCCGTGAGACGCGGGCGGGGCGGGGGCGGGGCGGGGGCGGGGCGGGGGCGGGGCGGGGGCGGGGCGGGGGCGGGGCGGGGGTGGGGCGACGCGCTCGGCTGATGTGACGAGGTGCGTAAGGCGAGGCCGAATGGGGTGGAGTGCCGCGATGGACGTGAGAGTGGCACCGCCTACCTATGGACCACAAAAGACAGCCGCGCTAACGCTCTCAGCGGGAACACAATGATGGCTCAACGTAGGGTGAATAGATGAGTGGTGAGCATGGTGGAGCACTGCACTTAAAATTAGCAATATGAATATCTAACGGACTTTGTGGTACAAAAAGTATTTTAAGTGGCCATAATATTGAAACGATTGCTTTAAAAGAACCAGCCGGTTGGGCTGGCGCAGGGCAGCATTCCCTTTGCTCTTGCAGAGTCTGAACGTAAGACACTATGGCACGAGTCTCGACGCTGCCAGATTTTCGCCACTAGCTTCATAGCTAGATCGAATTCAGCCAGTGTCTGGACGACACTTCTAGAGTTCGGATGTCCTAATCGCTAGTTTTCCCGTAGTTTCTCGAGCCAATACCAGGCAAATATGGAAGCAATGCCTTAAACGGGTCGTAGTGTGATAGTTCCGTTCTCCTCTCTCTTTCACGACAAATGTACGCAATTTACATACAATACACTACTGCACATGTCAGGAGAGTAGTCGAGAGGACGCCGCAAGATGTCGAGTAGTTTAGCACCGAATTTCAGGGTGGGTGTGAGGAGGAACACTGCCTCTTCCCGGGATATAACATGCACTATTCTTACAGAATTAATGAACTTAGTAGTTGACACGGCCGGAAATACGAAATGATCAATCCAAAAGGACTAAAATTGAAATAATATGAGACAGATGCACATCTTTTGTACGCATGACGTTGAAAATTTTGCACAAAACAAAACTCTGAGTGATACATTAGCTCTGGTACACGGAATATCAATAACTTGTTAAGGACCTTCCCTGTGAAGAAAATTAAGCTTACACCTAGTGCGAGCTCTGCGGACAGTCGATTCCCCGCCAAGGAAAGCGCCCATGGACGAGCCACAGGCGGAGCGAGCAGGTGCGCGAAGCCGTGCCCTTGGGGAGCGCCGCAGCTGAAGCCGACGCGGACGCGGGCGCGGGCGTGGGCGGAAACAGCGTCGCAACAGCGGCTCGGGCGGCGCCGCCTTTGATCCCGCCGGAGGGCGCACTGAGGGCGGTGAGGACGGTGAGGGCGGTGAGGGCGCTGAGGGCGCCGAGGGCCCTCGTGGCTGTCGCCGCGGCGATGACGGAGGGCGGCGCCGGCCCTGCCCGAGAGCCCGCTTCGCCGCTCGGGAGCGCATTTCTCCGGCGCAGACAAACGTTTTGCGCGGGCTCGAGCACGTGCGCGGGGCGCTCGGGGGCGGCCCCTCTTGCTTCCACGCGGCTGCCCCGCGCCAAAACACAGCGACCTACGCTCATTTCAAAAATACGAAGAACGCACTATTGTGTATACTGTGGGCTATTGAACAAAGGGGCGCCCTTAAACCTGATATATTTGCGAATACCTGTAGTAGGTTTAATGATTTCTATAACTTTAAAACCATTATCTTACGGGTACCTAGTGACGAAATAATGGAATGTACACGTAGGCTTCCGCGGCTCGAGTCCATTACTTCTAGGCTGTCCGGGTGACCCGACCCCTAAGCTGAAAAAGATAGAACTTTATTGTGTCACTACCCTGAAGAAGCCTGCAACATGACGGGCGAAACGGCCTATCTGCCAACGACGCGGCGTCACCCGGACAGCCAAAAAGAAATAATGGAATGTTTTTTTAAAAACGTTTTACTACAATTCTACATTATTCAGTAGATTATTTCCTCTTGAAGTAAGATGTCTCAAACCAACACTCCATTTTCCTTCGTATCCAGTGTTAGAAAAATAGAGAAAACCGAATATCTGTAAGGTGCAAGTAATATCACAATAAGAGAGTATTTGAGTAGTTGAGATACTTATATTTCATTCACGTGTGCACAGGGACAACGCATTCCATTTATTACAGAACTCTGATACTCAGTTGATCGTGATGGCTGCTTGCCAACTCTCTGCATATTATTGAAGTTAAGTTCGCACATGTTCCTGTGAGTAATATGCTGATAGTTGATAAGAAACATTATGTGATGAAAAGATATTTTAACTCACATCTCCGCTTGACGTTTAGGTTGAAAAGTGGGTTTTAAATATATGCACCAACCCTGGAAAACGAGACATTTTAGGTTCATTCGAGTTTACATATATTTTCAAAACTCATCTGCATATTAGACAATGTAATTTCTGAACTTCTTTTTGGATATTAAAGCTTGTGCTGAAAACATTCAGTTAGTTTGAATGTTTGAATGAATGAACACCCTAAATACGAAACACGAATTCTCAAAAATAAAGCCAAAATGCTTACAGGTACGTTTTTAAAAAATAGCACTGTAATAATTTATTATAACAATTTTCTAAGGTTTCTCTTCACCATACCCACTACGTCGCGTCATATTGAAAGTTCAATTGTCCAGAAAGGAAAACTCTTCACCAAACTTTATAAAAAACGTTACGAAACTTCAGTAGGATGAACGTCAAAGACGCCGCAAGGATAACCACGAGATAAAAAATTAAGGCGGAAGGATAGTCCGGCAGGCAGCCAACTTCGCCGTCTAAATTCTTCCGCGGAAGGGGAAGAGAATGTATTAAGGCGGGTAGTGGGCTGTAAAGCATGAAAGGCGAATCCGAGTGAGCTCGTGACCTGCGCCCGCGCGTTAAAGAAACGCCGCGCCTCCTGCCCTCGGCGCTTAAGGCGGAAACGTGCTGTTACTGCCGTCCGCGGCGACGGCCCTCGCCTCGCCGCCCAGGCACAGTGGGCCCGAACCACCCAAAAATACGCGTGGGGCAACATTTGCATGCACGCCAGGGGTGTTTCACAGGGGACGGGAGTGTGAAATGCCCTCCTCACATACTTTTTACTTCAGATTTTTATTAACAAATGAAAAATTTTCTTTGATGTTTGAGGAAAGATGAAATTTGTAATGGTTTTGACGTCATTATAGTGACGTTTAAGCTCCCGATTGGATGAAACCATCAACAGCTCATACTTGCCAAGGGCAAAGTTGGAAAAATTGCAGAAAACGCAATGGTGAGTTTATTTATATGTGATAATTAAGTGGAATATTCAACCTGAGAATTTGGCTACACAAAACGACGCCGTTATAGAACAGTAAGTCCATTTGTAAGGTCTTCATTACAGGAACAAAAACTGAATAGGTTTCAATACTAGTTTAGTTTATCCCAAAGAAAAAAAATGTGTTCAAAACATATCTTGAAAACAGCTAAATAACAAGATATTTATTTTATGTTTTCTTGGTTTTATTTTAATACATTGTCCATTTTAAACGTTTGATTTGTTAGATGCAAGTAGGGGTAGAACCTATGATGTACAGAATCACTAAAATTCTGAATAGTCTTCTTGTCATAATATTCGAATCATTCTTTTGCTATGACATTCGGAATGTTCAATAGCTTCTTCATATTCATAAGGTTTTCATTTTATTATTTGCCTTAAATTAATTAATATTTGTTTATTATGTGAAGGGTTTGTGAAAACGCTTCGAAGGGGATTGAAACTGGATAGAAGTTTCGTTCCATTCCAAACAGAAGAACTTTCTTGCGTTGTGTTTGGACGCTTCGGCCCACAGTGGATCGCCGGTGGCTGCCCGTTTGCGGCGGCGGGGGTGCTGGCGGGGGCGGGGGCGGGGGCGGAGAGGCAAGAGCGGAGCGAGTAGCGACGGGGCGGAGCAGCTTAGCGCCTCGAGGCGGCGGCGCAGGTGTCAACGCAGCAACAATGGCCCGCGCCTGCTTTACGGCCCCGTGTCGACGGGGAGGGGCTAATTGACTCCTCAGCTCTTGGCTTTTACGACGTGTGTCCAATAAAACGGGGGCGGCCCGGGCGGCGTGGGGCGACTCCTTGTGAGGACGAGGCTTTGACACCAGCCGTCCAGGCAGCGTCGCCAGGTTTCGTCGAGTGATGTTTTGAATAGAAGAAATCGCCATGGAGTATTCCATTGATTAATTATTGAGCCCGGGAATGTACACGAGAGCTTGAGTTACCTCCAGATCTCTTAGACTATTGTGATTGTTAGTATCTTCAAAAAGTTCTTCAAATCTTGTTGAGACAAATGTGAGTCTGTGAGGTAGAAAGTTGTCCCCGACTATTTCCTTTGAAAGGAAATTTGAAGACAAATGACTCGCTCTAGTGAAATAAAGTGCGTGAAATAACTTACTGAATGTTGTTGTTGGAAAAGAAGAGTGCAGCGATCCCTCTGAGTAGCTGTGGCCTACGGTTCAGAACAGCGCGCGTCTCCGCAGTGCAGTGCTCGGGACGAGGAGCGAAGCCACGCCAACCAGGGGCGGCTGATCAAAGGCCTTCGCCCCGCCCTCGCCTCACCCACTCCCCGCCCTCGACGCCCTCGCGGCGCAATCTCCAGCGGAGTGCTCGGCGTCTCGAGTGCCCGCCCCGCCCCGCCCCGCCGCCCTTCCCCACCCCGCCCCGCCCCGCTCCGCCCCTCCCCGTTCGACCTCGCCTTCCCCACCGACAGCAGCACCTCGCTGCGGCAATCCCGGTTTTACGCGCTGGCCCTTTGTGACAACTGAGCCCAATTGGCGCGGAATGGTTATGGTCGTGGCGGTGGTGGGGCGTGAGAGGAGCTGGGAGCGGCGGGGGCGTACGCGTCGGACAGGTGCGCAGGGGGGAGGGGGCGGGGCGGGGCGGGGCGGGGCGGAGCGGTGTGGGGCGGAGCGGTGTGGGACGGGGCGTGGCGGGGCGGAGCGGGGCGGGGCGTGGTCGGAGCGCGTCCAGGCATCTCGAGTGGCGCGCGCGCGCGGACAGAGGGCGCTACAGTTACTCCGATGAGCTCATTGCTCCGCTCATTGCACGCAACCGAGAATTGCATAACTGAATGGATACAGAAACACAATTCGAGTGCTCATGACTGGATCCTGTTGAAAAGACTCCTCGTAATTGTTTTGCAATTGCTGTGAAAATATTTCCACGAAAATGCTTTTTGGTCGTAATAATCACGTGTATGTATCATTTTTTCAAACAGAAAAAAAGTATTTACATGGTTTTGCAGATACATTTTAGCAATTTACTTTTCCAAGTAAATGTGAAACTCATTTCAATATGCACTTCTATAAAAAGAGAATATTTTGTAGATGTTTTAGGGCACAATCAGTTCTTTCAAAAGCATCAACTGTTTAGACATACAATACGTTGGAATAACATAATTGGTCGAGATAAATAACATCATTTAACGGTTGAATTGCAGTTTGTGATTCTATTTATTTACGGGCTTTTCTGAAAGAAACAGGTAGAACGCGTCTGGAGAGGAACCCTCAAGAAGAGATGGTTTCTTTGAATAGTGTTACAAGTGGAAGTACATTGAGCTGTCTTTGTGTGAGCATGTGATCCATAATTTAAATGGAATTGGAGTGTGGAGGAAACTACCGTGCCACGCACCGTCCGTACAGCTTTTTTGCTACAGTTTGCGTTTATGTGTTCGTATGTAGAGGAGAAAACTTGTGCGGCAAATAGCAGGCAATAAAATGGAGGATTTCCTGAAACCTTCTAGAACATACACGCACCAAATGATTTTTGGTTGTTTGTGCGATGATGAGTATTCACATCAAATATGTTGTTCATTATGCGCTGGACATACTCCAGGATGTGTTTTTTTATGTTAACGCGAGTGCCTAAAACTCGAGCCTTGTCCTCAACTTGGACACGCGTAGCGAAGCCTCACATTCCCTGAGAACGTTCATCGGTTGCTCACACTGTGATGCGCCGCGAGTGACTCATTCTCGGAATCAAAAGCGCGCGTGAACGAATAGAATCACAAACTGCATTTTTATCCATTTTACTTGTCCAAAATACAATGAGCAAAATGTGTACAGTTATTTTCATTGTTCACGTGATTTTGATTTCACAAGATGTTTCAAGAATTTTTGTTTTTTGAAGAAAAGATTATAACTCTTAACAATGATTCTCATTATTGATAAACTGTTAATTAATGTATTTTATAAAGTTCTTATTATCTCTCCGTCTTATAAACGAGGCAATGAAAAGAGCGAGGCCCAGACAAGGAAGTAGCGGCTGGCGAACGTGCTCTCCGCTGAACGCAACTTCGCCTGAACTGGCGTTGAGTTGGCGCCGCTGCTGCTGTAATTGCTTGAAAATCCCGCCCGGCGCGGCGCGGTGCGAAGGCGCTGCGGCACTTCAGAGGAGCGGCGGCGCAGATTCCGGAGACGGCGAAAGCGCCGAGATCTGTGGAAACGGGCGCCAGTGCGCGGACGATTTCAGGCCGTAGCGGCGGGGTGGCGGGGGCGCGCAAAGGAGCAAGCCGGAGATCGGCGGGGTGGCGTGGGGCCGGGAGGGGTGGCATGGAACGGGAAGGGGCGGCGTGGGGAGGGGAAGGGCGAGGAGCGGTGAGACTGGGACGGCGGGAATGGGACGAGCATGGCAGAGTGAAGTGAAAGAGTGGGGCGGAGCGGGGCGGCGCAGAGTGGAGCGGGGCGGTGCGGACAGAGCGGGGCGATGCGGACAGAGCGGGGCGGAGCGGGGCAGAGCGAGGCAGAGCGGGGCGGAGCGGGGCAGAGCGGGGCAGAGCGGGGCGGAGCGGGGCGGAGCGGGGAAGAGCGGGGCGGAGCGGGACGGAGCGGGGCGGAGCGGGGCAGAGCGAGGCAGAGCGGGGCGGAGCGGGGCAGAGCGGGGCGGAGCTGGGCGGAGCGAGGAAGAGCGGGGCGGAGCGGGGCGGAGCGCGGCGGAGCGGGGCGGAGCGGGGCGGAGCGGGGCGGAGTGGGACGGAGCGGGGCGGAGCGGAGCGGGGTGGAGCAGGGCGGAGCGGAGCGGAGCGGGGCGGAGCGGGGCAGAGAGGGGAGGAGCGGGGAGGTGCGGGGAGGAGCGGGGAGGAGCGGGGAGGAGCGGGGCGAAGCGGGGCTGAGCGGGGCGGAGTGGGGGAAGCGGGGCGGCGCGGAGTGGAGTGGGCCGCAGCGAGGCGCAGTGGAGCGGTGCGATGCGACGCGGAGCGGGGCCAGGAGGGGCGAAGCAGAGCGGGACTGAGCGGGGCGGAGCGGGGCGGAGCGGGGCGGAGCGGGGCGGAGCGGGGCGGAGCGGGGCGGAGCGGGGCGGAGCGGGGCGGAGCGGGGCGGAGCGGGGCGGAGTGGGGGGAGCGGGGCGGAATGGGGCGGCGCGGAGTGGAGTGGGCCGCAGCGAGGCGCAGTGAAGCGGTGCGATGCGACGCGGAGCGGGGCCAGGAGGGGCGAAGCAGAGCGGGACTGAGCGGGGCGGAGCGGGGCGGAGCGGGGCGGAGTGGGGGGAGCGGGGCGGAATGGGGCGGCGCGGAGTGGAGTGGGCCGCAGCGAGGCGCAGTGGAGCGGTGCGATGCGACGCGGAGCGGGGCCAGGAGGGGCGAAGCAGAGCGGGACTGAGCGGGGCGGAGCGGGGCGGAGCGGGGCGGGGCGGAGCGGGGCGGAGCGGGGCGGAGCGGGGCGGAGCGGGGCGGAGTGGGGGGAGCGGGGCGGAATGGGGCGGCGCGGAGTGGAGTGGGCCGCAGCGAGGCGCAGTGGAGCGGTGCGATGCAACGCGGAGCGGGGCCAGGAGGGGCGAAGCAGAGCGGGACTGGGCTGGGCAAGGCGGGGCGGGGAAGGGCGGGGCGAAGTGGAGAGCGCCGGATCAGTGTGGAACAGAGTGTGGCGGGGCGAGGAGAGGCGAGACTGTGTGAGGCCGCCGGGGTGGAGAAATTCGTGGCGGAGGAGCGGAGCGGAGCGCGTCGGGTGCCGGGGGCGGGAATGCACGGCACGGGGCTGCATGGGGGCGGGACGGCGCGTCGCTAGGGCTCCCGCGGGCGCTGTCCACTGCGTCGACGCCTCGGCGCCGCCCTGACGCCCAGCGCGCCGCGCCGACGACGACGTCGCGACGGCGCCCGAGAGGCGGAAGGGCGGGAATGAAGTGAGAATAGGAGCGCTGGACAGCGGCTCCGATGGAAAAGGCGTCTGATGCGGTGGGGAAGTGGAAGGGAAGTGCAACGGCAATGGCGGCGGGAGAGGTCCGCGGTCAATCGCGAGCGCTGCTGGAGGGGGCGAAGGACTGCAGTGGCAGCGATGATGGCGAAGGGGGAGGCCATGTCGGTCTGGAATGTCAACGCTCGGCGATGAGGGCGACGAAAACGAGAGGACAGCGAGGGCGGCAAGAGCAGTGAGGATGGCGAGAACAACGAAAGCCACGAAGTGACGATGACAAGATGAGGGAGGGCGGCAATGATAGCATAGGCAGGAAGGAATTTTTCTAATGTTCGATATCACAAAAAGGTAATATCAAATTCAGTTCCACATTTGCAATAGCTGTAAATTAATAAAGGTTCCAATATCTGAGTTTTATCTACATCATACATTCTGATCATGAAGAAATGATAATGCTTTGCTTGTTTCTTTCCACAACCCGAGTCTATTCTGTTATGGACTATTGGAATCCACTTGATATACCTGCACCTCACAAAACATGCGCAGCAACTAATAAGAACAAATGAGCAAGATTTGCATTGCACTTCGACAGAGGGTAATCGATTCAAAATCATGATATTACCAAACAGCTACCCCACAACGCATCGCATCGCCAGGGATAACCAAAAAAGAAATTATAAATAAATCATGAGTGTTCGACATTTATAAAATTACTTAAAGAGGGTGTACAAGTGTGTGCAGAATTTCTGAAGCTTCTGAAGTGTTGTTGTTGTTCGTCGCGTTTCGCAACTGATTCAACTTTTTATATGTAAAAGGATTATCTGTTCACTTCCCAAACCAAGCAACAGCATTTCTTCAGCGTCGAGGGCGACGGAGTTTCCGGCGTCGCGGCGCGCCGGCCTAGAGCGATCACTGTCCGGCTATCTAATCCTCTAGCGCCGCCACCACCGCCCCCACCGCCGCCGCCACCGCCGCCGCATCCGCCGCCGCCGCCATCGCCGACGCCGCGGCTACCGCCGCCACCGCCACCACCGACGCCTCAGCCTCTGTCGCTGCAGTCTCCGCCGCCGCCGCCACTACCGCCTCTGCCGCCACTGCCACCGCCGCCGTCCCGGCCGTTCCTCAACCGCCCCGCACCCGCTGCCCCTGTCTCCGCCAGCTCCCGCCGCCTCCGCGTCCACCGCTCCCGCCTACGACGCCTCCACCTCCGTCGCCTACGCCAATGCCGCCTCCACTGCCACAATTTCCTCCTCCACCACCACCGCCGCCGCCGCCACCATCGCTGCGGCCACTGCTGCCACCATCGCCACAGCCGCCTCCACCACCACCGCCGCCACCGCCGCCGCGCGCCGGGTCGCCGCGCGCGCCGGAGGCCGACAAGCGTCGCTGGCGACGCGCGCCAAACAATCGCCGGTCGCTCAACCCGCGCGCCAAGATGCGCCAGCCGAGGCACAGAGGGCCGTGGCCGCGGCCGGAGGAGCCGAGGAGGCAGGGACCGTGGGGCAAGAGTCGAGGCGGAGGGAGGGGACGCCAGCCGCTGACCCACGGGAGGGCAGCGATAGCGTTGCGAAATTCAATTCAAACAGCTTCGCAGCCGCTTCCGTAACGGGCCCGCGGCATGGAATCTTCCAGAAGAGGCCTTCACGCTAGCCACAGGAATCTGGGCGTAAATGGAACGCAGGCTTAATTGCACGCGTTATCATAAAAATTACGTTTTCAGTTTTAATTTCCTTCTTTAATAAATTATATATGTTTCATTAACGAAATTTACATCATGCAATAACTTAAATCGTGTAATTCAGTTTTTTCCTTCATTTTCTGCCTTATGGAGAATTAATAATTCGGTATATTAAGTTTTTCAAAAGTAAAGCGAAGAAAATATATTGGTAATAAATAACTATGTTTACCCTCAATTTTCTTTTTCTCTCTCCAATTGTATATTATTAGACAATATAAGCATGAGAAAATCGGATTTGACTGGTGCAACATATGACTGGTACACTTACAAGCACACAAAGATTTGTAGTCAACCAGACGAGATCCATTTGATTCGCTCGCTTATACTAACCGTTAGCAATGTTGATGGAATGCTGTCCATTTTCTTTCTCTGTCATTCCTTGCTTTATTAACACATCAAAACAGTCACGTTGTGGTTTCACGAGCTTTGTGCAATCCTTCGAGAAAAAACAGTCAAGAGAGGACAGCAAGAAGAGGACATTTCACTCTTTCTCTCACCAAGACTTTAATCTCACGACAGAGGCAAATGTATTTTCTCCGTCCTGTTGCATAACTACCTCTGCGATATACAATCGGCCAGCAAAGAAATAAAAGTTGTTTTACTGTTAAACGAAATATGTAGTCAAACGTGGAACAGGATTCAGAATACATTGCTAGCACTATCGCCTGTGCAGCGGTAAGCAGGCTAGGAGGTGCAAGGAGCTGGGAGGAGCGGAGCGGGGCACAGCGGAGCCGAGCGAGGGTGGAGCGGGGCAGGGCTGGGGGGCGACGCGGGGCGGCGCGGGGCGGCGCGGGGCGGCGCAAAGGGGGAGGCGGGGCGTCGTTAGTGGTCGCCGCCGTCGAGTCACACGCGTGCGCCGCGTGCGGTGCGTGCGGGTGCGTGGGCGGAGGCCACGCGAAAGGCGCATCAGGGCCGCTGCGTGTGGCGGCTGACGCGACGGCCTGGCGCGTTGAGGCGGTTGGTGAACGCCACGCCGCGGGCGATATCTGCGACCGGTGAGGGCGAGCGGTGGAGACGACGTGGGACGGACGGACGGACGGGTCAACTGCCGACGGGGCAAACGGAGAGCGAAGAAGTGGCGGCGGCGGTGAAAACGGGTTCAAATGAACGTAACGTGGAAGGAGGAAACTGAGCGGCACAAGAGACGTGAGAAGCGGAAGGTGGAGAATGTGGAGGGAGGTGGAAGGCGGTGAACATGGCCGAGGTGAGTGTGACAGTGAAAACATTGCGCGCGTTGTAACGTCAGAGCGTTGCGTGAAGAATTGATGACATGCGTATTGAAATTCAAAAGAAGGGAACAGTCAAAACACATTCTGAATATTAAACAATAATACACTTAACCTACAAATTATACCAACAACCTCATGATAATGCTTATAACATGAAAGGAATTCAATAGCTTGTCATCTCTTGAATTTGGTATCTCACTATTAAGCGTTGAATAGAAAGGTTTCAACAAAACGTGATATTATTATGTATTGTATCTCGTGTACAGCATCTACGAAATTAATTATAAATGCATAACAGCATGGATTTTCATTTGCAAACGCATGGCCCTTAAGCAGCAATACGATGATTCCGAGAACAACAAAGCTTTCGCAATAGCACTAAAACAGAGGCGCAGACCCTCTGCAGTTTTTCCGAAAGTGGAATTGCGCGGCGCATCGGCATGGCCCCTTCCGTCCGCCCTTCGCCCATCATTCATCGCCCATCGCCCGGCGGGCGGGCGGGCGAGCGGGCGGGCGGCGGCGTTGCACGGGAGGGCCAAGCGGCCGGGGCGCACAGTTAATAAAGCGGCATCGATCTCGTGAAAGGATAAGCACCTCGCAAGACTCTGCAAATATGAGGGAAGTGAGTGCAAATAGAGGGGCCGGCCCCGCCCCCTTGCGCTCCTCGCGCGAGATTAATCGAAAAGCGTGGCGCGGGGCGGGGCGGGGCGGGGAATAGGGTAGGGGGCGGGGCCGGCGAGGCGGAAGGGCGAGCGAGGGGCGAGTGCATCGGGGGCGATCGGGGGCGGCGGAAGGCGGAGGCGCCGGGGAGAAAGCGGCGGGAGGAGCCAGAGGGCGGCGGGGGCTCCGGAAGCGATGCAAGTGGCAGCATTGTGGCGGCGACCGTGGGGAGAGGAGTGGTAGCGACTATGGGAGTCGCGATGTCGATGGTGTCGGATGAGCTGCTGGGAGAGGGCGCGGGTAGATGGGGCGTGGGTACGTGTATCGCTCGCGGATGTGGTAAAAGTAGTGTTAGGGCTGCCGGAGCCGGGTGGTGGGGTTGGTAGTGGTGGTAGTGGCGGTGGCGGCGGTAGTGGTGGTGGTCATGGTGCTGGTCTTGGTAGTGGTGATCATGGTAATGGTGGTAATGATAGTGGTGGTCATGATGGTGATGGCGGAGGTGGTAATCATGGTAGTAGTAGTAGCCATGATTGTGGTTGTGGGCATGGTGGTAATAGAAATGGTGGGGTTGACATGGAGGTGGTGGTCAAGGCGATTGTGGTGGTGGTACTACTGCTCATGATGGTGGTGGTGGAGACGTTAGTCGTTGTAACGGCAGTGAGTGCAATTGAAGGGTGGTGGAGGCGGAAGCGAGGGGGGCGAAGGCGAGAGACCTAATTGTGACGGGAAGCAGAGGGAGAATCGATGATGAATAGGAAACGAGGGGGCGGCTGGGAGGGGCTGATAAGACTCGCGACGACGCGCGACAGCTTCTGGGTGACGTTGACGCGCCTTAGAGGAGGGCGAAAACCAAGGAGCACTGAAGGGAAACAAGTGTGATCCACTGACGTGTTTTCAGACTGCAAGGGAAGTCAGAGTAAACGCAATTCCAAGACATGGTGGCCTGGAAGGGAGATGATACACTAACGAAAGTCGATGCATCACTCCCCTCTTTGTCACATTGCAACTTCCCTCTTTGTCACACTGCTCGATCATTTTCGGTACGACCAGCAGACAACCGAGCCCGGAATCCAAAAGCTTTTCTGTAAAGGAAAAATTTCACAGAAAGAAGGATCGAAAAAGTAGAGGAGTGTCGATTATGATCGATGCGATGGTATTTAAAATAACAATAGGCAAACTATACCAGAAGCAATATCATAGAAATGTAGCTAATTAAAGAATTGTTAAAATGTTTTATTTCATTTTTAGTTATATCAGTATTGAAAATAAGAATCCACAAATGTGTATATACATTTTGCATATTCTGCCAATTACATGCGGTGTAGTAAAACATAAATTGTTTTCTCCGTACTATTTTAGGTCGGTTTTCCGTCGCAGGCAGAGAACATCTTCGCTCTGCGTCGGATCTGAGGTCAGTTAAGCTACCGATTCTTTTCAACACTCCAAAGACAAACATCCAGGTCATAAGGTAGCCGCTGAAACTTTTCATTCATTCCGGCGGGATTTTTTTCCAACATGCCAGTAAATACTACAACATTTACTCCAGTAACAATGCATTGAAATACATGATTAATGTGATGGCATTCGGAGAAAGGGAGTTACGTCAGTTTTTGTGAAGAGGAGTTTTCATACTAAGGAGTTACACATGAGACAATCTACAATCTGTATGACAAAAATATGATTAAAATGAAATAAATTTAATATTTTTGAAATAATCTGGCATTTATAACACACACAAAATTTTATTTTAATTTTTCTTGAAACTCTCTTTTTACCCTAACATCATCCAACTGGTCATATACGATACGGCGTGTGCATTGGGCAACGGCACTGCCCCGGTCATTCTGCCGCTGGTAGTTGCGGGCTTCTGCAGAGGCTGGCTGCGGAGACCGCGCCAAGGGAAAGAAAGGTTCGCCAGCGAGGGGGAGCGCGGGAACGCGCGGACGCGACTGCAGGAGGGGGGCGGCCTCTGGGAGCGGTGGACACAGGGGACGACGCGAGGGCGGCTCGCCTCCCCCCGATGACGAAACGGCCGTCCGCCCGTGACCTCTCAGGCAGTGGACGTTGAAGCCGCGAGAAGGCACGACGGCGGGGGTGGTATGGGCGGCGGGGGGGGGGGGGCGGGAGCGGCGGGAGGCTGAGGCAGCGTGGTGCCGGAGGCAATGGAGGAGGCGTGGGCGACGGAAGTCAGCGTGGGCGGCGGACAGCTGAGGAGGCGCGGGGCTTGCGCGGGTCGCGGCGGGCTCTGTGGCGATGGGCGAGTTGGAGCAGGGGGAGCGGCGGGGGCAGTGGAGTCGTCGGGGGCGGCATTGCATGTGGTGGGGGTGGCGCAGTGGCGGTGAAGGCAGCGGGGGCGGCGGGAGCGGCGGGGCGTTGGAGGCAGAGGGGGCGGCGGGCGCGGGGCGCTGCGGGGGTGCCGTGGACGGCGGGACGGCGGGGACGACAGAAGCGACGGGGGCGGCGGGACGTGGGGGCGGGGAGCGACTGGGGTTGACGAAGCAGCGGGGGTGGTTGGAGCGGCGGGGCGGCGGGGGCGGCGGGGGCGGCGGGGACGGCGGGACCGCCGGGGTGGCAGAGGAGGCGTGTGCTCCGGGAGCAACGGAGGCAAGAGGGCAACGGGGGAGGAGGAGGTGGTTGAGGCGGCGGCGACGGAGGGAGACTGTAGCCTCTCAGACAGCCACTGCACTTGAAGGGGATCCCGCGCCTCTATGATTTGTAAACAACAAGGCGTTAGTGCGCTCCGCTGAGCAATGTAATGCACGGCGATGCTTCGTTGATTCACCTGATACATTTCATTTCATCTTCATGAAAGACCCTGTCCGTTCATTGATCTCGCTTGCCCCTCCTGCAGGGAAAACATAATTTCCGGCGATGGAATATCGGTAAGTCATCGTATTTCATTATATCTATCTACTTTAATATATTTTTTAAAAACCTTAGATTGGGCGGTGAAACATTGAGTAATTGCCATTTCACCACACGTTTTAAAATCTCCCTTACTTTTTATTAATTATCGAATGAAGAAGAAAATTTGAAATTACTCTCACAATTTCTTGGCAAAGTTAGAGAGACGCATACGAAAAAAACGTGAGTGGAATTTGCGAACTCTGTAAGATACAGTTCTAACTTATTTCATTGATTTCTTTAAGGTTCTAAGAGTTTCTGGCTTCTGAATAGCGCGCACAGCCACTTGAAGAGGCCTTTGCAAGCGCAAAACGTTACCAGTTAGTGGAGTGGCGCTGTAAACTTGTGTGCGCGGTGGCGTGTGCTGCAGGCAGAGGGACGGCGGCGTGGGGAGCGAAAAAGCACACGACGCGAGGATGGAGCCGCGAAAGCTCATTTAAAAAGTAGGAGGGGGCGGCGCAAGGCGAGGCGCAGAAAGGAGGGTGGCGCAGAGCGAGGGTAACCCCTGCCACTGCCGCCTCCCGCTTCAGCACTCCGCCTACCCGAATTTCCAAGCCGCCTTGCCGCGCCCTCTTTTCGGCCATCACGCCGCTCCATGTGGCCTCAGTGCCGCAGTCCCACTACTCCAGCTCCACCATTCCGGCTCTACTGTACACATGGTTATTTCGTCCCCAACATTCCGAGTCCATATTTCCGTCCCCAACATTTTGTCCCTAACGTTCTGTTCCCAAAGTTACGTTTCCAAAACTCCGTTCACAACGATTCGTCCCCAATATTTCGTCTCTAACATTCCTTTCACAACATTCCGTCCACAATATGTCTTCAACATTATATCCCCAACATTCCATGCCCTACATTTCGTCCCCAACATTCCGCCCCCAACATTCTGTCCCCAACATTCCGCCCCAACATTCTGTCCCCAACATTCTGTCCCCAACATTCAGTCTCCAACATTCCATCTCCAACATTCCATCTCCAACATTCCATCTCCAACATACCATCCCCAACATTCCGTCCCCAACATTCCGTCCCCAACATTCCGTCCCCAATATTCTGTCCCCAACAATCCGTCTCCAACATTCCATCTTCAGCATATCGTCCCCAACATTCTGTACCCAACATTCCGTTCCCAACACACTGTGCTCAACATTCCGTAACAAATATTCCGTGCACAACATTCGGTGCCCAACATTCCGTTTCCAACATTCCGCCCCCAACATTCCGTCCCGAACAATCCGTTCCCTACAATCCGTGCCCAACATTCCGTGCGCAACAATCCGTGTCCAAAATTTCATTCTCAACATTCCGTCCCCTACATACTGTTTCCAACATTTCTTCTACAACATTCCGTCCCCAACATTTCGGTCCCGACATTGTCTTTGACATATCGTCCACGATATTCCGTCTTCTCCATTTAGTCCTTTCTCATACCATCGCCGATACCGTCTCTCCTCTACCTTCCGGAGACATGCGACTCTTCTTCATGCTCTTCTTCATACCCTTGAGACCGCATTCTCTTATCGGCATGCCCCTGCAAACATGTCTTCTTCTTCTCGCTGTCTGACTTTGCTCCTTCCACCAAATTACCATCGCTACTTTCCTTCCGTCATCTCCCACCGTTCTCCGCGTCCAAGTGCCGCACTTCTGTACCCCCATCTCCCTCCCCGACGTGTGCGTCCAACGCGACGGAGAGCACATGATATTGCGAGGGCGTACGCGATCCCACTCCGCATCAGGAACAGGCTGCCCACGGAGAGCAGGCGCGTGTCGGCAGTGGGAATGTGCGTGAGGCAAGGGTCAGATGAAAGCTGGGCTACACATCATTGATCTAGCGAAAGAATAAGGAAAAGTAACGAACAGCAGAGAAGAGTTATGTACGTATTGTGGGCAGAGAATTGCACCTTAACTCATTGCCCACCCCTCCAAAGAAAGGTGGAAGCCGGATGAAGTTCTTCGACGGTTAGTCAGAGAAAACAGGTGACAGAAAAATAATTAGACACAATAAATGTGGAAGGAAGAAATGTGTGGTAAGACGAATGGTGAGCAGAGGGCGACCACGAATGTTCTTTCAAAAATTGTACTGTCCTCTATGGAAGAAGGAGGAAGCACGACAATAAAAGCAGGCGAAGGGAAACTTGGTGAGCGTGGAAGGCGGAAATGTCACGAGAGAGAAGTTGCGCGAGGCGGCGTGGGCAAGTAGAGGTTGCGAGGCTGAAGTTGTGAGCGGTGGCTCCGAAGTGCCGGCTGTGTGGGGAGCGCGCCGCCGTGGACAGCGCCGCGCCAGGGAGGGGGGAGGGATGTGCAGGCGACGGACTAATTCCCGACGGGCGCACCGGAGCGCGGCGTCGCCAGGCGGCGCGGGCGGGGGCGGCGGCGCGGCGGCCTCCGCAGCCACGCGGAAGAACGCGGCGTGGCGCGGCGCGAGGAGGGGCGTGGCGGGGCAGCGGCGAGGGCCGCACGGGCCGGTGTCGCCAGCGCCGCCTCCGCCGCCGTCGCCTACATTAGCGCAATCTGCACCTCCATCCATCACTTGAGAACTTAATTAGAGCAACCGGAGCCTCCTCCGCCAGGAATAGCCACACGCATGCCGCACCGCCCGCCGCCGCCGCCGCCACCCCCGCAAGGGCTGACCCGCGACGCGTCTTTGTGCGTGGGCGGCGGGTGGAACGGGGCCGGGCGGGGGCGGCGGGGCGGCGGTGGGGGGCGGGCGCCGCTCCCCAGAGGCGCAGTGGCGCGGGGAAATTAATGAGTATCACCCTCTCTTTGAGCGTCGCGTTGCAGTCGCTTTATCAGCGCAAGCCCCGCCGGCGCCGCCCGCCTCCTCCCGCCCCCCGCTATGCGCAGCCGACCGGGCGGGCACGCGTCCCCATCGCCCCATAACCCCGTTGCCTCGGCGCCGCTTCGCCCCGACGCCCCGCCCTGTCGCTGTGTCAGCGCGGCGATACGGCACCCCTACAGCCCCCCCCCCCTTCCCCGGAGCTGCCTTTTCCGCCCTTTCAACATTGGTGGAATTTTTTTTGTAAACATACTTTCTTTAAATTATTTTTTTTTCTGTCTGCAGATGTAAGTCAGACTATTTGGTCTATACTTTATAGGCAGAAAATTCAGTATTTTGGATAGCAGTTTCACATCAATATAAAATAATTTAGTCTATAAAATAGAGACTAAATACAATATAATAATATCATTAAAATTATAAAAGTATCATTTAGTATATAAATATCATATTAGAAAAAAATATTCTCATATACCGGTATCAGTAGTTTGTTTAGTAAACTGCAAACGTTCACCGCACTAACGAACGATATTCAACCATTCAAATTCACTTTTTTCAAAAGTCTATACTATGAAAAAACAGTAAATGTAGAGACAGCTTAGTAGCACAGGAGACATGTCAACACAGCAGCAACACAACTAAGACAACACAGTAGCTGGAACAAGAAGTTTCTACAATTGCCAAAAAATTTCAGAAATTATTCCTTGCGAAATGTTGCCCCGAATTAATCGCAAACAACTAATCAATATTTGCTACAATGCATTCCATAAATGTACAACCGTGTTGGTTTCTGATGACATCATTTGTGCATTCACGTGGGCAAAATATATGAACATATTATTCAATAACCATTAATGTGAGAGGCCAATAATAATAATGAGCATTTCCGATTAATCGGTTCCTAAGGGCCCGTAGGTTACTAGGATCGACAGAGTACTCACTAATCCCGTAATTTTGACGCCCGGGGATCGACGTCATATCTCCATCGAAAACCAAATATTTCAGCCAAGAGTTGAGACTTTAAAACCCTTCTGAACGAACTAGCTGTCACTGAAGTACTGTTGAGAGCATTTACTATGCTCAAAATACTAATAATCTACATTAATTTTAAATTGCAATAATAAAGAAAATTTAGTTTCGAACTGAATGTTTAATAACAAATCCAATACAAAGTGTGACTCATTCCTGCATTGTTGTAAAGTACTGGACGCCCCGTGAATATCACTAAGCAAGAAACAGTTATTTTATTTTAAGAATGATGTCGACACATTGCTCTGATCGCTCACAGATGAGTAGTAAAACGCATTAATTATTTTTTCTGCTCTCATTACATAATTATTTTATTAGATGAATATCGTTACATAATGATAATGATTATGACACAGCTTCTGGATAATATAGGTTGACCCATCACAGTGAAGTTTAGAGTTGAGAAGTAATTTACTGGAGTAAGCATCATTGGTCATCATTCTATCGAAAATTTCCTTTGATTGTGTATATTTCTGTGCCGAGGCAATATGTGGGCTGGTGATGGTAAACCGCACATGCTCTTCCCACCGTTCCCAAAACTCAGAAGAAAACCAGAATACTGAAATTCCTTACATATTACAATTATTAAGCTGAAAAGAAATAAGATCAGATATCAAACTTTGACACTTGTTACATTTTATCGAATCCTACAATCTTAATTTGTGTTTGCTTGTTTGTAGTCAGATTGTTTTTTGTGGTTAACCAAAGCCACATGGGAGACTTAGGTGCTTGTCCATTAAATGACATTCGCTAAATTCTGCATGTCAGCTGCAACGTGACCTTTCAGTTTAGCAGTAGTTATCATTAGTCGTAGAAAAACTACTGCGTGAAACTCGGTGTAATGTATTATGTATGTATTAAATGCACTTATATAAAGTTAAAGATTGTTGCTCGTTATTTTTTATCACAGTATCTTCCTAAACACAGCCTCTGTATTCGATGCCTCCATAAAGGCAAAACACACTTTCATTCTGCACCCAAACTCTTTGCATTCGCCCAACGCGCGCATTCAACTCAGCCCAAATTCACCCGGCTCTCACCCCGCTAGATCACACCCCTGCACGGCTACCACATCACCAACAAAACATTGACGTTTCAAGACATCGATTATCGAAATTACAACATTGACATTGATAATACTTTATCCCAAAACCGATATTTTAAACACAGGTGTTTTGAAAACTCGTTTAGTATTATCTATCATTAAGTTTGACGGAGGAGGGGAGGGATTTAATCTGACTGTGGACGTCTTAATTAATTCATATTTAGAAAGTAAACAAAAATGAGTTCAACTATCATATTCAGTTTAAAAAAATGTATATGTACAACATTAATAGGATAATTCCACCAACTTAGTTTCAGTTTTCACCCTTGGTAACTTTAGAATGAAAGAACGTTTAGTTTACGGAGATATTAAAATTAATAATTTTATTGTTGTAATGCACTTATGGAACTTTGAAACTTAACAGCTCAAGTACAACATCGAAAGAAATACAAAGCTGCTGTTGACAAAGCTGAAACGCTTACTGGAGTTTTGTAACACCCAAAGAATAAGATAAAACTGTTTTCTGTTAAAAAATAACGACATTTTTCATAAAAACATCGGTATTTTAAAACATCCACACCTTTGTCGCATCCCCTGCTGAAAGGTGACGCGTTAGAAAATAGCCCGTATCAGCAGTACGTAGAGGGCAAAAAGGTGCATTATTAACTCGTAAGATAAGCCAGTTAATAACCCGGAGAAGTGAACCCCTCACGTGCACCTGCGAGGCAACGCCGGACCGCGGTAGATCCGTCGTCTTCCGACCGCAGCGTCTGAGCGGAATCGAATGTCCTTCGTTCATTCGCTCGTTTGCGCGCCGCCCCGCGTAGCCGAGATGGAACTCGCACGCCTCCGAGGAAAGATACCGCGCCAGATGGCGTTTTCCTCCAGGACGGAGGATGATGCACAACGTTAAATTTAGTGGGAGTCTAGGAACACGGAGCTCTTAACGTATGTACCTCGTCCATTCTCTCCGTTAATTTCTACTCAGAATTGATTCGCTTTTCGGGCAGTATACCTTTCAGACAGGTCATTCAGGAACATGAGATTCGTTCCCCTGAAATGAAAGAAACTACTTCTACATAAATAAGTAAATATCTAACTAAATATCTCAATTTTACTCTGTATAGTGTGAGAGTGGAAGGAGACGGAATTGCTGTGCTTCTCCTTCACACGACACTCATTATCCAATAATATGTTAATATTCCTTTTTGATATTAATTACTAGGGATTTGAGAATTTCAACGGGCACTTTAGTAAAAGAAGCTTCCCGCTCGGGTAACGTAATATTGCTGCCATAACATTTACAAAATTAATTAGCAGTAAAAAAGGAAAATAAATAATTGAAATAATGCAACAAACGCATGTAAAATCATAAACAAGTCTACCAACACAGTAAATGAGAACTGCTTGTTTATCACGAGCATCTAGAATGAGCTGTTGGCATCAGTAGCCTATATTCGCCGGAGCATCATAACGAGTTGTTTTCCCAACCAATACTGCCCTCTTTTATTGTCGCGCAGATAAGGGCGTGCGGGTTAATTTTTAATGCGTGCGTCCGCATTCGCGCCGTCTCTTCGGAAGCGGAAGTGATAGCGGCGGGGGCGTGGCGTGGCGGGGCCGGGGGAGGAGGAGAGGGCGTGGCCGCGCGCGCTATGCGTTGGCCGTTCGCCGCGTCCGCGATTTGGCAGCGGCGCGTAACGCGTGCCGTAATTTTCATTGCTAATGGGCCCGATGCCTGTTTACGACCGGGCACGCACCTGCGCCGGCGGGCGGGGCGGGGCGGAGCAGGGTGGAGACGGAGCGAGGCTGAGCGGAGCGGAGCGGGGTGGAGCGAGACGGAGCGGGGCGGGGCGGAGCGGAGCAAGACGGAGCGGGGCGGAGCGGGGCGGAGCGGGGCGGAGCGGGGCGGAGCGGGGCGGAGCGGGGCGGAGCGGGGCGGAGCGGGGCGGAGCGGGGTGGAGCGGGGCGGAGCGGGGCGGAGCGGGGCGGAGCGGGGCGGAGCGGGGCGGGGCGGAGCGGGGCGGAGCGGGGCGGAGCGGGGCGGAGCGGGGCGGAGCGGGGCGGAGCGGGGCGGAGCGGAGCGGGGCGGAGCGGGGCGGAGCGGGTGGACGTTCGGGCGGGGCGGGGCGATCCCTTTGGGCGGACGGCCAAGCGGGTGGGGTGGGGCGGGGCGGGGCGGGGCGGAGAAGGGCGGGGCGGAGAAGGGCGGGGTGGAGAAAGGCGGAGCGGGGCGGAGTGGGGCGGAGCGGGCCGGAGCGGGGCGGAGCGGGGCGGAGAGGGGCGGAGAGGGGCGGAGCGGGGTGGAGCGGGGCGGAGCGGGGCGGAGCGGGGCGGAGCGGGGCGGAGCGGGGCGGAGCGGAGCGGGGCGGAGCGGGGCGGAGCGGGTGGACGTTCGGGCGGGGCGGGGCGATCCCTTTGGGCGGACGGCCAAGCGGGTGGGGTGGGGCGGGGCGGGGCGGGGCGGAGAAGGGCGGGGCGGAGAAGGGCGGGGTGGAGAAAGGCGGAGCGGGGCGGAGTGGGGCGGAGCGGGCCGGAGCGGGGCGGAGCGGGGCGGAGCGGGGCGGAGAGGGGCGGAGAGGGGCGGAGCGGGGTGGAGCGGGGCGGAGTGGGGCGGAGCGGGGGGAGTCGGGATGGCGGGTGTGCAGGCGGCATAATCGCGGATTTAGAGGCGGCGTCACTCCCACGCCCTCGCACGCAACGCGATACCTCTGGCCCCGCGCCGTCCCGCTGCCAGCTCGCGTTGCGCTTCTGCACTCTCGCGCTGCGTTGTCCCTCCAGCGGCCGTGTCACACGAGCCTGTCACACGCCCTCCGTTGTGAATGGTTTTATGTTGTGGTTTTCAGTGTTGTATGACTAGAAGTGTTTTAACTATAAAATAGCAAACGAGCGTATGGGAGGTGGTGTAAATATTTTTGTTGTTAAATTATTGTGCTTTGGAAGTCATTTAAATAAGTTTCTGCGGTCACAATGCCCTCAAAATGTTAAATATGCCTTTCATAGATATGGAGGTGTGTTTTGTTGTTACATCGTTAAGTTTATTTCTTCTTTGTGTACTAATACAGAGAGCTACTGAGCTTTTTATGAATATGTTCTATCAATGCACTCCGAAGTGGTTTTCGAAGCTTTAACATCCTGTCTCAAAAATGGCATGTAGGTTGTTTCCAAACGAAACACTGTATTGTATTTTTGCAATGACGTGCATTCAGCCAATCTATGATTAGTTTCATTATACAATATGTGCATTGACGAGGGTGAACTGACTAACCCTAGTGAATCCCACCTCAAACGTTATTTGAGGTACTTGTCTTGAAGAAAGTGATAAATTGATAGTGAAGTCGAGAAATTACCATGTGAAGATATCGAAATTATTCTCTCTACGTTTGTAAGATGTAATGTGTGCTCTTTACTACATGGGCACAGAAACACTATCGTATGTGCCTCGGGGTCCCAGTTCAAACGAGAACAGAAACGAGATGAAACAATTAACATATCTGAAGGTAAACATATTTTTGTTTCGGCGGAATGGATTGTGTGTTAAGCAGAAGAAAACATTTTTGGTATTTTTCAGGACCTGTGAGGAATTCTTAACGATTAGCTTCTATGTACAATAATTTGCTATCGAAGACGAAATTAAGTAAATAAAATAAATATTCCAAAGTTTTAGACTTGCCACGCTTTCTTTTGAAATGTACATTGTAATCATGTACGCAGAAATTTGATAGATACAAATGAGGTTTACATCTCAGATATCTCACTTCCAGTGCGACTGAATACATTACGAAACTTTATCAGAAATGTTACAAGTACTATTTAGTTTCAAAGCTATCTGCATACATTATATCCAATAGGATAAACTTAAGTTTTCTAACGAAGTGTTTTGAGGTATGAGAAGAGATTAGATTTTAGTATTATTAAACAAAAATAATAATATAGTATTCACTAGTCTACAGAGATTAATGGCTGGTGTGGGATGGATGCGGGAAGTTTTGTCAATGAAATATTTAAGACTGGCACTACGATTTAGGTTTCTAGTGTATGCCACTTATCAAGTTCTCAAATACCTTCTGTCAATACAAACGTCCAACCAGCACGGTAATTATCCATCAATAAACTTCTTGTAGCCATGAGGCCATCGCTAATTTATCTCTTCAGGTCTGGTGAATATCACAGACGTTGAGTCATTTCAGAGCCCAAATGCACCAGCGTTTTTTTATTACATTAACAAAAAGTAATTCAATTATAATTTCCAACCAGATCACAGATTTATAGACATATATTTTATTAAAAAAACAATTCTTCCTAACACCTGTATTTCACCGTGGCATTGCGCCCCTTTCCAAGGCAATGGGTGCTGTTGAAGACTTGAAGGTCAATTGCGAACGGCACGTGCACTACATTTTGACACCCGGTTGGCGTGTTTAAGCGCGATCACAGGGCCACATGTGATACAAAACTGGAGTAATATGAACCCACATTCGGTCACTTAACAAATTTTACTTCACTTCTACTCACACCATAAGCACAACTTTCTGAACTTTATAGAAGAAAATAGACAACAAACGGCTGGGCAGAAACAAATTGTTCCTCAGCAAAATTATTAGTGTTTCGTGGTTTCTCCAAACAATACCAGGTGAATGTCGGAGACGTAAACAAAGAGACCGTGCACAATGTTTTCTTCTTTATCTTTACTAGGAACCAAACTACCAAATATCACCAGTCAGAAGTTTAGAGCTTGTCCAGGCTGGGAACGGCGCCACGCAGGCGGGAATATCTGGATGGGGAAACATCGCAGGTTGACGTGTAGATCGGCGTCGGATCTCATGTTCCAGCGCGAGAGGAACATCGGCCCTTTCCAGGGATATAACCAACACTACACTTACGAGACTTATAACGAAAGCAGATATCGCTAGTGGAAATAAAACAATCACTAACCCAGCAAATTGACAAAAACATTTGTACTTCTTAAGGCCTATTCACAATGCAAACGTAAACATAAGCAAAGCGCATAGACACTAACATTAACATAAGCGATATACTGAAGTATTTACAATGCCTAACATAAACGTAAGCAAAATAAGTTTCTATTGGCTCTGAGACTTTCTGGTTGGATGCGAGAGTCTATTTCAAGATATCGACTGTGTGTATGTCCCATATGGCGTTAGTTCTTCTATCGACTTCACTCCAATTTCGATTCTCGATTTTGAGTTACAATTCTGTGATTGGTTCATTTCTTATGTCTTACGTAAGTATAAGCACAGAAGCTTGAAGCTTTTAAGTTATCGTCTTACGTGTTATGCTTATGCGAACGCATTGTGAATGCGTCCGCTTATGGACGTAGTCCTAACTTTTATGTTAACGCCATGCTTATGTTTATGTTTGAATTATGAATGGGCCTTAATTGAGGAGAAGACTGTGGTGCGTTTCTTTCGCCTGAACTGGCCCACCTGTATTATTACAGTGATGCAGCCCGGCGGGAAGCATAGCATTAGCGTAAGAGGACGTCCGCGAGGAGGGGGAGGGGGAGGGGGCGGCGGCGCGGCGCAGGTAGCGCGGACGAGGGAGCGGGGGTGGGGAGGAGAGGGGAGGGCGCCGACTTGAGTGCGGTTTGCTCTGTGCGCGGGGCGGGGAGCGCACACTCGAGCCTCTAGCGCCGTGGCGAGGCGGGGGCGGGGCAGGGGGCGTGTGTCGGTCAACACGCCGAGATTGACGGCGGCGGCCCCTCGCGCCGCCGGCCGCAGTGGAAAACACGGCGCGTGGGGGGAGGGGCATCGGCGGGGGCCGCCGCCTCGCCAGAGAAAGGCTCGCGGGGAATGCGGCGACGGAGCCCGCCGGTGCGCACTTCACGGAGATCGTACATGCTACACCAGTGGCTCCCAACCGTTTCACCCTTGCGGACTCCTGCTGTAACCGAAATAAATCGGAAAATCCCTTCGTACCATTAGTAACAGTGGTGAAAACAATAAAATTGGGATGCTATTACAACCGAATTTTCATATTGCATTTTGTAGGTCAACAAGAAGATATAAACATTTTTAATTACAATTGTTAACATTTTTACGTAACCAAGTAGCTCATGGATGGCTTCAATAAGCCAAAAGTGGCATGGCTCAACAAGTCACAAGAAGGTCTGTTGGAAATTCAAGACAAATTTTATACTCGTAGATAAGAGGTTAGGGTACTGCGTAAAATTATTTATATTCAGGATAATGATTAGAATATACAACAGGGAGTACAGAAGCAAAATAAATCTGTTGTATCAGTTGATGTCTAAATGAAGAGTAACGTGTGTGTCAGCTGATGTTCAAATGAAGAGTAACATTCGTGTGTCAACTGACGTTCGGATGAAAAGTTGAAAGTTCTACAAAATTAACTGCTCTGTAAATGATGCAAGTTAGACTTTCATCGTATAACTCATATGGGAAACACATGTGGTTCCAACAACTGAACAAACTGAAGGCCGCCTTCCATGTCAATTCACCAGTCGTCACTGAGCCCACAGCTGCCCCTCCATCATCACTATCTCCATCTCGTCCTTCTCCACTACCAGTACCCGGCTTTCCCCCTCACATATTCCTTCCTCGCACCTCCATTACCACCCTCCCTTTCCCGCGTTCTGTTCTTCGCATTCTTCCTACGATCACTCATCCCTCGCCTTCAACCCGTCTCTTGCCCGATCCCCCCCCCCCCACGGAAGCTTTTCACTTCCTCCCCACACTGTCCCATTCCGCTGCCCCGCTCCCCGCCCCGCGCGCCCGAGGCTCCGCGCGATCGCTCGCCCAGCGACGATATTTTCGGGGAACTTGGACAAATATTATCTCTCGGAATGGGCGCCCGCCGGCCCACATGCACGCACGCACGATGGCGCAGCGACAGCCCGCTCTCTGGGCGCGCGCAGAAGGATTCCATCGCTCGCCAGCCGTTTCAAACAACTCCGCAAATTCGCAAACAACGCGAGAATCGGGAAGCTCTACTTTTAATATTACTCGCGTTTCTAACGTGTAATTTTTGCATATCGGATTCTATTTGCACGCTCTATTTCCGGCGTAGATTATTAACAAAATTTGTGTGATTTTGTCTGCGTGCCATATCTTTCTTCTGCAACAATATTTACGTCAGTTTTACATAATCCTTCTCAATAATGTCTGAATAGAAAGTAATAATGAATCTATTGTCTGCCCGTGAAAATAGCTTAGTTCAATGACACAGATGTAATTAAAATTCCTTCTGATTTCTGTAGAGACAGCAACTAACTTGACTCTCAATCCAAGTCGTATATTTTTTATATATATTTCACGCTTCACGATTATATAGATAGAAGTCATACAGAAATATTTCTATTATATAAATTCTTTGTCAAAAAGCATATCAGAAATGAACATATTATAAATAAATAAAGAAAAAATAGACTTGTTTAAATACTTGAAACACGATTCCATGAGTAAAGATTCGACCGGTCTACCGGCATATGTGGTAATGTAGTGCAGATTAGTGTAAGTGTTTGAAAGTAAGGGGTGAGGATAGGACAAGAAAGAGAAAGAAAAGATCGCGCGCGGTCCATGACTCGTTTGTACTGCTTCGGCATTCGCCTGGTGTTGATCGGAGCAACCACGGGAAACTACTGATCAGTGGAGCCGGCCGCCAAAATTCTCCTCCAGACAGCGACTGATTACGACCTAGCTGACAACCTAGTGTTGAAAATTATGCCACCGCCAGGACTCGAAGGTAAGCCAATACAGTCAGAGGGACTGCAGTGACATGAATTAATGCTCTGAGCTACCTCTTCTGGTATTTAGGGATACTATGGAGCTTTTCAAGGGTATTAATATAGGTTTACAATAGATTGGCGCTTTGCATCACACAAAATATCGCACACTCTCTTGATAACCGAATATATAATGAATAATGATATACATACATATATATACATATATACATATATACATACACACACATATATATATATATATATATATATATATATATATATATATATATATATATATATATATATATATATAAAATTGCGTCCAACAAAGTGACGGGATGGTGACAATTATATATAGTAGATACAAGAAGCGATAACCGCGCTCATAAAAACTGTGCAGATTGGTTGTCTCGGTAGCTTAGTGGTTAGAGCAGCTGGGCGTAAACCAGAAGGCCCGGGTGCGTGTCCCGGTAGGGTCGACCAATTCTTTGAACAAAATTAATTATTAAAATGCATTGTTACTCAGTAACGTGGTCACGATTTGTATTTCTTTACGATTGCGGAATATATTGTCCGAGCGTAAAATTGCATCCAACAAGGTGACGGGATGGTGACAAATATATATATGAATAATGATGCATTCGGCCGCGCCCAGGACCGCGCCACTCTCTGAATCCACGGCCTGCACCACGCAAGCGGCCGCGGCGGCACGCTGGAACGCGGGCGCTAAAAACAGGCGAGCGGCGGCGCGCGCCAGCGATAACGCGCCCCGAGGCGTTTATGGCCCGAAGGGAGTGGGGCGGTCACGGCTGCTTGCGTTCGTCTGTGTGCTCTCTTTTATGAGGCCACTTGCAAACCGCCCGCTTCATTCTTCGGTGCGAGTCAACGAGGAGCATTATGCACGAAGAAGTTTGGTGCGGTCAATTAGCCTGCCGATTCTCAACACATACATTTGCAAGTAGATTGCTAAATAAGCTTAAGAGAATATTTAATATTTACGTTTTACATAATAAGCAATACATGACAAGAAACTCGTTGAGTGTCGGCAAGATATTCTAGGAGAAAATTACAGAAATCAAGTTCATCATACCATGCATTATCACAAAAGTCGTAGAAATGCAGTTGATACTATAAAGCCATGCTATTACTACATATTACTTATCTTTTTAAAAATATGTTAACATTTTACATAAATTGAAAAAATATTCGTCGGATTTCTATTGAGAATCTGTGTACGAAATTGTGAATCAGAGTACGAAAAAAATGTAAATGCATCCCGTTTTCGAGAAGAAATCGACGAACGTCAATTCCATTCATCTCTTTCTTTAGAAATTTAATTAACGCCTTGCACTGATTCATATAATACACAGATTTTGCTATATGCTTTGAAATTGCTCTTATCTGATTCCTAGTTACCATAATACACGAATCGGACGAACACTGTATTCTTGTAGACACTTATCTGTGTAATACACTTTTCCCGTTGTCTCACTCTCGTACATCAAACACTCGTACCTGCCAGCGCGCAGACTGTCTCTGTGCCCTGCACTGCCCCGTGGACAGAGCGTCCAGAGCCGCTTGAATGCCCAGGGGCAGCGCGCTGCAAGGCGAGGCGAGGCGAGGCGCGCGCCCTCGGGCGGATGAAAAACTCATTACGCCTCTCCAAACAGCGCCGCCGCCGCCATATTTGCGGACGCCCCGCCGCCCACCGCCCCCTCGCCGCCCGCCCCGGCCAACGCGTGTTGGGCGCGCGATTGACACAGAGGCCGTAATTAAAGCCGCACGCTCCCTCTGTCACCGCTTCCGGGCCCGCCCCTGCCCCCGCCCAACCCACATCCCCGCCCACGCCGACACCTGCGCCCGCGACCCTCGCCCAAACAGCCCTCGCGCGGCCCGCAGAAGCCTTTTCTTTGCAACTACGCTGGCATTTTCGATTCGGGTACGTTTATTCACAATCTCTATTGCTCTCTAGTCGTAGGTGGCAAATGGTGCATTGTGTCTTAAAGCGTCCTTGTTCTGGGAATGATTCGTCGCAAGTATTTACAATATCAGATCCAAAAATATATGAGGCATTTCAATTAATGTGCTACATCAATAGAGTGTTTGAAAGACATGAAAGTTCTAATGCAGTAAACAATGTATCTTCAAAAATGTGAGTTTTGTCTATGATACAAACAAGAATATCATAAAATTACGACAACCACAATTGTATCGTCAAAAACAGTAAACATTTTATTTGACAAATCAGTAAAAGTATGATGTTGCTTTCAGAAAACAGAAAATAAAACAAACAAATAAAAGAAGTTTTGTATCATACGATTCCGAATGTGATTATTATACAATCAGAAGAAAAGTATATATTTTAAGAATGTAACCCACAATTTATTACACAATCTTCTTGTATTTTGTTTATATTATGTGTGTGGCATGTAAGACAAATGCATCTATCTATATTATTTTAATTCTGATTTGTATGTAATTACCAAATTGCCGTATAATTTCTTACTTTGGTATTCCTTACATGATCAATGTAAGTATTTTTTTTAAATGATAGCGTTATACTATGGGCCTGTCATTCAAAGAATTTTCACGCAAAACGCTAGGAACGCTTCAGATTGTTCGTATTCATTTCACCCAGTTGTTTTCTATACTGGATTCATGCAAGTAATTATTTCACCAGAACAGTGGTTGAAAGGTCATGCGACTTCACATGACCTTAAATGCATGGCTAATTAACGTTAGTTCCCAAATGAGTAACAGGAACAAACAAGATGGATTCGTCGTTCTTGGAAGTACGATTATCTTAGTGAGATAATTAAACAAATTCAAAAATAAACTTGCACACTCGGAGATGAAATCCATATTTATTACCAGGAAAAAAGTATTTAAGTGGGAAAATGAAAAATTCAATTCAATTCAATTCAATGAAAAAGAAATTGATTAACGAAGGAATTGTCAAGGATTACTTCACGTAATAAAACGTCTCCTATTTTTGGTGATTAGATATATCGTGTGAAATGTATTTACAATATAAATATACAGGGGGATTCAGAATTAATGTAACAACTATCTAGTACGTTTAGAAGGGTCGAAGATTATAACTTTTTGGCAGTGAATTTATAGTGAGAAATCTCATATAAGAAAGTTACACAGGAGACATTTTTGGTATGCCCCTTTTGATTGATAGGTAGTTCATCCTGCACTGTTGTTTGGCAGGTATACGAATTTTCAAGGAACGACATGCTCACTGGCAATGACTATATTGTTTTTTGTTGTTGCTTTTCTTATTTTTAGTGTTGACTACAAAACTCTCGATCTGACGGCCACAATATTTGATGCACACGGGGCGAAGGCAACACACCTGTCGCAGTGAAAGCTGGCCATGGAGATAAACTTTTTTTATTATCATAGTCCGTATCAGGCCCGCCCCTGAGAGTTCGCACACCTGAAAAACACCAGAACAAACCGAGTGACCTATCAATCTAGGGCGTCATTCAAAACATTTAATATGTGTAACTTCTTTTTATGACATTTCATAGCACTTTTATTTTGGCAAAAAGTTATTATCGACCCGTTTCGTGTCTTTTAAATGCGGAACATTTATTCTGAACCAGTATAGACTGGTTCAGAATAAATGAAGAAATCAGAAAGTAATACTGCCAGGCTGCAGCAGTGTATGCGCGTTTGATTAAAAAATCATCATGTCCTCTCTTTCCACTGAAAACTGACCAGAATTATGTTTCAAACAAGTGACTATACACACGGTCAAACATCCAACTTTCTAAGTCGTTATTGCTTCGTATATTTTCCAGTAAAACAACATTCAAATTTACTTCTTTCAGAACTGTCATACCTCATATAGATAGATGCACCAAATATTAGTTTTTATTGACAATTTCGTCATTTCTATCTGTTACAGTTAATTCCAAAGCCCTTGTAAATAATGAAACGCACCGACGAGCTCACGGTTCTCGAACATCACTGTTTCTTTTATTGACAAGCGCGTGAATGAAGTGAAATTAGGATTGCCATATAGGAAGATGTGTTATTAATGATGGCGAATTTCAAAAGAATACAACATGTAAATCGCTTACACATCTGTCGTCGGATTACTCGTTAATTATAGTACCTGCGTACAATTTATCATTCCTTTGAACATAATATCACTCCAACGTTTTAAAAATGCAACAAACCCGCAATGCACACCGGAGGCTCTGAAACACGTCGTGGAGGGGGCGGGCAGGAGAACCGCAGCCCATTGAAATGCCAGCCCCCTCCGACCACGTCCTGCGCCCGCTGAATTAGTAACCTGTATAACTCGGCACCCCGTATTATGAGTGAAAACATTGGGTTAGAGATTTAGTGGAATCGGAGCGTTCGTTAATATTTTACGGCGTCGTTCATTACCAAATGCGTTGGAAGTGATGGGCGGGGCTTGGCACAGGGCGGAGCACGGTGGGTAGCCGGAGGCGAGAGGTGGGGTGAGCGGGACGGGGCGCGGGGCGAGGCGGGGCGCGGGGCGCGGGACGGGGCGCGGGGAGGGGGCGCGGGGCGGGACGCGGGGCGGGGCGCGGGACGGGGCGCGGGAAGGGGCGCGGGGTGGGGCGATGGGTGCAGGGAGAGGAGATTGGCGTGGAGAGGGGAGCGGGGCGAGGTGGGGCGCGGGGCGGGGCTGCGTGCCATAACGAAACGCGGGAATGAAACTGCGGCCATTTAAGGCTCTATTTGCGGCGCGGGCTCGTCGCATTATGGCTTGGCCGCACGCGCTGTACGCTGCGCTTCGCTTCGCCGCCGTCCGATTTTTATTCGAGAGGCGACCGCCGGCGGCGCTGATTGTTTCCGGTGTTGGTCCAGTGGGTAGGGAGGGACAGGGAGGGGTGAGGCGGGGGAGCAGGGCCGGAGGCGGAGCGGCCCGAGGTAAGTAAATGGAAACGGAACACGTGAGCGACGCTGCGCGAGGGGGTGGCCGGTTTACGACGTTCCGGTGATGGGAAGAAAAGGTAAAACTGGGGAAGAGAAGCATGTTCAGAAAAACAAATAAGAAGTTTATGACAGGATTGTATGGTCTAGAGACTAAATGAACCGTAACAAAAGCGGAGTGTTGAAACCAATAATCCGAAGACAAATAATATTACCGAACTAGCTTTTTTAATAACTATCAAATCTTTATGTAACTGGTGACGTGGGGTCATGAGCCAAAGTCTAAACTATACTCTTGTTCCCACCAAATAGAGCCATAACACTAGTATATTTATCAGACATCCTCTAGGGAATAAAAACATAAGACTACTATTATTTTTCTAATATGGATTGATTTTACATTGGAACTCATGTAAATGTAGAGATAGGAGGAAAATCTTCTTGGAAGGTTTATAGCAAACTATTCTACTAATTGTTGAAACTTTTTCGAATTAAGAGAATGTGAATATCAAGATAAAATGGAAGCATTTTCATGATTAAAATAAAAAAAAGCACTCTGTAAAGAAATGCGATTAAAACTAAAATTGATTAAACTGAATTCGAAAATAACACGCTATAATATTACAAACTTTGTTTTAAAACGGTGCAAAACAACGTTTTATATCTGTAAGAAACGTATATGACCGGCTTGGTCCGGCGTATAAAAACTATCGAATACATTTCTAAAAGTAACTGGAAAGCAAATTATCAGGCAGTACAAGAAAAGAACGAAAACGCCTCCATGAGATGCAAGCCAGCAAATTGGAGCAGCGCAACTGAGGTGCAACCAGACCCACTTCATCTCCGCGTGTTCGCCGTCGTGTGCGGAGGCTTTGGGCGTGGCCAAGTGGCGTTCGGCGGCCCGCGACCCCTCCCCCAAACGCCACGCCCGCGCTTTGCGAGCGACAGAAGCCAACTTCACAGTCGCTGCCGCCCCCGCTGCGCCCCGCGTCGCCATCTGCGCTGGCCCGTGACGGCGGCAACGGCGGCGGCGGCGGCGGCGGCGCAGCCCTCAAAGGGCGGCGCAGGGCGCGGAGGGCCCTTGATGACGCTCGCTGTTTGTCCTGCGGCGCCGCCGACACCTGTCCCCAGCGGCCTCAGATTGATTCCGCCCCCGCCGTTCTCCTCCCCCCTCGCTTGCACCGCCGCCACGCCCGCCAACGCCCCCTGCTTTGCCTCCGGAGCTCACCTGCGCCGCCCGTGGCAACCTCGGCGCTTTACGACGCGCGCCGCCCGCCCTCGCCCGCCCTCGCTCGCTCCTCCGTGCAGCGCTGCGCGTGCGGCGCGGCCCCCGCGGGTTTACGGCGCGGGGCGCGGAAAACATCTTTAAAAGTCCGACGGAGGAAAACAACCGGCGCCGCGCGAGGGGATGGCCGCTCGCAGTGGTAGGGGAGGGGAGGACGGATGCAGGGGCGGGGCGATGGGTGGTGACGCGGCTCTTGGCGTCAGCGAAGGGAGAGGGCGCGTGCCGGACGAGGTGGGTCGGGCCGAAGTGGAGCGTGGCGGGGTGGAGCGTGACGGGAAGATGCGTGGCGGGGAGGAACGTGGTGAGATGGAGCGTGGCGGGAAGGAGAGTGGCGGAATGAGGCGTATAGAGATGAGGCGTGGATGGGCAGGGCATGTGTGGACGGGCGAAGCGGGGCAGGATGGAGCGGGAGAGTTGGGGAGCGGGGCGAGGTGGGTCATACGTGGTGGGCCGGGGCGGTGTGGGGTGCGATGGGCCCGGGCGAGGCGAGGCAGGACGGACCGGAGCGGAAGGGGGCGGGGCGGAGCAGAGCAGAGCGAGGAGGAGCGGGAAGGGCAGTCGTCCCCAGGCGCAGTAGATTAAACGCGGCCGCAGCCGGCAGCAGAGCGCCGGTGCGCCAGCGCGGAAACAAAACACGACCGCGGCGCGCTTCATATCGCGAGGGCGGCGGGCGACGGGCAATGGGCGAACGGTCGCTCTGCGAGACGCGCCCCGGGCTCGGGCGAAGCAGGCGACGCGCAGCTGAACAAACAAGCGCGGAATCATATGAAAACGAGATATCAGAAAAATAGCCGTTACAGCCATCCTCCGAATAAAATCTACCAGCCCGTGACGAATTCTTGAATGTTTTCGACAGCATGTGAACCGCAAAACAAACTGCGGCTTATATGACGGATGTGTCGATATTTTACTGTCCATTATTCAATGTACGTTTTGATGTGCCTATCAATATTATCGTGGATTACTATGAAACATTCATTAATATCGTTCTCTGTGTTACCTAAGCACACGACGGATTTTTTTTTAAAAAAAAGGTCACACGCGCACAGAAAAGATGTGGAAAAAAATGTGAAGCTAATTGTAGGTACAGTGCAAGCGCTGCCCTACTTCTCGTCACATAAAAAAGAACAACGCCCATTAGTGGAACGCAGCCCATTCGTTGCGAGTGACTTGCGATACCGATGGCGATTTCAAAATTACACACCTCGCGCGTCGCATGCCCAGTGGACATCGCGGAAGGCGGTGGGGGTGGGGTGGGGGGCGGAGGGCGTGGCGGCGGCCGTCGCCCGCAATTCGCCGGCGACATATTTATAAAGGCGCTATCGGGCCCCGCTCCATCAGCGCGACGTCGCCGCCGCCGCCCTCCTCGCGGCCTCCGGTGGGCGTGGACCGATAAGCGCAGAAAGTGGGCGATGGACGGTGAGCGGCGGTCGGGCAATGCTGAACGAGGGACACGGTTTTGTGAGGGCTGGGCAGGGTACGGAGGTCGGATTATGAGCGGAATGTGATGTACGGTTGGCAGTGAGCGATGCGCACGGCAGTGAGCGTTGGGAAAGGCGGTGGGCGTTGAGCAGAGTGGGAAAGGCGGTGGGCGTTGAGCAGCGTTTCATAGAACAAAGTGGGTGATCGGGTGGGGTTGGGCGGAGAGATTAGGTCGGAATACGAGCGCTGAGTGATGTGCTGTTGATGAAGGGCTCTGGGCGTCGAGCAGCGATTCAAGGAACGAAGTAGGCATCAGTTAGTGTGCGATAGGAGATGGAGGTGGGCAGTGAGTCGAGGTCAGAGAGTGATCAGAGACCGATGTGCCGTTGGTGAAGGTCAATTGTTGTTGGAGTAGGGTGGTGGGTATTGAGCATCGTTTCATGGAACGAAGTGGGCTTCGTTTACTGGGCAATAAAGGGCGTGGTGTAGGCAGTGAGCTGAGGTCGGAAAGGGGGGCGGAGACCGGTGTGTCGATGGTGAAGTGCGATGGACAGAGAGCGATGTTGAAGGACGAAGGGTGGTGAGGACGTGTCGGTTGTGAAGGGCGAAGGGTAGTGAGGACGTGCCGTGTGGGTGAAGGGCGCGATTGGTGACGGTGGGAGGTGACGACCGGGGGCGGTGGGTGGAGGAGCACCTGAAGCCGCTCAGCTGAGGGAATGCAATTCGGCGAATGCGCTGCCTTAGAACAGTACGGAATATTGGCGGGGCCACCGAAGTGGCAAAAGTTTTCTTTGGATAGATTTAGGGGAAAATCATGTAAGTGTATGTTTGAAATGCGTTTCAAATTAGAGCTAATATGATAATAATACCTTATAACGAAATTAATGTAACGTACGCTGTCTATATAAATAACAAAGGGTCGAAAGTTTGATGCAGATTGTGGAACTCCCAAAACTCCTACAGATGTGAATAAAGGCGTACTTCAAAGGTGAGGCAATCTTTAAATTGTGTACCCGACCCTTGTGGGGGCTAAATAGAAAACTGGTAGGATAGTTTACATGTTCTCGCATTATTAATAACTTCTGAATTTTTCCAAAACTCAGAGTGTTCAACGAAAATGCGACTTGCGTCTTTCTTTTAAGGGTCCTTGGAAAATTCCGCGAAAAAAATTTGAAGAAAAAAATTGTGACGGTTTTTGAGAATATTTTTTTGTAAATTGCATTAACTCGAAGCAGAAATTATGCGAAAATTACTTGTTTTTTCAAACAATTGTACATGACCTTTTTTAAAGCCGTTTTTAAGCAAATATTTAAAAGAAATTAAAACTGGCTATATTTCACACAAATTACGCACAAAAAACATTTTAGAAAAAAATTACAAGTTGTTATTTCATGATGTCTTTGAACAAAAGATTTTTAAAAAAACGTCATTCTGCAATTTTGTGTTCATAGGAAGACACCGAACAACTGTTAACTTTTGCAGTGTTTTTGAAAAATCACGGATTTCAACGAAAATGAATTTTTTTTCTATCAAGGACTCCTCCCCCCTAAAAAGGATTCTTACTACATAACGTGTTAGAGGAAGTAATCCACTACATATATAAACAAGATTTATCCACTTTTCCTTTATCAGGTCCTGGCAATAAGAGTTTTCCGCACGATTACAATTAGTTCTCTTCTTACAAAGTAAGACAGAATGTAAAATATCTGTTCTTTAATTGTTGTTATTTTTAATTTCTTTACAATATATCCCCTAGAATAGTTGTGAAAAATTTGAGGGCAAATAATCGTTTCAAACATGACCAGCATTTCCAAATAAATTGAAGGGAAGATAATATTTTCTGAAAATAACATTTTCATATTCATAGCCATAAAATGTGACTTTGGGGAAATCTGAATATGCATTTTTACAGAAAAACGGTATATTCTTTACAGATTATACTTAGCAAATTATTAAACAGTGTTACTCTTTTGAAAGGTAATTCCATTTCTTTTGTGGGGCCACAAAATATTTTTAAAAAAATATTACATTATGTGGTGCGCTGCTTATAATAAAAAAATGTTTTGTAGTGTGAATGTGACTTGTTAGAATCAAAGAGAGTATGTCAAGTGGTCACTTGGAGGAAGCCGTCCATCGGGGCACCAACTTCTCCAAAGGGCGGCGAACAAGAGTACAAGTGACAAGCGAGGGAGGGCGAGCGCAGCGCGGCGGGCGACGGCCGCGCCTCTATCGATGGAAGCGGAAAATTGCGGGGGGCGGCGCGCGGCGCGGGCACAGGAACAACGGGGCGGGGCGGCGTCGGGGGCAGGAAGTCGCCGCTCCTAATCGGCGGCGGAAGCGAGCAGGCAGGCGGACACGTGTCGCCATTTCTCAGCGCCGGAGGGCGCGAGGGCGCAAAAACGGCGCGCCGCCGCCATTGCACTTTCTGGTCACGCCGCGGCGGAAGGGCTGGGGGCGGACGGGGACCGGGAGAGCGAACTGGGCGGAGGCGATGGCAGTGAAGGGCGGAGGAGGGTCGGACGGAGCAAGGAAGGACGAGGCTGGGCGGGTGGAGGGTGGGGGGCGTGAACGACGAGGCAATGGGAATGAGGTCGGCGGCAGGGCGGGACGGTTAAGAGGCGGGGTGGGGAGGTGCGGGAGCGGGCGGTGGGAGAATTTTGTGCAATGCGGGAACTGCGTGAGGTCGGTGGCGGGGCAGGGCTAGGGGCGGTGCGGGGAAGGGATGGAACGGGAGAAAGGGAGATGGGCAGAGCGGGAGCGGGTGGTGGTGGGGGTGGGGGCAGGACGGAACAGGGCAGGGCGGACGGGGCCGGGCGGAATGGAGTGGGGACCTGGGCGGCGTGGGAACAGCGAGAGGTCGGTGGCGGGAAGGGTCGGTGATGATGCGGGAGAGGGATGGAGCGGGAGCGGGCGATGGTAGATGGTGGGGCGGGGACGGGGGCCGGACGGGTAAGGCAGTGCCAGTGGACTGGTTGCCCAATGAATCCACAGATCGGGAGGCTGCTCCGGGCAGAGAACTGAGGGGCGGATTCGCGAGAAAAAAAATGTTCCCTGCAGAAACTGTATTGTACTTTTAACGGCCTCGATACATTCGTTTTGTGATACCTATAGTCGTGTTAGAGCGTCGGGACTTCCATTAGTAACCAGCTCGCGTCCTTTCTGCGTCCACTCGACTTCCGTTGCTGAGAAGGTTCTCGATTTACGGTGGTGATCCAGTCCCGGAAAATAAAAAGAGTTAAATCGTATCGAAAATCGTGTATGAAAGCAAAAAGGAGTAGCCGATGACATCGCACAATGGCTGCAATTCAAGCACAACTCAAAAAATGAAATTTTGAGATGAACGTGTTTTAAAATCTTTACTTTTTTCAAATTCTGGAATTACAGTATTGATAATTGAGAAATTACGGAGTAAGTGTTAATAAAGAGATTCTTAATATTCTGTTAATAATTAATTACATAAAATATTAAAAATAACAGCAGTAACTCAAAGTTCATGGTTTTCAAAATTTGACAAAATTCCCAGCAGCTTTGCAATCCATTAACGATTTGTATTATCTTCACATATAGAAACAAAATTCACATAGAGAACTCGAATTTTCAGACTACTAAAGAAGAATTTTTCATATTGCGTACAGTGAACACAGGATATCATGTCTCAGATAAGGCAAATGTTCATTTCATTGAATCATTATAAATCATAAAACTGAACACTGCTTAATAAATCACGTTCATTCCTGGGGAATAACATTTGATGATAAAGAAGCGATTATAGTTCGAAAATAGCATTTCCTGAATGTGGTACTTAGCAGTTTTGATACTTCTCAATTTTTTTTTTCTTTCAAAGCACTACTTTTCTCTTTTTTGCATTTTCTAAGTAAGAATACATCATTCAGTGAAGCATTACGTAGTCCACGTGTTAATTCTTGTTCAACAATTATAGATTAGAGAATTACAAGAATTAAACTATTAACAATCACAGAATTTGAGTAAACAAATTATTATCACAATTTTTGTCAAATTAATACTTCCGTACTTGCCGGAATTGTATTTTTGACTTTAATCTTAGTCGATTGTGTTTTATACTACCATTCTTTAGCGCAACACCGACTACAGTCAATGCAAGAACTGAAAGGGATGTAATTCACACTTCATTGCACTTTAGACCGTACGAATCCGTAGAACAATTATGAATAGAGATGAAACTTCTTTGAATCTTCAAAAGATACTACACAGCAAAGCTGGTGCATTTTGCGCGTTCCGAGATGGCGTGCGCGGCCACGTGGAGCGCGCCCGTCGGCTTCATTAGCCTCTGCCGCTGGGACGCGCGCTGCTTTTTGCGCGCGTAAGTTTGAACGACGCCAAGTTGGCAGCGCCGGCGCCGCGCCTCGCGGACACCTGCAGGCGGCGCGGGAGGTGGAGGAGGAGGAGGAGGAGGAGGAGGGGACAGGGAGGGCGCGGAGGTGGCGCTTCCGCCTAACGAGCAGAGTGACGCGCGCCCCCGCCCTCGCCCCTCCCCGCCTCGCGCCCGCCCCCGCTGTCGTAAATCGCCGCTAATGAACTCGTCGCGGTGGCGCGTGGCGGCGAGGGAGCCTGCGTGAGCCGAGGTTGCGCGGGCGGTGGTAGTGGCGGTAGAAGTGGTGGTGGGGGCGACATGGTAGTGGGGGAGTTGGGGCGTTGGGGGCATTGGAGCCACGGGGACGAAGAGGATGCAGAGGGTAGATAATAGGCGGCGAGAGCGGGACAGATGTGAAAGGCGGAGGCGGCGTGGCGTGGCGTGGCAGTTGGATGGACGGTAGTGGAATAGAAGCAGTGGTGACGGGAGCGGCGGGGGCGGTGGGGGCGGCAGGGCGACGGGGTGGCGAGGGCGTCTGGGGCGGCGGGGGTGGTGGAAGTGGCGGCAGGGCGGGGTGGGTGAGAACAGAGGGAAGGCCTCGTGGGGATGGGACAGCAGCGGAAGACGAGGCGGCAGAGGCAATGGGGCGCGCAACCTCCTAAGTGTTCGGGAGCGGAAGGAATATCGCAGGAAGGTAGCACAAACTGCTGCTTAGAAAAAGTATTGATGTCATTTTGCAGGTCTGCCCATGAAACTACTGTACCAGGGGTTTTGAGTTTACCCTAACATCCATTTTCTTGCTAGTCGATGTGTGATGAACATCTTCTGCCTCATCACCACTGCTCTTATTTGTCATGAACCAATATCATCGCTGTTAAATTCAGAAAGGTCTCGTAAATGAGAACACCCAGCACTCTTGCTCTCCGGAACGTCATTAGGAACACAACACAAGCATTGCAACAGAAACACAAGCATTCTGCGATCAACGCTACCCTACTTTTCATTCACGAAAGATAATGTAAAATACCCCAAAATGAACATCATTTAACACAAATTTCCTGCCTTTTTAACTTGAGCTGAAGAAACCTTTATTAATTCCGTCCACAAGCCAGGAGCGCTGCACCGACGTGCTTGCGGAGGGGTGTGTAGGTAGCATCGAAGCCTCGAGGGGGCGCTGGGCGCGGGGGAGGGAGGTGGGGGTGCGTGCGTGCGTGCGTGCATGGCTCGCGTGGCGCGCTTGGGGCGCCGAGTGCGTGCGGCGCGTGAGGCCGCGCAGCCGAAGAACGTGCGGCGCGCGGGGCGCGTGCGAAGGGGTTGGGCGCGCAGCAGAAATCGCCCCATCTGCCCCGAACCCTTCACCAGGGCTGATGCCCGACTCCGTCCAGCCGAGCGTTCAGCATTACGTTTGCTGCCAGGAAATGTATTCAAATGTTACCTGCCACCGCTGGTAGCCCAACTCCTTAGCCAGGCTGCGTCACGTCACCGAATTAAGCAAGTACGAGACTCTGTGGTTATTGGATGAGTGACTGCCTGGGTACGTCGAGTACTAAAGGCGTTGAGCCCCCTTGGCTGAAGAGATAAGAAGCAAAATAACTTCACAAATGACACTGAAAATGAAACATTGATTGAGAAATAATACCAGATCGTTTGCCTGTTCACTTGATAAATTTAAAAAATCTCAATACAAACAAATTCAATCGAGCAAATTGTATCTCACTGCAAACACGCTTGATTTCTGAATGCTTAATCTAAGATATTATTTGCGAAGGTTTTCTCAATGTTTGAGGAAGTAGAAAGCAAAGCTGCAAGTCTTTATGCGAAACGAAATTCGGAGTTTTAACATTGAGTTTTGCTGTGGCCAGCGTCGAGAGGCGAATAGTAGATCAGTTAGCGAAAACCTGCCTATTTATTGCCTTAACTCTCCTATCATCCATTCCACAGAAATTAAAGATAGAAAAGTCAATATTACCGTTATATTATTTCCATATTTATGACTACTTAAAAACATAAGCACGAAAGTTTTAAATCTCATTTCAATTTTCATGATGTTCCAGAAGGAAAGGGACGCCGAGTGATTGCTTGCATTGCTCGGAGGTAAACAAGGGTTGGTAGCAAGGGGGCGAGCGAGCGTCTGCTGACATTCACCAAGGAGAAGCGCATCTCGGGACAGGTTGCGAGGGAAAGTTGGGAAAGGTTTTCCATGTGTTTTCGATACCGCACGCGATACATTGTCAGTCAGACATCGTCAATCTTCAGTTTTATACCACTTCAATAGAACATGGTGATGGCAGTGTAGTAGTCACTTTGGAACAGCAAAGTTGTATGAGTCTTGTCAGAACGGAGATTGCATAGAAGAAACAGGACAGTCATCGCCGAGATCACAAAACCGAAAAATAAGATACCTATGACGAGGTCTAAATGAATATCAACTGTCCAACTCATACGTATTTATTCGTCCACAACGCATTTAATGTATTACATAATATTATTTGTGTGAAGTGACCTGTAACAATGCAATTTACGTGCTGTTTATGGTCAGGAAAAAAAACGTTGATGGCCTACGCCATAAATTTTTTTTACTATCTAAGGTCTTTTGTAAACACTAAAACTAACTTTATCGAAACCAACGTCATGTGAAGAAACAGCAAATTAAGTATTTTCAACTGCATCGAAAAAAACAACACTTTATTGAAACAAACTGAATCTTCATCGAATCGAAAACTAATTTACATCCACGAAGTTTATTTAGAAATATGCATGTTAAATATCACCTCCTTTACGTTATTAATCTCCGATACATTTCTTTTGATATTCTTGCACTCGGAAGTTACAACTCTATTATGTTATATAAACTTAAATAACGGGTGAAATGTTGCTACTTGTTAACTCGAGTTACAAATAATAGCAACAATGAAACCAACTATGATAGTTATTTCTACATTATCTTAATTTCTTGAATCATTAACATTGAATTTTTTTAAAGCTCTGACCCGGATAGCAAAAATATATCTTCCAAATAATAGTTTCCTTTCAATGACTGTCCGTGGAGACTGGTGGTTGTAGCAGCCAGCTAGGAAATATGCGAGTGATTGACGATTTAGAAACTAAACAAATGGCGAAAAAGTGAGCTCATGTAGAAGACGAGGCAAAATTAAGGCAAATGAAACAGCCGGCACCGGAAATGAAGATGCGTGATAGTCACGTAAGGAGAAAAAACTGTTTGAAGTTAGTACGAACGAGAAAAAAAAGAAAGAAAAAAGAAATCAAGCCCTAGATGAGGGGTAAAATTGGCTCCCGGGGAGCGCCGGGAGGTGCGCTAAAAGATTCGGGAGGCCGGAGAGCGTGGCAGAGCGGGGAACGGATCGGATCAAAAGGGAAAACCTTAGATAGATTGAGCGGGGCGCACGGCGCGGCGGGGTGGGGCGGGGAGGAGGCGGGGTGGGGGCGGGGCGGGGATGGAGGCGCAGGCGGGTCACGCCAGGCGGCACCAGGAAGTGGCGCGGGCGGGCGGGCGCACGCGAGCCCCGGCGCCGCCCGGGCGGGCCGGGTCGGGCCGGGCCGGCCCAGGCCAGGCCAGCCCAGGGAGGGCGGCGACCCACGCCGCCAGAATCCCACCACTGCCGGCCAACACATCTCCCTGGCGGCTCCCGCGGCTGCGACGCCACGGCGCAGCACGCAGACGATCGCGCACGCACGGATCGGCCTGACCGCACGCCTGGCGCCGGGCGATGGTTCTTGGGTAATAGCGAAAGGAATGAGCTTGGAATGGTTCTCGAGAGGCAATGCAAGTTTGCGCAATATCGGCGTCATTCACTGTCACTGGTTATAACTAGTGACGGCGACATTTACGTTGGACACCTTTTTGGACATTTACGTTGAACTCCGGTTACTGGAAATTGACAAGTTGGAATTCTCAGAAAAAAGTATATTTAACTCACAACAAAGTTGGCTTAACTAGAATGAAAGTGTTGGAAAAGTGGGAATGAAAGTGTGGAAAAGGGGAAATATTAGATTGAAATGATTTCTGATAAGTCAACTGTGACCGAAGTTTTGTAATAAACCTCCACATTTTCTCTGCAAAATTAATACATGTTTGAGCCTGTTTTTTTTCTAATTATCTGTAGAGGTATCTGTTAGCTGCGAACAAGTACATTTCTCGATGAAACTACACATACACGCAAATATCGTATGGTTTAAGTAAATTGTCCGTCATTTGATTTCTTGTTTAATAAATGTCCCTAAGGAGATCCAGTCATCGCTGTATTCTAAACCATCACACATGTTCAGCCCTGCTCCGGAATCCCCTTCGTGGAGGAATCGCCGCGGGGGCTTTACGGCGCAGGAACATCAGTCGCCGCGGGGCGGTGGGCGGTGGGCGCGGGCGGAAGCGGCGGCCGCGGCGAACAGCGGCCGAAAATCTACAACACGGCGGGCGACGGCACGCGAGCGGTTCGAATCTTAACGAGAAGGGACGGCGCAGGGCCCCGGGCGAGGGCGAGGGCGGAAGGGGCGTGGTCGCGAGGGCGGAAGGGAGCCGCGTGTCGGCGCGCGCCCAATGTCACTGCCGCCCCCGCGCCCACCTCCGTCCCTGCCGCCCCCGCGAGAGCCGCTTCCAATCGATATCTGGCCGCCAGGGGGCAATAAACCGCGGTTCGAACGCCCTGCCGCCGCCGCCGCCGCCGCCGCCGCCGGCCGCTGCCGCCACACACAGTGGATGCGCGGGGCCTGTGGCGGAAGGGTGGGAAGGAAAGCGGAAGGGGGGGGGGCAGATGGGTAAGCTGCAGCGGAAACAGGATTCCAGAATCAAAGCACAATATGAATACGAGGTAGAGACAACCATAAAGACGGATACTAGAATGAACACAATCTAGTAACATGGGTTTAGAGACGACGCAAAAGTGTTCCAAATTAAAATCTATAATTTCAGATATTACAGTTCCTACATTTTCTTCTATTCTAAAGCTTCAGTGGGTGATAGTATTAGGCTGATATACAAATCTCATATTTATTTTTTAAAGTGTTTGAAAACTCCAAAAGACTCTTTGAAGTTTTACAAATTGTATGCAATTTTAATATGACAAAACCTTTCTCAATAATTAATCTTATCAGATTCATCAACGTCAATATTTTTGTGATAAAACGATAATTTTAATAGAATTTTTTTTTGTTTCTACACTTGTTTGTAATAATACAAATATTGATATAACAGCAAATAAGATGATCTGTTTTTTTCAGAATATCAAACACTAGTCTAACAAGAGCACTTTTTTTGTGTCTTCGCCTTCTAAACCTTTACGCCTTTCGCCATCATTTTGTGAAAACCAAAGAGTAAACGCAGCGGAGGGTGCGCATGCAGCGTATCGACAGGAGGTCGCGCGGGCAAAAACACTGAGGGGGGCGGGGCGGCTGCGCTGGGGGCGGCGGCGGCGACAGCGAAGGGGCGGGGCGGGGCGGCGCCCGACAGCCCCAACCCGCACTGCCACCCCCGCTCGGCTCCCCGGGAGGAGCAGCGTAGGCGAGGCGGCGTTATGGACGGCGCGGCCGGTGACACTGACACCGCAGGTGGTGGAGGCGCTGAGGCGGGCGGGGGTGGGGCAGCGGGGGGTGGGGGGTGAGGGAGGAGGGAGGGCCTTTGAACATGGCTTTGCCGCGGCGGAACAGGCGCACTCTGGGAAAGGGGCGGTCCACCGCGCCGCGCCACCCCGACAGGCTTCGTAGGTGAGTGCAGCGGACGTGGCGCGGGGAGGGCAAAAGAGTAGAGCGGGCGATATGCCGGAACGAACAAGGACACGGTCGCAGTCAGTCACTGCCAGCCGGGGGAGCTGACAAGCCGACGGTCGACAAAGTGAACAAGAGAAGCAGTTGGATTTAGGGTAGGGTTTTTAGTTTCTTTGACGCTTTACGAAAGAGTGAATGATGAAAAATGTAAATGCAGTAAAGTGGTGTGCAGCAAAGTCGATTAGGTGTTATTTCGGATGTCAGATTTTCGGAGGTAATGGTCTTTAAGTTCACATAATTACAATTCAGGTCTCGCCCTGAAATAATAGATCATTTTAAGCAAAATTGTGTGCTTGTTAGGGACATTTCTCCCAATTTTATCATTACCGTGTTTCAGCGTTGTCGATCAATACGTATTACGTTTTCTTGACGCTGATGAGTGTGAGTCCCTAACATCAGACTAACACGCTTCCTTTTGATGAACGATTTCGTAAGTTTTAGCGCACGTCTTTGTGTAAAGCGAAGCGGCTTGTAGGGAGGTACAGCCGTTCTGTGCTCAAGCACTTGTACTAAAATTTCGAAAATTGTTCGTCGAAACGAATCGTGTTTAGAGTGTGTCGTCGAGATTTAGGAACTTATTGAATTGGCAAAAAAGTAAGAGGATATAAATGATCGGTGCTTACAGGTCTACGTTCTCCAGCATCATTTCGACAAATGTCTAATGATGACGCTAGCCTCCCCCATCAGAGAGTCGCTCCTCTGTGTGTGAGTGGGACAAGGGGCTGTAGCCGACGCCCTGCCGCTGTGCACACTGAGGACAGGGCGAGGCGGGCAGGAGAGCGCGTGAGAGATGAGGAAGAAGGGAGCGTTACGAGGAAGCCACTTGAAAGGGAGTGAAAGAGTGGGCGAGATCGGTAAAGTGCAGGTGTGGGCGTGAGAAAGGCATTAGAGGATGTGAGTGTGAGAGGCCGGGAGGCATTGGAGCGGCACTGACCGCGCAGTATAGCGCGAGAGGGACGCGGAAGAGAAACTCGGTGGACGGAAGCTGGGTGAGAAGGTAAATCAGTGCAGGACAGAGTGTTGATGTGGGTGTGAGAGAGGTTTTAAGGAGAGCTTTAGGTCGGGAATGAGCGGATGTGGGCAGGTCGGGGAGGGGTGGGGCGGGGTGGGGCGGGGTAAGAAGGGGAGAGGAGGGGCGGGTCGAGGCGAGACTAAGCGAGCCGTCATATCCAGAGCGCCCTTGGCTGCGTGAACTGCAGTCTGTGAGCGCGATGCGGTAGAGGGCGGGGCAGCTGAAGATAAGGCGGGGGAATATAGGGTGGGGCGGGGTGGTGAGGCAGGCGAGGAGAAGATGGAAGAGGTGTGCAGTGGAGGGAGGTGGGTGTGAGGAATGTGTCAAGGGATGTGTGAGTTCGGGAATGGGCAGATCAGGGCAGGGAGGGGCGGGGCGAGGTGGGCCGGGCCGGGCCGGGGTGGGGTGGGGAGGGGAGGGGAGGGGAGGGCGGGGCGGGGCGGGGCGGGGCGGGGCGGGGCGGGCCGTTAGAGTCAGTACTGCGTGTACTGCAGCCAGTGAGCGCGGTGCTGTAGAGGGCGGGGTCGGGCCAGATTAGGCGGAGGGATATGGGGTGGGGCGCGGTGAGGCAGGCAGGTGAGCACGTGAAGCAGGAGGAAGAGAGGTGCGGTGAGAAGAAGCAAGGCAAGAGGGTGTAAAAGGGCGGGGCAGAGTGTTGCTGTTGGCGTGAGAGAGGTGTTAAGGGGAGTGAGAGCGTGTGAGGACTCGGGAAGGGGCGGGGCATCGGTGCCGGTGCGCCCTTGGCTGTGTGTTCTGCAGCCCGTGCGCGCGTGGGGAGGGAGCGGGCGGGGCCGGGAAAGGTACAGCAGGGTGAGGTGAGGTGGGGCGGCGCGGGGCGGGGCGGGGCGCAATTACGGGCCCGCTTTTGTGCGCGGCCGCGTGTGCGTGACGCGCGCGGTGCGTCGAGGCGTCGTGACGCCACCGCCGCCACTGCATTATTGCCTCCCGCCCCCCCCTCCTTCCCTCCCTGGGCGGGTGCGGCGCCAGCGCCAATACAAGCGACATCCGCACAGCGCGGCCCTCGGGGCAGAGAAGCTCTGCAAGCGAGGACCTCGCGCGCCGGCCGCGGCCGCTCGCTGTACTATTCGCTTGTCGGCGCACGGCTTCCACTCCGGCCCGCACCGCACCCGAAGCACCGAGTTAGCTCAGGGCAACGACAGCTGTCGCTGCAGCGATTCTAATCGGAAGGTTCTAAGGTTGGAGTTCCGATGGGGACGGAATTTTTGGCACTAGCTAAATTCATTTAGTGTCTGAAGGAGAGTTCTAAAGGCCGGCTGCTCTGATAAGCAAATTTCTGTGTTTTCTCCAATTAATTACTTCCCGCCTCTCCCCACGAATGCAGCCACACAAGTACACTTATAAACTACACTACTACACATTTCAGAAGATCTGTCGGACGCTTAGAGCGTGTTCTGGCTAGGGCAGTAGCTTGCTGGAGGAAGATATCTGGAGGGGAAACCACCGTACATTCCGACATGTAGGTCGATGCTGGATCTCTCAGTCCGGGGGAGGAAGACTTTCATCTACAGTAACACAACATGCTTAACACGCACAGGACCAATGACCACAACAGTTGAAGCATCCAGAAACGTCAATCAATTGATTAATAAATCACAAGCAAAACTACCTATCGCAGTTCCACTGGATTTCATCCCAATGACTCTTCCTCGTTATTTATCCCCTCACTATTATTTATTTTTCGTGATCGTATACTTTGAGTGAAACCAGGCCCAAATGCTCGGCTTCCAACTATGGGCCCCGGGGTTTAAATCGTGATCAGTCCATGATCAATTAGTAATGGACAAAACGAGTGTGCGACAGGATGTCCTGGGGCTTCTCCCTTTTCCCTGTCTCTCATTCCAACCTTGTTTCATCATCATTCGTATTTATCTCCTCACGCTCCTTCATCACCTCCAAATCTACAATCCATGAAAATATTCATCCACTCCAGGTATAAAACTAAAGAGCTGGTATCGTGATAAATATTCGTATATAATCAATTTCTTTCTGAAGGATAACAAAATACTTCGCAAGGAGAACCAATCATACCCCTCTACATTTGTCTGTATATTGAAATACAATATTGAAAACAATTAATATGCTATGTTTGAGCCTTGTGCTATAATGACCTATAATGTGCTCTAATGTACGTTGTTTTCGTTCTCTGAAAACTACTAAATATATCACATGAGAGGTTTTTAACTTTCCATCGCTAATTAAGATAGTACATTTAAAGGACATTGATTAAATATACATGGAAATTACAACATATGACACAAATTAAAATTCATGACCAAAATTTCAAAGTTACTGGTTTAAGAAACTTTTAACTAATATCAACTAATTTTATTGAAAATTATTACTTAAGCTATTGCTTTGAATATCTAAATAATTTGTAAAAATTAACTTAAAAAATTTTCATTGTGGTGATTGTAAATGCACCGGAATTTTATTTCCTCTTTCATAATTGATCAATTATGGTTATTTGCAACGAATTACAATTTTAGTAAATCTTAATAATACATTATAATAAACCTTCTAGTATATGGTCACGATCCGTAGAAGCAAGCAAATACCATCAATGAGATGCAAACATTTCGAAAACATTTTAAAAGAGTGTCGACTTCATTACGAACTTCACGAAGCAACATTCATCAAACATTCTAAAAGCGGTGAAATCAATAATGTATTGTTATATACAAGAAATAAGTGAATAACTAATTGAAACTATAAATTATTCTCAGTTATATCAAACCTACGTTTCAGTGGCACGAGACAACCACAACACTTTACGCTACCCATAACAAGTATCAGAAATCAAAATAATTTATCCCCCTCGGCTTGGTCCTAAGCAAATTCATTTTGACTGCGACACAGAGGATCGACCTCGAGGGAACGACAGCTGGGTCGCGGCTGTCAGCGCGGAGCGGCATCGGGGACGGGGGCGGGGGCGGGGGCGGGGCGGCGGCCACAGCGCGAACTTAGCGCGCCCCATTAGTTCCGCCAATTGGGCGGCGCCCTCTCGCTGCGGTCGGCCGCAGTCCGCAGCCACCCCGCGTCCGCCCCGCGGCCCCCGCCCCCGCGACCTCGCCCGCGTCCCCGCCCGCGTTCCTGTCCGCGCTCCCGCCCGCGCCACCGCCCGCGCCCCCGCCCGCACCCGCGAGCCCGCCTGCGCCACCACCCGCGCCCCCGCCCGCGCCAAAGCCCTCGCCCCCGCCCGTGCTCTCGCCCTCGCCCGTGCTCCCGCCCTCGCCAAAGCCCGCACCCCCCGCCCGCGCCCCACCCTCGCCCCCGCCCTCACCCCCGCCCGTCCTCCGCCCGCGCCCCCACCCTCATCTCCGCCCGCGCCCCCGCCCGCGCCCCCGCCCCGTGCCCCCGCCCCGTGCCCCCGCCCCCTTCACACCCTCCCGCGCCCCTTCCGCCCCCGCCCTCGCCTCCACCTCCACCCCCGCCCCGCCCACGCGACCTCGACGCGTCGCCGGACAGCCGCGCTGGCCACTCCACGCCGGACTGGGCCCCCCGCCTGCAGCTATGACAGAATTACCCAAGGCAGTAATGAGCGGCGGTGGAGGGCGCTCAGCCAATGCTAGGTCAATAACGTTCGGGGTGAAGAGCCGGGCACGCTTAGGTAATCGCGTTCCGCTACTCGTTTAACCCATCTGCCTGATCCCAGGAGCGCAACGACCGAGGGAAATATGACGGTGTTAGTGAATGCGATGAAGGCTGATGGGTGGAAGAACGAGATGATCGCGTACACGTTAAATTGGAGGCAAGGAAAACGGCAGAATCCAGTAAAAATCTGTCGCAAACCTGTTTACCTCATTAAAAATTGATATGTGAGTAATCGGATTAACCCTGGTTCTGGAAAAGAAATGCACTGCAGATACGTTAGCACTGATTTCACATCAGGAGAATACAATAAAAAGTATTATAATGAATAGGACGGGTGTTTATAGGAGATGCAAATAGGTAATGATCAAGCACACGTATTCTCCTGAGGAATGGAAGTGTTGTTATGAAATGCAAGAATATGCAAACCTGACGATAACGTATTCAGACCAGCACACATTCCAAAGACAATGTACAGACATTCAGATTCCTCTAAATAATCGAAAGCATATCTATTGACAGCCAACAAGAAACTAGTGCTGCTAAAAGAGAGCGCACTTTCTGCCCCTATTTTCACGCAATAATACGCGAAAAGTACTCAACTTTCGAAAATTAGGTTGCTGTTATTTCAAAGTCTATCTTCAAAGAACAGATTTCATTCAGGGAAAAACCTCTATCTTTAATACTTTAGTTGTAGGAACATTCCAATAAAAGTTTCAACTTTTGCAAGTTTCGAAAAATATGGGTTTTTAACGAACATGAGACGTGCACCATTCTCTTAAACGTTCTTCACACTATCCACAACAAAATTCAATCATAAAATGGAACATTTTTTTCTAAAATGTGGAAAATTTCCCAGCAGTATCATGTAAATACCCCCTCCCCCTAAATTGAAATATCGGTTTGAAATTCAAGGGGTCGCAACATCTGCCAGATCGACGAACAGACTTTTTGCTGTCATTCGATTTTTCGGAATTAACGTCTCACAAAACATGGATTCTGGGTTCACCACGCAATAGAAGATTTTCTCCTCTAAATTAGCTACTGGCTTTATTCCGTTTTTCGTTACCAGGGCCCCTTAATAAGAATTTTTCTACCGAAAATTCGCCGTTTTTTTTTTCGCGCAGCATTACGTGACTTTATTTCTCATACGTAGGGAGAAAGTAAAAACAGTACAGTCCAATCCAACATTTCAAGGACGGTGCGTGCACCCTTCGCTTTGTACTTTCGCGCGAGTCTCAGTCCGCCTGCGTCTCCGCCACTCGCCGTCGCTGCCACCGCCGCCCGCGGCGCACGACAATTTCCGGCGCGACGCCCCCGCCGCGGCGCGACGCCCGGCTCGGCGCCCCGACGCCTCGACGCCGGCGCCCCGCGGCGCGAATTAGCCTAGCAGCTGTGATTGGCCATTTCCGGCGGCAGGAAAGCCATCGGCGCCGCCGTTTGTCTTCCGGAGCCGCTCAAGGGGGCGGCCAGCGGAGGGGCGGAGGCGGAGCAGGCGGTGTCACAGGCGGAGGAAGCGACGGGGGCGCCGCTCGCAGGTGCAAACGCACCCCCGAGCACATTTGCTTCCGCAGTGGTAGTCAGGCGCCAAGACAATGACGTAACACTAACACTTAAACAATTACACTAACATTTACTTTTTCAACAAATTTAATTCAATTTCCATGTGTGTCTAATGACCATTATATTACTTGGCGCATACAAAATATACTTGTAATGATATTTTTATGTTCATTGGCATGTTGCTTTCGTTGACACACATTTCTGAAGAATTAACTACAGTAAAATTTAGATCGTGCGATTCGCATGCACGCCATATTCATGCATACCACTTTACATATTAAACATAAAAACAGCAAAACATAGAAACTCAAGGATCAAGGAAAATAAAGAATATGGGCATGACTTTCAAACACCTTTTACTGCAAAAATAAGCGTTCCATGAAGGTGACGCTTTACGCACCTCAGGATAGTTTAGAATAGTTACTGAACATGAAAGTTATGGGCTTGGAGGGCGGTGGGAGTCGCTGGCGCCAGCGGAGGCGCGTGGGAGGTGCTGAGCGGAGGACCGGGACAGGAGGGCAGGAAGCGAGGAGGGCGGCGGAGCAGACTCATTTCCCGGTCTCCTTGGTTGCGACGGCGGGCGGGGCGGGGCGGGGCGGGGCGGGGCGGGGCGGGGCGGGGCGGGGCAGGCAGGGCGGGGCGGGGCGGGGCGGAAAAGCAAGAAAAATGGTGTGCGGGGCGTCGCGTGGGCCCTCGCGGAATTAGCGGTGCCTCAAAGAGGCGGAAGCGAAGCCGAGAGGGCGCGCCGGAGAGGCGCAAGTGGAAGGGGATGCACAGAAAGCAGGATGGTACACAGAGGGCGAAACCTGAGGACGATAGAGAAGGAAGGACGAGTCGTCGCGGAGGAAGAGGAGGGTAGAAAAGACTCGGGAGACGAGATGATGAAGAAGGGAAGAAGAAGAGAGAATGAAGGGAAAAGGGGAAGAGAATGAGGGGAGGAAGAAGAGAAGAAAGAGGGAGGATGGGGTAAAGGAGTAGAGAGGGATGCGAAGGAGCGGGAAAGAAAAGTTTATCAGAAGAAAATGGAAAAGAATGAAGAGAGGAGAAAGAGAGTCATAAAGAGAGGAAGGAGTGAGAAGTCAGGCAAAAAAGGAGGATGAGATAATCGAACTATATGGTGTATGTTGCATTGATCACATTGCGTGGATGCGACAGGTCGGTTGCACGTTTCCAACTGAGACAGATTTTGAACTCATATTTTGCCTGCATTGATAAAAATGCCACCAACTTGCGATCACTTGCCGACAAGAAGAAGGCATTGTGAAAGTCAAAATGCGTGCCCCACCCGGAGGCCGCTTCCTCGCGCTGTGGTGCACAGCTGAGCGGCACAAGGCCGCGTGGAGGCCGCGCGCGCTGCGGCGCCGCGGCGCCCCATTAGGCGCGCGCCTATTAAAAAGCGCCGGAGCCATTTCACGCGCCGTCCAATCGGGGACGTCATCAGGCGCGGCGACGAGGCCGGGGTTCGATGGCGGTAGGAAGAAGCAAGGGGCGGACGCAAGGACGGAACGCAGAAACTGGCAGGTGGAGAAGATAACGGCAACATCCAGTCGAGAGGAAGTAGGTCCCCAGGATGAAAGAAAGGTGAAGGATGAACAAGCCAATTATGTAAGACAGGTAAAAGGCTGGATACATCGAGGAGAAATCGCCGAGAGACGAGGAAGGCTGGGAAGGGGCAAATTATAAGCGAAAGTTTGTGAACGTAGACATCTAGAAAAAAGTGAAGAGAAACGGTAGATGTCGATAACACACAATGGCTAATCGAGAGACAGAATGGTCGATTAGTTAAGGGCGGGAAGTCAGAGAACCCCTTTGGAGGAGATGGTAGGACGCCGATACAGCAATATGGCAGGACGAGGGGACGGTGAGACGATGAGTATATGGGACAAACCGACAACGAATCGATGAGTCATCTGAAGGACTCGACGTTTCAACGGAATAATCGCGCATACGGGAAGGTGGGGCGACGGATAGAATGACGCAACGAGGAGAAAATAGCAACTGGTTCGTGGAGTGACGGCGGAACGTATGAACGGCGGAAAGAAGGAAAACAAGACAAAGAAACGGCATAGCGGGGTGGCATGAAAACGGGACTCGAGTCGACCAGTCATCAAGAGGACTTAATGGAGGATTCACATGGAGGGGAACGGGTAGCCAGATGGTGGAAAGATGCGGCAAAGAGGCCGGCTAGGCCATTGGTTTCTGAGTTCCACCCAGCACCCTCCCCCTCCATTCCTTGCAGTGCTCATGCTCATCCAGGCCATGGATATCCGGGGCCTTTCCGCGCGGCCGCGCCGCGGCGCCATTCGCAGGCAATGAGGCTCGCACGCGGCGCGCTCAAAATTAGGCGGAGGAGGCCTGCTCCCGAGCCGCAAAAACCCTCCAATACGAATCTTGGCGGCCAGGAAAGGGGCGTATGCCAAGGAAATACAGCGCGCGAACAGGTCGTCCAAAAGTACAATGAGAGAGCTACCACAGGATATTGCAGAAAGATCGGGATGAAAAGAAACCTGCATAGCTCAAGCATAATCAATTGCTGTACAGTTAGCTGCGCACACAGTCGGGGGAACGTCGAAAGAGAGGAAGTGCGCAGCGGCTGGCAAATAGGGGGGAGAAAATGCAGTAAATAACACAATCCATAGGGTTAGTCAACCAACACAAACTATGAGAGTTACTGAGAGAGAATCTCTTTGTTGTTGTTGTTGTTGTTGTTGAAAATATAAGAGATTGTTCGATTTAGAATAATTTTATGTTAAAGCGTGAATACGAAAATTATAAAAAGAAATTGGCGACGTTTCTTATTTTATCATTTTAATGGATAGATACTTGAATATGAATTAAATGAATGTCGATGCAGTAAGTATAAGAATTTAAAGAATGCTTAAAAATACTACTTCGAGCAGCTAAGACGTAGGCAAGGAAAGTAAACAGCTTTTCAATTAATATTTTCGAAGAGAACCGTTGCCGAAGCTGATCCTGGGCTTGCGTGCGTGGGCAGGGGTCGAGGGACGGTAGGCAGCGCCGGGAGGTCGTCGCGAGTACCTGCAGAGGAGGCGTCACCGCCAACTGGAGGAGCTCCTGTGACAGTATTCGGCGCGCCGGATAGCTTCGCGGGCGACATACTAACTAACGCACAACGCACAAAAATAATTCATAACTCTACGAGGATTTTCGAACAGATTTGCCTCACCCATATGAACATACTCATTACTGTATGAAATTCTTTCGGAATATTGTAGGAATGAATTTTCCATTGCAAGACATCTACAAATTCTACAAAGTGTTCCGCGACACGTTAAATACAAGAGAACAAACTGATCTGTAGGCTTCGTCGATTGCCGTCATCTGTTACACGGGAAATAAATAGAATGTACGAGTATCTACAGTATAAACCGCTAGCAATTTTATTTACATCTCCACCGACCTGTCCACTCCTTCCTGCCCGCACGTTCCACACGCTTCGCACATTCTCCCTCACACGTGGCATTCCTTGCCACGTGCATTTCAAAGTATTGAGGATCGCAACGTTATATTGTTCATCATCACAACCTCTGTAGGATATATAGAGGTGATCCTCTTAGAATAATAATATTATTATATTGTGGTGTTAGGTAAATGTTTTTATCCGCATTGTTGGCATATGCTAATGAGCAAGTAGGAGAATGCTTGTGTGTATCCGTCGGTTTATGTGTATGGGCATGTATGTTTACGTACTACGCGTAAGTCATTTGCATCCACCAAATAGAGGCCGAAGTTTAATTTATAATATTTTTATTTGGAATTGTATATAGTTTTAGGTTTTTGTATTCTGGCACCGGACAACATTAACCCAATCGTAAAACGAAATGGGCCAGGCTTTACTGAGTTAGCTAAAAACACACACACATATAATCGAAAATAAAAAAAACAATAATAAAATAACAATAATAAAATGCAGCAAGATTCGAAAGGCTTTCTCAACTAGTTTTCCTGCAAGAAGATGCATTCGAGTATCGGACAGTGGGAGCGTGGAGAGCGTCCGCGAAGCGCCGTCTCCGGCGAGCGGAGAGGCGGCGGCGATGCGCGGAACTTCTCGCCGTTAGCGCCATGTGCGCCCTTTTCCTTTTGACAGCCGATTCTTCCGGCCGGGAGACGCCGCCTGAGCGATGGCACCGGAGAAGGCCGATCCGCTCGTGGCGGCGGCGGCAGCGACAATGGTGACACGCAGTGGGCACGCACTGAAGTACGTGCGCGCAAAATACCACACGAGTAAAAATGGGCCCAATAACGCACCACTTGATGATCCTTCAAGAAATTATTCTTTTACGGTTCCCATTGCTTTGATGTTTGAAGCAATCTCAATCGTTTACCAGAAAACTTGCAAGAAATACCTCGTTTTCTGATTGATCTTTGCACGAACGTTTGTAATATATTGGTTCATTTATTTCTTTAAGACATTAGTAGTTAACTTTTCTCATTTGCTTGAGTTCGTTTTTTGTATTACCGTTTCACTTCAACCTTATTTCGAATATGCTCAAGTAGTTCTAATTTATTCTTTGAAATTCTTCTCCATCCTGCAATAAATTCATCTGCCATCTATGTTAATGTGGTAAACGAAGTCATATAAGTACAATCGCCTAGACCCTTACATTAATGATTGAGGAGTGATTCTCGACAAATATCGAGTTCACAATCCTCGCAAAGAAATGAAACCTCATTCGCGCAAGTCGCCATTATCGGTAGGTTGATAACGTGCTGAGAGTATTCCGCACCAATCCGATCCTTATATTGAATTTAAAAATATTGGGAAAGTAACATACGCGGATGTATAAGTTCAAAAATCCACCAAGATTGCACTCTTTAGGAAGCTTTGGTTACCTATCCACAATTACTTTTCTAAAGTTCCAGGCATCAAGTATGCCCACAAAACTCATCCGACCCAAAGAAACGCTAATTTGTTTGCATCTGAAAATTATTCAGGAATTAGAGTGTAACGATCTGCCTGTACTTTTATAATTTTAAAGGTCTGAAATTTGTACTTCTTACCTAGTAGCAAGGCATATTTTGACAGACCAGAACACGCAGTGTGTAAAACTGACCCGCAATAATGAATGTGTGGAATGCACTATAATATATTTTGTATGAATAAAAGTAGAGAACACCACAGACATCCATTCCGCACCGCCATTTACCGCGAGTCAGAAGTACAACCCATTCCCGCCTCTTGTTAGAACCGCTTGTTGGAATTCAAAGGCGTTCACCCACCACCCACTGCGCGGCACCGTCTCTTCGCGGCTGGTAGGGGAGTGGGGGGAGGAGGGCGTCGTTAGGCGCGACGCCAGCGCGCCTGGCGGCGGCGCGCGAAAAAGCGGCCCATTCGAATCGCATTAATTTTTTGGCGCGCGCCACGCCGGATGCGCCTTCCGACGAGCGACTTCCGGTTGCCGATCGGCGCTCCGCCGCGAGGATTTTCATATTTCACCCTTTTTCGCCACAGAGTCGCGCCGCGCCGCGCCACGCAGCGCGCCACGTGATGTATGGGCGTGGGAAGGGAGACGCCGCGGATCCGACGACGCTCCGTCATCGGCGGCGCCGGGGTTGAGGGGACGGGCTCGATAGCAGCTGCGCGGGATGCCAGGAGATAACGAGCGGCGCGTCAGGGCGGGCGCCGTTGACAAACTCACTCCGCTTCACACTACGAAGCTGCGTTTTTGTTATTTAATTCTAACGAATTTTTTAAACAGTTGGTGAATTATTGCGAGTCATTCAACAAATCCGCGAACAAAATTTGTCATTTTCGAACCCCATTGCCTCTTTATACAGTTTTGGCAAGTATTTCCTCCTCAAATGTTTGTACTCAACTTGAATCGACCTTACCAACTGTAAAGGTTACAAAAATGTGATATCAGAGGTATCAGGAACAACCAAACTGTGCGAAGAACATACTAGTAAAAAGTTGGTCTACTACACGCATATTTTGCTATGAAAGACGTTTATACAGAATCTTTTCGTCTCTAGTTTGGTGTTACGTATTCCGTTAAGTATCATTTATACTTAGGGTTTTTGTTTAGAGAGTAATTTAAGCTATTTAATAAACCAAATTTCACGATTTTTGCTTTAAATGAAAGGTACTGAGCCCCATATGTGTTATCGCATGCCATTATTCACCGGTTTTATCGTAAAAAAACTATATTGTATCAAAATAATAAAATTAATAGAATGAACACATCAGCAGTCATCAGCAGCAGATATCAGCAGTCATTTGTCCTTTGCCGTCATTTTCACGTCCACCTACAATACAATACAATACATGGGTATCCTTGTACCATGAGGTTATACTCATAGTGGGCAATGCGAAGATAGCAAGTGTTTTATGTTCGGAAAATGACTACCTACAGGTGCAAATGTTAGTGAGTGTAAATAAATAAACACAATGTCCAGCAATCGTCGATCATTGTTACATCATTTAGAAGATCTCTAAATGATATAGCAAGTTATGCATTACGTTGTTAAGTTAAAGTGTTGTAAAAATAACCTACAACACACCTGTACACATCAAGGTAAATAAATTTTAATTACATTTTCATAAACATGATTAACTCTGTGTTTACAAGGAATGGTGATTTTGTTGTATCAGTATTTGTAAACCACCCCCAGTACGGGAAATAAGAACGACTTGAAACAATATTTTTGGGTTTTTAAAATGTTCCTGTGTAGTGCGTATATTGTACTTTTCGGTTGTAACTTTTATACAGTTCTTATTTTGTACGATGGAATCACAGAGATTCAGCTAGATGGAAGTCAAGACTAAATTCACTTTGGTTTATTAAATTTGCTCTTCGAAAAATGCATTGTTGTATCTTGGTCATTCTTCTTTTCCATGCTTATGTTTTCATTTTAAGTAGCAACTCTGTTATGGTTTTAGAGTTCGTGTGAAGGTATGACAATATATAACGAAATTACTACGCGAATTCCCTCTGGGATTCACAATAACTTTGGCTTTATTCGGCGCTCCCTGTGTCAAAGCATTTTTGTGTCGTTTACCCTACTCTAAAAATACTCTGTCTTCCATTTTTTATTGATGAGCACTATTTATCATGTTTGTATTTTGTTTCAGGTAAGTGGACTACCTGTTTTTTACTCGATTCTTCCAAAGGATTATATGTGAGTACAAATTATTTGCCTGTAAATTACTGAAAGTACAATTTCAAAGACAGTTGCAAGTAAAGCTATGAGCACTAAGCACCGAATCTCTCAGAGATTTTGTAATATAACTGTATTCTAGACTTATTTGCAAAAAAAGAGGATCGAGCCCCCCCAAAATATATTTTTTATTTGAATTTACTTAATTTGTGACACGGTGTCAGTACAAGTAAAAGTATATAATGACTATATTAACTCGTGCTCTGCTGAAGCAATGAAACAGAAAAATCACTTCTTACTAAAATCGTGAAGCATATTTAAGATAAGATAAGATTCCCTGAATTTATGGCAAATTTGTGGCCAGCAAAGAAAAAATATCTTGTCCGTTAGTGACAGAATACGAAGTAAAGGATTTGTTAGGGAGCGCGAGACAGCGTCTGTAAAGTCAGCGTCGAAGTTGCATAGCCCATTGCGCCTGGCGCGGGCGAGAGAGTAGAACTGGAGGCTTCAATGGAAACGTCGATCGTCGGAGGAACCCGGAGGGCCGAGCGAAGGAACAGGGGGCGTGGGCGGGGCAGCGAAGGAGCCAGCAGCGGGGGAGGGGATGGCGGAGGAGGACGAGGATGAGGAGGAGGGGCGGGGTGGTGACCGCAGCACTCCGTCTGCCGAGTTCCCGCAGGCGCTGAAATTCAATTCCCGATGTCCGATGAGGGCGGAGGGGGGGCGGGGCGGGGGAAGATGGAGTCCATGAGCGATGGCCTCCTCGCCCACATTCACTCCCCGCCCCTCCCCGCAGTTCCCCCAACAGGTGGCCTCGCCCAGGGGCGATGGCGCGTAGCGACCTCTGGGTCCAGGGCTTTTACAATGAAACGAATCAAACGGCCGGGGGACATGTCCATCTTGGAAGCTAAGCTAAGCGTACTCTTGGACTACTCTAAAAACTAGTTCACACATAAAAAAAATATTTTCAATAAATTGTATTTTCTAGACTATTTAAAACTAATTGTTTGATCAATGCAGAGTGCATAAAATGAGAAATCTTAAACTGTTTTACAATAAATCAATTCCTAAAAGGGTTATCTAGAGTTTTGCCATTTTACATTAAGCCTTAAGGTCATCCCAAACTGAGTACCGAATACCTCGATATTTTCAATTTATAGGAAAACCACTGCTCTCATACTAGATAGCAATGATCAACCCGTTGTCTATAAGTTGGAGAAATGTGATCAAAGGGCTCAGAGTATCGGAACTTTAAACACATATGTATGTTGGAATTTAATATTGGTTTCATTTAGCCAATTTTGCAACAAAATTTGCAAATTATATTTATATTTGGCTGCTTTGGGGCCAATTGTTCTAAGGCCTTCCCTTTGTTTCGGAAGTCTGTTCCTTTATTAACACGTAACCGAGGCCTTCATATACTCGTCAGCGTGTTCTCCACGAGGGCGAAGTTGGCACACGCAGATGAAGCGAAATTCCAGAGGGCGGGGCTAAGTCGCTAAGTCCTCTCCGCGCGGCGCCGGGGGATGAGGTGACAGGCCGAGGCGGGCGAGGCGTGACGTGCGAGCGACGGCGCGTCGCATCAGAGCAGCAGCGCTACGCGGCGGAGCGAAAGGGGCGGTGCGAGGCGGGCGAGGAACGTAGCGGGGGGATTGGCCAGTGGGAGGTGGGGAGAGGCGCGGAGAGGCGGGGTGAGATGGGCGAGGCGGGACGAGGAGGAGCGAGGCGGGTCGCAGCAGGGAGAGGAGGGGGCAGGCGAGGCGGGGGAGCCGGGATGAGGCGGAGCGGGGAGAGACAGAGTGAGGCGGGGGAGGCGGGGCGAGGCGGGGCGAGGCGGGGCGAGGCGGGGCGAGGCGGGGCGAGGCGGGGCGAGGCGGGGCGAGGCGAGGCGAGGCGGGGCGAGGCGGGGTGAGGCGGGGCGAGGCGGGGCGGGTTTAGGCGGGATGAGGCGGGTCGAGACGGGGTGAGGCGGGGTGGAGGGGAGTGAGGCGGGGTAAGGCAGGTCGAGGCGGAGTGAGGCGGGGTGGAGTGAGGTGAGGCGGGGTAATGCGGATCGACGTGGCTTGAAGCGGGTGAGGCGGGGAGAGGCGGAGCCGGGGGAGGAAGGAGGGACGGAACAGGGCGAAATGAGGAGAGGAGAGTAGAGAGAGCGCTGCGGAGCGAGAGTGGCAGGGCAGGGTGAACTAAAGTCACCTCACCACGTCACTCCAGCACGTATGCACAGCGAGTGTGAGTAGGAAACAATTACTCGCAATAGCATCCTCTGGCTCCACGAAATGCAAACATGTCCTTGTATCAGAGCTGAATTCGTCTTCTGTTGCGATCATTTCAGGAAACTGTTTCAAAATCATGGGCATAATTTTTACGATTGCGTCCAATTTCTTTTTTTTTTTTTCAAGAACGACACAGGTAACAAGTATTATTCCAAACTTAGTTTCTAAACATTATCTTGAGTATGCTTTAACTTCTTTAGGGCACCTTTAAGAAAACGCCTGTCGCGCATAAACGCTTCCAATGAGATAGTCTGTGACGTTTTACATTGGGTAAAACAGGATGTGTGTCGTTGGTTTGCGTCCAAAAGTTTTGTGTGAACATTAAATTTTTCTCTTTAACTTTTGAATGTTCATGTGTAATTCTGCATTCAATGAAATTATTATTGGTCTTCATTCTGTCAAAATTTCAAGTGATTTCCAGAACGGATAACTTTGGCAATGATAATTCGCTTCTACGTAATGTCTTTTGCCGCTGTTTTGTTCAAACCCTTAGTATCATACAGGATTTTATTGTGAAACGTGAAATGAGAGTTACCATTATTTACATCAGATCGGCGCAAATACTCGCTAATACGATATTTTTTTCCCTTCCCATTGGGGATACTTAAGTTCTACTGTAAATAACTTGTGACACGGTTTAATGTGTCATACATTCATATGAAAGGTTGAAATTACTGGTTTACTCTTTATTTCTACAATTCGTTGTAGCCCTCGATCAGTCCCGCTTGGAGTCACTGCATTACACAATACCCTGCTTCCAACTCGTGGCCTTTGAGCCAGCCCTACGCGAGGCTCACTGCTTCGTGACACACGAAGGGCAACATGCCAACGTTCAACATCCTCCAACGGGAGACCCCGCCCCCGCCGCGCCGCCGCCGCCGCCGCCCCCGCCGCCGCCTCCGCCGCCGCCGCCGCCCCCGCCGCCAGCGCCGCCGCCACCGCCGCCGCCGCCGCCGCCACCGCCACCCCCGCCGCCGCCGCCCCCGCCGTCGCCCCCGCCGCCGCCTCGGAGAACGACGTACGCGCTCGCGAAATTCGGTTAGGGAGCAGAATCCAATACGGAGCGGAAAACGAAGGAGAGCGAGAGAACGGAGAGGTCCGGAAAGGCGGAGGTGTCGCCTTAAATGGCGCTCTCTAGGAGTTTGTGACAGTAAACCTCGCCGCGAACTTTACCGACGGGGAGCGCGCAGGTCTCGAACTTAGAGGAAACATTTAGTTTCCGAAACTTCCAGCGCGCGACACAAAGGTTAAGCGGCAATAAATGATTTCCTGCGAGTTGTCTTGGCCTGGGAATTCAATGGTCGCTTCAAACTGCCGCCTAATGCAAAATGTAGAGACGTCACTGTTATCATCATGTAATATGAACGATAAAAGAAGATGGTGCAATAAGAAGATGGTGAGATAATCGATAACAAAATATCAATTTTATTTTAGTGAAATATTGATTATAGATACTATTCCATTCGTGAAATTAAATCAATAGTACTTAACTACGCATACAAAATGCCCCAATCAGGGCGGTGTATCTCAAAAGTTTATCGCTTTTTCTATCCGATTTTACTTACCGCTTCTACCTACTGGCCAATCATAAACAGTGGTTCATCTGTTTTAGGAGGCGCTATACATCGATCGCAATGTTGATGTCCAATACACAGTGTATGTTCTATAACATTACCTCCTTTATTTTAACATAGCTTTCAGTTATTTTCAATATTTGGCGCATTTTGGAACTCTGTTCGACATTGTTTCACTCGTGGAATAGTGCTAGTAATTACCACTTGTGCTTTGGAAATTCTCAGATAAATCCCTTCCTCGCTTCGAGACGGAGATTTATAGACAATTTCCAAAGCACTCGTGGTATTACCTATGATAAAGCAAAACAAGTAACATGAAAGGAGCATAAAATTACTGTTATAATTACATTTAAATTTTAACTCTATTGTCTCTTTAGTTAGCACTTGTCAATAGCTATTTGTAACCAAATAAATTTGTTATATGGAAACAGGGTACAAATATCTTCTCTGTACAGTTCTGGAGGGAAATACTGGACACATAACAGAGATCATCTCTGTGAGGATTTTTTTCATTCCCGATTCATATTTGTTTCTAGTTATTTGGATATGGAAAATATACATTCAGAAATCAAACATTTACTGACGTGAAAATGTAAATATGTGACCAAAGGTATAATTACAATGAAGTCGGGCAACATATCAGAGGCAAGGACTTGCTAGATATAATTTCAGTTTTATTTTCAATTAAACTAAACCCCGTGTGTTATTGCGAATCCGTTAGTTTTGCGTCCTAAATGATACCGTGGCTCAAGTTTTTTTTACAAGTTATGAAAGCTTATAATTCGAAATACACGAAGGATTAATTTGTTTTCAAAACAATTTTATGTGATTAGGAAAGGCACAAAGATTCATCATTTGAATGTAGGAACCAGTTATCTCCAAACTAGTATGCATATAACACATGAAACCCTAGTATCTATTCAGTCCATTTCAGTAATTATTCAGCAGAATTTGATTGTTACGTTCTCCGAACTTGGTGAATATCGAAGCTTTCTACTCCCAGGTTCAGATGAAATATGTTTTTCTTTACAAATATACATTTGAATATACATTTAACTGCTGCCTTACCTTACAAAATGTTAGCGTATTTACTATTGTTGCAATTAATCAAACACTGATTGCTAACAATATTAATAAACGAGTTATTAATAAATACTCTTAAAATGTTTCCACAGAAGAATTGAGTTGTGATTGACATCCAAATTGTATTTTGAACATCTACTCATATTATTAATTTTTCGCAAGTTAAAATACATGACATCACAATATCTTAATAATTTGTTTCTACCTTATCGAATCAAGAAGTAAAAGTGAATTTAATCGACATTTAGTAGTTTTTTCTAGCACTCAGCAAAATGTTCCGTAATACATTATGACATTCCTAATTGACTAAATATATACGAAACTAGTGGACCCGGCAATGCTTCGCTATTGCAATGTATTAGGCCTCACATGTTATTGGTTACGTGATTGTTAATAACTTTTTACGCTTCGATCTGCAACAATGTTAATTGATGAAATACTTTATTGCAAATATGGGTTTGTTCTATGTTCAAGTTTGGGCATTCATTCGCTACGACACTGTCTTACAGAAAATTGATTTACTTGTCCGAGATAAGGTTCAAGTAGTATTTCCGGTCGATTTTTCTCGATCGCAGGGGCAGAATATGTAACAAAGACGTGCTTAATACTGTGCGGTGCAGCGGGTTGCATATTCTGATCAGGGGCGCTTGAGTCAGAATAAACTCATAAAATCATAATAAACGCGAGTCTATGTTCGACAGACATATGCACATTCCTATTGAACTAACTGTATGCAAGTGCAAGCAATAAATTGACAAAGTTTTATCGCAATCGGATGAACGATACGGCAGCGCATAAGATACGAACAAACAAACAAGCATTGATTTTTAAATATCCAATTGATAAGTTTCGTGGAGCCGTAACAATGATTAGCCAAGAAGCCCCGCCCAGGAGAAGAAGGTGAGCCACGTGCCGCGCCCGAAGGTTTGCGAGAGCAGCAACTGCCACCGGGGGATGAGAAGGGGTGGGAGAGGGCAGGTGACGTGACGCGGAGGGATGAAGGAGGCGGGGGGCTTCTGACCCTAATGACGCTGCCCCGTCGTTGGCGACGCCCATCTCATTAGGCGGCCAACGGCGCCCGCGCCGCGCAGCGCCGCGCCGTGCAGCCCTGCTAGATAGGCGTGACGTTAAGTGTACAATGATTACGCTTTTTTATAATGTTACTCTTTTGTTACTATCAAAATATATAGTTCTTTACAGTAATGGGAATTCATACTGTATATGCTCTCTGCACCATCAAGTTATCACTAAGATGATTAACTATTATTTTACTATTCACTATGAAAAATATACGCGTCACGTATCCACATTTTTATTGTTCTTAAGCCAAGAACAAGGGTGGCTCAGGGCTTCAACTGATGTCACTAATTGCCTTTGACCCGGGGGGTTCTAGGTTCGCGTCCCAAGGGTGGCAGTATTTTCGACACAAGCTTGCCAGCTAGGCCGAATTCAGCTGCTGACTGAAGGAGAATTCTAGAGACCAACTGCTCTGATCGGTAGTTTTCCGTGGTTTCTTTTATCAACACCAGGCGAATGCCGGAGCAGTACCCTAACAAACGGGAAACGGACCGCGCGCGATATTTCCTTCCTCTTCCTTGTCTTATCCTCACCCCTTACTTACACACATTTACACTAACATGCACTACAAACATTCACTACATGCATGCTTTAACATTCCATACATGCTGGGAGACCGGTCGGGAGCTTAGAGCTTGTCCCAGCAGGGGCGGAACTCCGCTGGTGGGAGATACCTGTTTGGGGAATACCCCGCTAGCCAACGATAAGTCGGCGCCGAATCTCGGCATCCATCTGGGGAATACAACCGCCACCTTTCGAGAAAAACATGCACTACACATTCGTGACTAGCTGTGGATGCGCTCGGAATCGAAACAATCAATCAATCAAGGGTGGCTAACATACATATCGAATTTATCAATTCTTTATATAGTTACAAGTGACGTTTTGCAACCCTAAACCTACTTAATACAAAGGTTATTAAGGATATTTCGGAGCTCCTAGCGAGTACAGTGAACAAATGGCTCGAATCTGCAATTTGATTTCGCCCTCGGAGCTACATCTTGCTCAGAGCTTCACCCTGAATCACATCAAACAGCTGTGGTCCAGCGTTATCGTCACCTACACGCTCCCTCAGCTGAAGCCATCAGCGGTCCTATGATGAAAAAACATGGGTGAGCTGTTGATCAGTCTATCTAGCTTCATGCACCAGTTTGCGTGACAGTATTAACGGAAATTTTAACTAAAGCCAGATACCAAAATTATCACTTTCGTACAAGTCATTGAAACAGATATATGAAAAAAAAATTAATATTTAAATATTTTAAAAAAATATTCCAATTTTTATTTTAACTACACTTTAATTGTGTTATATCTGGTTGGTTACCGTTGAAAATTGTCCTTTTATGCCACATTCAAAACGTTTCTCAACACTTCTTTCTGGCTCGCAGCAGGGCAGCCACATTCTGGCCTGTTGGCAAACGAAGGACTCGTGTTGTGGTCACGTGCTTTATGACATACTTGTATCTGGTGCTGCGCAAAACGAGCGAAAATCGGTGCGCCGGACCAGCTCACATCTTTCGTCACGTCTCACGACCAGCTCACCAGTCTTTCATCACGGCCGGATTCACGAACGATCTCTCCCTCTCCAAAGAAATAATATTCCACAGTTGAATGGGCAAAACCGGAACGGTACGTCACATTTTATAAATTCTGAGAAATCTGTGAAGTCAATATCACTGTAAAATCGTGTGGCTTTGTTTCATCATTAAAACCACGTCATTTTAATTGCTCATTAAAACCACGAAAATACATTGCCACTGAAATATGGCTTGAAATAAACACATTTTCTCAGAATTTGTATAATGTCACATTCCGTTCCAGTTTGGCTCATTTAATTGTGAAATATTATTTCTTGGGAGAGGGAGAGTTCGCTCGTGAACTCGTCTGTGATGAAAGAGATGGGTGAGCTGCTCCGGCGCGCCGATTTTTTGCTCTGCTCCAATAAGGTTACTTTTAAAGTGGCGCACATTAACCAATATAAGAGTGGTTGTATTATTCTTCTTCCTCCTCTAATCGAAGAAAATTCTAATCCTATCCTCATTTTACAACACAAAAGCATGGGTGTAAAATCATTGAAAAGATGCTGAAGTTGTTCTGATGATTTCAAAATAAACCACCATGATCTAGATAGTCACTTACTTCGATACTTGCATATGTGCAATAGAATATACGAATTGAGATTATTTCACTTTACTTGTTTTGGAAAATAATTACACCTGGAAGCGTCACTTTTTTATTTTATTTAAAATCTGTACTTTTTCTTAGTTTTCAAAATATTTAATTATCAGAGCATATAAATTCTTTACATGCATTAAAAAATTACATTATTTAGTTATTTGTATTACATTATTTTATTTGTATTTAGCCATTAATGTCCCGTAAAGTGCAATTGGCTTCGGCGTCTTTAAATCGCGAAGTTGCTAGTCAGTCACTCAACCAGGAATCCAGGATGTCTCGAATTCGCTTATCCTTCGTTACTAAACGTATGTTCACGTATAATTCGTCTAGACGCGCGGTCATGTCCTTTAAGTAAAACCACCCCAGCATTTGCCTGGTTGACCGAAGAAAACCACGAACACTCCGGTCAGGATGGCTGCCATGATGATTGAACCCGGACCTCCCCAGTGCGAAGTCAGTGCGCCATGCCCTGAGCTACCGCTCGGTTACTTTCTGTAGCAGCAGCAGCAGCAAAAATAAACATATCCTTTCAGTCACGTCTCAGAAATGCGACCTTCACATTTGATCAGTAGACCGAGAATCGACCGACACAAATTTAGTTGCCAAGATCTGTGCAGCGATATTACCAAATGTCTTAATTACACACTTTCTAAAAAGTATTAATTTGTAGAAATGTCAGAAGAAGAAACGGCAATATTTCACCCGACAACCATCTGTTTAGAAGTCGCAACGTTCGTCACTCACGGGACCGACCGCCCGACCGTCCGCCTCCCACACAGGCGCAAGCGCCATTTAAGATAGCGCGCGAGCGGGTGCAGTACGTTGCATAAGCGAGCGGGGGCGAGTATCTTGGGCGCGGCGCGCGGCCGCTGAAGCAGATTAGAACGCACGGCGACAGCGCACGCGACACGACGCTAGCGCCACTGCGCCAAACAAACGGCGCAGTTGCGGTCGGGGCCGGAGGCGGCGTGGGCGCGCCGTGCGTCAAATGGGGCGCGCAACGGCCTCGCCCCGCCGCGCCCGCCCTTTCCCTCCCCGCCCTTTGAAACTCCTCCTTCCCCGCCCTACCCCCCACGCCGCGCCCTTTCCCGGCCCACAGCTCTCCGCCGCACGCTGTTTCAGATGCATCCCTCCCCGCTGGCCGCTCCCGTCCTTGCACCCTCTTCCCCCGCGCTGCGCTATTTCTCGTGCCTCCCCTCCGCGCTCTTCCCCGCCCTGCCCCTCCCCAGCGCTCTTTCCCACCCCATCACTCACCCGCTTCTCGCCGTCACCCCGCGCTGCCTCTCCCCCGCGCCGCACCTTCCACGCCGGGCTCTTCGCTGCCCCTCCTCTCTCTACAACGCCGCGCCACACACAGCCCTGCACCTCCCCCCGAAACTCGCCATCCTCCACCCACTCCCGTCGCGCCCTTCCCCGCCCCTCCCTTCACGGCCTTCCTCATCCCGCCATTCCCCCGCACTGCGCCCTTCCCCGCACCTTCGTCACCAAACCCTTCGCTACCCTTCCTGCAGCGCATCGCTCTTTTCCACTCCAGCCTTCCCCGCCTTGGTACTGCCCCCGCGCCCCGCCTCCCGCGCCCCGCCTCCCGCGCCCCGCACCTCCACCAGCGTCACGCTATTCCCCGCCCCGCCCCTCCCCTCTCCGCTTTGGTAGATCGGCCGCAACGCCCCCAGGAATGCGGGCGCGGGCGTCGCGACGCGACGGCGCGGCCGCTCGGAAAGCAATGAGCGTCCGTCGGCGCTCAGCGGAGCGGACGGGGCACGTGGCGACCCCTGGCCCTCCCCCGCCTTCCCATCCCACCCCTTCCCTTCCCTCGATGCGCTCTGAACATCTATTCACACTTCAACGCAACGCCCTGGCCGTTCGCTAGGAAGATCGTATATGAAGTTATCGTGTCATCTATACGCCGTACAACCGAAGTACGGAACATGGTGGAGGTTTTAGGAGCCACTCGCTCCTCTCGAATGCACACAAGAACCTCTCAGGGGTGGTTGGGAAAAAAAGGCCGTGTCATGCAGGAGGAATCACAGCGCCACGTGTTTCAAGGCTGACTCAAAATGAGGAAAACGTATTGGTTCAAAATACATTTGAAGCAAAATTATGTAAATAAATGGATTGTGAAATCTTGAAATATTTAAACTAAATATTTAAATTATTTGGATACAATATATTTCGTAATTTTAACTTACTTGAGGTGAAGATATTTCTCAATACATGCATTTTAAATATCTCCAGAAGGTTGGCGAGTATTTTTTTTTCCAGAAAATATTCTGATTCCTTGTTGCTGATTAAATATAAAGCGCTTCTCATTACTATTTTCTTTTAAAACCTTTTTCACACCCATCCAACTTTTATCTCCTTGAAAATTAATTTCACTACTGCTTATCCTGAAATGATATCTCTATCTCTCTCTCATGTAATTTCTTTTATATTTTCAAAATATAGCGCCAAACTTTTGAGAAAAAATTGTACCTCTTTGAAATAATTAACATTCCTTAAAATAAATGTCTTGCTGAGCAACTATTTTAGTAGCCAAAAGAGTAAAATATAAAATATAAATTTTCTTGTGTCTGTTGTCGAGTTAGGCAACGTTTTTTCAAAACAAATCCGCCCAACATTTTACAAAACCCTTAAATTTTAGACAAATTTAAGCAATTTAGAAGGTTGCGCAAGCTCTGTATTATAATAACAGGATAATCAGATTTGAAGACTTCGTGGAGCGAAATTACTGTACTATTACGAGATATTCTCTCCCCCCTCCTGAAGAAATAATGGCGTTAAAGGAATATTATCCAACCAATGGATATGAAAAAGTCGTGGAATCTCATAACAAAAAATAAAGATTCTTCATAAAAACGAGTAATAAGAATGGCGCAGAATATGTACGGGTTGTGATCTGTGGCACGTAATATCCCAAGTAGATGAATAATCGGGTTCAAATGTTTATTCACAGAAAATATTGCTGATCTTCAAATATATGAACAAGAAATGCATTTTTTTTTCGATTCGAATTGTGTAGATATTCATTAAAATATTAATATGTATCACATTCAATTTCTTTAACTCTAATCTCCAGTCTGATATTAAAAGTATATCGATTTCTATTATTTTTTAAATAACACACGTGAAACTTAAAATAATATGATAAATTTTAATTTCTTCATTAGTTTTGTATTCCGTTTGTGCACTAAAATCAAATATCTTTACTGGGAAACAAGCAAGTGACTGAATATCGGATGAAAAACATGCACTTCCTTAGAGTGTCAGGAGCATCTCGTGAACTCTGTTGATAACGAAAATAATATGTAAATGCATGACGAACGCGCATTACAACATCACGAGGTCGAGAGATCAAATGTCCAATTGCACTTGTTTTAACCGACACCAGTGCGAATGAACTTCGCTTCCGTACGTCCGCGTCTCATCAACTATCTGGGATTTTATGGACTGGCATTTCAGTTTTATGGCTGGCACTTCATTTCAATCCACAATACGGAAGGCTATACCAACAATAGAATTTTATTACAGTCACAGAACACTACACTGTTACGTTGTATTTAAAACTTACATAATTATTACAAAATTTTCAATACATTTTGTGGAAAATAAATTTGAACAAATATGGGAATTGTCCGAAAGAAAAAGGAAAGAAAAACTTTGCGCATTATAGTTCTTTTTAATTTATTTTTTCTCGTTCGACCTGAGATCTTTCGAGGTATTTCAGTTTTACATGTTGAAGTGTTTTGGAATTTGGGCATTCCTTGACAAACTGAGGTCAAATTACAGTGGCTCATTTTATTATTTAGATTTGTTTTAGATGCTCTTGCTCTTTTGCGGTTCGGTTTAGATGGAATTTATGAGCGAAATGAGCTGAGAGGACAGAAGGTATCGATTTGGAGTTCTCTGTGAAATTGATGGTTAGTCACAAAAAATAGCACTTCAATTGATTTCCTAAGGGCTTCATTTTAGACTATTTGCGTTACGAATCGTACGTAGGCCAACCGACTTGGCTGAAAATTAAGAAAAAATAGAGACACCTAATATTAAGTTAATTATTATCATTACTTTATATTATTATTATTACTATATTAATATTCATTTATTTTGTATCTTACTGCCACCGACTTGCACTCCGAAGCAGTCAAATACATCACATCGTATCAATTTGTCCGCCATCTACCTAGTCCTGCGCGGCGAGTCACGTGTTTCCGCCCTGGAGCAAACATCCTTTCCTCTCGTGCTGGGTAGCTCGCTGCAGCACGGACAATGCAGTGGAGCGGCCGTCAACCCCTCGCGAGTGCACCGCTGAAGCGCCTCCCCCCCTCCCCCACCCATGCCTTCGCCGCCTGCGGATAAGCCGCGGAGGCGCCGTCGTCATCGCCGCCGCCGCCGCCGCCGCCTATCGAACCCGGAACCCGTGCAGGCGGCGACTGCGGTGGCGGGGGCTGGGGGCGGGGCCGCGAGGCGAGGCGAGGTGAGGCGAAGCAGGCGGGCGCTAATTCATTAGCGCGCGGCACGTCACGCGTGACAAGTCGCGCACGCGTGCGCCCGCCTGCCCCCCCCCCTCACACGGCACCTATTGTTAATGTATTAATAAAACCGCCCCCGAACTCACAATGCGCACGGCACGGCTCCTCCGACACCCCACCCCAAGCTACAGAACAGGGCACTCGGGGGGGAGGGGGGTTATGGACTCCATTTGCGCGCGAGATTGACAAGGCAGATTGCCAGCTATCATTCACGCGGATAGAGACATTTTGTCAGGCGAATTTTTTCGACGCGGAATATGAATGTAACTTATGAACACGTTGGACGTAAGGACTCTTTCGCACGTCAATGGCAGCGCTTTCCGGGCTAAAACAGCTCCCGTGTGTTTCTGGCTTAGTTTAATATAATCAGGAAGGAAACTAAACAAAAAATGCATCAAAAAATGTAAACGCTTAAAAACGTGAACGAAGTATGAACGATTTTGAAAAAAATAACATATTTCACGATATTTTGATTTGTTTAATTGAAGACTCCTAAAGCCTATTCTCGTAGTCTATATATCACGTAAGATACGAGAATTTAACATATTTGGCCGTTCTTATCGGGTTTTCTTTTGAAACGTAAATAGATGCTGTAGTTTGTCAATCTCTCGTCGTTCGATATTTTTATTAATTGAAAACTCTTTTACTTCAACGATGTTTACTCGCTGGGATGGATCAGTGGCATCGATATATCTGACCCATTTGTTAAGATACTGCTGCATTCACCTAGTGTTGATCGGGAAAACCACAGAAATCTACCGATCAGAGTAGCCGACCACTAAATTTCTCCTCCAGACAGTGGCTGAACTTGACCTTGCCTTGTAGCTAGTGTAAAAATTCCTATCACTGTCCGGACTTGTACTCTCAGACCTTCCCATCAGAAGCACTGCAGTCAATCAGTTGATGCCCTGAGCCATTTAAGCCGGTTCCTAGCGATGGAAAAGTTAACCTCTACGTTGCGATTATCCATTGGAATAAGGTATATTATACTCCGCTAATGTGTTCATTTCTGCATCCTCGATTCCCCGGGCGTGTGCCCTGCAGGAGAGCGAGCGGCTGGAGGGAGCGGCTCCCTTGGCGGGTGGCCGGCGCCGCACAGGCGGAGGCGGATGCGGAGGCGCCGGGCGGGCCGTCAGCTCCCGTCGCACCCGCGCCGATTAATGACGTCGTTAACGTGCGTCGACGCGGCGAAAATAAAAGAGGCTCCCTGCCTGGCTACCCCTTTAGTCGCCCACCCCCGCCTCATTTACTGCATGACTCCTGCCAGCACCCCATTTGCTGTACGTCTTTGAGAGTTCTGTTGTTTAAAAATCAAATTCAGAATCGATTTATAATAAAAGACATAATAAGGGTAAGTATTGTTTAGTAACAATTTTCCTATTTTACAAATGTGAGCACTTGATTATGGCTGAGGATGAATATGTTCGTTATCGTCGAAAGGACACAAAAAAGATAATAATTTCTTAATGTAGTGGTATTCGTAATGCCGTACAATTCATGTGTGTCAAGCATTTCATCCAAATTTTATCTACCATCTATCAAGTATTTTACGTCTGGTAAGAAAAAGAGGCAAATGTCAGGGAGATTTAGGAGGCACGTGCGGCAACCAGAGGACGCGAAGGAGAGGACATTCAGGATCCACCACACCCGGAATAAATCGGAACGGCTGGCAGTCGGGAGTACCCGCCAGGGGTAAGGGTGGACCAGACAGAGGAGGAGGCGGCGCCAATTTCGGCGGTCCCTAATCTCACGTGACGCAACAGCCCTCATTCATTGGGGGAGGGGGGAGGGCGACGCCGCGCGTCGCGCCACTGACAAATAGACGCCATCTTATCGCTCCATCCGTCTTCGTTATTCATTGAGACGCGGCGCGGCGCGGCGCGGCGCGGGTGGCGGTGGCAGCGGCGGCGCCAGCCGGCCGGGGCGCCTGCTGGCCAGCCGACGCCGTGCCCGCTCCCGCCCCCGCCCCCGCCGTGCCCGACGCCTCCGAGACAAACGCGCCGCAATTCCGCGCGCCCTCTTTGAAATTCACATGAGGGCTCTGGCGGCGCGGCGGCGGCGATTTGTCGCAGCTCCTCTGCAGCGCGGAAGCGGCCTCAACTCGACTCGACGCTTCCAGGCCTGCTACAAGGGCGCGGTGCGGCGCGGCGCGGCGCGTTTGTGGACACGAAGACGCCCCGATTGCACTGCGACCACACGTCATTCGAAGGCCATTAGCAGACAAACTTTTAACTTAAGAAAGCAAGTAAGCGAAGACGAGTTGGTCTTAATACTGGGTAATTTAAGTTTGTTCATAAAGCTCTTACTATTTGAATTGCGTGGTATTTAATAAGAACAAACTGAAATTAAAAGAAAGAAGTTATATTTGTAAGCATAAAGTAACTCATGGGAAATATATCATAAGGGAATTTTGCAATCTTAGAAAGAAAGAAAAACTGCCTAGTATATAGCCATATATAGTATTCCCAAACTATTCATCAATTAACAATGATTCACAATGTGTGGAGGAATGTTTCAAAAGCGATGATTGATTTCATGAATATAAATTACTGTGTCTTCTGACGCGCGTAAACAAGGTTTCTAAACCCATTCAATAAAAAGTAACAAAAGCACTTTCTCAAAGGAACTTTTTGTTACGAGAAAATTGTGTCAACCAGATCCACAGATAATGTGATCAGATAAATAACAACTTAATTGCTGATGCCCCTTCGCCCTTCCCAAAAATGACACACGTAAAGAAGAGCTCCCAGACTTGTTTGTCCGGGAGGGGGAACAAAAGTATAGTGTCTAGCCAACATGATATTTTCTCATAACGAATTTTACATTTATGCTCAATAAACTGTGAATTTTTTGACTTATATTTAATACTTATGACCTTAACAAGTAATACATTTTCGTTAGCACAGACAGAAAATGAGTAAAAGATTTATGTTTGAATCATTGGCTTCTGAGAGATTGAAGCCTCATAAGCCCCCTAAGCCTTGAGTGTGCTTCTGACGTAACTAAATCCTTCAATTCGGCGCTGTCTTGCTTGTGTATTTGGACTATCGCGTGGCCAGCGGGCGAAGCGGCGGGCGTCTGGCTGGCGTGCCGCGCGCCCCCAGGGCTGTCGTCCGAAGTCCGCTCCAGCGAAGTGCTGCCGCTCACTTCCGACCGTCACTCCGCCGCCAGCGCCCGCGCCCGCGCCCGCGCCCGCGCCCGCGCCCGCGCCCGCCCCGCAGATACCATCTCCGCCGGCAGGGGGCGGGGTCCGGGCGGGGAAGGCCGCGCGGCCCAGGCCTATCGCCCGGCCGATCGCCCGGCTGGCTGCTCGTTCGGGGCGAGAGGGCGCGCGCTGTGAAGTCACTTGCTCCGCCGCCCCCGCCTCCCGTCGCCCGCTCGCCACGTGGCCTCGGCCGACACTGCCCCCCTCACTGACAGCATCCACCCTTCACTTCCACCGCTTCGCACTCCTAGATCACCCTTTCGTGCGGAGACGCCCCTAGACGGAGAGTTCGTATGCCGAGAAAATAACTGATGGAAATTATATCTTGCACCCCTAAGAAGTAGTGTCATCAGTCATATCTCACTGTTGTTTGTTTGTATCTACAACCGAAAAATCTGCGTTTGATCGCAACACAGGATACTTCAGTCTTACTATATAGTGGCGCTGTTCATTATGCTCGCATAAAATATCACACAGTCAGTGACAGTAATTTGAAGAAGTTGGGAGCAACCTTTTCCAGTTTTCACTTTCGATAAAGATGGGTTTCTTTCCCGCTTTCGGGCACCCAATTCAAATATTCTTCTGTCAGGCGGAGCACGCCATGCAGCTACAGGGCGAGGAAGGGTAAGTAGAAGCTGTGCGACCGGCGACGATGTATCGGCGCGGAGGCCCAGACACTTAAGGGAGGGAGTGAACCCGCGCGATTCGAAACTGGGAACACATGTCGCCGCGTCGCAACGCTTACTACTTAAGATAAGATACTTTATTCAAACTGCTATTGAGTGTTACCCGGTGGCAGCTAATTACATAAATAAGATAATGTATCTAGCATGCAAATTGTACAGTAATAATAAAATAATAATAATAATAATAATAATAATAATAATAATAATAATGGTACAATAATAATCATAGTAACTATAGTAACAACTATAAGACTAAAACAATAGTAAAATAATAATAATATAAAAATCTGACATATTCATAAAACATTAAATTACCGTTAGAAAAAGAAACTTCTGTAGTCTAACTCCGCACTGAATGTTTGTTCAATTAAGGCCATACTGAACTGGCACTGCACTGCACTTCACTTCAATATGACCCTTAAATCAGTTCCTTCATTATTTCTCTGCTCTACACTTCACGATACCTCACTTTACAATATATCACTTATGCTTCGCTCTATAACCTACTATTCTTAGTTAAGTCCCTCACTTACTTAGTAATACCCTAAATTAATTTCCTTAACTGTTGAACGCTCCGAGGAAAGGGTTCAAATGTTTTTGCAGGCAATCAATTCCATTCTTTATCGTTCGATTTGTGAAAGAAAATTTCCCGACATCCATTCTCTGTGGTCTTAGATTAATGTTGTGCCTGTGATCCCCCCTACTGATGTATGTAGGAATACTTAGCCGCCGATTCATTTCTTTTCACGCAGGATGATCGCTGTAAACTTCATACAAAGTGTAGAGTTTTGCTACTGATCGCCTGTTTTCGAGTGAATCCCGATTTTCTTGTCCCTAAAAGCAAATTTAGTTGCCCTATGCTGAATCCTTTCAAAATGTTTATACTGCATAATTTTGTGCGGATCCCAACAAATTGTACCATATTCCATTATCGGGCGAACTTCACCGTTGCCAACCGAAGCTATCCTTAATCACTTAAAGCAGCGTTGCGCGTTCATCTTAGCGTTTAAATTACGTGCCAGGAAACGACAAAATGCCAACTTCTCTCGCGATTTTTTGAGGGGACACAGCTCAAAACTGTCTCAAATGATGATATAACATCAATAAGTATTTTTTGACAGTATAATTTTGTGCGACGTCTAAATGGATATACAATCTTTTAATATTGAAATTTTTGCTAGAGCTTTTATCCCGCCGACAGCCGGTTACCCTTTACTTCCCAATGGTGCGTATATTCGACCACAAACTACACACTAGCACACTTGCGGGCTCTTGCAGAACGTTAGGCCCTCCGCGGCAACACATACATGAGAGACATTGCACAAACAACCATGTCAAACGCGGGACTCGAACCCGCGACAGTTAGACACCTCAGCCATACAGGTGAGCTCTAATATTGAATGTTGATTCAACAATAATTTTAGATCCGTTTTGAGAGTTTAAATACGAAAGGCATTTTCAGAAGACATAAACTAAAGCAGGGGTGGATCCAAAGACACATTATAGGAGGGGAAAGTAAAAATATTTCTGTCGTATGTGTTATTAAAGATTTTATAAAATGTCGTAGGCTACGCTCAGCTTATGCTGAGATTGCGATTTTACTCGTTTTAATGACTATCCAAAAATATCTTTTATAAAGTTTCGTGACAAGTTACTGAAAAATTTTCCTCCCCGTGGGTCCACGGCTGACTAAACACAACAATATACGGAGAACAGAACGCCAAAATTCCACACTTCCGGCGAAAGATCGTCGAATACATGGAACGTACTGGTGTCAGTACAGAAATATCCCTAAAACGATGTTTTTATGACAAAGCACCGTTCCATGCATAGCATCTTTCTCCCTCCGCCAATTTCTCTATTCTTTCTCTTCCCCGCATCGCCATTATCTCCATTTTATCACGGGCCGCGCAGCCACCGCACAGCTTCCCGCCCGAGCCTCTCTCATGGGCTGCTCACTTCCCCACACGTGCACTTCCCCTCACCCCTTTCCCCTCCCTCCACCACGCCTCTTGGCTCCCGACTCTCGCCTTCCGCTCCGCCGCCGTGCCTTGTCGCGCCATCTTAATGGCGTCGCGTGCCGCCAGATGGCATCGCCGGCGCCCGTAAAGCCTGCCCCCCGCCCCTCCCACCCTGCCCAGGTGCGTAATTACGCGCCGCGTGGAGACACTCCGCCGCCGCCCGCTAGAGGCGCTGCTGTGCGGCCGCCGCCGCCGCTGCCGCCGCCGCCTCCACGCCGCTAGCGCGCCGGAAATTAGCCGCAGCTTATCTGGCGGCCGCCGGCAGAGCGCAGAAGCCAACTTCGGTTCCATTCACGAAAGCCGCCCGAGCCCTCTCATCTTCGCTTCCCGTCACTCGCGTAAACAAACTCCCGCGTCTTGATTGTGATTTTGAGAGTTAGGGCGAATTTCCACTAGGGAACCACACGGAACAAAAAAACTCGCAGATTAATCAAACCTCACGACTGGGAAAAACAAAAAGTCCCTCTACCTCGTTGTCCACGCGGACGAAGAGTTGGCTAGATTTGTTATCAGTGAATTTTCTGATTGCCATAAGAATAATCTACGTGGTAAACATCACATCAGATTGAAAGAATTGGAGTTCTCTCCTACACTTGTTGTGATGTAATTATAAAACAATTGTTTGGATGTGTCTCTTTGTTGAAACAATCATTGCAATCTTCACGTACTAAGATCAAAGGCGAATTAAAAAATAGAGCTGTCAAAATGCAGTCTCCAGTCATTTATCCACTACACTTTGTACAAGAAAATTTGCTTATAAAAGCAGAATTGTGTGTTCAAGAGAGGAATCAACACTACACTTTCACTATTATAGATTTGGTCTCTGTAGTTCAGCCCACGTCTTTTTACTTTCTCACCTACTACGTACTTAGGGAATGTTGAAATGCATAATACTGCGGCGGAAAGTGGGGATTTTTTGTCAGAAAAACTCGTGTTGTTGGGCCCTTGATATCGAAAAAGTAATTCAATACTTTTCCTGTGGGTAATAAATCACTTCCTCTAACACATTGTGTCAGAATCCAGGTTTTATAGGTCTTTGATACATAAAAATTGGTTGAAGTAAATTGTCAGTCAGTCTGCCCGTCAGTCTTTCGATCTGTCGGTCTGCCTGTCTGTTAGTCAATCTGTCTGTGAGTCTGTCAGTCAGTGGTCAACGCCAGCGTCTAAACCGTGCAGAACATTTTCTAAAAATTGATATCCCCCGTTCGATCTGGCCGCACTCAAGGTCCTGCAAATTTGAAAGCGATATTTTGATTTTGAGAAGTACATTTTATGATGCCTTAGCAACATTTTCAAAATATCTCCAAATATGGATTAATGAAAAGAAAAAAATTGTTCGGAATATATATAATTACTCAAAGAACATTAACAATTATCGTATGAACCGAAACTCAGCGGAAAGAAACAAAATTCCACTCACTGTCACGCTTCATAATCACTAATCAGTACACTCCTCACGAAAAGGTTGCTTGAATCGAGATATATTTGAGAAATCGTGCATGTCCTGAAGATGACTTGCAGAAACAGAAAAATATAATTTAAAAAATCTTTTTAGATTCCCTAAATAGTAATTTGAACTACATGGTGTACACGTTTGTATTTTACATACATAATTATTAAGATGGCTGACAGCACTGGTATTTATTTTAACAAACTCGCGGAGTAAACGCCAAAGAAGAAGCACATGCTTTAAATTTACACAACCTTATGTCACGCTTTTCAATTTAAATAACTGACATTCCGTCTCTTAGCACGACTCTTGGCAAAATCATCAAGGAAGAACTCATGATTCGCAGAAACAGTAAAATAAATTTCAAAAAAATCTTATTAGATTCCTAAATAGTAATTTGAACAACATGATACACTCATTATTTTACATACGTAATTATTAAGATGCAAGATTATTATGAAAGCACTGGTATTTATTTTAACAAACTGTCGGAGTAAACACCAAACAAGAAGCACATGCTTTAAATTTACACAACCTTATGTCACGCTTTTCAATTTAAATAACTGACATTCCTTCTCTTCCAAAGAACACGAGTCTTGGCAAAATCATCAAGGAAGACCTCATGGTTCCCACTCCGCGCGAACGCAAGCGCCAGGATCGCAACCCCCTCGGCGCTGATTAGGAGTTCCCAGAAGGCGGAATGAGCTTGGTCCCTCGCCCGGCGCATCGCGCGGGCGCGGAATAATGCGCGCGGCATTTTTAATTTCACGCATCATTGCGTATTCCAGAAAGCGGCGCGGCCCTGATGAGAGCCGTTTTGGAAGCGGGTGCGCAGATGAGAGTATTTTCGTCAGCGCCGCTTCTTATTTTTATCTCTGTGTCTTTCTTTCACAACGCTTTCGGCGTTGTCAGGGTGTAGTCGCAATGTGACGTCTTCGTTCAGCGTTAAACATAATGCATCGAAGAAAGGTCAATTTATCATTCATACGTATAAATTTAATAAATAAATTTTTATACTGCATAAATGAAGAAAATGAGAAGTAATGAGAGAGGAAATTTTGAAGAAAATGTACTTGATTTGCTACAAAATTTACCGACGGAGAGCGATCTGTGCTCGCAATTCGCTGCTAGTGTCCTTTCCACGAACGTAATACCTCACATCGATTTAACTACGCCACACTTGGGTACAAATACTCGACTTCAATATTGATCCGTACCTTGCAAGGCACCTCAATTATTGTGCAACATTCCTTAACAGGCTGAACACTCAGAAAAAACGTGAAATCTCAAGAAGGTTAAAACGAAGTAGAACAACAACATGTGCTGAATATAGCTGCATTCATTCTATTAATTATTAACTGCCATATCAAAAGCAATGATTTGATGTAGTTAGGTCCAGTGGCGCACCCACACAGAGATGCAGGCTCGTTTGGTTTCAGCCCCTTCCAGATGATACATATTCACAATTTTTATATTTATATATTTCCTTAGATATGTCTAGAAGCGTGCGTCAATAATAAACACTTTCTATCAGGAAATACAACAACAAAAAGATACATAAAATAATATAATACTGACACCAAATGGCATTAACAAGTGATGCGAGTGAAGCTGTAAAATGAGCTCATTATGCTTCTGTTATTAGAAAATTATTCACAGTTAAAATATATTCAAATCAAAGGAAGTTATCTTTAAATCAAGGAAGGTTATTCGTGCAGCCGAGAAACAGACGCGTGATCGATGTTGTGATATTTTGTTAATATTTCTGTAATATTAATTTCCGTCCTGTAACTATTGGGTATGAATCAGTCAGTTAACCCCAGGCTCAACTAACTGAAATTCTTGTTAATTCTTTCAATCATTTTTTTATGTTTGTTGTATATGCTTTCCGTCTCTTTCGCGTTACGAAAACTAAAATACTATTATACTAGCGAGTTTTATTCAAGCATTCGCCTGTTGCAGCAGCTGTCCCATTAGACGGTCTTAATGAGCCGTTACTTCCAGATCTGCAGTCTCACTAAACACAAATGTGCCTCCAGAGTGGAGCCATTGGTTTGGTTCAGATAATTTGCGGGCGCATCGCTTCGTATCGAGGAAGGCGGGACGAAAATCGGAGCAAAGGGTTGTTACAATTGCCTATGTTGACCACCGCAGTAAACTCCTCGCGCCGAGTTTATATCAATGCAACTAGTGTCATGAAATAAAACTGCCAGTAAAATGCGCGGTCAATTTTCCTAGCAATGGCACTGTCGAAATCTGCAGCAGAGTCGAAATCTTAACCAAATAAATTGTAACATTGTATAAAAGCTTTCCTAGGTTTCGATATTGTTAATTTTCTAAGCATATTTCAAATAAACATATTACAAAAGATACCCCAATGATGATGAAAGACTGAATCTGATGTTATTTTGATTCCACTAGTTTGGTGAAATATTATAAAATGAAGAGGAGAAAAATAGAAGTAAAAACATACGAGTAAATAAACCCAACTGATCCAAGCCCCGCCTAAATGTATCGCACGTGTAAATTCCTCCAGGGTCGCGTTGACGACCGCCCACGTGTGGCAAAGAGGGGAGATTTCACTGAAGCCGCGCCAGCACGCTCCATGGCGTCAACAACCTTGACATCACCGACGGCGCCGCGGCGCCCTCCAGCGCCGGGGCAGGCCCTCGAGAGCTCCTCGTGGTGAACGGGGCCATCGGCCGGGAATAGGCCTCCGAGAGGCCGCTCAAGAGCAGGGCTACGCCACGCCACCCTGCACCACGCCACGCCACGCCACGCCGGCACCAAAAAATACATCAGCTTAATTACGGCGGTCAGCCAACTCCGTTTCTTTCGCTTACCGAAACCAGGGAAGTGAAGTTCCTCCCCCCACGAACCCCACAGCCCCCGGAACACGTAATAACAACTTCCTAATGGGAGCAACTCGAAGGGCGTCTCCGTCGTAGCTCTTCATTTGAGGGCGGTAACCGCCCCCGCAGCCCCCGCCCCACCGCGCCAGGCTCTCTAATAAAAATGTCGGATAGGGGAGGGGAGGGGAGGAGAAAGGCGATGAGGGCGGTGGCGGCGCGTGACGTCATTAAACGCAGAGGCAGCGCGTCTGGCGTGAGGTCACGAACGGGTCCTCTATTACACGTATTGTCTATATTCGCTGATAATTGGTGGGGCGGGGGCGGGGGCGGGGGCGGGAGCGGGGGCGCCGCGGGGTGGCTCACTGCGCCCTGACACGACAGCGGGGAATTGGGGTATAAATAGCGCCGCAGCGGGGCGGGGACGGGGGCCGGGTGGGAGGCCGAGCGCGTGGTGTCGGGGCCGAGCGAACAAGGACGAGCTGGCGGGTAGTGGTTTCTGAGGACGATAAGCCGGCTGCGGATGAAGGGTGCGTGGCGACGCACAAGAGGTCAGCAGGAGGGGAGAGGACGGAGGAAGCATGTAGAGACACACACATGGAGGGGGTGCATCATTACTTGATTACTCGGTCAACATCTCCTGACTGTTTGCAATTCATGAGTTACATCCATGCTCCATGTTACTACCTCATTCGTTACTAGCTGTTACGTGCACATTCTTTTACATATTACACTTCAATATTAAAGCATAAAAATTGTTCTACAGCAAGTAATTTAAATACAAAAAGATAGAGTAAGTACACCGCACATTCTGATATATGGTCCACAGCAAAATCACTATTTTGAACTTTACTCTTAACATCTCACGTAAACAGAGAAAATGAAATAGGCAATGACGTATTGGTAAATGGGTTTTGATTAGACTACAAAGTTAATTACGTACAAGAGTATAATTGTATGTACTGTGGGAAAAAAGAAAAGGTAGTAAGTTGGAAGTTTCTTGCCCGTGCTTCTGGAAGGATGTAGATACTGTAAAAGTGAGAATCGCGTAGTCAAAATATGAAAATTCGGTCCTTACGTTTCTCCAACGTGCTCACTGCCTATCTTCTAGCCCAAGAGCCTGGGCTCTCCTGAGCGATACGGAGCCCATCAGACAACGGAAGGGAGCCCAGGGAATGATTGCAGGGCCGACAGACGACGGGGGAGGCCAGGAGTGATTCAGGAAGCAATTGGAGCACACCTTCATTTTATCACCGAGAAGGACGTTCGACTTAACAGCGTTCATGTTGAACGTAACGACTCTCAAAAATGAAGCTTTGAGTGATTGACGGGTAAATTAGTTTTTGGGAGTTTCAATACGAGTACGATTCTATTTCAATTTCCAATTACCATTATAAAGATGGAAGGGAAATACAAGAGCGCAGTAAGAGAAAGTATCAAATGTAGCTTTTAATTCGAATATATGGTAATCAAATCTTAAATGCGCCATATTTTATGTAATATTTGCAAACCTGTAACGCAGAACATTTCTTTTTTTATTATTTACTTTTCCTAGAATTCGTTAAATACATTTTCACTGGTATGTATAATTAGTCACGTGGTGGGCTTGCGTTAAAGTACTAAGGTTCACCCGAATCTCCGATTCCCAGGATTGGACTGTAAATGAAAATATAGAGATTAATAGAATTACCATGTTTCGCACTTGTACGAATCGGGTTACTCGAACAAGAATTATAAAGCGTTCTAAAATAAATAAATAAAACAAAATAAAGAATTTTAGAATTAAAGAATGACATTTCAGAACACTTTTATGCCTGTAAAAATTGCAACAGCAATATGTTTCATTGTCATTTAATCTCACCGAGTTGTACATAAGCGTATGATCTCATTAACCGAAAAGTTTGGTTCGCAATGTACGACCTCGCTATTGTGAACCACTTCCGCAGTTTACAGACTTTATTTTCCTTTAAATTGGCTTTAAACAGGCATTGCATAAAGAACAGTACACTGATACTATATTTAAAATATTGTTCATTTAAATTTCGCATTAATTTTTATTCAAGGAGAACATAATACAGCTCTTCTGAAGCAGTTTGAGAAGCATGAGAATTGCATTTCAACTCTCCAGACTCGAGTTTAAAGGCTTCGCAAACTTCAATTACAACTTTTGATGGAGCGCTGTAATTCGAAAATAATTAAAATTCTGTAAAATGTAATGAATATCTTCTCCGTCTTACAGTTACCTAACGGAATTAGTGGTTGCCAGAAAAGGAAAAAGGAAAAGCACAGAACTCGGAACGAGCGCAATATGTAACCCAAGGCGGAAGCCATAGCGTCACGTTATTTCTTCTTTTCATACATCATTTGCAGAGGCCCCGCAAGGGCCCACCCAAAGCCCAGGGCAGGACGGCAGGGGACGGGCGAGGAGGCGGGGTCGCAGGCGAAGGCGGATGCGAAGGCGAAGGCGCAGGCGGAGTCTGAGGCTAAGGCCCGCTTCACACGGCGCGGCCGCAGCGCGCTTCCTTCAAGGAGCAGAGCTCTTCAGACGACGCCACCGCCGCAGCCACCGCCGCCGCCACTGCGCTTGGAAGAGGGAGGATTACGACGTCCGCTGCGTCGGTGACGCGACGAGGTGCAAAAACTCTTGATAAAACTTGAAAATACAACTATCCCCACCGAATTTTTTCTTCTATCAAGTTTAATGAAATATTCTTAAGGCTTATATAAATTATCACACAGTATATAAAATCTTTGCCGATACATAATTTGTGAGCGGAACGCTCCTTATTTCCAATAATGCACATTGGATATTGCCGTCACACGCTCCTAAGAATTTTTTCGTAAAACATGAATATACATGACACGCAGCCAAATTTTCCTTTCACTCTCTATAAATTTGTATTTGTTGCATTGGGTTGTATAACTTTTACGTAAGTTATATTTTATATCTCATTGCTAGGAAACAGAATTTACTGTAGAAAAAAAGTAAAATCTATATCTATACATGTAGTTTTTTTTTCAAAATATGTAAGGGAAAATAGAAAACAATAATAAAAATTCATTATAGTGTTTGAAATTAGTATACACAAGCATTATCTGAGCACAGTACATCGTCGAAATGCTCTTAACATGATTTCGTAGCGGCGGAAAGGAAGTGATACCTCTACAGATGTAATTGTACATTATTTTTTACCATTATTTTAAATATAAAATACATTCGCCGCACATGCAATTTTTACAAGGAGCCGGTTCTCAAGTAAACTGTAGTACCGTGGACCAAGTGATGGATCCACGAAGGGGGGAGGGGAAGTTAAACGATACACTCCCTTCTCCCCAAATTCAACAATGCGATAAGGCAATAAATAAATATGTTCCCAACATATTACAATGGAAATATATTTCGAAATTTATTTAAATTAACATGATGTTTTTACTTACTACCAACATAGACATCTCTGATTGAAAAATATTTTAAACATTATTTTAAAGCATGGTTTTATAAATAAAGGAAACCGCAGCGTACTATTTCCTGTGAAGAGCACTGACCGCGCACTCTACTTTCAACTTCCAGCGATCGGCGTGGAAGAGGGAGGGTGAGTTTGGCGCGTGGGTGACGACGAACAAAGGACGAAGCAGGTATAGGGCCCCTTCCCAGGCCCATAAACAGCACCCCTGCGTTGCGGCCGCAGCGCAGTGTGAACGCGCCCATTTAAAGCTGTGTTCTGCTAGCGGTGGCGCGCGGCCCCTCGTGCGCTTCTGGTGGCCGAAGTTCGGCGTCTGCTGCCGCAGCAGCCGCCACCCGCTGCACGTGGGAAGGCCTCCATTCAAACCAATGCTCTGCTACGCGGCCCGCTGCTGCGTGGCGCGCCACCCGCTTCACGTGTGAAGGGGCCCTAAGGCTGAGGCGGAGACAATGGTGGAGGCGAAGGTGAAGGTGGAGGAGGTGGCGGGGGCATAGGCGACGTCGGAGGCGAAGGCGAAGGCAAAGACCCAGGCGGAGGCGATGGCGGAAACGGAGGTGGAGATGGTGGGAGATGATGTGGTGGTGGAGATGATAGGAGCGGGGGATGGGGGGTGGGGTGGGGTGGGGTGCGGAGGCAAATGTTGCAGGCAACTGCCGTAGCAAATATTAGGCTCTTCACTCTAATGTCTCAGAAGACGAATGTGCAGGAAGCACTTTTCGTAAACGTTATTATAACGCGATTTTCCAAATTGACATTATTTATGTGATAATACTTTACATAGTAATTTCACATCAACAGTTTGTTGACTGGGTCAACTTCATAACTTAGCATCGAAAAATAATTCCAGTGTATGATCCACGATAACCAAATATTTTTCTTTGAAAAATAATTCAAAATTATGACATCCCTTTGCTCGGTTATCTTATCATTTATTAAAACAGAACTTGGCATAAAATAATGAGGGACTATTGGCGATATTGATTCCCAAGCATTGCGCCAAATAACGTATAAAAAGTAAGTCTATTAATGTATTTGGGTCTCAAATTTGAATGAAAATAGTAAATAAATCAAATATATTGTGAGTCCGCAAAGTTTTCTTTAAAACATTAGACTGATGAACACACATTTATTAATATGATGACACAATGTCACTTGCGCATCCGTAAAAACAAAAATATACTTAAACATTTACATTATACCAATCACTCGTAGTCGATTCGGATTTCTGAGATCGCTAAGGCACTAGTGAAGGGGCGATCTCGGATCGCTAAGGTAGTAGTGTCGTGGCGATCTCGGTTCGAAGGAACGCGGGTTCGAATCCTGTTTCGTGCATGGATGTACTTGTCCCGTTCCCTCACCCTTCATCATCGTCCAATCACTTTATTAAAGAAGGATGAATAATTTCTTATGCGAACAGAAGGCCCTTGCTTTTAATCGAATGTGCAGTTGGTTAAAAAAAATCACTCATAGTAGTACGCTACTCTTTGGAACTTAAAATAACAGCCATTGAAAGCCAGGATGGCATTCAAAGAAAGAATTTATTGACCTCTCAGATAACCTAGAAAAAAGAAGGTGCTTTTCCGTGGCAAACAGGGCGAGCGTTCCGGGGGTCAGGGCCTGAGAATCGTGCAAGCGGCGCGCGGTGCAGCAGTCTGCGCGCAGCATCGGCGGCGGGCGCGGGCGCAGACCTGCTAATGAGCCATAACTCTCACTTAACTTCGCCGCGGTTTAATAAGTACACCCGCGTATTTACGGGGAGGCGTGCGAACGCGAGTGTGCGAGTGGGGGCGGCGGGAGGAAGGGGTGGGGGAAGAGGAGGGGGTACCACCCGCTGGAATTCCACTGCTCCGCACTGCCTCTCGTTCTTTACGACGGCCCGCGGCTGCCAACGAGCTTCGGGTCTCTGGTGGGCAGTTGGCCTGCATGCTGCGACGGCGCTTGCAAAATGGTATTCACATGGAAAGCGACTCCAGAGAGTGATCGATTTTTCTACGATTAGCTCCAGGGGAATCGGGAAATTGTAGACTTTCATTTTACGTTGTGTTAAAAAAGTATTTTTCTTTTACAAAACATAAGATAAGGTATTTTTGTACCGAATTTATTAATGAGTTCTATTCGTTGATGAATGGTGAATCGTATTCTATCACGTTTTATTCTTCGGGTTCCATAAATATCCACTCCATTTATTTGAGAGGACGCAATGAAATAAAATATTGTCACATACATCGTGCAAAATACCGGGTTACAACAAAATTTAATTTAAGTAAAGACTATATGCATGTCCATCAGCACAGACAAACTGGACCATCAATTATAACAATACGTTGACAACAATTGAAAAAATAAACATAGTTCAACCCGAAAAGAGATTGTAGCTGCAAAGCGGTTGAACACATTTGTCAACTGATTCTAGTCAGTTGAGCGCAGAGTGAAAGAGCGAACATTGATAGATTGCCTTGACAAATTACCAGGTGACTAGAATACACTACTGCCACGAGTAGAATTCAGATTCTTAAAAATACGAGAAAGGAAAAATTTGGCAACATTTTTGCGTTTTGCAAGCATTTTCTAGTATTGTACGTGCCGTTGCGAGAGAATGAAGAGTGCCATTGGTTTCATTTCGCCTGCATTTTATTTGGTGTGAAGCATTCGGTTCTCACAAATCCAAATCAAACGTAAAAATAACCAAATTTTCCCCCTGTCGGGAAACGATGAGCTTCATTAACATGAGCTGGCATTCTTTCATGAACATGAGCGCACAAGTCTGAACAGTGCCATGGAACGTGCAGCTTCATGGCTGGCCTGTCTCCCTCCGCCGGATGAAGCGCGCCTAAATACAACAGACGCACGTGCCACGCGCCAGGGAATACGCAATACGGGCGCCCCGGCTCCGCGTGCTCAATCAGCGCCCGCGCTCGCACCACGCGCGTGACACGAGGCTGCGTGCCAGGGGGTGGGGCACCTCCCCTCTCCTCTGCCGTCCACTCCCCACCCCACCCTACCACAGACCAAACCTCTCCGCCGCGACAAAAACCGCGGTGAGGGCAGGGGAGATGTTTACACAGATAAGCGCCGAGCTGCGGGTGACAATTTAAGAATCGTTAATTCGGTTCCAGGAAGAAGAAAAAAAAAACAACCGAGTTCGGGGAGACGGAAAGTTTCGAGGAGAACGCGGGGAAAATCCCCTCGTTTCAGGAGGCGGCCACAGGCGTCGCGGTGAATGTGGTGGGAAGAGTGGGGATGGTGCCTGGGACGGAGGAGAGGATGGTCACGGGGTCGAGGGAGAGGAGGAGGTCGAGGACGGGGAGTGCGACGCTGTTGTGGAAAATTACGATCACGGGTATTGTGCCGAGATCGGGGACAGGGATGGGGTTGGGGCGAGGCCAATATTGGCGTTGGGCCGAGGGTAGTGACAGGGGCGGTGATGGTGGGAATGGCAATGACGGCAGTGTCGGTGGTGATGGGGGTGGCGGGGATGGTGGTAATGTTGGGGGTGGCGACGACGTCGATGTTGGAATAAGCGATGGTACTGGCATTTGGAGTAGTGCTGGCGGTGGTGGAGGGGACCGCGGAGGAAGCCGGCTGGACGGGAGGAGGCGAGGTGGAAATGGTGGGACTATGTGGGGGAGACTGAGCAGAGCAGGGAGTGGCGGAGATGGTAAGAAGTGGCGTGGCGGGACGATGGTTGACGGGGAAGTAAGGGGTGTGATGGTTTGGGAAGGACGAATGGAGTGGCGGGGGCTGGAGGGCGGTGCGTGGCGTTGTGGGCGGGACGGGGAGAGCATGGCAGGAGGGAAGGGTGGGACGGGCAGGAAGGACTGGCGGGGCAGGGAGGGAGAAGCGAGAGGGCAGGGACGGCGGACCCTGTATCTCTGCTGTTCTGCAGAAATACGAACAAATTGCGGCGCGATTCATAATTGACTGCGCGCAATTCTGGGGCTCGTGTTGCATCCATGAATAGTTTAGGCGTTTGTGTTACTCGTCGCGCACGCTCGTGCTCTTCTTTGTGGCAGTGCCTGAAACCGGAGAGGTGGAGGGCGCCGCGTGCCTGGACGGATGGATGTTGGCCACAAACAGATGCAAATAATATGTTCATGAAATAATAAAGAGAATGCGTAAAATCTCAGAGGGTTTAAAGTCTACGTGTTAAAGAGTTTTCACTCTAACGAACACATCATGAGATGAAACTGTAAATTACTCTTAATAAAATGCTGCTATAAAATTGTGACTTGTGATGTTTAAAACATAATGAATCAGTCATAACTAAACATAATCTTTATGTTGAAGCTAGTTAGGCAGATACATTTCATACAGGATAAACTCTCAATTCGCTCATTTTGGGAATAAATGAAAAATATTTAACAGTATTATTCTGACATTTCAAACAATGAATGTAAACTTTCAAACAAATAACAGTGTGAGGGAAGTAACATAATTATTGTGTAAACTTTAATTTTCTGAAGATATTTCTGAGAAACAATACTAGAGCTGGTGATCGAAAAATTTTATCGAACAAGTCACATTGTGGTAATAAGAGTAACTCTCTATAACGTCAGAATTCATGAAACGATGTCAATAACATCAAGCCATATTTATAATTATTCGAGTGCTTTTACTTCAATGTAACGCGTTTATTTCAATGTAATGTTTGGGATGAGACAATTGAAGGCTGAATCTCAAAGGGCAAGTAATTTCGATTTATCAGCTTCGTTCAGAGCCCAAGAAAACATTCGTAACAAGTGACACAAAGAGGTAATACAAACAAAGAATGAAGAGCAGAACACAAATATTACACTTAAAAGCAATGGAATTTGAAAAGTATTTGATGTCCTAAGCTGTGCCAATAAGGGTCAACAAAGTTTATAATGAAGTGGAATCAAAAGCGGATGCCAATAGCTTACTGCCCTAAACTGCCAAGTAATTATGAACATAATTATGAAATTATGAAGAAGAGCTTCAGAATATGTAGTCTCTCGAGAGAGTGAAGAAAGGGGGAACGAGATCATCAAGGTAAGTTGGTGTCTAAGAGGCGATCAGAGTTTAACGAAAAAACAGGAGATAACCAAGAAAGTGGAAACTACTCTACTAAAATACATACTGCATCCCTTGTAAGCAAAGTAACGTGTACATGGCATAGAATTTGACACCATTTTTGTTGGTTGAAATGCTCGGCGTTTCAACAAAGTTTGCTAGCGTCTTCCTCGCTGTTGTCCGTGACGGGAAGGCGCGGGCGGGGAGGCGGGACCGTGAGAGGTGGGGGCGAGGTGGGGCGGAAGGCGTGCGGAGGGGTGTGGCGGGCGGAGACTAACAGCCTGCCAAGTCGCGTCCTCGGCGCGCGAGCGACGGAGGACTCGGGCGCCGATAAAAGTTCCGCAACTGCGTAATAAATTGGAGCGGCGCGGCGCGGGCGGCGCGGCGCGGCGCGGCGCGTGGGGCAGGGCGCCGCAGGCAGCTGCGAGAACATCGCCTCCGCTCCTCGCTTTTCACTTATTTCCTCCTTACACGCGCGCAACATGAAAAGCGTTTCCTGCAGGAAGTGCTCCAGGAGCGCTCTCTGCGGAAGGTACAACTACTTTACACATATTAAATGGAAGGAAATTTCTTCTATTTTTTTTATTATTGTCAAGCAAAAGAAATCACCTTGCTCTCAAACTTAAGGTTAAAATATGCGTAAACTTACAATATTATATTATACTCAAAGTTATTGGCTACATTATTCACTCCAAATATGTAAACAATATATAAAACTGTCGGCCTGTTGTTTTGATTCTTCGGAAAGGTTTGAAATTCCGATTTCTTAAGAATACTTGCTTAAGCTTTTGATACTTTACGTTCAATACAACAAAACTTTAAAAACAGATTTAATTTTTTTGAAAAGCTAAACAATTGACCTTGATACACGACATTGAAAATATGGGATATTTGCAAACGTGCTTAAGAGAAGTACGCCTCCTCCGCTGGCAATTCGCAACACGTGGAGGAGAGATTCACAACACGTAGAGGAAGGATGTCAGCCCAAACGACAACCCAGGACGTATCTAGTTCAGTTCTCGGGTCAACGTCCTGGAAGAGCTCAACCTGCGCCGCACTCCGGAGCGTTCCAATGCCTCCTCGCGCGAATGCTCCATGGGCAGGGCCTTGACGCCCGCGCACCCCTCCACACCCGGCCAAGGGCTTCGCGCGCCGCCTAACGAGGGCGCCGCCTTAACGAAGGGCCGCGCCGCCATAATTACGTCTCTTGCGGCGCCTTGAAACGCGACTTGGCCCCGCGCAGGTGACGTTTCGCCGGATGAGCGGACGGCGAACGCTGGGCAAAGGACCGAATAGACCCCCCTCCACTCCCGCTCCTCCGCTAGCCACCGCTTCACTTTCCGCCGAGGGATCAGGAAGCACTTCAGGCACAGGGCGAGGTGGTTTACGCTCATCGTTCGTGTCAGCTGCGTAGGTACCGTAAAGGTAATTATCACCGGTAATAAACGACACTATCTTTTCAAGCAATACCTCATGTATACACTTGTTTGTTTCTTATCTAATCTCACTTGAACTATATTCAAATCTACTAATTCAGTTCCCACTGGGAGAGGTGGCTCAAGTCATCAACTGGTGTCACTGCAGTGCCTCTGACCACGAAGTCCAAGGTTCGAGACTCAATAGTGACAAGATTTTCGACAGTAGTTAGATAGCTAGGACGATATCAGTAGTTGCCTGGCCGAGAATTCTAGCGACCGGCTGCTCTGATCGGTAGATTTTCGTAGTTTCTCCCATCATGACCAGGCGAATGCTCTGAATAAAACACCTTTTCAAAGGGGCAACGGAACGAGCGCGATCTTTCCTTCCACTTCCTTGTCCTGCCCACAACCCTTACCTACACTTACACTCACATGCACTATAAAAACGCACATGCCAGGACACCGGTCGTGGGCTTAGATCTTGCCTCGGCAGTGGCTATGCCCCGCTGGTGGGAGAATTCTGTTTGGGAAAAACCCCGCTTGCCGACGGTAGGGTGGCGCCAGATCTCACCATCCTCCGCGGGAAGTTCAACGCCACCTCCCGAGGATAAAACATGGACTACACATACGGGACCAATAAGCTTAGCAGTTGATGCACCAGGAATAATTAATTAACCAATTAGACTGATCCTGCTCTTAGAGTCTTCGCCGGCTACGTCTGTCGAGGCTTTCCTGTATTGTTTCGGTCTCTTCGACATGTATCTTTCAGACATTATTAAGTAGTTTAGTAACCCCAATTGCTTTATCGATCGTTCGTTGTGTTTATGAGCGCTTCGAACGTACAGCAGTGTGAGGCAGATGAACATCTCCTGGCGGTCGCTGCTCCGCTCGGGAAGCCTCCGAGTGCGTGGTGTTGCTACCGCCACCGCCGCCGCCGCCGTCGCCTCCAAGCGCGCAGCGCGACACCTCGCGGCGTCGGCATAATGAGCAAGGCGATATCGGAGCCCCCTCCCCCCCCCCCCACGCGGCTAACGAGGCGGGGCGTGGCGGCTGCGCGCTGGGGCGGCCCGACGCGTCGGGGCGAAGCGAGAGGCTCACCCAGGAAGCCCAACTGTGCCCTCGCTGGAACACGCCGAGGGCAGAGATGTGGAGGTTGGTTGACGTACGGTGATCGGGAATCGGAAATCCGAAACTGAGGGTCGGTATGAGAAGTAAAGCGAAGGCGAAGTGTCGAGAGGAGTGGGTGTAACCGTGCGCGTTAGAATGTTGTCTCTGAGGGGTGAGGCAATGAAATTGGTGGAAGGAAGAGAGTCAGAAAGGACAGATCGAAGTATCAGTGGCACGGGACGTGAAACAAAATGGAACAGGCGGCAGACGGAAGAAGTGTGTGAGAGGAAGACATCTGCTGTGTGAGGGTAGAGAACGAAAAATTGAAAAAAACTAAAATTTACACTTTCGATTAGGAGGGATTTTCTATTTGCTATTGCTTCTCATACTGAATTGAAAGTATGTAAAATACAATGAATCCTATTGCTTCACTCTTAGGTCAACCCATTCCGAAAAGATTTTCAAAAAAATTTAAAAGAACTCATAAGATATGTGAGGTATACAGACTTGTAATTTACAGATGCGTTATTTAAAATTGAATTTTCCTCCCTTCTTGACTCCCTGAGCATCTGCTCCAGGAAGAGGCTGCGTTGCTTTGCTGAACTAAAGGAAGAGTGCGGGTCACAAGGAAAGAGGGGGGCGGCGAGAAGCAGGGGTGCCGAAGACAAGACAATGGAACAACGGCGAGCAAAGGCCTCGCAACGGTCTTGTCAGTGTATCTCTTCCCAGCCACCTAAGGGCACGGTTGGGAAATTCTCCATGAAAAGTGTTACCACTTGAGCAAAAACAAGCACCCAAGTCTCATCAATATTTTCTAAAGTAGATTCCGGAGCGCCGCGCAGTTTTCCGAGCAAAACTATAACCAAATGATTCCATTAATGCATTTAACCAGTGAAATAATTGATATAATTTATCTTGTTATTAAAGACATCTCATTTTCATTGGCACTGTAACAATAAAAAGTTAGCTTCAAATTAATACAGGCAACAGTTATTAAAAAGTGTATATTTCGTAAACACATACATACAATTAATTTACAATCTTATAAGAAGTAAGTTTCTCAGTCAGGAAATAACAATGAAACCTGCCGTGTCTGAAAGTGAACGAGCCAACAAGAGAAAAATGTTTACGCTGCGTGTAATTGCTTTCAAAGCAACCAAGTCCAGGATTCCTGCATCCCATGACGAAGCAAAATGCTCCGAATTACGCGACTTGAAACACGGCCGCGTAAAGCGCGTGAAACGCAGAGCATAAAATCAAGTTCACCGCAAATATTCATAATTAGCCACATCCTGCTGCCGCGGGAACTCACTTGGACTAATTGCGCGGCGATGGCGGTTCGCGCCGGGGCGCGCTGCACCGCTCATAATGCAGTGTCGGGAGGGCGCCGGGCCAGGCCGCGCCGCGCCGGGTTTATTTAGAGTAATGAAATTCGCAATGCACAATGTATTAATTTTGTTCCCGTGCAATGCGTCTTCGGGCTCCCCTCCACAATGGTTTCCCCTCTCCCCTTCCGGCTGTTCCTTGCCGGATGTCGCGTTGCTGGAAGCGCCCCTCTCGGCAACAACTCGAACTTTCCTTAAGCGCTTTGCCCACCTCCTCTCCAAGTCGTTCACATGTGATTAGAGAGCGTGAGAGCTTTGTTTACGGCTATTCTTTCGATCTTATTGTATTGCTGTATTCTAATGTACGTCTTCCTCGCATTCAAGACAATAACTGGTCTAAAAATCGTGCTCATCCTGTTATGTCGCACTGTTTTCTAGCATATGTAATGATCACCCTATTATTACTTGAATACAAAATTTATTTTTGTTTTCCATTGGATATTATATGTTATTGAAAAAGGATTTGTTGCATACAAACTTCAATTCTCGAACATAAATCATCTGTAAAAAAGGTTGTATAAAAATCTGTGTTTAGAAAGTCTCAAATTATGTGTGAATCAAACGATTTTTCCGTACTCTGTAAAATACTCGTATCTTTAACATGAGAAGGAAACGGATGTTAAGTAGATTGCAAGCGACAACCTCTCGTTGACGTTTGTCAGAATTATATTTACTGTGATCTGACACTTACGGAAGGTGAAGGAAACGGAAAAAATAAATCGTATCTTCCTTCAAGGCTAACTGGCTGTACGAAATAATTTTAATACCAAAAAAAATTGCATTACCAAATATTAAATTAATTTACGAAGTCATAAAATAAACAATTTTTGAATGAATCAGTCACATCGCAACTATAATGGCATCTAACGTTTCAAAATTGATATTCAACAAGAACAATCTTACGAATATTTTTTAAAAATATTACTCTTTTAAAGTCACTCTAGTGATTGGTAAGCTGCTTTTCCTTTTCGATTCCAGGCAGAGGTGCATAATGACTCACAAACTCAGAATCAAGTTCTGAAGCGGGCGCACTGCGTGCTCGAAATATAGAGTTAGAAAGATAAGATTGTCCATTGAATAGGAGAATCAGTTTACGCGTTTTGTAGTTTTCTCTACAATCGTAGCTTATATTTCAGTCAATTTTCTTTCGCCTATGGAACTACGCTGATCCTATCCGCAACGACCTAAAAATCCTAAAGGTCGCCTAAAAACGTCCAATTTAGCACATGCCCGCCGACATTAACATCTTAAATAAGGTATTCAATAATAATGTAGGGTGAAAGATTGATAATTTGAGAAGCTTGGCAAGCAGCATATCTGGACAAAAAGTAAAAGCCTATTTAAAGAGCGAGAGTTTAAAATAACCAGTTACAGAAGAGGTACTGGCAGAGAAAAAGGGCTGTAACAATCAGAAATGGCTGGTAAAAAGAATAGGGATAATGATGAAAGAATGGAAGGGAAGAAGACGGTTATAAAATGAGTAAAAACTGGGAGAAGAGAAAAAAGGTCGTTGACTATGAGAAGATGAACGAAAGAGAAGAAAGGGGGAAATAGATGTGCTGGGGATAAGAAAGCAGCGGAGGAAAAGACAGCGATGGTAAAGGAGGGGCAAGAAAACGAAAAGGGGTCGCAGACGACAGACCGGATGGGGAGGGGGGTAGAGAGGACGGGGAGCGCAAGATTCATTAGAAGACCCTTTTTGCTCTTCACCGCAAGTTGCGGCCGTTACGTCGGCTGCGCATGATATTCGCATCGGCCGCGCGATTTATTCGCGTCGTTTTTTTCCTCGCCGGCACGCGGCCTCTCCGCGCGGGCGGGAACGAGCTCATAAAGAGAGGCAGGGGCGCCGCGAACTGAAACAAGAACGTCAACCCGTTTTTACCGCTCTCCCCGGAACGCGCGGGGGGGGGATTATCGAATATTTGGTCGGTCGACAGTGCATCGCGGCGCGGTGCGACAAAGCGGGCTCGTAACCGCTGTGGGGCGATAAAGCGGAACGTCTTTCACGCGCCGCTGTTCGCGGGGCGCAATGCGTGCTGGATGGAGGCGCTGCGTGTCGCGAGAAAAAGCCAACGATACTTGCAAAGCTGAGCGAGGAGATAGCAGCGCGGCTCGATGCTCTTGGCATGGCGACGGGAAATGCTCAGGATAGCGTGGGGTGCGACAGCAACTAGGCAAGTTAGATTTTTTGTGGGAGAGCGAAGGTTATGAGGGTGGTGAAGACGGGATGAGATGGGTTGCGGTGCATTATAGCTGTGTCAAATTAGACCAAAAACTGGTGACCGACGGAAAAAAATTCAGTAGTTTTGAAAATTGACACGATTGTTTGTTGGTACTTATTGCATAACATAATAAACATCCTGGAATGAGGGTGGTGAGCCGGGGGCGGGGGAGGCGGGGGTGTTGAAGGTGATGTTTTGGAGATTTTTTGCGTATATCGCCATAACTATCAATCCTACCGAAAATTATGTTCAATACAGAATTAAAGTAGACAAAATTCTTACAAAAACGTTTGACAGTTTATTACTTCCGTGCATTGAACATATTATAACATCATACGAGTATATATAAGAGAGATAACTAGAAAATGGCTTTGTAAACAAAAACAAGGTCTTTCAAGCCTATAACACCAAAGCCTAAAACACCTATTTTTACAACAAAAGGATGTAGAAATCTATCTACTATATTAGATTTTTCCGAGATAGTGGATGATAGTGGAAGATGGTTTGCCAAACTTTAATTTTTATAGAACATAATTTTCGGATGGATTTGTAATTATGGAGATATGTATGCAAAAATCATACGCAAAAACCTTCAAACTTCCCCTCCCTCCCTTCCCTCGGCTCACCCGGCACTTCGATATTTTTAATATGTTGTGCAGTAAGTACCAACAATCATGCCAAGTTTCAAAAATCCGGATTTTTTTTCACTCGATTTGTCTAATTTGACTGAGCTACTGAGACAGTTTGGCAGAGGTGAAAAAAGGATAATAGCAAGTTTGTGAACCGGGTTGCGTCGTGAGGGTACGAAAATGTTGGTGGATGTGGGGGGGGGATACTTTGTGGGGTCAAAAGGGCCGGGGGAGGGAAGAATGATGTGGCGAAACGTGGCAAACGGCATACCTCGGGTCCACAAAGGAAGTGATGCGTGGGTGCGATGGGGGTACTTTCGAGGTGGGGTGGCGCCCGGGCCGTGGAGTGATGCGTGGTCAGAGTGGTGCGGGGCTGGGAGGAGAGGCGGTGGTGTGGTGCAGCGAGGACTGAGTGTGAGGCACTTGATGGCGCCGCAGACGGCCACCCGAAGCGTCGCCAGCCAATAAGAACACGTCCGTGGCCGCCGAGGGAGTGGGTGAAGTGGGGGGGGGAAGGTGGGGAAAGAGGTTTACGGTGCTGCATCGCGTCGTGAGGAAGCCGTTAAGAGCTGAGCGGCCGCGTAAAGACGGAGGCGCTTTATTAACCATAGCCTGCGGCGCGATTCGCCGCTGGGAAGTGGCTAGCATCGAAGCCAGGCCTCTGTTGGGGCACTATGGGACCATTTACGTCGGGTCACGAACCCAGCTCTCTCATCCTTTATATCACCTGTTTTCTTTAATTCCTTTGCATAATTTTGAGGATTTTAGTTCTTGGAAACTTTCTGTTCTTTGACATTCTGCGTGTTTTATATTAGAGTTGTTTTCAGATACACATGTTCTCGATTTTATCTTAACCTTGTTTACAGTTTCGCTTTCCTTCACTTTTTATTTTAAAGCTCCAGTCATGGTTCAGCGTATTCTCTTCAATATATTCCACACTGCTTCTTTGAAAGGCGAGAGCAATCTTTTCCCTTCTCTCACTCGCGCTTCTTTGATACTCCGCAGCGTGTCTCTTTTCATTATCGTCTGTTGTTGGTGACGCTTGAGTCGTCCGCTGTAAACGCGGTAACAAAGTGCCTACTGCCGAGCGCGTGGTCGTCCAGCGCAGAGAGAGCCCTGGGGCGGCGGGTTCTTGCCGCTTCTCAGCCTCGGAGGCCAGTGCCCGGCTGCCCGCCTCCGCCGGAGACCTGCTCGATGCTCTGATGCGGCTGCTCGTCGCGCTACATGAAAGAAAGATCGTGGTTTCGAAGAAGAGAAGTGCCGCAAAACTCCAAACCATGACATTTTAATTCATTACTTTTCTTCAGAAATTTGTATCGTTGGTACGTCAAAGTATTTGTAAGTTACCGTCAGATAGATAAAATATTGCCTTTGAAAAAGGTCATTTTGCTTCAAGTGATGCTTTGGACACTGAATTCTATGAAGCAAAATGTTCGAGTCTAAGACAAATGCAAATGTAGACGCTAAGAGAACGGCCACGATATATTTATCGTTCACCCCTTAGTAGTACAGCTTCCTGATTCCATACAAAATTATCTTCCATAAAAATATCCTATCACAAAACAAAGTTTGAAATCCTTGTAAATGCAATCACTACGAATGTAATTTGCGAATGAACAATTGTCATTGACATCTAAAAATATTTTAAAATTTTCATAACTACTGCTTTCATATTGTCTAATGATAATACAAAGAAGCTGCATATAAAATTTATATAACCTTCTTGAATTCAAAAATGAATATTTTTTCAAATATTTATTAAAATGAATATTTTTTTCCAGCTGATTGAAACACTCAGCCGTATAATCTTTATATTTAAAACACTGCGGGTTTTCGTTTAGAAAGAAGTTTGAACTTGCTATTTCGTGCTGGAGAGGGCCGTGATAAGTTATCACAACCACATATTAACTTATTTTACAAAATAAACACTAAAATTTAATAATAATTTAAATTTAATAGAATAAACGTTTATCCGTCGTCATTTGTCCATTGCGTTATTGGGAGGTATCAAGACCAACTGTAATACAGAATACAAAGTTTCGCTGTCTACCGCGAGTAAGCATGTGAAGAGTGAATTGTAGTAAGCGAAACAAAGATAGCGAGATTTTGAAGTTGGAAGATTAAATGTTTTTACATGCAAAGGTTGGTGAGTCACCCATTCATTATTGCTTTTTAATTATCTCGATTTTACTTTTATATAATAACTTAATTGTTTTAGGCACTAAGAAGACAATGCGCTAGGTGCCCGAAGCTCACGTTAATAAAAACTTGTGAAAACCCGTTGAATGCCAGAAATGTAGTCCGAGGATTTAATTAATAAAAACTAATTAAGTAAATAAAGACAATATCCATCAATTTTAGTAAGCATGTGAGCATGTGTTTGTTTACCAAAAATTAGTAATTGTAAGTGAACCTTTTTGTTTTTAAACGAAGGAGAATAGTAGGTTTTGCTGTCATATTTCACTAGAACATACATGCCCAAATCTTGGTAATAAAAATTATTTTAATTTAATTTTAGGGGCCATGTTTAACTCTGCGTTGACAAAGACAATGATTATATTGTTCTAGAATTTGTTATCTTTCTTCATTTCATTAGTATTTGACTACAATTTCTCAATGACAATGAACAATAGGTTTGAGATTTTAAATTTTCCGTATAGTGCGTACGTAGTACTTTTTGGTGGCAACATTTCTGCAGCTCTTCCTTTTGTAAGTTATAAAAACAAGGGTTCAGCCAGTACACTTTTAAGTTCGGAGCAATGTTTGGTTTACATCAAGCGCCCCAAGCCGCCACATTGTTCCCGAGCGCGACAGTCGAGCAGGTGGACGCGCCGGCGGCTGTCTGCCCCAGCGGCGGCCAAGCAACCTCGCACGCGGTTTCTTTCCCGCGCAGCCCCAAAGAATACGCGCCCCAAAGAATAAACGCCACAAAAGGCGTGGCTGCCCCGGCGCTGCGACCGCCCCCGCCCGCATTGTTTCTCGGGCTGAAAGCGCGGCCTTACGCGCACGGCGCGCGGACAAAACGGCTTCCTTCCGGCGCCCCGCCCCGCCTCGCCTCGCCTCACCTCGCCCTGCCCCGCCCTGGCCCGCCCCGCTCCGCCTCACCCCACCCCACCCCGCCCCGCCCCGCCCCGCCCCGCCCCGCCCCGCCCCGCCCGGCCCCTCCGCTCCGCGCAGCTCCTCTCCCTAGCCCCGACACGCAAAACGCTTCGCACCGGCCTTTAAAAATACACAAGGTCCCCTGCCCCTCCCCTCCACGCCCCACCCCACGCGCCCCAGCAGGGCTTGTTACGGCCTTTGCCAACTTTTCAATGATTTTCGCTGCATACAAATGGCTGCTTAAGCTCGCGAGGACCCGCCGGTTGGAGTTTTGTAATTTCAATTTTTTGGAATTGGCCTTGTCGCCGAAAGTGGCCTCGGGCCTCATAAAAATTTCGCGTTGCGCCCTCGTAACACGGGAAGGGCTCGCGTAGGAAGAGGTCACCGCTGGCGCCGACGTCTGCGGCGGCGAAGGTGGGTGGGAGTGCAAGCAGCCTCATAAATAGGTGGCCCCGTTCCTTGGCTTTGTCCTTGGATGGGGTTCAGGTCGGAGGTGTACGTGGCGTAGGAAGTATAAAGTTGAGGTACATATAATTTCTCTCATTAAAATCTGACCTAGAAGGAGAAAGATGACATGGCTAGATTTTCTTACATGATAGTCAGTTACGATTAAAAAACATGTTTCATAGAAGCATGTTTAGAGAGGTTACGCAAATCCATAAAAACTGAGAAATAATAGTATATGTGCTAAATGCGTACATTCTCTCCATTTACATATTCCTCCATACAATCACTCCATTCTCTCCATTTTCATATTTTACCGAGTGTTTGGCATTTTACTGACTTGGGATTATTCCGAATACATTCGTTTTGTTCTTGTATTACAGTTGGGTATAATTATTCAACCTGTCACTTCTATTTCATTTGTCTCAACTGGTTTGAAACCCTGCAAAGTCATTGAGAAATAAAAAACTACAAACGACGTCTTCTAAGATATTTGTATTGTCCTTATTGGATAAAACAAAATTGTAGTTAATATTTTTGTGTACTTGAATGGCTTTTAACTCTCAACCTCTTTTTGAAAGGGGGTCTCTGAAGAAGCGTTTGACTGATAGTGTAATCATTATTGATAAACTGTTGTATATGATACAGATGGGTTCAAATGCTTCCCAACGTTCAATCTGAAGAAGAAAACTACAATATCTATATAATCCCACAGCCTTTGTTTCAACATCATTGTGTTTTAATACTTCGGATAAAGAACGTAAGTTTTGTTTTAAAATCATGAAAGTTTAGGCCACTATTTAAATTAAATATTAACTAAAAAATTATCTCAAAGTATTTTGCTCTATTGTTTTAATTTGTTAGATTTCCTACGCCCACTTTCCAAAGGTCAATTATAACTCTACATTTTAAAATACATCTAAAACATCAGAGCTCCATAATTTAAACGGCCTGATCAAAAAATAAACTGAAAAATATGCACTATTTTCAATACTGAGTTTTCGACGGAAAATCAATCTTGTAAAGAAACTGCTAGGAAAAATAGTTACTCTTTTACAAGTGTTTTTAGAGTAGAGGGGTAACGATTTTTTGGTTTAAGTATGAGAAGACACCGGCGTACCAATTGCAGCAATTTTTGGAGATGTAATATTTTTACGCAAGACTGGAGCCTTGAAAATATGAAATGTTTAAAACAGAATTTCTATTTAAGAGTACTTCAATATTCCCCCTTCGCATTGCCTCTGGCAATGTTAGTCCAAAGTGGCTCAAGGTATAAAGGGAAGAAATGCACCGTACGGCAATGAGACGCCGCCTTTTCAAGTGGCGGATCGCCCGACAGCAGAAAGCAGCGCGCTTTGCGGCCATTCGGCGAATAATGGTGCTGTGTGTGCGGCGGCGCCGCTGAGCGACTAGCAACAGGGGGCGCAGGGGACGGGGAGGGCCACACGAAAGAGGAGCGGCGGAGTTTCTCAAGGCGCAGCGAGGCCGCTCCGATGGACACGGTGTTGGTCGCGAGCGGGGCGGGCAACGAGATGGAGGCAAGACGGGGAGAGGGATGAGAGAGGCCGACGGGGCCGCGCAGGCGATGGAGGGGGGGGGCACGAGTAGAGGTGATGGTGGAAGGCCGGTGGGAGATTGTGTGGGTGGTAGGAACTGTGGCGGGGACGGATATGGCGGGAACGGAGACGTGGCATGCTGCAATGTAGCTGGATGGGGAACGAGGCAGGGTGTGGAAGGAGACGTGGCGGGAAGGAAATGGGGCCAAGACGCAGATGAAGCGGTGGAGGAGTGGCAGGCAGGAGGCGTGACGGGGACAGAAGTATGGCCGGGACGATGGAGGGGAGGGGATTGCGGCGTGGCGGGGTCGGAAGTTCGGTGGGGACGAAGGCATGGCGGGGACTGTGGTGGGCGGAGATTGTGGCGGGGTGGGGACGGGGGCGGGACCGGGAATGAGAAGGGGGCGGGGACGGAGATGATGCGGAGGTGGAACGGGGATGGATGTGATGTGGGACGGAGGCGGGCCCGGAGGTGGGCGTGAGGGCACGCGCGGAGGTAGGAGCAGGCGGGGAGGCGTGGCATGGCCGGGGAGGGACGGGACGGGACGGGGCGGGGCGGGGCGGGGCGGGGCGGGGCGGGGCGGGGCGGGGCGGGGCGGAGCCGTAGCGGCAGCGCCAGGCGCATTACGCTCGGGCTTTTGATTCCCAATCCCTCGAATCCCCCTCGCTTTATTGAAAAGATCCCTTTGTTCGGATCTCCGCCAATTTTCGATACTTTAAAGCCGGCTGTAAAGATGAGAGCGATTTCTTGATGCCCGATAAAAGTGCGCCGCCGCCTCCGGCCCTGGGAAGCGCGCGCCGCGGAGTCTTCGCCGCCGCCGCCCCCCGCTCGCCCTCCCAGACGCCCCGCGCAGCGCGGGGGAGGGGCGCTCTAAGAGAGCGGAGCACGCGACTCTTCGGTCACACGTGCGGCTACTCATGTGTCCACGTTTACTTGTGACGTTTCGAAACAAATTGTGTGTGGCGTTTGGAAAAGAATCAGTTCATGGAGTTCCAGTTCGTATTTTCATAATAATAACTAGTATTTATTTTAATAATCAGCTACTACGTTATTTGAACAAATATCCGTGGGTTTAATTTTTTAAATTGAAAATAAACTGCTGAGTATTCAGAATATTTTCTGCTTTTTTATATTCCAGAAATGTATTTGTGAATGTAAGGTAAGTATAGTCATGGCAATTTTGCTAAATAGATCAGTTTCTAATTATTTGTACTAAAAGAGTTGATATAAAATAATGAGTAATAATATCAAATAAAAAATGAGTCAGCATAATCACTAAATTGTTTAGGGGAGTAATTTGGTTCATTAACAATTAAACCGTTATTACGAAATGAAATATGTATAACGTACTTAGAGAGAACGTACTTATAAAGAACTAGTTAATAATCTCCTGAGTAATAACACGACTTGACTGCATCTCAGTAATATTATTATTATTATTATGTACAATTATCAAACCGATTACTGTATAACCGGTTGTAGGGCAAAACGCAGAATTTAGACAGACAATTCGAAGGCAGAGACAATAGTGTTGCTGAGAGCCCACATTACACATCAAAAATTCCTCGTTGATAGACCAGGGTTCGGCTGCTGCCAAAAGGTGAATCCAGAGTCCTGGAGCTGCCGCATGTTGCCTCTGCACCCATGGTGGAGAGGAAGGGGGACGGCGTGCCAGCACAGAGGGCGCCGATCTCCTTCCCCCTCGCCGCTCACGCCCCTTCGTGTCAGGCGGCTCCCATTGAAAGTGAAGGTGCGAGGCGCCCTTCTCTCATCGTCGCGTGGCGCCCGTCGCTCGTCGCCCCGCGCTTAATAAAACTTTAATTAGGGAGATATTTCTCCTCCGGCGCAATCGGCGCGGCGGCGCGACACTGTCGCCCTCATCCCCCTCGCCCACGCCCCCGTCCTGCCTACACCCCTGCCCCTGCTCCCGACTTCGCCCCCACCCTCTCCCCAAGGATCCCTCCCACGCCCTCGCCTTGGTTCCGGCCCCGCCCATACACCTTCGCCCACTCCTATGCCCACGACCCCACCCTCGTTCTCACCCCCGAGCCGCCCTCGCCTCCACCTTCGCCCCGCCAACGCATCTATTCCGCCCACGGCCCCACCCTCGCCTTGTCCCCGCTCTCACTCCGCCGTCACCTCCGTCCACGCCCTACTGCGTGCGAGCCCGGAACCGGCAAACTGCTTAATATCGCCCCAAGTTACGGCGGAGTTGTAAGGCGCTAAAACAGCGCCCCGCAAAAGGATTCCAACTTGTATTCGCTTTCGACTAATAAGGCCCGCGGGATGTGCGCTCGGCAACTGAGACACAGGAGGGTGAGGGGAGGGTCGGAGGGGGAGGTCTGCTAGCGACGGAGGCGGCCGGATGGGGGCAGGCGACGAAGGGGGCTGTGAAGGTTGTAGGTGATACGAACAAAGGGGACACGGGGAATGAAAGGGATAGCGGAAACGTTGCAGGAGCTGGTCGGGGTAATGTATAGAAATGAGAAGCACGTCTCAAATAAGGAGGGTACTTAGGACATTAGCTAGGTAGAAATTGCAAGTCGTTACGTTGTAAAAACCCAGAATTATCAAGCAGAAAATGCGGGACATGTAATAAGCCTGTAAAAAAAATTATGAGTATACATTGTCCTGTTTCATTGCCGGTATGTTCTGATAAAAGAATAATATAACATGTTAAATAATAAGATAACATTAATGAACTAAAAATCTGAATTTCTTCGACACTTCCAAAGCTCGTAATTCGTTTCTATTGTAAAATTTAAAATAGAGAAGTTTAGAAATAATGTACTGATTAATACTGTCGTTCAAAACGCAAAGAGTAGTCGCAGGAATAGACTACATCTGAAGACACTTCAATAGTGTTGAAAATGAAAACGAACTTTTGTGACGAATGTCTTCCAAAAAATAAACCACACAGAAAAGAGAATAATACGCATATTGCAAGCTAATTCATTATAATACACATATTGCAAGCTAATTCATTATAATAGTTTCAATTTTTCATGCTTTTAAATGTAGCTGATTTCATTCAGTGGAAAAGAATCAAGTGCTCGAATGTAAAAATCACGACGGCAAGAGCGAAGGAGAGGAGGAGGACATACGTACGAAAGGAAGCAAAAGCTGGGATCGCAGAAAGACACAGAGAACTCAGAGAGCAAGAGACAGACATTAAGAAGTTCATGATAGAGAGAAGATGACACATACAAAGAGGCAGACAAGGTACAGGAGCGAGGGTGGAGCGTGTGGCCGAAGCAGGCGCTGCGCGCGAGGCAACTGTCCCCCGCGACGGAGAAAAATGTCGTCCAGGAGCGCACGCAAAAGGCTCATCAGCTCCTGAGCCCTCGGGCCTAGCGCCCTACGCCCCACGATCTGCACGCGCCAACCCCCTCCTCCCTCGCGCTCGCACGACTTCCCCTTGGCTGCATCGCAGGTCGCGTACCTCACTTCGCCACACCCCGGCAGAAGAGGGCAATTCACCTAGTTGAAACTTCCAATACAACAAGGATACAGCAAAATTACAGACGTGCGCGTGTCAAGTGGTTGTACTAGGCAACGCGCAGTTCGAAATTTATTTTTATTTATGATCTAGAAAGGGCGCTTTCCTGATATTGGTAGGAAGAGCACCGCGCCTCATTGAAAGCCCAACCGACGCGCAGGAGCTCAAATTGGAAATGCGAGCGGAAGGGAAAAGATGAAATTGCTCCACACATGCCCTGCAGCAGCGGGGGGGGAGGGCCACCACAGCTCGTGGGCGTGGGCGTGGGCGCCGGGCCGGTGCCGAGGGCGCGGAGGGGGGCACGGGGGAGGGGGCGGGCGTAAGGACGGGCGCGCGGGCGGGATGGGGTCAGGGGCGTGGGCGGTGGGGAGTGTGGCGGCGGGGGCGGGGAAGGGGGCGGGGCGCGGAGCGCGACGAGGGACGCGCGCCCAGTGAATGAGGGCTAATTGGCACTGGCGCGCGGCCGATATGCAGATACGAAGCGATGCGCGCGCGGGATATTGAAACCGGCTTCCGCCCCCGCCGCTCGCCCCCATTCAGCGCCCATTCGCCCGCGGCGGCCGCGGGGCGCACTGAAGGGCGGAGGGCGAGACCGTGGCCGCAAAGGTTGGCAAAGGCGAAGGGCGGGCGGAAGGGAATGTAGGACGCGCCAGCAGAACAGGAGAAGCGTCTTGAGGAAAGGAGGCGGACGCGGTAGCAGCAGAGGGGTAGGCGTGCAAGGGATGACGAGCGTTGCGGATGCGGCGGACTGCAAGGGGCTGGGCCTTTGCAACGGAGCTCTCCGTGAGGTCGCGCGAGGTCGCTGGCCGCGCCGCGCCGTATAGAGAATTGCCGTGAAATTGACGCATTACTCTCAAAGCCCCGCAGCTCTTAGTGGGATTCCCCAACTGCAGGGCCGATGCACACGCGATTTCCCCCCGAGGAGATGAATGACCGGTGGACTTGAGCGGTGGTTAGTTCCATCGCATATGGCCTTTTCATTGCACTAACACTAATCATAATGTGTGATAATTTCGTTAATTGCGATCGTATGGTTAAGATCGGACTTTCAAATGCAGTTAATACGGTTCTTTAAAATGAAAAGGAAAATAGTTTGATTACACTTTTGAGTAATACGATGAAAAACTGAAAGAACATAATACCATTCCTTCTTTAACCAAGTGCACATCATTATATTTCAGCATTTTTCTTCCCATGTTCATAATACACAAAAGGAGATATTTAAAAAATTGTAATATTTGTGAATGACTTTAGTAGTAAATTATAGATTCCTCGAGGACGAATAATCGAATGCTACACTAATATTCTAAAATAAAATGCGTTCATGACAATTATAGAGAGCACTCAAATGCGATGTAATATAAAATTTGTGTCGCATTTACTTTGTTAACAAACAAACCTAGTTTCATAAAATTAAAATTATCATTACACTCCATAATTAATCAAACAAAAACACAACACGATATTCGCAACTCAAACAACTATTAATTTAGATGTGTAGTTAAATGGAATGTTAAAGTAGAACATTTCAAATTCAATAATCCAAAAATAAATATTTCAGAATCGGTAGTATTTTTATATTCTTCGTAATAATATATATAAAAATTGCCTCCAAGAGCCCAAGAACGTATTGACACATTCACCTTCAATTTAAAACTCAGAAAAGTACACTTTACAATTTGTATTTAATTTCAGTCCAACTTTTTGACAAAATGGCAGAGCTGTTTGTTTTCCCACAATCCTTTCTATGGCACAAAAGATGAGCAGCTACAGCAATTTCTCGCCGTTGCCTGTGTAGTTTAGAGAGCGTATTAAACATAAATAGAGTATTTGTACAAAAAAGGAAAAGAGGAATAAACAGAGCCTTCGCATGGATTGCGAGTGGGGCCTGGGGAGGGGAGGGGAGGGGAGGGGTGGGAAGGGGAGGCGATAGGGGGGCAAAGCCTGGCTTACGCCTCGCGAATCCCGCGGGCGAATTGGCCGGCGCGGCACCATGGCGCAGTAATGCGATTTTTTACAGAATCAAGAGAGCAGTTGCTCGCACGCTCTGTCCGGTCCGCACCACCCCGCCCCGCTCCGCCCAGCCCCGCTCCACCCCGCTCCGCTCCGCCCCGCCCCGCTCCGCCCCGTTCCGCCCACTCGTTCCTCCCCGACCCGCCCCTTCTCGACTGCCCCTCCCAACCCCGCCCCGGTCCAGCTTGACCCAGCCCTCGACGCGGCGGGCTTTCATTTCGGGTTTGTTTATTGGCGAGGGACTGCGCCGCCCCTAGCCGCCCCCGCCCCCGCCCCGCCCCGCCCCGTCCCGCACCTCCCCGCCCCGCCCCGCTTCACCGCGTACCGATGGAACGCGCAGCTGACTCCACATATCGCCCCAGGCAGATGACAAGATTAGCGCACCAAGGGGGTCGCGATAGGGTTGTCGTTTCGGACCAATCCACGAGGGGAACGGTTAACGCTGCAGGTTTCAAGGCAGGCTCATGCGGAAGTCACTGTTTACTAATGTTACATTTGTGGTGGACACAGGATGTTTGTGAGAGTTCTTCTGGAATTGCGCGCTATCATTTGGTGATTTTTACTATTTTCCGCTCTTCATATTCAACTCCGTAATTCACAATTTTCCTTCGAAATCATCGCTGCATTTTATTGATAATAACCCAACCGGTACAAGTTCACCAAGTGCAACCGACACCTCTTTTCCGGTAAACCAACATAATTGCAAGCTTGGTTCATAAATGAAAACTTTATGCAGATTCCATGAATCAACATGATAAATTTCAGTAACTTCCGCTCTGGCAGACGGCAATTTGCGAAACTTGTTAGCAAGTAGCCAAAATTGTATATTATTAATGGAGGGAACAAGATCAGAAGTTACAAATATTTTAAAACAGTTGTAAAACAAGGTTGGTCAATTGTTGGAAAGAGAAAGATTTACTCAGAGGTCATAACTTAGGTTCTACTCAGTCATCTCAGAAACATCAGAATACGGAGTAGTCATTTACGCTAATGTAAATGTATAGGTACAGTTTCATTAACTTATCATTAATTTCATTAACTTCTGCACAGGCAGGCAACATTTTTCGAAAATTCTATACAAATATTCAACACTGTAACAGAACAACAATGGAAGTAACAGAAGGACACATAATAAATAATGTAGAACAGTTTTAGAAGTTTTCTCACACATGCCCCAGACATTCCCTCTGGACATGCAAGTCAGGTGGACGAGTGGAAGTATGGAGGGTCGTGAAACTGGAAAAAGAGGATGGAGACCTGGTACGTGGTATAGAATGGACGGGAGACGGGAAATTGGCCGAAGCATTGAGTAAGGCCTCCTTTCACTATGGCAGAAGGTTGAAACGGGGGAAGAAGTGGGGAAATGGGCGACGGGTAGACGCGGAGAAGGCCCGAGAGGTGCGGATGTCAGAACCGGGAGGTGATGCGGCAGGCGAAAGACGTGGAGAAAGCGCCAAGCGCCAACCCCCTCCCTCCTTCCCACCACCCCCGCGCCTTTTTCGTCCCCGAGGGAGCGGCTTCGTCCCCCGCCTTAAGCGTTTTTGTGGAGCGGATTAGGCGCTTTGTCGCCGCCGAAATTTGGGAGGATTCGAGGCCCGTAACTCACCGCCGCGCCCTGCTAAGGCGCTGAGATACGGCTTCCGGCCGACTCGCCCAAGAACAGCGTCTGGGAATTCACGGCGGCGAAGGCGCGGACGCGGGCGTGGGCGCAGGCGCGGGGGTGGCGGTGGGGGCGGGGGTGGGCGCAGACATGGGCATGGGCGCGAGCGGGGAGGGTGACGGCGACGGGGGAGGGGTGACACTTCTTGAGGCAGCGCTTACCCTCAATTACAAGGGGGACGGGTGGCGGAGATAAGCCCAAGGCATTGGCAGCTCCGGCTTCGTCTCCCCGCTGTTTCCGAGTTTGGTGAATCTATGAATAAACAGTAGATGAATGGAAAATATAAATGATGACGGATTTGACATAAAATACGGGAAAGGGAATGCCCGCCGTTAACTCCGTTTTCTCTCAAATTGCTTGTATATGACACATATTCGAACGACCCGATAGGAAATTTCGAATTCTCCATGAACTATTTTTGAACTTATGTGAGTCACGGAATTTAGAAAATGAACGACTTGAATGTTTTTTAATCAATAAAAAGTTATATTTTATCAGTAATATTTTAATGAGTTTGATAAGTAAGTACTGCACTTGATTTCTTCAGGCCTCACTTTATTACCGGTAATAAAAACACTTCAAATGAGAAGCAATAAAAATAAACCGGGAAAAGAAATCGTTTGTGTTCTACTACATCAGATTACTGCAAAGGATGTTTCTAATGTAATAATATTATAATGATGAATAAAAAATGACAACCTCATCCTCAGATGAAACATAACATTATTATATTATTTGCAGTTTATCTCTTTTCTTAACATCAATTTGGTTTACCTTACAACATAGTATGTTACATTTATAAGGTAAAAAAGAAATAACTTCGATCATTAATGTCCTCTTGCTAAGTGTTACCGCTTGTGCTTGTTTCGATCAACATTACAAATAGTCGCAGAAAGTAGTGCAGAAAGAGACCACACAAAATATTTAAAAAATGAGATTTTAGGTTATTTGGTTTCTTCCCACATTATTATCCACAAACAGAAAAGATCTAAGCCTCATTTGACAACGTTTGTCTTCTATGATAAAAAACAACAACATGAAATATAAGTAACCCTACATTTATAATGCATCTTACATAATAAAGAAATGTAAACGTATATTTTTGTTGTATACCGGCATAATAAACGACTTTTCTGTTGCAAGAAATCATTTATGTTATACATCAAAACATCGTTCATAAAAGGGCATTTTGCGGAACAAATGATGACGTATTAGCATATTACGGCACAAATGATCGCACCACCATACATTCAGCCAATCGCAGCGAGAGAATCGTGGGGCAGACTCGTGGGGAGAATCGTGGGGTAAACTGAACAACCGACCCACCGTGTTCTTGCACAGATGCCAAATACCCGAGTCATCACAAAGAAAGTTGTTTAACAAAAATAAGTTTGATTCTCATAATTTTGTTACACAAAAGATCGCGTATGCAACTCGTTTATAATGCTGCTGTATTGCATTCGTACAAAATTTGAAAACTCGCTCCAAACATCATTCGTTTTTCAAAACATGTACTCATAAGGCTTAACATTATAAAGTAATCGCGTAAGCTACTTTTCTAAACCCATTCCACGGGGGGGGGGGAGGGGTTGGCCTCGTCCTGCAGTACACCGTCCTCGGTCGTGTGAAGTCGAACATTCCCCTTCCTGCCCGACACGGTCGATGCAGTGGCGAGAGAAACAGCGCAGCTACGCGACGCGTGGGTGCGCTCGCGGATCGCGACTACCGCGCGCCGCACCCGCCACCTCCCAGAGGCGCCGCGTGCGGATAAAAGCGGTTCACCGGCGGATGCGCTATCTCCAGACATTTATCTCTTTGTGTGCACGCCGTTATTGTTCTGGCGTTACACAAAATGAAATATTGCCTTCATAAATTGAGAATTAAAAGAGGAGTTTCGAATTAGCTGGCGTGAAACTGTGCTTTATATGTTGTGGAGTGCAATACGCAACTTCAAAATGTTAATATTGTATTAGAGTAAAATTGATACAATTCTACATGGGACATATATAATAGTACGTATATACGATAGAAAATAAAAAGCAATACATTAATGTGTTTACTTTTTATTGAGACATTGTTTGTTATTGTCTTCGATACGGACCTCGAAATATACTCCATAACGTACCTGGATCGAGAGGAACGTAGTTACGAGGGAAATATGAAAAAAAATGTGAGAGATGCTACACGTTCTCTTATGGAGGAAATAATGGAAGGGAATTATGGGAGGGAAGTATGAAAAGACAAACACAGTGACTATTTAGTAAATAAGTGAATCCTGCATCAATAAAATTTTGGATGTTATCTCGGGTGACAAAAAGCACTCAGACAGAGCCTCTCGGGCATATTGTCGCCGCTCGATCATTAGAACTCTTACACTATATAACTATTATTCATAAATATTGTATGAACTTTTTAATGATTGGCTTCAAAATCACTTTTTAAGATAATTTCTCCGAGAGAGAGTAATATTCCATACTCATTGACCAATTCCATATTTACTTGTATTGCTTTTGTATTACTAAAATAAATAATTTTCTTTATAAAAAATGCGGAAATAACAGTACTGGATACATGGTGTTCTTGAAATCAATGGAAAGCATGAAATATTGACTTAAAAATCATTCAAAATACATTAATATTATAGCATTCGCATTTATTTACTCTACAAATAAGTTTTGAAATTAATATTTGTTTCTTTTTGTTTTCAGGTGAGTTTACTGATAATTTACTGAAAGAAAAATGCACACTGTGGTAAGTGTAGATGAGACCATGCAAATGCCCAAAATCATTACCGAAAAATCGTTATTGAAGAAAATATAAATGAACAAACTTTAAGTATTTTTATATAATGCTCTATTACTTTTTACTTTCTCGCCCTACCACGTAAGTAAGACAGAGAAAATACTGATTTTGTGTGACGATTTTTCGACAGAGAAACTCTTATTGTTGGCCTGACATTTACGTTGGAATTCATTAACTGGTTTCTCTTTTAATCCGACATTTCAACAACTTATTTCACAGAACAGAAAATGCCTTTTCACACATCGTGAAACTCGACTGACTTGTGTCTTCCAAATACCTTGTTCCAATATTATTTAAAAAGTATTAATTAACACAGTAATTGTAATGTTTTTTTGTTTTTTTTCATTTTGTGCCATTTTATCTTAGAAACGAATTTCAAGAATTAAAATGTATTATTTGCTAGAATACTCATTGTTCTTTGAGTCGTTGAACCTCAGTATTCATAAACTCTCAGTTTAAACACTGTAATCTCGTACGCGCGTATAAATTGAGAAAGAGCCCTGGGATATTCCGCAGCCCGCAGCCCAGGTGGAGGCTGCGCTGGTCTCTGGCTCGTAGAGGGCGCACGTGAGCTCTTATGAAATCGTTTGTCGCCTGCGCGGAATCCCGCGCGGGTTCATTAGGTGCTCAGGTACCCGCGCCCCACCCACGCCCCGCCCCGCGCTTCGCTCGCCCCGCTCACCCCGCCCCGCCCCGCCCGGCTCCACCCCGCCCCGCGCACCGCTCACCGGGCCTCGGCCAGCCGTTGGGCGAAGCTTTGCATGCAGCTCCTCCAGAGCTTTCGCTATTTGACTTTCCAACGTTTTGCTCGAGTAATAGTGCGTACTGCGCCTACATATCTTATTACGACCATTCAAATATTAACATAGCAGTGCAGTAGTAACAATAATAATAATAATTGTAAATAGTTTTCGTTATTTAATTCTATTATTTTTCTAACTTTAAATTGCTGAACAATCCTATTTGTGCATTGAACTTAGGCTTTAAGATTATTTGGAGTGTGCGATTGGAAACATTTACAAGATATCGTAGAGAGCACCAATTAAAGCTGACTAAAATATGTTTTAAGAATAGTATGGTTTTGCCCCGCAATTTAACTCGCCATAGCTCTATACTTTGGAGTTTCTAATTAACTTACTGGCTTTAGTTTCCAGTTAGGTAGCACGTATGATCACGTAGCCACATAATTTCTAGCTAATAACTTAATTTTGCGGTAATAACGAAATTTCCTTAATTTATATTTGAACATAATTTCTAGCGCGATGTTTGAAAGAAAAGAATTGAAGAGAGTACACCCATAGGAAGTGGGAAATTGTGGTAGAGAAAGCGATTCGCGGGGACCGGGAACGGGGGAGAGGGAGGCGCACACGGAAGACACAAATAAAAGACGCGCGTGGCCCGCGGCGCAGCACCGACACCCGACGCGCCCGATTGGGGCGGCCCGAACGAGGCCCTGACTTAGCAGCGCGCGCCAGCGCCTAATACACGGCCCGGAGCCAACTTCCAGGAGAACGGGCGGGGCGGGGCGGGGCGGAGCAAGGAGGGGCTGGGCGGGGAGGGGCGGGGAGGGGCGGGACGCGGCGGAACGATTCGGGACGGGACGGGGCGAGGCGGGGCGGGACGATACGGTACGGGGCGGGACGGAGCGGGGCGGGACGGAGCGGAGCGGGACGGAGCGGGGCGGGGCGGGACGGAGCGGGGCGGGATGGAGCGGGACGGGACGGGGCGGGACGGGACGGGACGGGACGGGGCGGGGCGGGCGGGGGGGCGGGACGGGGCGGGGCGGGCGGGGGGCGGAGCGGGGCGGGGCGGGACGGAGCGGGGCTGGATGGGACGGGACGGGGCGGGACGGAGCGGGGCGGGGCGGGACGGAGCGGGGCGGGACGGAGCGGGGCGGGGCGGGACGGAGCGGGGCGGGACGGAGCGGGGCGGGACGGCGCGGGGCAGGACGGAGCAGGGCGGGACGGAGCGGGGCGGGACGGAGCGGGGCGGGACGGAGCGGGGCGGGGCGGGACGGAGCGGGGCGGGATGGAGCGGGACGGGACGGGGCGGGACGGGGCGGGACGGGGCGGGACGGGACGGGGCGGGGCGGGCGGGGGGGCGGAGCGGGGCGGGTCGGGACGGAGCGGGGCGGGATGGGACGGGACGGGACGGGACGGGGTGGGGCGGGGCGGGACGGGGGGGGCGGAGCGGGGCTGGCGGAGACGGGCGGTTGAGGTGTGGGGAGGGGAGCGGCTCAAAGAGGCACTCGGGAGGGGGGAGAGAGGGGACAGGATGAATGAGGTGAGTTTCAGGAGTCAGATAGCCGAGAAGAGCGGAGCAGACAGATCCCCCACACGGACGAGTTACAGAGGGAAACGTTAGCGGAAAGACAGCGGAGCGCCGAAGGGGAAAAGATGCAACTCGAAGAGTGAAAAGTTAATGAGATCGTGTAAAGATTAGGTAACAATGGGAATTTTAGATGGAGGCAGTGGTGATCAGTTTCAGATGAATTTACTTAAAGAACGAAATGATATAGACAGGAGACATGAAGAAGAAAAATACCTAGATGACCCGAAATTAAAATTTATTTATTACAAAAAAATATAAAAAAGTGGATGCTTAGATGACAAACTTCAAACATACAGGGAAAAACATTTATAGTATCTTAAATATTATGAAACATTGAGGCAATGACGGGTATTAATACTCGAATACAAATAATATTACGAAAAGAGAGAACAATGAGTGGATGACGTAGGCTTCATACACACAAATGTACTAATACTACTAATTTCATTGGGTTTCTTGTAGTATTTTTCTTATAATTTATGATCACTACTATACGACGTTGATGCTAGTTATAATCTCCGCCTTCTCTCGTACTTTCAGCGATGTTAATTTCACGTGCAATTGATTCCCGTTAATTTTTTAGTATTTTCCTCTGTCAGAGCGGTTCCCTGACACCAGTGCGCTGAACATCTCTCTGATTGATCAATCACCTGTAGTATATTTAAGCCGTGTCGTAATGACTATTGTTATGCTAAGAGCGGCAGGTATCTAATAAGAGAATTATGCAATAGGAGCAGAAAAGAGTATTAGGGGAAATAATAGTTCACTCTATGCCTTTGACCTCACAGTCTTCAGCTCTCAACTACTATATTCCACCTTATTACGTTGCATCAGAAACATTAAATCCCGTTTCATTCATCACTTTCTATCATTTGGAACACAATTATTATGGTTGTTTTTATTTACAAAAAATTCAGAAAAATGTTACTTTTGCAAAACTGCAAATGCAAAACTGAAGCAAAATTGTTCCTTTTTCACTTGCCACACAGGAGTTAAGCCAAAAAATAAGTGTTATACTTTTCGTAACGCTGGTCTGACAACGTATGGTCTTACGCTGCTGCAAGAACGTTAGATAAATTTAAAAAAACTAGCACTCAAGCTAGGGATAAAGAAAATAAATAAGCCTTTTGAAAATAAAGTTGAAAACGCATAGGAATATACGAAAATAATCGCGAGACGCGAAAGAAAGGGATGAGGACCCCGAAGAGGGCAGGCGAGAGACAGAAGCTGCGAATACGAAGCGCTCTTCGCGCGCCAGGGAAGGGGGCAACGGGGAACGAGGCCACGCGATGGCGCGGGAGGGGGCGGGCCGGTGCGGGGCGTGTGCTGGCGCGCGCCTCGCTAGTGCGTAAATCTCCCTGCAGAGCGCAGGCTAATCGCGGCGTGCGGTAATTAGCTTTAATTAATAGCGCGGCGTTTCTCTTAAACAATCGCGCCGCCTCCCACCCCACGCCCATCCCCACTCCATTGCACTCCACTCGAGACGCTGCTCCGCCTCCGCCGCCGTCTCCTCCTCCTCCTCCTCCTCCTCCTAAGGATATTGCGTCGCGCCGCCTCCGCCTCTCTTCCGTTGCCAAGGCGCAGTCTCATCCTTTTCCGCCGCCGTCGCCGTCGCCTTCTCCTCCTCCGCCGCCGCCCCCGCCCCCGCCGCTGCCTGCCACCTGCGCAGCGCCTGCCCCGAGGGAGTCTCCGTGCGCGCCCGCTCGTCGTCGGCTCAGTCAACACCCGGCAGCGGGGCAGGCAGCAGCTCTTTCGAACGGCGGCGCGGCGCGGCGCAGCGCAGCACGGGCGCGGAGCTCGGAATATCATTTTCATTAATCGCCAACTAATAAACGGACGGCGCAAAGGAAGGATAAATTCCGTCTGCGAGATCAAGGGAGCGCGGCGGACGCTGCGCTGCCGCTTTCAGTTTAATTTGTAGTTTCATTACGTAATATTAACTTCACGTGGTTTATGCGGACGGCGGTGGCACAAAGGCTCGTTACCGCTGTGTCACCGGCCGCGGTGGCGCCGGCGCTGGTTGTTGGACTTCCGCTGCCGCGCTCGGTGTGGGCGCCCGCACAAAGGGCGGTGGAGGCGCGGCGTCACGTGCCATTCCTCCGCGGCGATCGTGCGCCGCCACGCGGCCGCGCGCCGCACCTCCTGCCTGCCACGCGCCGGTTTTTGTTTGCGGACCGCTCCGCTCGTGGACGGGGCTTCGTGGCGCGGTCGGCAATGCTCTCGTCAGGCGCGTTTTATTTCGGTTCCAAAATCGAGAATGAAAGACTAATCACAACGACACGCCATTTGAGTGGATTTTACAAATATCGTCGTATATTTCGGTACAAAGCAAAATAAAATCATAAATGCACTTCCATATTCATTTACTTCATTGCGATTTTTATTTTTGACGTCTTGAAATCAAAGGAAAATCACTTTTTTGATGTATTTTTACCCAGTACAAAATTAAATAACCAGAATAGCAATATATATGAGGTCATTTCCAATCTAAATGTACTAAAACTTAATCTCAAACTTGAATGTGTATTCCCAGAGTGTGTACTTTGACTGTGTATTTATTTCCACCGTGTGTTTCACTAACCCACGAGTAACCCAAGAAATCTAAATTCTATTCGCGGAATGGTATTTCAGAAATCGATCTAGGTGGAACGGGTAAGAGTGAGCTTTCAAAATAGCTTCGTTTTGTATACTCTTCAAAGTAACATTCCATTATACTACATTTCATTATAGAAGATTGCGCGATTTTTCTGAACATTTACAACTGTTAGAATGTCTTTGTCTATTGATTAACTTTTGTCTATTGATGCTTTTGTCTATTGCAACGCAATCATTCTATTACAATTACATAACAAAACAGTATATGTCTTATCACAAAAAATTCCAGTTATAACGTATGTCACAAAGAAACAAAAAGTAACCAATATAGTTAAATACTCTTACAACAGTTACTTTATCTCTACTTCAGGATTTTCTCATTCTTAAACAATAAACATAAGTGTTAATCTTTCCCAACTCTCATATACCTGTTTTCATCAAGAATATTAAATACTAATTTTAGTGTGCAATAGCATCCATATTGAATCACCTTTACTCAGCACAACTCAAACATTTCTACAGCTTTATTGTGTTTTTACAATACATTAAAGATTGTCTATTTCTTAGAAACTCAATTAGTTCCATAGCAGGGGTAAGCGTTTATGGTGAATATTAGTTGCTAATCAACAAAATTCAGCCATGAGTAACGCTGCCAAAGATGTGTGAACAGGGGAAGGTAGGGTGACCATGCCCTACCTGAGAACTTGAAAAGAGACCCTTAAAAAGAAAAGGGCTCAGGCAAGATATTAATAATTGCCATGCTGAGTGACCTTATGTAATAAAACATTTTATTTCCATAAATATTCTGTCCTTATTTCCTTCTTTTTCACCTCACAATTAGGAACATTAATATGTATTTTGAGATGAAACTCTCCAAGCCATCTGACAATAGTGTAAATTGTTCAACAAAAACTCAATATTTTTTCTTAATTGTATCATTCAAGTTATTACATCATTATTTTTTGCAATATTTTATAGATTTACTAGTAATACATAATGTAGTTTGCCCCTCTTGTTTTACGCTGCACATGCTTATGTAAACGACCAATTCTCCTTTATATTTCGGCTCATAGTTTTTATGCAATACAAGCATTTCGTACTCCATTTATTCTATACTTATTTATAATGAAACCACAAGTTATTCTTACACCTTTTCAATTCCCCGACGGTTGCAAATAACTGATGGCCGCTCAGAACGTGCGAGAGAGGCAGTTGTCTCGCCAAGTTAGAAGCAAGCGAGAACTTTCGGTCTGTGCTGCCTTTGCGCGTCGTGGCTCTTCGAGTGGCAAAGAGGAGCAGCTAGATTGGTAGAGCCCACTTTTGTTTGCGAAGCGTGTGGGGGACAACGGGAAGTTGATGAGAGAATCTGCCCTACCAGAGAGAGGGTTTCGCGAGGTGTAGCTCAGAGAGGCAATGCCGGCGGTGCAGTTTGCGTTACTCAATGCAAGCATCGCGCAGAAAATGCTCAAAGCATCAACCGGCTCATAAAGAATGTATGATAATATATCATTAAATCAATAACACCGCTCAAAATGATTTATTCACTAGACATGTGCGTGATTCAAGTAGTATTTTTTATTCATTACAAATTTAGACATTAGATTTGTTCACTACATATACTTTTACTGGGGTAGCTTCTTTTGAAAATCGTTATTTAGCGTACTCTTTGTAAAATAACAGAAATCTTAAGCGTATATGTCGCGGGATTATTCGAGATGTATACAAGAAAAATATATGTTGCGCTTTTCAGAAGCATCAAAATACAACACGGTATTGTGCGGGTTCATTCATAGTATGTCGTTCCCAATCAGTCAATCTCGATTTGTATTAAGTCAACATGAAACTGGATGCGAGCCTGTTAGTATCAATATTGTATGTAAAATATTTATTTAGTTTTGCCATGAGCCTCCAGCTGGAATTTTCATGTTAAGTACCTAAGTTAATAAAAAGGAAATTTAAACTTAATAAATATGCGTGTCTTGTCCGTCCTTGCGCACAAAACGTTGTGTGAAAAAGTAACGCTAAATATATTTTTTACAATAATAATGCTTCTTTACAAAATTATGTTTAATTTTGAAATGGGTGAACTATCACCGATTCATATTACGCCGCAAAGGCAGCATTCATATTTTCTCATCACTCTAGGTGCCTTGAAGTCCATTAAACACATTTTTGATAGATTTCTTACAAAATATTCTAGAAGTAGCCACCTCAAATAGGGCCAATTGATTCGTCTTGACAAGGAGAATCAATTGGATATTTATCACATCTGCAAATGCATTCATGAGCTCAAAACAAGTTTTTTTGTATCAAAACAATGTTTGTGCATTAATAACAAATGTTACATTGTTGCCCAGGTCATTCAATAAGTTGTACAGATTCGACGTTTAAGTGAAATTTGATGGTATTTAGTAAAATCGATAAAGTCGAAATCAAAATCGATCGACTAAATATACATAAAAGTGTGTGTCTAATTTCAAATTATACTAACGGAACCCGGCAGTTAACTTTTACTTTGAACCTATCGTTGGGAGAGAAACATTTTAACAGATATTACATTGTAAAATTACATAGAAATTAAAATCCATCAGAAATTCATCATTAAAATTACATAGAAAATCTAACAAACCAAGAAAATATATCATCCTATACTACAATATTCTTAACACAGCATAGGATTGCATACCACAGCTAGAAACCGCGGTGGGCATCGAGTGTATTTCCCGAAACGCTTGCCGAGTCCCTGAGGAGAAAACAAAAATCCTCCGAGATGCCTGCGCAGCTGGGTCGAAGGGCGGGGCGGGGAAGGCAGGGCAGGGCGGGGAGGGGGACGGCGCGGGGCGGTGGGTGTGTGGGGGCGGGGCTAAGCCACAAGGGGCGGCTTACGTCGCCGCGGGGCGCGTGGCGGGGGGCCGCGCTAATATATCGGGTGCGGGATTAGCGCCGCCGCCCGCAGCGCCGCGTCGCGGCCGCGCGTGTAATCACGGCTCGAGGCGACGCGCGCGGCTTAGCTGCGCCCGCACCGCCCCCGCACGCTCCGCCTCAGAACCCCCTCCCGCCCCCCGCGTGCCACCCGCGCACTGAAAATCCCAAGGAAAAGGGCTCGCTCGCAGGGAAAAAGCAGTCAGGTAGGAGACCGCAGCCAGAGCATCCAGCTTGTAGTGTAAACAAATATTTAACTGGACATTTTAATTTGTAATTTTGGCTGGAAAAGATTTCGAGCAGCATTTTATGAGACTTAGCATTACTACTTTGGTCTGAAAAGAGCAAGTTGATTCAGGGCGCTGAATCGATTCTTATGTAACTACTTACTGCATGTTATATTCCCAGAGGTCACCGGTTGCTACCCCGCTGACACGTGAGATCAGAGACTGATTGATCGATTGATTAGTGATTCCGGGAGCGTCAACAGCTAAAGTAATTAATCCTGTAAGTGTAGTACATGTTTTTCGCGGGAGATGGCGGTGATGTTACCCTGCTAGATGGGAAGATCAGGGGCTGACCTATACGCAGGCTTGTGTTTCCCCTCAACCAGATATCTCCCACCAGAAGGGCACCACCCCAGCCGGAAGGAGCTCGAAGCTTCCGACCGCTCTCCCGGCATATGTGGTAGTGTAGTGCTCGTAAGTGTGTGTAAGTAGGGGGTGAGGATAAAACAAAAGGAAGATCGCGCGTGGTCCGTGACAAGTTTGTTAGGGTATGAACCAGAATTCATCTAGTGTTGATCGGAGAAACCATGGAAAACTACCGATCAGAGCAGCCTGCTGCTACAATTCTCCTCCAGACAGCGACGAACTCGACTTAGCTATGTTCCTAGTGTGGAAAATCCTACCACAGACTTAACTCGTGGACCTCCCGGCCAGAGGCACATCACTAAATTCCCTGAGCCATCTAACGCGGTCCAGGGCCGTTTTTCTTTGGTATCTCCTTCGCCAGAGGGATAGCGCTCCAGCCAGGACAGGCTATAATCTTCCGGTGTATGAGGCAGGTAAAGCATTTAATGTAAGGGTGTATACAAGGGAAGAGAAGACGGTAAGGATGAGGTGTGAAATATCACGCTCGTTTGTTAGAATACTTCGCGGCACTCGCCTGGCATTGATCGGAAAATCAATCGTCTACAATTCAGAGAATCGTTTAGAATTCTCAAGGCGATGGTCGAATTCGACCCAGGAAAGTGGGTAGTATCGAAAATTAGCGTTCGTTTAAATTTAAAAGAATCTTATAACAATATAAATGTTTCACAATATTGAAGGATTAATATTTCAGTAGCAAAGATATTTATCTCTAAATTGCGCGATCTGCTCTACAACTCTTCATTTTTAGAAAGCATTTGATCCGCAGTCGATGAACTCTTAGATGTAAGGGCGCAGTATATAGTGCGTGTGTAAGATGTTGAAGCGTTCTCCCGAGCAGAATCCGTGCGTTCTCGGGCCGCGGAGACGAACAAAACGGGCGGCGGATTCGCCCAAGAACGCGCGGAACGTGATGCAGGGCGTGGGGTTGGGCAGGGGTGGGGGCAGGGGTGGGGGAAGGGGTGGGCGAAGGGGTGGGGGAAGGGGATGGCGCAGCTGGCCCGCGGCGCGGGTCCGTGCTCTGGATGGCGATGCCGCCGGCGGGGGCCACTGCGGCGCCGTTATTGCCATGCGGCACACGGCCCCACGCACGGCGCGGCGCGGCGCAGGGCGGGCCGAACGCCACCTGACGCCGCCCTCGCCACGCGGAGCGCCACAGGCCGAGTTCTCGGGAGGGCTTTGGGCGAGGAGCCTTCAAACATGGTGGTCTTCGAACTGAAATGACTTGTTGGCGTGTATTGCACGTTGTTAGAACCATGGTTCCGTCATTATAACGCTGAACGTGTTGAGCCGAGTAGACCGCTAGAAAACGATATTGTTGATTTTACAGTTTTCTCAGCCCACAATTCAATAATGCTGTGCATACTTTCATTTATTTCTTTACACTACTTTATACAAGTGAAAGACGGTAAATTAAAGATATTGTGTGGTATCAAAAATGTCATTTTTGATACCAGACAACATCTTTAATTTACCGTATTTATTTATTAGAAGGTACTTTATCTCACCAGCGATCTAATTAATTTATACAAATTACTTATTTTTTGAACAATTTTATATCTAATGGAAAGCAATTGGCGTCGTAACGAGTCCTCACTACGTCACCTTACAACCACTTCTTAGTGTCCTCTTGCAAAGGATTCATTTTTTTTTTTCAGCATCGAAACCACTTCGACTCATAATCGCTTGCTTTGAAGGGTCTTGTTGTTCTACTTTGCGTTTTCTACTCTCTCTCGGCACCCGCTGAGCGCGTTTTGTTTTTTTTTCCGAAATTGCTTTTAGAGGCGTCCTCGGACAGTAACGAGGTGAAGGCGGACAAGAAGAGACAATACCGCGTTGCATTTATTTTGTGGTAATATTCGAATATCGGGAGGAGTATAACAAATTGGCATTAACACAGACAAATACACTTCCTTCGGGTATCTGAAAGTTCCACAATAAATATTTCACTTACATTCATGTATGATCTTTAGTAGATTAGTAATAGTCTTAGATCATTCACTGGAAGAGATAAGAAATCATTTTATCGGGGAAACTACTCCTATATTATCATTTTCCCTTTGTCTCTGCAATCTGGATTATGCGCTCTATTTACTTTCAATCATGCAAATATATTCTTGGAAAATTTTGTAAACCAGATGCCACGATACACAAACCTACTATCAAACTCAGGCGACACATAATGTTAATCATAATACCTGCTCGAATCATTTTTGATCCTCCTTCGACAGTTCGCTTATAAGGGGCCTGGAGATAGAGGGATAGAGGCAGAGAGATATAAAAATGGAGATAGACAGAGATATAGATAGTGATATAGTGAGAGAAATAGTGATATAGTGAGAGAAATAGTGATATAGTGAGAGAAATAGTGATATAGATAGTAACAGAAATAGTGTTATAGATAGAGATATAGATAGTGACAGAAATAGTGATATAGATAGTGACAGAAATAGTGATATAGATAGTGACAGAAATAGTGATATAGATAGTGACAGAAATAGTGATATAGATAGTGACAGAAATATTGATATAGATAGTGACAGAAATAGTGATATAGATAGTGACAGAAATAGTGATATAGTGACAGAAATAGTGATGTAGATAGTGACAGAAATAGTGATATAGATAGTGACAGAAATAGTGATATAGATAGTGACAGAAATAGTGATATAGATAGTGACAGAGATAGTGATATAGATAGTGACGGAGATAGTGACGGAGATAGTGACGGAGATAAAGGCGGAGATAGTGACAGAGAGTGACAGAGTGACTGAGAGAGTAACAGAGAGATGGTGACAGAGATGGTGATGGAGATAGTGATGGAGATAGTAGTAGAGAGAGGGTGTGAGTGGAGGACAAGTAATCCGAAGACAAATGGCGAAGAAAGCAGTCATGAGCGAGAAAGGACCAGTGAGTGCGGAGGCGAGCGAAGAACCGGGTCCCGAGTGGTGGAGGGCGGAGGCAGGTGCGCCGCTCTGCAGCCATCAACTATCCGCGAAGAAAGCGGCCAATCTCCGCACGGGAAATATAATTGCGCGGGTGCTGCGCCATTGTGCGCGCGAATCGAAGAGAGCGGCGAGGGGGAGGGGCCTTCTTCGTTCCAGCGCAGGCAGACCGTTTTGCAAATGAAGTTAAAAAAATGCTCATGTGAAATGCCTTAGAAGACAAAATTTAGACAAAGTATCATCGAACTCTTTTTAATTCTCTTCTCCTGTGTTCAATTGTACCGTATTGGTTTATCCAAGGTTTCTTTCTTTCTATTGTTTTTTCTTAACACTTTATCAAACGCACATTTTAAAAGAAAACTATTGGAATTGCAACTTCATCGTGCCAGAAGCAGTTGACACACTGGCATTTGAAATAAGAAGAGAATAGGAAGGGCATATCATTTTATATTCCAGTCATCATTAACAATGTAGGTCAAGATCATGATGACACTAGCAACATGAACAAAATTATTTGAAATTGGTACTGTCGTTGTCTTACATCTATACTGATTTTTTATCCAGTACTTCTGCACCAAGACAATAGCAATATTTCACGAACGATTGCCAAAACAAGAAACAGGTTTCATAACGCAGAAGGCGGAAGACGTTTCACATAATTTCATGACTTCAAGAATAGTCTGCAACTCATAAAATCCGAAACTCTTCCTCAAGCGGTAAAAATATAAGAGGCAAACATTTCTATTGGGAGATGCATAACTATTACGTAAACCAGTTTTATCGTTATTCTGATCGCGCTCTCCTACCACAGCGGAGCGGTCGCATCGTTGTGTGACAGACAAGCGGGGGTGGGCGCGGACGCGCCGCGAGTGCGTCTCGCGAAACAAGGCAGTAACAGTAAAGAGCCACGCGGCACGTGCGCGGGAAAGGGTCGGCCCCAAGCTCGGGATCTTCCCGCGCGAAATGCGGTGGGGGCTGAGGTGGGTGGCGGCGTCGGGAGCGGTAAAGGTGACGCGCAGATTTTTAGTTTCCCGCTACGGAGTAGAGAGAAAGTTATGTAATGTTGCGCGAAAAATGGTAAATTTTCAGCAGAAAACCTCTTTTGACAGGTCTCTGGTAACGCAAAAGTGAATAAATCCAGTTGTTAAATTTAGAGAAAAAGTCCTCTAAAACCAGAATCTATGGTTTGTGGGTTATTGATACCGAAAAATCGAATGACCCCAAAACGTCTGTCCGTCCATCTGTCAATCCGCCCGTCTGTCCGTCCGTCTGTCCGTCTATCCGTCTGTCCATCCGTTTGTCCATTCGTCTGCCCGTCCGTCTGCCCGTCAGTCGGTCTGTCCGTTTGTCGATCTGTCCGTCTGTGAACAAAGCTAGATGATAAACGTTCAGCCGATATTCTCCAAAATTTATATTCCCCAATCAATCAGGCTGATGTTCCGGCCGCATGATTTTGAAACTGAAATTTTAATTTTGGGAGATACTTTATATGAAGCCTCTAGGACATTTTCTAAATTTAAAAAAGATTGTCCATGATGTTGTATTAAAATGCTGTTTGGTAGTGCATAGGATGTTTCGAAGAAGTCTGAATGAAACTTTCGTATATTCGAATCACCTCAATAAGAGACGAGATTCAATAGATTAGTCTTCTTATTTAGTTATTATTAAATGAAGTGGAGACAATTATTATTTATAATATCATTATTTTCAAAGTCCCTGGTCTACGTTACAGAATCCAACTTTCCTTCACATAGATGTGAAGGTACATGTAATTGCTTATAATATTATAGAGGATCTGTTTGACAATGAATTCCTTAAAATCTATTTAGTATACATTCGGCACCGCTTTCATAATTAATTCTCCTAGTGTCATATTTATACTGATTATTGTTGCAGTCAGTTTTGTACACTGTATCATGTTTTCCTTATTAATAATATATACTTTATTGATACAAATGTACTATTACTCTTGATGTTTCGCGGTTTGCAAAGAATTTGCAATATTTAGAATTTCCCCCACACTACAGGTAGTCATACAGTTTTTATTCACAAAATAAATTCCAAAATTGCGTGAGTATTATTGCAAAGAATCAGAAGAATATTATTAACAGGAAGGTTTTCTAGAGGACAAATTTCCTCTTTCCCAAAATAGTATTTTATAGAAAAACATTACACACCTTTTTAACAAGATTCTTTATAAAAAGCTTAACATTTTCAAAACTGCTGTTTGTTTGATTTTGTTTCTATACATTTTACATTTTCTATAGTGTAACGATAAATCTGAATTTCCTGAGATATTTTCCCCAATGTACCGAGCTACCCAGTATCATACGTAGTTTTTTCTATACAGTTTCAAAGTTACATCTTCCGTGTGCATCAACGCTCAAAGAAGCTTCCGAAGAACCCTCGTCTTTCATTCACGAAGAGATCAAACTAGGAGATCTCTTCCGCACGACTCAGGGGCGGGAAGATCGCGTGGAGATTTAATATGAAGGTGTGTGAATAGAATCCTCGGCCGAGGAAGAATCCCGGCATCGAGGAAGCAGACTGGCACCGAAGCGTTCCAGCAGAAGAGCGCGATTTGCAGTTGAACGATGGCGACGGCGGAGGGCGCCCAGGGCAGGGGCGGGGTGCAAGAAGGTCGGAGTGGCCGGAGAGCGGGATATCCGCGACGGAGAGTGGTTGACGGCCGGTTGGGGCGGGGATCGGAATGGCGAATCTCGGAGGGGCGATCGAATAGGCGCGGATCGGTGGGGCGGGTTCGAAAGATCGGGGATCGGAAGGGGCGGGAATCAGAGGTGAAGGGATCGGAGGGGAGGGGATCGGAGGGAGGGGATCGGAGGGGAGGGGATCGGAGGGAAGGGGATCGGAGGGGAGAGGATCGGAGGGGAGGGGATCGGAGGGGAGGGGATCGGATGGAAGGTATCGGCGGGGCGGAGATCGAAATGGCAATGATCGGAGTAGCGGGGATCGGAGTAGAGGAGATAGAAGTAGAGGGGATAGACGAGCGGGGGGAGGTAGTGGACGGAGGGTGGGAGCCAGTGGAACGGGGATTGGTGGAAAGGCGATCGGAGGGGCGGGGGTCGGAGTAGCGGGGATCGGAGTAGCGGGGATCGGAGTAGCGGGGATCAGAGTAGCGGGGATCGGAGTAGCGAGGATCGGAGTAGCGGAGAGAGGAGTGGCGGGGATAGGAATAGCGGGAATCGGAGTAGTGAGGATCGGAGTGGCGGAGATTAGAGTGGAGGTGATCGGATTAGCGTGGATCGGAATGACGGAGATCTGCGGGGAATGGCGGGGATCAGAAGAACGGGGATCGGTGTGGTAAGGGATCGGAGGAGTAGTGGTCGGAGGGGCGGGGATCTGAGAATCGGGGATTGGTGGAACGGGGTTCAGATGGGCGGGGATAGAAGAGCTGGCTAGCAGAGGAGCGAGGCCAGCCAGGCGGAAGCTGCTCGCGGGGGCAGCAAAAAGCAGGATGAATAGAGATAAAGGGCGGCCCGGAATGTTTAATGAGCAGCGATTTTTATGGACCGAAGCTAAACGAAGAATGTGAGCAAAGAAAGGGCGCGGGTGGAGGGCCCATTACGCAAAAAGGATGGTCAGTATTAAGTTAGGCTAACGGCCGCAAAAAACACGGACGCGGGGGCAGCGCAGAGCGGGGCCAGGCGCCGCGACGCACACCGAGGGCAGGTGAGAGACCAGCGGGGACGTGGATTAAAAGCAGGGCCCGGGAGCGCAGAGGAGTAGGGTGCGGAGCGAAGGAGATACGTGGGAAGAGAGAAGAGGAGGGGGGCAGCGCATCCGAACCGGAGAGGGAGAATAGTAGAGGAGGAGGTGGCCCAGTACCTACCGTGCCACTCGCCGCCCCGCCCCGTCCACCTCTCGCGCCGCGCCCGACCTGCGGAGGCACAATTTAAACCAGATGGAATCAGGGCGCGGGGAAAACATTCCTCTAACAAGAAAACTTCGCGCGGAGTTTGCGGCTTCTCCTTTTTATTGCAATCTCGGGCTAGTGATACGGTCACATTTTCACGGCTGGCGCCACCAGGGCTGCGAGGCGCCGCGCCGTGCTGTCGGATTGCGTGAAGCGCGGGGGCGGGGAGTAACTTTTTGCGACGTCGGGGGCGGGGCCGGGGCCGGGGCTGGGGGCGGGGAGGCGGGAGCACCGAGCGCTGGGAGACGGGTGCCTCTGGCAGAAGTTACGCGTTCCCGGGGATTCACTCCAGAGAGCGCGTTATCAATAGGACGGCTTTAGTGATCCTCTTACACCTCGAGCGAGCTCCGGTGGAAGAATTTAAACGGGGAACGTGACGAGCAAGATGCTTAGCGTGAAAGGAAGGAAATTCGATGGCGTCGACAGGCGAGGGGGGCTTTTTCGCGATTTGTGTACTTCTCCTGCGAAGGCTTCCACAAAGTCTGTTTGTATGTAATACCCGTGCTGCTGGTTTGTATGCACGAAAGCGTTGTAAGGTTTATGATTCACATCGGTTGAGTCGATGTAATAATAGGATTGGGACTCTGATATTTTCTGAGCCTACCCATTTACTATTTCTACTCGAAACAAGTGTATGTTTGCGTTCCAAAAATCGTGATTTATCTCGTTAGATTTTCGTCCTTGAAGGGCACACATCGCCCGAACAGGTGTTTACTATCTCATTTTGAGATCTCACATTTCCCGTGATTTTGCAAGAGTGGTGTGGTGGCAATGGTTGTAATATGGACTGGTGTCACCATAACGGCCAACAAGTTTTAGAAAACCGACATTGTTTTATTGTCGCTACCGTCTTAATAATCCAATATCATCACATCAACATCGAGAAAGAATCAAAATTACAACGATAATCATTAAAAAGTCACAAGGAAAGGGCCGCGTAATGCGCAATGTATTAATACCTAAGGATGCGGGTGGGGGAGGGGGAATCATCTCTCTTTTCTGGCGGTGAATTGTTGAGAACAATGTATTGAAATTTGCTCTTTATACTTCTTAGTCCTTCAAAGATCCGTGCCTGAATTCTTTTAATAGTGAGAGTACGATTAACGTGCAACTAATAGCCTTTCCCCTCAGTCGCACGGAAATCTCACCAATACAGGACAATGACGTCATCGTTCGGCAACAGTGTTGCATCAGACAGGTGAAGAGTAGCAACAAATATAACGGAATCGAAAAGTGAGTCAGTTCTCGTGCTGGCCTGTGAAGCAAGATAACAGGTATGTAGCATATTTACGGAACTGCTGGGCTACTACCTTAGACTTCCACTTCACACCTGCAAAACCAATAAACAATTAATAGAGTTGTAGGGGTAAAAAATGCGCATAGAACAAAAGAACCATGTTAAATTTATGGTAATTAGTCTCGTTCGCTTCTCCGTATTGTTGTACAGTTGGTGGCAATGCTCTCTGAACTGCTTACGGCGACGAAAATATGAGATATTTTAAAATAAGAGTGAAAATAAGAATGTGTTAGCGTTTGAAATGTAAGGTTTGAATTACCTCTGGCATTTTTACGAGTGAAATATTTCGTTAATACCGTCTGATTTGTTGCTGGGGTGTAGTTTACTGCTTACATTATTTTTTTTTTCATGCCGTGCTCGTGCCTATTAATAGCGAGCATGGAAGCTTTTTGTAAAAAGGTGAATTGAGGTCAAGGGTAGGTACATGACATAGCGCACGACCACAACGGCACGCACGCGCATTTTTACCTAACAGACGAGATTTCTACTTATTTAATGATATCAGCGAAATACATTAGTAATAAACGTTATAATATTTTACTTTCTTCATACTTCTCCGTGTTAACATGTGCCACTACAACGCCATTCAGCGCCACACTTTTACCCTCTAACTGGGGCAAGAGTGTGCAAATGATGCATTCAACAAGATTCAAATTTCTTATTCGAAGAAGCGGAAACGGATATCACACTAGATTAATTCAAATAAGTAAATGCCCTCACTACAATATGCAAAATTGTGAAATACAAGTCAAAATAATTTAGTTTGCATCAATCTGGTTCCATTAAAACGTTTTTGCATATGTGCGTTTCCACCGACATATGCGATCCTCCAGAAATATTAGCATATATTTTCATTCCTCGAATAAAAACACTTCTTTGAAAAAGCTGGGTCTCATTGGTAAGCCGTATTACCAGCGTACGATTACCAGCGCCCTATTAGCAGCGAAAATACCTGCGTATTTTCTTCCCAATAGCTTTTGTTTAGGTAAGAATATGCTGTTTCATCGTTTGATTTTAATTATTAAAACATTTCTGAACCGTCAGTGATAGTTGCAACTTTCAACGAAAATCGGATGTGTACAATCAATTCGTAGAAACTCCAGCTTTACCAAGCCCGCCCTTAAACCCATTACAACCGTATTGAAGTATCTGTCGATGTAGATAACAATTGTGCAATCGGAGAATCATAGTGAATGTCGGAGTAATTCTTAAAAAAAAGGAAGTATGTCGCCGTTTGTGTATCCGCGGAAATGGCTTTACAGACGAAGTTTTCATTGTAGGCTGTGAGTCGATCCGCTGAATGGGACATGCGCTGCTTTGAACTGGTGCGCCCTAGTGGCCAAATGTAACACGATAGCTGCCTTGAGTGCAGACTGAGTGCGCATCAGTACGGTGAATGGAAAACGTAATGAGGATAAGCCAAAAGGGTTTACTTCTATATGTGATTAAATATTAATCTAAACGTAAAAACAGAATAAAAATAATAGTTTGTTCAAATTTCAACGATTATTTTTCAAGACTTTTATTGTTAGTCAGATGATAATAATTATTCATCACGATACACAATTTGGCTAATTTCTATAGTACGAAGATGGAATAGTATGAGCATTGAATATATTCAATGTACAACTGGAAATCGTTTAAAATTTATTGTTAAATCAATCTCGGCTATTCACTTTTGATCAAGCGTTCACTTCAAAGTCTCTGAAGCCTTTTCTGCAAATTTAGGTGTAGGTTACAGCTACAGGATAATCGGATGATAATCAGATCGGGTGATAAATTCATGCCATGTATTTTCTGCGTAGTGACGTTAATAGTGTAACATCTCAGTCGTTTAAAAATTATTGATATAGCCAGTTGGATGCCCACTAATAGCTCAAGTCATTCTTGAGAAATCATTTTTCTCAACAATAATTTGTATAAAATCACAGATGTCTTGTCTTACATTTAATATATCAACTAAAAATTACTGATACATTCCATTGCTAATGAAAACATTAATATATCACATCCAATCTACCACTTATGGATCTGAGAACCATTCCTATACAGTTTATTCCACCTCTTACAGCGTTCTGATTGTTTATTTAGTATTCTACCAAATGCCTAATTCTACCAAATGGTTGATAGGCAACAGATGACGAAGTTTCGATAGGGAAGAAGTGCGACGTTGAGAAATGAGTAATTGTTTAGAGTTTACTCTCTGTAAAACGCTATTTTTGTTCTTTAAACTATCGCTTTTATTCGATTAACGAACAGACCTCAAGAAAACAGATTTGACAAATACACTGCGTTTTACTGTTAGAAACTATTTGGTACATTTTAAGTTATTTGAGAACATCAGAAATGGTAACAATTGAAAAGTTTCACCGTGAAGACTAATACTTAATACCTCTGTGACTTTTAGAGTTTAGGCTTTTGATATAAAAATATATTTCGAATATTAAATATGAAACATGACTAGAGTATTACGGATAAAATGCACAAACAACATTCAATGATAATATTTTACATTTTGCTTTGTTGAATATGGATTGACGTTGACTGGCAAAAAATATTTTTTGTGCAAGCAAGGAATGAGTATAAAGTAGGATAACTCTTGTTCTGCAGATCTGATGGAAACCACTGAATTTGCGAAGAGATTCTAGGTTGTTCTGTAGGACGCTGTGCGACCCAACTACCTCGCCCACTTGCTGGCTGCGAGCGGGAGCGCGCGAGAGCCCAGAGGTTAGCGCGGGAGCAGAGCAGGGCGCTGGGTCGCGTTGGCCGCCAGGACTTCATAAATCGCTTCGACCTCCCCGGTCGACACGCGCCAAGGGGCGGAGCGGGGCGGGGCGGGGCGGAGCGGGGCGGGGTGGGGCGGGGCGGGGCGGGGCGGGGCGTGGGTGGAGCGCGGGTGTTGGGTGGGGACGGGGACTGGACTGGTCAAGGCGGGGTCAGGGAGAGGGTGTGGGAGGTGGGGTGGATGTGTGTGGATGCGGGGTGGAGTGGGTAGGGTGGGCGGGGAAGGGCGGAGCTGAGCGGGAGAGGGTGGGGAGGGGCAGATAGCACGCGCCGGGCGACCGGCTCCCTTATCTACTATCGCCTGCGGCGCTCGCGTCCGCCCATAGCTCACCGCGCCGGGAAAGAGAGCCCGCGTTCCTTTGCGCACTCACTCCGGGCGTTGCTCTCGCGTCCGGCGGATCCCAGGGTCGCTCACGACGCGAGCTGCTTTAGCGACCTCTGCGACACCGCACTCTCGTGTATTAGTTGTCATCCAAAACAGACATCGGCCTCAACATCATGTCTCTAAGCTGTTACAGAGTTCTTCAATGACTGGTGGGGGAAGTGATGCCTTCTGAGCGCTTCCACAGAATTACGTGTGGGCGATTAATGGCATAAGAACCTTATTATGGCCTGCTATTGGCTTTCTCTACACAGTAATTTCATACATTACATAATATTATTTTCATTCATTGCTGTTTTTGTAGTAATCAACCAGTTTTATCACTTTATGCAAAGTGTCTAACGTAAGATAAAGAAGTATCTAAAGGGGTAGTCTTCCTCACGTCGTATGTTTTACATTAATTTATAGAGATTTCGTGAGCTGTCTTAGGTAGTGTACTAATGTTTACCATTAGGTTTTCCTCCATATACAATACATATTCACAAGAAAGGTTAAAAGATTAAAAATAAAAATTTCAGGAAATTTCTCGGGATCTTGCTGTTTACACACTGATGGAAAACGTCTGAGACGCGGAAGGAAGTCGTATAATTTTTGAAAAGAGAGGCACAGAAGGCACAGAAATAAAATGTAAATATTCGTACTCTGTTTAATACTGTCAGGTTTATTTACATTTAAATGTTCCTTTTTTCCTGTGATGAGAGGAAAGAACAAAACTGGAATTTAGCGATTTCAAGAAAGCCAGATACTTATTTTTTATATAAAAATAGAGTAAATACGTGTTTTTAAATAAATATTTAACGTACGCTCCAAGAGTAGCTCGTAAGTTATGCTCTCGGTCGGGAAAAAATAGAGCTCTAGCCTTTTAATAAAATCGACTCAGTTTCTTCGCTGCATGACGAAAGAAAAGCTCAGGCAGGCCCAGAATGCTAGGTACAGTCATGGGCTTAAGTCATGCTCACCACACGGTCCCCTGTCCCCTCCACCCCTAAAATGCCAAATACATACTTTTTCATATTATTATTATTATTATTATTATTATTATTATTATTATTATTATTATTATTATTATTATTATTATTATAGCCTATTACAATCCCGTAGACGGCAAGGGCCTCCGAACGTCGGGTGGGTTACACAAAGGTTGAATTCCCAAGCATCCAATTACGGAACTTACTTATAATACGCTATTTACACACTAAAATAAAGAAATATATACGCTATTTTCATAAAAAATTAGAAACCCTTCACTTTGTCACTGTTAAATTTAACTCTGTTCACTTTGATTTCACAACTTGTCGGACTTGTACATACATACATACATACATGTAACTTATGACCCTGAAAGTACTGTTACAAATAAAACAAGTACAGGTAATCTGACCCTGAAAGTACTGTTAACGGAATTACAAATAAAACAAGTACAGGTAATGAGACTAGCATAAACATTTACTGTAGTGGAAGCGGGGAAGGAAAATCAATGAAGCTTTGTCCGAGTAACGCCGACTGCAGGCTGAGATAAGTGAGCAGGGAGGAGCGCAACGCTTGAAGCCGGAGGACGACCGGGGCCGGCTGATCCGCCCTTGACGGCGCTGTGCGGCGCGGCGCCGCCGCCGTCGAGCGAGTGGCCCCGGGCGGCCGCAGGCGGAAGGGCGGACGGCGGAGGGCGCCAAGGGCGCGACCCTAACGAGCGAAGTCTCCGGGGCGCTCTGGGCGCCGCTCCTGCGATTATGCTAATTGCGCGCGGGACGTCATCGCGGCGGGAGGCCCGCCCGGGCGAACAGGCACGCGGGAGGATAAGCAGAACGGACAGACTGGAGAACACGGGGGAGAGTGGGAGAAGGAAAGGGTGGGAGAGTGCGCTGTTGGAGTCGATGCTGGCGGGCTGGAGAATGGAGCAGAGGCGGAATGGTTTCCAGGAGAAGGACTAAAGGATGGGCGAAGAGCTGCAGATCGGGAGAGTGAACGAAATGGTTGGGATTGGCAGAGTTCGGTAGGAAAACGACAGCGTGTTTAGTGCGCAAATAGGTCATCTAAATGTCTTTTGTTCCCTCTGGTCTGTTACGACACCTAGAATTTCGTCGTGTAGAATTTCAACGACTTAATACGAACCAACTGAAGGCAAATCCCGTCCTATCAACTTAAAACCCACGGCAGCGATTGCTTACACACAGTTACACTAATATGCATGACACTACCACACAGGACGGAAGACCGCTCGGGAGCGTAAGTCTTGCCCCGGCTGGGGCGGTGCCCCGCTGGTGCGAGATACCTGGTTAGGGAAAATCCCGTTAGCTGACAGTATTTCTTTGCCGGATCTCGCCATCCAGCGGGGGAATACCACCGCCACCTCTCGAAGCAAAAGCATGCACTACACTTACGGGATCAAACCATTTAAATTTCAGTGTTATTACATAATGTTCGGTGATGAAGTACATTCATTCAAACAATGGAGAGAATAATTTGAAACCTATATTTCGTCCATGAGAAGACAACATCCAGGGCCACAAGAGCCGCCACCGCCGCCCCAACCCCCACGCCATCGCTTCGCCGCGGCAAAGCCTGGATCCTCTGGCGCTGATTGAAACGTGACGGTGCCATTGTTCGCTGAAAACTCGTCGCGCGCGTTATGAATCGCTTGATCCGGAATATTCCATTTATTCGCAAATTGACGAAATTGGCGGTATGGAAACGAGCTAATCTTTCCGGGACGCGGGTTTTAATAAAAAAAAAGAGTGGTGCTTGTATGCATTTTTTTGTTTTTTTCGAAAAAAATAAAAGTGGTGCACGCGCCCCAATAACGCGCTTTTGTTTCACGTCGCGCCCATAATCTCGCGACAAAACGCCCGAAATTGTCGCGATAAGGGCGGTGCGACAGGCGCGCTGCAAAAATGGCGCAGATAGTAGGTAGCGCGCGCCACAGAGGTGCCACGTGGCCCCGTGGAAGTGGCGTGAGGCTCGTAGCTTTGTCACGTGCGGCCCAGCGCTGCCGTCGATTCGTCCCGGTCCTCCAGGACCGCCATCCTTCGCCCGTCTAACCTAATACCCGACCACCTACAATCTCATCCATCTGTTCCCATTGCTAAGCTGGGGTAAATTCAATTATCATCATCATCATCATCATCATTTTTGATTAGTAATTCTTGATGCGTCAAATTCTGAGGTCATTAGTTCCGTAAGTATAGTGCACTTTTTAACGCGACAGGTGGCGGTGATCTCCCGCTGGATGGATAGATTCGGTGCCGACCCACGCGTCTTCTTCTTCTTCTTCTTCCTCATCATTATCATCATCATCATCATCATCATCAAGGTCTAGGCTCGGTCTTTTTCATCACCAAGAACATCGTCTCTCCATGCGTCCCCGAGTTTACTATTACTATCGTGATTCTCATTAAACCCGATTTCGGAATGCCAGGCTTCCCCAGGAATATCCAAGAATTTTCAATTGTCTTTGAAAGAATCAAAAAGTAATAGGCTACTTTCAAAAATGTACCTTCAAGACTAAATTAAATACACTGCCTCAAATAGGGGGCACGTATTTACCTTTTAACGAAATGAAACATTTCTGGGTAACGAAAACTGTTTTCTGACGCCGGTACAAAAAGCAGAATAAAATTCACATTTCTCTTAATAGCTGTTAAACTCTAGTATTTCCTGCGTTATTAAACAGTTATGATATCAGATAGCAGTACGTCTGCCTGTTATTAAACGAGAAAGAAGTACATAATTTTGTTGTCTCAGCATTAAAACAATATTAACTAAATACGTTAACCATTCCAGAACCAAACGCCTACCCCCATTTACCGTCGCGTAAAAAGTCTCCCAAACCGAAAGAAGAGTCGCGGGGAGTTACAATAGCCGATTACCCGCATCTGCGCTCCCCGCAAGCGGCGCCGCCGCGCTGTCTCGACGCGCCGCCGCCGCGGCACAAAGTTCGCTTGCGCCGCATGCATTATCCCGCATCCCGCGATAGCGCTGTTTGGAGATCTGATTAAACTCCGCTCCGCTCCGCCCTGCGCCCTGCGCCCTCCGCCGTCGCGCCCTTCGCCCACCGCAACATCTCGAGCGGAAGCGGATGCGAAGGGCGCGAGGGCGGAGGAGCAACCGCACTATCTTAATACGAATTTTACGGCCTCGGTACAAAGGCAATTTCCGCGCCCAACGACCCCCGGCGCGGCTCCGCCGGGCCGCCCCGCCGCTGCCGCCGGCGATAAGATGACAAACTCCCCGCAGCCGCCTCCGCGACGCCCGGGCCGCTCTGGCCGCCGCGACGCCCCGGAGAGAAGCCCCCAGCGCCTTCAGGGCCGAATCCTGGGCACGATGTGTGACGGTCGCGACACGCTTTAAATAATATTCATTTCAATCTCCAGTCAAAAATAGCCTTCCACGCTGCAGATCGATTGTTGGTAGCTCAACAAACTAAAGCTCAATTTGATTAGTAATAAAAAAACGACCAAAGACAACAACTGAACTGAATTGTATAATACCTACAGGCCTCAGTACCTTCAGTACATCGGCACAATAACAAAATATGATAACAATCCATAATATGATTGATTAATCCGTAATGATTGATTGTTTGATTATTCCAGGCACGTCAACTGCTAAGAGCATTAGTCCCATAAGTGTAGGAAATGTTTTATCGCTGGAAATTGCGCTGATCTTTCCCCATTGGCTGATGAAATTCGGTGACAACCTACGTCGTCTTCCGGTCATTTTTCCCCAACCAGGAAACTTCCACTAGCACGGTTTCGCAGCAGTAGGAATAATATCTAAGATCTAGACTGGTCTCCCGACATGTGTGGTAGTGTAGTGCGTGTGAGTATGTGTGTGTGTGTGTGTGTGTGTGTGTGAAAGTACCGGGTGAGGAAAGGAGAAGGAAGAGGGAGGAAAGATCACGTGCGGTCCGTGGGTAGTTTGTTAGGGTACTGTTCCGGCATTCACACGATGTTCATCGCAGAAACCACGGAAAACGTCCGATTAGAGTAGCCGTCCGCTAGAATTCTCTGTCTGAAAAACACATCTGCTGAATTCGACCCAGGTGACATTATCGTCGTAGTAGCATCGAAAATCCTGATACCGTCGCGACTCGAACCGTAGGACCCTCCGGTTCGAGGTACTACTTAGCACTCGAGAATCGACTTCCATGGCGCAGATCGGTTGTTGTTGGATAATCCAATGAATAGTGGGCAATAATAAGAGCATGGCTAAAGATGGCAACAACCACGTTAATTTTATACCAACAGGTTACAGAACATTCAGTGCATCAGAGCAATAGAAAAGATTAAAATTATCTATGATGTAGTCACAATTTACAATAACTGTAAAAAAGTGTACAAAATACTGAACAAAATATTTTTGAGCCTTTGGAACTTTCTAATACAAAATCCAGCGAACCTCTCGGTTCCGTTCTTGTGGTTGCTTTATTACCACGACACTAATTTTTCATTCCCCATCTCTGACACTTTTAAATGCATCTACTTGTAAATATTTGTTATGACTGTTGCATGTACTTCAAAAAATAAATAAACAAAACCATGATTACATCAGTAATCATCTTCACATCTTAAGTTGTGTTGCAGTATTATTTTCCTGGTGAATGGAAATTTAGTGAAGCATATCTGCGTACGATGCAAACGAGGGAAACGTAGAGAAATATTATTTAGATCATTACATTCTTCAATTCTTACACGTTCTTTTCTATAGTGTTTTTCCACGTGCATTGACAACGATAGCGTTGAGTTTCTACAAAGAGCTGTGCGTCCTCGGTGATTCAACGCACATTCGAAGTTATCCTCACCATCTCTGAGTCATGCTATGCGAGTGCTAAATTCCTCCCCAAAGGAACCTTAATCTCACAACGTCACTTTATTCGCAATCTCCCTCTATGTCCTTTTGCAATTACACCTAAATCCCCTATTTCTTATCTCGTACTTCCCTTCACATACAAAAGCCCATTTTCTCTGGTTGTATACAAGTCCATTTGTTTTATCTACTTTCACGAATCAATCAAATTACGCTTTCAAGATTGCCAATTATATTATACGTTGTTCAGAATAGGTAATTTAGGGGTGTGTAAAAATGTTAATTTTTCACCAGCAAAGATGCGATGGGAAATTTCATTAAACGGAGACATTACTCTCTTTACATTTGCAGACGGAGCGCTGCGATCTGTTCACACTAGGCCACCGCCGACTGAATGAGACTCGCACGTCTTCAGTAGATACTGAGAGATTAGTTATGACACAGATGGTGGTGAGTGGGATACTGTAACACCCCCGGTCGTCTCGTGAGAGAACGCCCGGTTAGCGGCCCGGTTATAGCTCAGTCGGTGATGGAAGGAATCGTTGAACAGATACAATGGTAAAAAGCAAACACTTTGATCACTGGTAAAAATTACTTTTATTCCTGGGCAATCAAATCTAATGCCCCAGGGAAGTTACATTAGCAAATTGAGTAAAAAAATGAGAAAATTGGGTGAAAAGAAAAGAAGATGAAAGGTTAGAATAAAGCTTAAAACTAGCAAGAATTAATAACTAACATTACAATGGTAAAAACAAAAGTTACAGGTTAATGTGCCATAGCGCGGCACCGCATTACAAGTTTTACACAGGGACGAATGCCCTTGAATAATACTGCCTGGAAAAAGGTCTTTGCGCGCCCGGGGAGGGCGGGCGCGGTCGAGGAGGCGGCTGGGCGTCCTTCAAAAGAATTCAGCGGAGGTCGACGGCCTCCCGTGCCAACAGCTGAGCGGTCGGGTCGTTGACGTCACCAAGGGGTGGTGGCGCGTGGCTGCGGTGGTTGAACTCGGAGCGGCCGGGATTCTCTCGATCTCAGGAGCGTTGCAGTCAACTATGCGTACCTCTGCTAGGGGGCGACGGCGTCTGGTAGTATCTGGCAGAACTGGTAGAACTCGGAGTAGTCGGGATTATCTCGATCTCAGGAGCGTAGTGGTCAACCATGCGTCTCTCTGATTCTCATAATAATTGTCAGACACAACTTCAGAAGGTCTAGAACTCCTTCGGAGAAACATTCGCCTCTCTTCACAACTAATTCCCACCCCAGAGAAGTTTCTCTGTCTACTGCAGTCGGCCCAATGCTCAAACTCGCAGTAAAATAATATAAATCCCCCATAGGCGTACTTGCCCGAATAATTCCCACCCCAGAGAAGTTTCTCTCCCAACTGCCCTCAGCCTAATACTCAGGCTCCTTCCGACAAATTATACAAGTCTTTCAGAGACACACTGGTCTCTCCCCGACGAATAGTTACCCCCCCCCCAGAGAAGTTTCTCTCCCGACTGCCCTCAGCGTATTCCCCACACCTTCTCACATTCTATCAGTCGAAATCGTATCAAGTCAACATTTGCCCCCACCCGCTTTCTCGTGTGCTCCAGCTCCTTATAATAGTCGCGTCGCTATTGGCCAAAGGTGATGGCGCATTTCACTATTTCCAACCAATCGCGACTGGGAAGCCACGGAAATTTCCGCTCTCTGGGCCAGCTGCGAGTGCACAGTGTTATTCTTATTCCCTCTAGAACATCGGCCATGCCTGCGCAAGGGGGCGCGTTGTCCGTGAAAGAATTTATCACTCTGGGTTTCCCCGGATGTAAGCGGGCGTTCTAGAAATTTCGCAGCTGGTCTTGCGACCACGTGCCTCTCTCAGTGAATGTGTCGACGCCAGCTCTCATAACGACTTCGTTAATGGGCCGGGGGCGCAAATGGCTGTCACGATAAGCGAGGTTGCGCGCGTGTGGCCATCTGTTTACTCTCCCAGTAGAACTCAGGGTGGCCGAGTTTGTTTTATTTAATTTTCCTGGCATGAGGAAATCGGTATCGCTACAATACAGACCCGCTCATTGCAGTGTAAGGCAGAGTAGACGCGGGAAAGAACATAACGTTTGTGTAATACTCGTAGATATGTGCAAAGAAGAAATAAAAATATTTTCCGTGTCTTTTGTGAATAGCGTATATTGTCAAAGAGTATTATACTGCAGCTCTGCCCATAGGTCTTTCTAAATGTATTAATAACTCATTTTCCTTTTATTTGCGGCAATAATTCACTACATTATTCATAATTAATTTACTGCCAGAACGCAGTCACACATTTCGAAGTGGATTTGATCTTTCCTCAAACATCATAGAAACGACAAAAACAAAACAACCACTTCTTTCTGTACTGTCGCTAATTTTTTAATATGAAGCTGAACAATAAAGGCAATAAACTCAACACTTAATGTCAGTTGACAAGTCATCCCTTAAGAGTACGTTTATCTGTCAGACACCAGTGTTGGTTAACTTGCCCCCAATTAAGAGCGCTAAAAAATAAATTTCATGTGTGTAATTTGGTTAAACGACATCGATCACCACATGCTCACTGACAAAAGGTTATTATCATCCCCCTCTAGATATCCTAGAAATTTGAAATATTTATTCTTAACCAACATTCACGAAAGTAACACCTGTCTTATATATTTTCACACCATTTTCACTTCCAAAGAGGACGTGAAAAGTAGGCGAGCGCGAGAGGGGTGACATGTTGGCATGTCCGAAAGACACCTTCTCGGAGCCCGATGTTTCGTTCAATGTGCTGTAACCTCCAATGAAAATGTGCGTTAATGAGTTTACACGTTACGAGCCATATGTTTGCGCTTTTGATTTTAAAGAGTCGACAAGAACTTTCACACTTATCTCCCACTTTCTTTCACACAGAGGGGTCTTTCTTCTCCTATACAACTTCGCCCTTAAAAGGAACATTTGGCGCGGGTCGTCCGAACACCTGAGAGCAAATCTCGGTGGCACATTTCCCGGCAGTGACCATGGGATAGCAGTCTCCCCGAAGTCCATTAGTTCGAACTCTGGTTCTCATTTCTCGTGTTCCTCTTCCTTGGACTTAAATTAGGTCGAACCTATGGCTAGGCTCTTTTGTTCCCGCGACGAGCGAGAGGTTTTCCGTCGTTAGTCAAACAAGCGCCGGAAAGTCGTGTCTGTGATTGCTAAGTAGTCGGCAACTCGGCTCGCGAGCGCCGCAGAGGCCGCCGCCGCCGCCTACGACCGAGCGGCGCCGCGCTCGGAGGAATTTTTAATTGGGTCGACGACGCTCCAGAGAAGGCGCGGAGGGCAAGCGGTACGGGAGGGCGGGTAGAGTGAACGACGTGGCGGGGAAAAAAGCAATGCGAGTGGGAAAATATGAGAGCGAGGCGTGGGACAGAGCGAGGGGAGTGGGAAAAGAGGTGGGAAGAGGGGGGAAAGGCGTGGGAAGCGGTGTGGGATGCAAGATGGATGCGGGGTGGGAAGCGGTGTGGGAAGTGGCGAGGGTAGTGGGGTGGGAAGCGGGGTGGGAAGCAGGCTGGGAAGCAGGGTGGGAAGCAGGATTGGAAGCGGGGTGGGATGTGAGGGGGGAAGCGGGGTGGGAAGAGGGGTAGAAAGCGGAGTGGGAAGCGAAGTTGGAAGTGGGGTGGGAAGCGGGCTAGGGAACAGGGTGGGGAGCGGGATAGAGCGGTGCCGAGCGGGAGTGGTACGGGGACGAAGAGCGTAAGGCACGGAGGGGAAGTGAAGTGGGAAGTAAGGAAGGGACCGAGATTCGAAATTTTTTACATTTTTGGTATCACGATAATGCTCTTAGCTTCAGAGGATACGAATAATAAACTGCCAGGGATTCATGCGCCTGCTGTTTAGGCAATAAGTTCACTTAAGTGCGTGGCATGTTGCATATCTATAGGTTCAAATTTTATTTCTGAAAGAAACGTGTTTAATTTTCAATGAATTTTAATGCAGAATGTTACGGTGAAATTAGCTTTCTCTTAATTTTTGGAGTGTATGACCCTTAAACTAAACACTAAAACAATTAATACTATAAACGATAATCTAAAAAGTCGATGAAATGAAGTTTAGATGATAGAGATCAAATAATGATGAGGAGATCGATGAAGAAGAAATTGTGAAATAACAGGCAGTGGAAACGGGAGAACTCTAAGAAAACTGGTCTTTCCCACCCCCAAATTCCCCCATTTTCCGGGAACCGGACGACCCAAATTCCGGGAATTGTTGAAAGGCGCATGCACCAGGCATTATTTCACATGAAACCCGTTAGGATGAAAAAAACAACATATCCTTAATGCATCTATGAAAATGTTGAAAGTCGGTCAATTATTTCCTGATCAAATTTATCAAGAATATAATCTTGGGAAAATACCTTGCCATTTTAGAGAAGATATTACATTTTCTTACAGAAACTAATGTATGTTAGAGGACAAAATGCAACATTTATGTACTAACGAAAGTTAAGGGAATTGCAACCAACCGCAGACACGAATGTTTTTGTGCACATATAAATCGTGCCAAATCTGCAACCCCAAAAGGAATTTCGCCGCAAACAGCGGATGCCAGCTAATATTACGAAGAATCATGTGGGTTCTAATCCCTTGTCCAGCTGGACGAGCACGAATATCAGGGAACATTCTATATTTCGAATGTAACACATTCGCTATTTTCCGCCATACTTTTGTTCTTTCCAACATGTTTTCTCCTTTTTTCTTTTTCCCCACCAATCAAGGTACTCGTGGTGACAGGCATACTTCTGTATATCACGGTTCTGGTTAAAACGTGTCCCTCACCGCCCCCGCCCCCTCTCTTTGTCTCTCTCTCTTCCAAGCGGCGGGCGCTGCGCCAGAGCTCCGCAGCGCCGGGGCTGCATTTGCATTTCTCGCGGGCACCGCCCCGGCAGCGCTTGCCAAGCAGGACGACTCGCCCCCCGCGCCGCCATCGCCTCCGCCTTCGAGGAATCGGAGCTTAACGGCCCGGCGCAACGAGATAATGCATTAATTCCCTGCTAAAATAACATTACTCCCCTATAGAAAGTACTTCAGGTTTCTTCCAGCTGAGCAAACAGATTAAGCAGCGAGTCGAGTCCAAAATATTTCCTGAAGACTCGAAGAGCGCTCGACGTAAATCTACGACGCAGGTAAAAGAGAAAAAATTCGTATCGGCTTGCAGCAGGGTTTCTCCTATTCCAACGTCGCTACTATTTTGGGGATTTCGTTTCTCCAGCTCATGCAAAGCAACTGGGTGGATGGGTGAAGCTACCGGGGTGGCGGGGGGGGGAAACGGGGAGTGAGGGCGGGGAGGATGTGGAGAGCGGGCAGCAGAGACGAGATGGCGAGACGAAACGCTTTGAGTTGCAGAGCACCTCATATTGCTTTGTGTGGGCTCACAGTAATTATTTCTGTAGAGCAGCTCAGGGACCTATTAAGCACAAGTTGCTCTAGTTGCGTATTAAGCAGTGTATGTAGCGAGTAAACTCCCCAAATTGAGAGAAAAATGCGGCCCGCGCTGCTTCCTCTCCACGAGCGCATATTTCCAAGCACGCCCCACTCCCTGTCCCCGCCCTCCCGCATTGCCCTCGCGCCCGCCCACGTCCCCGCCCCCTTCACTGCACGTCGCCCGCCAACTCGAGCATTACGTGGATACGTTCCACAGCCCTGCTGCTGTGCTTCCAAGAGCTCTCACCAGCGCTCGCCCGCCCTTCCCGCCCCGCCCCCTTTCCTTCCCCGCCACGCCACCGCGCAATCCTCCCCCAGCCCTTCCCACCCTGCTTCACCTCTCGCGTCACTACTCACCACAACACCTCCCTCCCACTCCTCTCCGTTCCGCCTGTCCTCTCTCCGCCTCACCCGCTCGCTTCCACAGCTGCTGCTACTCAAGCGAAATTCGCTCTCCGCTACCACTCGATGGAACAATGAAAAATTATCTGGCTTGTAATAAACCATTTAAATCTAATCATGTAATTCTTTCTACTTACACAGAAAACTTGTTTCATAAAAATATGTAATATACATTGCAGTTTCGTCAAAAGCCGTAATGTGCTTATGAAGCTGTGGAAATTCAATGAAAATATATTGTTTTTATTTGGCAATAAATATATTACTACTCTTTAAATTAGTGTTCAAAGCATCAACCAAAGGCAATTTATTTAGTAATGGATTGAGCTGGTTTTGATGATAAAAATCTTATCTCCTCTTAGTGATAGCGAAAGCAGGAGAGCAAACCATGGGCTTAAAATTACTCAATGTATTATAATAAATGTAACTGTAATACATATAATAAAAATTCACAAACAATGACGACAGAATACGTTTTACCTGATTTCGGAATTATTTAAAATAACAACTGAATTACATGCAGAATTGAGAAAATTAGTAGTAATGAGGTAAGTATTTAATGAAAACCTTCCTGAAAGCCCTAGATTCCTTGAAGGAGCCTCTCCGAGGGCAATTGATAGGCGCCGGGGAGCGCAGGCGCAAGCGAATGTGAATAGAAAGGGCCTCGAGGGAGGCGACGGAGAAGGCGACGGCGGAATTCATAAACAGAGGAGCCTCCCACTCGCCTCTAATGGGCGGCGTTCGGCTGCAACCCTCGCCCCCCCCCCCTACCCCCTACCCCTCTCGCACAGAACTTGGTTCACAACTTCTTCGCTAGCGCCGCGGATTCTCCCTCGCCACACCCGTCCCTCTCCCCGTCCCTCCACGGGGCCGCCCTGGTCCTCGCCCAGCAGCCCGGCCTTCAGACTCCGCTGTGCCGCTTCGGCGCCCTCATCAGCGCCACCACGGCGCGGCGGCGAAACGCGGAACGACGAGGGGGAGGTGGGCACGCGGGGGAGAAGGCCGAGTGATGAACCGTGCGACGCCGCGCCGTCCAACCCCGGGTGAACTCGCCTGCGCCGTGCTCTCCGGCAACTGGCGCCGCGCGACGGAAGCACGGCGCGCGTCTCACACAGCAGAGGCAGGCGGCGCGACGGCATGCAAAGCAGGAAGCGCACGGCGGAGGTTATCAGTTCCTCCGGGCGGGCAGCGAAGATTCATCAACGTGAACTCCAAAAGAATGTGCAACAACTTCGAGTTAACTTATGGGAGTGTCGTTCCGCTCCCAAAGCAAATTGAAACATTGGGAGAAATGCAAGAAAGTCTGTGATAAACCCGTGCTGTTAGCGAACTTTTCGAAGAATAGATATTTATGCCGCAAGGGCGTTATAAGTGTTCTAATGATTGAGCGACAACAAAAGCCCGAGGGATTTTTGATGTCCGACATCATTAGAACCGATTAACGCCCATGACACATTACATAATTTTATATTTTATTCATTCTTATTTACTTATTTACTAATTAGCTACATATTAACTTGATTTGATTAGTATTTTCATATTTACGTCCCATAATTCCTTTTGATACTTCCCTCTCATAATTCCCACCTAAAAAACATTTAGCATTATTCAACTGTTTTCATATATCCCTTCTAAACACGATCCTCTCGATCCGGATGTTATGCAGTGAATATCGAGCTCCGTATGGGAGTCAATAACAAGCTGTAACGTATTAGTAAAAGGAACTTAAGTAATGAAATCGAACTTAAAATCTCATAACGGCAATGTAACATCGCGAAGTAACAATTCAAAAAAAGCAAGTCTCTCTCCCTCGAAGCACTTGTGTGTGTTGCTGCTCAAACAAAAACTGCCTGTTACGACCTCTGCAAAATATTAAAGGAAAAGCTCGGGGGCGGAAAGGCAGGAAAGCGGTCGCTCGCGCCGCCCCACTGAGGTACTCGTCTCTCCAAATCATATTACTCCTTCGGCTGATATTTTCCCGGAGGGAGCGCGGGCAGACACTTAGCTACGTCAGACACGGCACGTTGTCCGCCCCTCGTCCCAGTCTCTCGTCCTGCGCTTCGCTGGCATCGACTCTCCCCTCCCACCGCGCCCTCCACGCCACGCTCCGTCCCACGCCCTTCCACCCCAGCCCCACGCCCCACGCCTCACGCCCCACATCACTCAGCACCACACCCCTCCATCCCACGCCCCCACGTCCCACCCCCACACTCCAACCCCCACGTCCGCACACCCCACGTCCCCACGCACCACGCCCCTCTGCCCCATGCACCTCCACCCAACTCCTCCTTTCCCCATGTCCCTCCGCCCCACACCTCTCCGTCCCGCGCCACTCCACCCCACGCACTCCACCCCACGCACGCCACCCCACGCACGCCACCCCACGCACGCCACCCCTCAACCCGTGTTCCACACCCATCCACCTCCCTCTCTCTCATTCTCCGCCCCTCCCTCTCTCCCACTGCCCGTCGCCACACACTCTTCCGCCCTAGCCACATACCCCTCCATTGATGCCCCACCTCCATTCACTCCCGCCCCACACCCATCCCCATGCCCCCACCCCTCCACCAATTCCCCACACCCATCTACTCCCCCATCCCCACCCAATGTCCACGGCCCTCTGCCCCGTGCCATCCGCCCTCTATGCCACAGGTCCACCCAGTAAATTCGTTACGGAAGTGTCGCATGAAAATGTCTTTCAGTTCTCTGGAAAATTTCGCAGCATCTTCGACCATGTCGGTGCGGAGAGGAAATGCAAACGACGGATGGCGGCGGCGCGGCGAGGCGCGGCGCGAGGCCGACCTCAATAGCGGGGACGCACTCGTGCGGAGGGAGAGGACGGCGAGGAGGAAGTCTTACAGCAGGAAGTAGACAAAAAGAAACGGGAACTGTTAGGAAGTTTTTCACAACATTGAGTTAGAGGAAAATCTATTTTTTCGCATGTTCGATAACGAAATCGAAGAAAATTGGTAGTTGAAGACGAAAGCAGAGACAGTGCATACTCCGATATTACGGTAACATTCCGAACAGATATTCGGTTTTCTCTTGCCTTACCATCAAACTGTGATGATTCAGATCTCTAAGTTATAATAGGGTTATGTTTTTTTCCATTTGGAATATTAAATTTCATATATCGCAATGAGGTTTGGATTGTCATTTTATATTGAATATCACACTTTGTTTAAATGTTCAACATGGCACATGCGGTTACAGTCACTAAATGTAATAATAAGATATTTTTACATTTACTGACTGTGTGAATGTATGTCGGAAACTGTACAGCCAATAAGATAATGTACTGTACAGACAATGTGATCAACCGCGATTTTGTGAACGATACCGACGTATTCTGAATATTCAAAAAGTGGATTCAATTAGGAGATAAGCCATCACATTACGGTTTACTTATATTTGAGATTTTTGAATCAAGAAGAAGTAGTTTGATAATATTCTATATAACTAAATATCATGTTACAAAACCAAGTAGAAATTAATTTTTCACAACTCTAATTAAGTATTGTTTTCTTATACACACCAAAGGTAACAAAAAAATTCCGTGTTTATTAAAAATACTTCCATACTTACAAAACATTTCTTCCAAACAGAAATAAAGAACTCATCTTTGATGAATGCTTCGTAATTTTTGCAAAAGAAATCATATGAAAATGAAATTTTTCGGGGTGAACCTCAATATGAAAAGAATGAATACCTGTTTGATTGTCTTGTTAAGGTCACTTCGGAAACAGCTACATTTGCGTCAGTGCATTTTCAAAAAACATTTTACGAAGAAAAACGTATACAAAAACATGCTAAATCTAAAAAGATGACTATAAGTCTCGAAGTTGAAAAAATAAATTCTTTCAACTGTCATATTCAAAATTAAATCGATTTGACACTAATATAATTCATATGCATTGAGAAGTCAGCAGTAATACAAGGGATTGTGTAAAAACCTTAGCTATTCTTGTTTTTAATATTTTCCGTCCAAATGGTGTTTGTATTGTGAGTTTCTTTAGAGCGCGAGAAATGGTAAAAAAACAGTGAACGAGAACTCTGTTGAACAAAAACAAAAGCAGAGCCCGTGGCGACAACGTCTGGCGCAGGAGCAGAGGTCGCCGAGCGAGCATCAGTCGCGAGCAGCCCGTGAAGAGCCCGCGACTCCTGAAGCCAATTAAGAAGACCCAAATATTTGTCGCTCACCCGCGTACACTCCTCTGCCGCCTCCACCGCCGCCTCCGCCACCGCCGCCTCCGCCACCGCCGCCGCCGCCGCCGCCGCTTCCGCTACCGCCCGCTCTGCGAAACAAAACAAACACAATTATGCGGCAGCGCTCTCGTTTCGCCAGCGCCCTCTGCCCTGCCGCCGCCTCGCCCCCCGCCCCCACCCCGCCCCCGCGCGTCCACAAACAGCGCGCAAAGCTCCGAGCGCGGCCGGAAGGCGGGAGGGGGCTGTGGAGGTAGAGGCGGTGCTGGATCCGGGACAGGAGAGAGGGCGGGCCGAAGGCGAACCTGAGGCGAAAGTGGCGAAGGGGTGGGGTGGGGAAGGGGAGGGAGCCTGAGCCATGGCCTACAGCGGGCAAGTCGGCGCTTGCTGAGCGAAATACTGAAAAGAAGCTGAAAAGGAGGACAAAAAAAGGAAAATTTAAAGAGGAAATAGAAAACTGTGAAAGAGAAATTGTAAAGAAAAAAGTATGAGAGAGAAGAATGGGGAAGTTAATAAAGAAGATCGACAGAGAGAAGAAATTGTACGGTGAAGGAAAAATATAAAACAAGGAAGATAGAAGGAAAGGCGAGAATAGTAGGAAACTCAGCAACAATAATATCAAACAACAATAATTTATCTATAAAGAGAGAACTGCAACTTGACAAAATGTCTAAACAAATGCAGCAAATGCGACAATAATATTTATGAAACGAGTGGTAAAAGAGGCACTTTATTTTAAGTGTAGGAAATGTAGCAACCCGAGACCGATAAGCCAAGGAATAGTCTTACGACATTCCTTTTATAATATTTCAAGTATACAAATCACTAGATTATATTAAGATCAGTTATATCTGATGCAATCAGCAAAATTATTTTTTCCTTGTTGTATTCACAGTTTTATCCCAACATTTGAGCATCGTCTCACTTTTAACAGTAGTGCTAAAAATCGAACATTTAGAACGCTTTGCATGCCCTAAAAGTATATATTGTCGGAAGTGAATAGAAATGAGCTTACGTTCCCATAATTTCGTATTTCAATCAAAATGTGTGTACCTCATTTCAAGTTTCATTGCAAAGTTATTTCGTACGAAAATATAAACAGTTAACCAGGTGAATGATCATCTGACAACTTCTGACCAACCATTGACATTACGACTATTATTTTATTTTATAGGGTGGAAATGTGATGTGCTAACAATTATTATCAAGGGCTAGCCCAAAAAATTAATGAATGAGGTGATATTGTAATATTCAAGTGCTCGCAATTACACTGATGTTGAACTCTTCTCTCACTCCACTCAAACCCCAAACAGCACATGTCACGCGATCATACAAACACGCCATTCGAATATTTGTTTTCGCCGATCATTGTGAAGAAATGGCGCTGATAAATGTTTGTTAAAACAGCACTCCACGCCGCCGCCAACCAACATTTCGAACCTCCGCTTTGAAACCCATGATGCCACCCAAACAACAATATTCAATAACACAATTTCTCAATTTCCGTCACATTTCAAACGTCGAAAAAAGATCCACACGCGATCAAGCCGCGGACGCGAAACATAAATCCTGGAGGACGCGCAGATATTATTTCCCGTAAACATCGCTTCATGCGCTATCAGTCAAGCGAATGTGACCCATAAACTGGCCCGCCGCGCCGTCGCCTCCCCCACCCCACCCTCTCGCGTTCAGGTGCCCTCTCGCAGCCGCCATGATGGCACGCCCGCCGCCACTGTCCGCCAGGGGCGTCAGCGTCGCGGACAATAGACGCGCGTACCCCGCCGAGCCGCACCGGATATTGGCAGCCATTAATCATACGGCGCTGGACATTCTCTTTTATTTAAACGGACGAAATGCCGCTCCCGAGCTTCCATCCCGTCCTACGCAGACGGCTGCCAGCTGCGGGCCATAGTTAAAGGTGTCCTCTACAACAGAGGACCGCGCGTTATGGATGCCTGTGGAAGAGAGAGTCCGGGGAGGCAGACAGAAAGACAGCCCGAGGACTACTTCAGAAAGGACATTAAAATTGTTCCAAAACCTTTTTCGTGATCCGACTGTGAGTGAAAAATAGAGACTGAAGTACATTTCCCTAATTTCATGGAGCAATGAACACGATGTATTCTGGCATTTGATATTCCCCCAAAAAATTAGATTTTATAGTAGTCTGTTCATTTAGCATCCAGAAAATACTAAATTTAAATTGTAATTAATCTATCAACTGATCGTATTTTTATTCATAGTCATATCTCATTGGGCGTTTCTAGAATAAAGTCATGAATCTATCTATTTGTACAACATTTTTTTTTATTATTAAAGAAATTATTTCAATGACATCAGCTACAGAAAAATTTCTCAAATGTTATGTAATTTTCCAGTGTTAGGGACATTTATTTGTTTCTTCCAAAATATTGTGGACTCTTCAGCGTCACACTAAACAACCATCCTTTAGACATTAGCATACCCATCCATTAGCATTACTTACATTACCAGGCTTCATCCCATTTATAAAAGGAGAAAAAAATCATTTTATCTAGGAAACAGTATTTTAATGTCATCAAGATCACGTATAGTCAGAATTAAACAAGGAATAAATGTTACTGCCGAAATGTTCGTATCGACAATTATTGTCGACATAGTATGAATAATGGAAATTTCTAATGCAGTACACAGAGAACCACTTACTAAAAAAATTAGGTTAAAATATCACCAACACTTTGATAGTAACACATATTTTTATTAAACTTTGAATACGGAACGTATTTGTCATTCAAAGAAAATTCTTCCCGTCACTTGCGAAAATTAAAGTTGCTGAAGTCTACAGATTTCAAAATATCCACCCCGAGCAGTTTCCTTCACATCGTTCTGGTAGAGGATTTGTGACTTTCCTGACGGTATGAACAATGTTTCGCTGTTTCTGAAAGTAACTAGTTTCTAATAATCTTATTCTGTCAATTTGCTTCCTTCATTTTATAAAAAAGATCATTCGCATTATCATCGCACTAATGGGACTTAAATTTATCTCTACAAGCCATAAAAACATACATATATGAACAACAAAGAAACTCGGAGCGAGTTTTAAACTTTACTACATTGTTTCGACAGTACAGTGCAATTATGTCACTGAATACGATATAGCGCTAACAAAGGGCAAAACAGAGAAATAATTCGCTGTTTCAGTTCCTAAATTCAGTTCTCAAAATACCGCAATTCAAATTTTGACTACTGTAAGAGAAGCACGTCAACTTCTCAGAATGAATATTTCTGACAGTCCTTAACGCATTGTGTAAATTCACCTTCAGAGGCTACCGTTTTGCATTTCAAAGTGCCGTAACACAGCGCTTCCCCTGGCTCCACACAAAACTCGTTAGCGAGTTCACACCTGGCGGAGAGGGGCGCTTCGCAAGACAGACGCTGCGAACGAGGGCCGCGCGTCGTCTTGCAGGCGCCGCGCCGCCGCCCCGAGAGTACACACAGCGGCCCAGGCCGCGAACACGAGCAGTTGAGCGGCGGCGCACAGCTAACCAAATTGTCGCCGGGTGAGATATCGAGAGGCGGGCGGAGTTGAGCTGCTCGCGGCCTGTTCGCGCGGGCGGCGGCTGCGGCGGCAGCGGCGCGGTGTTCCCGGTCGGGGAGGGCGGGGCCGGGGGCGTGGCCGGGGGCGTGGCAGGGGGTGGTGTCGGGGGCCGGGGCCGGGAGCCGGGGCCGGGGGCGGGGGGCGGGGCCAGGGGCGGGGCCGGGGGCGGGGCCGGGGGCGGGCCCGGAGACGGAGCCAGGGGCGGGGGCGGGGCGGGGGAGGGGACCGCGAGAAGTTGCGCTTCGAACGCAATTATGCAGCCAGTTACAGCAGCGCCGCACCGAGCGAACACTGATCCGCGCGCCCTCCGCCGCCGACGCAGTTCCGCTAGCGCTCCGCCTGCTCCAGCGCGGCGCGGTGGCAGAAACCCCTTTCCTTGCAACACGCGAGGGAGAGGGCGCCGCTGTGGGAACCAAAGGGCGTTTGAGACACGCCGGCCCGGAATAGGGCAAAATGTACGCGAAGGGACCTGTGTAAAACTTGTTACCTCAAAATGCCTAACATTGGGGGATAATGAGGCAGAAACTAATAGAGCACGATATAGACCATGCCCTGCAATGTCTGTACAAAGTAGCTGCATGTAGAATATTACTTCTATTATTGGGTTAAGTGGGAAAACTCCAACTGCAGTTATAAGTATAGAATGCTTATATAACACCAAAGACAAATCGGTAAGAACTATTTCAGTGATTCATAAGACAACATTAATTAATCATCTGTAATGTTCTTCGAAAGAGCGAATGATAAATTAAGCTTTATGAAACTTTTGAACATTCCTCACTACGAATTTAAATATAGAAAATTCACTCAAAGTGCCCTTATTAGCACAGTTAATGAATAATGAGGGATATAAATGTGTCCTAATATATTTTTAGTTCTAATTTCACATTCGTCTTCCTTGAGGTAGTAGGTAATGTATAAAATAATTACAAATACTTGACGCACTTTTGCGTTATTTCCATCCTCCTGTCGAAAAATGGAAGTCAAACTATCAACAGTAAAAAAATCTGCATTAACATGATACACTGCAATTAAAACTGTGTTTTCAATAACTTACAAATGATTTGCATTTCTTTTTGCCGCAGCAGGGACAATACTATTCACATGTAAGGGATCGTGATGCATCAATTGGCCTTTCGGGTCTAGAAACCGATACTTCTATAAAGGCTAGGTGTCACGAAACTGATACGAAAATTCAGTTGAAGTTTGTCTGCGGAGAAAATGCAAATGTGAGTCATGAAGATGAATGGTGCAAAAATGAAATTATGAATGGAGCAGAATAATACTAAAGATGTGACAACACAAGGCGGAAATTTTTTATAAATTATTGCACCCGATCAGTGGATAAACCACTTTACAGGTTTGAGATATGATACAACATTAAAACAAGTTATACAATATTAACTCAAAGTACCGAGGTACTTATAAATTAAACAAACTCAACCCAAAAAGGCGTAAATATGGAATCATTTATATTGTGAGGGTATTCTGATACGAAACAAAACCCAACAAAAGGGTAATTTGATAAGGAAAAAATCTAGAAATAAAGTAGGCGAAGGAAACATACCTAAGAATGGACAAAATGTCTTGAAAATGCTCATCTGACACTTTCCTTACGAGTAGATTGATATACTCTCGCCTTTTACGCCGATATATGCGAAGAAACGGAGTAGAGATAAAACGACTTCGCCAAAAAGGGGAGGTCGTACCCTAAAAGAGCCTTCAGGTCAAGAATGACAATTAAGCGGTGAGCGACCCACGATCTGTAGAAAGAAAGATGAGAAGCGAATGGGGAGTGTGAAGCTGATGCGGAATTCGCTTAGACGCACCGAGGGCTAGGGAGGGAAAATAGCGGAGAGACAGCTGCGCGCCGATGGTTAGAGGTGGGGTGCGGGGCTCGGGTAGAGCAGCGAGCGGAGGGGGGAGGGAGGAGAAGTTATTAGGGCGCGTGTTGTTGCAGAGGGCGGCGCCGCCCGCGCCCGCTGCAGGTGGCGCCGCCGCAAGGCGCTGTGGAGCGAGGCCCCTCAGGGGTCGCGACGTCTCTTCCGGTTGTGGCGCAGCGCCCTCCGCTGAGCCCGCTCAGCAGTCCTACGTCTCCTCACACTGCCGCTCCCACAACCTGGCTCCCACGTGACAGCGATCGCTTCGTCACATCGCATCAGAAAGCAGATTCGGTTCCTTACAGCAAAAAAAAAATTAACAATTTTGAAAGTGCCTCTAAGTGAAAATTACTGCTACATTAACTTGTTGTATACACGGTAGTCACCAGTGCAATAAACGTTTCATTTCGACATTGTTTCAATTATTAATCGTTCAGTTCTTCAGTAATTATAAAATGTTTTTTTTTACACAACAAACGTGCATTTTATTTCTTTGGTTTATTTTCTCCCCATCCCGAATTTTGTTCATAACAAGTCCGTATCCGGTCGTCGAAGTACAAGTTCGGAGCCTAGTTACTAACAATTCCGACAGAATAACGGATAATTGGCGTAACGGAATCGACAACAATGCACTGAAGAACAGTACATGTCTGATCTTCTTTTCCGGGGTCCAGGCCGCCCGTTATATTCGTGTCGTCGCTGCTGGCCCGGACTCGCTTCGATGGCTAAGAGTTTGGTGGAGCGAATATTGTTTCGCTGGACTGCAGACTTCAATACAAAACGTGCGCTGTCTTGCACACGCACGTCAACGTGAAAGCTAGCTTTGTACACAGCAGCCACCAACAACCCAGCCGCGGCTAGGGATATATTAAAACATTGCGAGTCGTCTACAAAAATCGAGTTGGAGACAAGATTGATAGAAGTTTATTTTCAAAACGCGCACTCTACACACATTTCCTCATCAGAACATGTGTGGGTTTATGAGGGTTTCTATTAATAAACATATTAAGTATCATCAAGAAATATTTTTAACAATAACCATTTTCTTTAGTTTTTTCACTTACTCATTCACTTGTTTTGGCTGAATACTTCTATTTCAAGGGCATGTGAAGGACACGGTTTGTCTCGATGGGCGCAAGAAAGAGCCCTCTTTCACCGTTTAATGCTTTCTCTCTCTCTCTCTCTCTCTCTCTCTCTCTCTCTCTCTCTCTTTCTTTCTATTTCTTTCCTCTCTTTCTCTCTATCTTTCTTTTTCGCTCTCTCTCTCACTTTCTCTCTCTCTCTCTCTCTCTCTCTCGGGAAAATGAAAATTTTGAAGAATATTCTTATGGTACATATAAAGCATAATTTTTAAATTGGCAAAATAATTAATGGTTTACAAATATTCTGGTGTGTCTTGAGAAATATTCCATGAAATATTTTTAAAACTTTTAAATATTGTATAGTTTATGAACATAAATTGCTTTACTGCTGAAATATGTTAAGCAAAAAAATTACCAGTAATTCAAAAAAATAGCAAATTAAATTCGAAAATTATCAAAACCAGAATATCCTTAAACTTTCTTTGAAAATATCACAGATAATCACAAAAGAGACCACTCGGGTATCACCATCGGGATAGCAAATGAAAAACCACGACTGATTGCAAAGGTATATAGCAAGATGTATTTAAAAAACTGTAAATGACCCCAGTATATTTATCTCGTCCACTTTACATTTAGATCTCCTTTGTGCAAATTTCTTCATTCATTGAATTCTTGGACGTCACATTTTTGCTTAGTAATAATTTGAAATGCATTTACTATGACCATCGCTGCATATCAAATATATCATTCAGTACATCACTAATAAAGTGAGCGGCGACTCAAATGACACGTACAGGGATACATCTTATACTTATGTCTCGTGATCATAAAGCAATACTTAAACAATCACTAAATCAATACGTGCTCAGCTCTCAAAAATTTATCGAAATGAGAATATACCCAAAATCACTATTTTATTCAAGCCAACTGGCCCAGATAAAATCCTGCCAATAATCGAGAATATGACAGAATCCACTAGAATACGCGCTTCAGGAACGTTGGAATACTCTGTGGTTTGTATTTTGACGGCACTGTGTTAATTAGGGAGGCAAGTGATGCAGGCGCAGAAACAGGAACACAGGCACAGACGCTCGAGAGCAAGTAGATAATGAAAGGGATGCAAGGGACAACAGCAACGCGGTAACCACAGCCCTCCTACGGCACTCAAAGCGAAGGTTTATTCACCACGCGTTCGGGGTAGTTAGTGCAACTACACCGTATTTCTGGTTTCGGGCTTCCAGATACTCATTACCGATTCCTCATTACAAACACTACTCGTAAATTGATTTCTCTGACATACCCTTCGTTATTTGCACCATCGGAGCACTTTATGCTTTTCACTGACTAAAAAAAACAGTCTGTGAGTCCGCTTCTATACAAAAGTAACAACTAATCCGTACAACTCAACGATAACTGTATTATCATTTGTATGACTCGAATGAGAACTATGAAGTTAATGACTAAAAAATTGTTAAAATGAGTCACAAGTTCGTGAACTGGAATTTAAAATAGGACAATATGAATATGCAATTTTATATTTATTCATCAACGAATCAGTAATATTGATTCCATAAACTTATCAGTGTGAAAATTGTGTTCAGTGTACAAACAGATAGATACTTGCATGTATAGATCTTGGTAAAGAATAAATCATCCACATTATATTTCCAGAAATAATGTTTACTCTGTGTTCAGAATGAATAGTGATAGTATTGTTCCAAAATTTGTAAACCTCCTTCATTTTAACAAAGGCATGAATAATTACTGAACCAAGTGCAACAACATTTTGAGGGCCTTTGATTTTAGTATAGCGAATATGTAGTACTTTCCTACTGTAACATTTTTACAGCTCTTGAGTGTTATGTAATTCCAACGGTTCAGCTTGATATAATTATACTCGAATGATGGTATTAGACCAGCGAATATAAATGTAATGGAAAGCTTCTAAAATTACATTTACTTTATCTCTCTTTTGGTTTAAAAAATATATGTGAGGAAGCAGAAATACCTAATAAAAAGTTTGAAGCATTATAATGCATGGTCAAACGTTTGGTGAATCAGACTCGTGCGTGTGCAGCTCTAATTGAACTAATATGCACGACAGAACGTACTATTGCTCGGGATAATGATAGACTACATATTACCAACAATATAATTATTCTGATCCTATTCCGTGACGACTGTTAACTATGCTATTTCAATTTGGTCATTCAAAAAAGTACTTTTAAATATACTAAATGTGGGAACTAAGTTATACATTTTTAACACCACATTGCAGTGAGGAAGATCAATTCATATTTTAATTATGATATAACTATATATGAAATAGAATCACAGAAGTATAAAGCCGATTCTAATGTTACCTCAAGGTATAATATTCATATTACACACACACACACCTAGAAAATACCAATTTCTTCTAAACGCACATTTGTCGTTTGCACGGATCGTAACAAAAAGGCGGCGGCAGAAGGCTGCTCGCCGCATTCCCGACTCGTCACGGCCGGAGCAACTCGAAGGGCCGTCGTGGTGCCTCCGCGCCAGATCCTCTAACATGGCGCCGGCAGCACTGCAGGCAATGCAGGCTGTCCCCCTCGCCAACGCACGCGGCACGACGCACGGCCTGCTGCCTTGTGGACGCGTCAGACGCATGGCACGGCGCGGTGGCGTGGCGGGGAGGGGCGGGCGTCGACACCGCGGCATTCAACAGTTTCTAATTACCCTCGCGCCGTCACAACCACAATGATCGCGGCCCGCCCCAGCCGCGCTGCCCCTCCCCCTGCCTTGCCCCGCCCTCTCCGCCGCTCAGCGACGCCATTATGCGCGGAGGGCGGGGGAAGGGGGGTATTGTGGGCGCAGAGAGGGGAGGGGAGGGGTGCGATCGAATTTCGCGCGGGATTGTGGCGCGACAATGTCCCCCCTCGCGGGGCGCCCCGCGGGCGGGAGGGGGGGACAGGGAGGGGGGCCAGGGGTGCGAGGGAGGCTGGGGGACGTGGGGGAGCCGCAGCCGCCGCGATGAAGACATCCATCACGTATCGGCGATCAAACACCCCTCGCCTCCAACAAATTGCCGCATTGTGGCCGCAGTGGCTTTGTGCGTGGCGGGCGGCATCGCGCTCGCCCAAAGGGGCAACAGCGGCGTGGCTCGGCGCGGCGCGGCGCGGACCGGCGCAGGTGATCCGAGGCGCGGGTTACATTTATCAGCGCTGATTGTGCGGAGTGAGTGTGCCGCGAGGGCGGGCGCGCGGGCGAAGGAGGTCGCGGAGCGAGGGTCGTCGCCCTGCGCCCCCGCGGGCGCCGGATCTGCTTTGGTTCAGACAGGACAAAGGCGGCGAGGCGGGCTTGCAACGACACAGGGCCGGGATACGCAACGTTTCCGCCTCCGCCTCCGCTCTCTCACGCACGCTGCAGGATTATATGTCCCTGTCCTTGTCTCCGCTGTCGCGACTGTGACCCCCAAGGCCCCGCCTCCGCGACTGCCCCTGCCACTTCTACCGCGAACTCTACCACCCCCATCGCAGCAACTACCTCCCTCATCACCATGGTCACCGCAACGACCGTCGCCGTCGATGCTAATTCCAATGTCACCGTCGCCACCTCTACAAACGCCGTCCACGCCAATGTCACCTTCCCTGCCTTTGATCCCACTTCACGCGCTCCGCCGCCTCCACTACCTCCGACATCACCACGCCCTCCGCAACCTCAACAGTGTTATACGGGTCCACGGCCGTTGTCGTTGCTAATTCCAACATCACATCACTCTCGCCATCTCTAACAACGCCGACGACGCCACCGACACTTTCCCACCTTTCGTACCATTACACTCACTTCCCCTGCTCCGCGTTACGGAGCTCGCAGCTACCACCATCTCTACCATAACGGCCACCGCAAGCGCAACCATTGTGACCAAGACCGGATCTACGGCCGTCATCGTAACCAATTCCAACACCACATCGCCGTCGCCACCTCTACCAACGCTGACGATGCCACCGTCACCTTCCCCGCCTTTAGCAGCACTACGACCACGGCCCACACCCCGCGACCCGGGGCCGCGTTCCTGGCTCTTTGTGCGGGGCGTTTGCATCGCTGGGCCCATTAACGAGACGAAACGTCAGCCACCGCGAGCGCGGCGCCGCGGCGGGGAGCGGCAGAGGGCAGCACCAACGCACGGCAGAATGGCCTGACGCCTCTCCCTCCGCAGGAAGGCCGTTGTTATTTCGTCGCTGCTTTGCCAATTTATTCCACATGATTTATAACTCTATTTCGCGGCTCCCCAGGAAAACCACCAATGCAAGGGCAATGCAAGCGTCTAATAGACAGCTTCGTCGTTTTTTTATTACTTTCCGCAGGCCTGTAGCAGCCAATCTAATCCACCATTGAGTAACTGTCGACGAAAATCAGACAAAAAGTGACCTGCTTTCAGTTCGTACTTGACAAATGTTTCTTGTCGATGCAAACGTAGGTTACTACGAAGCGAATAATCTCTCGAATTGATAATGAAACAGAGCAGACACAGTTGCGTTGTAGAACAGTACAGAAGTTGAAACGTTGACTTCGAAATCCTATAATAATAATATTAATAATAATAATAATAATAATAATAATAATAATAATAAATAATAATAATAATAATAATAATAATAATAATAATAATAATAATAATAATAATAATCTAAACTCACCTAATCTAAAAAGCTGCATAAAATGTTCGCAGTTGTGTGAACTGAATGCAGGTTTTTTATTTCTGGTTTGAATATAAAAACAATTACATTTAATCACCTTTATTAATAAAGTAAATTGTATTTTCCTGAATCCAAACAACAATCCTGACACTAATCACTTCAAGAAAAAAAAATCCTTATCTTTTACCATTCGTTGAAATATGTCGTGCTGGAATTTTATGTAGTATTCTAATAATATACATGAGCGCCAGAACTATGTTCGGGCACAAAAGCATTTCGTGAAGTATTAACACATACAAGTTCTACAGAAAACCTTAAATGTTTGCTCAATACCGACTTTTGACTCAAGAATGAAAGGACTGGTTTTAATGACGCTGAAAGGAATAATATAGATTTTTTGGAAATGCACAGTTGCTTCTTTCTCGCGTTCACACCATTCTAGAAACTTTTATTTTCATCGCCAAGCAATCAAGACGTAACATCTGGGGGAGAATTCTACCGACCATCTGTGCTGATCGATAGTTTTCCGTGGTTTCTCCGATTAATACCAGGCGAATACCAGAGCAATACCCTAACAAATGCTTCTCAAAGCGCATGCCATCTTTCCTTCATCGCCCTTTACTTGCACACATTTACACTCACTTGCAATACACTACCACACACGTCGGTAGACCGTTCCGCATCTAAGGGCTTGTTTCGGCTGGGGCGGTGTCCACCTGGAGGGAGACCTCGTTGGGAAAACTCCGCTAGAAGACGATAGATCAGCGCCAGATCTTAGCATAAAGCGGGGGAAAATCAACGCCACCGTCAGAAGAAAAACATCCACTACAATTACGGGAACAATGACCTTAGCCGTTGACGTACCCGGGATCACTAGTACATCAATTAAACAAACAAAAAAGTCGCAACATTTCATTGCAGTATCATGCCAATCTCTCCTGCAACCACCACATACGACCTGTGTTTATTGAAGGTAATGATAGCGGGTGACGTGGCGATTAATCCGAAAGCTGAGTGACGCAGAAGAACGAAAAACGATAACGGGAGATACGGGTTTCCAGTCGCCGAGGCTGACCAACGCGTACAGGCTGACAAACGACTGCAATCGAGACGTGTGTCACGATACTGAAGAGATACAGAACCACTACGCGTCTGTGAAAGTGAAATCATCGATTATTCTTGCTGTCGCTGCCGCTCTTCGTTCCAAAGGAAGTTATCAAGTCAATGTTTTTTTCGCATCGTTACAGCGCGCGCTGTTCACAAACATTCAGCCACACTCCAACAGTCGTCAGTGTCAAAGACATGAAAAGTTATTAACGTGAAACACATAATTCATTTCAATCCGATGAGGCAGGGCGTGGGTCGATGGTGAAAATATAATTTAACGAAAACATACCAATATTAATATTGCTTATTATCTTTGCAAATCTTAATACATGTGCTACTTCCTTTAATATTGTTGTACAGTGGAAAGAGCCATTTACTCGATTACGCGTGTTCGCGTGCGCGTATGACGCCGTTGTCGCCACGAATGACGCAATCTGAGCTGACGTCAGACTCGCGCATGGCGTTCAAAAGGCAGAGCTTGGCAGTTCGTTTGGAAGTTAAAGACCAATAACAATTGCTTTACTAGCCTTTAAGCCGCCTACTGGCAGACTTGGCTGAGAGGCATTATCAGCAACGATTCTGACTCCTTGGGTTTGGCTGTCGACGGCGGTGGAGTTTTGAAACAAGCTAGATCGAATTCAGCCATTGACTAGAAGAACATTCTACCCTATGGAGGCTCGTAGAGGCCGTTTTCCATATTTTTTCCTATGAATATCAGGCGACTGTCGGAGCAGTTCTTTCACAAGGACCACGAACCACTTGCGATATTTTCGTGTACCTTTCTCTCCCCTTACATACACACTTTAACTGATGTGTTCTGTACTACCACACGTACCGAGAGACCAGATCGTTCCGTCTTAAGAGCTTGACCCGACTTGGGCGGTGCCTCACTGGTGGAGATACCTTCAGGAGAAAACCCCGGAAGCTGACGTGTAGATTGGCGTCGAATCACTCGCGCCAGCCAGAGAGAACCCCCACCTCCAGAGACATAACATGCACTACACTTACTTGACTACAACAGGAAACAGGGCCTGGAAACACCAATCAATCATTCAATTTCAGCTTCTCCCTAGCTGTAACCTACACCTCTCTGAGCACTCACGAGTTTCACGGACCTTGTAGCCTCCACGGACCCTCCACCTCTGCTACAGTCAACTGGAATTTTGGCAGTCGGGGGCGGTGGGCAAAGGCAAAAGTGGAGGTGGAGGCGGAAGCGAAGGCGCTGACGGAAGTGGAAGCGGAGGCAAAGGTGAATGCGAAGGCGGATAAAAGGTGGAGGCGGTCGACGTCGTCAGCGGCGGCGGCGGCGGCGGAGGTGGCGGCGGCAAACGCGAAAGCGGAGGCTAGGATGTAAGCGCGGGGGAGGCAGTGGGCGCGGAGCAATCCCCTCCCCCTCCGCGTTTCATTACGCAAACACGCGCGGGCGGCGGTGCAGCGCCCTGGCGGCAGGCTAACCAATTAGCTAATTGAGGGCCCCGCGGCGGACGCGGCAGCGGCAACGCGCGCCGACTTCCGGGCGACGCCCGCGCCCCTAGCGGGCGCTTTGTCCATTAGCGCCCCTTGGCGCGCAATCGCCGCCGCGTGGTGGCGCGGCTGGCGCGTTCATCGGCGCTTTCATCCGCGCGCATGGCCCGCGCGGCCCGAGACCCCACTCGGCTGGCGCGACGAGCGGCGTTTCCACTGTAATAAGAACGCCTCGTTTTTGGTTACGAATCTACTGAATGTTCAATGTTCCCGCAACAGCGAATGCATACGTGAATCGCGGTCGTTTGAACGCCAATAAATTCATGTGCCTGATCTTGGCTGTCCGGGTGACGCCGCGTCGAAGGCTGTGCTGGTAACACAGAAGGCTGCGTTGCCAACACAGCCTTCGACGCGGCGTCACCAGGACTGCCAAGATCACGCACATGACTCTGACTGCGGGAGCCTACGACTTCATTTGCCAATAAATTCAGCTGCAATTTATTGCTACTCACCAAAAGACCCTGTCAGTTAGCTTACCTTTTGAAATAATTTAAATAAGAATTAGTTGACACATAAATCATAAGGTTCAGTTAAACAAAATGTATTATTCGTGAGTTAATGTATCCAGACTCAATCGAAATATGTTACCTTTCCCTCTTCCGCGAATATATTGTTCCGCTAATTTGGCCTCTGATTAATTTACTGGAGTACCTTGTGCAAGGTTTCTCCAAACTTCCAAAATCGTGAAGTTGACACTACTTGGATTTTAAAACCAGAATGTCACAATAGTATATCCGACCTATTTAGGCTTTTATTGTCTACCGAACTCACCCAATCTCTCTCAACAAATACGTATCTATGGTAGCTGACGCTACATCCCTCAATTGTCTCTTTTCACGAGTTAATACAACTCAAACAAATTTATATTTTCATTTCTTAACATTTTAAAGGTATTTTTATGGACGTGATGTAACTGAAGTGGATGTCGATAGAACAATCAAATGACTAGGCAACTCAACGAACTAGGGAATTCGAATTACATTGCTCTATTAAAAATACTAACATCTGTATGAATATTAGCTGCAAAATTACATTGTGAAATCAATGCAAATATCTGTAATATAATTGCAATTTTATGAACAAAAAACATTGGGAAATGATTTTTTTGCGTACTTGCGAAAAAATCTGAAAAAGGACTTTTAATTGAAAACACCAGAACAAAATTCTCAAAGTTATATATCAATTAAGCAATATTTTCTACATGGAACGATCCTCTTTTAAAATAGTATAATTTAGTTCGGCTAAAAACGAGCAAGGGAATGAGATAGTCAATAGCAGGAAAGACTTGATGTCCCTAAAAATACTTGTCACAGGTTCATTCTCCAACATAACTGAAATATCTCCCACAAACGATCACCAAATTAGGTTAGAGTTCATCAAGAAGCTTACATATTACTCCCTTCCGAAAGTACGTTACGTAAGCGTAATTGTATTTGGTCACAACACACGTAGCGTGAGGTAATTACGAGCGTCGAGCTTGTTCTTAGTACTGGGGACGTTTTTATTCGGCCGTAGCCGCCGCACACAGGTCCTATAGGATAGGAATCACTGTCAGTTTTAATCGCGCTTTCTGGGAAGCGACGAACATGGCTTTCATCATCATCCACGACGCGGCACGGCGCGGCGCGAAGCTGTCGCGGCGATAGCATCTGTTTTTTCGAGGGCGACGAAGGCAGCGCCGCGCACGCGAGGCCACGGAGGAATTAGCGCTATGGATTTTACATTAGTTTCGGCGCCGTCAAGGAAGCAGGTTGCCAAAGGGCAACGGGCGGCGGTGCCGCGGGCGAAAGAAAGTGCAAGGATGGACGAATGCATTAGGTGCCTAAGCAAGCATTTCAAAAAGTTCCAAAGCCCTCACCAGCGTGTTTTGCTTGCCTTTGGAGCATGTTATTTGATGTTCATAGAATCATCATTGGGTTGCAGAAACACCGACCATAAACTTCTCAATTCGTAAAGTTTTATTAAAATCATCCAAACAACGAATGACGTTGGTGAGTTGAAGGCTACACTGTCGAAAAGTGATTTGACTAGGAAATAAAAAGATCGTGAAAAGAAGAGTGATTTGATTTTCGTATAAAAACAGTAAAAACTTTGTTACGTATTCAAGAGAAAAAAGTAAAACGAAGGTTATGTTGAATGAACGCTCACTTCATTTTAATGCGGACAAAAAACGCATCGTGTAAAAATAGGGTAAAAGCATCACTAATCAACAATAATAGTAGAGTCTGGTAATCGTGGATTGAATGTTTTTGGGCACATCAACTGCTGTGGCCACTAATCCCGTTAATGTAGTGAATGTTGTCCCTCGAGGTGACGGTGTTTCTCATCCACTCACTGGTGAGATCCGGCGTCCATCTACATGTAGGCTTGCGATTGATTCGCTCTCCAGGGATATTCCCCAGCGGGTCACCGCCCCTGCCGGGACAACCTCTAAGCTCCCGACGTTCACTATTTGATCAAAACTATACGAACACGTGGCTGAAAATGACTTACCAGTACATGGCGCCCTTCATCGGTAATGAATTCAATAGAGTGTGAGCCCATCCTCAGCCTTGACGACAGCTTCCACTCTCGCGGGCATACTTTCAAAAAGGTGCTGGAAGGTTACTTAGAGAATGGCAGCCTATTCTTCACAGAGTGCTGCACTGAGGAGAGGTATTGATGTAGGTCGGTGAGGCCTGGCACGAAATCGGTGTTCCACAACATCCCAAAGGTGTTCGATAGGATTCAAGTCAGGTCTCTGTTCAACTCAGTCCATTAGAGGGATGTTATTGTCGTGTAACTACTCCGGCACAAGTCGTGCAGTATGAAAAGGTGCTTGATCATGTTGAAAGATGCAATCGCCATCCTCGAATTGCTCTTCAACAATGGGAAGCAATAAGGTGTTTGAAACATCAACGTAGGCCTGTGCCGAGATAGTGCCACAGAAGACAACAAGGGGTGCAAGCCCCCACCATGAAAAACACGACTACACCATAACACCATTTTTTACGTGTCCCGATACTTTTAATCACATAGTGTATGTGGAGGGGGGTAGTGCTTGTAAATGTAAGTGTGAGTGTTTGCGTATGTGTGAGGGGACGTAATAAGACAAGTAAGAGAACGGAATCCATGAACCGTTTGTTAATGTACCGCTCCGGCATTCACCTGATGTTGATCAGAGAAACCACAGAAAACTACTGATCAGATCAGCCGTGCACGCTGGAATTTGCCTATAGGTTGAGGCTGAATTCGACCTAGCTATCTAGCGAATGTCGAAAGTCTACAATCGTAGAGGCGCGAATCCTAGAACCTCTCTCTCACTGTCGTTGCAGAGACAAGGTTTGAGCTAAACTCACCCTTTTTATACACCGAGTAAATGCATTTGAATAATAAATGATTTCTCTGTGACATCTATTTTATGCAAATCCTTTCCATAAAAACTGCTGATGTTGTTTGTATTGGAAAAAGAATTTGCATTCAGCAATTCCCATTTTGTTCCTTTCCAGGTTTAAAGAATTTTAACATCTAAATCATTAAAAAAGGAAGAAATAGACTGAACCTTATTCACTCTGGCAAGTCACTTTAATAAATCTTTTTTTTTAATTTTATTACTAACTATTTACTCAGAACATTTTAAAATCTTCGTTTTTATTATCTAAACCTTTTGCTTTACAATCGAATGTTTTTAATTAAATCTCTGGAAACAAAAGTTTTTGTGAAATCTCACGAATTAAAAAACTTTTCACCGAACCAATTATTTTCAAGTTTACCCCAAATGTTTTAGGATTCGGTTTAGTTTTAAACAGGCTAGTTATTTGTAATGTAGTAAACGGTACCAATCTCACACACACATTTCCATGACTTATGTCTTCTGTCGCATTTTAACATGATATCGTTTTAGCACCAGAGTAGTATGTTTATTAGCGTATTCTATTGTTGTTCTTCTATGAGTATGTCAATACTGAATTTTACAATATACCCGTAAAACTATTCTTTCGGTGCCGCCACCAACATAATGTCCATTACGATGACCAATAATAGTGTGCGTAGCATTTGGACAATTGGTCAATTTTATTCTTGAATTATCAATTACTTTTGTTGGGATTTGAAAGTATATCTCTGTCATAGTTTTAATATCCAATTTCGGAAATGTAGTATTTTAGAATTTTATACAATATATTCGTGACTCTTACTTTCTGACAAAGAAGGGTCAATCATTTGTCGAGAAAAGAACATTTTAGTAATATATTATTCAGAAATATAATTTTCGTTGACTGTATTATATTCTGATTCATGCGTTGCTGATCACAAAATCTGAAGGGTCCGCAGTTTCGCAATTGGCAGATTCAAATACACAACAGCGGCGACCGTGTGAAGACACAGCCGCAGGGCTCTCAGAGAGCGGAGCTCTGTGCAGTTGGACGGGTTCCCTTCCGCGTGGGCGGTGCCGTCGTCCGTCGCCCCGTGCACTCCACTGCGCGCTCACCACAATGGCGCGTGGCGGGCGGAGCGAGCGGCGTGTCAGCTGCCCGCACTGAGATGCAGCCGCCGCGGCGCCCCGAGCGGTGCAGCGCCCAGCTGCAGGAGATACGCGTATCAGATGCGAAGGCGGGCGGGAGGGGGCGGGCGGAGGGCGCACGCGACGCCGCCGCGGGCCAGTCAACCATATGCAGGTGACGTGCGTGTGGATGCGAGCTTGGACCGGCAGTCATGCGAGAGCAGGCTGACCACTGTCCACACAAAGCGAACTGGCGAAGCCACAAATCATCAAAGAATACAAATATAGACATGCTGATGCCTCTACCACATATTCGTGAAAATTCTCAATAAAGAACATAACAGAAATGTGGCAATGTTCTTAAAAACTTTTAGCTAGAACAAAATTTAACAAATTATTCAAGAACTGAATGAGAAATTGCATTCCGTATATGGACACGTAAGAAAAAGTGACATTTTTCAAGTATGCGGTGAAGGTAGTGAAATAAGTGGAAATAAAAGAACGAGTTTCAGGGTAGAGATAGACGGGAATGAAACTGGCAAATAAGTCGCATACTGCTATAACATGATGTCATAGCTTTATAACATAATAACATGAAGTCTTCCGCATACATTTATCGTACATACATACGCGCCGCCTGCCACGCCCATTGTGGTGAGCGCGCTTTGGTCTGTACCGGGCGGCGGCACCGCCCACGTGAAAGGACAGCCGCCGAACTACACAGAGATGTATTCTCTGGAAGCTCTGCGTTGATGTCTTCACACGATTGCCATTGTTGAGCATTGGCATTCGCCAAATGGGAAAAAACGTTTAAAAAGAAACTGCAGGCAGAACTGATTTGGCGAGGGCATGGATTGATTGATCGATTGATTACTAGTGATTCTTGGCGCGTCATCTGCTAAGGTCATTAGTCTCATAAGTGTAGTGCATGTTTTTCCTAATGAGGTAGTGGTGATCTCGATGAATGGCGATTCCCCATCCAAGTATTTTCCCCCAGCGGGACACGGCCCCAGCCCAGACAAGCTCTAAGCTCCGAGCATGAGTGGCATGTGCGATAGTGTAGTTCATTTAACATTTAAGTGTGTGTGTAAGGGGTAGGAAAAAATAAGGAATGGGTAGGAAAGATTGCGTGCGGTCCGTGGCCCGTTTGTTTGGGTACAGATCCGCATTGCCCTGGTATTAATCGAAGAAGCCACGGGAAATTAACAATCACAGCTGCCGGCCGCTACAATTCTCCTCCAGACTGACCGAACTCGACCTAGCTACCTTGCTAGAGTTGAAAAACCTGCCACCGTCAGGACTCGAACTCCAGGCACTCCCCTTCAGATGCACTGCAGTGACATCAATCGATGCTCCGAGCCGCCTCTCTCGATGGGAGAGAGGATGGCGGGTCATTGGCACGTGACCGCGCCTTCAGCCCTTCGGCCCGAGGGCTAGCACGAGCGCGTCGCCCGTGGGCCGCGCGCAAAAGGTCCCGGGCGGAAGGGCCGGGCCGTGGCCCTCAGACAGACCCGCGCCGCGCTGGCGCCATCTGTGTTTACAGGCGCCGCCGCTCGCAATTGGGCGGCGCATTATCGCATTTCGTATGCAATTAACCGCGCACTGATTGCGCCCGCCAGCCGAATGAAAATCATACACGCCGATCAAACATTATTGCCAGCCCTAAGCCCCGCCCCCGACCCGCCCCGCTTCACTCCCGCCCCGCTTCACTCCCATCCCTGTCCCCGCCCGCCCCGCCCGTCCCCGCCCCGTCCCGTCCCCGCCCCGTCCCCGCCCCGCCCCCGCCCCGTCCCCGCCCCATCCCCGCCCCGTCCACGCCCCATCCCCGCCCCGTCCACGCCCCGTCCACGCCCCGTCCACACCCCGTCCACGCCCCGCCCCACCCCGCCGCCGCTCCCCGACCCTCCCCTCCCACTCCCCGCCCCACCCCCGCCGCGCTCCGCCCTGCCAGCCCCGGCCGGCCCGCGCGTGTCGAGTCTTGGGTTAGTTTCCAAAAACAAACAGCATGGCCGGCGCCCACGGGGGTATATTCACTCGTACGTTTCCACGCAAAGCAAGCAGCGCGCTCATTTTCCTCGCCCTAATGCATCGGGATACGCTGCGCCGCGCCGGCTCATCGGCGCAACAGCGCGCGAACGCATTCCCCAATAAAGCGGAGCGCTTCGCCACTGCGCACCGAATCGTTCAGGGATTTTGGCAGGCAGGGCGTTAAATATTGTCTCAACCTTGGATCTGCGAATGCTATACCATGTTACTCATTTTTGTAAGTAGACTCTTCATCCTTTTTCCATAAGGACCTGCAGAACACATTCAATTGCTGGGTGTTTTCGATGTAAACGTCAAAGACAAAATAGTGATAATTTGAATGCTGTAGTACCCAAAGATGGAGACCCTGCTCCAATTACGGTAAAACAGCACTATTCAGTGCCTTTATCAAGTTAAAGTAAAATAATTTTTCAAAGGATATAAATAATACAGACGTACACTTACACTTACTCTTCTTGTTAAAAGTATTTAATGGTATTCTGGGTACATTTTTCCAGTCCATCGCATGCCGAAAGTTCACCAGACAGACAAACTAGTATATTTTTACTTAGGAAATTTAATATTTTTGAAAACCCTCTCCGAGAGAGCCAATGATGAGAAATTAATTTCACTCCCGCATCTGAACTAAAGGCACCCACACATCGCATGACATCAACCAGCGCTTTTGGCCAAGAAACTGCGGCTCATATTGCTATGACGTGGGTGCATCGTACTCACTAACAATTAACGCCTTGAGGAAAGGTAAATGTATTTAAATAATTTGAATATCACTCACTTAATTATCACTTACTCATTAACGTTTGTAATTTTTCGAACCTTCCTCAGGACTCCTGGAACTAACCGCTGAGAAGAAAAATGTTTTCCAAATATATTGCGTAATATGACAAATTCGTTGTATAATCTGTGTTGTTATTTCTATCATTAAATACGTTTACTACAAAAAGCTGTGTTTGTTTGTTCTGGAAACGTTTACGTTTGTCCTGAAGATATTTTTCATGATTTCATTTTCCACTCGCTCACGTTGCCTTTGTAAAAGTGGCAAAGTTCACAAAGTGGCGTGAAAGGCAATAGCTCATACGCGAGAGAAACAGTGATTAAGTCAAAGAAGGTAATATATCGCGCTTTTATGGAGAATTGGGGGTACAATTAATATCAGTTACAGTTGTTAACTCTTTATTTCGGGAATCTGTGATCAGTTTTAGACGTATCCGTTTTTCTTACTAAATATTCTACAATGTATGAGATATATATCGAAATGAATCTTCAACAGTAACAACTAATGTACCGTACGATAAAACGGACTCAGTCCAAGAAATAAAAGGTGTTAAGTTATTTAGTACATGTTTTGTTGTACGGGAGCAAGACGTGAGTAATGGCGAGAAAGAAGTAAAGTAATATACAAGCTTTGAAAATGAGAGTAATATAGGCGCTTTGAAGGTTGCAGACTCCTTGGACAGATCAGACACGAAAACGTATATTAATGTATTAATACTATCTCAATTTTGGAAAAGCGGAAAGAGAAAAGTTTGGCCTGGTCACGAAAGATAGTTGACCTCCAAAACATTCTGTATTTGGAAACATTAATGTTTGAATGATGGGCGGTGAAGGCGAAAATTGTCGATGGCCGACGACGGCCAAAGCCCAGACGTAATGAAGTCAAAACAGGCGGCAAGGCTAAACCATGAAAGAAAGAAGAAGAAGAAGAAAAATAAAAAGAAGAAGAAACAAGGAAAAGAAATAAACAAGAAATAAAGAAAAATAAAGAAGATGAACAAATAGAACAACAACAAATTCAAGATTAAGAAAAATAACAAATAAAATAATAAGAATAAGAACAAATGGAAGAATAAGAATAAGAACAAATACAATACAAGACGAAGAGGAAGCGTGCGAGGATAATTTAAATGGGATTTCCAGCTGGGAACTGCACTAGCTGCCTCTAGGCCCTTTGACACTCCGTATTCGGAGTCGAATGCAGCGAAGCACCGTAGCAGCTGCCCGCCACTCATCGCCCATCGCCCTTCGCCCTCGCACGGCGCTTTACGAGCGCCCACTCAGCGACCGCGCCATCTGCATCGCCCCGCGCGGCGTTTTGCCTCCGCCAGTATTCAGACCTCGGGCACGCAGCGGGTTGATGGCCGATCGCTTCGCGCCCGGGCGAGGAGCTGCGTAGGGAAAAACGCTGACGGCCGTTTGTTGGCCTCGCTCTCGCAAGTGGTGCATCTTCTCATTTTGTTCAGAAAGTGGTTTGCATTTCACCCTGCGCAGGTCTCACGGGAACGAAGTGAAGAACACATCCTCACAATAGGAGAGTGTTGGAAATTAACATTTTTTTTGGAAAAATTATAAATGCATTTACAGTAAAAATCTAAATGAAATTGAACGGATTCAATGAAAAATAGATGAACACTAAATCGTATGTTCATCGTTTACATAGAACTATACGTTGTAAAATACTGTGTTTACGGTCTGGACAGGAAAAAAATATTACACCGTTAAAAGGTATCCAAGCTTGACTATAAAGCAAATAAAAGTTGATGCACTTCGTGGCAAGAAATAACAAAGTCAGTTCTTGTTTGATACGTTCTAGAATTTCATATGTTTTCAATACTCAGTTTACATAAATGGATGTTGAGAACTCAATCATGTGCAGGAGGCACCCATATTTCTCATATTGAGTTTTGACTAATGTCACTGCAGTGCCCCTGATCGGGAGGTCCTAGGTTCCCAGTCCCGACGGTGGCAAGATTTTCGACTCTGGCTTGTCAGCTAGGCCGAATTCAGTCGCTGTCTGCACGAGAATACCAGCGGCCGGATGTTCAGTAGTTTTTCGTGGTTGCTCTGATCAACACCAGGCGAATGCCAGAGCAGTACCCTAATAAACGGGCCACGGACTGCGCACGATCTATCCTTCCTCGCCCTTTCCTACCATTTACTTACACTCACATTCACATGCACGATACTACCACACATGTCCGGGGTTTAGAACACATCCCGACTGGGGTGGTGCTCCGTTGGTGTGAGATACCTGTTTCAGTAACCCCGCTAGCCCACGGTAGATCTGCGCCGGATCTCGCCATCCAGTGGGAGAAGATCATCGCCACCTCGAGAGGAAAATAACGTGCACTACACATACGGGAATAATGACCTTAGCCGTTGACGAGCCCGTAATCACTAACAATCAATCAACAAATCCTGAGTTTCCTTACTCATATAGTTGACTTAGTAATAAAGTACCTTCCGCAAATCGCTGGCTTTGAGGAGAGCGAGGATGCAAACGAGCTGCTGTGAGTCGCGTCTGGCGATTGCGCGAGGGGGCGGGGGACGGTCAGCGTCCGCCAGAGCGTGGGCGGGGACGGTTTCTTTGATGTCATTGGCCGCCCCGCGGGGCGTCACGTGTCCACCGAGTGGTCAGCCCGCGCGGCGCGCCCTTGCGTCCCGACCATCGCTCGTTAGCCGCCACCCTCCGCCCTCTCCCACCTGCACTCCGCGAGGAAGGGCCTGGGATCGGACGTGGAGAGAACAGCAATGCGCACGCTGCGTATTGAGGAAGACCGTGACCAACAAGCAAGACTTTGAATGAGAACGAGCTGCCGCAGAAGCACTGGGGGCGAGATGGTCTTCCGGACTGTTCCCACCGGAAGAAGCAAAAGCGTCAAGGGCATTCACGTCCCAACATCTCCGTTGACGAGAAGGGAGGGAGGTCTGGTTTACGTTCTTCCAAAAGGATCAACGCCCACACAAAAGATGGTCTTGTGGAAACAGCAGACGAAAAACCGTAATGTAACGCAGCAGGACGTATCTTGATTTTTAATCACTGGCCATAATCAATTAGGTAGAGAACGAGACGATCGTCCCAGTGTTTTAAACGCCAATTCAAATCTTATCTAGCATTGAATACACAAATATTGTTTTTATTCTTTAGAAATAAACTCTTTTCATTATTTGTACACTATAATAGATAAAAGTACTTAAGTTTTCATTTCTTTTAATTAGGAACTGAATACCAGATAATAGCAACGTTGTCTTGACATTATAAACCCTTAAATTAAAATGGTATATGTACACGTTTTGAAATATCAAATGAATGAACATGACAGAAGGCGAAATACATTTCATTTCTTGGGCAATACACTAATACAATCGTACATCTTATTTCTCTTCTTTTTATCTCTGCTCGACCACTTCCCTGAGGCCTTTTTACCTCTATCATCAAGAACACATGAAATAATATTAAAATGGACGAATAATCATAACCTAATGTCAGATCGTGATCTAACGTTACAGCAATGACAATCTTTATCATGAAAAAGAGGTGGCAAACACTAGTGGCCCCAATAGTTGGCAGGAGGTAGTGAATAGCACTGCAGGTCAAAAAAGGGAGAACAAAAACTTCAAAGCTTAATTTGTATACCAAAAGCTACGGAATACAGTAACGAACCTGTTGTACTTTCCGGCATGCAACTCACATTCTTGGAGTAAACGCATTTTTAATATTAATTCCCAAATCTGCAAGACATCTGCCATGGTCGACCGCTGCCCGTCGACACGCGCCCGTCGTCCAGTCTTCCTCGTCCGATATTAAAACGCGCGTCCAAATACGGCAGCGCCTGATTTTTGCGTTTAATTGAAATTCTGAAAGAAAAGGGAGCGGTGGGTCGCGGAGAGAAGTTAATTTCGAGCAGCAAGGGTTGAGCTTGTAATTGCAAAGCAGCGCGTAATTCGCGTCTGTTGCCCCGTGCGGAAGACGGCGGGCAATAACTGTCCTCGGGATTTCGGCGCTGACAATAAAACGGAATTAATTACCGCCCGCGCGGAAACAAAAAGTCGCGATCTTGAGCGGCGTTGGCGGCTGCCGAGCCCCGATCTCCACCCCGACCGGCGCTCTCTGCCTGTGAGGAAGCGAACCAAATTGAAGCTCCTTTTGCTTTGAAATAATGCGAACATAATTTTTGGATTTCTGAACGTTGGACGTTCATAATATTTACTATGCGGTAGGTGTTGACTGTTTTCTGACCTGGATTTCTAGACAAATAACTCTAGTCAAATGAAGAGTAACTTCATCTACATAATCTCAATAATACAGCAAATTAACCTATAATCTATCAAATATTACTTAGTTATATTGAATCATTAGTGCTCCATTTTTTGCAGTAATACTTACTGTTACGCTTTCCAAAACAAAACCAAAAACAATGAATTTTACGAATCTTATAAAAGTAGAACAACCACTGTTACTTTACTTGAAAATTTTGGCTGAAGCGAATTTGTTTAATTGCAATAAAATGCTTCCTTTCTTTCCGAGAATGATTCATTATTGAAAGCTTTTGTTTCTCAATCGCAGATACCCAAGACGCAAAGGACGCCAGTGGCAGACGCCGTGAAACATCATTTCGTTACTCATAGTGGTTGACCATTGAACAACGAAATGCCCGCAAATCTTTAAAATAATTCTTCTACATATTTCTAACTGTCAAATGAGTTGCAGCAAGGAAAAATATGAGAATTTCACGATGAAGTAAAATGGCTTTTGTTTCTGACAAGTAAAAGATGTAAATATTCTAAATGACATTCAAGCATTTCAGTGACGTACAATTGTCTTTTACATGTTAAACTGCGTAATGAGTGTGATCTACAAATGCATATAAATGAAGAATGTTATTTACACCAAACCTTTTAAGAACAAATGCGTCTCCTTATCTTTAGATTAAACAAAAATCGCTAGACAAGGAGGTAAGAACCAACCTTCGAAACCAATTGTGAAGCTTGCAGTCTACCTACCGGAGGAATGGCTCAATTGAAAGCAAGAGAACAATTCAATGATTCCTTATTTTCCTTGGTGAGACTCAGGCCATTAGGTCTGCTCTTTCGCCTGACCAAGCAAATTTTCTACGCTCTTTCTCCATCTCCCGAAAAAAAAAGTACTACTCGGGCTGAAACAGGCAATTATAATTTTGTTCAGCGGCTTCAATTAGGCTCGAAAATAATTTTCGTGCAGCAGAAAATGGAAGTAACAATATGAATGATTCATGCATTTGGTTTCATTTCTTCACTTTCAAGAGGTACTTTCTTTCCTATCTCTTCAAATAAAAACCGAAATGTGTGACCGAGGGCGCGGACGGCGAGCGTTGCAGCCCAGGAGCGCCTTGGCGAGCGCCGCACCCTCGGCGCGCCCTTCGGCGACGTCTCCGCCCTGTGGCCCTTCGGCGCCTTTGTCGCTTCCCCACAATTAGGAAATTAAATATCCCGAACAGACGCTGCGCGGTTTAGGAGCGCCCTTTAGAGAGGGCATCTTCTGCCGCTTTTTAAAATAAATGACGGGCGCGCCCCGCTCCGCCCCACCCCGCCTCTCCCGTTCATTGCAATTAAAACGCTGGGACCCTGACTCCGGCACAGCCATCGCCTTCTTTGTCTCCCATCACCTCGTCAGCCCTCTTCGCCTCTGCCGCCTCTGCCGCCCCTGCCGCCCCTGCCGCCCCTGCCGCCCCTGCCGCCCTTGCCGCCCTTGCCGCCCCTGCCGCCCCTGCCGCCCCTGCCGCCCCTGCCTCCCCTGCCGCCCCTGCCGCCCCTGCCTCCCCTGCCGCCCCTGCCTCCCCTGCCGCCCCTACCGCCCCTACCGCCCCTGTCGCCCCTGTGCCCCTGCCGCCCCTGCTGCCTCCATTGCCTCCTTCTCGACCGGGAGAGGGGGCTCAAGGCATCAACTGATGTCAGTGCAGTGTCTCGCACCCGGAGGTCATACGTTCCAGTCCCAACGGTGGCACAATTTTCGACGCTTGCTAGGTCGAATTCAGTCGCTGTCTGGAGGAGAATTAAAGCGGCCGGCTGCTCTGACCGCTAGTTTTCCGATCAACACCTGGAGAATTCCAGAGCAATACCCTATCAAAAGGGTCACGGAACGCGTGCGATCTTTCCTTGCTCTTCCTTGTCCTATCCTAATTTATTACACACACTCTAACAGGTACTACAGTACCACACATGCCAGGAGACCGGTCGGGAGCTGAAAGCTTGTCTCGGCTGGGGCGGTGCCCCTTCTGGTGGGAGATACCTGGTTGGGGAAAGCGCAGCTAACCGACGGTTGGTCTGCGCCGAATCTCGCCATCCAGTGGGGAAACCGCCATCTCCCAAGAGAAAAATAGTATGATCTTCTACCGTTACGGGACTAATGACCTTAGCAATTGAAGCGCACGAAATCACTAACAATCAATCAATCGACTACCTTCTCGTTCACCGCCCCCCTTCAGCTCCATCATCGCCTCTGCTACGTTCGTCGCCTCCTTCAATTGCATCGTCGCTGACATCTCAGTTCCTGCCGCCTCCGGAGCTGCACCTTTCCCCTGCATCATCTTCGCAACTTCCATTGCCTTCACCAACTACCCTCCCTTCTTCCATCACCTCCTTCACCTCCACCGCCGCCGCCGACGCCACGAATGCGTGCTTCATGCAGTAGCGTGGAGGGTTCGCGCGTGCTCAAAGTAATTTCCAGGAGATTAATGAACGTATAATGATCTTTTCATATATTTATAAATTATTGGATAATCACGCGTCGATGGAATTATAATTGCATGGGAGTCCATATCGTGATGAATTAGCGGAGAGTTTTATTCAATTTGCGGCAGCGCATTGCCGAATAATGGACATGCATGTTTTTCCGAGCGACATGTTAGAGGGTGTGGGGAGGCGGTGGTGGATGGCCTGCGAAACGAAAGCTCGTGGAAGGAGAGGCTCCACTCCAGTGACGCGTCAACGCCTGCTTTGACGCTCCAGAGAAAGCCGAAACCGCCCAGTGGCTCTTTAGCGCTCCATTTCAGACCCTAAAAGCACTTTTTATTCACGGTTTTAACATGGATCCTCCAGAATAAGCTTAATTGAAATCAGCATCACCTTAAATACTTACAAGTATGTACAATTAATTTATAATTACAAGTCAAAAAACTTGACGTATGTTTTATGGATAGAGAAAGTCAAATTTACTAAAATGGCATTACACTACAACAAAACATTAATTCTGCAAGGGTATGCCAATAATAATTTTCAACAATACCAAAGTTTTAAAATATGAGCACCAAAGAACATTAAGGAAAGACAATTACAATAGTACTTATCACAATACAATGCCTCTGAATGCGAGTTCAATTAGAGAGTCCTGACGTTCATGTATTGCAAACTACATCTATTAGCTTGGTAACATTCTTAACGCAAAGCCGTGTACTTCACTGACAACGTACGACAACGCAATTCCCCGAGCAGGAGGCTCTTTCGGCGAGCGCCCGATGAAGGACGTCGCCCACAAAGGGCATCCCAACGCAACGCCGCGCGCGCATTCGGGCCCCGGCAGCCAAGGAGATTTATGCAACGAGGGGCAGGACAAACAACGGGCGTTGCGGGAAGAAATTCGGGCGCCGCGGCGGCGGGGGCGGCGGCGGGGGCTGGGGCGGGGGCGGGGGCGGGGCCGCGTTCCAGCGCTGTTATTCCGGGAGGCACGCGGCGGCCGCGTCATTTGCGGCGCACGGCATCCCAGCCCCGCCGTTCCGCCGCGCGGCCCCAGGCATTTTCACGCGCGCCGCGCCCAATGGGGCGGAACGCGCGCCCGGCGCCGCCGGCCCACGCTCTGGTGGGGGCGTGGTGTGGTGTGCTGGTGGTGGTGGTGAAAGTGGTGGCGGTGGTGGTGAAAGTGGTGGGGGTGGTGACAGTGGTGGGGATGTTGGTGGTGGGGGGGGTGAAAGTAGTGGGGCTGTTGGTGGGGGTGGTGGTGGCGGTGGTAGTGGTGGTGATGTTGTGGTGGGGTGTGGTGTAGTGGAGGTGGCGATGTTGTGGTGTGGGAGTGGTGGTGGTGGAGGTTGGAGGTGGTGAAAGTGGTGGTAAAAGAGGTGCGAGGGCGGTATTGGTGGTAGTATTGGTATCAGTGTTACAAGTAGTTGATGCCATAGTGGTGGTGTTGTTAGTGATGGAGGTGTCAGGGTGGAGGTATTAAGAGTTGCGTTAGTGGTAGAGGTGCTGTTGGTGATAGAGTGGTAGTTATGGCGCTGGTGGCCAGTGTTAGTGTTGGTTGTAGTCTGCGAGGCATTATTAGTGGAGGTGGTTGTAATAGTAGTGGTGGTATTGGTGGTGGTGGTGGTGGTGGTGGTGGTGGTGGTGGTGGTGGTGGTGGTGGTGGTGGTGGTGGTGGTGGTGGTGGTGGTGGTGGTGGTGGTGGTGGTGGTGGTGGTGGTGGTGGTGGTGGTGGTGGTGGTGGTGGTGGTGGTGGTAGTAGTAGTAGTAGTAGTAGTAGTAGTAGTAGTAGTAGTAGTAGTAGTAGTAGTAGTAGTAATAGTAGTAGTAGTAATAGTAATATTAGTAATAGGAATAGTAGTAATAGAAATAGTAGCAGTAATAGTAGTAGTAGTAGTAGTAGTAGTAGTAGTAGTAGTAGTAGTAGTAGTAGTAGTAGTTGTGGTAATGGTGGTTAAAGGAATGTTAGTAGTGGTGGTATGGGTGATTGCGTTGGAAATGATATTGATGAGGAAGAGGGTGATGGTTGAAGCGACAGCAATTAGCTGAGAAATTAGTTGCCGGAATGGGTGGTGGCAGAGGCAGGGTGAGCCATTGAATGCAATAGGGTGGAGAAGCGAAGGGCGAAGGGGCTGAGCGAGGCGACGCGAAGGCTGCAGCATCAGATAGGAAAGGAGCGATACTACGGAAATGAGTAAGAAGTGGAAGGCGTCTAAGCTTTTTCATTGAGCGACCCATACACATTCCGGAAAATAAGCCGGTTTTTAATGCTCGTCAGACGTATTGGATTTTCCGCGGTTGCACGTTCTGCGGTAGAACCCTCCAGACATGTCAAGAAGCAATGTTTTAGATCGTTTTATTAATTGGCAGTAATATGTTAAAAGTTTCGAAATCAAATAAAAATGTAATTAAAGTAATCAATTCCAAAAAGGAATTAAAGGAATTAAACCATAATTGCTATCAACAATTCATTTTAATCCCGCACTCTTTTTCCTTTTTCAATATATTTTCAAAACAACTATTGCTTCAAGCGATATTACCTTTCAGCAAATAGGCGTTTAGAGTTGAACTAAATTTGGCTTAACATCTCAACCTACTTTTTTAAAAAGAGCGTTTTCACAATTTTCTAAAGGCAATCTTCAAAATAGGTCAAATTGTACTGTACGTTTACTATTTTATACCAACTGGTTGAAAAAAATACATATATTTCTCATTCATTTCGCACTCCGCACCTGCTCTGTCCGATGCACGTCGAGGTTTGCCCGGTGCCTCCGCCCCCACCTTCAGCGCCTCACCTGGGAATTAACGTCCGCGCCCCATTACTTGCGGTGAGCAATTATTTAATTGCTGGCGCTGCGCCGCCCCGCCGCGGGCGAGGGAGCCAGGTGCGAAGGGCGGGGGCGGGGAAACCGGCTCAGCGCCCGCCGCTTCAAAGGACCGCCGCCGCCCTTTGTTTCCGCAGCGCGCAGCGGGGAGGGGGTGGGGGTGAGGGGTGGGGGTGCAGTCACCGGTAGCGCCGTTCAAAAGCGGGATCAGAGATCGCCCTGGCTGCCTTAGAAGAGGCGCCGACCAGCGTCAGCTTCGCACTTGTTATGGAAGCTCATTACATCACCTCGCTCTTAAATAGTTAAATTCGAGTGTTATTTTTGAATGATACTGTTTGAAATAACAATAAATGTACTACGAACATAAATTGAACAATATTCTTTGCTCTGGCAACCTTAAATTTCATTATTTCAAATAGGATCAATTCGATAGTGTAAAATGAAGAAAAATACACATCTCGTTTTCCTGAGCCAGCCCTTCCAAAATTTTCTCCTTTTCATTTTTTGAATATTTTTTTCCTATACTTCATAATTTTCTCATAATAACAACATTCTCGATAATAGTGGCAGGGCTGTTGATTATAATGTAAACTGACCACCTCGTTTCTAGGTATCAACACCAAGAAAATTGAGAGATTCCTATTGTCATAATATTTTACCAATAATTATATGTGGAAATATAGTATTCTCAAATCTCAAAGTATAATATCATTTCCTTGAACTCGTTATTTTTGCAGATTTATCATAATTTTGTGAATTACAAATTTCCAACATATCCATATTATTTAAAAAAAATAATATTCTCAATTTAAAATACTTTGCACCAAAGGAAGACAAATAGCGACAAAATAGTACGTAAACCTGGGAACATGACAACATACAATTCTACGCAACGATCAGTAGTTTGTAAGCTCCCGAGGCGGAGAAGTGGCAGGTGTGCCCACCGCTGTGAGCTACGGAGTCGGCGCCGGGTGGCGAATGCCGTGAGCAGTTTTGCGCCACAACCGCGTCCTCTGGCGTCCGCTCGCGCCCACGCGCCACCGCGCCAACGCACTGCGGAAAATGTCCCGCCCCTGGACCCACCCCCCTCGGCGCCGCGCGCCGCTCTTGAAAAGTTGCTCTCGTAATTGAAGGAATTTCTGAACAAGCGTCGCCGCGCGCCACTCCCCTCCCCTGCCCCGCAAATATTGACCCTGCGCTCTAGTTTACGTCTGAAGCTTCGGGGCTTCGGGCCGCCGCATTCGAATGATTGCGGGCTTCGCTATAAAATCAAAGTTCGGAGCCGAACTTTAAGAGCGGACTCGCGGCGGAGCGGCGCCGCAACGGCGTCGATGGCGGTGGTGGCGAGGGCGGTAGCGAGGGCGGTGGCGAGGGCGGTGGCGAGGGGCGGTGGCGAGGGTGGCGAGAGCGGCGACCGGCCAACGCAGCGGTGTATGCGGAGAAGGTGGCGGTGGCGGTGGGGCGGTGGCGGCGGTGGCAGCGATGGCGGCGGTGGCGGCGGTGGCGGCGGTGGCGGCAGTGGCGGCGGTGGCGGCGGCGGCTGTGGTGGTGGTGGTAGTGGTGGTGGTAGTGATGTTGGTGATGGTGATGGTGGCAATGGCGGTGACAGTGGAGGGGCTGGGCGGGGGGCGGTGGCGAGGGCGAGGGCGGTGGCTGCGGCTAAGGATCAACGCAGCGGAGGTGACGGTGAAAGTGGCGGGGTTGGGGACGGAGAGTTGGTGGTAGTGGAGGTGGTAGGGAGTGGGACGGAGGGGTAGTGATGTCGATAGTTAGGTTACGCCGGAGATTGTGTGGAAGTTGGAGAAATGATGGTGGGCGTGAGGGACGGAGGGATGGAGGTAGCAGTGGCGGTAACAGTGGAGATGGCGATGTGAGGCAGGAGGTTAAGGGGAAGGAAGCAAAGGGGTTGCGGTGGGCATGGGGGAGGCGAGAGCAGAAGGGTGGCGACGGCGAAGTGGCGCTGGAGGTTGAGGGAAACGAGGCGGAGAGATAGCGGGGGCAGCCGCATTGATGACGATGGTCGTAGAGACTGCTGGTGGTGCGGAAGTGGGCTTGGGAGGTGACACAGCGGCGATGGCTACAGCAATGGTGGAGGAGCCTTAGCTAACGGGTGAACGGCAACGAAGGGCGGCGTGCGGAAGGGAGCGGTGGCGCCGACGACACCAACGGATCCGGAGGAGAAACGGAGCTGAAGCATCCAGGAAAGAGTTGTGACAGCATTCAATTGAGGCAAAAGGCGATGGACAAGAAAATGGAGTACACTAGTACAAACTCTTCTCTAAGAGAGTTTTTCAACTTTATGAAGGTTCAAACGCGTGTTCATAAATGGCCGAAAGGGAAAAGGGAGAAACGCGGACGTTTTACGAAGAGCAATAGAGGAAGGCTAAACCGTGACAGCTTGATGACGCAAAGAAACGGGTCGGACGGAGACGCTGGACAAAGGAGCGATATATTTACGAGAAAATACAAGAAAGTAACTCCACTGCTGCCCTCACGAGCTCCGTCTCCCTTACGTCAACGGCCACAATTGCCCTAAACGGGAAACAGTGGTTTAAGGACTTACAGGGGGCTGGTAGGAGCAAAACTGTAGAGTGGAGGAGCATAGAAGGTGGAGAAGAGGGTGATACTGAAGGGCATGTGGAGGGCAAACGAGGAAGGAAATCTGGAGGTGGGGTCATGAGCAGGAGGGACGGTTATGACTAGACTAAGGATGTTTCGGGAAATGTCTATTTTATTGTAATGAAAATATATAACATCAATTAATATATGTATATGAATTATGGAAAACAACATTCTGGCGAATTTTTGTTTTGCCTTTTTTGGTCTTTTGTAACATAAATGCCTCTTTAGACATATTTTTATTTTTATTTGCTTTTTTCTTATGATTTATATATACTTATTTTTACTGTTGGTTACAAGCACAAATTAAAATCAAGTTATATTAGTTACATAAATTTTGTTCTGGTTACGAATCTCCAGTGTTTGTATCCACTGAACGTGATATTTGGGTTTGCAGGTCACTTAATTTTTGGAACCGAAAAGCTTGCTTTGCAGCTTCAGATTTATGTTTTTCTCATTTCTTTTCACAAATAAAATAATATAAGAAACGGTGGTCTCTGAGCACTTGGTTGAGAGGTGGGCACTTGCGCAAGTGCTGAGCACCGATTCGCGACGTAATCAAAGCACTCGTTCCTCAGAGGACAAGGACTTCCGACTTTGATATCTTTCCGTGCTAGATTATGAACAATTTCTTGTGACAGAAAAATGTTTTTTTATAATGCTGGAATACAAAAAAAATAATATAAGAAACTGTGGTCTCTGAGCACTTGGTTGAGCGTTGGGCGCTTGCGTGAGCGCTGAGAAGCGATAATTAAAGCACTGGTGTGTCAAACGACAAGGCGATGATCCCAACTTCCGACATTGATATCTTTCCGTACAGATTTTTTTCTGGAAAGTGCGCAGTATAAGCCCATCTCTGCCGCGCGTGACGAGCGTCTTCAGTCTGCCCGCAGTTGACCGAGTTGTGGTCCACGCTAAGTACTTCATCAGTCCAATGAACTTCTAATGATTCATTAACATTCCAAACTCTCATGTTATATTATTTTTTGGTATTGGCTAATTGTAGATGCAAGTGCAATGAAACACATTCCTATTTTTCCCGCCAATTTAAAGTTTTTAATGCCCTTTTCCGGTGTCTATTTAAAAAAAAAACTTTCAGTGCCTCTTTAGGCGCCTAAAACGAAAGTTTTCAGTGCCTTAACAGCTAATGTCAATGACGTAGAGCGCCGCAAGCGCCGGGCATGGCAGGAGCACTGGGTAGGGCGGGGACAGCGGTAGGAAAGGGGAGGGATAGAGGCGGTGGCGTGAAGCCCTTGCGGTGCTACAATGGGTTCTCGGACGCGAGCTCCGCCGCCCCAGCACCCAACGTCGACCGGCCACGCGACGCATTTCACTAACCGCACCTCGGGCAAACACTAAACCCCATTTAAAACGGGCAAACACTTACGCACATTTTTTTTCATCTTGTTTCGTCGGTACAGAAATGTGACGGATCAGAAGACGCATGCTTCATTTTTTGGTACAGACGTCACCAGTTTGACTACTGCGCTCCGGGGTCACTTTTGGGTACTTTCTCATGTTTGCTATGCGTGCAGTGCGTTTCGTTTCTTGTTCTGTTTTGAGAGCGTTTCTAACGTGATGAATTGTAATGTGAAGTGATTATATAGTGAGAAATAAATCACGTACTGTGTCCTAAGGTCTCGTTCCTTGCGCAGTCCAAATAACCTAACTTTATTTGTTACCATTGATGCTATGTTTATTTATTTGAACTTCAGCGCTTTTTGCGGTGACTAAAGGATATAGTGTCATTACGACTGCGTACAGTCAACGAAATAACCATGTAAAAAGCTCGTGCTAGTTCATCCAGTTTCGATAGAGAAACAGTATCGCCGCAATGTATCTCCTTTTTCAATCCATTTCCCGTTCAATTGATGAAAGAATGACCTTGTAAAACTGGCACAAGGCGAAGGCTTTGTTTGGTATGCAAATTAGAAGCGCAAGCAACACTTTCTATCATACAAAAGAATAACTGCGATGGGTTCTTGAGGTCGTTTACAATCCACTGGGAGCACGTTTTCTAACGTTCATCCGTTTTCGTTTAAGATTGTAAAGATTAAATTATATTTTTACGAAGAATTTTATATTAATGTAAAGCAAAAAATATTAAATTATTCATAAACTTTTACCAATATATGAACAAAGAAAGTATCAAGAAAGGTATTTTCTGGTACAATTTATATTTTTTTACAAGGATGCTCTACTCCAATTAATCAATGCAGTTCCTTCAACTACACTATCATTTATTTCTAGGTGTTATTTATTTTTTTATCTTATGTTTCAGTATCATGAAAGTTTATAAACATGTTTTCATAAACGTAAAGATCTTGTATTATTTACTACGGACGTTAAGTATGTTATTTTTTGTTGAGTAAGTAAATGACGTATTTATTTTCTTTTCAGGTAAGTGAGCTGCGTACTGAGGTTTTTCTGCCTAAAGTAAACGTGAGTAAATATTCTCTGCAATAAAGAAAAGTATCTACACTTTATATCCATTCCAACAATTATACCAAATAATTCCGATTGTGAGTTCTGTACGAAAGTTATTTTTAGTTATTACGAAACACACTAGTACTCAATAAAACTGGCAAGTAGTCAATAACAGTCATTTTAGGAAGTTACTTCTAGTGCATAGCCGAATAACTCGTATCATGTGATAGCGACACAAATTTAAATATATATTTGTTCATTCCAGAGACCACCCTAACGAGAATTCGGTAATCGTTGATTTCGCAAAATATTGCCTCTTCTTAAATATGAGCTAACATTTATATGAATTCCTTTTTGAAACGGCTTATCCAATTCAGTATTAATTGTTGTAATTCTGCATATTAATAATTTATCAAGAATTGACTATTTTGAAATTTTCAAAATATTTGATATAAATGAAATGTTAATATATAGCTATTTTAAAATTTTAAACGAATAAATGAAATACTACTTTATAAAATTGTTTATTTTTTATGATTAGTACGAATCTTACTTGATGATACATTCTAACTTACATTTTTTCATTGTATCATAATTTTCACAAACATCATCATGATTAGCAACAATGTCCATATCGTGACAATTTCCTCAGTAGTGACTATAGTAAAAATTCTTTCATTCTGACTATTCGGGGTGCTTGCTGTTACCAAATCTCGTGGTTTACTGTTGATGCCACCATGTTGCTTCTGGTCGGCACCTTACCTATTAGACACATCGACTGTCAGCTACCATTTTTTTTTTTTCAGAAATTCCATAATGATGTTTCCTTGAGATTACTCATTTACCGATTTCAGTGAGAATCTGTGGTAAATTCTTACCATTTATGACTTGAGGTTAATCCAAACATCTACAGACCATCATAATCAAAGAAATAAAAGCTCGAGGCAAAGATCTTTCTTTAAAAGCGAGCCTCGTCATTTATTTCTAAAAAGTGAATATACGCGCCCCTTCTTTTGAACTCGTCTGTATTTCTGTGGCGCAGCGCGCGTAATCCTATGGTGTGGAAGAGTAATTTCTTGACCCAAAAAGCCATCCACCCGCCGCCCGCCTCCACCGCCTACGCCTGCGAGCGCGGCCGCAGAGCACGTGCGGCGGCGCTGAGACGAAGGGCGACGGAGGCGGCGACGAGGTGGGGGCGGGGCGTGTGTTGACGACACGTGGGCCGTCACCGCCTGCTCCGCCGGGCGATTGAAGTGCAGTGACGTAACAAACGCGGTGGTAATGAGTCCTTTGGCCGGCGGCAGATTTCTTGGCGCCGCGGAGCCGAGTCGGGGGCGGGGCGGGGCCGGGGGCGGGAAAGGGGTAGGTCAGGCGCCGCCGCCGGCAATTAGCGGCGCTAATGACTCGCTTTATGGCGCCCGGGCTTAATTAACGCAGCGTGGGTGTGGGCGGGCGGGCGTGTGCCTGTAGGACGCGGCGGAGCGAACGGGGCCCCGCGAGACGGTGTGGACGCGGAGGGCGGGGTGCGGGCGCCTGCGGGAAGGCGACAAGCGGCGCGTTCATACGAGCGGGGGCAGCGGGGTCCGGGGTGGGGGCGGAGATGGTGCCAGAGCCGGATGGAGAAGGAGGAGGGGGGGCGAGAGAGGCTGGACCGTGAGACGGCGGCCGTGCAGCTCCGGAAGGGAGGATAGGATAGGATCGCGTGCGGCATTCCAAAGCCCTCGACCTCATCCTCATCCTGCTCGTCGCCTGCACTTGAGGGTTTCCTGGTCCACGAGGACGTCGCCGGAGGCGGAATTAGTTGGAAATTTGTTAATAAACTAAGTTTACCTAGCAGAGTGCTCCTTTGATTTGAAATAAATGAACCTCCTGAAATGTCGTTTGTGAAGATTCACACGCTTAAGGAAGCACAGGACTTTCCTCAGGGGAAAGTCTCCAAATCGTAATCGAAAACTTGAAGAAGTTTCGTTTCAGAACATCATGAAATGGTACCTGCAGCGTAAAGGATTTACAAAAAATATATTATTCCAAAAAGAATTTACCTTTTCTCACCGGCAGCAATTAATACGAGACATTCTTGCAGTATTCTCGTAGTATTATTGAGAGTTAACATTTAAGTTTTTAGGGAAATGTGTCGTTCTTTTAAGAAGTGTATATATATATATATATATATATATATATATATATATATATATATATATATATATATATATATATATTAGTTTAAACACTTAGAAATAAAGACATTAACTGCTTATAAGCGAGGAAGTTTGTCTCACTGCCTGTGAAAATCCATCTCAGTTCTTGGGCATTCGATTGTTGAATTATTTCTAGAAGAAGATTCTCGACATATTTAAAAAGCAGCCATGTGTGATTTTTTTGTTTCTAATTTATCCTTTGAGGGTAAGTAAACTTAAAAATACTGTTGAAGGTAGTCTTCTCCAAAAGGCAAAAGAAAGCAATTCCGAACTGCAAAAGCCCATGTCAAACGCATCTCTTTGCACGCTACGAATTACTTTGTTCTAGAAGCTGCATAAAATCATCCAATACTGTACTTGTCAAAACCATTGTATCATCAGGAGAAAGAAAGTAATACTTGCGATAATAACAATTGAAATAAATGTTTATTGAAACACATTCTTATAAAACTTTACTTCCCCCAACGAAATCAATAAATTACTTCACTCAAAAATGTACGACTTTTAGTGACAGTTTTGCTTTCCTAAGAAATTCTCCGAAGTTAAAGTGTGTATTTGTTGTCGCATCAAAATGGCATATTCGTGGTCGGAATAGGAATATTGGTCTTACATTTAAAATTCCCTGACGGGAATTAGAAACTCCCGCCCGGTGACCAGTTTCTCGAGGCCCAAAGCTCGAGGCCCACAGCGTGTCGCAAAGTGGGCGTAGAGAGGAATCATGTGGTCAGTAACTTTTCAATCAACAGAGAGTTATATATACGTCGTTATCGACTTCGCACTGGGGCGGAAGTGACGATAATACGCGGGAGTAAGTGGGTAGGCTTGGGGAGGGAATGGAGTGTGATAAGAGAGGAGTTTACGAGTGAGTATTTTGTAATTTCGGGCGCGTCAAAGTACTTTAGTCCCGAGAAGTAGTGGGGAGGAGGAGACAATGATGAGGAAGGAAAGTTCACGCACGATCCGTGACTTTTAGTTGAAATACTGCTCCATTAACTTGTAACTGAATTCCATTAACAGTTAAATTCGCCTCTAATGCTAATATGGAACGTTTTGGAGCTCGTAAATGGTGGGCACAGTAGGATGGGCAGGTGGAGTAAACAAAGGTAGGGTAGGGTGAGGATTGGGTGGGTGGGATTGGGCGGGGCAAAGCAGAGGTAGAGCGGGCGTGAGGAGTGCAGGGGCTTGGAGGGGATACGTCGGGGGGGGGGACTGGAGAAGTCTGTTGATGTGAAGCTTGGTGGGCAGGGTGACATGAGATCTGGAGGAACGGGGCGCATCAAGGAGAGGGGGTGAGATGGAATTGGATGGGCTGACATGGGATGGCATGGGATAGGATGGGATGAGATAGCATAGGATGACATGTTATGCGATGGGATGCGATGGAACGCGATGGAGTGCGATGAGATGCGATCAAATGCGATGGGATGCGAGGATGGAATGTGATGGGGGATGTGACGTGGGATGTATTGGAGCAGGGAGGGCGACAACAGGGCAAGGCGAGCGAAAGTAAGACTTGGCGGGTGAAAACGGGGAGAGGTGGGTGTGACCGGAACCCTAGTGTATGGGGCGGAGTGTGTGGGGATGGGGCGCATCTGACGTCAAGAGGGGGCCGGAGACGACTATAGGCGCGTGGCAGCAAAAACTCCCCCACCCGCACCGCCCTCTCCGCCGCGCCGGCAGCTTTGTTTTCTCACACGCGCCTCCGCCGCCGCCGCCGTCGTCACCGGTGATAAAACGTCGAGAATTCCTACGCTCGTCGTCGGGGGCGTCGACAAGTGTCCAATAAACGAGGCTGCGAAAGGCATGCGCAGGCGGCGTCAACGGGCGGCGGGTGTGGATCATGTTTTATGTTTTTTGAGGCGTCTCCGCGCTGACAGAGATATCTGGGCTGCTCGGAATAAAAAGTGACGCTCCTCTCCTACAGCATTTGGAGGAATGTGTTTCAATTTCGTGAGCAAATCGGTTGACTTTCTCTGCAAGTACTTGATTTTTGATGTGGGGTAGCGCATTTTTAGGGTGGAAAATACACGTACGTTTTGAAATAACAGTCTCCTCTTCTGTCAATACGTCGGGTTAAAGTGGTTTTCAGTTTGTAGATAATCATCTTTGGAGGTGTAAATCGCACACTTTCGGTACAAGACATTTTTTAAGTATGTACTAGGTTCGTGTTTTGCAGATATGTTTTAACAATTTTTTTTCTCTTGTAGATGTCCACCAATGCCATTATTATTAATCATTATGAATAATATATATTCAAACAATATTATTTTAAACAGATACTGAAGGAGCTGTGCAACAAATTCTATCGATATGCAAACACTCCTTATATATAAACACATTTTCGCCTAAAAGTGACTTATCTCTTTTTGCGTTATTGTTTCTTAAATTTGGGACTAACAAGATTTATTTGGCAACTAGCGAATAGGATTTTCTACGTTGAAATATTTTATAATCCTCCACCTCATTATTTCTTTATTGACCGAAAACCGTGACCTTCAATATGAATTTCTTTATACACAATGAAAAAATAGAAACCCTTAATATTTTAATAATATTATTTAGTTATTCACACAATATGAGGGGAGTAGCCTATATTCGAAATTGGTTTGGACAGTTCATACGATGTATTTCTTAAAATGGCTCAATAATTCACATTACTAATTCAAAACGAAAAATCACAAAATAACAAATAATTTAAAGAAACAGTTAACTCCTTCAAGTCAAGTAAATTAATTTACCACAACAAAAAAAGGTAAAGTTCCCAGTACTCAAATCAATATAAACTATATAAAAACCAGCATAAAATAAAATAATGCAGAAAATATATCACCTCCAAGGAAATTAAAACAGTTAATATTTTTGTATAATAAAATACTGGAATATTTCTCTATAAACATTATTGAAAAATCTTCTATTTTATATTCAACATTAAACAAGATACCCATTCAGAGTCATCTTCAGAGAAGACGAAAGGAGTACGAATAGTAAACAAGATGAAAATCAACAAATAAGTATACAGGATTTCACCATCTCTGAAATATCGTGGCCTGCTGAGAGAGGGAAGAGGGAAGCGGTGTGGGGCGAAGCGGGGCGGGCCGTTGATGGCGTCAAGGGCCAGAAAAGGGTGCAGAGCAGGTCCTCCACGTGCGGAGTCGCGGACGCAGCCACCTCGCAGCCTCTCGCCCCCCCCCCCCCCGCCCTTCAACCCTTCCCCCTCCTCCGTGGCCCTGACGCCGCGTAAAAAGGTTTCGCTGTAGGTAAATAACGGCCACCTCCCGCACTGCCTTGCCTCGCCTCGCCTCTCCTCCCCCCGCGAGGTCTGCAGCGGCTTTCAGGGAAGCGGAAACAAACACAAAGCTGTGCTCCTTCACTCGGGTACCTGGAATCCACATTACGGAAGAACGATCATATTTTGAGCTATACCGATATACAATAAAAAAATATTTTTTACGGGGTTTTAAATAAATGTTTCTTCGAGAATGAAAACAGTTACTGATGATTCGGAAATTCTGGAACTAGGGAGTATTCTGTACCAATATATATCTTCGGGCGCACATTCATCGACTGAAGTTTCTTCATTCTGTTGAATACATTAGAACGATGAATATTTGTTCCCACTTATAACGAATCAAGAAAATTTCTTCCCTTTGTAACACATACTCCTTGTTGTAGGAAAAGTGTTCAGTTGCTATAGCTCTTATAATTTGTCTCACAACCGCAGTCCATACTGAGAATGAAATAATTGTAAAGGTTGTCATTGCCAACAAAAGTATTTAATGTACCAGGTAGTCGTTTTGTGGCTTCCATCCAGCAGACAACTGATGATGATGGCTAAGCCATCGAAAGCTGCTATTACATTAAATACTTTTGTTGGCAATGACAACCTTTACAATTATTTCATGAAAGATGCCAACGATAACGCACCACAACACCCATACTAAGAAGATAAATTTCCAGTAAAGTCTCTCATGATTGTTTAGAGTAAACAGAGAAAGGACTTCGTTTCAGTTCCCCGTGCCTCAAAACCTCATCAATCGTGGAGGACGAATTATCACTTTAACTTTACTTACTTTACTTTACTTAAGAGACTTTACTGGAATTTCTCTATTAAAATTCAAAAAAATATGCGAATCTTAAAAGTTTAGATTATAAATTGCTATGCCTTGGACAAGTTTATAATAATTAGGTTATAAAATAAAGGGAACTTAAAAACTTAGGAAGAACAGTGACGAAAAATAACACATCGACGTCGTTAAACCAGATCGTTATCGAAAGTAGAGTATTTCAACTAGTCAATATTAATGATTCTCATCTGTTAAGTACGAAAGGGGGAAAATAACAATATTATAACCTGTAGACCAATTCCATCCAATAGAAGCCGTATTTTCTCTTCAGAAGTAGGTAGTGCCTGCAACTTCCGCCGCCCTTATCGACCCCACCGTCCTCACTGACCCCGCCATTCTCGCCACTCCTGCCACCCGCACCATCTCAACCGCTCCCGTGGCCCACGCCCCCTCCACTCACTCCACTTCTACCGTCGTCGCCTCCCAACCAGCCTTGTCACCTCCATCCCCGACGTCTCCGCCGGTGCACCATCAGACGAGGAGGCGCCGCTCTATTCCGAGCCATCCCGCCCCCGACTGCCGGCGAGGAATGAGCGACTTCGGAGTGTTTGGGCAGCCTCCCGAGCGATCGCGCGATATTCTAATTCGAGAGAAAGCCCGTCGCCCGCGGCGCCGTCTCCAACTTTCCGGGAAGAGACGCCGCCCGTTTGAGATTCAATGCCGCGCACCGAAGAGGAACGTGCGTGGCAGCGGGGGCGGCCGAAGAGAAAGAGGGCGGAGGCGGACGGGACGGCGGAGGTGGTAGCGAGGAAATCGGGGATGGTGATGAGGACAGCGGGGCAGCGGGGACGGCGGAGGCTGCACGACGGCAACGACGGGTCGGCGGAGATGGCAACGGGGGCGAGACGGTGGGGAAATCGGGTGTGGAGGTGGGGACGACGGCGGCGGAGACGTTGGGGAAGGAGATGACAAGGATGGTTGGTGTGGCAAGGAGGGTGGAAGGGGAGAAGGTGGAAGGGGCAGCGGGGGCGGCAGGGATGGCAGGGGCGGCAGGGGTGGCGGGAGCGGCGGGGGTGGCGGGGGACGGCGGGGGACGGCGGGTGTGGCGGGGACGGCGAGAACGGCGGGGCGGCGGGGGGGGCGGAGCGGCGGGGGTGGCGGGTGAGATGGTGGGTATGGCAGGAATGGCGAGGATGGCGGGATAGATAAGGGCGGCGGGAGTTGCAGGCACTAGCGGGTCAGTGTTCATTCAAGAGGGCGATGGACACTAATCATTTGTCATATCTTGCGAAGCTAGTTATCAAAAGGCTACCTTGTACCCACACTACTTGAATGTAAAATAATGTTGAATGGCATCGCCTTTGTAGGGGAGAAATGTTCATGCAGATTTGCGTAGGTCGCTGGCAATTTAAACTCAAGTCGTGTTGCTAATTTCTCAGAGGTCAGGCCAAAGAACTATGAGAGAAGAGTTTGGGATGTTTGGTATGAATGCCAGTTTGAAATAGAGGAAGAAATACCACACTTTCCTCTACGGAGATACTCCCTTCAAAGCTTTTTCGATTCACTTTATCAAAGTCGCGTTACACACTACAGATTCTTTGCAAAAAGTCTTTAGGAAATATGGAAAAATTTTAAACTTGTGAAAATGTACTGCATTGGATTATAACTGTGGAGGAATTGAATGCCAACTATTGCTATCAAATATGATCCAGAAAATCGAGGAACTACAACAAAGCAGAGAGAAATGCATGCCGACGATGTTACACGTGGGAATGAGGGGCACAACACAAATGCTAGAATAGGAGTGAAGATGAAAGCAAAAGTGATGGCTGAGGCAAAGGCAGAGATACCGAGGACTCTACGCTTTCCGTCCTGTTTGTTCAGATGGGCCAAGCACCCCAAACTCGTAAAGAACGCTCAGAGGATTTCAGAGGATTTCAACGCAGTTGCGGCTGAAGTATTAACATAAGTAACACACTCTGGGAACTATTTCGTCCCCTAAGATTATGTGAAACATCGATTGTGAAACAACAAACATAAATAGCCGAACTGTTAACTGGAGATTAGAAGAATCCTATTTGAATTATGCAGAACTTCACTTGATCCCACTATGTTTCTAGACGAACTGGAGGGTGAAGTGAACGTGTCACCAAAGTCAGGCGAATGTTTAAAAGTAACCGCGCTGTGCATGAGCAATTGCTGATATCAATGTCTTCCCTCCTCTTTCATTTAGAATACGCAGCGCTGGCAACAGCGCTGGATGGTTCTCAGCACACACGGGGGACATTAACACATTTAGGAGAATATGGAAGAGAAAAAAGTACTAAAGTAGTAAAAAATTCTTGTAGAAATCTGTATTGCAGAGGTTAACATAAGTTTCCTCTGAGGAAGATTACATCTGTTTCCCTCTTCAAAGTAGTAAAGCTTAAAAGACAACTTACTCAAAATTATTATATTTCAATATAATAAATTCAGCCTATATCCGATTCAAATCGAATCCTCGAATTCTCCAAAGATCTCTTGTAATTCCCTTTGTTTTGCCGGATTTGGAAATATTTGTCGACCTGGGCAAATAAGACCTTCGTGCGGAACAGTTACACAAAAAAGGAAGTGGTGGCGTAAGATTATGTATTGCAAAGAAAATTCAAATGGACGAACTTCGAAATCGTCTACTTGCTAGCGATGGCATTCATGCTAGCAAATAAAACATTTACTGTTCTCTATACTTTCCATATTTCTTGTCTTTACTAAAATGCTGATGTCACCTGTGTACAAATATATGCTGGTAAATTAGCTGTGTAAATATAAATTTTATTAGAATGAATCGTAAAAACATTCTTACAAATAACTATTTAGGTTAACAATAATTATTTTTCTTATTAGAAGCAAGAAACAGATTCTGTGCTGTTTTTCCACAAACATTAATTTAACAATGGTAATTTAATTCAATAGAATGTACGGTTTTCAGAGTTGAATGAAGTATTTCAATTAGTATAGCGATAGAGTGTTTTGCAGCCACCTCATTCAATTTTACGTGACAATCTGAGACCGCAAACAACAGTATGAGAATCTTTGAAAGGCACGAGTATTCCTGCAGGCAATTGGTGGGCAGGGTAAAATAATTGAAATGACAACCCATATTCAATAATACCTGAAGTCCGGGCTTATATTATAGGCAGAATGGCATGAACGAAGGAAGTAATGTGTGCGATGGGCTGCGAGTTGTGGGCAGTAGGAGATGAGTGATAAGTGAATGTGCGTTAAGAATGACGAGCAATGAATGTCCCGAATGAACTGTGATGTGTGATGAGGTGCGTTCAGATGTATGGTAATTATCTCAAGCAAGCGAAACGAAGACCTATACAGAACCAGAGAGGAATTTTGAAAGGATCGCAGTGATCGGCCAAGTCAGTCGGCAAAGTAAAACACGAGGAGATGGAATACCGGATCTTTATATTTTTCAAAATATATTAAGGTTTCTCTTTGCCGGAAATGAATTTAGTTGGTTTTTAACAAAAGATTAACACATTATTATTATAATTATCATTATTATTATTATTATTATTATTATTATTATACGAAAAATAGTGGGGTAGATAAAAAGTCGGTCAATAAAGAAGCAAGCACGGGACAACTCTAGAAATTGGCGCGCGCGTTCTCTTTGCCATCCTCAAATGCCAACAAACTTGACCTAGGAACCAAATTGGGAATTTGCGGGCTGCCCCTGAGATGGAAGGCGTCCAGTCCAACCACTGCAACCGATCTCCCCACTGCTCCCTCCCTCCAGGTCGCTAAGGGGGAGGGCGAGGGGAAATTGGGCGGTGGACCGCAAAGCGCGAGGTGGAGGCGACGCAAGGCACCCGGCTGGGCGGGGTGCAGGGGTTGGGGTTGGGGTTGGGGTGGGTGCGGTGGGCGGCGCCGCGCGGGAAGCCCCGTCGTTTGTCTTCATTACTCCGTGGTTTAAGCGCTTCGATTGTTTCTTCGGCCGCCCAAGCTCCTGCACAAGCTCCCTCGGGCGCGGAACCCAATTTACGCGTAACAGGTCGCCCTCAACTTCGCAAGCCGAGCGCGGGATGCAGTTGTGGCTCCTGCAAGGCCAAGCCCCGCTCCCGGCGAGGCTCGTGGAATTGCATCAAGAGATTCACGAAACATGCAACTAGAACTGTGCAATAATGTGCAATTTCTAGAACTGTGCAATAACGTTTCAGGAGTCCCTAGAAAGTGAGATCAATGCCAGGGTGCATCGGATATCAACAACGACATGGCACATTCATGTCCTCGACTTTTCACTTAAAATGAGGATTTTAACACATTTGGGAGAATATGGAAAAGTAAAAAGTGCTAAAGTAGTAAAATTAAATCTTGTAGAAATCCAAATTAGAGAGGTAACTAACTTCTTTTTCGCTTTGGAAGATTATTTCTGTTTCCCTCTTTAAAGTACAAAAGCTTGAAACATAACTCATTGAAACTTATTATATTTGAATTTAGCAAACTCAACCAACTGCTGATTCGTTTTCAATTTGTGAAATACTACTGATCCACTTGCTAGTTCACTAAATTTGCTTATATTATTAATACTCATTTGTATTGGCTTAACAAGCAATGGAGCTCATTCAAATAACTTTAAAAAAATTATAAATCATGTAACAGGGATGCTGTCCATCCATTCTAGGCGCATCACTCCAGAAATATCCGTAATTCGACACATTCTTTTAGAGTTCCAAAAAAATGCAATTAAGTTCTGGACGACCATCTGGCTGGTATGTTTGTATACAGCAGCACTCGTCGTTTTGGCCACGGAAAGTACTGTACGTCCGTATTACGAACGCAACTGTACGAGTGCGCAACAAAATTCCCCTCTGAAAAGGTGAATTCGCGACACTTCGTCGGCCCAAAGCCCATCTACTGCACAAACGAGGGCTCCGTTCTCGTTAACATCTTGTTTGAAGGCTGCAACACCGCGTAAATTGCACGCGGATTGGGAGCGGCTTTGCTACGCGCCACGCCCCAGCCGCCCCCGTTGCCCCTGCCACCTCCGCCGCCTCCATCGCCCGCGCAGCGGAGTCAGCAGCCGCAGAGACGGCCCCGCCGCCCGCGGCGAAAAAGCCTGCGGCGCCGAGAAGGGCGGGCGTGGGGCGAGGCAGGACGACGCGGAACGGGGACGGGGACGGGATGGGACGAGACGGGACGCGGAAGGAAAACAGAGCGGCCCAGGCGGTGGAATCCATTTTGGCGGAGAAAGGAGCGGCGGAGGCCGGAGGCGGGGCGGAGGCAGGGCGGAGGCTGCAAGGGAGGCGCCTGGCTCTCGGCGAAAAGTAGGGGATTAGGCGAAGGTTATTGGAGATGGCGTAGAGATATGGGCTGAATGCGGTGCTCGGGTTTGACACAGAACTGCGGCGCACGATCCGTTCCCCTCCGCTCTGCCCGTTGCCATCGTCCCTTCCCATCTACACGCCCCTTCGCCGCCCCGCCCCGCCCCCGCCCCGCTTCGCTCTTTTGCCATGCTGCTCTGATGTGCCTCGCCCTGTGCAGACACCGCAACCATCGAGCCCCCACATCGCTGCGTACCTGCGTTACAACGACGCCTCTGCCCGCGACCTTTCCAGCTTTTCACATGCCCTCTCCATTTCCCTTCCCTCCCGTTCATCATTCGCCTTTCATTCAAATCTGCCTCCGTTCTCAAATTCACTACCCCCCCCCAGCAGATTTGTCACCCTTCTCTCATCTCTTCCAACTCTTTTATGATCCTCGCGTGTCATTTGCAGCTCCGACATCTCCCTATGTGACGCCGCCTCCTTCCCCTCGGCACCGCCGTCTCCCGCCCTCGGTGTCGCCTGTCCTTCCCCAGGGTTTCGGCCCCCCATCCACCGCCCACCTGCCCTCGCTCTCTACCCCCGCTCACCCCGTCGCCTCCGCGAGGCTGTCGATACCCATAGAGCGAGCGCCAGCGCTGCGAGCGGGGCTTATCGGAATTAAATCAGCGCGAGGGCGGCGGCGGAGACAGCGCAGGGCCGCCCTTGGAATTATTTCTCCACCGCCCCCGCCCTCGCTCGCGGTCTCAGATATGGCCCCCTCAGATAAGGCACCGCTAAAAGCCCCAAATCCATTCCCGGGTTACTTCATGAGGCGCCGAATTATTTTAGATTGCTTCCGCGACATTGTTTCTCCTCAGAGCGAGGGATGAACTTTGTCTTCTTGGGGAGATATCTACAATTTCATCTCTATTTAATAATCTTGAAAGACACTACATATTTCATGCTATATTCCTGAATATAAAATGTACGGATGCAAAGAAAAGCGTGTTATATGCATGGGAGCAATGAAGTTGAGCATTATAATTATTTGTGTGTTTCCTAAGTGCAACATTATGAAATTTCTGTTTTCATAAAATAAAAGTACTCCTTCAGAAAATGCAAAACTACATCTTTAAACATCTTTATCCTATTGAATTTATTTACTTCAAAGATACACATAAAAGGGATCATAATGAATGATTGTGATCTAAAATGAATAAATAATTTCAAAAATCAATTATTGCTGATTTTAAAAAGCAATTAAAGTATTAGAAATGTGAAATGAACATTAGTACTTTTGTTCTTTAGAAAATAAATTTAGGATAGTCGTCCATGAGTCCCAATGCAATGGAGTAGGCCAAAAACGTTCAAGTGGAAGTGAAACATCGCACAAGTAATCGAAAACAGCTAAGACGACGAAAGTAATTCAACACAAAAGAGAATGGAAGGAAAGCACGATGGGATCGAGACAAATGAGTAATTGATATTTGGATGAATGAGGATATTCCGAAGACGCCATGTTGCTCGTAATGGACGTTGCAGTATCCATGATTGCGTCAAGCGAGTAAAAAGTAACACTGCACAGCATCTGTGAGTAACACCAGATGTGCGGGAACGCAATAGAAACAGGCTCTTTTAATTAATTTCACATTTACTTAAGCAGCTATACGGATATCTTTTTGCGGATAACTACATCTAAGTTGAAGTAACAGTAAAACTAATTCAAATGAATTTCTGCAGTCCGATCAGTGCGTTTTACGATGATCGGGATTGTATTATGAAACTGCCTATCGCGACGTCCACCGCACCAGCCATGTTCGACACATCCGCATCCTCAGAGAGAAAATAGTAACGGACGAAAGAGTTGAGAAGTTCGTTCGGGAAAAAGAGTCTTGGGAGCGGAACAAGGGTCGGAAGGGTAGGGCGGCCGGGGCGACAGGCCTTCAGCTCGACGCCCGCCCCACTTCCGCCCCGCTCGGCCCGCGTCCCGCTGACCTACTTGGCGACTGCGGCTGCGGCGCAGAGGGCCGCGGGGCGGGGAGGGGCGGGGCGGGGCGGGGCGAGGCGGGGCGAGGCGGGACAGGGCGGGGCGGGGCGGGACAGGGCGGGGCGGAGCGGGGCGGGGGCTGGGGCGGAGGCGGGACTGATGTCGCAAGGGCGGGGCTGAGGTCACAGGGCGGGACCCGATCGCCCGCCGGTCGATGCGCAACTTCGATATTAAACAAAGCGGAGCCGCCTGCCGCACTCATTGGGCGCTGGGAGGAGGCCTGGCGCCACCGACTGCGCCGAGCGAGGCTCCGGAATTACACTTCACTCAAGCATCATCTTGGTGCATAATGAATGTATACAGATTGTGTACCAATACTTTTTCGCATCAGTTACAACTGAGTCCTCGTCAATTGACGTCATTTGTAAACAAGATTTATTTAAATAGACAGATATCCTGAATTTCTAGTGCAAGAAGCGTCATTGTTATTTCTCGTTTTGAAGAATATCTCATTCAAAACTTCGCTTGTCATTATTTCACAGGCCACGACTATAATGACTGCTTCCGAAGGTTTTATCTTTCTTCGATAATGTTGCTGGTTTCGTAAAATATATGATCTGAAAACTGCGGTATAACGAAATTCTCAAGCCGTTACAGAAAACTGCAAGGCAAAAAAGCTATGTAAACAAACTTTTTGTAATCCAGAAGACATTTTAGACAAAATGGTTTAATTTTCATGACTACTGATCGTTGCTACATTGCTTTGTTTGTTGAAATAATCAAAGTTGACATTGAATTTAACACGTATCGGTAGCGTTTTTGCAGTAAAACGTACAAAATTCTTTTGAAATATAGTTCACATATTTGGAACGCAAGTTGTTAAAATATGACTCAAATGCATGATATTTTCATGAAAGCCATTATATAAACAACGAATGCGAATAGATTGACAAAAAAACGCAACACCTTACTTGGCAGTGTTCGAGGCGTGTTATACATATTAAGCCAGCGGTTTATCTAGTAGCAAATTGTATTTGCCTCTGGAATACATCCCTCCGCATGGGCCAAGTTTGAAGCCTCGCAGCGGGCATTAGGCGCGGTAGCAACCGCCGCAGTAAACAATGGGCCGCGCTCGAGTGGCGGGGGCTTATCCCAATTGGCTGTGGGGAGGTGGGCGGGCGGGCGGGGGCGTAAGCTAATGCCGCGGAGCTTTGGGCGTCTTGGTGGGCGGGGCTCTGGCGCTGGCCGCCGGCCTCGCAACACGGCCACTTCACAGCCAACGGCGCAGGGGCGGGGGGGGGGGGGGGCTCACCCACCCTTTCTCTCTTACGTCATATCACCGCGCTCAGCTCCCTCCCCCGGCCAGCTGGCGCCTTCCGTCACTCGGCAGCGGTCGAGCGGTCGGGCGGCCGTCCGCTCTGTTGGATGCCGACCACCCGATCGACTGGCCTTCGTCTTCCGACGCCTGCGGTCTGCCCCGCTCGGTCCGCGACTCTCCTCTCCGGCCTCTCCCCTTCGTTGCCTTCTCCGCTGCCTCCTCCTCCTTCTCGTTCTCCTCCTGCTGCTCGTCGCTCTCTCGGGTGGAAGCTCCTCATGGCGATCGGGCGCCCGGCGGCCGCAAGACAGCGCTCGGCTCAAGGGGCCAGCGCTTCGCCCCAACGCCCCCCCCCCCCCCCCCGTACTACGCGCCTGGGCGGTGGAAAGCGAGCGGTGCGGGCGGAACGAACACAGACGAGAGCCCAACCGGTTCAAATTGAAGGGGTTGAGGCAACGTAGTGATACCTCCCATTTTATGCACCCAGGTTATAGATCTCACAATTTTCCCCAACAAAAACAATATTAAAATGCTGGACAAACGTATTCATTGAATTTCGATATGTGTAGGAAGAAATATGTGCATAAAACTGAGGGAAGGGTAAGTAGAAACTGAGATATAAATAGAAATACATGAACTTTCTTTTCATCTATCTTCCAAAAATCACAAAAATGAGGGTGATCGATATGTTATTTTGTCTTCATCATATCACTTTCCCTACATATCAGTGTGATCTGGGGTAGATTACATCGATGGGGAGTACGAGTCCCAAATAGTGGAACTAATGCTCCTTAGTGACCATTTCCTTAGAAATGCAGTGTGATATAAATGAAATTGATATAAAACTTAATTGCTTTTGAATATCACCCTTAACAAAGTTTAAAACTTTAAGAAAACTTTTCCAGAAATATTCTAATATTCTTAATAATTGGTTCTGATTCATTAAATGAGTATGTTTTGGCGTAATTCCGAAATATAACTAATTTGTAAATTAGCCGATTAATTCACACTTTATCCAGGCGGTTTAGATAATGCTGTATAAATGACTATAAATGAAAAATTTCGAACATCATCCGGCTAATCGCGAATGAGCCAGAGGGCGTCCTCTAAATTAAAGTGATCGACAGGTGTGAGGTATGTAGCGAGAAGTATTTTCATATCAAAATTCGTTGGAAGTTATGCTTTGAACATACTCTATAAATCGCGAAGACGGGCTGCCAGAGGTGCGAATTAGTCTCATCACTCACACTCCAAACTGCGTAGAGAAATATAAACTGAGTATTGTAAAGTTAGGTTTGGTTATTGATGTCATGTAAATATAACTTTAATGCTGATCCCAAACGACTGAAAATTACACACCTTGTCTCTAACTAGTTTCATTCACAGCATTCTGATTCGCATTTATCACACTATATTCCTCATCAGCGTACTTCAACGACTCTAGCCACTTTGAACTGGCACTTCATTGGACCTAAGAGCGAAATAGCCTTCGAAGTTGTGACTTCTTAAAACTTTATGAACCCACGTTGGATAATGTGAACATGAACCGGCCAATTCGTGAATTATCCAGCTTCGCACATTAGCTTCAGCATATCCACAATTCACTTACTTAAATGGCTCATATTCTGTGTCAGCTACCATCAGCTTGGACGCTTGTGAAGAAACGTAAATGTAACAGCGATGTTCACCCGCGAGCGTGCATTGAACCGAGTAGTGTTTCCGTTGCGATGCGGCCGGGCAAGAGCAAGGGCGGAGAATTCACGCCGCTGCGGCGCGTGTTTATTTGGCCGGGCAGCCCGGGGGGGGGGGGAGTCGCTCTCGGTCGCAATTAGAGCGAGGCGCCTCGCGGCCGCCGCACCACACTGCGCTGCCGGCCCTTGAGGCGCCGAGAGAGCAGCGCCATCGCCGCGCGCTCCTCGCCCCCTTCCCCACCTCCCCCCTCTCGGCCGCCTCGAGGAGCACTTGCCGACAGATTCATTCGCGGAAGCTGCCTCCAGAGCGCCGGCTGCGTTCACCTCAGAGCCAGCATTGTCGCTGCCTATCAAGTCGGTCTAACCGGAGGTCGTTGGGTTCGAGTCCCATCGGTGACGACTTTTGATACAGCTGCATATGTAGATTCAACCCTCTACCTGAAAAAAATTGGGTGCTCGGATCGGTAGTTTTCATTCGTGACTCCGATCAACTACGTTACTATTAGTTCTTTCTCAATAAGGATGAATTCAATATACCTAAGCTTCGATTTTCTACAATTGTCTAAATTGGCTTGCAAGGCGTCCGAAAAGGCATGCCTTCCGAGGGCCTGAACCTATCATATGAAATAAGACATTGAAACATCCGATAATTTCTCAGGATTGCAATGCGCGTTGTTCTGGAGTCCTTCACGACAGAAAATCCACAGAGATAACCTTGCTAAAAGGCGAATGCTTTTCTATAAAGAAAAAATACTGAGACAAGCACTGCATCTCTTAAAACGTAACTTACAAATTTTTAAAAGATAACAATCGTTCAATTACCAAAATTGTTGAAAACCGCTTTGTAAAAAAACCGCATCTAACACTATCAATAACGCCGGTCCGGACGACAGAGATCGTGCCGTAGCGATCTCTGACCGAAGGATCGTGGGTTCGAGTCCTAGGGCATGGTTGTATTGTGTTCATCCTTTCACACCCCTATTATCATATCGTGTCATCCTCATAGTTACCATACCGTTACACGCAATGGTGGTCGCTAATGACCTAGTAGTTGATGCGACCTTAAATAACAATAAAAACTCTCAATAACAAATATTTTAGTTTTGTGTTTTGAAATGTTTACTGATAGTTTCTATTTAATTGTATACATACTTTTTAACCAATACTTGCGGAAAATGTGATCCGCCTTGTGATTTTAGGGAACTTACTCAAGTGATGGGATTTAATATTTATACCTCACTCTCATATCCATTAACTGAAACTACCAAGGAATAAAAAATCTAAAATCTACGAGAATCCCCTCAGGACTACGATAGCAATGTGTTTATTTATTTGGGTATAAGAGGGCGCTCCACGAGGGCTAAGTCAGAGCGCGAGAGGAGTTTTGACGAAAGGCAGACACACCGCATCAGTCACACGTTCATCAGTCCACAGGGGACTACTCACATACATCTTACTTCTTACAACTGGACACGAGCACAGAGAAGTCATGTATGACTGAAGGACCATGCGCTCAAATGAGTTAATTATCTCTTCTCTGGTTACTTTCTTTTCATATAAACAAAACTGAAGTGCATTAATAATTGGCGTCATTCAACATCGCCTTTTGCAAATTGCCGTGATCCTCTAATAAATCAACAACGGAAATTACTTGTTGATTGATTGGTGAATGGTCTAAAACACTTCAAATAATTTCTCATTTCCTAAGTTCATTTAATTCTTCGTTAATTAAATGATAATGAACGGTATTATGCGTCTCAAAATAGTGACGCGGTTTTCAACCAATGGCCATGAGAAATACATTGCATCATTCAACAAACATCTCCCAAAAAGCAACAACCTATTATTTCATAAAGCAGCAGAATTAATTAAAGTCAACGGGCACTGTGTTTCACTTATTGCCTTCCCTTGGAGATGAGTGAACGTCCGTCCTTGCATTCAGTGTTTTACACGCTGCGGTTGTAAAGTTGTATTCGAACAAGAGGCGCTTCGATTTCCTTTGCCTTTGCAACCGAAATCTCACTGAAAACCGATTTCTGGCACCAGCAGTTCTTCTCGACAGAGCTCTTGGAATCGCCGCTCTGGACGCTTCCACGCGCCTTTCTTTGGTGAGACCGCCCTCCGTGCGGCGAGGTATTTGAGGCTGGTGGGGATGGGCGGAGGCGCGGCGGGGGTCGGGATGTGGGCGGGGGAGGGGCGAGACTGGGGAGAGGCACGGGCGGGGTGGAGTGGGACGGAGCGGGGATGGGACAGAACGGGGCGGGGCGGGGACGGGACGGAGCGGAGACGAGGCGGGGCGAGGGCGGGGTGGGGCGAGGACGGAGCGGGGACGGAGCGGGGACGGGGCGGGGAGGGGAGGGGAGGGGACGAGGCAGGGACGGGGAGGGATGGGATGGGGCGGAGGCGGGGCGGAGGCGAAGCGGGGACGGGGCGGGGGCGAAGCGGGGTCGGCGCGGAATCGGGGGAGGAGGCGGCGTAGCTTTTGAGGCTGGAGCCCGCGGGGCGATGGCGGGGCGTGTAGAGGAGCGAGCGCGCTGGGCGGGGCGTGAAATATGCATGTGCACAGCGCCCGCGGGAGCCGTCTCCCCCGCATACCTGAGGCGATCGCATTCACGCGCGCGCCCACAATGCGCGTAAGATGGCGCAGCGATCGGAGCGCGACGGGTGGGTGATGGAGGGGGGTTAAAAGGGAGGGAAAGAAGATACGGCTGAAACGAGGCGGAGGAGACGAAGCGACAGCTTCGAAACGAATCAGGAGCACGCACTGATGAAATGCATTGTACGCTTGAGAATTGCTTTCGAAAATCGCATGCATTATATTCTACAAACTAGGCATCAAATCGTATCAAATGACGTTCTATTTTCATTTTCGGTAAATAAAATATTTTTGACTTGATTTCGTTTTCGGTTTTTCTTAACAAAACATTTCGCTTTCCATTTTGAAATGGTTCCAAACAGTTTTCGTACATTTTGATAATTTGAAATGAAATGGTAAAAAAAACGCGTATCCTCTTAAAAACTCGCATGTTTGTTACATTTTCAATAACATTCTCGAAAAGTAAACGCAATGTGAATTAAAAACGCGAATTACAATTTGAACGAAATTATGAAGATATTTTTCGCACCAAAACCGGAACCGTTTAAGTCATTGTGCCATCAATATATTTAATGATACGACAAAGTTTTGTGTACTCTATTGAAATCTTTTTTTAAACGGTTTCTGTTATGGTTTTCGTTCTATACCTTTCGTATAAAAATATTATTACACAAAGAGTGCCTTGAACTATGTATACTTGTATTAGTGATATAAAAGCGAAATAACAGATATTAATGTGAACGTGCACTTAATGAGTAGTAGAAGATAGACATTATGTGATTGCGCAATTACAGAATGAGGAAGTCCTCGTTTCCAGAAGAGGTAGGTGAGTAGTGAGGGTGCGCTATTAACTTTATTATGGACAACGTTGCGTACTGCAAGCGGTTAACCTGAGTGTCATTGTGATCTCTTGAACGAGTATGAGAGCTAGAAGCAAACATAATAAAGTACACCACGATAAAGATAAGAGAAAAATAATATTATTTATGCTGTAATTGGGTAGTACCCAGTCGCAGCTAATTACATAAATATTGTATTATAACTAACAAGCAAATAATAATAATAATAATAATAATAATAATAATAATAATAATAATATAAAAGCTGACTCATAAAATATTAAATTACCTTAAGAAAATGAACTTTTATAATCTAACTCCGCAGTGAATGTTCAATTAAGACTACACTGTAGTGACACTATATACTGCGCTTCACTATGACCCTTAAATCACTTCCTTCGTTAACACTGGTCTACACAGCGCGGCACCTCACTTGAAAATGTATCACTTATGCATCGCTCTATAACCTACTATTCGTAGTTACGTCCCTCATTTACTTAGTTAAATCCAAAATTAATTTTCTTTTCTGAACTGTTGAATGCTTCGAGGAAAGGGTACAAAGGTTTTTGCAGGCAATCGATTTCATTCCATTATCGTTCGATTAGTGAAAGAAATCTTCCCGATATCCGTTCTCTGTGGTCTTATACTTATTTTTTGTCTGTGATCACCCCTACTGATGTACGTAGGAATACTTAGCCGCCGATTTATTTAAATCCAAGCGAGATGACCGCTATAAGATTTGCACAAAGCGCAGAGTCTTGCTACTATTTGTTTTGTGAATCCCACCCTGCCATTTTCTTGTCCCTGAAGTAAATTTAGCTGCCATAGGCTTAATCCTTTCCAAATTTTTACACTGCCTAATTTTCTGCGGATCCCAACAAATTGTTCCATATTCCATTATCGGACGAACAAGCGATAAATAAGCAATTTCCTTCGCGTTCGCCGTAAGCTTTTTTTAAGATGGCATTACAAAGTGAAGAGATGCCTGTCCGGATGGCCGAGATCGCTAAGGCAGTAGTGCCGTGTCAGCCTCATAGTTACCATACCGTTACACGCAATAGTGGTCGCTAATGACCTAGTAGTAGATGCGACCTAAATAACAAAAAAAGTGAAGAGATCTCCAGGCTTGACTATAACAAAATCTACGTGAATTTTCCAGCTTAATTTGGGTTCCCAGGCACTGGCACGAGAAAACTCTCGAAATAATGGCATCGGTAATTTCTTTCTCTGTAATTATGACTCTTGCCAAAAATGATGGATATGCTTTTAGAGCTATTTATAGTCATTCCCTTATTATCTGCCCAGTAATATAACACATCAAGATCCGTTGCAACATTATTACTCATGTACGCATGCTCCGGTACTTCTCTTAAATTATCTCTTCTTTGCGGTCTGTTGGAAAAAATGGTCCACATACAATACTGGAAAACGTTATGATATAATACTTCTTCCCACAAATTGTCTAATACGTAACGACAGTTAATTTTGTAACTACTACTTACAAGCCACATAAGGTAAGTGATGCAAATATGGCCAGTGCAGGTAATATGGCCAAGTAACAGCTATGTTGTTAGCTGAAAATGTTTACCACAGATAGTACTAGCATGCAGTCTGGAAGAGCGTAAAAAGTGCGTTAGCCCCCTACCAGGCTTGTTGACTCGCGCATTTGCACTCTGGAGCCTCTATTGTCAAGAACGTGCCGAAGGCACTTCGTCCTTATAACTTCTTTCCAGGTAATTTTATCATTAGAGACACTTGAAGGAGGATTTAGTATTTTGAGAGTATATAGCAACGTTTAGCGCATTTAATGAACAATCTAACCAGATTAATGTCATTAAATTTGCTCAATATTTTACCAACGTGGGAGAGATATTATAACATATTGTTTTTTCTATCAATATGGCGATATGACTAACTATTAAAGACAAAGAAACTTTCATTTGTCCTCAATTTCAAACTGATTAATCGACTTTTTTATTTTTGTTCAAGCAATTACTGATGTTTTCAACTTTATTATATAAAGTCTCAATGTAGAAAATACTGAATTTGTTATGAGTAACCCAGCAATCCTTGCGTTACTGAAATATTATCAGGGAGTATTTTTGTAAAATTAGACTATAAGAGGGTATATTAATATAGCTAGCTCTAATTCCACGGTCTTGCTACAAGAAACCAGCTAATCTGGCATTGGCCATAAAACCTGCATGTGAACATTTTATATGCACGATACAATGTTTTTGTAAAACAACATTATATTGTATATATATATATATATATATATATATATATATATATATATATATATATACAATATAATGTTGTTTTACAAAAACATTGTATCGTGCATATAAAATGTTCACATGCAGGTTTTATGGCCAATGCCAGATTAGCTGGTTTCTTGTAGCAAGACCGTGGAATTAGAGCTAGCTATATTAATATACCCTCTTATAGTCTAATATATATATATATATATATATCAATATAACCAGAAAATTTTGAGGCGCTTAACGTGGCCATATTATCTTCACATAACGTGTGACTTAAGGGAGCAAACACATTATTTCATTTTATTCCTGAGAAAAAGAATGAATGCAAGCTTGCCACAAGTTGGACAAAACAGTTTATGAGAACTGTGCTAATGTTTGTGTCTACGAAAATTATAAAAGTGCCACCTGATGAAATGAAGAAAGTTCACAGCAATTCTTTTTGTCCCAACTCCCTGTCGGAAGCAAAAACTACATTTGCCAGGAAAACAAAGTTTGTTAAGAATGCTGTTCGTGTATGTTAAATGGCAGCGCGCCGATCTGGCTAGGAGAAGGAAGGGCAACGGTGAGGAGGTTGTAGGGCAGCGCCCGTAAAGCGGATAGCGACGCGCCCATCACCGCAGGCCATCGCGATCACCTCCGCAGTAAAAAGCGCCGTCAATAGGCAGCGGCGGAAATTGCAGGCGCCGTCCGCCCGCCCCCGCATCACCCTTCCCCTCCCTCCCTCCCACGCCCCTGTTTGCCTTTTCACTCTTCTCGACGCCTTCATTTCGAAGGAAATGGGATATTCAACTTATCGGGTCATCTTTTTTAATAATAATAATAATAATAATAATAATAATAATAATAATAATAATAATAATAACAATAACAACAACAACTTTATTGTGCTTCAAAATGGTTGGCTCTATTGGAAAAGAACTGTTAACAATATTAGCGGACAACAAACGGCAAATGAACTCTACAATACAATGTAATACAAAACCATACATTACAATGTTGACCCTCACGTTACACTATGGATACGAAAGCTAGAATCTTCTCAGCTTTCAATAGCAAAACATCAATGAGCACAACTGTGAAATTTCGATCAAGATGAAGAGACGGATGGAGCGTCAATAAATATATTTAAATAGTCTTGAATATACAATGATGTGAACGGAGAATACGCCATAAAAACGAATGACATCCATAGCAGACTTCCGAAAGCGACCCACAACTTAACTCTCAAGTGAAGACGACACCCAGAGAAAGCCAGTGTATAATATTAACAATTCAAGGTAATGACAATACTACATATTTTCGGAGACAAACGCAACACCTGCCAATAAATAAAAAAAAATAAAATTGAAAATTGAAATAAAATAAAATTGAAAACGTGAACTTCGTTTCCAGCCGTCTCCACATCTGTATTTTTCCGTCACGTAGCCTGTATGTCGTAACTAGCCGCGGGCCCTTGCGTTCGCGACGTATCGCCCCTGACTCAGCCCGCCCCTCCCCCTCCCCGCCCCGCGCCGCGCCACTCCGGGGCCGTAAAGAAGTCGAATGGCGCTATTCTGCACAAGAATGGGCGGCTATCGCCGTCGGCATCTCCGAGCCGCATTCGGCGCCAGCAGAATAACCGGGCCATAAAGTGTCACTTGTGACGGCTCCATTGGCGGTCGATCTCTGCAGCAAACACGCCGGGCGATTCAATTAAAATAATCTTCGCCCACTGCAGTTTCTTTTATTCTTTTCCCGATCTCTTTCTAGTCACTTTATTTTTCTCTGTCTGCCTCACTAACTTTTCTCATCTCAAATATCTCTCTCCGTCCCTCCCTCTCTCTCCCTCCCTCTCTCTCTCTCTCTTCCACCCTCTCTCAGCCCCTCTGTCTCTTAGACTCTTTACTTCCCTTCATCCTCACTTTCTCTCTCGAATACCTCAGTTCTAACTCACACTGACTTGTTTCGACTTCTTATCTTAGTCTTTTATTTCCACCTATCACTCTTCTACGTCCTTTATTCACGTTGCCGTTTTTTAATATTATATTTCAAAGCTGGTTCGTGAAAATTCGCTAGTGTCCAAGGTCAATTCGAGCGTGTGCGTGTGAGTCGTGTGTCCTCCGCAACGAGCCCTGTGTATCGCGCACGGCTCCCTGCACGGCCCTCGCGTTCTCGGTGGGCGAGAGGGGCGGGGCGGGATGGTCCCGCCGCAGGAGGGCGTGAGGGCGCGGTCGGGCGGCGCGAGTGCAGGCGCCGGGGGCCATTTGTCGGCGCCATTCGAATGGTGATGAGGCGGAGCAGCTGAATGGAGAGCGATCGCCCGGAGACAGCGCCCTTCACCGAGCACGCGCGGCGAGGCCTTCGGAAGCAGCCGAAGGCGACAGCGAGCCCCGCTTCTTGCTAGGGCTTCGCACACGGAAGCAGCTGCCTTGGTACGTGGAGGGTATCCCTATTTCCACAGTCACAATTGTTGTTCGTATTGGGACTTAAAGATTTTTACGAAAATCAGTATCCTTATCCGAGAGACATGGATGGTGTCGCCAATATGTTTGTATATTTTAAGAGATCATAAAAACGTAACGACCGCCAGTAATGGTATTGACGCTTTAAAGAGTGGTTTTTATGTGTAAATGAAGAAAACAGACTTCAGATTTTGCAGAGAAGTGCAATATGAATCCGCCGTTTGACACATAACAAGGAGACACATGCCATAACATACGAGCATTATTATTGTCGATACCCATTGTGTCTGTTCTTGGAATACTTGGAATATAGACAGAGCTACTAGGTCTTCGTGACGGGCAATAATCTCCATTTCATAAAAAATATTAGATAGTACGACCCGAACACCTGATGAATCGATACGTCATTCTGCACCAAAAATGTGCAGTTAATATAAAGGTCTGATTTTAGCAAGGTTATTTACATTAAACAATTACATAGTAATAATAATATTAATATGAAAATAAACTTATATTTTATATAAAATGTAGACAAATAATTACTACAATGTCAAAAGGGTCGACGAAAGTAAAACATTTGTTTTTATCCGATGCTAGACTGAAGTCTCAGGGTTATACCGTCCTTTAGAACAGTGATGGGAAGTTCGATGCCACCAACAGAGTCCGTGGCACGGGTAGCGCGACGAAATCACCCCCGCATGTAGTTGATCACCTCGCCACAAGAGAGCAGCAGTTAATCAAACCCTGAACGGTTTTATGCTTTTAACATGTAAATGTTTAAATACGATTAGCCGGGATGTAGATAAATAAATTTAGGTACGTCTGTTGTTATTTCTTTTATTTATATATTTTTACTTTATTTTTCTGTGCATATTCACTCATTAACATGCAATTTCATTCTGTTGGTAAAGTAAGGTTCTAGCCCGAGACACAAATTCATAAACTATTTCTCTAATTTTCAATACTTAATCGAACCCTGAGCTTGTTTTTGAGCAATTTCATTATTAAATATGTTACTATACATACATATTATTGGAGTAGAAGTATCTATTAAGTTTGGAAATGATAATTTTTCTAACACCTTGTAAAATTCTATTACATTGCCTTGTGATGACACTGTTACCACTGACAGTTTCCGTTCCCTTAGCTAGTTGCGTTGAGAAGCTCGTGGCATGCCACGAAGCGTGCCACTGCTTCCAGTAGGAGACCTTGACATCACTGCTTTCGAGGAACTGCTGTGGCTGCATCTGAGGTTCCAGACGCAGCCCCGGGCAGTTGCCACGCACTGCGTACAAGGCCACGCGGCGGAGGGTGAGGGAGAAGGCTGACGCTCACCCTCCCCTCCACCCCGGCCGATGCATATTGCATGAAGCGACGGCAGAAGGTCGGGCGCTCCGCTCCTCTCCCCTCCCCTCCCCTCCCCCCTCATCCCATCTGTGCGGGGCAAACAAATCGCGGACGCTCCGCGGCCCCGCGCCACCGCGAGGCAGTGGCCGTGGCTGTGGTTGTGACTGTGACTGTGGCTTTAGCGTGAGGTCGGGCGGACAGTTGGCTGCGTGCAGCGCGTCTGTTTGCATTCGGGGCCAAGTATACAGCCCGAGTTGATTCTTGGAGGCCGTTTTTCGGGGTGGCGTTACGAGGCATAGGGGGCCTTTTAGTCACATCGCCAAGGCGATGCGATGGCATGGATTCCTCCACCCCCGTGACCAACGTCTCTTGCAATTTCAATCAACAGAATTTTCGTAAAGTTCGTTAGATATTACTGTCTTAATTTGTTTCAGAAAACTGAAGAATAAGTAGCTTGTTCTGGGGCACCAAATCTCCATTAAAATAGAGCAGAAAATGCTTTATTACACAATGTTTTCTTTAGAAAGTAACAATGGGAGTTAATGGTATTATTTTAAGCAATTGAAACGGATATAAATTAAATTATTACTTTTAATTTATTCTCGCAAAGTTCTTTCTTGAGCATTGAGATGAACATATTCATGTCAGAGGACAATTGAACATAACTTCAATGCCCTACACATTAATTTTCGTTTCAACATGAGTAATCACAATATTCGAAAGCAATTCCTTTAACGATGTGCACACTGTCTTAGCGGAAGATTTGCATTCGATTTTCCTAATTAAATCCCATTCAATGTTCTACAATAGTTGTGTGCGGAGACGATTTTCTGAAAATTAAAACGGTAGTAATCCCCGTTTCCATTAGCAAGCAAAGGGGCAGGCAGAAGGCAGCCTTTAACAGCCCCGGAGTGGTGTCTGAAACGCCTCCCCTGCCGGAATATCTCGACGTATTCACGAGATCTAGATATCCGGATAAGTCGGCCTTTGCAGACGTGGCGCCGTCGCGTCGTCGGGAGGGAATTCGCGGGAGCGTATTTATTTCGCGCCGCGCCCGCCGCGGGCGCGCGCGTCGTCAGGCGCCTGGGAGCAGCTCCGCGCGCTCAGCACTCAGCGCCGCCACAGGCGCCTCGGGGGGGGGGGGGGGGGAGGCTTCGTTATCCCCACGGCGCACTCAAGACCATCCCGGCGCCTGCTGCTGGTATCGCGGGGTCTTTCAAGCTTCTCAATGCAGTAGCGTTTACGTGAAAAAAAAGAGGTTGAGACATTCCCCAAATATTAAAATTAATATCAATTATTCACCAACATTTAGTCAAATTTCTCAATTTTATTTAAATTTATAATAATAACGTCCAGTAAGTATTAGGCGTGTTGTGAAAAAATTAAATAATTTGGTACCAATAGATCGTGTACATAATATTACACTTTATTTACATCAAACTCGTGCCAAAACAAGCGTCTAAATTCAGGAGCACTTCTGTTTTGATCATCCTCCCGATTCTCCACAATTGGCAGCGAAAAACTACAACCTTTTCGGGAAACGAAACATTGGTATGCGGACTACCACTTTGATGCTCACAATGCGCTTCACGAAGTCCGTAAAGGGAATTCATTACCAGACGTAATTATTTTTCAGAAGGAAATTAAAACTTCGTCATACGTTAGAACTAATTCTCCGATTTGGGTGCTTATACTTTTTGTAATGTAGTTCCTTACCAGTAGTTTATGTGGTTTTGTAATGTAGCTTCTTATGCACACAGCCAAAGTTCTATAATTGTGTTAGCCATTGGTACCAATAAAGAGGTTACTTTCTTAGCGTCCTCTATCCTGGAGAGTGAGGCTGAGTGGTTGAAGAAGAATGGAAATCGTGAACGACGGTCGGAGTTAAGGCCAGATGGCACTAGACACAGCATTATCATCGGGGAAGGAGGCGGGCTGGGAGTGATGTGCGCGGAGGTTTGGTGGGGGCTGGTTGGGGGCTGGTCGGATGTTGGACGGGGGGCTGTACGGGGACTGACCGGGGCTGCGGTTGCACTATGGCATAACGGAGGTTTGGGAGTAGATGGCAGGGATGGGGAGTGTCGGGGCGAGGCAGATGGGACGGAGACGAAGCAAGGCATAGAGAAGAAGAGCTAAGCGGGTGAGAGGCCGGAACCTGGGCTTTGGCGGAGGAGAGGGCGAAAGCGTAGGAGAGAGCACGAGTGCGGAGGGAGGGTGAAGGCGAAAGCGAGCGAGTAGGAGCGAGGGGGTGGGAGCGGGAGCGAGGGGTCGGGAGCGAGGGGGCTGGAGCGAAGGGGCGAGGGCGGGAGCGAGGGACGGGAGCGAGGAGGCGGGAGCGAGGGGTCGGGAGCGAGGGGGCTGGAGCGAAGGGGCGAGGGCGGGAGCGAGGGGTCGGGAGCGAGGGGGCGGGAGCGAGGGGACGGGAGCGAGGAGGCGGGAGCGAGGGGGCGGGAGAGAGGAGGCGGGAGCGAGGGGACGGGAGCGAGGAGGCGGGAGCGAGGGGGACGGGAGCGAGGGGACGGGAGCGAGGAGGCGGGAGCGAGGGGGCGGGAGCGAGGGGGCGGGAGCGAGGGGGCGGGAGCGAGGGGGCGGGAGCGAGGGGGCGGGAGCGAGGGGGCGGGAGCGAGGGGGCGGGAGCGAGGGGGCGGGAGCGAGGGGGCGGGAGCGAGGGGGCGGGAGCGAGGGGGCGGGAGCGAGGGGGCGGGAGCGAGGGGGCGGGAGCGAGGGGGCGGGAGCGAGGGATGGAGGGCGGAGACGGGAGCGGTGGCGTGCACGGTCGTGGGCTGGGCGAAGTGCGAAGCCCCTGGCGTCGCCGTGTTTACAGTGGAGCATTCACTCGAAACAAAACCTTTAAAAGAAAATAAATTAATTACGCTCCCGCGCGGACTGCCTGTCTCAGGGCCCAATTAAAAGGGCGAGGGCGTGAGACGGCTGCAAAGGGCGGGCGAGCCATTGATTGCATTTAGAGCCCTCCAGTCCCCACTTTGCTTCTTCTGCACTCTCTTACTTCGCTTTGGAGACTTCACTTCCCTCCACGAAACATGTGCTTTTGGCTGGTTCTCTTCAACAAAAATTATACATACTGTATAAGCCGACAGTACTGTTAATAAAATATACCTAATCAAGGTTTTTAATAGAATTTATGAAAAACTTTAAAAACTTCACAAAGGAACTTTTAGAAACATATTTTTCTATCTTCAGTGGGCTCTACGACTATTAAATAGCTGTGAAAATAATGCAATTTTTAAAAGAGAGGGTCAATATGGACATTTTCCAGCAAAATGGTCAACAATGGTCAATAATACGGATAGTGTGGAAATTACTTAAGCAAATAGCGCAGATTACATTGCAGAACAGAATTACCTGCGCATGAAGATAAAACAAAAGTAAGAAACCAACTAAGAAATATTTTGACATGGCAGTGTGGTAAAATAGAGAAAGATAAACTTAAAAAATAAAACTTTCCTCCATAAAAAGTTATGAAAAGGGACATTATTTTAAAAAATGTTCAGTAAGTTCTATAAAGTTTGTGATTTTGAAAAGTCTTTAATTTTTAAGTTTTCTAAAATAAAGGTTGTCTTGCCTACATTTACTGAATGAAGAACTTTTAAGATTTTAATTAGCATCGAATGAGAACTTATTATCAATTAAATGATGAAGTTAGCATGTCTATATTTACTTTCCTACATATGAAGTATTCTATAAACAAATTTCTACGTGTGTATCTTACATAAGTAGAATAAACTGAGTTCATGAATTGATCATTTGTTTGTCATTTTGAATCATTCACGAAATGCGTGCCATTTTGTTGTTCCTGAGACCTTGCTTTGAGATGATTTTAATACATTGTTTAAAAGCTTTTGATTTTTATGGTTTGATTATTCCTTATTACATTATCATGGAAAACAACAGAATTTATGCTGCCACCCCTGAACGCATTAAAGTACGTAAACTTTCACATAATGAAAATATTTCGTGTTGTAATCACCAGGATTCGAAGGTACTTTGCCATTTCTCACGTTTCTCGAGAGGGAGTAGAGTGCGAATTTCAATTCCCAGCGCCTCTACGGGCGACCCGCGCTTCCTCGCGTAGCCGCCAGAGGGCACGCGCGCGCCCGCGACGAGTCCCGCCCCGCCCAAACCCACCCCATCCGCCCTTTGCCCCTCGCGTCACGCGCCGCTACGCAGGTAACCATGGTGATGCAAACAAAATATAGCGACGGCGGCGGCGCGACGTGGGCGTTTCGCTTCAAATAATGGCGAACGCAGCGCTGCTTTGCTCTGCTCAACTCCGTCCAGCCTTGCTCCTCCCTGCCCGCCCTTCCCCGCCTCGCCCCCTCGCTCTTTTTTGCGCGGCAAAGCCTCCGGCCGTGCCCCACCCTTTTTCATATCCCGCAGCGGCGGCGAGGAATATTGTGTCGTTTGTGCTGGCTCCGTGCGCTGCGCCTCTAGCGTCCACAGCGGCCGGCGACGCCCTCCTCAGCGTTGCCTCCCTGACCGCCGCCCTCACCTAGGCACCCGCCTGGCACAGTCCCACCCTGACTTCCACTCCACTTTCGCGCCGACCTCGTTCTACCACCACTAGCGCAATCTACTTGAATCGAACTGAAAACACATTTTTTATAATAGACATGTCCCATATCATTGAATTTCTTAATAGGAGAAAATACTTGCTCTCCAACCAGCGGATATCACCAAAGATTCCGAATAGTACATTGGAAAATCACAATTTGTAATATTATTTTTATTATTCTTGTGTAACTCTGTAATGTGTTTCTGCAGAACGTGTGCTTGTGTTCGTTTCGAGCTGTTAAAAAGAAATTTAAAAAAACAATCCAGACCAGAGCACACATACTAAAAATTACTGAACACATTATAGAGAGAATGTGTTATCATTCCATTTTTATGTTTTTCATATAATTGACACTGTAAAGATTTTACATTATCACTCACGACTATTTTCAAGAACCGAAGAGCGAGTTAACTTTCAGCAAACTCGCTCTTTTACATCAGCGAACGCCCTGATGACACGCCAGCCGAAGGTGCAGCCTGGGGGTTCGGCGCGGCGCGGCGCGCTGCCCATCAATATGCATAGGCCACCGCCCGCGCGATCACAGAAGCTGATTCGTCCGAATCGCGTTTCGCCATTGGAAAAGTAGATACATATTGCACAAACACGCGTATGGCGCCTCGCCGCTGCAATATTCGGGTGCGCGAGGCGCCTGTGATGGACGTGGAAACAGCCCCGTCGCGGAACGAATCATTATCACGCCCTGTACGTGTCGGCATGTATGTTATCTCTTGTGCTGGCTTTAAAAAGTGCGTTTGAGGGAGTGGAAAAACGTTTCGACGGAAACCTATGGTAGGGACTATTGTGCAAAACATAGACAATTAGAAATTAAACAATTTAGGCATGAACCTTTACTCACAACTCGTTCCATTTGCATTAGTAACGTCTCATGATGCAGTAATGTGACGTTCTTTAATATATCCTAAACATAGCATTTACAAATTTATAATCCATAAAGAAAATCAAGGGGCACTATTTTTGGTTGAAGAAAAACGTTTGATTATATTTCAGTGACAAAAGCCTTAGATTGCAATATCAAAAGATAAAATCTTAATTTTTACAACTACTCAGCGTTTTTGCCACTAGAATGTTCGTTGTGAGCGCCTTTCATTCCATCTCGAGTGCCGAGCTGAACATTTCAATTACTGAATCTTTTGTAAACCAAAGAAATGTCAGGCAGCAATTCCCACAAACCACTATCGAGTTGATGGTCTTACAACTTAGCGTAGGGCCGCGCAGCGTCAAAACTTACACTGCGGAGAGACTTTTTGAAAGCTGTGAATAATATTTGCCATAAAACCACCAGTTTAGTACCCGTATGCGGTTATTCCAGCACCAGCGAGGTCTGAGAGGAAAAACTGTGTGAACAAAGAAAGACGCCGTTGGCTCGACGACCGGCAAGAAAGGAAGACAGACATCGAGAGACTGCGCGATGCCACAAAAACCTCATAAAAATTCTGAAATTGCAGCGGCGCCAACGGCCAAGTACGGCATTAAGGCGGCGGCGGCGGCGCGGCGGGTTGGCCGAAGGACGATGCTTCGTCTGGAATTAACGTCCCGGCTCCCCGCAGCCCCTGTCTGGCCTTTTGGCAGCCCCGTTACTCCACCCCGAGTTCGCCCATGCGACAGTAACAGCCAACTGCGCTGGCGACTCCGCGCTCATCTTGCATCCATGCAAGAACGCATCTAGAATATCCACTAGTGGCGACACGAAACCGCACAGGGAGATTTAGGAAGGCCGAAAAGGGTTGGGAATTTATATGTATACGAGAAACTACAAAGAACAACAAAAATGAATGAAAAAAGGTTTTCTCGCAGTAAGAGCCCGTCTTCTTGACCATCTGGCTTCTAGGTTATATATTTGAATTGAAATAACATAAGCGTCATTTCTACAATTAACTACTTTGAGTTTGTTGGTGACACCAAAACCTTTAATAGTGATTCTTATACATCAGCATTTTCACATTAGTTGTCACCAATAATTTTTAATCTGCATCTCTTCCATGCTAGTGACATCATATTTGCTTCCCTCCCTAATATTCATTAATTAATGCCTGAAGAACTTTCATTGGGATTTTTAATCATTCATATCGATAGAGATCATTTTATTGAAATATAATTCACCTTTCACTTTCCTCGATTAACTCCACCTACATTTCTGACAAAACCTTTCCCTCCGTCGTCCGAATAAACAACGTCTTGAACTACATACAACGAATATTTGTAATATTCTTCCAAATATCAATGGCTATCGCTACTGATGTTGTTGTTTTTGTTTGACTAAAATTGGAGTTAATTTTAATATGTAGCCGTAACATTGTTAACAACAATAATTGCGTATAATATACTATCTGAAATCACAATTTAATTTTCCCCTTCTGGGTGCAACGAAATAACTATTCATTGATTTTAGCCATTTATATATTTCTTTAATTTAATTTTTAGCACACTTGAATATTAATGTTAAATATATATCTCACATTAGTTCACTGTAAATAATCACCAATTTTTTAAACGGTATTTAAAATATTGATTTAACAAAACGCACTTTTTTGCATATAAAGCAGTCGACTAACAACTAGCAAAAACTGAAGAAAGTAAGAAAGAAGATAAACTCTTTTCGTTGCATTATCCCAAGAGAATCCAGACGAACGAAGATAAGGCGGTACCAACTATGCTTCAGCTCAGAACACAGCGCACTCTGCGACCATCATCATTAGAGGAAAAGCCTACAGTCCAACTCACGTGCCCACCGCGGCCTGCCCACATCTCCCGCGCAGTAACTCAGCGCGAACCGCACCGCGCCCACACCCGCTCGCACCCCGCCCCCGTCCCCGCCCCCGCTCCCGCCCGCCGTATCAATCTAGGGCAGCGCGCGGAGAAATTATTTCAGAATAAAGATCGAGAGGGTGCGGTGCGCGGCGCCCCGCGGGAGCGGCGGGCACGCAACACGCGTGTGCGTGGCTCCACCGCCCGCGGTCGCTGCGTGCTTCCAGGCGGTTTCGCGCCCGCCCGCCGCCGCCGCCACCGCCACCGCCGCTGCCCGCCGCCGCGGCCGCACGCAAACTAATGGAGGCCGAAAGATACAAGACGCAAATGGCGGCCAGTCACGGGATTCGAACCTCGTTATCTGCCGCCTAACAACCGGCCAACACATCCGCGAATTATCCCCGTGCACGGCGCCGGGGTCGGGGCCGGGGCCGGCGCCGGCGCCGCTTCCGCGCCGCTCCGTCGGGGGCGCGTCGATCGCCGCCCGCAGCGGCTCCAGGCATGGAAGCGACGGCGGCGGCCGCTGCTGCCCCCGGCTGGGATTCCCTGCCCATGAACCCCTTCCTGGCCCGTAGCTCTCCTCCGCGACCCTTCAGGAAAGGCCGTGCCCATTACTTCCTCTGGGGCTTGTACCTCTCTGCTCCGACCCTTCACGGAAAGCCGTACATTTCAAACATTAACTAATATTCCATATTTGATGCACAATTTATTACATCCGTAGATAAAGTAAATTACACTATTTAATCACAATCAATTTGTTCTAAATTGTGATTACAGGAGTACCACACGGGCCTATTTGAAGACCGTTGTTTTGCCGCTGGAAAGCGTGCAGGAAGTATCATTCTTATTGTCTATATATGGACCATTTTCCCATTTTTAAATGAAATCTTACGTGGGAATCATATTAGTCTAAAATAAATACACATACAACATAAAAGAAGATATTAGTAACCCAAAACGTCTATAGCGCTAATTACGTATTGGTGTATATAGTAGGGCCACTAAAAGTTAAGAAAGAGGTTTCTTTTGGCTTTAGCCCACCACTGGCTTGAGAATTACTATTGATAGAGAGCTGCAAAGAGTACGACGGTGTTGTGTTGTGGAGGTGGAGGGGTGGTGGAGGATGCGGAGGAGGAAGCGGCGGGCGGGCAGCGCCGGTGAAGGGGCGGAAGCGCGTGAGGCAGCGTGTTGCGGCGTCGTAAGCACACGGGGAAGGTGGAGGGCGGAGGGCGCTTCGCCGATTGGCCGCGCGGCCATGTGGGGATCGCGTGCGCCCAACAACGCCGCCGCCCCCGCCGCCCGCGCCGCCTCCGCCGGCGCCGCTTCCGAATGCCTGCACGAGAGCCTCCGACCAGATTCTAATTATTCCCCGTTTTGTAGCCAGGACGCGATATCCGCGCGCCGCCCGCCACCCTCGACCTCTTGATTACGCGAAGGCCGAGGGGACGCCCCGCGCCCTCCGCTCTTATCAGGCGGGCGTGATTGGAGACTCGCCGACAACGGCACGTCTCCGGGAATGTATCTACTACCAGCGCTTTTCAGTGGTGAAAGAGAGTAGGTTTCTTTCGTTTTGATAAAGTGCCGAAGCAAGCCGAAAACGCGTTAGAATCATTTTAATCATCGTATGTAAAGCACAAAACGATTTTTTTTTAAATTGCGCTAAGTGTGTCACGTGTATCAGTAGCAAAATTACCAATTTATTGTCAATTATACTGCAATTGAGAATTCACAAAATAGGAACTGTTATAAATAACTTCTCAAATTCTTTCATCTTCTCCATAATTTTAAAATAATGAATGCATAATTGAAAGAGATCGGAAGACAAATTTATGGTGATTAAACGAGTGTAATGAAAACGTTTGATACAGATATCTTCGTTCTGAGGAAAGCGTTCCAAGAAAAATATTAAAATTATAATATCCAAAAATACCCAACATACATTATTTTAAAATAGACCTAAGATTGCGGGAAACTTAAAGAATGTTCATGAAATTCACAAAAGAATATTAATATGAGTATTCCAAAATGGAGCACTTATGAAAATTTTCATTAAAGGCTCCCAAATTAAAGGACATTACGCGAAAGGAAAATTACAAAAGGCACGCTCAAGCCCGGTTCCATTTCGTGACTAATATATAGAAGTATTTTGTGCAATTTAAGCCAGTGAAACCCATTTTTGCAAAGCTTCATGCATATGCATTATTCTGGCAATATCCGACCTCGTAATCAGGGGCCGCGTAGGGGAGAGCTCGCCGCATCGGAGCTCGATATCTCGCGCCAATCGCAAGGAGGGCCGCAGGGGGCGGCTTTTTTTCTTTCTTTTTTTTTTTTTTTTTTTTGACACAGTTCAGGACAAAATCCTTGACAGTATTTGAACTGAGCAAAATGATCATACAATAATTATTTTTATAGTTCCCGTATTTTGCTTAGAATAATACTGAGAATACAACTTACGGCGTCGAAGACTATTCCATATTAGAATATATCGCACCTTAATATTCATCTTTTTTAAACTTTTTTAATCATGGGCATAATGACAAAGCATCTCTAATTGGAGAACGACATGCACAAAATCGTCCTTTGGGAGAAAACAATTCAAAGAAGAAAATAAATCACTGAAAATTTTCATTATTCATTCATTATATTTTTTATCATAAACAAATATATAATTTATATTTCTATTTTAATCAGAAATAGCCAATAAATGAAACCAAAAATCCTTGTACGGTATATTGTTTACAAAATGTTCATTATCTCATGCCGATTAACGTATTCCAATTAGCAATGTTGTAAGTTGACAATTTTGTTCACTTAGTTTTAGCAGCAAATATTAAGAATCAATTTAAAATTAACTCTCTTCTGATATTATTCTTACGGTGAGTTTTAGTATGATGCAATTTTATTTTATTATCTCAAAAAAATATTGAAGAACTGTGTAAAATAACATAAGATCAAACTAAAGCATACTCTAATATTTAAAATCCTTTTTAATCTCATTCTCTAAATTTATTTTTTTATAATGACAGAAAGGAAAACGGATCTTGCGAATTTGTCATTAATTTTTCCCTTGACCATCTTCCGTTATCTGTTCTAATCTTACGGTTGGTTCGAGTGTATACGGAAGATTGCATATGCTACGAACACGTTTCGGTTACACTCTCAGCTAAATCTATTATAGAATTTGCAAAGAAGAGAAAAAAGTAGAAGACGATGCCGGTTAATACTCATAGTAATAGAAATCTCTCTTTCCTTCTGCCTGGTTTTGACTTCGGCCTAAATTTTACCTTTTGTCGTGCGTGAATCGCCCTTTGCAGATAAGTACAGATCACAGGGCATTACGACCCTTCCTTGTTCGCCCTCTGCAGCACCTCTAGCCCCTAAACTGCACGGGATCTTCTCGCTTGAAGCGTCCGATGCGGATGGCGAAAATGACGCCAGGCCATTCCGCAACGCCACGTCCAAAGCGCCACAGATAGTGGAGAGGGAAGGGTTTGGGGCTGCAGGAAGGTGATTTCAAGGGTGGTTAGAGGTAATGACGGGTCTTGGAGGATATTTGCGAGTAGGAAAGTGGGAATGATAGGGGGAAGATGGTGTTAACGCGAGGCAGCTCTAGCACTGTCAATGGTAGAGGATTGAGTGTTAGGGATGTCAAAATCAACTTTCTCAACTTGCTGTGACTGTACATTTGATCCATTATTTTTAAAAAAACGTTAAACACTGGTATATTAATGGTGAATATGTGTAAGTAATTAAGAGAAGGTACCTATTTTGACTTTTTTGTATCTACAGTAAATGTAAAACAGCAGTGAATTTTTAAACTTCTTTTATACTTATATACAAAAGTCCTATCCATTATTTAATGCATTTTTGTTTACCAGCATTTTAAACGACCTTTGTGTTGCAATACATCGTTCATAATTGGACATTTTTCGACACAAATGATGACGTAATAGATTTTACGGCACGAATGATTGCGTTATCATACATTCAGCCAATCGCAGCGAGAGAATCGGGGAGACGATTAGGTAAACGGAACAGGCGGCCACCATTTTCTCGTACAGATGTGGTATACCCGAGACGTCATAAGAAAGTTGTTTCGAAAAAAGAAGATTGATTCTTTTATAATTTTAAAATTCTGCTATACAAAATAAACTAATGTATGCAACTCGTTTATAATGTTGCTTTATTGCATTCGTACAAATTTGAAAACTCACTCCTAACATCGCTCGTTTTCGAAATATGTACTCGTGTAATAAAGCTGAACATTATAGTCTAATTGCATAAACAACTATTATTATATACATTTATATCTCCTTTGTTTACCTCATCTGAAAATTTGAGAATCATTCTTTGAGATTCGGAGATAAACTGACAAATGTAAAGAAAATGCAATTTTCCAGAAATTATCTTTACAACAGACAAGAACTGGTCAAGGTAACAAGTCAACTGATCAAAACTTGTCAATTGGTCAAGATAACACGTGAACAATTTCACTTTCCATACAAACACTGATGCACAGAATATAAAGCTTTGCAGTTCATGAAACATTGAATAATGAACTTTGTTCTAGCAATTAGTGAAAACCATTTACCTCTAGACGCATTCATTTAATCTAAAAATGAGAGACAAGGAATCAAAATATTTTGACATACGCAAATGAAATAACCAAAAAAACGTAAAAAGAGTATATTAGAATGACGTGTACGGTAAAGGTGTAAAGCTGTTATTTTATTCAGAAAACTCAAAATATTACAAAAAGTTCATAAAATATCAAAATGGCAAAGTGTCAAAAACCCCGATTATTGCTTTGATTCCTCCGACTTTGACGGGAGAATGGCCGCGGTGGCAGGGTCAACGGAGTCGTAGGAGACGGGAAGGGCCGGTGGCGATGGCGGTTGGGGGGGGGGCGAGAACGGGGACGGGGGCAGTGGTGGGGCGGGGAGAGGCGGGACAGGGCGGGGCGGCGCGGCGCGGGGCAGAGCAGGGAAGGGCAGGGGCGGGGCGGGGCGGGGCGGGGGCGTGGCGTGGCGTGGCGTGGCGTGGCGTGGCGGGGCGGGACGTGGCGTGGCGTGGCGTGGCGTGGCGGGGCGGGGGGAGGCGAGGCAGGGGCGGGGACGGTGCTGGGCGGGGGCGCATGCAGCGCGGCCATCAAGGAAGCGCGCGCCCTTATCGAGGGCATTGCCAGCCGCAAACGAGCGCGGCCGCTGAGAGCACGACGTCCCCGCGAAAGACGGCCAGGGAATTATGAGAGGCCTCAATGAGCGCGTTATCTGGCGAATATGTTGGAGGGCCTGCCGCGATTCCTCCGCCGAATGGCTCCCATGAAAGACTGCCGCGTCCCGGGCGCCGCCGCCGCCGTCATCTCATTTTCTCCGCGTTAAATTTGGAATTGCGCTCTTTTGCCCCAAATATTTGATTTAATGTGCGTCCGTAATGAATTCCTTTTCCCAAGGGGACATTAATGTTCTCCATAAAGAAAGAAATGTTACAAATTATCATTTATGTTGTCAAAATTTATCTTTTGGTGGTTTGGCCCTTTATGAAATACATTCCTTGTTATTTAAACAGATTGTACAGCTTGGGGGTGTGAAATTTCTCAATATTAATATCGAACACGCTTTTTTTCATTACACTAAAAATTCCTTTATAAAATTAAACGCTATTTATTGTTAAATTTTTCTCTTAGAACCATTCTAATGAGCTGTATTCATTATAATTGTCGAAAATTCTTTTAAAAATCAAAATTAAGAACACACTATTGTTATACCTAGTAACCTACAGCAGCACAAATTCTGCTGAACAGAACCATACAACATGGTTTTCCAAAACGTATAACGCTCATTGCTCAAAATGAAAAAAAAATCCTCGCTTAATTCTAGAAGAAAATAAATAATTTAACAAAAATGGTCTTCAGAAATACTATAATACATACTATTGTAATTACGCAATACATCAGTTCTTTACATCCCAATAATATAAAAAAGCGGCTTTTTGTAAGCTGCTGTACATAGAAAATTCTGTATGGCGAGCAGCTTTGTTATCACACACGTAATCTGTGTTGTAAGCAGTGACACACTGACTATGAGAATTCAGTCGGTAAGCGCAGAATGAAAATAGCAAAACTCAGAACTCTTATCATTTTTTCATATTTTTCCTCAGGTCATGGATATCTAACGAAAGCATACACAGCCTTCACTTGGCCGGAGGACACATAGTTTTCTATCAATTTCTGCACGCATTGCAAATTAGTAATTATTATATCCACTGTTTTATATATTTAAAAAATTACCAAAATTGTCTTCGAGACAATCATAAAATACAAAAATCTTTAATATTTAAAAATATCGATTGAGTTGATATTTTACAACCATTAAATTATACAATAAATTGAAGAGAGCAAGCATATTGGTGTAGGAAATGTGAAACTCTTTTTCTTCATAATATAAAAACGATAGAGAGAGATATCTCCTCATTAACCTCCACTGCCATCTTCGTTCATTGATCCACTTGCACATTTGCTAATTCGGTTGCAAAGTCGTGGGTTCCGAAGCGAAGTCCCTTGGCGTGCCGGTCCCCCTCTACCGCTTTACGTGGTACAAGCGCCCACCGCTCCGCCGCGATAAATACTTCCTCTTTAATCCAGAGGGCTTACGAGATATTTATGGCTTAGTAGGAAATGATAACGGCACATTTACATACGGCCAGTTTTCTTGTTTTCATTTAAGCTTAGATATCGTGTATTTACAACATTTATCCATTTATGTTTTGATATCGGTAAAGTATTTTTGTTCGAGTTTCACAAGCTTATGAAATTTCGTGAGACTTTTGGACCGAGATAATCCCCAAAGCCTTCACGGGTAGGGTTACAGTCTTTGTCTTTCGAACGCAGAGCTCTGCGCCAGCCCGAAAAGTATCGGAGATCGTTTGGGCTGTGTATTAGAAGCGGTCACGAGGGCAAATGTTAGGATCGTAATCAAGTAGCCTGCATGATTCTCTTACCAGTTGCGATAGCATCTTAGATGAATGTGAATGTTTTTAGAAGGGATTAAAAAATGAAATTACGTAAACTTTTTCCGTAATTTCGCTATTTTTGATATAATGTTTATACTATTTAATCGATTTATGACTTTTATTCCTGAAATAGTCTAACTATAATTCCTCTCGTAGTTTAAAACTTATCAACAACTTTTCAACTACTAGTGAACTCGAGCTTATAAAAAGGCTTCGTCTTAATTTAAAAGTGACTTTCATTGCTTCCATAACATTACTTTATTTTTTTATAATAATGTAAGTTCCTAACCCCCGTAGCCATAAACGGATGGTGTTGATGAATTGGTGAATATGACAATACGGAATGAATTGACAATATGACAATGTGGGAATACAGAGCAGGGTAAATGAGAGAACCCCGCGAAAATTTCACATTAACTCGTTTTGCCCACGATAAATTCCACATGAACCAGCCCGAATTTGGACCCCGGAACCAAGAGGTAGGAGCTGGGCGATCTGATCACGACAGCACGAATCTCCCCTTAAATATTACGATTTCAGTGAAAAGTTCTAAGGAGTTCAAATATTTTGTCTTTTATCAAAGGTGCAACACGTGATTTCCAACATGTGATTTTCACATATGTGATTCACAACAGGAAACGATATCAGTGCTGCTAGAAAAGGATTTGTTTCAAAATAATATTCAGACAAAAATAGCATTAAAGAGTATTGATCTACTGAGGTGATGTTAGTGAAAGCAGCATGTTTAATCACTTCCCATATTAACACGTCATCAATTGTTTGCGAATGAAGACTTTTCATTACAAAATGTAAAGAAATTCTAAATCAGAGTATATTTCAGAGAACATAAACTATGCATATTCTAAACACCAAAATTAAAAAGAAATTGAGGTCTCGTTGCGACCCGGGGCGTCGTGGCGCGCTGCTGTAGGAGGCGGCGGCGGCGGCGGCGGCGGCGGCGGCGGCGGCGGCGGCAGGCGCTGTCTCCATAGCAACGCCAGTGCGCGTCACGTCGTCGCCATGCTGCCTGCCCTCTCACCGCTCAGCAGCAGCGGTTACAGGTCACCAGCGGACGCCTCGCCTCGCACAGCGCACGTGCTACTATCCCCCCCTCCCCACTCGCAGGCCTCCCACACAGGGCACAGGGCGTGTGAAACATACTGCGCTTGCACAGAAATAAGGGAATATGAAAACATGCATTTTCTCAAAGGAAGATAGCACAGGAGATTAGGAACCATTCCCTTAACTGGGCATTTAATTGAAGAGCTCAGTGAAACAAGGTACTCTCCCAAATTTTTGTAAAATTTAGTTATTTGCATTACATAAAACTATATTCTTTATAATATTATTCAAAAATTTATTCTTATCAAAAATATTATCAAAAATTATTATTATCAAAAATATTATTCTTTTAGTGTAATACGATATTTAAATCAGATATGAACTTGTCTGCTTGTTCACTGTGTTTAAAAGTTTAAAAATATACTGAGCTATACAGGCAAGTTCAGGTAAAACCCTCAATACCTCAGAACTATGTCCTTGTGGAATAACCCCTTGTTCTACTGAGCATTTAGATTTTCTAATAAATGTACTCGTATCATCACTACAGATGCGACATTTCCAACTACTATTAAAACGGCTGTTTTTTTTTAGTTTCTCCAGCATTCAATAGAGCGTTTGAAAACGTTTGAATTGATTCGTGATATTAATGCTAATGACAGTAAAGACACCACGCTGTAACAGTGGGTATCAATAGAAATTCTTGACATCCTCCATATGAACATTTTCATTGTAATTCCATTCGCTCAGATACAGTCGCAAAGCGACGAGACTCGTATGATTATTACGCCTATTCCTGACGTTACGCAATTGAAAGATGTCCTGGAGGAGAATTCTAGCGACCGGTTGCTCTGATCGATAGGTTTCCGTGATAGTCCTCCGATTAGCACCATGCGAATGACGAAGCAGTACCCTAAAAGCGGGCCACGGACTGCGAGCGATCTTTCCTTCCTATTCCTTATCCTATCCCCTTACTCACACACACTTTGACTAACATGCACTACACTACCACACATGCTGGAAGATCCGTCAGGAGCTAAGAGTTTGTCCCGGCTGGGGCGGTGCCCCACTGTGGGAGATACCTGGTTGGGGGAAAACTCCACTAGCCGACGGTAGGTCGGCGCCGGATCTCGTCGTACAGTGGGGGAAAGAGCACCGCCACCTCCCGAGCAAAAACATGCATTACACTTACGAGACTAACGATCATGGTAATTGTCGTGCGTGGAATCTCTAAACAATCAATGAAAGGTGTCATAATGTTCTGAAACTATAGGGCAATTTCAGCTTCAACGAAGTGTTCCTTTTACTTTCCAAGCACATTAAAGCTGTAGGATTGAAAAGAGAACATCGCGATCGCAGAGTGAACGTGTGCGGCTACTTGGAGTCGCCCCGAGCACCGCGTCAGGCACCGCACAGTGTTTTCCTGCGCGAGCGAGCGGCGTAAACGGCTGTTTGTTCAACTCGCGAGCGCGCCGCCCCCGCCGCCGCCGCAGTCGCCCCCGCCATTGCCGCCGCCGCTGCCGTTACCGCCCTCGCCGCTGCCATCCTTGCCTCCGCCCCCGCCGCCTCCGCCCCCCCTCCGCCCACTCCACCACCACCGCCGCTACCTCTGCCCTACCCCCGCCGTCACCGCCTCTCCCACGCCTCCTCCGCCTCTGCTCCGGCCCCTGCCCCGGCCCCCGCTGCCACGGCCGCCGCCGCCTCCGCCACCCTCGTCCCCGTCGCCACCGCCGCCGCCCCCGCTCGCGCTTAGAGAAAACAATCGTGCCCCCCGCGCGCCGCCGCCGCCACCGTCGCCGCCGCCTTCCATTTTTGCTGTTTGCTCTCCGCGCCGGAACTTGTGTTTCCAGCGCGCGCCTCCGCCTCCAGAGATCTCTCTTCCGCTTCCGGCGGCCGCCGGCGGCGCCTCGCAACTTCCGCAGGGCTGCCAATCTGACGTCTTGTGCACACAGACGGCCTTCTCGGACAGGCAGGCAACCAGGCAGGCACGCGCAACGCGATGCACTGGTAGTCAGTGCCCCGAGGCGAGCCGTGTCCTCCACCATGTGGTCGGTACGATGTACTGTACCCGCGTATCACCACTGAAGGGTCACACCAGAGGGAACATAATATAAAAATATACAATAAAATATTGTGTACGTTGAAATGAATAAGAGACAAGAGGAAGATGAGAGATAATATTCTTAAAGTGAATTCGACGTCATATAGCCGACTTCCATACCACAAAAATTGGGTGATAGATATATTAAAATTGTTTACAGTCTTCTTCAGAATTGTCAAAGTGGCCTTTTACAGTTTTGTAAAGATTAATACAACGCAAATACTGAAATAAATGCTTAAAATAATATGTTCGTAGATGCACCACGATCATTAATTTTTTGCCTCTCGCTGAGAACACATGGTTTTTAACACATTCCATCGTTGGCAAGTAGCGGTGAGACAGAACTGGTATCTCATAGATTGGCTCCTAATAAATACCGCCAGAGGCCAGTCGCGATGCAATAGAAATGGAACCTAATTGATTAGCTAGAGGCCAGTAGCAGTGCCTAAGATGTACATGTTTAATCTAATACCAATGTACTGTATAATAAAATGAAAGAAAATTTTAGTTTTTGATTAATAATTTGAAACATTTACATTGAAATAATAATGTTAAACACCCAGGTTCATATATAATTGATCTTTGTCCTCTTTCACAAGGATTTGGTATGAAGAAAGGCCAGGAAATATCGACTATTTTGCTAGGGAGAGGTAAATGAGAAATAAAGGTTATTGGAAATTCCTCAAATTCCGGCCTCCGTGTCGTAGAGGAAGCAAAGTCCAAGTACTGACACCAAGGAGCGGCTTGGAGTCTCGCGTAAGGCATGGTTGCTTTCACTTTTTGCGGGTGGGGTTAAAGAAAGACCCGCGTATCCTATACGAACATCATGCCGTCCTTGGCCATTCTCTATTGGCGTCATTCACCTTCATGATCACCCATCATGCAGAGGAAAGCTACCACTGCAGTCACCATCGTAAAAATAAGAGAACAGCACACCGGGAGTTGCAGCACACCGTTGGTAGCCATTATATCTATTTCTCCTTATCCCCTGTTATTTGATTTATAATTTTTACAAGTATTTTTCTTCATGTCAATTACTTGTTACGCGGATTTTCTTGGCACGTTTTTAGATTCCGTTTAGATTTAGTCAATTCATCAACGAACGAATGAACTTCGATTTATTGGCTCTGTATTGCATTTTCTCCAGCCACTTTATTCATTCTGTCAGTTTTTCTAAAATTGTTTCCGTCTTTTCCTCGAAAACCCACCACTCTTAGTAACTCTTTGAAAGGTGATTTTCTTCTTGTTCTCTTATAATTTTCTTCCCTATGCTTCCTTCCGTGATTGTGTGAAGTTTCCAGGCATGTCAACTCCTTTTTCATTAATTTCGTTAGTGTTGTTATCCCAGAAGGTACCTCTACATTTAGAAGGTGAGATCCGGCGACAACCTACATGTCTGCTTGTAGGAGATTTCTACTTCCAGGTCTCTCCCTCAGTGGGACACCACCCCACCCGAGACGAGCTCTTAATTCCCGATTCTCCAGACATTTGTGGCACTTTAGTGCATTTAAGTGTCAGTGTGAGAGTGTAAGGGCAGAAGATACGACAAAGAAGAGGCACCCCGTCTGTAGCCCATTTGTTAGGCGTCCGCTTGGTATTTCTCAGAACAAGTGATGTTGTGCAACTGAGAGAAACGAGTGAGTAAGAAAGACATTACAGCTCGCTGTATCGCAGTGCGGTGAAGTGTGGTGAAGTGAAGTTTGGTGAAGTGAAGTTTGGTGAAGTGGAGTTCTATGAAAGATTGCACGGTGAAATGTTCATGAGATTTGTAACGTTTGTAGAGTTTGTGTAGTTGTTAAGTTCTGTAATGTTAAGTTAGTGTATTCTGCCACCAAGTTCTCACACTTAATTGCAGAATTATTAATAAATCTAATCTAAAGTCCAGTCAACACACCGTCGGGTCTCGAATCCTGGGACCTCTCGGTCAGAGTCGCCGCAGAGACAGACAGCTGAGGCAATGACCTGACTCAGATGATCTTTTCTAGGCCTATCCACTTTCGTTTCTACGAGTACGCCTATCCTCTTTTCAGTAGTGTTGCTTTCGTCGCCGCGTCGCTGCCTCTCCCTCTCTCCCAAGCAGTGAGTCACTTGGCGCGTGCGCTCCTCCACAGACGGCCCCACCGTCTGGTGCGGCGTCTTCGCTGCGCAAACACGAGCAGTTTGTTCACCGCACAGAACTTCACCCGTGGGTGCGCTCCCCGTTACGGAAGCACTACGAGGAGATATATATAAAAGAGGAAGTGACTGAGGGTGCATCAAACAATAAAATTTAAGTCAGCGAATGTATTTTAGGAGAATCCTGTTTTTGTTTTCTTTGAACGGCAGTAAAGTCTGAAATGTCAATATTCAGAATTCAGGTGGTTGTCACAGCTTCGAATACTCGTGAGGAAATATTGACTTCACGATACCTTTCATGATATGTGATGTATACATGTACCAATATGTGTTTCGAAACTGTGCTTTTGGTGAAGACACGATATTTGAGAAAATGTGAATTGAAAAGAAAATTGTGAGTCAATGTAAGTCTCAAATGTTGAAAATATATTTAAGTGAACAATTAAGTCTGTTTTATTCCAGTATAGTTCAGCATAAACATTTTTAGATATATTTAAGCAATTCATTTTTACATTGATTTATGCATAAAACTTTGTAGTTTTTTTATATTTCTATTACATCTCTATGTGGATTGTATATTCATAATTTTCAATTTAATTAATCATTTTCCAGCCACGATTTTTTTGGTAACTTCATGTAGCTTCTTGCGACCTATATCTGTAAATTTTACTCCAATAACCAAGCCCATGTTGGGTCCTTATCAAGCGTTCCGTGTAATATGTGTTATCGTTACAAGCAGGATCAAAGCATTCGTGTGGCTGCAGATTCCCTATCCCTTTTCCTAGTACAAGCTACAGACCCTGACGTATATGTACTGACGCGTGTGCTCGTATGTGCGTTGCAGGGCTTTCGGCGGAGCTGTTCTACGTGCGCGAGGGCGTGGTCAACACGTACGCCATGAACTTCGTGGTGCCCGTGCCTGCGCACATCAGCGACCTCGAGTTCTCCTGGCAGTCGCTCGCTAAGAACCCGGTGAGTACATGCAAACGCCACTGCGCCAGCTTTCTTTGCTTCGGATGATGCACCGGAACACACAGGAAATGTGGTGTAGTATGATTTCGGCAGTTTGATTGTTGCTAAAATGTTGAATATTTATCTTCAAAACTTCATCCATCGCGGTGCTCCTTTCTAACGTGGTTTAATACAGTATCTCTCAGTTTATTTTATTTAAAAGTGGGGAATCTGAAATCAACTTCATTCTCAGCCTCTCGTACGTTTTAAACGTATGTTAATTTAACTACTAAGTATAATTAACTAATACATTCATTTTCTGCATTTTTATTCCAATGTCAATGGCGGCTAAAATCCACTTAAAACAAGATCCTTCACGTACGAGTATATCCTGTTCTTGCTTCATACAAACAATCCGTCGCAACGTGCCTTTGAATAGGGTCAGCTGAGTGGCCAGGAGGTGTGGGCGTGCGAGGCAAAATAACGAGCCGAAAAGTAGTGAGGAGGAGTATGAAAGAGTATGAAAGAGTATGAAAGAGTCAAAACATATTCGGGATACTTGGCAATGTTCCTACCTTGGCGGCCGTCTATTTGCCCCTCCGCCCCCCAAGGTCCTCAGTCGCTCTCTATTAGGCTCAAAGCGCGTTGTTATCGGCCCTGTATTTTTAACAGAACTCTATACGAAACAGAATTACGCGCACAAGCATACACGGATGCGGTCAATCTCGAACACTGATTGAAAAAAATTCAGGGCCCCGCTGGTTTCCTTCGTTCTACCCGCGGGTTTGAGGCCTCCACAGGTCACATTTGTCCGGGCGTGTTATTCGACTCGGGTAAAGCTGGTTTACATCCTGAACATTTATAGTATTCTACTGTAGTATTTAGGCCCCTAAAGACTGGAGACAGTCCTCGTAACAGCATCAAACTTCGCGGACGGAGGAAAGTATGGGACGAGTCAGTCCACCCCTACTACGAGGCGCGAATTTTTCTCTCGCGATAGCAAGAAAATATTGGGTGGATGAGGGCGATTGTAATAATTTGGTTCAATCATAGATTTAATGACGTTGGGTACGATATTAAAGAGTCATGAACACCAATCTATTCTACAATTACATCAAAACTGTTTCAAGTAAAATGGGATCAAGTACTATAAACGTCTGAAGTCGCTAAGAAGTACGCGTCGTCGTACTTGTTTCGCCGCATTGAAAACGAACAATGCTACCCAGAAGTAAGAATTAACATCTTTCAAAGCCAATTCTATGAAAAACCGTGATGTAATTCCCAATCTGAATAACAACATTTGTGTGGGATTCGGCCTCAACAATATCAGATTTATCTATCGTGATAGACACGCGAATGAAAACTTCATAGTGTGCCCGAGAGAATTGGGTTAGAAGCAAGCAGGGCTGGCGAGACACGTGCTCCTGAGCGAGGGGGAAGGCAGTTGCGGAGAGGACCCCGAAGAGGAAGCAGGGCAAGGGGAGATAAGGGGGTGATGTATTGCAGGTGATGAGACGCGCGCGGTGAGCGCGGGCAGGTGGGCGACGAGTCTTGGGGGCGGAAGTCGCTCGCCCACGCCCATAAATCTCGCGACAGTGGCGCCTGCTTATCGGCGGTAATGAGCGGAGTTAGGCGCATAAATCGCGGACGCAGCGCCGTCGCTCTGTGGCGAGCCACTTCGCCACACCACGCATCCTTCGCTCCGCAGAGCCACTGCTCGTCCTCGTTCGGCCACGCCGTAATAAAAGCAGACCAGCAGGTGCATGCCTTATTCCATTCGTTTACGCAAATGCACAACAGCAAAAATATGTTTAAAATTAGAAGCCAACAATATAATTTAACGTTTGTCTCCCCAAACATTACCTTCCATGTGCAGTGAACTTCATTTTTAGTTTGAATAGTATTTATTTTCATCTGATGAATAGATTCCCGAAGGAGGATGGAAATCTAGACCATTATAAAGAATTTTTATTTAATATAAAAATTTATACTTTTGTAACAATTGCTTAATTTAGGACTCTAGTTTACCCACTCATTGGCATTTAAACAATAGTAGTTTACCATAATCTGAATCACAGTACACTCAATTTGATAAGATAAAATTTTCAGTTAGAAGAAGGAAGTAAAGAGTTGCTCGATGCGATTTGGGTATTTATCTAGAAAAAACATCTCTCCTCTCTCTTCCTAATGTGGACAATAACGACGATTTTGATCAGCGTTAAATTGCTTCAGAAACAAGTGAAATTCTTAAGCTAACGACTAAGTAAACTTCCAGCATATATTAAGGGTTAATTAAAATTCTATTCAATCATTTACTGTCATCATGTGAAGTTTCAAGTCTAAATTTTAATTGATAAATATGTTAAAATTTTAAAATACTTAATATTTGTCTGATCATATGCACGAACGTAAAATAAGTAATAAAGCATTCAAAATACAGTTGGAACATCCAAAATTAGTAATTTAAATCAATCGAATATTTTCAACATCCTTTCTCAAGCTCGACTCGAATTTTGTATATCGGTAGGCAAAAATAACTTCATTTTATTTTCAATTATTTTATTTAATTGATATTAAATTTATTTAGGTTTATTATGACATGTTAGCTTACAACATGTTACTGAACATCTCTTTTTTTGAACTTAACCATTTGTAACAGCAACCTGGTTACTAAGATTTTCAAAGAGTAAAGCTAACTACACGAACTAAACACCTGCTGCATAAAAACATACGTTTTATTTCAATATATTTTGATTACAATCGTGTTTTTTTCAATTACGTGTATATCCCACAATATTTTACAGAAAAATATTTGGAATATATTGAAAACATCTACGACCACTACACCATTACAACTATGACAGATTGTGGGAAGAGCAGAAAAAACGCCTGCTGGTCTCTCCCGCAGACCTCCCGTGTATTGCGGGTTGTCCAATGCAGCATATGAGTCGTCGGTAAGGGGAGGGCAGTGGTGAATGGCTGACATACTAAGGACAATATAAAGACACATGAGTATCGTTGGCATGCCTGGACACTCTAAACCAATAATTTTTCTTTTTTAAATTTAAGTGAAATAATCTTTACCACAGGGAACATTTTAGAAAGAAGAAAATTCAGACCTATGTTGATCGAACTTTTTGTCACAAATTATATTTCCTTTTTCGTAAAGATAAACTATTAGAATTCTGCGGTGGAAATCGGCGACTTTCCTACAGAAAACACGTAATGGGCCCTGATAACGAAAACTTGTTTAAATCTTGTTTCTATACAAAGCAAATAATTTCCTCTAATACTTTGAGTAGTCGGAATTTACGATTTGTGGGTTCTTAATTCGGAACAGAAATACACCCGTGCGTGTCTACCCATGATCCTGGTCACATACTCGGTGAACTCTGCACAATTCCAAAAAAATAACATCTCAAAAGTACAGGGTTAATATTAACAATAGAGATTTTTTCTTACATGAAATCTGTACTAAAAAATTTAAATTTTAAAACAAGCCCCTGTACAATTTTTTCGGATTTTAAGTTAATGTAATTTATAAAAACGTCAAAAAACAACTACAATTTTTTCTTTAATTTTTCCCTTAGGCAATGAAAAAGGACGGTTAAATTATGTCACATTTTCTTTTAAATGCGAAAAATGAGAGAAACGTCAGGAGATAAGAATAAAAATGAATTGTGAATATTCCGATAGAAGTGTTACGATCTCTTCGAAACTTCGAGACACTTTGTGAATCTGGTTGAAAATAAAATGTTGTTTCCTTATGTTAAAAGAGTAAATAACTTATACAGTAATAACATAAATGTTTGGTACTGCGTTATTATATTCCACAACAAACAATTCACTTTCTACAATGCAGTTTGAAATATTTTTTGATAAAATAATATAAAGAATATTTCCAACATTATAAAGAATTGGAGTAATAAACTGCAGTATTTTGGGACAATTACAAACAATTAAGAGAAGCGTTCAAATGCAAGAAGGTTACATTGCTAATCTACTCAGTCAAAGAAAATGTTGTAAAAATTGAAATAACGAAGACAATAATGTAAATATTTTGTGGGCATATCTAGTTTACAAATTGAAAATATATAGAACTGATTTTCTCATCTCCCCATAGCAGGAGACTTACAGCACTAACAATCCAACGGCTTCTCTCTAAAGGCAGTCTAAGAAGAGCGCGGCGCCCGAAGGGCCGTAGGGGGGGGGAGGACGGAGGGGGGAGGATGGGGGATGGCAGGGAGAGGGGTGGGGGCGGATAGAAACGGGAATGGAAGAGAAGCTGGCGAGGAGGCTGCACCCGATCAGCCGATGAGGCGCTACTTATTCGGCCGCCTCAAAGGCGCTGCTGAATTATGTATGCTCCCGCCCCCGCCCCCGCCGCCGCCGCCCGCTTGCGCTGCCGCTGCGCTCCTGCCGACCCGCTCCCACAGCCACCTTCCATCGCCCCCCCCCCCGACTGTCCTCTTGCGTGGTCCCTGAAAGAAATCGCAAAGCGGGCCAGCAACCGAGCGGGCCGCGAGAGCGCTTTCAAAAACTGTTGAAAGAGAGAGATTAAGAAGGCGAGGGTAGCACCCGGATCGTATATAGACTATCAAATTTTAGAAGATCGTATGATTTTCGACACTAGCTAGAAACGTAGGTCAAATTCCGTCTCTATCTGGATTCTAGCACCAGCTGCTCCGTTCGGTAGTATTCCGTGGTTTCTCCGATCGATACTACACGATTGCCGGGGTAACCTAACAAACGGTCCATGGATCGTGCGCGATCTTTCCTTCCCCTTCCTTGTTCTATCCTCGCCCCTCGCGTACACACGCTTACAGTAACATGCTCTACACTACCTCACATGCCGGGAGATCGGCTGGCAGCATAAAGCTTGTCCCAGCTGGGGGCGGTGACCCTGTGCTGGAAGATACCTGGTTGAGGAAAACTCCGGTAGCCGGCAGGTAGGTCGGCGCCGAATATCACCGTACAGAGGGCAAGAATCCAGCCACCTCCCCAAGAAAAACATGCACTACACTCACGGGACTTACGACCTTAGCGGTTGACTCGCCCAAAATGACTAGTCAACCAATCCATCAATTAAGAGATCGCATCATGAGCTTGTATTAATAACATTGGTCCAGGGTGTTTAACGTACGAATTAAGAATGCTAAAGCAGAGCAATTACAAAAGCTAATTTCACTTGTTTGTTACTTCACGTAACCTGACTGAAGTAACAATAAAATTCCGAACTAAAAATGTAAATACGATTTTGTCTGTCCCCTTTGTGATCATAAGTTACTTCTAAGAATTTCTGGATATTCTCATCACTATACTCCGCGCGGTTCCTTTGTTGAAGTAATTTCTGTCAAATTCATCCAGGATGTTACCTTTTTTCCTCCACGCACTTTAGTTCAACTATCTGCAGTTTCTTGGCAAGTTTACCCGAGAGATCTTGACGTGCATTGACATTTAAAAAGTTATTAATACACAAATATAAACAAACGTTTCATTGATTCCAATATCATATCTGAAAACTTATTATTATGGATATTTTTATTTTGTAATATCACATTTACTTTTGAGGACTACCCATATTACTTTTTCTCCAACTCGTCATGCAGAGGCTTCTCTTTCACATTGCAGCCCATCACTTTCACCACTCTTAAAAACATCTCTCTCGCCTTCCACATTTCCAGTTTATACACATCTCGCGCGTTTATTTCAACCCCTCCTCTTTTTCTCTCTCTTCGTATTGGGGCAAGAAACCTTTCGCTGCCGCCTGAATCAACGGTCGGTGCTCCACCTCCGCCTCCTCTCCCCTTCCCCACCCCACCCACCCCCTCCCTCCTTTAGCCCGCTCTCAAGTCCTCCCTCCAGGAGTCGCTCATCGCCAGCAGACATCTCCCGCCCTCTGCAGGTCGCCCTTTGACGCTCTGCCACTGCGCCGCAGCTATTTCCTTTTCATCAAGCGCCTCTCAACTCTCTACTAGAAAATTTTGGCCGAGAGAAAGGAAGGTCACTGGATATGGAAGAGGTACACACACACACACACGAGGTGGGATGTGGTCGCAACGTACGAGTTTCATTCATGAGTTGACCTAACTTTGTTAGTTTACTTCTCTCAAGCTAGTTTCCTCACGCTAACCCAGCTACAGTTGAGCGCGGACTTATAAATATTTGTTCACCCGAAATTCATCAGTTACAACACGGCATACACAGTTAACATATTTACAAGCAGATTTTCTGAATATGCGAGCGTGAAATCTCTTTCATTTCGTTCTGCCTCGACAGTAAAATGGCGTGATCGTGCTTCATAGCTTCTGACATATTGAACGGCTCAAATGTTTACAGACAAGTTCGCGAAGAGAATAACCGAATTTCACCGAACAGTAATTGCCATCAATTATATTTTTGTTATATACTGTTCTCTTATATGAAGTCAAATACAAGAAATAATATCATAATATATAATATATCTCCAATATACAAGGAAGTGTGTATGTATATATGTATGTATGTATCTCTCATATATATATATATATATATATATATATATATATATATATTGGAGCGCTGAGGTAGCATCAGGCGTCCGGTAAGAAGATGCATGGCAGCCGTACAAGAGCTCTAGTTTCGGGAGGGGTCCCCGTGATGAGCATCCTGCGCTTGAAGGCGCGCGCAGCTCTCCCCTTTTCTGGCTATTACCCGCCCTGCGACCCGCGAGCCGCCTCCGAGGGAAAGCGAGCGCCGCGCGGGCCCTCCCTGCCCTAAGGGAGGACGTAGGGAAGGAAAGGAGGGGGGCGAAGGGCGCGCCGCCCATCTGTAATTCAGAGGCGTTCGCCGGAATCGGATGTTTACAATTCTGCCGCACGTTATTGGATTTTAACGATTCTAATTTCTGATAAACCTCGCGGCCGCTGAGGCGGGGGAAGAGAGCGGGGCCCATCGCAGCGCAGCGCTGTTTGAGGTGCGCTCGCCCCAATCGCGTCGTTAGCCGCTTTTATCGGCGCGGTGCACCGCTCTGTTGTTTATGGCGCGGGGGAGCGGGCGCGTGGGCGCAAGGACGAGCGCGCCGCCTATTAGTCGCAGCAGACGCCGCCCCCGCGAGGCCCACGCCGCTGCTTCTCGGTCTCGTAGCACACGGAATGGTGGTTTTCAAATCAGCTTTCGGTTGTCTTTGGATGTCAATACACGAACTTCACGGATAACGTTACTTTCCCAAATCGCCTTGAATGGTTAAAAATAATTTGATTAACTAACAGAGTAAGTGCCAATGAAAGATAACATATAATGAGAAACTAAGAAAAGTTAAAAGACCATTGTAGAATCACGACCATTCATGAATAATAAAATAAAATTGGTTCACGGATTGGTCAGTGTGGGTGAAGAAACAATTAGTTGTTCCAGCGTTTCGAAATATTTAATTTCTTTAGCAGGGCTTACTAAGAATCTCATGTGGGTGTGGTGGCTTGAAATGAGACGTGACCTTTATGATTATTAGTAAGCCCTGATGAAGAAATTAAATATTTCGAAACGTTGGAACAACTAATTGTTTCTTTACCCACATTGGCCAATCCGTGGACCAATTTTTTTTTTTAATATACCTCTGTTCATTGTTTCAATGAGTATGGTAAATGATATATGTATGAAATATATTAAAAATAATCAACAAAATAAATAGAAAAAATCTCAGCACACGCCATATTGTAAATTTATGTTATATTTTACCTGTGAAAATAAAATACTTGAACTTTTGAATATAATATTAACCTCGAAAAATCTCCTTGTTATTATCAAACATCAAGAGTAAAAATATATTTCCTGAGGTTTAGAACTTAAGTAATTAGTAGCTACTTAAAAGAATTCCGCATGAAGCACCTACATCTACGTGTTGAAATTTTATTTGGTATAAAAAGTTCAGCGTAAATGTATTATATTTTTCATTTTAAATTTACAGAAGATATTTATTAGTGCGTCTAAAAATGTACTCCACCCTGACAAAAATACGCATTTCACATTTGCATATTTTAATGATACCTTTGAATGAAGGATAGATTTTAATGAAAGTTTGGTGATGACATAGAAACTCTACTATCTACAACGAAGAATGTGTTTTACTACTGCGAATGTGTAGTCTTGTTTTAGAAAGTAACGTTAAGTATATTTTAAACTCAAAGAATATTAATTTACGAAAAGAAAGATAACTTAATTTTTATTGAAGATTTAGGTAGAATTAATGTTATGATCACGACATCAACCCTAAGTTTCTTTCCATTAAATGTATGTTTCATTAGACTTCCCTAACGACACTTTTGAACTCGAGACGCATTACACTTCAGAATGGACGTAATTATTACCAATTGAAATTGCGTCTCTCAGCGAAAACTCCACCTCCCATCATAAATAGCAATTACCCTCGTATTGGATGTGCCATTACTGTTTGCGAAGTTTGGTTACGAGTTACTAAAATTGATGAATAATTAATGCTATTTGAAACAAGCCTTTTTGTGGGTGTTGAAGTTAAAATGTAATCATTGCCTTGTGAATGTAAATACAGATTTATGATTAACACAGAATGTCAACATTCGTTATTCTAATAGCGGCAATTTCAAAACGAAATAAGCAGAAAACGTGTGGAAACAAGCCAACAATTTTAGATCACAAACAGAACTTGCCAAATATGAAGATAGTGTATGCTGTTTTTACTTGTTAAGCTAGCACAGTTTGTATGTAAATGAGAAAATAACTTCAAATTAATTTGTATTTTTTGTATTAATGTTTCTTTTATGTTTTGACTTATACTTTTAATTAAGACAATATTAAGTGATTGTGCCACAATATACATTATTTATCGACAAGGCTAATACGATATTTCCTGTAGTGTTTCCCATTATAATAATGAGCTTATGAAATAATACATTTTCTTTCAGAGCTATTTCTCTTTTATACGAGTACATTCTACGTTCAATGTATTACCAGGCATTCCAAATCAAGATTAATTTGCTAAGTTAGGGTAGTGTAAACACGAAGATTTGCTGCTGATGATTATGGCGATGCTGATGTTGATGCTGATGCTGACGCTGGCGAGGCCTTAAGAAGGCGACGTTCATATGAAACATCCCATCCCTCAGCTCTTGGAGCGTCCTTGGCTGTAGGTGGTGCGAATGCCTAGTCGCAGAAAAGTCGCCTCATCACGTCCGTTTTCTCTAACCTCTCCCACGTAAAAGCCATTTTATCACATAAATTGATTTCTCCTAATCATTTAATACGTTCAATTAATCATGAGATCTCGTGCAGAATAATGTTTTAATGTTTTGACAAGGGCTACGCAGTATACCAGAAACATGAACGTCAGAGCAACCAACAACCTTAGATTATTTATTTTACTTCACACATCACATTCACTCGCTAAGCCCTTCCATTTTTGTGACGTAAGCAAAAATTACAAATGGTTCGCGACCTCAAAAGAGAGCATCATTGTCATACGTCCACCAATGTCAACATTTCCTTCTCGGTCTCTTCACAAAAAATTGCACGTTTGACATTATTCTTGTCTTTCGAAATAATATTAGCACTTGCACGAATTTTCAAGTATTTTTGGACTGGAATCAAACCAGTTGCGCTCATTATTACTTGCATCAAATTCCTGGATGTGATATTCTCCCTAATGCATCGCTTTTTAAAATGCTGGCCACGTTACCCCTGTTACATACCACAATGCTTGAGAACCTGCAGCCTGTGTCGCAGCTTGGTCGCCGCTTGCGACCAGATTACAGACCCAAATTTGTTAAAGAAAGAAACAATAATAATACATACCACAAAGTTATATGCAAACGAAATATAAATCTTCTTCAATTAATTGGACATATACGTTGGAAAATATGCTTCAAAGACTTTGTCACTTTTAAGCATGGTGTCACAGCTCTTCAGCGAAATACACCTTCCCTTCATGCCTTAGTAAGCCGCCAGCCGTCTCTCTCCGTCAGTTCAGTCTCCCCCCGCTGTCCGCCTCCTTGTCCCGTGCGTCCCCGCCTGTTTATCTCGCATTACAGCGCCTCCCCGCCGCCCGCGGGCGGGCAGCTGCCTTGTTAACCGCTTGTTATTTTTATCGAAAGCTCTCGCGATTTGTTTTGAGCACCCGCATCCGCGCCCCGCGCGCCCCTCGTTCCGCCGTGCCGCGGATTGTTTGGTTTCCTCCGCGTCCGCGTGAGGGCGCTGAGGTAATCCCGCGGCCGCGAGCTTAATGACGGAAGCGCCGCGGCACCGCCTTCAGGCAGAGGCCCCGGGCTCAGCCGGTGAGGGGAGAGGGAAGGGGAGGGGAAGGTTGATGGAAGTGAGCATTCGGTGGGAGGGCGATGAGGACATGAACAGTTGCGACATTGACTGACATGGGCGATAGGAGGCGGACGACAGCGTTGACGGTGGAGAAGAGGGTTGACGTGGGAGAAGGGGTTGACGTAGAAGAAGGGGTTGACGTGGGAGAAGGGGTTGACGTGGGAGAAGGGGTTGACGTGGGAAAACGGGTTGACGTGAGAAAAGGGGCTGACGTGAGAAAAGAGGTTGACGTGGGAAGAGGGGTTGACGCAGGAGACGGGGTTGACGTGGGAGAAGAGGTTGACGTGAGAGAAGGGGTTGACGTGGGAGAACGGGTTCACGTGGGAGAAGGGGTTGACTTGGAAGACGGGGTTGGCATGGGAGAAGGGATTGACGTGGACGACGGGGATGAAACGTGAGGGTGCGATATGGACAAATTTGTCGGTGAGGCGGCGGGGGTGACATACAAGGGTATTTGTATGAGGACGGCAGGGACGAACGGGCCTCTGATGTTGACGGAGATGAAGTATCAGTGGCAAATGTAGAGGACGTGTGTTGAGGGCCTGAAAGCGATAGGGGTGTTGTGGGGAGACGGAAGGAGCGGGAGTAAGAGGGGTGGGCGAAAGAGTAGATCCAAAGATGGAAAAGAGGATGCGTCAATGAGAAGCGAATCGTATAATATTCGCAGTGATCAATATATTTCTACAACGAAGTCGGGGAGGGAATTACACGACTGCTCCTGACAAATGAACCATTTGCACTCAGTTCCCTAGCTTCTCCTCTGAAATAGCCTCGCTGAAGTATCTCATCCTCGCATTTAACGTAAATGTGCAGTCGATTTTCGTTCATTTTCGAACCTGCGATTTACGAAGTGATGTTAACTTCATGTGTTCAGTTCCTTGAAAATTGAATTCCGTTATGTATATTATTTACTTTTCGTAATAATACTCTGTCAATTTTGCCAGCGTGTTTCAAAATTTAACGTGTACTGAATAGTACCATAATCGAAATATATACTTCTAAGAGAACAATTGCGTTTGCATAGTGCATAGTTAAAAATTCATCTCGTTCATCACATGGCATATAATCAAACTGCCACTTGCAGCTCCTCTGAAGGTCAATTTTAAAACTCATTTTGAGCACGTCACTTCAAAGGCAACAAGGTTACGTGTGAAATGACTAGCTATCAGAAATCAATACTTCGTTTTTCAACTATATTAATAGAGAGTAATAAAGCATCAAGCAAAATATTGTTCTACATTCTATCTAGGTCACCATTATTTTGTCTTTCACCAACACTGTTAAAGTAAGGCAGCTAAATATACGGAAACATTTTAATTGCTTTTTTTTAAGATATAACATCAAAGAAAATCAGAAAAATCATGTTGAAATGTTTGACATGCTGTTGTTATCTACAATAAAATGACATACTATATATCGTAAAGCTAAACAATTTCGTTTCTATTTTCTCCGCTATACACTTCCTTCGTGCTTCGTTCACTGGCTTTTGCTTCCAGTCAAGGACTCTCCAATTTGCAGTATTTCGGCAACCCATGTTCCGAGATCATTTACTGTTGTAATTACTGTTTGTGACATATTTTAATGCAAATTGATGGTATAATTAGAGGTTGCTGTACATAACGTTCCAAAGTGGATGAAGTTGTATGATGTTACAGTTCGAATCATCAATTTATTTTATTACGTGTTTCAGGCAGATTCTATCTTAACCACCTCACCATAGAAGAGACGTGTGAAAATTTGATATCCCAAAGTGTTACCACATAGTATATGCAATTCGCTTCTTTTTTAGACCAAAGCCTCTGGTCCATTTATTATAAGTCCATCATGAGTCTAATCAAATCTAATCTCGTGCATATTTGATTTTCGCGAATTCGAGACGCCAGCACGGAGATCTGGGCGTACTTTTTCTTGTACACTTACTCGGAGTCTGAAGCAGCGGTGAAACAGGGACTTCCTTCTATTGCGTATCATTTTCAAAGCCAACGCGACGAGTCTTGTGCAAAGGCGACGGAGGCTGTGGCGGCCGCGGAGAAAAGGGTGTGCTCGGTTTGGAGCGGAATCCACGGAAACATCAAGACGAAGCTATCACGTTTCAACATTCCGTCGATGCAGCGAAAGGCTGCTTTCACCCACCATCCTACCGCGGAGCAACACGTTCCCTGCCGAAAGGCATTAGAGAACGCCAGGAATCTCTGTCGCCAACGCGAGGAAGGGCGAAATGAAATGACGCACGAGGTCGGTGTGTACCTGAAATTCCGATGCTAAAGATGCCTACCACACAAAGTCACGAATTGGCGATCACAGAGGCAGAAACCGGAAATCTCTTCAGCGGACGGGCCACTGATTCTCACTTTTCAACCGCTAGTTATAAACTTTTTCGGTTCAGAACAACCGGAGCGCAAGCCAGCACTCTGGTTGGTAGCGGGTGCGAGAGAGAGGTGGAGGAGGGTAAGTTTTGCTTTCTCCTGTTGGGGTGCGGCAGGGAGGAGCGGAGTGTCGTGTTGTAGCCAAGCGGAGGGAGGGTGAGAGGGGAGGGGGAGAGGGGGCCGGGCGGTCCTTTGTGTGACGGGAAAGAGGGTGGTGGGGGCGCGATCCGCCGCCGTCTAATTGAAAGCGGAGGTCCCGCGCGCCGCCGAAATGCGAGACGACGAGGCGGCGGAGCGACTGACGCGGGGCCATCGCCACTTTCACCATCCACCCACCCACCGTCGGCCTGCCAACCGTCGACGCTTCCCTAAGGCGAATGAAAGAGAGCAAATGTGGCCGGTCGCTTTCTCTAATCAAGACTTGAAAACGACAAATCGATTCACCCTCTTCAATGAGCGTTCGGTACAAGTCCCTGTGTGTTGGCGAGGATCATTCCTACTACTTCGCGTCCGGACACTGTTTTTATTATGTAGTCTTAAAACGCTATTGATATCGGCCCGAAAATGGGGGCTTCTTTGTAGCCATTTCTTCTAATTTTCTATTCAATATGAAAAAAACACACTCTCTTCATATAAAGTCCTTTATTATTATTGCCATTCTAAAGCGTAATTATTTGTTTCCTAATGTCAAGTCGTAATGAATGACTTGTCATGTCGTAATGAACTTTATTAAAAAAAATTAGTGTAGAAAAACATTATTTGCTTTCTCAGAGAAAACGATTAAATTTGGACGTTATATTTGGATTCTTCTGACGCAAAATGAATACTATTTGGCACGTAATCTGAAACATCATTATCCTTGTATCAGAAGATCGATACGTCAAGTGGATAAACATATTTATAGGATTTGGCGGGTCGCTTCTTCTGATTTGGGAAACGAGAAGTGAATGTCGATGAGTAATGCATTTAAAACGCACTGATTCGAGGTACGAGAGCGGGGGCGGAGAATGGGCGGGGAGGGGCGGCGCGGGGAGTGGACGGACGTAGCGGGGTGGAGCGGCGGAAGAGGCACCGCGATGCGACGCAACGCGACGCCGCGCGCCCGCAAACATTAACGAGTGTTGCCAGCGCTGATGGGCGATTGATTGGGAAACTAATTCGCAGACGGCGGCGGCGGCGGCAGCGGTCGCGCGCCAAGACAAATCCAATTTACCTCTCGCGATCCGGCGATTAAATCCGATCTAATTGACTCCCTCGTGGAGACGCGACGCTCGCTGCGGGGTGGATGATAGAAGGGGGAGGTGGAGGGACCGAGCGCCTCTGCGCCGACGACAGGCGACAGGAGGCGTGGCGAAGGCAGGGGTCTGGAAACTGGGATGAGGGAACGGCGGGGGTGACGAAGGTCGTGAGGGAGGTGGTGGAGGCGGGGTCGGCGCCGGGGGACGTCATGGGCGGCAGGAGGACGCAACGACGTTTCAGTGTGTTTAAACTCTTCTTCGTTAGATCCAAACGTTCGCTCCACAAATAGGCCCGTAATCGCTTAAACCAATCGTGGTCACTCGCGAAACAAACCGAAAATTCGTGAAATACGCTGGAGATTCGTAAAGCGAGAGCGTGTAACAGACATCGATAACGAATATGAAGCGACTGCGACCGTTATTTTGATTAACGAAGTGAAGAGGTAGAATTTCCCCTCAGTTTACCCTTGCTACTATCATTTCATTGAAAGAAAAAAAGAAAATGAATTTAAGGATAACATAGATGTTTCTACCTTAAATTTATAAATGAATATAACAGTATTAAGAAATTTGCTTTGACGCTCTAAATAATGTGTAAATCTATTGAAATCCAATTCGTGATTCACACAATAAAGCGTAACGAATTTAGAGCAAGTCCAACATTTGATTACAGTTCAGATTAGAAGAATAGTCTGAAAATACGATCCTTCTAAAAAGAATTGGGGACGTTTACATTCATAAGTATTATGCAAAAAGTTAATATCAACAACGTAAAATGACATGGTTTTAACTCCTTTGATAATCACTACAAGTGTGTTTGCAATTTCAAAGCCTGATGCTTAATTGCATGATGTTTACATCACATAAAAAAAGTATCTGAATGTGTGGTTGCTCCTATAGTCATGTATAGCCTGTGACTGAAGTTTACTGAAGACAAATTATCACATAATGCAAATAGTATAATTTATTCATGTCTCCATATTGAAGGAAATGTTTATGTTTGAACATGAAACAAAGGGAGAAAACCCTTTTTATTTTCCGAAATTTCAATAATGGTAAATTTAAAAAATATGAATTATAATCAAAGCATTAATGGTAAATGATGAAACATAATTGTCAGAAAAAATGAGATATTTATTTGAGATTTTTAAGTTTCAATATTTTATTTGGTTTTCATTTTTAATTTTAAATAATGAAAATATTCAGTCAGGAATTAAGTACATTTGTTTAACTTCTAACTCCCACTTTTGACACGAATGATTTATTAAACCAAGTGGATGAACTACTCTGGTCAAACCTAGTACCCCAACTTTCACAAGCTCGAGATACCAAAATCCCCACTATTGCAAGTACACGTAGGAGCAGCTTCTCCACTCGTCAGATCACGGTCTCGACAGAAGCGAGAAGGTGAGGCGAGAGAAACTGGGCAGGGGCGTGGCGAATGGTATGCTGTGGGACGAGTAGATGGAGCGGGTCAGAGAGCGCGACGCGGGTAGTGGTGTGACGAGATGAGCAGAGGCGAGGCGAACATCAGCCACGAAGGGCGAGGGGACGGGCACGGGGCGGGGCGGGGCGGGGCGGGGCGGGGCGGGGCGGGGGCGGGGCGGGGGCGGGGGCGTGGCGAAGAGGAGAGGAGAGAGAAGTTCTGGGCGCGCGAGCTCGACCGCGGGCGTCGGCCGCAGGATGTGGCCGCTGGCTGTATCCCGCGCTGCCGCGCGCCGGCGGGGGCGGCGGCGGGGCAAGGGCAGGGGAAGCGGCGGCGGCGGCGGCGCCCGCGTTGCTTGGCAACTTTGCTTGCGCGTGGCTTCAACAAGCAACGCGTCTCCATGGCAACGGGAACCGCCGCCGCCGCTGCCGCCCTTCCTCGCCCGCCCCCCGGCTGCCCGACCACGCCGCGCCCAGCGCTTCCACAAACAAACGAACGCTCGCGGCATAATCAACAGCAACAATACGGCGAAGAAGCAGCTCGCGGGCCAGCGAAGCGGTGGAGAAGGGCGACGGAAATGATATTTCACTTCTCTGGTCGGTTGCCAGAGGTCAAGGAAGGGTAGTGATTTCTACGAGTGCACGCGTTGGCATGGCAAAGGAGGCTGGGCGACGGGGAACGATAGTGATTTGACCGTATGCATCAAAACAAACTTACAGAATTCACCAGTCAATATATCGAAAAAATGCGATCTCTCTATGTGCTTTCAGAGTTGCCTCCAGCAATATAAATAATTCATCGCATGTATTACAAAAATATAATTTTCAAAGGATTATTATTGCCAGTATACTATTGAGAACATCACAGTCGTACCATGGATGATTCAGATCGAGCGGAAACAAGCGACATCCCCTCTTGGAAACTTTAATCAGCAGCGTCACTGTGGCCGATCTGATTTTCCGAGGGGAAGGGTGAGTAGGGCTGCACCCCGGAGTCGCAACTTCCACTCCGCACTAAATCAATACCGGAGATGTCATTTGTTCTTGTTCGCTTGAACGGGTGTAACGTAAGATACATTTAATGATACGTATGTAGTAGTGGTCCAGCCAGGATTTTTCTAAGGGGAGGGGTTTTCTGTCCAGTTTACTTGATGTTTCCTTGTTGAGAATGTTGAGAATGTTTATTTCTACTAAATTTTAAGTTATTGTTTTTGTTGCTACATGGTTATTTAATAGGTATTAAATTGAAATATTGAATGACTTTCGTTAGAAAATCCAGAAAAAATACATTTGTGAGTATGAGTCATCTTCGAAGAGGGGGGGGGGGGCGAAACACTATGTAGGCAGAAACTAGTATGTAGGCATTGTAAAGAATTATTCATGTATACTTAATAAAATTTTAGACGACATGAAAATGCAGACAAACTGCAGTTACGTTTCGTGGATGTAGCATACGCAAGAAGACAAATAAATTGTCAGAATCTAAAAATTGGTGTACTAAAACACTACTTGGTCAAGTAAAATTTATAATTTGTTCAAAATATTTTTGTAGAATATTTATTGATAATTGAGGCGCTAGATATTATGAGCTCCATAAGTGAATTTTACTGAAGAGGCAATTGAAAATTAAAAGATCTCTATATTTGTAGATAAACTGAAAGAATCTATATATGATTAGTTAAAAGAATGGCCAAGAATTTAGATAATCTACTAAACTCAAGCGTTTCAACTCTTTTGTTTTGCCGAAACCCTTTTTGACTTTGAAACTAATTTGTCTAAAATGACAGACACGTGCGTTCATATCTTGACCAAAATATCTGTAGTCAAAACCGTCGTTTTAAGAAACCTCAAATCCAGTCCCGCGCGTCACTTGATTTGAGCCAGTTATCCATTTAATAAATAAAAAAAAGAACGTAAAAGCGCGTGCCATTCACGCAGAAGAGCGCGGAGAGGCGCCCTGCACACCTCTGGGGGCGGCGGAACGGTGCAAAGGAGCCGCGGCGCGGGCCGCAAGGGGAGCTGCGATCGCCCCATTCATCACCGGCAAATGAAGCTGCCACGCCCAGCGCCGCCCCGCGCAGCGCCCGGGGACCCGCGCAGCGCCCGCCGCCTGCGCGCGCAGCCACACCACGCGCACAGCGGCGCAGCGCGGCGTGGCGCGGCGCGGCGCGGCGGGAATCGATAGTTGGCCACTGAACGCCGCAACACGGCCACACTTCTTTCGGAAGACGCTCGCTTCGCTTGCCCCACACGCGCCTCGAGTTCTTGATTCTTCTATGATGATCTCTATTACGGCGCGCGTAACCTGGGGGTGTCCAACGTGCTAGGCCTAAAGAGCCAGAACTAACATCTTTAATATGGCTACGGGCCATATTTTCATTACTCGGGCGATCCACACCTGACTTCTCCGTACTGTTGATCTCGGCAGTTTGCCGGCTGCTCTGACACGCGGGGTGGAGCCATGTGTGATATCAGGGCGTACCATTCATAACGCACTGAATTCGCACTTTCGAATGATTTTGAATTTCCGAATTTTCTAGAAAAAATCCTTCAATCTAAACAACCTTTTTTCACATAAAGGACGTGTTGACCCCTGCAGAGTGCTTGCGATAGCAGCACAATGTTCTCACCCAACATGGACGCATGGGACTTCCACTTTTGACTAATAACTTTTCACGGGCCACAATAAATGTCACGCCATGTGGGACAATCAATGGTTGCCCAGTTGGAGAAACCCTATTTAACCTATAAAAAAGCTTCTATTGATGTTGATTAATAATTGAAAATTATGGATAAATCATCATCTTAAAAACGTGCACAATTTTTAAAAAGTAAGACAATTTACAAGTTTTAATCGCCAATAATTGATTTCTAATGAAAAAATTACTTTTTAATTCCCAAATATTAACAATACAATGTAACGCAAGAGCTGAAAGTGAACAAAATGGAATACTTAAGAATTAATTGACATTTTCTTTTAAAATTCTTCGTAACAGGCTACGTTAGCTCAGAAACACCATTGTCACAGTCTCTGCAGTGACTCTGACGGAGAGGTCCTGAGATTCGACTCCTGATTTCAGCTGATATTCGACACTAGCTAAAACATAACTAGGTCATAATTCAGCTGCTGTGTGGAAAAGAATTCTAGTCGCGCGCTGCTATGATCTATACAAGGCGAATGCTAGAGTAGTACCATACCAAACCGGGCCCGGCGAAATCTCTTCTTCCTCTTCCTTATCTTATTCCTCTCCTCCCCTCTTACTCACACGCTTAAAGCTTGGCCCGGCTGTGGTGTGTGTAGTTGTGACCCCCTAGGGTGTCAGGAGGAGAGGAAAACCTTGAGCAAGCTTATGTACAGGTCGGCGCCGTATCTCAATATCCAGCGGAAAAGGAACACCATTTTTTTCCCGGGACAGTACTCCACTAGATTCTCTGCAGTAACTAATACTTCACTACACCAACGGGAATAATAGCAGTTGACCGGAAAGTAATCAATCGATCTTCGCAATTTCTCTCTTAAATTTAATAAACGTGAAATGAGAAATAGGCCAGGAGTAACAGCCGACAACCCAACGCCATGTACTTTTCGTTCTACGTACGTGTACATTTAACTTACGCATTTCCTTGTACCTCGTGAGCAGACGTGAATAAAACATGTGTTGGTGAAAGAGGCTATTGGAGCGCACGCGGCTGGAGGGCAATCACAGGGCCGGCTCTTCATTCGTGAGCGGGGAGCTGGGGGGGGGGGAGGATGGCGGAGGCGCCGACAGCGCCGCCGATGAACAGCGTTCACCGCGCGCGTAACAGCCGAAAAACCATCACGAATGGATGAGCGCGCGAGCGGGCGGAGGCTGCTGCTGGGCGAGGCCGGGGGGCGGGATCGGGGTGGGGGTGGGGGCGGGGGTGGGAGTGGAACGCGCGGCGTTCCAACGAACGTGTTCCGCAATCGATACACGCCGCCGCCGCCGCCGCCGTTTGCACGGCGCGGCGCGACTCGACTCACCTCGACTCGCCCGCCGCGGCCGAGAGCTCTGCCGCAGTCGCAGCCACCGCCGCCGTCGCCTGCGCGGCCCCTGGCGCGGGAATGGAGCGTTCCGGTGACGGAGGCGGAGGCGGCGGCGGCGGCGGCGGCGCCAGTGAGCGCGGCGCGGACAAGGACGGAATGGTGGAGCAGGGTGGAGGGATGCCAGGAGGTGCGAACGTGGCAGGATGAGGACATGGTGTGGTGTGGTGTGGTGTGGTGTGGTGTGGAAAGAGATAGGTATAGTGTAGTTTTGTGTGGTATAATGGGCTGGGGTGGGGTTGAACGAATGAGGGTGTTTTGGGAAAAGGGGAGATTTTGGACTTGACTAAATGGGATGCGGTGGTAGTGGATGAAGCGGGGGCAATGGTGGAGTTTGGGGAGGGGAGAGAGGATGAGATGTGGCAGGGTTGAGAGAAGGGGTGGGGAGCAGGAGTGATATGGCGCGGTAAAGAAGTGGAGAAGCGGAGGAGGCAGCTACAGACAACAACAGTTTATGCATGATGAGAAGAAATCGATGCATATGACGATTGCGATTTGGTGCAAAGAAAACACAAGTGGAGAAGGAATGGTGGCACGCCCCTTCGTGGTATCGAGAGTTTTCCCGATAGAAAGTAGAGAACCTCGACACGATAGGGACAGTTTGCTGCTTGCAAAGACAGTCGTAGAATTTCCAAGAAGTTGTGAAATAGGCACCCACAAATCTCCATCGCAGGATTGGCAGGAAGGTAGCAGTAGTCAACCGCTAGAGTTGGCTCAGGACATCAACATGTAATTGCAGTGCCTCTGAACGGCAGGTTCTGGGGTGCGAGTCCCGACGGCGGCAGGATTTTAGTCAGGACACTAGCCAGATAGCTACGTCGAATTTAATCACTGTCTGGAGGAGAATTGTAACGGCCAGCTGCTCTGATCGGTAGTTTTCCGTGGTTTCTCCGATCAATACGAGACGAATGCCGGAGCAGTACCATAACAAACGGACCACTAAGAGCGCGATCTTTCCTCTTTCTCCCTTGTACTGTCTTCACCCCTCACTTACATACACTTAAACTTACATGCACTACACTTACCACATATGCCTGGAGACCATTCGTGAGCTTAGAACGTGTCCCAGCTGGGGCGGTTAGCCGTATCCCGTTAGTGGACGGAAGATTGGAACCGAATCGTCCGGGGATAGATCACAGCCACCTCCCGTGGAAAACACGTGCACTAAACTTACGGGACCTTAGCAATTGATGTACCGGGAATCATCAATGAATCAATGTAGCAGCAGTAGATTTACAAAAGAACACAGCACTCGTTCGTCTGATAATCAACAAGAAATAGGCGATGACACGTGTTGATTTATCTTTCCGTTGCTGCACAAACAAGAAATATATTTACTATAGTTTGAAATAAGAAAATGTCTAAAAAAATCTATTTGGTAATAAATTGTATGGATATATACGTGACGCACTGCGTCACAATCGCATTCCGAAAAAAATAAATAAAGAGGCTTGAGAGAATAACTATCATGCGTATTACACCGTACTAACAAGTCATCTCCATAAAATTTTATTTCTTCTTTTCGCTGTTCATGAATTTACTGCCAAACTCATTTTCATTAATAGTGTAATCTGACGGATATAATAAATGACACATGTATTATGCAAATTTTTAGAGATTCAAACTTTTGTAGCAGTATTTATAGAACCGAATTACAAATACAAATAATCCCCACTCGAGCTTGTCGATTGCACTGTACCAAAGGGCGCTATACATACAGCCCTGTACAAATTGAACAGAATTGCTACGTCACTCGCAACATCCGAGTGACACGGCGGCCCATGTAAATCGGCGGGGGCCGGGCCGGGCGGGGCGGGCGCCACGCGCTGTCTGGCGCCGCTGGCTCCCCGCCGCGGCCATGGGCGCGCTCAGCCGCCCGGCGCAGTCGATACCTCTCTCGGAGCAATCATTTCTCGATTAGGGCGCGCTGTGGCAGGGCAGCCTTGGCTCGGGCTGGACGCGGCCCAGATTTACATGCAGATGTAATCGCCCGCTCCGCTCCGCCGCCGCCCCCTTCGTCCCAGCGCCGCGACGCTACCTGCCAGCGACCGGCGCGGCGCTCCGGAGCCAAACCGCTCGACCCGTGGGTGCGGGGCGGGTGGACGTGGGCGCAGAGTGGGGCAGGTGGGCGTGGGTGTAGGGCGGGGTGGTTGGGCGCGAGGCGAGTGAGCGTGCGCGAGGGTGCGAGGCGGGCTGGGTCAACGTGGGCGCAGAGCGGGGCGGGGCGAGTTGGGGCGGGTGGATGCGGAGCGGGGCGGGGCGGGGCAGGTGGGCGGGGCGGGGCAGGTGGGCGGGGCAGGTGCGGGGGGGGGGGCTGCAGGGCCGGAGGCGCCGCGCGCCCGTCGGCTGTCGCTCGCGCTTTACGGGCAGCCGTAACTCGCGGGCGCCCCGCAGGCCGGCGCTCGCGGCGCGATTTAAGATGGCCGTCCCGCGCCCCGCCCCGCTCCCGCACGCGGGCGCCCCGCCCGCCCTGAGAGGCGGCGGGGCCGGCGAGCGTGGTCCGGACGGACGTAATTATTTTCCGATAGCCAATTTACGTCCTCGCAGGCGCTGCATCTGTCGCGTGGCGCCCTCGCCGCCGCCCGCCCCCCGCGCCGCCCCGCTCGGCCCGGCCCGGGCCGCCCCGCTTCCCACTCGCCGGGTTTGATTACCGACCCAAGTTTGTTTAATGAAAACATAAAACAGGTCGAAATTGAGTGCCTAATGACGGCGATATTGCGCCGACGCCCTAACCTAGTTGAAAGCGGCGTTATTGGAACGTCAATACTTCACCTCCGGTGCGGCCGCGGGGCGCGGCCGGGCCGGGCGGGCGGAGCGGGAGGGGCATCGCAATTGAGGAGGCCGCGCCGCCGCCCATCGCGGGCGCACAACGTCAAAAGGGCGACTGGGAACTGACAGATGGCGCTGCGGAGGACAGGTGGTGACGCGCGGGTGACGTGTGTAGGCGCTGACGGCTACGCTCCCCTTCCCTCCATTCAGTCGATTTTTGAATCTAATTGATACATCAGAGGACAAATTGTCCCTTTAGAAAATCTCCAGCAGAAGCTACAGAAGACTAATACACCCACATATACCACGTACATTTTCAATGGAAGAATAGAAATACTTGAATATATGAATCTGTAAAATTAGAAAAATGCATGAAAATAATTATATTTATATAAAATGTATCGTGAATGTGCAAAGTGAAAATATATTCTTTCTGAAACGTTTTCTAATGGTATACATATTTTTTAAATGTATTGCAGTTTCAAGGAATATTGGAGTTTTGAAATGAAGAAGAGGTTGGTCGTGATTCCTACAAAGAGGCAAAAGCGGCCAGGGTGCAGAAAGGTTAGAATTCGAAGGGACTAAAACGAGCAAGGAAATGGATAACTGCGGATCAGGTTTGGCAATAAAGTACACAACCATGGAAGAAACTGTGGACTGAAAGTGTCAGAGAGAAAGAAAGAGAGAGAAGGAGGGAGAAAGAAAATGGGAGGAGGGAGAAAGCGATAGGGAGAATGAGAGAGGGAGGTGGGTGAAGGAGAGGAAAGAGAGAGAGAACGAGGGAGGAAAGAGAGAGAGAACGAGGGAGAATAAGGGAGAAAGAGATTAGGGAGGAAGAGAGGAGGGAGAAAGAGAGGAAAGAGAGAGAGAACGAGGGAGGAAAGAGAGAGAGAACGAGGGAGAATAAGGGAGAAAGAGATTAGGGAGGAAGAGAGGAGGGAGAAAGAGAGAGAGAGAGAACGAGGGAGAAGCAGGAAGAAAGAGATTAGGGAGGAAGAGAGGAGGGAGAAAGAAGGAGAAGGAGGGAGAGGAGGAAGAAAGATAGAAGGAAGGAGAGAGAGAGAAAGATGGAGGGGTGAGGGAGGGAGGGAGGGGGATGGGGGAAAGAGAGAGGGAGAAACAGTGGGAGGAGGGAAGGAGAGAAGAAGGGAGAAAGGTAGGAAGAGGAAGGGGAGAGGTGGAGAAAGAGAAACTTAGAGGAGCCGAGAAGAACCCGAGCTCATCGCTTGAAAGGAAGAGCGGCCGAGGAAGGAGGGCGAGGCCGCCAGAGGAGGTGAGGGCGGCGCGCGCTGAGGGCAAGAGCGCGCTATCTCCGCGCAATTGTCCCAATGAGCGGCGCGACGTTTCCGAAGAGCGGGCGGGGAGGAGGGGGCGAGGCGGGGCGGGGCGGACGCGGAAGAGTGATAAGCAGGCGGCGTCGCGAGGCGTCGCGGGAGCCGGAAGCGCCTTATCGGCGCGCGCTCTGTGAATGCTCGCCCCAGTTGCCGCGCAGGTGCCACGTGCCTCGTACCGCGCCGCCTTCAGCTCTCTCTTGGGGGTTACCAGGCAAGGCCACCGCTGCCACGGCACGCTTTCTTCCGGCCACGCATGGCCTTCACCATAGTCGATCACGGCTTAGATTTTACTGGTGCTGTATGAGCCAGTTTTCATTTGACATTATGAAACCATTTAGAGTTACGAAAAAGCATGTTGTAAATTGTGAAGCCATGAAATTGAGAAAGATAAATTTCAAAATATGTTTGCGTAGTAATATCAAAAGTATTTGAAATCAGCTTTCCCTGCATTACACGCAAGCTGTCAAACGTCGGGACATGGATCATGGCACTTACTTCATTTACCAAGTATCAGTATTCTTGCAGGCCAACATTAACTGTGTAATAGAAATTCATAACTTCACCGTACCAAAATTACAATGGATTTACTTCATTGGGAAGTGCGGACGTTACTAATACAATTTCAATCAATTACACAATTATGACGTGAGGTTAATTACAAAATACATTAACCACTAAATAATACGAAGTGTTTCATGGCCTATATTTTGAGAAGTACAACTATTTCGTCATTTCCCTGGCATCTCGGAATTTGATGGCGCAGCGTAATGTAACCGAAAATAATTTCAATTAAATCGAATTCTGACGAAATTCGAATTAAATCGAATAGAATAAGACCTCACAAATCCAACAGAATGACGTGATTTTTTTCACTTTAATGTGACGGAAAAATGCAGTAGTACTCCCACGCGCACTGAATTCTCGGCCAACAAATCCATCCAGTACTCTATCGCTTCTCACCAGTTACGTTGAGTCCGCCTGCGCCCCTCCGCGACCCGAATTGCTGGGTTTGCCCTCCCACGCCTCCACGGGAAGCCTTCCCTGGACCCAATGCCACCGCCCTCACCGTCGCCGCCCTAGCCCTCGACCCCGCTCTCGCCCCCGTCCTCGCTCTCCCCCCCCCCCGCCTTCGCCTTCGCCTTCGCCCTCGCCCTCGCCCTCGCCCTCGCCCTCGCCCTCGCCCTCCCTTGTCCCCGCCTTCGCCGCCCCACTCTTGTTTTCCGGCAAGTCGTTCGCCCGTGAAAGTGCCCCTCCTCTGTCCCTGCCTCCTTGGGCTTCGCGGCGGGCCCTTTGTCGCAGCCGCCCCCGCGATCTCTCTGCCGTCCGCGCGTCCCCCGCCGCCTCGATTCCTCCTCCGACCCTCCCACGCTTTGAATTTCGATCGAGTTCCCCGGTGTAGCGAGACGCGGCGCGGCAAGGCGCTCAAAGCTACGTTTGACTCCGTTATTGGACGGAAGCACAATAAGGCGCCGTGTCTTGTGGCGCGGTGGAAATGAAAATAGAGCGCTTCATTGGGCGAGGGCCGCCCTGAGACGCTTCCCAGACGTGCGTTCGAGACCTCGCACTGCGCAAATCAATGCACACGCGGTAGGGTAAGGAACAAAAAAATCACACCTTTTTAAATTGAAAAAATAATGAAGTGACTATAAGTTCGAATAAAATTAGAATGTAGTTGACCATTTTGTGGTCATGTGGTAACACAAACGCCGTAACAGAGCGAAAAGCGAATCAGAAGCTTCGGCGTCTGTATATTGTTGTCCCAACAGTTAGGGGACAAATGTTATGAACAAATGAAAGAAACTTTACTAACAAATTTGTTACGAGAGTTTCTCGACACTCCTTTCTTTTGTTTGCCAAGTTAGTGTTGAGAGTATGTCGTAGACCAAGCAATATGCGGCAAAGCCACCCCCTTCACACTCAAATGCAAAGTTACATTCTAATTTTATTTGTACTATACGTATATTATTACAGTCTTTTACGTTACTAAACGTGACTGAACTTTCCCTTGTGTCCCTTCGCTTAGGGTATATCGGTTACACACACTGTTGCTCACAGAAGACTCATCCTAAATGAGTCTTGTTGTAGCAGTTCATTAGTTATAGTCAATTATCTGTAAGTGGCATAGCGTGTGCGATTGTTGATGCTTACAAAACTGGTGATGTAGAAATAAATAATATACAAATTACACTCCACTTGACGAATCTCTGATTTGTAAGAATGGAATAATTTTAAAGACCATCCAGTGCCGAAAAATTATAGTGTTGCTTCAGAACGGCACAGTTTTTCTAGTTACTGTTCTATTCTGGGCTAGCTATTCTGTTTTGAAACTCTCCCTTCCCAAGCTTGCCTCCAGTGGCGATAAAAAAAATATTTTCTAATTTTTCGTTCTCTTGCGTAAAGGTAAAATTGAAATGTGAGAATCTTAGTAATATGAGTAAAATCTGTTCCTATGTGAAAATTTTCACTGAAAACTTTGGAGTTGTTCTTGAAACATGTTGATTGATCTTTTCTGAAAATGCGTAATTTAGATCTATTATTACCAAATGGTTTTGAGTTTCCGAGCAACTTCATAAGAACTCATTTGAAGCACTTATACTTAAAAATGCAATAATGCGTAAAAACGCCAAATATTTTAATATTGACGATGTCAGACATAATTCAAAAAATTACATTTGCAATTTTATATTAGTTTACAAACGATACAAAATTGCAATTTTTGAAAAATTAAAAATTACATCAAAATTAATTTTAAGCCTTTTTCTTCGATGCAGTTAGTTCATAAAAATAAGAACAAATTGCAACATATTTTAAGAAAATCTTATTTTTAATATTTCTTATATTAATAATTTAAGAAAACAGCCACCTCTAGCAGAAAAATATGCACTACACGTACGTGAATAATGACATTAGCAGTTGTTCGACCCCAATACTAATAAATCGATTAATCAACTGTGGGAAATAAATTTAATAGAAGAAAATATAATTCTTCAATTTTGTAGTTACAGGAAGACGGTGGCATTGCTGATCTTCTGTAGTTTTGAAAATTCAGAGAATTCAACGAAAATAGAGACAAATGCCATTTTTCTTTTGTTTTTTCGTCTATCAGCAAAAAAAATCCATTTATTTGATGACATTATTTAAGAAATTTTGAAAAAGTGGTTTTATGTAAAATGAAAATATCTGAATCAAATGCAAAGGGGCCACGACGTAACCCAGATCGACTACGATTTAACCGCTGGCGTTGTTCACAGACGGACGGACAGGCGGATAGTCGGAGAGTCAGACCCACAAAACATGTTTTCTGCTTATACAGGTTAGAAGAAGTAATTTACTTCATATAGGAAAATGATTTAGCCACTTTTTACAGCCACTTACTGTATCAGGATCTCACAATGCGATTTTTTCTTATGAAAAATCGCCGTTTCTTCCGCAGCATTACAATTTTTACTCTACCTAAGTTGTATGTGAGAATGTTAATGAAGCAAAGATAAAGACAACGAGCGAGGATGAGTTTAACACGAAGATTTTACTATCCTAAGTTAATATTGTGCAGTAAAGCACAGCAGTACAGTAAGTAGTACATTACAGCAGCAATGCTACTCGTAACATCAGATGCAAAGTGTCTATGAGCAGACGCACATTTACCCACCAGAACACATATTGCAACTGTTGCACACCTCACAGACACACACTCGTCCAATTTTCACATGCCCAGACGCCTGTACTCAAAAGCAAACATGTTCCATCGGTCGAGGACGTGAAGAGCGTAGTTGAACAAATGTTGTAACTGTAATATGGGAACATCACACATTGTTTGAACCCCTCAAGAGCTGCGTTGTGGACTAGGGAATTTACATTCCAAGGCCGGACTTGGAAACCTGTTAGCCAATGTACTCAATTATATGGAATAAAACAACATCTATATTACTAATTTACAATTCATGCAAAAATTGAAAGAAAACTATGCAACTTCTGGCCATGTTAGAGGGGTTACGATATCGTTAGATACATTCTCAAACTGCACGTAATAATCAGTGCTTAAGATGGATCCACGTCATGCAAAATCAAGATTACCAAAATAGAACGTCCGACATTCAATACTTGCTATTTACTTGTTGCATTGTAGAACAGCAATTTTTTTTATTATTTTCGGATCTAAAGAACTCTTGTACTGTACATATACCAAACTTTGTCATTGCAGTAACCGTGAATAATGTTTTTCCTAAATTAATTAATTTATTACAATGTTTTACGAGAGTTTTTATTAGATGTACTTGGATAGTGTGCGCCACTATTTCCAATATTATTTTGTGTGGCTTAGTTCAACAGTATTTTCGCTGCCGAACGCCACAAGATAAACAAATGAACTTTTTTTAATTTTATCCACGTCAATATATTTTCATTAGCAACAAAGTCAGTTATTATAACCGCAACATAATTGATACCACCGAAGTCTATTTCTATGCAGCATTAAATTAACCTTCGGTCAGTCTGCAAGTAACGTGTTGAGAACGGGTGCGAAGCAGCAGCGAAGAGTCACGGGAGGCAAAGCGCAGTCGCGCGGCGGGAGCGGCGGGCGCGGGGGCTGGTAGCCAGTGGTGCGTGCGGCGCCGCGGCAGCTGATTATAACGTACGCGCGCCGTCCCGTGCCTGGCGGCCGTTAGGCCTCGCCATCCCTCAATCTGCCCACTCCCCCCCCCCCACCGGCCCGCAGCCGTATTGCGCTCTTGGCTAGACACAATCCCCCTGTGACTCCACCGTTGTTTTTTTAACTTAGTTATTTTTTCCTGACCCTCTTGCTCCTAGGCACATCACCATCCTAGCTTAAACTTCCCACATATCCAGTTAGAAAACTATGGTTAGTTTTAATGCGTCTTCGCTTCCGATGCCCTGGCTTTTCTCCTCCCACGGCGCCTTCACCGTCTGCCCCCAGCCTTCCGCGCGCGGCGTCTGGTGCTGCCAGCTTGTTTATTCGCACTCTGATTGGGCAAACCCGTGAACGGTGATGCGTGCGGCGGCGTAGGCGGCGAGAGCGGTGGGCAGGCGGTGCGGGGGCGGAGTGTGCGGGAGAACGGAGCGGGGCGCGGGGCGCGGGCGCGGGCGAGAGCGACGGTGAGGGTGAGGGCGAGGGCGAGGACATGGGTGTGGGCGTGAGCGTGGACGAGGACGAGGACGAGGACGAGGGCGAGGACGAGGACGAGGACGAGGACGAGGACGAGGACGAGGGCGAGGACGAGGACGAGGACGAGGGCGAGGGCGAGGGCGAGGGCGAGGGCGAGAGCGTGGGCGTAAGCGTGAAGCGAGGGCGAGGGCGACTGCGAAGTGGACGACGGGCAGCCGCGTTGTCGCTATTTATGGCGCCGTAAAGCACGCCCGCTGACAGCGCATGCACTCGTGCCGGCACGCGGAAATCGCACGCTTACTCGCGCGCACTCACTTCAGCACGCCCTCTCCCACTTCCCACACCCCCTCACCTGCTCTGCAGTACTTTGTAATATATTCGACCTATATGAATGAACTGATCACTCTTGAAAATCACTCTTTACTCTGTTGTGATTATTTGAACTAATCTTATAACGTGAATAAAGAGACAGCTTAATTTATTATTAATTAATCAATGTTCTAATATCATTATTGTAGAGTAAATAATCAGACAAGTCAATTATCTTGTTAGAGGTTATGCTAATTTACGTAATATTCATAAATATTCTTGCGTTCATTACTTATAAATAAAGTTCCTTTTGATTGCTATGATCATACAGAAATGCCGAGGCTAAAGAGAGCCACGCAATAGTAAACGTTGGTCGAAACGAAAAAATATTTCCTAAAATGTGTACGAACAACATATGAGTTTATTCAACAGAGTCAGTGTAGGTACACTGGTTACTTTTCAATGGGCGTTGTTCGTTCATCAAGAATCAATTTTATATTCTCATAAACGTTTCAGCAAGAAACGTTTTTCAGAGAACAAGAAGATTTTGGAAGAAAATCGTTTACCTAAATATAAAAAACATAGTGTAGACATAGTCTTAAAAGACATGTGTAATAACAAGTCATCCGATATAAAATCGGTTTCTATAAATCTGAAGAACTACACGAGTAATCTTTGCGGAGAAGTTTATTATAATTATTGCTCTATAAAAGTAATAAAATCAAAATTCAGAATGGAATAGAGTAAAATCAGTTCTTGTGCATTTATGTAATGCAAATATGCCGAGAAGAAAACTTCTTGGAGAAGTTGCAAATTCCCGATGACGTTACAGAGAAAGCTGAGTGTCGACGTTTCAAAGTGACGAAAACCCTGTGGGCTGCTTCTTAGGGCGTGCAGGATATGAACCGTCGTTCAGCTCTCCACCACCAGGCGCGCAATTGCTCTACAGTCTATTCGAATCGCTCCAAGCAACTCGCAAGCCACACACAGAGACTGGGTGAGACAGAGGGTGCGCCGACAGACTTTGCGAAGGCTGTCAGCTCATTATGAACAAACTCAATGAAAAAACTACGAAATGGTAACTTTATAAACATTTGTTTTCAAACTACCCGAGTACCAACTTATCCGTCCCGTTCATCTCCAATTCATTACTCATTCCGGTTCTTAGATCGTGCAGCTATTCGTATCCGTTTGAAGCGCAATTTGGCTCTCAGGTCTCGGCCGAAAATTACCCAGTGCTCTTCTCCTGTCCGTTTGCCTCCCCCCACCTCCCGAAGATACGAGGTTGCCTTCCTGGGGCTCCCCTCGTAGCCAGATAATTGAACGAAAAGGCCGAATCTGCTTATTAGGAATTTACATGAGCCATCACGTTCCGTAACATGTGATAAATCCATTAAAACTTGCGCGTGCGCCGTGGGGGGGGGGGCGGGGGCGGGTGCTGCAGAATTCATCGCGTCTCCCGGCGCGCGCTCCCGCATTCATGAGCGCCCGAATCAATCCATGCGGCGCCGGGGGCGGGGGTGGGGCGCTTCGGACTCCTCCCCGACGGTATTCCCCTCACCGCCATCGGTCTTCGAGCGCCGCCTTTCGCCTCGCTCCACCCAGCCGGCCGGGTTTTCCCCCCAGGAAGAGTTGGGAAATTTCGGGCGCTCCTTGGTCCCAGCACACGCGTTTCTTCCACTTCATTATCCGATCGTTATTCCGCATGAAACTGATAATTGTCGATCTTTCGATTATGTATTGTTCCTCGTAAGAATCGGGTACTGGATGTCCCCGATACTTAAGTCCCAGATACCCAAGTCCCAAATTTGCGTTAATGCCATCGAATTTCTGTTAGTAATTTTACCGTCTACTTTGAACATATGTAATTATTATTGATTAATTTCTGTTTTCATTTATAGCCATGACGTCCTGTTCTCTAAAAATGCAATTTTTCCTCCTTCTGTGTATCTCGCTCCGGCAAATCACTTGGTTGCAGCAGACGCGTTTCCTCCACTTCATTATTCCATCATTACTCTGTACAACATGATGTATTATTGATGTATTGTTTCCATGATGTATTGTTCCTCGTAACAATCGGGTACTGAAAAATTTTAATGTTGCGTTAATACTATCTCAAAATATACTATATATTTCCATAAGTAATTTTTTTGTATACCAACATTATAAATGACATTTTCTGTTGCAAAAAATTGTTCATGAAAGAGCATTTTACGGCACAAAAGATGACATATTAGCATTTTACGGCACGAATGATTTCGTCATCACACATTCAACCAATCGCAGCGGCAGGACAGTCTGCCACTGTTTTCTCGTACAATGTCAAATATACGAGCCGTCATAAGAAAGTGGTTTCGCAAAATCAAGTTAGAACGTCTTAAAAATTTATATTGAGGTTATACAAAAAATATCGTATGCGATTTGTTTATAATGTTGACTTATTGCATTCGTTTTGAAAATTCGCTCCTAACGTTGCTCGTTTTCAAAACATGCAACTCGTGCAAATAAGTTTAACATTAAAAACTAATTGCATAAACTACTATTACGTTCTACTTCAAACACATTTAAGTTATGATTAAGTCTGTTTAAATTTATAGACTTAACACCCAGTTCTTTAAAATTGCTATTTCTCCACAAAATTATTCACTTTTTAATGCATTGCTATGTTCCTCGTTTATTTTCCCCGTATGTTAACTGTGCAGTTTTCAAAAACGATGTTAGTCCGCCCCGTGCGTGCCCATCTCAGTAGTTCCCTCACCTTCCTTCCCTTAATTCCCTTCACTTTCTGCCCCTGGCGGCTGGGTCCCCGGCGCCGGCCACAGCCGCGCCACGTGTTGCCCGCCAAGCAAATGGCTGCACTTATCCGGATGGCACCCGCCGCAGCCGCCCTAATTTATTCTTGGGCGCCAGTTTGCGCCCGGCGATGCTGCGGTCGCCCACCCACGCGCCAACTCGCTGGTCCATACCCGGAGCGCCATCCTTCTCCTCTTGTAAGGGGTGGGTGCGTGGACGGACGCGTGGACGGACGCGTGGACGGACGCGTGGACGGACGCGTGGACGGACGCGTGGACGGACGCATAGACGGACGCGTGGACGGACGCGTGGACGGACGCATAGACGGACGCGTGGACGGACGCGTGGATGAGTGTGTAGATGGATGAGTGGTCAAAGGTGTGAGAAGGAGCGATAGAGGCTGGCGGTAGAGCCCATGGCTGCTCCTAACGTATGTGCACTGGGTAACTAGTTATGTGTACAACAATCCTCTGAATTTGAGTACCCCAGATTGGTTCATCGTGGTGTTGGAGATCGTAGTCCCTGCGGCTCACATCTGTCACAATATTTGTCAGAAATACTGGGAAAATTTAAATGATTGATTAGAGATTCCGGTCTGGCAAACTGCAACGTGGACGGACGCGTGGACGAGTGTGTAGATGGATGAATGGTCAAAGGTGTGAGAAGGAGCGATTAGAGGCTGGCGGTAGAGCCCATGGCTGCTCCTGACGTATGTGCACTGGGTAACTAGTTATGTGTACAACAATCCTCTGAATTTGAGTACCCCAGATTGGTTCATCGTGGTGTTGGAGATCGTAGTCCCTGCGGCTCACATCTGTCACAATATTTGTCAGAAATACTGGGAAAATTTAAATGATTGATTAGAGATTCCGGTCTGGCAAACTGCAACGTGGACGGACGCGTGGACGAGTGTGTAGATGGATGAATGGTCAAAGGTGTGAGAAGGAGCGATTAGAGGCTGGCGGTAGAGCCCATGGCTGCTCCTGACGTATGTGCACTGGGTAACTAGTTATGTGTACAACAATCCTCTGAATTTGAGTACCCCAGATTGGTTCATCGTGGTGTTGGAGATCGTAGTCCCTGCGGCTCACATCTGTCACAATATTTGTCAGAAATACTGGGAAAATTTAAATGATTGATTAGAGATTCCGGTCTGGCAAACTGCAACGTGGACGGACGCGTGGACGAGTGTGTAGATGGATGAATGGTCAAAGGTGTGAGAAGGAGCGATTAGAGGCTGGCGGTAGAGCCCATGGCTGCTCCTGACGTATGTGCACCAGTTATGTGTACAACAATCCTCTGAATTTGAGTACCCCAGATTGGTTCATCGTGGTGTTGGAGATCGTAGTCCCTGCGGCTCATATCTGTCACAATATTTGTCAGAAATACTCGGAACATTTAAATGATTGATTAGAGATTCCGGTCTGGCAAACTGCAAAGGGCCTTTAGTCCCGTAAGTTGGCATGTTCATTGCGAGAGGTGGCGGTGATCTTTCTCCACTGGATCCGGCACCATTCTTCCAGACAGCTTGCGGGGTTTTCTCCAACCAGGGATCTCCCACCGCTCAGGCCAGGATACGCTGTGGTATCTTGACAAGCATGGATGTGTAGTGCATGTAAGTGTGTGTGTGTGTGTGTGTGTGTCCCTTTGTTAAGGTACTACTCAGGAATTCGTTCAGGCTTAGGTTTTGATCGGAGAAACGACGGAAAACCACCGATCCGAGCAGCAAGCTGTTAAAATTCTCCTTCAGTCACCGGCTGAATTCGACGTAGCTATGTAGCTAGTTAGAAAAGCCTGCCACCCTCCAGAGTCGAAACCTATAACCTCCCGACCAGAGGTCCTGTAGTGGTATCAGTTGATTCCCGAGCCACGTAAGCCGGTAGGAACATTTAACGACGAAGTGTGACTGCAGAGAAGAGATAAGGAACTGTCTTGTGCGGTTAGCGCTTGTGGCTTCCGTCCAGCGCACAGATGTCAGCGCCTCCGCTGGGCTGAGTCTCTGCAGGTCCCACATTTGGTCCCCCCTCACGTCTTCCCCTTCTCGCTTGCTGCTTCTTTTCTTCCCCCTACGCGACCCACACCCTCCTCTCGTCCCTTCTCCATCTCCTTTCCCCTTTCCTTGCCCTCCCCCTCCGTTGCAGGGCGCGGGGGGGGTGCGCTCATTCTCGCGAGTGCTTCGGGCAGAGGAGGGAGGCGACAGGGAGAGCGTTTTTCGTCAGCGCGTGGGCGGCGGGCAAGAGCGTTTGCAGGAGCGCGGACAGGGGCGAGATCGGGGCAGTGGCCGTGGGCGGGTGCAGAGGCGGGGCGGCGGACTTTGGTGAGGGCGGCGGCGGGTGCTCGGCGGGGGCGAAGGCGGAGGCGGGGAGTTGGGCAATGCAAGCCAAAGCCCCTGTTACAACGTCGCCCTCTAAGCGCCCGCACTGCTATTTGCTTTGCACCACGCCGCGACCGAGTCGGACATTTGGGCCGCACGCCACGCGCTAATCGCATTCCCCAGCAACGTTGAGACGGTCGCCGTCACTAGAGAGCGACAACGGTAAATAAAGTATATTCTCCAGAGAATCTTGAACAAATTTTAATTTTATGAGGTGGGATTAATTTACTAATCCCGCCGTTGTATCAACTAATTCTCCCCAACTATAATACGAGTATTGCTAAGAAGGCGTGAAACATTAAAAATGCGGTGTTAAATTTGTCAAAGCGCTTGATAAATGCCGTGATGTACTCTTATATTTCTTAGTGGTATTATGCGAATAAATCACCGTGAAAGTCAATAAAAGTTTAAGTCTGTGATGTACTACGTAGTTGTGCAGTGCAACTATAATTATAGTTCCAAACGTTTTTAGGTACTTTTAATTTGCTAACAATATGTCGCATCCATAATTCCGTATCATAATTTTCCGTTACAAAGTATAATGACTACTAATAGACGATTACACAAAATTGTAGACGTATTAAAGTAAATTATAGTAAAATTCAAACATAAAATGTACACGAATTTCCCCTACCAGGGATTTACAAAGAGCGTTACCGTAATACCCAACGCAGTAATGGAGTGTCGCAGGAGACCCCGGCACCAATTTTTCACCATAATTTCCCCGCATTAAGGACAGCTCGGCTCTATTAATTGGCTCCCGTGCTGCACAGGGCCTAGATAATAGACATTCCCCGGTAATTGTGGGGCATCGGGCGGTAATAATGTCTGTATAAGCCCAACTATTTCACTCCCCGGGGCCGTTAGCCCTCGCAGGCTCGCCCTCCGCCCCGCGCCGCTCTCGCTTGGGCTCCCTCCCTATCGCTCCGTTTCCTCCCGTCGCCCTCTGGCCTCCTTCCGCCCGCCTCCTCGCCCACCCGCTCGCCCCTGCCCTTCGCCACAGCCCCGCCCTCTCGCTCGCTCGGTTCCCTCACTAACTTCTTCTTACGGTCGCCCACTTCCTCATCTATCCTCTCGCCCTCCCCCCTTTCGCCAACACCCACCCTCTCGCTGCTCCCGCATTCCTCAGGCCTCCTCCCCAGCCACGCACCTTCCCTTCTTCATGGAGCGGGTCGAGCGACGCGAGACGGGGTGGGGAGGACGGGGCAGGAAGCGGTGAGGCGGGGTGGGACGTGGCGGGGATGTGGGCGCGCCTGGGCGTGGTGGGGAGTGAAGGACATGGAGGTTAGGGAGGTTGGGCGTGACAGGGAGTTTTGGGGAGGCGGGGCGGCGGGGCGCCTGGGCGGGCCGGAGTAAGGCATCGATGCGGGGAATCAGAACGGGACGGTACAGGACGGAACGGGACAGGATGAGACTGGGCGGGGCGGTATGGAAGGTCTTGTGATGAGACGGTGAGACATGATGGGACGCGGCGGGGTGGGAAGGGTGAGGCGGGGTGGGACGTGACGGGGAGGGGCCAGGCGGGGCGGACGGAGGGGCCAGGAGGGGATGGAGATGAGACGACAGGGGATGGGAACAGGGAGAGCGGGGCACGACACGTTGAAGCGGGGTGGGTTGGAGCGGGGCGAGATCAGGCATGAGGAGCGGAATGGGGCGGGTCGGTGCGGAGCGAGGTGGGGCGGACGTTATCTGCGCTTCCTCTTGGGCGCGCGCGCGCTCTCTATCCGGGCCGGGCCGGGCCCCGCCAGCCCAGCTAGGCCCTCCGCCCCCGCCCTCGGCAGGCCCAATCTGTCGGGCGCAAGCTGTTACGCGGAGCCCTTCGTCCGCGTAATGACCGCTCCTAATCCCACAGATCTCCTCCCCCGGCCATCGCCTCCGGATCACGCGTCCGTCTTCGGCAACATTCTTCGGCGGCCGACCGCTCCACCCACGCCCTTCACTTCAACGCTTCATTCTTCAGTTTGAGGGACTCTTTCCCTCTGCAACTCTCACGAAATTTAATGCCAAGAGATAAAGCTTAAGACGGCGATTTTCTCAAGGCATTTAATGTTCATTTGTATCACTGTCGTTGAATTATTTTATTAAACGAATATGGTATAAATTATTATCGTATAAAATTCTTGCCTACTCAATAATATGGCCGAGACAAATTAAGATGCAATCAGAAAACTTAGTTTTATGATTCTTAAAACCAAAAACATTTTCTTTTCAATAGAAATTATTTTTGATGAATTTGCTAATTTTCAATTCATCCTAATTAGGATATCAGTTTTACTCACAATCCACATTTTATGCAAGTGCCAGAGTTTACTCCCAGTTGGATGCGAGTGGATGTTTGCTACATGGTAACGAACAGTTCCGCGAGAAGACCCCGACCGTGACGCCTAGAGCACGCACGAGTGACACTCGCAAACGTCCATTCGCATGGGAAGCTACAGCAGGGGAGGACGGCGAGGGGTGGAGCGGGAAAAGTGGGGAGCAGGATGAGGTGGAACGTGATGAGATGTGGTGGAGTGGGGCAGGGTGGAGAGGAGCAGGGCGAGGAAGAGAGGTCCGGGGCGAGGCGGAGAGCGGCTTGGCGAGAGAAACGGGGCGGGGAGGAGAGGAACAGGGCCCGACGGCTACGAGCAGGGTGGGGAGGAGAGAAGCAGGGAGGGTCGGATAGGAACGGAGCGGATCGGAGAGGAGAGGGAGCAGGTCGGAGAGGAGTGGGGCGGGACGACGCGGAGCAGGGCTGGACGGAGCGCGGCGGGACGGAGCAAGGCGAGTCGAAGTGAGGCACGACGGAGCGGGGCGGACGGAGCGGGACGGGACGGGACGGGCCGGGACGGAGCGGGGCATGGAGGGTCAGAGAAGAGCGGATGGAGCAAGGCGGATCAGTGCAGGGCGGTGCAGGGTGGGGTGGGTGGGACGGGACGGGACGAGACAAGACGAGACGAGACGGGACGGGACGGGACGACAGGACAGGACAGGACGGAACGGTTCTGGAAGGGGCGGGACGAGACGGGACGGGGCAAAGTTGTGCGGTGTGGGGCGGTGTGCAGCGAAGCGAGACGGAGCGGAGCGGAGCGCGATGGGTTTGGAGTACAGCAGAGAAAGGGCGAGAAGAGAAAGGGGTGACAGGAAGGGCGAAGAGGGGCCGGGCCAAGGCGGGGCGATGCGCGGGACGGGCTTTTGGACGGCCGCGGGCCACGATCAAAGGTTGAAGCCGCCCATGCTTCCTTGAACCAGAGCCGCCCACGGCCGCCCCCCCCCCCCCCGCACCTGCCGGAGACATCGCCCAGTCGCCCACCTGAGCTCAAAGCGGCGCGCATTAATCGCGAACGGCCTCATCTCGCTCTCCGCAAACACGTGCAGTACACGTGTCCGCGCGGCCGAGAAGCCGCCCGCCACGAGAAGCCCCGTGTTTAAACAGAGGTAATTGCCACCACAGCCTCCGCCGCCCCGCCCACAGTCAACAGCTGCGCGGCCGCCGCCCCGCCCGAGGTCGTCCCCACCGCGCCCGACCGGGCTCCCGGCAAAAATTTGACTCCGAGGAGATCAGTGGACGATGAGGGAGAAGTATGCAACTGTAAGGCACGCGTCCACTACATACCTTTCTGGATACTAATTAGCGATAGAAACAGTTCCTTTCTGTAAAAAATAGTTTCGATAAAATCTTAAATGTTTCAAAAATTTGAGACATTATAATGGGTAGTATTCATTGACAGTCGTTTATACAGTGAGGAACTTTCTACAAACGTGCGCGAAATATTACAATTTTAATCTTTCGAATCATTTTCTCGAGTAATTATGTGTCACTAGTATCTAACGCAGGTTATTTACAGCATAGTGTGAGGAACGTTCGTAAGTAAAATAGAGAAGAACTAAGAAAATTCTTTCAGCGTATTATTACAAGTTTAATTAAAACGCTGAAGCCTCTTAAGCTAATCCTTCAAATATCGCATTTAGAAGTGACAAGAGAGAACATTTCATATTATTTTACTAACCTACGCAGTCGCTATGAAGCAGGGAAAAACACGGAAGATCTACGAAAACAATATTGAGTGAGTCTCGTGGGTTAATTTGGACGACAGAATATAAAAATGAACAAGTAAGATGTCGAAAATCGAAGATGAACATAATTATTATTGAACACATTAAACAGTAATGCACAGATAAAAATCAGAATAATAAATTAAGTTGGACTAGTAAGAAGCATAGCATGTAATCTTGTCTAATAACACATAGGTAGAACGATCTAATGATGGAGATTCAGGATGTAGAGAAGAAAGGATTCCATTGCTTACGAGCTTCAATTAACGTTACCCATGGTCGTGACAAACTCATGTTCATGAATGCACATTGTATTTCTTGGGAATATTAAATAGGTCGTGTCAAGAAGCAAATCTCTACGAGATTGAATGATCCCGGACGTGACAACTGCTAAGGTAATTAGTCCCGTACTTGTAGTGCATGTTTTCCTAGTGAGGTGGCGATGATCTTCCCCTGTTTGGATGGCGAAATCCAGTGCCGACCTACCGCCGGATAGCGAGAAAAAACTCTATGAGGAATGAAAAAACAAAGAACTAATAATCTTTTTGCAAAGCTGGGATAAGCACTGTCACCCAAATTGACGCGATAGATATTTTCGTGATTTCCTGTAGCCGAGGGCTTGATTCCGCGCGGCGCCTCGTCTCCCAGCCCGGCTCAGCTCGCCCCCTCCCTCCCGTCGGCGCTTGCCCGACGCAACGCCCAGCAGACGGCGCTGACCGCGGCAGCGGCGGCGTCATCTGCACCTGGCAGCGGAGCCGCCGCGCCGCGCCGCCTCCTGGCGAGCGGGGCTGAGAGGGGGCGTGGCGGGACGGAGCGAGCCGGGGAGGAACAGAGTGGAATGGATAGCTGTAAAAGTAGTAGAATGAGGTTCGGATGGGGTGAAGGGGTGCAGGGCGAGGTAGATTGGGGTGGGGCGGAGTGGGATGGGGTGGGTTGGGTCAGGTTGGAAGAGGTAGGGTGGTACCGGGTGGGGATTGACTGAGCGGGTTGGGGCTGGCCGGAGAGAGCCGGAGAAGGAGGCGGGATGGGATGGGAGGCGGGGTAGTGAGGATTGGGGATAAATGGAGAGAGAGGCGGAGCGTGAAGGATGAAGTGACAAGGTATAAATAGTGATAGAAAGAGGTAAAAACAGTAGAATGTGGTTGGGACGAGGAGAGAAGGGGTGGGGTGGGGTAGGTTGGGACGGGACGTGCTATGCTGGGCGGGGAGGATCGAGAAGTAAGAGGCGGGATGGGATCGAATGGGAAGCGGGGGGGGGGGGTGAGTATTGAGGAGAAGAGAGGCGGAGCGTAAGTGGTGAACTGGGAAGAGGCAGAGCGGGGGAGGAGGGTGGAGCGTGAAGGGGAGGGGCGCGTATCCGCGCTGAGACAAGGTGCCTGAAGTGCCAGCGCCCTGTCCATAACGGAGACGGGGGAGCCCAACTTGGCAACATTTCCAATATGCCCGTTCACGCGGCCATCGCAGCACCGCGCCTGCGTTGCCGCTGACGATGCACAGTGGGCCGGAAGCAGCTAGATCTTCGCCACTCATTAACACGTACATTTCAATGCACTAAATTTACTAATTTTAAACACGAAGATTGTACACAAATAAAATGTTTATCAATATTGGGTGACTATACTTCAACCGATTGTTTTCTGCAAATCCGTAAGATTCACTTTCTTCTTTAGAGATGTTCCAGGGTGTATTATAGGTACTTCTTTATTTTCTTACAATAAAGAACATTCATATTTAACTCTGTTTTTAGGATCAATAAAAGTAAGATTATGACGCTACAAATTTCTGAAATCAAATATTTGGTTGTCTCCTGTTCTATACAACTTCATCCAGTAAAAAACTCTTTATGTAAATTTAAAAAAAGAAATAGTGCCAGTGGCTTATGATAAGAAACCAAGGCGAGAACAAATGGAACCACCTGCGATGGACCTCAGTTTCTAGAAAGCGAAGCTCCGTTTCTCGACAAAACTCACCGGGAGAGATGGCTCAAGGCATCTACTAACGTCCCTACATGCCTCTGACCCTGCATGCCTCTTAGGTCCTAGGTTCAAGTCCAGACGGTGGTTACACAGGTGGTCCGGACAGTAGCTAGGTTGAGTTGTGACTGTCCTGAGAAAAATTATAGCGTCCGGCTGCCCTGATGAGAAGTTTAACGTGTTTTCTTATGATCAATACCAGGTGCATGCCGGAGCGGTACCCACACAATCGGACCACGGACCGCGTGCGATCTTTCTTTCCCATTCCTTGTACTTTCCTACCCCTTACACACACACATACACTCACATTTACTACACTACCATACACGTCGGAAGACCGGTCGGGAGATTAGACCTTCTCCTGTCTGGGGCGGCGGCAGCTGGTGGGAGATCGCTGGTTGGTGAAAACCCGGCTAGCCGACGACGGATCTCACCATCCAGCAGAAAAAGATCACCGCCACCTCCCAAGCAAAAACAGTGCACCACACTGGCGGGACAAATGACTTTAGCAGTTGACGCGCCCGGAATCAACCATCGGAACTCAATGACAGAAGCCTTGCAGGCCAACCGTGTCAGGTTGGGAGCGCTGCCATCGGCCCCATTGCTCGCCCGCTCTACGAGTTGCAGCCAGTTCGCGCAGCCAATTTAAAACACGTCACCGCCACGCGGACGGCCCGCCGGCCGGAGATTAGGCGGGCCAACTTTCTTAATCTCCGCGGCGCTGTTAAGACAATGCACGCGAAGCAGAAACACACACGACGGAGCGTGTTCGACGGCGACGCGCGATTTCAAACGGAAGCCACGAGCCGTCGCGGGCCGGAAATTCGGCGCCCCAGAGCGCCGCGAAACCAATTTCGCTTTAATAAGCGATTTAAAATCAATCCACGAGGCTAATGAGGCGACCACCACAGCGCGCCGGTGGTCCTGGAACGCCGGCTCGGAGACGCAGGCCAGCGCTGCCGCCAGGTCCTCTGACCCACAGAGGGAGGCCGGCCTTCGCCGCGCACGAAGGCGCTCAGACGTCCGTGAACTGCAACTGGGATGCATGCACACACGAACAATACGAATTTTATCTTATGTCCGCTATTTCAATACCTTAAATAATAATAATAATAATAATAATAATAATAATAATAATAATATTAATAATTATAATAATATTACGACCGTCGTCTGCTTCGAGGAGGTTGCAAGTTCAAGTCCTGCTTAAGCATGGTAGTATTTGTGATAGTTCCTTCACTCATCATCCTATCACTTCATGATTCAAGACTGAATGACCTTGTCTTGCGAAGGGATACAGCCGAAAAGTCGATCCCCATAATTACACACGTCTCTCTCCAGGATAGAATATGACTGGGCCTCGAAGGAGATCTTGTAGCATGGTCGCAAATGGCCGATACAACGACAATAATAATAATAATAATAATAATAATAATAATAATAATAATAATACTAATAATAATAATAATAATAATAATAATAATAATAATAATAATAATAATAGTGTGCCTATTGATTGACTGGCCATTGGCCTGAACAACATTTCACGTTCAGATTTTCAGGAGAACATTTCTACCAAGGAAAGGGATTTAAAGAGCCCAGACACACGTGGGCGAAATACTTGTAGATAGGTTTTAGAAATATTTTCTTCTCGATAATAATGCTTATTTTTAGTTTTAATACGATTTGTAGCCGCCATAAATACATTACTGCACGATCATTTTAAGTTTTTTTTGTTGCAAATATTACATGAACACCGAAGTAAAAGTTTTAAGCACTTACAATTATAACGATAGGTCTCTATAACATGTCTCAAAACGAAATCGAGTTACAACGATAATATAACTGATATTATACGTTTAACAACACAATAACACTCATATTTCTGCAATATGTAATTGCATTATTATGGTAGTAATTATTTCAATCACATTTTATTTTACTATAATATGTCCTACTTACTGTATGTTTAAAATATTTGTTTCGAAGCATATTTAAGTATTTTAAGTAAACTAAAATATTTCCTTTTTTGCAGGTGAGTATTCACTTGAGGAACTTTTCAAAACAACATGATGGGGTGAGTTATCACAAGTAATAACTTTACATATATTAGCTCATGGTAAACATAAGGGATAGTAAGTAGTCAGATCCTCAACGTAATCTTCCACACCTACGTATGTTTACGTTTACTGAGTCGATATTTTCCAATTCGGTAATACTAATGGTGCTATTTTTTTGATATCTCATTAAATTCAATGAACTTTAAGATTTATTAGTTTTTTTTAAAGATTCTCATTAATTATAACGTTTGAGGTTTTCTTGTTCCTTATTTTGATTGCCAGCCAAACTAATTTTAAAACAGTTTAATTGAACATGGTAAACATTGATTTAAACTTCACACATACTCGTTATAAACTATATAGTTCACTGTACTGCACAACGTTTTGGAGAATGTTCTTCTCCATCTTCAGGTATGTCTACCTGATGGAGAAAATTATGAGAGACGGAACGTTGAAGAGAGAGAAAGATGAAGATGTAGAGAGATAGAGTTGTCCGTCTTTAGTTACTTTGATGTCTACCTGAAGATAGGGCAGCAGAGCAGTAAAGCTAAGTAATATTACCCTATCATGAATATATAATGTTGGGTAGAGAAACATTTTAAATTTTTAAATACAATTATTAAAATAAATAAAACTTTCTTCAAAACATTTCCACTACGTAGGAAGTAGCATGTTAGTTTCAAGAATAATCAGAAATGATAGTAATCTAAGAATGTATTTTGCAACAAATGCTATCATTAACTTACTGTTCAATAATCATGGAAACAAGTAAACAACATTTCAAATAGTTTTTATTAATTCAAAATTATTAATTTAAGTTTTATATAACCAAATGAATAGGATAAAACGTTCAATATTAACTAATTAAAAGTTAACGAGCTAGATTAGAACTAAGAGTTCAAATCTATTTCATTATGAAAAGTTAGGAAAATGTTTAGATTGACAATGAAAACAAAGGATGAGAAAAGTAAGAAACAAATCAAAATTTAAAAAAGTTCTATATTCTTGATTATAATAAATTATAATACAGCAAAATAAATACAAAACACTCAAAGCCAATGTCACGGTAAGATATACATTTTTTTAGTAGTGTTTAAGGTCAAATGCACGATAATATCTTTCGAATACACAAAGACTATTGGCGGGTCACATTTCCCTCTTTTAAATTGACAAAACATATTTCTTCTGCTATTCACAATGAATATAATACAATGATATTCTTTAAAATATTTTATTACGAAGAAAATATTTATTGTTGTATGACGATCAACCATGAACGAATGACTTTGCTAGGACGCAGCAAAAATTAAATAGTCTTTCAAATACACTGAATCACAATATTACGTAAAACATAATTCCACTTATTTTTTGAACAACAAAAAAACACTGAAATCTGAAACTGATAATTTGAAGAATCACTTGTAAACTTCCGGTGATAACTGGTAATTTTTAAGCTTCTGTCAGAAAGTAAACACGTTAAAATTCAACATCAAATTCTGATTGAATGTGAATTCGTTAGTGAAAAACTACAACAATGCCTTAGATAATAAGTAGATTATTTTTTATTCCAAGTTCAGAATTAAAATTATTCAAATTCCCCAATTGTCCAATTGGTCCCGAACGTTCACTAGATGAAATTCCCCAAAGTCGAAGAGTACAACTGATCCAGAGTGACTTCCAGCCGAGTGCTGTGTACCTGAAGCGCCGTGTGCTTAGCGTGCTAGGCGAGCGGGCGCGAGTGCGGGCGCGGGCGAGGGCGAGGGCGTGGGGTCCTGCGTCGGGAGCGCAGGCTGTGGGGGCCCTGCACTCGTACGCACTGCGCGCCCAAGCGGTGCAGGCAGCTGACGCGGCTCACGAAGCGAACGTCGCGCGCGGGGGCGGCGGCGGGGGCGGCGGCGGCGGCGGGAACGGGCTCCTGGACGTCGGCCACTCGCTCCACCCTCCGCGCCGCGGCGGCCACGTCGAGGGCGAGGCACAGGGCGAGGCAGAGCGCCAGCGCGGACAGCAGCGGGCGCGCGGGCGGCATGGCGAGCGACGAGTGGCCAGCGCCGCCAATACAGCGCGCTCCTTATCGCGCCATTAGCGACGGCGACGGCGTCGGCGGCGGCGGCGGAAGGGCGCACAGGTGCGGCGGCCGCAAGCCGCTTCCTCCGATCGCCAATTACTTTTAATTGCGTTTCCTGCCCTCTGGTAGCTCGTTCAACACCATTTTCAAATGCATTCCCTTCACAACGCCCTCCGAAACAACGATAAATTGCATTCTAATTTCCTATGGAGTGATTAGTGAGAGAGGATAATACACCACATTTTTTTCTAGACAACTAATTATCTTGGCCCGTCATTGATTTGCTTGTGTCCATGAAACATAAAACGACTTTTAGCTCATGACTATGTTAATACGATTTAATATTTTGAATACGAACGGGGTCAGTGACATTAAATCGTATTATTTTATTCACGTATTCTTAGCAAATCAAAACCAATCTAATTATTATCACTATACCTTAAAATATTTTCAACTAACTCAATAAGATATTCAAATACTTATAAATATTGTTCAATTCAAAGCACTTACGAAGATAAAATCCCGCATTTCTTATTCAATACAGAAAGAGCAAAACATCGGGAAAACAAACCGCATTTAAATCATTCAAATTGGAAATCTCGCTACGAATACTGATGAAACAAATGAAAACATTTCCTTTCATTGAATTCTAAAAACAATATTGTCTAATTATACAGTACCGTCAGACATTCAGGACACTGACATTAAACAATTTGGAAGGGGTGTATTTGCTGTGTTACTGACAATAACAAAGGCTGATTTTCAGAAAGAAGTAAGGGAACATGTAAATACTAATATGATATCCCCTAGGTAATTTTATTTACAAATTCCATCCATTGTAGTGGATTAACTCTACACCTAATATTCGTGCAAGAAAAATTATGCACTTTAGACAAACAATTCCTTATTGAAGTAATAATATATTTTTCGCTCATCGTAGTCGCTAATTATAGTCAAAATCAGATAAAAACAAATAAATGAATGTTATTGAAGAATTGACAAATATAACAATATAAAATAAATCATTTTCAAAATACTTGTTACGAACGTGGAGTTTCAATAATTGATACGAGAGATGCAACAACTAAAATTAGTTCATGACGCAAACGCAGAATCAACGAGAATGGAACTGGGTATATTATTGTGTACTGGGTATATATATATATATATATATATATATATATATATATATATATATATATATATATATATATATTGTGTGCACATCGATTTTTTCATGAGATTACAAGAAACGGAATAGTGTCCACACTTTCCGATTTTCCGGGTAACGCAGACAAAATAATGTTCCGCAATGTACAAACTAAAAGAATCGCTGCGCGGCTAACGCCTAGGGCGACGCGTAGGCGTCCCACGGGAACCGGCCATTGCCGGTGAATTTGGGGGGTGGTCTCATTGAGCCTCCTTTGTCGTCTTTCACTTTCAACTTCGGCTGCTCGTTCTGGTGGGTAGCGTACACGACGGCGGAGCCGTCGACAGCCAGCGGCGGGAAGGCGCAGCTGCCCCTGGGGCGGCCGATCTGCGGCGAGCACGTGCCGTGGCACTTGCGCACGCACTCGTAGCCGCCGAAGGGCGCGGGCTGCAGCGTGGGTTCTCCGTCGCAGACGCAGTCGACGCCACGGAAGGGACTGAACGGCGACTGCCGATCCAGGCGGGCGCACGCGCACAGCAGTTGGCCAGCCTGCACGCACTGCTCCGCGGGCGAGAACCACCGGGGCCGCACCAGCACGTGGGTGGCGTTGCAGCGCGGAGGCGGCGCGCACTCGCCCACCAGCCGGCCCGCCGCGTGCCAGTGGTAGAGGCTGGCGCGCACCATGCCGGCACACTGCAACCACACCGTCATTTTCGTACGACCCAGGTCACTGTCGTCACCGCTCAACATTCGAGGGCGGAAATTCCTAAAGCATTTTACACTTTAAATAATACGGATTAATGCGTCTCGCTTTGTTACCATTTGTAACTATTACGAACGTATTATTGCTTATTTGAATGAAATGTAGCTCACCCAACACATCTTCTGCATTCTAGATATTTTTATACACTCGTCCCTACCTTTGTTTTACTAACCCAACCGTAAATACATTAATCCTTATCACTCGTAACAATGATATAAATCACCACCTTTTGTGTAACGTATTTGTCACTTTTGCACTTAGACATGTTTTAGTTCTGTACCAAAACATTCTCCAATTAACGAAAACAAATTATTTATTTAGTTATAACTTTAATTTATTATATATATACACCTACTTAATTCATAAACAAATAAATGAACGATCATTAAATGGTGGTACGTTGGGGCAAAAGGTTTTTGAGGAAGAATAGAAGATTTTGATATGTTTACATGAAAAATTGATATGAAAGATTAGAGAACTCTCAGAAACAAAGTGCACAATCTCTTATTTTTATGGTAAATATTTCTTCATGGATTCGATTCGCCTTTTCTGTAATCTCCGCACGGGAAAAAGAAGTTCATGATGAAGAATCGATAGAAACGCTTAAATTTATTTTTACAATATGTTTCATTATTGTCGTTTTGATAAATCAAGTTATGATTTCTATTAAGCCTGTTAAGTAATTCAAAATTTACCAGTGTGCATGCATTGAGACTTCCCACGCATTTATTCTACATTCATTTCAAAATGTTCCAGGAAGATCCGAATTAAAATAATGCTGTCCGTCACATCTGTAAGAACTTCAACTTCACCAAAAGTAATATCATTCTGAACCCTCCAAAAAGTATTAAAATTATCTTATAATATTGAAGGGGTATTCGACAAAAAAATGGTCAGTTTCCCACCAGCAGTCATAGGTGAATCGAAGGACAACTTACTCGCTCAAAATGGTGGTCTTCCTAAGGGATGGTCATATGAATACAATCCGGTTATTCGATTATCGTATGTAATATACTAGTAATTAAACAAAACCGCGGTTTATCTCAATATTTTCATGTTTGAAATAACGTCTGTTTGTTAAAGAGACCGTGGTCGGTTCCTTCCGGCTGCGACCCGTAAACTACCCGTTCTCGAGTAGTTTTCCGTGTTTTCTCCGATTAATACCAAGCGAATGCTGGAGGTGCACAGGCAGTAACTCAACCATCGGGCCTTAGGATGGCGCACAATCTTCCCTTACTCACCCTTACCCCCCTCACCACTTGCTATGACCACACTGACAAGAACTACACTACCACTCATATCGGGAGACCATAGAGGTTGACGCGGCTAAGGCTGAGATGCGAGGAGGCGTAATCTCCCACACGTCGAAATGTATGACGTCACCCCATTTCACGTACAAGCGAGAGACAAAGAGTGCTACCTCAAGAGTTATGTACAACGTATCAGACATTTATGGGTCTAAGTATCAGGGCAGTTGATGTGAACACGAAATAAATTAAACCTCGTATCAACATGTCTTATCTCAATATTTCCAAATCGGAAATAACGTTTTATTGCTGTAGGGATAATGAGAATTCTGCTGTGACATTGTGGACGTAATTACATGAAGAAATAATGGAAGTGATCTCCGCCAACTTGATATTAAGGTACTTCCGTTATTTCTTCATGTTGTAAGGAGCTCATTTAATAGCGCGGCCTTAGCCATAGCGATGGCGGGTTGCTGTCGCTAGAGCCATACCCCGTCCTGTTGTTTGCATTGGCTGCCCAACCGCTCGCAGGGGACGTCAGGGTCGCCGGGGAGGTGAATCAAGGAGTCGAAGAGGCAGTTTCTCTCGTCGTCGCCGCAGCGGATGGTGCAGCCCACCGGCGCGGGCGCCATCTCGCTCAGCAGCCTCTGCATGTTCTCCACCTCCCTCGAGGGGTACTTGCTGCACTGGCTGTGGCCTTGTTTGGTCGGGGCCGCCGCTCCCGCCAGCGACAGAGCCAGGGCCAGGGCCAGGGCCAGAATCGCCACCGCCGCCACTTCGAAAGAAGCTCTCGCCGACGCTGCCATGGCGCACCTGAGCTCTCACCTCGCTCTCCGCTCCCATCGGACGGGCGGGCGGAAACCAAGCGCCGATACGCGCTTCCGGCGCCCCGTCCCCCACTCCGCCTTTCATTCACTCGTTTACATTTTCAGCTAGGCTCGCAAATGAGGAAAATGGCTTGCAAATCATACATATTCGTTCATTTCTTCACTATATTTACATATTAGTACACTTCTTTCTTAAGTGGTTTCTAAATTTATTATTATTATTATTATTATTATTATTATTATTATTATTATTATTATTATTTATTACATATGCTGACCTGGATGGCTGAGGTGGGTATAAGGGCGTGTATTGACTCCGCGCTTCGGTCCGAAGGGTCGCGGGTTCGAGTCCCTCCTAGGGCATGGTTGTTTGTCCCTTGTCTCTCATGCATGTGCTGTCGGCCATAGCCTCGCGTTCTCCTGACCCCAGTTCCGATAAGTCTGTAGGTTTGTTTGTGCCTAGTGTATGGTCGAATATGCGTCCCATGGGGACGTAAAGGGTAACCAGCGGTCAGCTGGATACAAGCCGAATAAGATTGTGTATATAACAAAGTCGTTTTCACAGCATTTAGGCAGCATTTACAGCAGAACCAAAATTGATTATCTTTATTTTTTATTCATCTTCACTCTGAATAGCAGAATAACTGTTAAAATTAGGGGGGAAAATCACTGGATAGCGCTGTAGAACAAAACTAAATATTCATGTCAAATGCAACACGCAACACACTCGGCAGGATTTTTAAACATCTTTATCGTTAAGTAACTTCGAAAATACGTTCTAGTGAATTAAAATCTAAAATTTTGAGGTTAAATTCCTCAAAAAAAATTTCTCATAGAGTAATCTACAGATCTTTTTTAGCATCCTATTACATTTTTGCCGGGACAGTGGGGAGAGGGAATACCTCAATTATGACAACTGATAATTCTGCTTCGTCGCATTTTAGAATCTTTCTCTTGTTATTGAATAGATCCGCATGCGGTAAAAAGAAACAATTAATGTTATATTCTTAAGAAACCTAGTGGTACTACAAAATCACATACTTTCTCGCATTTATCAATTTTCAATTTTTCGAAAATTCAGAGAGTTCAACGAAAACGAGACCCGCGCCAGCCTTTTAAACGTCTTTTCTTCCATCCGTGGGGAAAAAAAATTCAAAGAAAACAAATAGATTAATTTTCGAGATATCTTTTAGAAATTGTTAAAATGTCAAGCACAAAAAAAGCACAAAAAAGCACAAATTGCGCGAAAAATACTCGACTACTTAAAACATTGCACATAACCCATTTTAAGGAGCTGATTTTTTTTTCACAACAGACTATCTGAGAGCAAAATCTCTATTTCAATTTTGTAGTTTTGAACTTTTTGCCGTTTTCAAAAATATGAAGAGATCTCCGAAAATGAGACTAGCATCAGAAATGTACCGTCCTCTGATAAATAAGAGGAGAATATTAGAAAAAAATTGGTGCCCTTTAAAAAAAATATAAAAAGAAATTAAAATTGTCTGTATTTCGCGCAACATTACACAAAAACAACTCGTATTTTTGAAAATATCAACATGACCACATTTAAAGACCTTTAAAGAACAGATTTTATTTAAGAAAAACTATCTTCACTATTATAGTTGTAGAAAGACACCCCAAAAATTGAACTTTTGCAAATTTTCGAAAAATCTTTCAACGAACACAATACCTGCACCATTCAAGTTTCAAATATCAAGTTTGAAGAGACTCAGCTGAACGGAGCGATGACCACAGACGAACAGTATTTTGCCCTCACTAAATTTTTCCGTATCAAGAACCCATAAAACATGGATCCTGGCTACATCGCTTTTTAGAGGAATTAATTTACAATGTATACAAACAGGATTTACTTACTTCTTCGTTAGCAGAGCACGGCAGAAAGAATTTTTCTGCCGAAAATACGCCGTTTTCCGACGCATTATTACATAACTTTCTCATCTTGAAACGTGCGAGAAAGTAAAAAAAATGCACACCTCAAAATCTCAATCAGATGGAGTTATGATCAGAAATATGAAGGATAATTATTTGATTAATAATATGAAAAAACATTCAATTAGCATTGTAAAACTCGCCTATAAATTTATAGTTACTTCGCAATCATATAAACCGTTTTTCAAACGAGAAAATGGGGGGGGGGGGGGAAATACCGATATTTTCTGAACAAAATGTAATTGTTCAGCTCGTACGTATTAGCAACCACCAATTAGAGAACTAATCTGAAGAATTATCAAACCCAGAGACCGCAGTCAGTCAACTATCGATGTGGCAACACTTCCTTTGTGAAGTTCACCTGCTTTGCCCATTCGAAGAAAGAGAATGCCTAATCAATTCCGTTTCCTCCTCACTAACAAACTGTATCCGTTTTTCCCTTAGCATGCGAAAGGATGGTAATGAGTTGAACAAAATACTCGCAATTCACAACAATCAACGATAATGTTCTAATTATTAAGGTATTTTTTAATTACTAATTAAATAAGCCCCTGATATGTACTTAAAAATTACTATGAAAATAATACGTTCATATTGATTGCAGAATAGTTTTAGTTGTAGTGAAGCTATTAAAATAAGTACTTTTGTAATTTAAGAATGGATGAATCTAGAATTTATGACATTGCTAAGGAACACTTTACTGTCTTGTGTCGTGTTAGAGTTTTTGAAAATTACATGGTATAAAAATAAATGGAAACACAAAATACTATCAAACTCAATAAATCAACTTCCTTTTAAATTCCACTCAACTAATTAATTATTTTCACAATATGGAACTGATAAACACTCTATTTTCCCGAATTTAACTACAGCATACACAGCTCTGTATGTTACATATATTCTTAATTGGCCGCAGGGTGAGCATGTTCCCATAAAACAAAATACAACACCTCTCCCATCACTACGCGCTGGCAAAGGACCAGGGGATATTGGAAGTCAGCTGACGGCTGGTCCAAATAGATTAACCCTTCCGCCCACGCGCCGAATTGCCCTTCGCGTTTCCACATTCAAGATTGCTTCGTTACGTACATGCGGGAATTGAAAGGTCCCCGCCCGAGGCCGAAGCAGGACACCAACCTCCTCCTCCCCCCACTCCCCATGCAACAGACACACTCAAGGTGGGATGCAGGCGCTGGTGTTGGGGTGAAGTCTCTGCCGCGATGAAATTGGATGGCCGACACCAAAGGCGAGATGTGAATGGTAGAAATAGTAATAATAATCGTTGGTGGAGGTGGTGTGGATAGCAGAGATAGTGGAAATTGTGGAGATAGTGGGGATAGTGGCGATAGCGGTGCTAGCGGTGATAACGGTGGTAGTGGAGGTAGTGATAGTGACGATAGGCGTTGTGAATGTCGTCGCGGTGTTCTCGTGAAACTAAAGGCATTCTGATTTAACGACTGGTTAGCCTTCACTTCAAGTTAACCTAAAGAGAGTTAAAAATATGTGCACAAACGTCACATTTCGGAGGTAGTTAATATTACTTCAAAATCGATTTTAAAAATTCGACTTACGGAATTCCATACTGAGCCTATATTTTTTTTAAGAAATTTCCGCTCTCTTGTTCTGGTTAAATTTTTGAAGTTTATAAACTTAAACGAAAAAAAAATGACATTTTCATTTCGGGCTGGCGGGCGAACGGGCGGGCGAACGAACGGGCGGGCGAACGGGCGGGCGAACAAACGGGCGGGCGAACGAGCGGGCGGGCGAACAAACGGGCGGGCGAACGAACGGGCGGGCGGGCGGGCGAACGAACGGGCGGGCGGGCGAACGAACGGGCGGGCGGGCGAACGAACGGGCGGGCGGGCGAACGAACGGGCGGGCGAACGAACGGGCGGGCGAACGAACGGGCGGGCGAACGAACGGGCGGGCGAACGAACGGGCGGGCGAACGAACGGGCGGGCGAACGAACGGGCGGGCGAACGAACGGGCGGGCGAACGAACGGGCGGGCGAACGAACGGGCGGGCGAACGAACGGGCGGGCGAACGAACGGGCGGGCGAACGAACGGGCGGGCGAACGAACGGGCGGGCGAACGAACGGGCGGGCGAACGAACGGGCGGGCGAACGAACGGGCGGGCGAACGAACGGGCGGGCGAACGAACGGGCGGGCGAACGAACGGGCGGGCGAACGAACGGGCGGGCGGGCGAACGGGCGACGGGCGGGCGAACGGGCGGGCGAACGGGCGGGCAAACGGGCGGGCGAACGGGCGAACGGGCGGGCGAACGGGCGGGCGAACGGGCGGGCGAACGGGCGGGCGAACGGGCGGGCGAACGGGCGGGCGAACGGGCGGGCGAACGGGCGGGCGAACGGGCGGGCGAACGGGCGGGCGAACGGGCGGGCGAACGGGCGGGCGAACGGGCGGGTGACGGGCGGGTGACGGGCGGGTGACGGGCGGGCGAACGGGCGGGCGTCGACTTTCACCTGATTCGCCACTGCTGCGCCCGCATAGCTCCGGACCTCCGCGCCTCGCTCCACGCTCCTCGCCGCCCGGCCCCTTTAAGCCGCATAATTTATAGGGGTGTTACCTCGCGCGCCGTGTCAAGCGCGTGTCCGCAAAAATAAAACACGCATTTGGCGGGCGAGCGGCGCGTGTAGAGCAAAGTGCGTTGCTGCGTCGGGGCAACAGTGCAATGCGGTGCCGGCCGCTGCCCCCGCCTCCTGCCCCGCCCACCGCGCCCTTGGGGCCGCTTGCAGATACGGTTTCTCTCAGGGGCATGTATGGGGGCGGAACTCTCATTACGTCAAATAGCTATCTATCGTATCATATTCGTGGAAATTATTCTAAGCGATTTAATATTTTTTAAAACGACTTTCCTATTAAAGAAGACGATATAATGAAGAATTATACGCTTATATGAACTAATTACAACTACCTTTTTAGGAAAACAAATACTATGAAAACAATACAAAATAGGGATCTGCATGAGTTTAGCAATTTGAGTTAGGTACTGCCTTAACCTTTATTTTCATTTCATTACGCATTTGATGGCACTAACTTGTAATTCTCAGATAAATTCTCAGATAATTGATTGATAAATTCTCAGGCAGTGACCTGGAACCCATACATAATAAGGCTGTCTTAATCGTAAATAATCGTGTCCAAAAACATTCGATTTTTAATCAACAAGACGAATGGGAATTATACATACTTCACATAACTGGTGAAATTGCATTTCCAACTAAACATGTAGTTATTTGACATTATATAAATGTACACATTTAAAATAATTTTTACAATTGATTCATGCAAGATATCCGCAATCAAATTTCCTCTTTCCATCTATTTTCATGTTTTATTTGATTTCCTTCTTGGTCAACCTTAATCACGCAAACACTCTTCTCCTAAAATTAACTGAACTTCCTAAAGCAAGTAGGTTTTGGGTTTATTTTAATCACTTCTCTCTCAGGAAACCTCAGAAAAATTCATGTTGGTATTGTACTATATTCAAGCATTCGTCTCTTCAATCCATGCCTATTAAGTTTTCTAATTCTATTTTGACATTCAAAACTCATTTTCTCTATCCTTATATTATTGTTCTGATCGTTTACCCTATGTTTCCCCAAACTTGAATAATTATGAGTGGTTACTATTGATTAATTATTATCCATGTAGTCATAACACATTCCAATAATTAAATCTTGCAATCTTCTTAAAAAATGAATAATTTGGGCTTCATTAACAGATTCTCAATTTTAAATGATAAAGGAATATTTCATCCATTTGAAACAATTATCTTTGACTATCCGTTCCATCGAAGTTTTCAAACAATGAAATTATTGATGTGGGGTCATAATATACATGGAAAACGTTTCTTACCGTAATATTTTCACTTACACAACTGCTATTCCACAACCGTTACTCAATTGTTCTATCTCTCCAGACAGAGCGAGTTAATTTGCTTATTGTATGAACTCCCTTTCTGTCTTCGAATAATTATGTTAAAGTAATTTTTAATCTTGATGACTTATCTCCAGGATTTCCTTCAGATTCGCTGAAAAATTGGACAATCCCGCAAATGAAGTTATGTATGTTTGCTTCATTATATTTTAATGCTGTAATTGCTTTTCTCAATTTCATACGCAGAACTGTTGAGAAAATGTTTATAAATTTTCACGAATAAATGAAATCAATAACTGATTAATAACTATGGTTTGAGCACATAAACACAAATATTTTAATTGAAACTTTATTTTCTTTATAATTTAGGGAGAGAAAGTTTTAGAAAATAATCATGTAAAGATTCTACATGATTGAAAAATGCATTTGGGTCTTCATGCACACATAAGCGCAGGCGTTTGAATGCTAGCTCATCGCATTTTCTGCCTGTATATTCGTGAATGAGAGAGAGTGAGTGAGTGTGTGTGTGAGAGAGAGAGAGAGAGAGAGAGAGAGAGAGAGAGAGAGAGAGAGAAAGAGAGAGAGGAGATGGGAGGAGAAGAGGGGAAGAAAGAGACACAGACGAAGAAGAGAGAAGGAGACAGATTCAATTCCAGTGGGAACCTTTGATTAGGAGAAAGCTGACTGGCACTATGATTGCGTCGTATAATAGAGCTATAGTGTGACATTGTTCACTGATCAATAAAACTTCTTGTAGCAAAGTACATGCTGGAACTTTTTATTTGATTATCAAGAATGATCGAACATTTCTAAAATAAATGTTTTATAGAACAAAACTAAGGAATAATTTTTTTTCGAAATTAAAAACACAGCTATAGTGGAAGTCCGGAAGATGTCAGGTATACAATAGGTTTTAGAAAATGTCACTTGATTCTTTTTTTTTATAGTGATACTTAAGAGTTCCTACGATTATGATCGTTTATACCTTCTAATGAAATAGATACTCGACATCGAAAATATATGCTGCCATTAATATTTGAAACAATTTTATATTCCTAAGTTTTTAGTTAAAAAAGCATTAACACCAAAAAGATTGCGTTTCAAAAGATGAAGAGTTATTTTAATTTCATCTCGATAATTTTAAAAAAAGGAAATTCATAACATATGAAACAAATAAAAAATAAAGTAAAAAGGTTCCTTTCATTTACTTCCTAGATCCATACGAGTATATGGCACATTATCAGAATGTACAATAAATAATATTAACACAATATGTAAACAACAGTTTTAAAAATGTATTTTCTTCGAATATGTGATTCAGCTGTGTTACCTAACAATATGATAAAATCATATTTTGATAGAAAGGAGTAAGGAAACATTTTTGAATTAGCAATAACATAATTACAGAAGCTGAAAAACACAAGTTGTAAAAAGGAAATAAGTTCTAAAAATCCATTCACATGTCAAAAAAATCAATAAAGCAATATAATAAAACGGATGTAAATGTAATGTAACATAATTTATTCACTCATCGTAATCACAAGTTACGTGAAGTAGATACCCGTTTCTCAAAATAAGAAAAAAAATAGCATTTGCCAAGTTATAATTGGAAACCATTTAAAAGGAAAATCTCTATATAGTATATCTTGGGAACTTTGAATTTCTACCGTTATGGATTAATTGAAAATTAAAATTTGTTATTGATTCAATTCCAAAATTAACAGCAGAAAGACGAAATCTACCGCCACCCTCTGCGGGTGCGCAATGAAATATTCATGAGTGGAATACGGAGCAACAGGTCAAAGTGTATGTACTCCGCAAAAGCTTCAGTTACAAGAAAAATAGTTCGTCTTAACTTCATCACAGCAAGTAAGCACTACCAAGTGATATAGGCTGTTCTGATGTAAACATTAGCTTTTTGAGTTAACATTTTCTTGCATTAAATGTTTCTTAAGAATGCATTTTGATTATTTGCTCCAAAAATAGAACTGTGCACGTGAAATCTGTCTTTGGGCTCACGCTGGCAGTGCTGAGTCATTCTGAGAGAAAGGGGTATTCAGAACGTTCCGCTCTCAGCTCAGCTGCAGAAGCTTGGGGCGCGACGACGTCGCGGCGCGAGATGTACGGGTTCAAGCGCTGGGGGTCTGAATTCGCCCTCGGCGCGTCGGTCTTCAACACGCATCCTTCGTTATCCCGCAAGTGATGGTACATCCGGCCCAAAATCGGCGACCGCCGCGACACCTCGTCTGGGCGCTCCACGGCCAGCGGGTGGACGGCCAGCGGCGGAAAGGCGCAGCTGCCCCTGGGGCGGCCGATCTGCGGCGAGCACGTGCCGTGGCACGTGTGCGCGCACTCGTAGCCGCCGAAGGGCGCGGGCTGCAGCGAGGGCCCGCGGTCGCAGTCGCAGTCGGGGAAAGGGCTCGGCGGCGGCGACTGGCAAGCGCACGCGCACAGCAGCTGGCCCACCGGCACGCACCGGCCCGCGGGCGCCAGCCAGTGGCGCCGCACCAGCACGTGGGTGGCGTTGCAGCGCGGAGGCGGCGCGCACTCGCCCACCAGCCGGCCCGCCGCGCGCCACTCGTCCAGGCTGGCGCGCACCGCGCCCGGGCTCTGCAAACACACCCATCACGCTCCGACTAGGAATCGCGGCATCGAGGTCGATGGTTTCAAAACATCCATGTTTCTATTAAGATAATGACGTTTCTATGAAAATATCGACGTTTCTATGAAAATATCGACGTTTCTATGAAAATATCGACGTTTCTATTAAATATCGACGTTTCTACTAAATATCGATGTTTCTACTAAATATCGATGTTTCTACTAAATATCGATGTTTCTACTAAATATCGATGTTTCTACTAAATATCGATGTTTCTTCTAAATATCGATGTTTCTATTAAAATATCGATGTTTCTATTAAAATATCGATGTTGCTATTAAAATATCGATGTTGCTATATCGATGTTGCTATTAAAATATCGATGTTGCTATTAAAATATCGATGTTGCTATTAAAATATCGATGTTGCTATTAAAATATCGATGTTGCTATTAAAATATCGATGTTGCTATTAAAATATGGATGTTGCTATTAAAATATCGATGTTGCTATTAAAATATCGATGTTGCTATTAAAATATCGATGTTGCTATTAAAATATCGATGTTGCTATTAAAATATCGATGTTGCTATTAAAATATCGATGTTGCTATTAAAATATCGATGTTGCTATTAAAATATCGATGTTGCTATTAAAATCTAACTTAAACACCATTAGCAACTTTTGCGATAAAAGAAAATCTAGCAAAAAAATCCTAACTCAATATTTCTGTGCATGAAGCAAAATTTATCATCTGGGAGAAGTGGGGACGTAACGTTGCATCAGTCACCGTGAGCGCAAGGCACTGACCGTGCGGTTAAACATATGATTTCAGTAAAAAAAACGTACGGAGTATTGTTCCTGTTTATCTCCATCTAATAAACTTTTGCTAAGACCCTCTTTGTATTGCGAGTGCGGTGATGGTAACCTCTGAGCTTATTCGTCCCGTCGCTAATGTTTGAAGAGCTCGTGAATATTTCTCAAGTTTTCGTAACGGCAGTTAAAGTTATTTTGATCTTAGACAACATGTTTGAATTACGTATTTCCAGAATAATTATGAACTTATGGTCATTTAGCAATGGAGTTTGGTTTAATTTTGAAGAAAATAATTATATAAAATTAAACGAAGTATAGAAGACATCTTCACTTTTCGTAAATTTAGACGACTGTGACGAAACCTTGATAAGAGTGAAGTGTCATGAGGGCGATGTCTGTCGCCTGTGAGAAGATAACTCCCCTCCGCAAACGCCTGCAGATCATTCGAGAGTCTATTCTAAAAAAGTATGGAGATCTTTAAAAGAAAATATAAATAATATAAAGAAATAATGAATAACATTTTACACAGATTTAAGTAACACGTCTAAATAATTGCAAAATAACAGCTTGTGTATATCAGAAAATAATTGAAGTAGTTTATCGTGCCAATTACATATGAATACCGTAAAACGTGAAGTAAGAAAGCACAGAATGGAACACGAAAGCAAATGTTAAGTATTTCGCATTACATATCAAACATATTGAAAATTTTAAACATTTTAAATTAGCATTTTCCCATTTCTTTGTGTTATTTACCCAAATTTCTAAGACTGGCCATCAAATATACACTACTTTAATTCTTAAATGGTTTGTAAATTGCATACACTCTTAGACGTTTCTTATCAATTCCACCCCATTTACAGAAACTTGAGAATCTCTACAATGAAATGTGTCTTCAAAATTCCTAGCGGGATTCTTTCCGGGAGCAATCTGCCGCTGCCTGAAAAGTGGCAACGCTGTTTCCCGTAAGCGCCGTACTGAAATCAAACGCTCGTCCGCGCCGCACCCCTTGCGAGTCATACCCCGTCCTGCAGCTTGCACGGGCCGCCCAGCAGCTCGCAGGAGCCGCTTCGCATGAGGAGCTTCTTCTTCATGAGGCACTCTTTTGCCTTGTCGCTACAGTCGACCGCAGCTTTGCCCACCGGCGCGTGCACCACGTCCTTCAACAGCGTCAGCATGTTCCTCAGCTGATCTAAGGGATACTTGGCGCACTGGCCGTTGCCGTCGGCCGGCACCAGCACCAACGCCAGCGTCAGCGCCAGCACTAGCCCCGTCGCCGTCGTCGACGTCTTGGACGAAGCTCTCGCCGTCGCTGCCATGGCGCACCTGAGCTCTCACCTCGCCCTCCGTATACATTACAAGGGCAGGCGGAAACCACGCGCCGATACGCACTTCCGGCACTTCGTCCCCCACTCCGTGTTTCCTTCACGAACATCTGCAAGTTAAGCTGTTGTTCACGCTGCGAAAATAGCTGAATAAAAGTTTGGGAGAGCATAGCATTGTTGATGAAAATGAAATGACAATGAAACATCGACTCTTCTGTCGCAGTAGTTCTTTTCGTCAGACAAGAATGTTCTGGAAAATAAATGACACACAATTTAAAAGTATTGTTACTTGGCGAAAGAAATAAAGAGTATTGAAGTTGTCACAGTTACCTCTGCCCAGACTAAAACTGCGCTTTCCTTACGAATTTCGTGGCGTTTAGCTGCGTGTTTAAATTACATGCAGTGCCTGGCACACTCTGGGTCGAATTCTGAAAACGTGCAAAACGCTTCCTTCCGCACTCCTTGTCGTGACAAGGCGATCAGACGTCTGATATAGAAATTCTCAGTATTTGCCCCTGCCAAGTCCACGCGGCCGTGTTTTCGAGCATCCTTCCCAGGAGCTGGTGCGATCTTTCGGCGGCGCTCCGCACTAATAGAACAGGCTGAAATCGACTTCAAGAAACTTGCACGAAGAAATTTCTTCTTCTTTGGTGTCCAAAGAAGAAGAAATTTGCGCGGGTTTTTGGAGGAAATTAAGACTATCTCGAAGGCGCCAAGTTTAAAATGTATGATCTTTTCCTTTGAAACGCCTTCAAAGAACATCAAACTCCCTGTTAAAGAAGACAAGACGCCAAATTCGAAGTAATTTGGCCGGCAATGTGTCAACAGCTGTCGTCAAAAGTGAAGGTGTGGGCTCGACAATCCCGCATAAGAGGTTTCGCATTCATGAGGCATTCTTTTGCCATGTCGCTCCAGTAAACTGTTGCGTTATCCAACGGCGCGTACCGGGAGACGGGACTCAGATCATCAACAGGTGTTACAGTAGTGCCTCTGAATAGGGGGGTCCTAGGTTAGAGTCCCGAAGTGGCAGCTTTTTCGACACTAGCTTATCAGTTAGGTCGAATTCAGTCGCTGTCTGAAGGATAATTCTAGCGGCCGGCTGCTCTGATTGGCAGTTTTCCGTGGTTTCTCCGACCAACACCAGCTGAATGCCGGGGCAGTACCTTAACAAACGGGCCATGGGCCGCACGCGATCTTCCTTCCTTTCTCTTCCTTGTTCTATCCTCACCCCAGCATCGGGTGGTGCCCCCCACCCGATGCTAGATACCTGGTTGCGAAAACTCCGCTGACTGACAGCAGGTCGGCGCCAGATCTCGCCATCCAGTTGGCGAATATCATTGCCACATCCCGATGAAAAAGCATGCACTACGCTAACGGGACTAGTGACCTTAACAGTTGAAGCGATCCGGAGTCACTGACAATCAATCACCAGCGAGTGATCCATGCCGTGTCAAATGGACTTGTCAATGTTGTTCATTCATACCTTCACCATCTCTCCTTGATAAAACACTTCTTGTTCGGTATCGCCGACGTTCATCATCGTTGTCGTTATTATTGCTGTTAAGGTTTTGTCGCTCTTCAGAGCTGGGCTGGCGGAGCGTTGCTGAGGCGCTATCGAGCTCATAATTCTCTAGGAATCAACCCAAACACTTTACCTCCTTTTCCTCCAGCGGTCTACGGGTTTTCCGTACAGCCTTGCATTTCAATGACATTTCATTTCTCGTACAGTTCTCTATAATCGTTAATAACCATATAAAGTCCATTGTTTCCTTACATTATTAAAAAAGGTTTCGTTCCGCAAAGAGTTGTGTTTATTTACTTGTTTGAAATCTCTGCGATGTTCGGTTAGTTTCTGAAAATATTCTTTGTACTGTCAATTAAATCAAGTTTGATAACTGATTATTCTACTGCGTTTGACACATCTACTTACTGTTCCAATTCAGATTATTTGCTCAATGAGAAGGGGCTAAATTTTTTTCTTGCCCTCTAGAAACTTATTATAATACAAGTAGATGAAATACTTGTAGATGAAATCACAGTGTCGAATTTTTGAGAATCTCTAGGGATCAAAACCTGTTTGTACAAAACAGATTTCAATGACAATTGAAGCGAAAGGTCAGAGAAGTCCGCTTCTAGAATGAACTCGAGAGCAGCTGGCTATGGCCTTATGTAGTCGGAACATCATCAGTCATCTTCAGAAGGATATGGCATGAGGTAAATTTGGAAATATTCCTAATTTCAATGTAATTCCTACAATACATAATTTCTAAGAGCGTGTACGAAGTAAATCTATGCAAGGTGCGTTGTCATTCTACTTGTACACCATAGCAAAATACGATAGCAAAAGTATGCATTAACATTTTATTATTTTAATGCTAATATTATGGTTATTGCCAACGAGGATTTGAGAATGGTAAAAGCAATATTCGCAAACTATTTTTAAGATTTCTCTCGCAGGTGACGGAAACTGACAAAATGCTTTCTTCTACGTTGGGGATAATGGAAAGTAGAGTAAAATTGTGTGGGCATTTTGTTCGAAAAGCAAATAATAAATTTTCACTCTCCTCTAAGAAGCAGACTTGGTAAGAATCAACAGCTGGTTTGTCATTCCTTTGAAACCATTGCAAACCTCAAAATCACCGGTAAAAATTAAATTACATGCCAGTATTTTCAGAAACCTAATAGATTAATTAATAAGTAAAAGAGACAGAAACTCGCGTGGAAAAATAGAGTTTGATACTACGGTATTAAATTTTTTTGGAGAGTAAGGAAAAAACATACATCAATATTACCTGACAAAATTGGAATTGTTCTACTCCAATACATTAGTAACGGCCAATTAGAGAATTAATCTTGAGAATTATCAAAACCACCAAACAACATGCAGTCAATCATCGATGTGGTGAGATTTCCTTTGCTAAGTACACCTCTAGCCAGACAAAGAAATTCTAATTAATTACATTTCCTTCCCGGTAAACTGTATCCGCTCTCCCAGTGGCTCGTGAACATGCAATGTAAAATATAACAAAATACCTGCATGCACATTACATATTGCCTCGCAATTCTTTTCTTATGGCTCACGTCAGTATTAAATGGCAATAAAAACATGTATCAAACATAGACTTAAAAACACGAGCATTCGACCCTGTCTAACACGCCGTGGTGAGCGCTAGCGGGATAGGTGTCTCTTACAGGAGTAGCCTACGTAATAGCATACTAACACTCCTATGTTCCTTTTCTGAAGATTTACATGTGTATTGAAGCAAATCATAAAATAAACCGATAGTGTGAATTGATGTAGGCCAAACAAATATTTCATTCCACCTGCATGATGCTATTTGTGCATCAATTTTGTCTACGATCGTCACAGATGCCTGAAATGTTCCAAACAAGTAGAATCTAAATGGAAAAGTTATTGAAAAAACGTTTTTATTCGTTAGTCATGTTCATCTGATTTCATTGAGTAATTTCTTAGACGCTCATCACTTGTTACTTTCTGGAAGATCTGGAAGAACTAGAACGTGCATTCATCGTCATATAAGTTATTCCGTATTTATTTCCAGCGTAATATCCATGTATGTTTTAAAATTTTTGGACGTCTTTTAGAATGCTTCAAAATCTAAAAGCTCTTTATAGTGTAGCGTTGCCATGTCAATCAATTGTGTAGCCTATATTATAATAGTTACAGGATGTATCACGCCCATTTAATAAATAAAGGAAGTAAAATAATGGCAATATTGAGCATTGTCCGAAAGCCTCGTAACACTATTGTGTGTCCAATTTATTACAAATTTAATACATATATTCACTGTCCTATGAACCATATGTGGTTCACAAAACGTAACAGTCGGTAGGTTTGATACGTCCTTGAACTACATGTGGGTCAGGACGTTTACAACTTCTATGACAAATATCTTTGCGGAATTCGTCGAAACAGCACACTTGTGGTTTGGACTAGGTAGGACGGTCATCGAATTTAGAAACACACCGGTATGCGTAGAAAATATTTTTATTTTTGAGAATATTACAATGAAATTATTATTATTATTATTATTATTATTATTATTATTATTATTATTATTATTATTATTATTATTATTATCATTATCATTACAATAAAGTCATTTGGACATACGGATATATTTTATTGTTTTCATGGAGACAGGGAATGTATCAACAAAAAGTACTTAAATAAATGACGCAAATCCAATTATAAGTTCAGCTGGAACACTCCGTATCCTTTGTGATTCACTCGAAAACTGTCTGTTCCAGTCTCTTATTACCCGGATTTCAGACCGAAGTTATCTTTCTCAGCGGTAGTGAGCTTCTTGGAATATTTTATTACATAGGAGATTTAGATCTTCTGAGTATCGCAACACCGCAACATGTGTGGTCACAATCAGCAGAATCTCGAAATTTATGTAAAATTAAATTGACTTCTTTGTTTATTGCGAAATTTAAACTCACAGATGTAGTCTGTCTTTCTGCTTGATAGTAAACGCTTATCAGTATTACGAAATTTCGTATAATATTTGCCCACCCGGAGCGCCAGTCTTATATTGCCATAACGCACAGTTCATGGACTGGCCGCTTGAAGCGGGTTACAAATGAAGCCATTTTCACTTTTGAAAGAATTATTTGCAGGCTGAGGAATGCTTGCTCAAATGTAGCTACTTTTATTTATTTATTTATTTGGTTTAATAAAACACAAAATATAGAAAATTGTCAAGAAATTGTCAGGTTAAATAGTGCTTTGTTTTGCTACCGAAAGTGCCTATGAGAGAAGGCAATCTTTTTAATACCCATAGATACTGAATCCTTATATTACTAGCCATTGTGCTTCTTAATCCCTTTGAATACAATAAAAGAATTTCCTTGAAACGTTCTTCATTTTATTTATTCAAAAATTTTACAATATAGATGGATTCAAGGCGGACAGGGTTCCCGAATTTTTAGGCAATGAATTGTAGGTAGAATAATCGAATCTGTATGTTTGTGTGTGTGTGTGTGTTATGTTCCCGGCAATACTACAGAAGTAAATATGAAATTCGTTTTCCGATGCAAATTCACTTTTTATTATTCCGAAGAGATTATTTTTAGTTTTCTAATGTTGCCAACCATGCTTCTTGATATTTTTATTCGTAATCTAGCACAGTATACTTCATGTGTTGGGCAAAAACTGTGGAAATCGGAAAACGTTCGCAAAATAAAATTCTTTTCCCTCTAACGTCATGTGTTTTTTTTAGTTTATGATGATAAATAGATAATATTCAAAATATTCTAATAACACACACATTTTCGTTGCACAAAAACGCCCATCAATAACTTAAACTAGTGGTGCAACAACAGCACGTACTTTCTCGCCTATATTTTCACACACAATTACGCGAAAGTACTTAAATTTTCGAAAAAGTTTACGTGACCTTATTTCAAAATCTATTATTAAGGAACATGTTTTATTAATGAAAAATATGTCTTTCATATCTTAGCGCTAGAAATACTTCGAAAAAACTTTGAACTTGTGCAATTTTTTAAAAATTAGTGCAACTAACATGAGACCTGCACCATTCTCTTAAATGTTCTTCACACTATCTAACAACAAAAGTTAATAAAAGACGATGGAGTCATTTTTTGAAAATCTGGTAAATGTACCAGGGTTTATGTAAAGTATTATAATATCTTTTTCTAATAATGTAAAAATTAAAATATCGGTTGCAAACTCAAGGGCCCGAGACATCAGCCCATCATTGGAGAATATCAATCTTGAGAAAATCACCTGATCACTGGCATTACTCTTTTTCGTTTCAGGAGTATTATCATCCCTTTTAAAGCATTGTCTTTCATAATACATTTTATTAAAATAAAAGTAATTCAGAACTTATTTATTATAAAAAGTTAAGAAACAAAAATACTTTCTATTTCGGCGAATAAACTCTTTAGGTAAAAGTTTGAAAGAAATGTAACTAAATTCGAAAATTTGTTTTTAAGATTTTTCGGCTGAACTCCTTCGACATTTATGGTATTCATGTCACTTATTTTCTATGTATTTTTAAAATGAAGAACATTCACATAAACACACAATATGATTTTACACGTGTTAACACGTGAACACACGTATAAACACGTGAACACACACGTGTTTATACATTTACTCCTATACATAAATACAATATGTATTTCATGAAACAGGAAGATGTGCAATTGTTATTGCTTTCATACATACCGTTTGTTATCAGAGCATATTGAATTATTCTAAATATTCATGAAAGCGTTGTGCTCTAGCATTCTCTAGTTTCAAGTCAATTTCAAGACATATTTATTGAATAACCGTAGGAAATCCTAAGTAACACAGTGAAAAAAAAGTTTAGGGACATTTACAATTAGCCAGCTTATGGATTGTATCTTCGTAACTTCCACTACAGCTGCGTTTTAAGCGTAGCATGTACCGGTTGTCCGTTGGTCAGCAAAAGGGGAAGTCTGTAGGCGCTGCACTCTGGAATGGAATCGGAAGCAGTTTTTGGGAATTTGACTTCTCTCCACCTGAACTAAGAGAAAGGCTTTCCTAGCGAAAAGGTCAACACATCAGTGTCTCTCAGTGAACACAATGAGAGACATGTGTGATGTAGGTGATGTCTCAACAACATTAATATCTTCAAACCCATGAGGAGAGTCAAATAGAAGTTTGGGCAATAAATATGAAGAATCGTTAAAAGTGTATTATTGTAATCTACTGTATGCAGGTTCAAGATTTGGGCGTACCTCCTTTTCCTAAAAACTCGGTAGTAATTAATAATTAATGCAGCTACAGATTTTAGATCAACATAGTGCAATGGATAGAATCAATAATTGAGAAACCAGGATTGAATTCTTTCTGATGTTTCCAAATCTGATGCTTGTTTAAACTACATTACTGTAGTATACTGTGTACTACATTCAACTGTTTAAACTACATTCAACGTAAAGGAGGCACAAGATTTTATTAAGGCAGGAAAAAAAATCAGATTTTATCGAATTCTGAAAAAAATAGAATTTTCATAAACAAAACAGCAAAAATATCGCAAAAATTATTTCGAATTATTTATTTTTTTAATAATCACACGTGTCAAATATTGTGTATTACTAGTGGCCTGAAGCAGCAAAAATTCTAATGAACAAAGCTACATAAAACTGTTCTCCAAAAAGGACACGCCATTGCCTTAGAACAAAAAAGAAAATACTCCCGTATTACACTGCAATAAATTAAATATTTTACCCAAATAACTACACAAATTCTGTAGTATCATATTGTAATATATAAACACAACAGTTTTTTTCATACCAATAGTATCAAAAAATACTATACTATAAATACATTACGCAACATGTGATAGCAAATATTTAATGGCGAGCAGTTTCGTCTTTGGAGCCTTGCTGTCACATGACGTAAGCTGTGTTGTAAGCAGTAGCGCATTGAAAATGTGAGTACTCACATTTTCAATGGATTACACAATTTCACGATTCACGATTACTGAATTTCACAATTCAGTGGATTACCACAGTATCAAAATAGGCAGAATTACATATTCGAATGTTTGCAATTTTAGTAAAAATCGAAAATAGGTCGTTTTTTTCGAGTTTCAAGGTATCTAACGAAACCGTAGATAGCTAGATCCATCTTTCTTTAAATGTTTTCTCCCATTCTAAATTATTAATACATATTTGAATAATATTATTAATAATAACCTTAATAAATACAAAGGTTATTATTTTATAAACTGAATCATTAAACACGATTTGCTTGGAAATGATTTCAACACACTTTGGAGAACTGAAACATCGGCGATCCACGAATTCGTTTGTTTCTTTCAGAATGATGATGACGTTGATACTGGAATGGTATTTAATTAACAATTAAGTGTGCAATTATTAATTATTTGCATCAAAACCTACTTACAAACAAATAAAAAGTGATTTTTGGCATATCAAATAGTGCAATACAACTTCAGAAGAATGAAAAATAAATTTTGTAAAAATTAGGTAATAGAAACATGTATATATATTTTTCTACAATATACCAACAATAACACACTCATAACACACGAGGACACTTAGTCGCACAATCACACTGAAAATACGTATTGAAAATTCAATATCTTGTTTTGCGAAATGCGATAAAAGAAAGAGTCCTGAGTTACATCTGTACATCACGCAGCGGGTCATAAACAGCTAGTCATCCACAGATATTGATAAATTTTATAATGCGGGCATGTTAGATTATTAAGAAACGTTTTGCATTTACAAACTCGTGATTTGTTTCTACAACTTCTGTCGCCCTCGCTACTGAGTGAATAAACTGAGATTTCGGAATAGCTCGATATGTCTGACGAACTTGCACGTTCCACCAAGTCTGCAGCCAATTTCACAGCACGTTTGTCCAGCAGATAAGAGCGCACAAGACCCTCACGGGCGGTGGCGAGGACGAGGGCGGGGGCTCGCGTGCGGGGAGGGCGGCGGGGACGAATCATCGCCCAGCAGCTCCCACTCGTCGTCCTTTTCACGCGAGGGGATGCACCAGGACACGGGCCTGGCGGGCCAGGCACCATCCACCGCGCCGGCGCCCGCGCCTACACCCGCATAGCTGCGGCAGCGGCGACGGCGGCGACGGCGCCGCGGCCGGGCCCCGCGGCGCGGGGCAGGTGGCACAGCGGGTGCGTCCCACTCGTCGGCCGCCGCGTCCTCCAAGCCTTCCACGCCCGTCCGCCCGCGCGCCAGCAAGCGGCGCAGCGCGCTCCGGGCGCGCCCCACCAACCCCGCCCCCGCCTCCGTCCCCGCCCCCACTGCAAGCGAAGGCGTCGCCGGGGGGCGGCGCTGGCCCTCGTCGTCCGAGTGGCAGAGGTGGTGCGCGGCGAGGCGGCGGGCCTGGCGCGCGGAGGCGGGGGCGGGGATGGCTACGGAGGGCAGGCGGGCGGGCGTGCTGGAGCGTCGCGCCCCCACGGCCGCCATCGCCCTCCGGAGGCGCGCCCACGCGCCGGCCTCCCCCCCGCCGGCGCCGCGCCCGCCCGCCACCAGGCTGCGGCGGCGCTCCGGGTCTAGGTCCGGCTGCGAGGTGTCCTCGTCGCTGACCGTGGGAGGGCACTCGCCCTTGTTGTTGCGCGGGCACGCCGACGCCAGGTGGCCGGGGGTCGTGGACTTGCCCTCCCGCGCGGTGCTTGGCCAGGCGGGCAGGGGGCGCGGGAGGGGAGCTCTCCCGCCCGGCCGCGATGCCGCCCAGGAGGGCGAGTCCGGCGCGCGCGCAAGGGCCTCCAGGAACAGCGACGTCGCCAGCGCCAGCGCCAGCAGCAGCAACGGAGGCGGACGCCGCATCTCCACATCGCGGCCCGCACCCAATTAGCCCTGCGCGCTGTATCGCCCTATCGCCCCCTCGCCTCGTGACGCCTTTCCGGCGCCCGCGACGCGCCGCTCCCACGACGCGCAACCGCCACCGCAAGGTGCAGGCAGGCGCCTTTTCCACGCCTCTCCGATCAACACCACGCGAAAGCCGGAGTAGTACCCTAACAAACGGGGCACAGACCGCGCGCGTTCGTTCCTTCGTCTTCATAGTCGTATTCTTATCCATTATTTACACAGCCTTAAAACTCACATGCAATACACTACCACACATGTCGGAAGCTTAGAGCTTGTCCCGGCTGAGGCGGTGCCCCGCTGCTGGGAGATACTTGTTGAGGAAAACTCCAATAGCCGACGGAAAAATCGGCGCCGGATGTCATCATCTCATGGCAAAAATAAACATGCATTACAGTTACGGGACTAATGACCATTGCAGTTGACTCGCCCGGAATCACTAATCAATCAATCGATGGTACCTCTCTCAAGCACACGCAACACCACTCAGTTTAGGACTTTTATATTTATACAATTATACCTGAATTTCGGACTAATTAAATTCTAAAATTCTTCCTCATCAAATACCATATTTTTTCGATCCAGTAATGGCAAGCGAGGGATCAGTATGAATTCGAATTTTGTTGTGTGGTTACCTTAATGGTGAACATGGAACTTAAAAAACAATTGATACTCGGTGTCCCATTGGTAGCTCAAAGGGTGCCAATCATGCAAATGACCAAGAATATAGCAAATTAGAGGCTGAGAAATGATTGTATTCAAAGCTCAGGCACTATACAATGACAACGAAAACCACAACATTTTATGCACAAACGCCTGAAAAACGTAGTAATGGCGCAATATCGCAATCTGTTTTAGCCGAAGTGTATGTACTACTCACTGACTACGGATACTCTTTAAAATGTTGCCGCGACATCGTCAACCGACAGTTCACCATTGAAGACTATTTTTTTAATAAAATGCGTAATCAATGAAGACCTATCCGGGTGGAAAATGCACATACGTAGTTCCAAGCACATGTCTTATTGGTATAAAATATATTGAAGGATGAATTGAAACATTAATCCAATTCTAACCTTAAAATGTTGGAAATTCGGTTCGGTTTCATACCACATATATTTTCTTCTAAAACATCCAATCAAGGTGTGCTGAACACCATACCGCAACCATTAATCTGAGCTGTGTTATCTTGAGTCCGGCATTCCGACCATGAAAGGCTGGCTGAATTGCGACATTTCCTGAAGCCTGGAATACGCGCTCTGATTAACATATGTAACCTCACTCATTTCCCGCTTACGTGACAAAATAAACTTTTCAACTCTCTGAAATATCCGTATTTATAATATATCCACATTTCTTTATTTGAACACACTTTTTCGTCTCTGTTACATTTATTCGGTTCACTAACGTCACTCTAGTTGTGTTTATTGATGAATAAATTTAGTCAGTAATGTTAATTAAAAGACCTGCAAACTTCTGTGACGGAATATGAGTGATCCTAAGTACTGATTCTCACATAAGCTGTCATGTTTTGTTAAACACACTGCAGGAAAAAGATATTTGTTTAAAATATGAATTAATTGCCAATTTTTGGGACAACAGCGTCAATATATTCATCATACAATTTGGTTTTATTTAGTCAATAAACACTGGTAGTGGATATACCCTTTATTTTATTTACTGTTTAATGCAGCATGCAATAAAATCAAGCACGCTTCGATTGACTAGTTACATTCCGTACCACAAAAGTGTCGAGTGCATTCACTGCAAACGAATGATAGCATGCCACCAGAAAAAATCAGTAATTGTTTTATTTTAACAGAAATATATACTATTTTTCACGCACAAACAGAATCCACGACGGAAATAAACGTTTATACATAGCAGGTCCAGGGCCTTTTTTCAGGAAAAAATCCATAAGAATGTTCTCATTTTTTTATTATATTTCACCATCATTCTAATTACCAAAGGCAATAATTTATTAAGTTTTGTAGTTCGGAAGAATTTAAACAAACCAATTGAACAAAGTATGCAGAAAACCAGAAGTACAAGGATAAGGATGAGACAGAAAAGGAGGGGGAAAATAAAAAGGAGGAGGAGATTGGGATCAATTTCATTTCCATCAAAATCTGACTACAAAAAATTCCTTTTTTTCTACATTTTCCAGTGACGTAAAATTTCTTGTTGCTCTAATCACGCAGTTAAAGAAGTAAACAAGTTATTAAAAATTACTTCTTGTCTGTACAATACATTAAAACATAAAATCTCGTGACACGAAATAAACGGCACGGAAATTAACGTGAAATACCACATTTGAGGTTTTAATAAATAAACTAGTAGTGCAATAATAACACAGTTTCTCATTTTATCTTAAACGGATGTGTAATATCTATTTCCATTTGTGTTCTAATAAGTCTTTTTCGGGTATCTCCTGATTTATTCTCTTCAGCAAAAGAAGCGCAGGAGATTCCATTTTGCAATTTTAGAAAGTTCACATATCCTAAAAAATCGTCTTTTATCGCTTTGACAATCTCTTATTACTCGAAAAATAAAAATTCAAAAATAAAAAATGGTATTGTCGGAAATCGTACACCAGCTTGCCAATTACGAACTTACAGCGCTCTTCACAAGCCTGTCTGATTGGTTTGTGAAGTCATCTAATCTTCAACATTTCAATATAAAATTGCTTCAAAAGTGAAAATATTTTTTAAAATTGTACATTTTACATGAAGACTTAATATACAGAAATACAATGTTGAATATAGTGTTAATATTGGGACAGTAAACAAAGTTCGAAAAAAAACTTCATACTTTTGAATTGTTCCATATGCCAGAGGTTTTAATGGAAATAAAACAAATGCTATTTTACTAAGAAAAGTTTACACTATTTGAACATCGGCCGAGTTGGCTCAGATCATCAACTGATATCACTTCAATGCTTGTGAATGGGAAGACCTTGAGTTCCGAGTTGTGTCCGAGTTTTCGACACTAGCTAGATGGCTAGATCGAATTCAGCCGGTATCTGGAGGCCGGCTACTCTAATCGGTAGTTTTCCGTGTGTTTTTTATCAATACTAGGCGACTGCCGGAGCAATAATGTAACAAACGGGCCACAGATCGGGCAAGCTCTTCCTTGTCCTATCCGCTACCCCTTACATTCACATGCATTTACGTGCACTACTCTTCCGCACATGTCGGGAGCGTAGAATTTGCCTCGGCTGGGGCGGTGTCCCGCCAATGAGAGATTTCTGGTTAGAAGAAACCCACAAGCCGATGTTTGTCGCCGCCACGTCTCACCATCCAGCAGGGGAAGAACACCGCCACCTCCCGTGATAAAACGTGCACTACACCTACGGGACTAATAAGTACGGGAATCGATGCGCCAGGAAACACGAAAGTATCAATCAATCAACCTACTTGAACAAACATTTTAATGAAAACATTTGGAGCCGTTTTTGAGAACGTTTTGTTTACATACTTTTTAACTATTACTCTTTCATTGAAAATTACACGGAAACTGCTTATATTTTCAAATAAATATACTTGACATTATTAAAGATATAATTTTGAAGTACTGATTTTATTAAGGAAAAAATATATTTAATAATATAGATGGGTTGGGTGTAAACATTTTGTCCGTTTTGCAAATTTTGGATTGAAATGGAAAGTCAACCTGCGCTTTTTTTAAGCGTACACTTATATTGAGCTCTTCGAGTAAAACAAGAGCGTATTTCGAGGAAATTTTAAAAACTAAATTTTCGGTTTCAATTTCCAGAGGTCGAGACATAAGTCAGATCAATCAAAGAATATACATCTTTGTGAAAATCATGTGTATGATTTAGGCGTTAGACGGACGGGCGGGCAGACTAACATTCATTTTGCATATAACAACATGCTTGGTATCAAAGACTCACAGAAAGTTCATTTTGACAACACTACATATACGATAAAATAATTTACTACACAGCAAAAAAAAAAACACTTTTTTCTGGAAACTCACAAAACAATTTTTTTTCTTAAAAAAAAGTGTCACTTTCTCTCGCAACATTAGAATATTTTCTCTATATCTCCTAATATACGAGAAAGTAATAATGTTTTTGCCAGCAAATGACGCTTTAGATATTAATTGAAATTACGTTCTAAACGGGCTCGATGTCTATACTGCAGGTCTGCAATGAAACTAAATAGTAGTATTTCGCTGCAATAAAATCACATTAAATGGTTATTTGAGCTATTAGTTACGAATCTCTAATGATCTGGAATTGTGGTTCTGGCGGACGAAGGATACACAGCAAAACTCTTCAAAAGCGGTGGTAGGTCTGCTAGCATCCACACCAAAACGAGGTTACACGAAGCTAAAAAAAGACGGAAAATGAGAATGGAATTTCTGATTTTTTTTTCATAATATTATGCACATGAAATATTACGCACGCAAAACGTATCATAAATACCATTCCACACCGCCCTGCGCCCGCCACCTGTTTGCGCGTCAAAATTCGATCGGACGCGGCGGGGACGGACAAGGGGCGGGGCAGTGCGCGCATGAATTATTTTAAACAGCTGCCACGCACCGGCCCGCACCGCTGACGAATGGGCTCTGCTTGCACTGCCGCCCCCGCCCCCCCCCCCGCTCGGCCAGCGCACAGAGATTGATGCCGTTCCTATACTTCCCGTCCCTGCCCCACCCCGCCCCGGCACCAGCCCCTGCCCAACCTCTCTCCTCCCCTACCCCGATCTACCAATCGCCCCTCCCCATCAGCACACACCGAAAACCCTACCCCGCTCCCACAACCTCTGTTAACCTCCTCCTCCTGCCCCGCTGCCGCCCCGCCACCATCCGCTGATCAACCTCTCTCCTCCACCCGACGATCTACCAATGGCCCCTCCCCAATAGCACCGACCGAAAGCCCGACCCCTCCTCCTCCTCCCCGCCTCTGCCCCACCTCCGCCTCCGCCCCTGCCCCCAGCACCAGCCTCTGCCCAACCTGTCTCCCCCCCCCCCGATCTACCAATCGCCCCTCCCCAGCAGCACCCACCGAACACCCGACCCCACTCCCACTCCCACAACCAATGTTGCCCGCCTCCTTCCACCTCGCCACCGTGGCCGCCTACCCCTCACCGCCTCCGCCCACGTGACGCCTGCGCTGTCGTCCCCTCCCCCGGCGCCAGCGCAAACAATCCCTCTGCCGTCGAAAGAGGCGCCCTGCGGACGCTGGCTGGCCATGCACACGCGCCGCATTACGGACTCCGGCATTTCACGCACTCGAAGCACATACCAACTGCATACATCTCCATTTATTTCATAATTCCACTATACTTCAGAAGCTCGCAGTTTTAACTGCAAAGGCTGGAAACATTTAGTTCGTTTTGTTCGTTGGGAATGTCTTGAGTATTGCTTCAATCGCATCTGATATTCCAACTTAATCAAGGCACATCTCAAAATGCAGTCGAATATTAAGTATCAAAAGCTTTAGAACGTATCTTAGAACCCCTACGGAAATCGTGCACTGGTCCGAGTAGTCGCATGGGAATTCATTGAATAACCTACTCATCTATGGTCCGTTTCTAATTTATCTATTGCTTACAATATTGACACGTGAAATAAATCTGAAGTTTCAATGGTTTTTTGATTTGTATTAGATTCAAACACAAGTATTTAAAAAAATATTATTAATGATTGTATTCATCAGACCTTATAATTTTCTAAAAATTCACTAACACTAAAACAAACTATTCAATTCAACAGTTTTACCGCCCTAAGGATATTCAGAGTTCTTCCACAAAAATGTATGTTATTTTACGACCGGTACCATTGGGGTGTTTTTTTTATTCTTGGAAGAGAGGACATTTAAAACGTTACTGAGAACTGTAAAAGAGGAGAAACAATATATTGTATTAGATAATTTGGAATCGGTGTGAATATTCTTGTACACCGTATGTGACAATTGAATGATTACATACAAAATAACATTTTCATGTAGAAATCGGTTCTTCTGTATAATCAATCTTCGAATATGGAATTTTAGATGGCATTCAAATATGGCGGCGGAGGGGGAGAGGGAGCATCAGGGCGGGGCCGTACGGCAGAGGCGAAAGGCAACTTAAATTGTTTGCACAATCGATTAACTTGGACGATCGATCCCCCATTGAGGCTCGCGGAAGAAACGCCAACGCGGCCTTCGGGCCCCCTCTCTCTTCAACTGCGAAGCCTCGGTGTACTACTCACGCAAACGCTTAGAAGCAAAAGGAAGCTCAACTGAACTTACGTACAGTACTTTTCCGCCCTCAAAGCAAGACGAAGTCCAGTATCGTACATTTCAAAATCGTGAATCACTAATAATATTCGTCAGGAAGGTGACCCATCCTCGATAATTCCCCCGAGTAATATAGTTTTCCTTATACATCTGTACGTTTATCTGCGAGACCTCATACAACGAGGGACCCTGTATTATGTTTGATAAGGTATTATATTTCATTCCTCGTTGATATTTTTGGCTAAAAATAAATATTTACTTCGAGAAAAATTGAAAATAAAAGAAACAGGTTCATTCACAATAACTTCAAAGACATTGTACTGTTGAAGAAAGTAAGCCCGCTATCTGCAGCTAATGTGAAACGATTTAACCATCTTTCATGTAACCGAATAAAAAAAAAGTTTTGTAGTCATACTTAACCTGGCATAATTTGTGCTGTCTTCTTAACACGTAAGTGTGTTTATTGTAATTGAGACTGCGCAGACTGCTATTGCTAAAGTGAAATAACTTCTTTCCAGGGAACCGTGAATAGCTAGCTCTAATAAAAACTCCCACACTTGTGGTGTCTGAATAAGTTCACGAGTTCGAACATTGTAGAGCAGCAAACGCAGGTGCTAAGTCGCTGAGAAGGCGAATATTGGGCACCCGCACCATTCGCCTTGAGCTCTGGAGCTCATTTGTTAAGTGGGCGTTGGGCGGAGGGTGCCGAGCGCCCCGACCGGACACCAAGCAGACCGAGGCACATCCGCCGCCGCGCGCTCAGCACCCGACTCCCCTCGCGCGAGGCCACCCCCTTCCAACGCCAATTCCCGCCCCTACGCACTCACCAACGAGAGGAAGACAGATTCTTCGCGCTGACATCCGTCCGCAGTTCTATTCAATACTTCCATCACTACACATACACGCCACCTCTCCAAGAACTTTTACTCGAAAATCAACTCTTTACTACCAAACGCCAACACAAATTAAAAACCGACACCATTTAACGCCTTCCTCAACATATTTGTTAACAACTGTTAACAGTGGGTGGTAATTGTAACAACCTACCCCTTGTTGTGATGATAGTATTAAGATTAGGAAATAATAATTGTAAGTCAACTAATGCATATGAAAATGTGTAACTGAACTATGCATTACCGAAAAGAAAGTAAATATGTATAAAAAATAAGTTATATTCAATTCAGATCAGACACTTGTTTTTCAGCGTTGACCATCTGAAGTTATGCGTAACTGTTTTTGAAAAAAATCAGACATGTATCAATATTCCATTTCTTGCAATTGGTAAATTGCAATTAAAAGCATTGCGCATTATGAAAATCGACGATGAAAGTGACAGGTAAGAACAGAGCTAACACATGCTGAGACGCCCGAAACTCTAGATTACTTATTCATAAATAAAAAAGAATTAAAACAAAAAAATCTGCGAACAATATAAAATAACAAACAAAATAAACAAATAAACAAAATAAACGAGACTAGAGAGGTGATAAAGTGCTTCAAAAAGTTTCCGTCTACCTGCAGACAAGATGAACTAAATTTGCTCCATTATCGCAACAACACTTTGCAAAATCGTGGCACACAATCACACAATTATGTATTCTTATAATACATTCTAAAGAAATGGTCCGATTCTAGAAAGTGACCTCGATGATGCGTAGTCCTAAACGTTATTGACGACACATATTCAAAAAGGTATTGATATTGACTACCCTTCAGAAGAAAATATTTGGGAAATGCGTAATAAAATAGACATTTAGCAAATGAGGCAGAGGACGCAAACACTATTAGAGGAGAGAAAAACAGAAAGGAAGAGGTGATGATAAACTGTCTGTGACACGAGGGATAACATAATTGTGTACTGTTCGGTTGTTGATTGCAAATTAGTTTTGAAATTGAGTTGAATAAACAGTAACGTATCTTGCACACAAAGGATTATAGCTTTCCAAAAGTACAATGAAGTTGTTAAAGGGCAAAAAATCGAAGTTAACTCTGGATGCAGTACGAATGAGAACGGGAAAGGAATAGGCAATAAAACGTTCGAATACGTGACGGTAAAAATGTGTCATTTTTCAACGACAGGCAAAGGACGTTGATTTCTCTTGGTACCTCTCTCTAATTGAATTTGGCATCTAATAAAAGTGTGAAAATGGCCGGTCTTAAAAACGTGAACATCAAGTCAAATCAGTGATCTTCATTTCTTTCATTGCGACTCCACTAAAATATGAAAACAATATGTCTGTACACAAACCATCTTCAGCCATCATGAGAAACCTTACAATAAACTAAAAGAGTAAGGAATAAAATGGCTGTTCCTCTGAGACGTCCCAAGCAGGAGGGGCGGCCACAAGCGAACGTCCACGCAAAGGCGAGGGCTGCGGGGGCACCGTGCGAAGCGGCGGCTGGGAGGGCGGGGGGGGGGGGCGGAGAGACAAGAGAAAAGGGGCGGGCACAAGAGTACATGTTGAGCGCAAACACATCTTCCGCCTCGTTGCGCCGCTGACGGCCCAGGCGGGCGAGAACAAGAGCGCGTCGACGCCCGCCCGGTAATTGCTGCGTAAACAGCCGCGAGGGCGTCTCCGCCAGTCGATACTCGCCAGGCGAAAGGGCGACGGCTCCATTATGGCGGCCGAAGGGCCCCTGGGCGCGCGGAGGGCGGAGGGCGCCGCAAGCGGCCCGTCGAGGGACGCGCTGCAGACAGCGGCCAGTCAGTCGGCTGATACGAACGATTGCCAGAGCAGTGGGAGTAGAACAGCGGATGCACCAGAGACCTGCAGGTGTCGGGAAGACAAGGGAGCAATCGCAGAGGGACGGCTGGTGTCTGGGGAATAGTGACTATTGGTGATGGGGAGGTGTCGGGTTATCGAGAGGGGAGGAAGGAGAGGGTGCATATTGCGGGAGTGAAGCGGCGAGAGGTGGGGATGTGGTTGGGAATGGGACCACGTCCCTTACGTCGAGAGCTGGACCGGGAGAGGTGGATCGGGGCATGAACTGATGCCACTGCAGTGCCTCTGACCGCGAGGTCTTAGGTTCGAGTCCCGGCAGTGGCAGGATTTTCATCATTTTTCGACAACAGATACATAATTAAGTCGAATTCAGTTGCTGTCTAAAGGAGAATTCTAGCGGCCGGCTGCCCTGATCAGTAGTTTTCCGTGGTTTCTTATCAACACCAGACGAATGCCGGAGTAGAACCCTAACAAAAGAGCGACGGACCGCGCGATGTTTTCTTCCTCCTCCTTGACATATCCTCACCCCCCTTACGTACATACACTTACACTAACATGCACAACACTGCCTCACATGCAGGGAGACTAGTCAGGAGATTAGATCTTGTTAACGGGTGCTCCGCCGGCGGGAGAAAACTGGTTGGGGAAATCCCAGCTAGCCGACCGTATCTCGACATCCAGCGGAAAAGATAACCGCCATCTCCAGAAAAATAGCATGCACTACACTAACGGAACTAAATGACCTTAGTAGTTGACGCGAATCAGAGAAATCGAGGGCTATTAGGAGTTGCAATCGGGGAGTGGGCGGTAGGGCCAGCGGGCGATCACCGGCGGGGTGGGGGCACGGCGCCGAAGGCCGAAACGAGGCTTTCAACGAGTAAAACGCGCCACGAGAACGAGAGCTGCCCTGGCGGCTCTCACAATCTCCCCGCCCCTCTCTTCCCGGCGTAGCCTGGCCCGCCCCGCCCCACCCGCTCCAACACCGCACGGCGCGAGAGGCGCGGCCGGGCCCTTTCAGCAGCCACTCGCCCTAATTAGCCGTCGCGCGCGCGAGGCATGCAGATGCAGATGGCGCCGGCGGAGCCTCGGGGGCAGCGCCTCTATCTAGCTCCCAGGCGCACCTCCGCCCCCACGGGACACTCGCGTTGCCGCACTGATAGCTGTTGCGCTCTGCGTCGGAGGATTCATCGCTTACTGCGGCGGAAATTTCAAATTAGTGAAAAGCACAAGAAAAAGCACGTTCAATCCAGCCTTCACTACACTAAAATTTACGTGTAATGTTGTTGGATAATGAAAAATTCATGAGGAAAAATAATAGAAATGTATATATCACAACATTTAGATATTGAGGACTTCCAGAGAAAATCATTGAATGGTTGGCTCTTCGGCATAATTTTGATAACCGGTCTGCGATGTATTTGTCAATAACATGAATAGCTACGATAAGTACAATAGTTATTACACCTAGGCGAATTCAGTCAATGTGAGTTATAAGGGCCGTGTTTGTAGTACTAGGCTTGGAAAATTCCTTGTTGATGTAATATCTGAATTGTTCCCTCACTCCGGTCTGTCGAGGGCCCTCGCGCTTTGCGGAGGCGGCTGAAGAAACTTGGCAGCCGATTGCGCAGGCGGTGCCTTTCGAAGAGCACTTAAGGCTGCCCATAACGATACGAGCGGAGGCAGCTGGAGCGGGGCGCGGCGGAGCGGGGCGGAGCGGGGCGGAGCGGGGCGGGGCGCGGCGTAGCGGGCAGCGCGTAGCGTAGTAAAGCGAGGTGGGGCGAAGTTGCGCAACGGGAGGTGGGGAGGACCGTGACAGGAGAGGGTGTCGCGGGGCGGGTGGGACGAAACGGGACGAGGCGGAGAGAGGCAGGGTGGGGCGGGGCGGGACGAAGCAAGGTGGGGTGGGCGGGGAGAGGCGGGAAGGGGTGGGACGAAGGCGGTGTGGGATGAAGCGAAGTGAGGCGGTGCGGGGCGGGGCACGGGAGATGCGAGGCGGTGCGAGGCGGTGCGGGGCGGTGCGGTGCGGGGCACGGGACAGGGAGATGCGAGGCGGTGCGGGGCGGGGCACGGGACAGGGAGATGCGAGGCGGCGGGGGGCGGGGCACGGGACAGGGAGATGCGAGGCGGTGCGGGGCGGGGCACGGGACAGGGAGATGCGAGGCGAGGCGAGGCGAGGAGAGGCGAGGAGAGGCGAGGAGAGGCGAGGAGAGGCGAGGAGAGGCGAGGAGAGGCGAGGAGAGGCGAGGAGAGGCGAGGAGAGGCGAGGAGAGGCGAGGAGAGGCGAGGAGAGGCGAGGAGAGGCGAGGCGAAGCGAGGCGGAGCTGGGCAGGGCGAGGCGAGGCGGGGCGGGGAGAAGGAACGCGAGGCGGAGCTTGGCCTGGCGAGGCGGAGCTTGGCCTGGCGAGGCGTGGCGGGACGAGGCTGGGCGGGGAGAAGGACCGCAAGGCAGACCTGGGTGGGGAAAGGCGGGGCGCGGCGAAACGGAGAGGACTTGGAGAGCCAGTAGCAACTGTTCCTTGTAGTGCCTTCGCCGCCTGAGGTTAGAGGAAAGGGGAGGATAGGTCGGCCGTGCCATGGGCAACGAGCCCCTTCCCTGAATTGATCGAAATCCCCATCCATGGACTCCGAAAAAAAATATGATTTCAAATGTTTCAAGAGTTGGCAACTGGACCTTTGGATCTTTCATCAATTTGTAATGGCCGCTTTTAAAAAAAAAATAATTTAGATACAACAATTTTTATTTTAAAATTAAAGCTAACAAAAATATGCATACATTAATACAATAATACTCATGATTATGTTGACAGCTCAAATCATATAAAAATTTACAATAAAAGGTCGTTTTTACGTCCTCATTATATATTATTCTTTCGAATATCTCTTAAATATATATCATAACTATTTATTTGTGGTAGTACGGTATGATCCAGGAAGTATTCACCTCAGAATAAAAACAATTTATAATAGACAGAAGTATGAAATTAAAAATTTCATCGGATTTGAATAATTATGACATATGAACGTACAGTCAAATAAAACGATCGACGTGTTATTGTGTAGTTAGAGGCCATGGATAGTGGGTTAGGGGCCATATAGTGAGGTGTTTATGAAACAATAATGTTTCACGTGAACAAGTAAAGAGTGTGTTTGATAAAATTGCACTGATGTAATTTTATGTCCACAATAATAAAACAAAACAAAGACACGCAGTGTGATATGACGCTGCGGCTGTTGCTGCTGAACAGCAAACTACGGGCGCGCGAATGCCAGGAATTTATGCTTCTCTAGGTTCGCACCGCAAATGTCGAGCAGACATGACAGAATCTGCATTTACATTGTGTGCATAAATATTCTGCTCTCATAAAAACCTACCCCTAGTTATACCATACGTATTTCAAATATTTCACTTTACATTCCAATAATGAATTTTATTTTGAATGCATTTTATCCACAAATATATGCACAGATCTCTGAAATAGCATTAAAACATGTGGATAGTTTCTATTTAAGTTACATAATTTGTTTACAGTTACGAATAGGGACGCCGTAGGATTTCTGTTGTTTGTGTTTTAGAAATAACGCTACTCTGCCACATTCTCTACAGCATAAATCATCACCAATCACTCTATGATCTACCATTTTCGTTGGATACAGACAGTTATTTCTTATTGAAATGTCATATTGGAGCAATCATGTCTAAAACTTATATTTTTGTATGATTGTGTTCAATAAAAATACGATATACATTATGTAGAAGTAGATACTTCACTCGTTTCTCCATTTAAACATGCGTAAATATAATGTACGCAAGAAACAAGCAAAATTGATGTTCTCAATAATATTCACTAGATTCGAAAATGAAAGCAAATCATAAATAATGATTAAGAGACAGTTTTTCCATTTCTCTCCTATTTCTTATCGACTTTGATGAACTGTTTCATCCTCTCACGTTGTTTGTTTCAACAAAGAAGAGCAGCCAATAACTAGCAAGTTTAAATCGATCTCAAAACTATTCCGTTTTAGTTCTTTTTAAAACAATAAATTGAATCAGAAGATGCAAGTAAGTGATTTATAATAACTTGGAAGAATCCGCTCTCCACTAATGAATAAGTGGCTGACTGCTTTGGTCAGGGTCATCTTTAAAAGACTAGAAAATTTACTGATGAATTGTCACCAATTTGTAGCTATTTACAGAAGACGAATTAAAAAATCAGTATTTCAAAATTACAAATAGTTAATGCAGAAAACATTTAATGAGCATTATGAAAAGGATTTAATATCTTCAATTTTTCATTAATAGTATTTTTTATTCATTTATTATAAAAAAATTATTAACAAAGTGTTTAGAGAATATCCACCGGAATGTGAAGGGAAACTATAGACAGATAAGGGAATGTTGCTACCTCTTCTGGAGTCATTGGTATTTCGCATGCCGAAGACATCAACGTACACGGATGCGAGCGTTACTGCCGCCTTATACCCATTGTCCTAGCCTGGTTGGGCTACGAGCGCAGAGACAGGCAACACCGCAGGGGCACCTAGGGAAAGCCCATGTGGGCCCGATGCCCTGAACACCAGCTCCGCTCGAGTGCAACTCCGCAAGCGGCGAGTGTACTGCATTGGGCAGTACAGATGGGGGACAGCATGTGAAGTGCAAGCTTTGTTTCTTGGAATTAATTTTGAGCCTTTTTCCAATTATCCATTTTTCTAATCGTTTCCATTTTTACCTCAATGGGACATGAATTGCAAAACACTAAAAATTAATTATAATAGGTTTCGTGTTCTTTAAACTTTGTCATCTTATTTAGGGATCATTTATTAAGCCCTCAGGCTAAAGGTTACAAAACGAAGCAAAACGATGGGAAACTGCCTTTAACCTGAATGGACTTCTGATGTGTGCAACAAAACCGTAATTTCGCGATAAATGCGCTTTTAGTAGTTCCGTCATTCTTCTTCTGAAACGCACTTTATTTCTATTCCCCCAAAACAAATTCAAGTTGCTCTATGAAATGAACATTATTTACTAAAATATTCTAACGACACGAATACTCGCAATAGCATGATTAAATACATGCGGAAATTCATGGATATCCTTGGATATCCATGGATTCCAGATATCCTTGCAGAGAAGTTCATAGCTTAAGAACTAACTGCTTACTAATCGAGGAGCAATGCTCACGAAAGGAACAGAAGCTGCTCTAAAGTTGACGCGGGCGGATTATAATAATATAGGACTAGTTGGCGCCAGACTAGCTGGATTCCATCCTTTCTTCTTTCCACCATCTCAAAGCCAACCCATGCTCATCACTTCCCCCTGGCTGCTTTATCGCATCGAGTTCGATTGATCGTTAGTGATTTCGGGCGCGTCAACTAAACAGGTCATTAGTCCCTGAAGTGTAGTGCAAGTGTTTCCCTCGGGAGGCGGCGGTAGACGTCCCCCGCTGTTCGGCGAGATCCGGCATCGACCTACTCAGCTAGTAGGGGTTTCCCTCACCAGGTATCTCCCAATAGCGGGGCACCGCCGGAACAAGTTCTAAGCTCCCGACCGGTCTCCCTGCATGTGTAGTAGTGTAGTACATGTTAGTGAGAAAAAGTCAAGGAGGGGGTAGGAGAGATCACGCGCGATCCGTGGCCCGTTTGTAGGGTACCGCTCCGGCATTCGTTTGATGTTGATCGGAGAAACCACAGAAAACTACCGATCATAGCAGCTGGCCGCAAGAGTTCTTCTCCAGACAGCGACTGAATACGACCTAGCTGACAAGCTACTGTCCTGCGGTCCTCGGGAAATCCTGGTAAACCCAGGACCGCCAGGTCACAGAGACTACAGGGACATCAGTTGATGCCTTGAGCCATTTCTCCCAGTTTGGAGTTTGACTTCGGCTACAGATTGACGTTGCAAAGGAGTCATCTGCAGATTCAGAGAGCATTCATTACAATCAACTGGAGTTAAAGGCGTTGTACTGACGAACATTGTTTACTGTAATAGCAGTTTTCAATCACTTTTCTATCATTATCAGTTATCTAGTTGGTAACATAAAAGTTTAAAACCCATTCGGTAATGAACTAATAAATTGATAATTGAAAATTTTAGTAATAATTTTAATTTTAAGTAGATGAATTGAACGTACTGTAACAATGAAAGAAATGGGGTGCAGTGATAAATCAAATTTAATAATACATGCAGACATTTAGTGAATGTATGCATAGAATGGAAATGAAAAAATAAAACGCGTAAAATTTAATACGGAAATAACTAGCATATTAATTGCAAGTTGAGCCATCCATGCCTGCTGTACGGAAGCCAGAAATACACATGGCTTTGAGCGGATCTAGTGGTGTAAGTTCAGAGCAACGGGGTGAAGGAAGGTTAACGGCTTAGGTGCGATGCTCTGACCATTGCGCCGTCCTATATGGCGTGCGTTGTGGGGGTCTAATAATAATTGTAGCAGGGACAAGGAGTTTTGGTTTATGTTTTCATTGAGTAAATTATTATTTAAATTATGTGACGGTTTTACTAAGTTAGGTTGGTGTAATACTGGCTTTCTCTTTTGAGTATATTAATGTCTGCATGCGTATTGAAAGTGCGTCCATTTAGAAGTACGTGGCAGGCACGAAATTGGCAGTGATATTAACAGGTTTTTATTTACAAATATGTCGGTGTTCTTTAATTTCCGAGCTAACGTTCTTTGTTTGACCAATGTGGTGGTGTGGAGTGACAAAATTAATAACTCTATTGATGAGAACAATAACTAACACTCTGCCCCTTTTGACTTAAGAGCATGGATTTCATGTAGATCCAATGAAAACAAAAACGTTGGTTTTATGGGGCAGAACAATTAAGTTCAATGGCTAGTGTGTTCCGAATCCTCTCTACTGACGCGGCCCGTCCGCCCGGCGCGCACTGCAGAGCGTGAAGGGATGAGGAGGGAGGGGAGGGGAGGGCAGGAATGTGGGGCCAGGGAGTCATCGAGGCGCCGCAGGTGTGTCCTGCAGTGCACTGCACCGGCGCCGCTAACGGCGCACGGCGCTGCATCATTTAGAGCTCTCCCCGCCCCGCCCCTTCCCCCTCCCCTCCCTGTCCCGCCCCGCCTCGCTCCGTCCCACCCAGACCCGCTCATCCCAACCCACGCAAAATCCCGCCCCGCCCCACGCAACTGCGCCCCTGCGGCGCGGGACGGGCAATCCAGCAGTCGGCCAACGCAGCGCGGGTTATACGCCGCCAGGACTTAGGGAAAACGCCGCTCTGCATAAGTTATGGGCGACGCAGCGCCCCGGGAGCACACCAGCCGCGAGCCCGGCAAACGAGGACCACGCAATTCAAGGATTTGGAGTCCTGAAAACAATTCCGACAGTTGGCTGCGACGAATTACGGTGATTTAAACGATTAACTGAATCCTTGAAAATACTCGGTGTGGATAGATAGAAACTAAGCTGCTGTGGACAAACGGCCCGTGGGACCATCTGCACTGCCCAGCGCAGAAAATTCGCTGCCTGCGCTCGTGCACTCGGGTCACACGCAAGTGACGCTTGTGTCGCTGTCTGCATGTATGCTAGGCCGTTAGAGCCTTTCGGAAGTTTCGGACCGAAAATTTGCAGGTACGAATCCTGTATCGGCTGATATGTGAATATTGTTTTTTTCGCGAATGTTATAACGCAGAGGTTTACGCTTTCCTTGGGCTGATCCCACAATAGAAGCCCATAGGCATACGTCTTCAAATCTCTGCAGAAACCTTCAACATACTAAGGTTTTTAGAAATATTTCATATCTATCGAGTTTGGCACCATCATTACAGTTACGGTTATGCTCTTTCAACTATTTAACAGTTTTATATCAAAAAATCCATAGACTTAGGCGAACGAACACAAATTCTATTGTGTCAGTAGTAATGCATATTTAGACGTAGTAATATAGTAAAGTGATATATATTATAAAAGATATAGTAAATTGAATTACATTCTACTTGAACAACTGTGTACTAACTGTAGTCTTGTGTTTGCAGGTAAGTGGAGTATATTCCCAGTTCCAACGGGGTCGTTAACGTAAGTACTAGAAAATACTTCATACGTTTATTTCATGTTGTGAGGAAACTTACAGTCATATAGTCTAACCAAAAACAAGTTTATTTGAAAATCTGATCAACATATTTTTTTATATAGTATCGTAGGCTTTCACGGCCGGAGTCAATAGAAAGTAGATTTTCCGGGCTGGTAGGCCGTGGTCGAGTTGGCATAGTTGGGCCAAACGTTTCGTCCACGTCTGCGGTGGACATCTTCAGTGGCGGCAAGGTCGCGGGCGCAGTGTCCGGGTCGGCGGCTGGCTGGCGGCTGGCCAGTCGCCAGCCAGCCGCCGACCCGGACACTGCGCCCGCGTCCTTGCCGCCACTGAAGATGTCCACCGCAGACGTGGACGAAACGTTTGGCCCAACTATGCCAACTCGACCACGGCCTACCAGCCCGGAAAATCTACTTTCTATATTTTTTTTAATTCTAAAATATCAAAATGCTTAAATTTCTCCAAATATGATTCTATGGGATTTAGATTTATTTAGTCAAAAAACAGTAAAACTGTACGTCAAGATCATCAGCGCAAGTTTTCTTGAGTTCCACAATCATTGATGAATCCCGGATGAAAACATCGTATTCCACTTCAGTATATTTTGATTCATAGCTTACCATCAGAGTAACTAAATTAATATCATGCAATGTGCTAGAATACTCACCACCACTCGGTCAGCAGCATAATGAAGCCGAACACCTGCAACAACAGCACATTATAAGTTCTCTTGGTCACACTACACGAAATGGATGTGAACAGCACACAAATAGCCAGAGCTGTGTTTACGGTGTTAGCCAATCGCAGATACTGGCGAGATCATTACGTTCTCAGCTAAGTTTCATTACTGTCGAAAATCTTCACGCAAAAAATATTAAGAAACTAAATTCCTTAAACAATACCTTAAGATAGTAACGCAATGTTCAACATTTGGCAATAAAATAATAATAGTAATAAATCATTATGAACGCAAAAATAATCAGAAAACGACATTTTGGCGTAAAGATATTTATGGTAGTTCACCATGTCTGGAATTAAGTAACCAATTTTTTTTAGTGTATTGGCCTTTTGTTGCCAATCCACATTTACACAGACGCAACCAGTAAAAATAGGGCTCTAGTTCACAAACATGGTAACAGGAAAATTTTCATTAGTGGATGGATTTAGAAGCAATGAATCGGTAAGTATGTTGTCATTAGTCAAAGTGTGTTTCCCCCCGATTACATCTCCCTCAACAAAAATTATAAAATAATGCAAAAGTATGAAATACATCTTAAAGAAAATTCTGAAACGGTTTTCGATTGCAAATTGTTCAATGACTACGAGAGATTTTGTCTTTCTTGTAACATAGAAATGAAGACTGTATACCCAAATTAATTTGTATGTTTTTAAAGATTCTTATTTCCGAAAAATACACATCACTTAATTATTATGATAAATAAATTATTTATTGACCATTGTGCCATGCAGGAATATCATAAACTACAGATGAATCTCATCGTAAGAGGTTGTTTGTATTCATACGATCCTCGAAATATTCACATTTGAGAGGAAAATACGAAGATGAAGTTTATTCATTTCTGTATATTTGAATATCAAATCCTTTTGGAGTAGCTGATACGTTACATCATGGAATCTCATCATGCGATTTGGTAATGGACAAGATGGTTAAATATAAAACGCAGTACAAAAATTTTCCCTGTCATAACTACGGAGAAACAGTTCAAAGATTGACTAACGGCACGTTTACATGCACACAACATTATTCAAAAGTGCAGCGCAGTATCAAAATACTCTGATAAACTTAGTTCTTTGTAGATTCCTTTTTTCGTATTTTGTTCTTTCCTTCGAATGATTCTTTTGATATTTATTTTTCTTCTCTTACTGAGATTTCCATAGTCCCGCATATTTTACATCTGGACCAAACGAAACCGATCATGTTTAGAAGCTATAGTTTCAAAAATCATATGTCTTGTAAACAATTTTCCCTCCCCACTTACTCTGCGTGCTGTAATGCATATAGAGATCTGCAACAACTGACACATTTACTTTTATTCACGAAATTAAATATTATAAAATTATGTTTTCTGCCTGCCGTATATCTGTGAATTACTACCTTTGCAGAAGGCATATAATAGCCACGTATTGTTTTAGGTGCAGAAAAAACGTAATAAAAATCTCATAAATTTAAAAACTTACGATTAAAAAAATTATAATAAAAATAATTAAAAACACGAAGATGTACACAAAAACTCACATCGGTGCTAGCTCTGAAAAGCAAGTGGCTACTGAAGTGGCTTGAAGCGTTTACACACGTGTCTCCTCGAGCGGGTTTTGGGTGGTTCGTGCAAAGCATTTAACACGAGAGGCACAGGTTGGTTGAAGGGATTGAGGGGCTGCACCGATGCCCTATCGATATCTGTATAATCGAATCGGCGTGGCCGAGCTGCCGCCGGTGCCCCGTGCCCTCCGATTTTACAGCGCGACGCCGCGCCGACTAATCCCCCGAATGGGATTTGCCCGATTACTCGTGACGCAGCGCGGTCCACGCAAGGCCGGTGAGGGGGCGGACAGCAAGGGCAGTTGATCGGGACGAGTTGGGGGGGATGGGGTAGGGGGGGTGAAGGGAGCATGGGAGGAAACAGCACGGTGCCCAGATGGAGGGAGTGGCCAGCGAGTCTAAATGCCGAGCTTCGGGAACTATACGCAAAAATAACTGCCCCAGTGGCAATGCGTACTTAGCAGCTACTTGGATGTCCGGGAAACGCAACATCTCATGCTCGTGTGGCAACGTTTCAGCCGCCATTCTGGGACCTTCGTCAAGGCGAAATTTCCTGTGTATGGCAATGGCCCTGGAAATGACATTTCGCTTTGAGGAACATCGCAGAATGGCGGCCAAAACGTTTGTACATGTGCCTTGGACGCGGCGTCGCCCGGACAGCCAAGCATTTACCGACTTCGGCAGCGGAAGCCTACGCTCACACAATGCGTAAACTTATATTTTTTTGCAAACTGAAGTTTCGGCTCGCACTTTATAAAATAAATAGAACCTTCATAAATCGAAAGAAAATGAAGTTGTTGCATTCCTTAGCATTGTGGCGTGGATCTCGCCATGGGTGAAAGCGGCTTGTGCCGCGGCCTCCGTCGCAGGATCTTGGAGGCCGTCAAGACGGGATACGCCCTTCGCCCTCTCCCTTCGCCACACCTTTACCACGATCACCTAAAAGGGGCCTCTAAATAAAATTGCCAAGTACAAAGAAAATGATTCATTAGATGAAGCACAAGATTGAAACAAGTGAAGGAATGCCTAAGCAACCGTGAAAGATATTTTGGGGAGTATCTACTTACACTTAATCAGTCAGTACTGAAAGAGAAGAGAATATTTAAGACAACTATGAAGGGCTCCTTGCATTTCGTATTAGAGAGCGTCGATGAGTACTACAAATTAAAAATGGAACTAAATTCACAAAAATGCATTTAAAACAGTTAAGATGGTATAGGGTAGATCACTGGTCTCATATTTATTAGTCTAATTCCACCTAGGATCTAGCAGATGCGCAACTGAACATTCATTCAATACCAAGCATTTACCTTTGAATACGAAGTTAAGAGTACGTCATATTCAAACGATGACCACGCCTTTAAGGGCTACGTACGGTTTACGTTTTCGAAACAAAATAGAAGTGTCACTTTCATCTGAAAATAGTTGTATGGGCTAGCCTCTTCAAGGAAGTACATCAATAAACATAAACAGAGAGGAATATTAAAAATACAATATAAGCTTGAGAAAAAATTTACAAGGTTAGGTATCTGGGTACTGGCGCTGGAATTTTAACCTCAATATGCAAGGCAAAATTCTTAATGACTTAATCAAACACGTTCGTTAATGTAAATATATTAGTACAAATAGTGCGATGGAGATGTTATAGTCATATGAAAATAATGGCATATTTCAAATTGTCCTACCACAAAGAATAGCAGGGAGCTACAAGAAGACGGAAAATACAAAGTATTCTAATAGAATGACATCAAACACGGTTGAACAGCAAAGCTCTGCCGGACGTAGACTGCAAACATTGGAGCTCAGACATGAGAAACCCTTTCGGGTGTAAGTTAAGCAAGCAACCTGTTTTCTTTATTTTTATAATCTGACATCATTTCTCTGTAATCTCACGTGTAGAAGATGTTCATTCTCCAATAATATATTTTGTAGTATATGCACAATTGTTCTCCATGTAACAAACAAGTTGAAATGTTAGCATAACATTACATTTTGTTTTGTTTTCCTAGTTTTTGTTATTCGGCAAAACTAGTTTTTAAAGCCATTTACAAAATATTACACATCATCGTGTGTTTGCCAGTAAACTTGAATGCTAATAATCCAGTCTTTTAAATGAGGTTTGAGATAAGAAGGATAATATGGATGAATGAGGAAGACCATGCGTTTCCAAGATAATATTTTTACATTACCGCAATTACGATAGAAATGAATCATCTCTTCGCTTCATTAAAATAACACTTCTCTAGTAGCCTTAGTAGAGGTCTTTTAACATTTAAAAATCAGATTTTTTTGACTGAACATAACGCCGACTCTAATTTTACCGGAAAATATATACTAGCACCAACTGCCAGTAGGTCAGTGGATTCACGACGCTAACTGCATTACCGTATGAGGGACGAGAATGCTCAAATATATATTAGCGAATGGGCATTAATTGCTTCCATGAGAGCCATTGGCTGCGCAACCTCATTTTGGAATCCCAGGGGAGGTCGTAACGCTGTCATACGACTCGACGCCAAACGCCCGCTCCCGACCCCGCTCCCGCTTCCGAACCCGCCTCCGCCCTCGCCCCCGCCTCCGTATCCTCTTCCGCCTCCACCGCCGCCCCCGCCTCCGTCTCCGTCCTCTCTTCCGCCTCCACCGCCGCCCCCGCCCCCGCTCCCATCTCCACCCCCGCCTCCACCTCCGCCCCCGCGAATCGATTCCCTATTTGTGTTTCGAAGCCGCAGACGATTGTGAACGAGGAAGGCACGGCACCCGTAGGGCCGCACGACGACCTGGTTCATTGATGACTTCCGCTGAGGAAGCGGACGCGCAGGAAAGGAACACGCGACCGGAGCGAAGGCTCCGAATGTCAGAAGGAGACAGCAGAGTTTGAAAAGCTGCCGCGCCGCCGCTTTATCGCATAAAAATCGTTGACAAACAGTAAGCAATTCCATCTTCGCTTTCAATAATGAAATAGCAATCTTGTCCGTTATTTCCCATGAAAGTAATTTTGCGTTCGTACTGAAATATTCGTCGACTCTGAGATATTGATTTGTATCTCAAGAAATACACTGAACTGCCTAGCAATACCGAGATATAAGACGGTTGTGAGATATCTATCTTAATACACAGGTTTGTCTAATACCTCTAATTTCTAATAATTTTATTAAAATAATGTATGTACTTTCGATGGTATGTAGGTGAATTGGCAGGATGGATCAGAATTAAATTTTCCATTACCTTAATAGAAAAATATGCTTAAGTCCTACCGCATTCAATGTACGTCCCACGCGGCACACTACAGTAAAATAGAAATAAGCGTTAAAAATATGCTTAATGGAATAAAAGGAATCAACTAAAACAAAGACTCCTAATAAATAATAGTAAATTGTATCTTCGAAACAGGCATTTTACATGACATCAAAAAACTTGTTTATTCTTTGAAGTAATTATATGTTAAATATATACTTTGATTATGTGTTGGCATTTACCAATATGAAAGTTCTTTTTGTAAGAAATAAAACATTGTTGTTTCTTTAATTGTTTAGAAATGGATATGAGTCAAAACTGTAAATATAAAAGAGAAGATATACGAAGATATTTAAAAAGAAGATATGCGTTATTCACAAATTAGGATTCGTGCAGTAATGTAATACATAGTACGCAATATACATGCATATAGTACATACTCATATTTTCGAGGAGCTCTGGTCCAGGTTTTTCCCCTTTGCCGCCACCAAACTGTCGACGCGTTTTCGCCGTCACGAGTTTCCAAAGGCCATCGCGAAGGCCAGGCAGCGCTTTCGAAAAATTGATTTCACCCCCAAGGAGGCAGCGGCGGCGGCTAACTTTTGTCCCACGCGGCGCAGCGCAGCGCGGCGCGGCACGGCCACGACGGCCGCGGCGGCGGCACTGGCGGCGGCGGCGAGGGCGGCGGCGGCGCAGTGGGGTGGCACTAGTGCCTGTCGCGCGGTGACACGTGGCTGCGGACACGTGTCCACGCGGGCCGCGCCAGACTGTACCGGCCTCGCCTCCGCCGCCCGCCCCGTCCTCAACGTCGGCGCCGTCTGTCGGGATATCGAGCGACAGATAACTCCGACTTCCACTCTGCATTTTAATCGGATTAGCCCCGCCCCCGCTCCGCCGCGCGAGCCCAAGAAGATATCAGCGAAGCGACACCACGCGTAAGTGCGAGGAAATTAATTAACAATCAAATTAGCATTGTTACCAACTTAATCAAACACCGGTCCCGTTTGTCTGCACGAGCGGCGCCGACCGGGAAGGGGTGAGGAGGGGGGAGGGGAGGGGAGGGGCGTGACAGGGCGCAGAGTTAAGCGCGGAGCAATGAAGGTCGGAGGCGGAGGACGTGGTGAGGACGATGCGGATCATGATGGGGACGCGGACGCAGCGCTGCTGACAAGAGGTTCGGGGGCTGCAGAGGGGGAGCGGTAGAAGCCACATGCGGAAGTGAAATTTGATGCAAACAAACCATTATTAAGTTGTGTGTCGTGCAGGTTCGGTCTGACTGGTTTGTTCATGGTTATGAACTAATTATTCAAACTGAAAGTACATGTGACGTAGGGGCAATACTCATAATTGTAAAAACTATCTTACTGTGCGTAAGTTAATTTCGGAAAAAAAAATATTTTATTCCTTGCCTTTACATATACCTACTAATTTGTTTAAAGTAATATTAATAAAAAAGGTGTATTAAAATACCCATAATCGATTAAGAAATTGCAAAATAGCAAATTAATCTTCTCCTAACTTACATTGTAAATTAATATAAACTTTTATTCAAGGAATACAAGCATTTAGAAGTTTCTCTGTTGTTTTTTCCATTTTGTTTGTATATTTCATACGCTTTGGTGTCAATTAACGCCCTAATCTTAGATGGTGCACCCTTTCTAAGTGATGGAACTGCTTAAGAGATTATGCGAGAGGATATAAATGTTGGCCGTGCGATGGCAGCGCTCTGGTGACCGGGATATTGCTCGCACGGGGGAGGGGAGAGTGCAGGCGCAAGTGATGGCGGCGCGCCGGACCTCCAGAAGGCAACGCGCGCCGCACCTCGGTGTATCGGCGGCGCCCGGAACCTCCATCCCCGCGCCGCGCAATATTCGCAGCGCACGATTTATCGCCCAGGCGCACCTTCCGAGCATAAATCTCTGGCAGACACCACGCCGCCGCCGAAACCCGCGCCCCGCCCCACCCGCGCCCCGCTCCACCCGCGCCCCGCCACGCCCCCACACCGCCCAAGCCCCGCCCCGCCCGCGTACCGTCCCGCCCGCGTACCGTCCCGTCCCGTCCCGTCCCGCCCCTCCCCGCCCCGCCCCCGCCCCGCCCCGCCCCTCCCCGCCCCTCCCCGCCCGCGCCCCTCAACCATCTATGCCCCGCCCTGCCCTGTCCTACCCTCATCCACCCTGTCCGCCCAGTCCTACTGCAACATTCTGTTTCATGATCCGCTCTTTCTGTCATTCCTCCTCTCTTCTCTTTCCTTGCCATTCCATTCCAGTCCAGTCCTCATAACTCTCACCCATGCCCCCACCACGTCTTTGTCTTTACCACGCCCAACTTCTTCTCCAGCTACCAGTCCCCCTCGCCGAGCACCATCTCCCGCAGAATCTGCCGAATGTGTGTCTCCGGCCTTCAACACGAACTTGCCTTTCCCGGGCCATTTGGTCGTCGGCCGCCGCCTTTCCCGTGTGGTCTCCCCGCCCGCCTTCCTCGCCTACCTGGAGACTCACCGCTACGCGATGTCGACTCCCGCGCGGCCGGAAGCGACTCTCAGCCGCGCCGCCTCCCACGTCGATCGCCCCCCCCCCTTCCCCCGTCGCGGGCGCTTCGCCCGCAGGCTCCGCCGCTGCCTGTTTGTAGGCTCATTCATCTTCCTTCGGCCGCGCAGAGAGGAATCGACCCGTGTTACTCTTCAGGGCGCTGCATCCGCTTTTAAACGAAATCCACTCCGTCGGTTGAACGTGGAAACAAGAGCTCGTAAGAAATTACTCGGTATTTTTCTCTTTCGTCTCCAGGAAAATATTTATGTACCTCAGTATTTGTGTTCCAGCTTTTTTTTCAAAATCCAACGCATTTATCGTCATTCAGAAGCAATGCACTTCAGCAAGAGTAAAATATAAAGCGAATAGTATCGGAAGTAGGTGGCCGGCCTTGGACGGAACTAACCTACAAAAGTGTACAATTCTGACAGGTTGTCAATGTTTTAAAATATTAAACAAAATTGTTTAATTTTTTATTACCTATAAAAAATGCTGTAAGATGGATTATAACTGGTGGTTTACCCAATCTATCTGATAAGAAGCATCAGAGCTTGATCTAAGTCAATTAGAAATTCACGAAACTGAAAAGCATGCGAGAAAAAAGAAGTGGTTTTAACATAGACGTACCTAAAGAAATGAGTTCTTAAATTTAAAAAAAAAAACTACTATGAATGTAGGCTATCTTGATATATTTTGTTTCTTACTACATAACTACTACTTTACAGCTACTATTGTCTTTGAAATGAATATTTCTGTTTCAAAATATAAAGTCTTATGGAAACTTCGTTATTTCAACTTCCTTTTAAAGTATTATCTTAAACTCGTCTTCGTCGTGAAGTATTATTTCTCTCACACAAAAAATATATTTGAAGGGTTAACATTTCATGAAGGTAAATAGGAGTAATATAAGATCCATCTCTTTCAACAATGCGTTCGTTTAGAAAACACCGAAGGTTGTTTTGATAGCAGTAATAACTCTTGATGGAGCTGTGTGGGGTCAAGGGAGTCGTGTGGGAAGCAACGTGACGCAGAGCCTGAGTGCCAGGAGGGGAGGTGGCTTCAACGGCGCCTAACGATATCCCGCTGCGCCGCAGCTCCTGCCTCCGCCAACGCAGCGTCCAGCGAAGATCCAAAGTAAAGCCATGTAAAGTATTATTCATAGCATTATACAGCTACAGCGACTTAACGCAATCAGTCTGTGGGACACAACAAGAACAACAAAAGGCTGACCTTAACGGAGAGCGTCCGTTAAGGATTTATCCAGTCTGCCGTCCGTTAAGTACAAGAGAAACAAATTAGATGTAGCTAAAGATGGCGTACGAGAACACATATTCCCAAAAGTTATATTTTCAACAGACGTGCATGGAACTAGTTCTTACATTCACTGTTTATTGTGGAGAAAGTGTTATTTTGGGGCAGTACGGCCAAGTCTTTTTTTTTTTTTTCGTACTGCAAAGACGTCATGGTCATATAAAACAACCGGGTTCTGCAAAGTAGATAAAGCATTGTCACAACATGAATCAATATAGCTGTTGCCTCGCATAGTGCGAATGACCCCAAAAATATTTTCAAGTTTCCGTGAATTCGTACTAAAAAAATTATGTACGAATACCTTTGGCGTACTCATTTCAAATTGCCAGATTCTGCTTCTATTGTCGCCTCGTCCGTCAAACTTTCATTCGTACACAGAAGACTCAGTTAATATTCTACTTATGTAAATAATTACTGTTTATATGATTTTTACTTTCTTGCATACCACGTAAGAAGTACTGTATAGAGGAAGTTATGAAATGCTGCAGCGAAACACGGCAATTTTTCGACAGAAAGATGTTCCTGATAGGAAAAGAGTGAACAATTGTTCCTGATAAGTACTTCCTCTAACTTACGGATTTGCATGAAAATTGATATTCCCTCATTGATATGACTGGTGTCGAGGCTCCTTGAATATGACATGGATATGTTGATTTTCGAACGTACTTTATATGAATCATTAACATTTCTCAAGTTTTCTCAAAAATGGCGCCAATCCTTTGTTTAATTTTTACGTATGTTTCATTTTCGTTGAAATATTTGAAGTTGACGAAGAACGTCGTCTGCTCACGGGTCTGTCCGTGCTGCGGCATGTGTATCATCGGAACGGTTGTCAAAACACATGTTAGCGTCGGCGTAGTTATAATTACAAAGTTCTAAGTTTTTAGCCTTTTCCTACAACTATTATACTGAAGGTAGATTTTCTTCTCAATGAAATATTTTTCAAAGTAGAATCTTTCACAAAGATCACGAACGATTTCTCAGAATATCAATAATTTTTGCATAATTTTGCATGAAATATAATTTAACAAAACAAGATTTCTCAAAAACAGCTAATTTTTTTTATTTTAACTTTTTTTATGGACGCTAAAAACAGTAAATTTAACATTAACACCATTTTGATGTAACCTTTTAATTTTTCAAAAATTACAAAAATTTATTTTTCAAATATCTCTCCCGTCGTTAATATTCACATTATGGACATTTTATCTATACATTATCGCATTTGAGAATGCATGTGTTTCAAATTATTTCTGATGAATTTTCTTCGAAATTCAAAAGTTTACTGTAAAAATATGCTCAAAATTGCGCTATTTTTAGAAAAGCTCAATCTACAATTTTCAAAAAAGGCACCAAATTTGTCAATGAGAATGTTCATGTAGGACCAAGTTTTTCTCTTTTACAATGTTCGTAAACTTATATTTCCATTCAACTTGTTAAGGCACTATTATGAGAAAATGTGAAAAAAAATTAGATGTCAATAGATAGCAGCAGGAAGTGGGCGATACAATGCCAAAAAGCTTGCCCAGACTAAAGAGATTAGGAAACAAACTAGTATGACAAAGTCTGTCCCATTCTGTAGCGTCACTTGTTGGTTCATGATTTTCAGCTCAGTTTTCTGGCAACAATAAAAGCAAATGCTGAGTTAGTTTTCAGAAATGAACGTGCTTTTTCTCTTTGCCCTCAAATTTTCGTACAATTGTCAGGCAACTATACAAATCAAATCAATTGGCATACAAATCAAAGGCATATTTAAATAGAATTTTAACGACTTCTGAACAGTTTCTACTCAACAATAAGACTAAATAAAACGCATTGAAATAAATTTTCAGAACAGTTTTTTACAATTTTCATAAATAACATCAAAAATAAGGGCTTTTTCCGTTCAGATCAATGCACATTTAACAGAAATTTCTCTCAAAGAAACTTTGATTTTCTACGTTCTTTTTCTGGAGATTAAATTCTTCAGAAAAGAACGGGCTAGGGAAAGGAAGATTTCAATTAAGCGGCAACATAATGCAGAAAACTGGAGCACCGAAAGAAGAATTACGAACGCAAACAATCCCGCACCGCAATGCCGAGAAAAGCGTCTTAAGCATCGCGATCGTCCGCCGTTGATTTGAGCGATGGTGGAAGGAGCAGAATAATTCTTCGTTTTTCATTTCGATGTGATTGCGCGCCTATAGGAGCGACATGTCACGTTCCCTTTCCATTAATACCGCGCTCTTCATCACAACGCGGGCGCAGAAGAGATTGCTATTTTCAGGCGGAGGTTGTTTGATTAATGCGCCGCGCAGCTCCTTCTTCCGGGCCCATTGAATCGCGCGTCGTTACCTCGGATCCTTTTCATTTGGAGACTCTCGCCCAGCCAGACGCAGTCTCCCACGCGCAGCAGCGAGCGCTGGGTCAAGAGGGAGGGGAGGAGAGCGCACGGAGATGGTCACTGAAAGGTGGACGGTGGAAGATGCAAGGCGGAATGGGGAGTGTGGAAGGTGGAAGGTGCAAGGTGCAAGATGGGAGGTGAGAGTTGGGATATGGAAGTGAAAGGTGTTAGGTGAGAGGTGGAAGGTGGGAGGTGAAAGGGGAGAAGCAGAAGATGGAAGGTGAAAAGAGGAATGTGGACGGTGGAAGGTTAACAGTGGAGTAAACGGTAGTAAGTGAATGGTGGTTATTAATCGGTAGAATATGAGTTGTGGAAGGTGAATTGTAAATGGGGGGGGGGGGGGCAGTGGTAGCTGTTCGTCAATAAATTGTCGCAAAAAAGAACAAATCAGAAGTAGGTCACGGACAAATAAATAAGAGAAAAGAAGAAGCCGACGAAAAGAGGGAACGGCCCAAGGAATAGATAATATTTAATGATAGTTATGATAGTTCCCAAGTTCGATAACTGTATTAGTTCTAATGATGCTACAGATAGTGATGTTATAGTGACGTAGCGTCCAGCATCGTCATGTTGGTGATGTTTTAAAAAGATTAGTAAATTAAGCAAAACAATTGGAAGTATAAAGGGTAAACAATTCAAATAATACAGCATTTCAAAATAGGTAAAAATAGTCGGTACAGCCAAACCAAATACCAGGGCGTACGTGGGTGGAAGGCGAGCGGGAAGGCTGAATCTTGGACACGCCCACCTTCGGTGCGGCCGATGTGGGTTATGAGGATACGTGCGGCGGGCAGGGGTGGAGGTGGAAGCGGAGGAGGGGGTGGGGGGCGGGAGGAGCGGCTGCGCGTGATCTATGCTGAGGAAGAGGAAAACACAGCGTTTTGAGAAAAGTTTGATATACGCTGCAAGGGCTGAAGAGGGCATAAATCAAAGCGCGCCGCCTCCGGTTGGGGATATTTCATCTTTGATCCGACCACCCGCCCGCCCACCGCACCCTGCCCGCCACCTCCCATTCCCGGCCCACTGAAGCCGCAGCGGTGCGGGCGAGAGAAGCAGACACACACAGTTGCTCACAACTACGTTCAGGCGATGTGTTTTATTACATTTATGCTATACATTTTCTGCAGTTCATGTAACTCATTTTAATGCCAGAAATAATAACAAACTGGAAATGTGCAAGTTTTTGTAAGCATGTTGGTAATTAAACTGTAATTTATTTTTGTGGGATTTTTTTAAAAATTCATCACTAAGGTCAATTTCATTTCCAAACCGTATATTCTTAATTGAATAATTGGTATTGTCTCAATTAATTATTCATCGATATTTTTTGTCACTTATTTCCAGAACTTTCCAAGAAATTTTTAAAATTTTTAAGCTAAATGTAGTCAATATCATAATGTACAAAATAAAAAAAATAATATAAATATTCAAAAAATATTAAATGAATTCACCAGTTAGAAGTTTGAGAGACATTTCATTCGTTTCGTTGTTACTTTCAAAAATTAAATAACATGCATCAGGGGACGAGGATGAATGCAAACAGTGAAGAATGGAAAACAATTTGCTCGAGGAGTAAAGCGATGGACCGAAGCGCAATGATCAGCGTCCAGATCAGTGTCCAACGAGACGACAGTTGAGGAAAGTTGCCGAAGCTGCATCAAAAGTATCTGCCTGAAAGGCTTCATAGCAGCAATGTCTTGTAGAGACACGACCGCAAAACGAAGCTTTCGATAGCTAGGCTGCCATCTTTCACTTCCACATGGAAACAGTCGCGTTTTAACCCCACATGAGAAGTGTTGGGTGTATCAATGCTTGTCACTTTCCAAAGCCGATGCGATTAAAATCAGAAACGAGCAAATACGAACGTTTCCTTGTTATTTTCACGTTTAACTTGTAAGAAATGGGAGTCTCGTTTTAAGATCTGACAATGTTGGAAGTAGAGTTTTGTATATTTTTGTTACTCCAAAGTCAGTAACCATCTGTAAAATAGTTACCGAGTCAAATAAAAATTCATTTACCTCAGTTGTGAAAGCTAGAAGATCGATTCTATTTGGAAAAAATATAATTTTTATAAGAATATCTCTTTCTTTCTGCATACGTATGTTTTATCTTTTTCAAATATCATAATCTTCCTTGGAAGACTGAAAAGGGGAAATCCTACATGTGAAAAATCACGTACTATTTTCAGAAAGTTGTTGATACCTGCTGAACTTGAGAAAATTTTGAAAAATCAGAAATATTTCTTTCTAATTCAAAACTAATTCACTGACTGTACACATTTGTATGTTTCATTCGTTATCTGCTCCTTTGAACTTTTAATACGCCGTATGAACGAGTTTGGCACTTTCCAGCCGGCGTTTCCCATTTCCAGTCTTCACTTATTTCCTTCTCCGCGCATAAAATCTAACTATCGAAATGGTCCACTTGTTCACAATTTAAAATTTCCTCTCTTTCTAATTATTTAAGTATTATTTGAAATGAAGAACACGTAATGAAAATTTCAGAAATAAAATGATATATAAAATTCTGTTTATTACACATGTTTATTACTAATTCATCTATTTTCTATTGTTTGGGCATTTTTAATATCTTGTAGTGTTTTCTCTATGTATATAGATGTTTAAAATATAGTTTAACTGTTTTATCAGCATTAGCTTTGCATCAAACCAACGGGAAACTGAATCCCCCCCCCCCAGCAACCTTGCTTCTTTAACCTTTAGTTGTTCACTTATCGAACTGCCAGTGACGTTTCCTCTCCCTCGGTTGCCGCCCCCAGTTGCGATCTTCAGTGGCGGTGCATGCTGGGGCAAACGAACAATTGTACTGCCCCAGCGATCATAACCGAACACGACCCAGATCTACATAGCACGAAACAGAAACATTAACCTTCAAAAAAAACCTTGTTTTTAAGGAGCCTTAAAATCGCTGATAATTGTTCATAATTCTTGACGAAAAATATTTATCTTTTTATTTTACCTATTACACTAGTCAAGCATGGAAATTTTACCGAAAAGTATTGATAAAAAATATTAATTAAAACATTCTTTGATTCGTACACTTGTGACGCCAAACTGAAAAATATCGTATCGTATTATCCATTATTATTCTGAAACATTTCAAAACTTGCAACATAACTCTGAAACAATTCAAGAACGGTGAGCAGACACGACTGCCAGTGTGGATCAATATTCCGGCCATCTCACAAGCTGGGTTGGGGTTGCCCCAGTGCCAGGCACCTCATAGCTCAGTACCGACGAAATGAAGAGTTTATCTATAGCCATCTCGGTGCAGTTTATTTCAATTTATATTAATAATTGAGCTGTGATTTATTCCTTCATACTGTTTTCAGTAAACGTTTCCAATTTCATTGGTATAGAAGCAGTTCATGTGTACACGACCTCCCATACAACGGAAGTCTCTTCGAACTTATCACGGCTACATAAAGAGTAACTAGATTCAGAGGGTATAAGCGAGCAAATGTGTCTATTTCATGATATAATTGGACTAATTCAGAACTTTTAACAAAAAACTGTTTACACATGATTATATTAATTATATTTGACGGATACGGACGAAGGAAAAAAACAAGTACCAATCTTCTGTTAAATATTATTTTCACACGAATATATCACCTTCATAACAGAAATAAATCGGCAATAATCAAATTTTTCAATTTCAGGATCAAAAACTACAATTAATACATTTCGAAATCATTAAAGCTGGATTTTATAAGAATAAACTTTTCTTGATAATCACCCTTTTCTTCTATTGGCCTCTTTTTTTTAAAATAAATGTTCCTGCCTTCTTTTTTAATTATATTTCGTTTCTCTTACTTTGATGTGCGATCGAATATATTTTTATGAACACTAAGATCTCTAGTTGGACATTATTCCATCATTAATTATGTATATTTGTGCTACAGTATGCACTTAAAATTGAATGACGGTAATGTCCATATAAAGGCTTAAATGGTTTTCAGCATAGCCCCTTTAATAGGTATTTGTAATTATATGAAATTCCTGGGTAAAATTAAAATTAGATATATGGTAACATACAATAAAGAAAAAAATTCATTATTTTCTGACCCGATATTATTCCACATATATAAGCGTATTTTTCCGTAGCTAGAATGAGTTTTTTTAAGCAGGATTCGAATGTGTTAATTCCAGAAAATAATACGTGCTAAAATCTTCCAAAACTTATGCGAAATAAAAGCGATGATTCGGCAAGGACCTTCGTTTCACACTAACGTTTTTGGATGGCCCCCACAGATATGACAATATCTCTCCCCTGCCACCGCTGCCGCCGCTCTTCTTGTAAGAGGGCAGCACTGTCCAGCGGCGGCATCGCTGATGGGACGGGGGCGGGGGGCGTGGCCTGGAAGTCGCGGCGCGACATTCAATTACGGCAGCGGCGGCACGAGGCTCCTCCTCGGCCGTTCATCAGCGTCTTCGGGCGCCGGCGGGGGTGGGGGCAGGGGCGGGGAGCTGAGTGTGGGACGGGGTGGGAGTCGCGGGCGGCGGCGCCCTAATTAATAACGGCGACGCGTTCGAAGCAGATTAATGGGGCAGCGCCGCCCCCGAGCCACCCCCGCGGGTCGCGGCCCTCGTCCGTCTCTGTCCGCGGGGGGCGGGGCGGGGGAAATGGCGGGGGCGGCGCAGGTGCGTCAGGTAGCCCGCACCGCCCCTGCCCCTCTGCCCGCTGCGCCTATGTCGCGTCCGATTCCAGCGTCAGCTGCGCAGCGAGCGCGCGGAGGTCAGCCCTGCCCTTGGCGCCCGAGGGCGTCTTTGGGCGCCGCCAAGCCACTGGGACTGGCGAGGAGTAAAATGCGTCATTCGCATCCGCTGTCTTCCACTCATACTCCTCGACATTTCAAGCAAGGCCTCACGTTCTGATAAATGACAATCAACATTATCAAAAGAGCGAATGAGCATGGCCGTCAGATCACATTATGAGAAGTATTTGCATTGCACATTCTCATAAGATACCTTCGTCAGTAGCCTGTTGTAACCTTCAAACAAACTCACTGGATACGACTTGTCGGATTTTAGAATACGATATATACATGAGGATATCAAGGAAACAAGAGCAGTACAAAGTAATCTCGTTTGCTACACGTAAAACAATTAAAATGTAGCAAATATATTTTAAAGGAATACAGCTGTTAACATCGCTGAGCGTAAAAGAGCGCACAAAATGTTTACATGAATTTGTTGAATGCTCTCCAAAATATACTTTTTTTTATTTCTGTGATACGCATGAATGCTGGTTTCATTAACTGCCGTTCTAAAAACACAAGAATTGTGTCGTTTCAATGAGAGTTAATACACCGAGTACTGATTACAGGACTCACAGTTCGAACATTTCCATTTACAAAACATTTGCATTTGCAGCATAAATAGACGTTTGGTGATGAATTCAACGAACGGCAGACACGATGGCAAGAGCTGGATGGAGACGGGCAGAAACGAGTGGTGAATCGACGGTTGATCAAGGAGTAGCGGAGAGATGCGAAAAATCTGTGCGAGAGCAGCGCAGAAGCCGTACGTGAGCGGGTCTGAAACAGGGTGGGGACAGACAAGATGGGGAAGGGCCCCGAAGCGGGCGAGAGTGAAAGAGAGAGAGAGAGAGAGAGAGAGAGAGAGAGAGAGAGAGAGAGAGAGAGCGGGATAGGAGGTAGAGGAAGATTGATTGATTGATGGATTAGTGATTGCTGGTGCGTCAATCGCCTTGTCCTCTTAGTATAGTGCATTAATTTGATCGAGGGATGGCGGCTGCTGGATGGTGAGTTCCGGCGCCGACATTCCTTTCGGTTAGCGGGACTACATACATCCCACCAGCTGGGCACCGCCCCAGCCGGGACAAGCTCTAAACTCCCGACCGGTCTCCCGGCATGTGTGATAGAGTAATACATGTAAATGTGTATGTAAGTAAGTGGTAGGATAGAACCAAGATTGGGAAGGAAAGATCGCACGCGGTTAGTGGCCCGTTTGGTAGGGCACTACTCCGGCATTTGCCTGGTATTGATAGGAAAAATCATGAAAAACTACCGATCAGAGCAGCCGACCGCTAGAATGCTCCTCCAGACAATGACAGATCTCGACCTTGCTATGTGTCAAAAGTCCTACCGAGACGAATACTAGAACCTCCCGGTCAGAGGCAGGCACTGCAGACATCAATTGATGCCCTGCGCCACCTCTCCCAGTGGTAGAGGAGTGGAGATGGAGTGAGCGTGAAGGTTGAGCGGTGTGGGCGGAGCGGAGTAGTGCCCGACGCGTTTCGACAGGTGCGTGTGCCGGGAACCGGAAATTTCCGCCGAAATTTGTCGCGGCAGTGAAATACGAGCGGCGGCGGCGGTAGTGCGGGGGTGGGGGTGGGGGTTGCACGGGCGTCGCGCTGCGGCTCCGTCGCCGCCCCCGTAATCCCCCGCGCGAAACACGCGGCGTGCGCTTTTATTTTGCGCAATTAAAACATTTATTAAAGAGCCGCTCTGCGCCGCGCCCTGCGGTCTGACGAGCGGTTTAACGCACGAGGCCTTCAGCAGCCCGCGCACTCGCGCAGACATATTGCCCGCAGTTCTCTACGTCGCACTCTGGGTTTCAGAACTGTGGGCGATATATAAATGGATTAAATGTTTGTGATTTATATATACCACTGCATGAAGAAGATGCAAGGCTCTGGATACATGCCAAATTGTAATTTATTCGCCTATTGTAGGAAGAAGATAAAAGGGCAATAAACAACTTACTTTCGGATGCAGTGATAATATTTTGTAGAGGAGGATTTATCATAAAGTACTACTTAACACTGTCAAACCTACCTATACTATTCTTTCGTTATAAAATTAAAAAATGATAAAATCGCAGAAACTTATTGATATACACGTTTAAACAAGTTTTTTAATATTTTTTAAACAAAGTATGAATAAATATAAATAACTACATTTAAAGACAGTCGCGTGATGAAGTAATGTTTTTGACATTTCTTCCAATCTTTAAGCCCGCCATTCTTCGGTTTTTATTAAAAAGAATGAGGTGATATTGCCAGGCAAATTTTATATTATATGTACATCTAATTCAATATTAACCCAATTTAATGAGTCAATAAGGAACCCTTTCTGTCATTCGTTTTTCTTTCTATTTTTGTGTTCGATCACGATTCGAATTTGAATTCGAATTCAGTTTTAACTGTGGTCTGAGGACCAGCAATGATGGACGTGCTTACAAGTAAGAGATTAATATGGCTACGAATTCTATATATATATTCACCGCTGGGGATACTGGTGCCCTCAGAGACTCCGCCACTTCCTGCGGTGATGCAGTCACCTGCCGACTGGGGACGAACACGGAGGAGGGGAATGGAGATGAGAACAGAGTGACATTGAGCGCCAAGGACCGGTCATCGCTGGTGAGACGCCTACGTGACGCTTTCCATAGGGCACACTCCCAGCGCTGGCTGGAACAGCCCGCCCAAGGCATATATGCAAGCGCTCTCAAAGGGTTGGGGAAGGAATCTACTTACTTCCTACAGTCTGGCAGGAACATGAAAATTCCCACCTATAAGTTTCTTTTTCCGGCCAGGATCAACTCCTCTCCAGCTCTCAACTGCTGCCCAGGTAACGTGACCAAAAGTTGTAGAATGAAATGTACGTGGAACAACGGGCAACCAGCATCCGAGAACATTGGTCACGTTACCACGGGGTGCCGCTACCTGTCACCTTTATGGAACGCCCGACACAACAACATCGGGGCCATTTATAAAGAAGCAGCCATTGCAGCGGGGTGGCAGGTGCTCCGAGAGAATCAGGCAGTGGTGGGCAGCAGTCGCCCTGATCTCGTACTCGCGCGGGGCAGAATGGCACTCGTGGTAGACTTCGCGGTGGCTGACGCACGAGAAGGCAAACTTGAGAAGAAATTAGAAGAGAAGCGCCTAAAATACGAAGCCACCCGCGCTCACCTCATTACCGTCGGTTACCACAGCGCCGAAGTACTCCCGCTTGTGATAGGGGAACTGGGAGAATGGTGTGCGGGTAGTGACGCCGCACTAAAGAAAGTTGCGGATGGCCTCAAACTAAAAGCTTTAAGGGAAAAAATAGTCACTGAGGCCATTGATGGCAGTGCGGCATGCTACTACACGCACACCGGCAATATACACCTGGCCCCGCGTGAGTACAAACAGATAGCGCGGGACAGAGTCCGCAGAGGCGCCCTCCTCCACCCCGTGCCACAGGAAGCTAGCTGCGGAACAACAATACCAACGACAACAACGATCTGCAACAACACCAGACGACAAGCTGGAGTCCCTGCGTAGATCTAGAATAGATTTATGTATCATAAAAAATATATGTATATATGTATAATACTCATAGAAGTAAGAATTTTCATTAAGCCAGACGGCAACTAAAATGTATAAATGTATATATGTATGTATTAATGTATATATTAGATTAAGAAATAAATATTTGTATAATAATGAGTACATACCATAATGAAATTAGTCAAAGCAATAAGGAGGGATATGTACTGACCGTAATTATGATTGCATCGTGAATTCGCCGGAAGTTACAATTATCATTATTCAATACTATATTTTTCAAAAAAATGTCTTGACAAATATGCCGAAAGATAACTTCGGACCTCATTTCAATCTCTATGAGGAAAAAGCAGTAGCGAGCCCTTAGCGCAGGCAAAGTAGGTAACACCTACTATATGAATAGTGTCATAGTTAAAATACCATATTTAAGTTATGAATTGCATAGTTATTTATAGTTAAAACATTTCATTCATGAATTTTATATGAAATCCGTCCGTCCGTCCGTCCGTCCGTCCATGAACAACGCTAGCCGCTTAACCGTTGAACCATTTTCTCCAAACTGATATCTTCCTATCGATTTAGTTAATGTCGCGGCCCCTTGAATTTGAAACCGATATTTTAATTTTGGGGGTACTTGACATGATGCTTTCGGAACATTTTCCAATTTTCAAAAAAATTTGCTCCATTGTTTTTTATTATTTTTTGTTGGATAGTGTGAAGGACTTTTAAGAGACAGCTGTAGACACTATTTTTGTTGAAAACAGTGATTTTTTGAAAATGTCAAAGGTTTAAAATTTGTTTGCAGTCTTCCTATAATTAAAATATTGAAGATACAGATTTTCCCTTTATGTAAGATCTATCTTCAAGATATATTTTAAAATAATGGATCGTACAAGTTTTTGAAGATGAGCATTTTTCGAGAGATTTTTACGTGAAATTACGGGCCAGAAAGTACGTTCTGTTTTTGCAACACTAGTTTTTAAATGGCATTCGCTTCGTCTTAATGGGATTAATACTTTGGAGATCATGATGAGAATACGTCTTTGAAATAAGATGTGATCAATATGTGACAATTGTTTTGAAGAAAAATGAGTAAAATAACCAAACAAAGTTGTAACCAGTAAGGAATAGCATTAGACGGCTTCTAGATTCAATACATAACGCTAATCTCTGATTTGCCTACCTTGGGAATTTTATCACGTGCCGCCACTGGGTTAAAGCGAGGTTTTTTCGTCCATATATACAAACGAAAAGAGAAAAAAGTTCAGCAAAAGTTATCAAGAGGGAAAATAAGTCAACCAAAATAAAACCGATTCAATTCAGTTCAGGAAAGAAAAATGGCATATGAACATCCCAAGGATAAATTAAATTAATAGGTTGAGAATAATGATTCGTCTCCCTATGAAGGAATTTGGAGGGGCAATCTACGTGAGGAAGAACATAGCTGGGGAACTTCCAAAAGTTGAAGGAATGATTTTGATTAAAAAGTAGTCACGTGAACCCCTCCAACACAGTACAATTTTGCCATTGGATCGCCCCTGATGGCAATCAAACTCCAAGACGACCCACGAAGAGGTGGTAGAAATGATGACATAGTTGGAGGACTAAGGAGTAACGGGAGCAGACATTCCCTTCGACGGCGGCCGGTAGGAGAGAGGGCGCAGGGCTCGCCTGGCAATCGGGCGATGGGCGAGCGCAGGTGCGCGGGATGGAGCGGGGCGGGGCGGTCGGCGCGGAGCATGGGGCCCTCGGGGGCGCAGCTGCGCGGGCGACAGTGACGGAGCGACGTCCGCGCGCGCGGGCGAGCGGCGATGACGCGCCGTCGACGCCCCCGCCCGCCCCGCCCCATCGCCCACCGTGGGCGACGGCCGCCGCCGCGTCGTGTCACGGGCCGCATGTCTGCGGCTCAAGCGACAGCGCCCGCCGCCGCGCCCCTAATGCGAACAAAACGCGACAGGGCTTCGCATTGTCATGTCCAGCGACGGTGAGTAATTAAAGGGCATTATTTTCCAACAAAGTGGGCGGACGGGCATGGCGAGCGCGGCCCGGCCCGATCCAGGTTATTACGACGGCTGAAAGCGAGCGGACGCCGTCACCGCCCGCATAAAACCGCGCTCTCCTGTTGGCAACGGCACGCCGCATCGCGCCGGGCGATTAATGAACTTGACGCGCCGAGTTCGCCCTCCGCCCCAAGTGCCGGGCGCCGCTACCCCTGTCTCCGGCGCCCGCCGCGCACAGAGCGCAATCATTTTCGGCGGAAACCAATTTGGGGAGGAACATGGAGGCGCATATGCGGGAGCGGAAGGCTTTTCTGCAGATTGATTGATTGATTGATTGTAATTCCAGACGCATCAACTGCTATGTTCATTAGTCTCATAAGTGTAGTGTATTTTTTCTCTGAATGGCGAGATCCGACGCTGACCGACCATCGGCTAGCGGAGTTTTCGTCCAATCAGATACGGATGTCTGCCACCCGCCAGGTACCGCCCCAGACAATAAAAGGTCTAAACTTCTGAGCGGTCTCCGGGTATGCAGTGTACTGCATGTTAGTGTAAGTATGTGTAAGGGGTGAGGTTAGGACAAGGAAGAGGAAGGAAAGATAGAGCGCGGTCCGTGGCCGGTTTGTTAAGGTACTGCTCCGGCACTTCCATCGGGTTGGTTGGATAAACCACGGAAAACTACTGTTCAGAGCAACTTCCATTCTCCTCCAGGCAACGACAGAACTCGTCCTAGCTAGTGTCAAAAATTCTATCTCAGCAGGGACACGAACCCTAGGACCTCCCGGTCAGAGGCACTGGAGTGACATCAGTTGAAGCCCTAATCCCCCTTGCCAGTGCCACGGCCTGAGAGGAATCTCTTTCGGCGGAAACCAATTTGGGAAGGACCACGGCGCGCAAGGGCGGGAGCGGCGGGCCCTTCTGCCGAGGGCGCATAACGCCGCGCTGGGGACGCGCGAGGTAAAGATGACAGATAAGGCGCTGAGCGCTGGCGGCTTCGCGGGGCGTTCGGGGGATCGCGCGTAATTCTTTGGAAGTGCGTCATTAAGGAGAGGAGAATCCAGTGAACTTCCAAGGCGATAAACGTAATAAATGGGGCCTTTATTTCCTGCCAGCAGATGTCCGAACGGGCTGCGTTTAACGATGGTCGACGCGGGACGTGCTTTCCGAGCCAACGCGAACCTCCTCGCAGCAGAAACTTCGGCCGCAGAATTAGGGCGATCCTTGCAGGCTTCACGACGCCGCTCTTCATTTTGTGTCCTTGGAACAACCGCCTGCTTCACCTATCTAACACTGTTTCCCTGTCTCTCAACCTACTGCACTCGTTTATGAAGAGCCTTCCAAGACAATTTTTTTATTAATTGTTCTGTCTTGTTTACGGCTATAAGTCTTGGATTTTGAATTTGTTAATTGATAAAGGCAGGTAACAGTTAAATTTTAATAACCACCTTAACTATATGTATGGAAGGTAGTGTACAAATGCTAACAGTTGTATTACGTATTTATGAACACCGTAGAAAAGTGGCATTTTGCATGAAGAAGCTTCTTGATTTACATGTGATGCATATACAATGAAATGTCACTAAATAAGTTCTGTTACATTTTGAAAGTATCTTACATATCTAATTAATTCTTCTTAGCATATATGAAGTCTTTGAAACTCAATAAAATGCTCTAAATGTTTTTGCTGTACTTATGTTGGTACTTAAGTAGATTCATCAGAGTTTGCAGAATTGTCATTCGCCGGTGAAAAATCGATCCAAAAATTATGACAAGTAGCGTACATCACAGTGGCGGATCCAGGGATGAGGGACAAGATGGCTATGCCCCCCCCCCGTCCAAAAGTCTAGAGTTTTTGTGTTACCTGCCTTTACTTGGCGAAATTTATTTAAATATTAATGTCAGAATTATGTAATTATTTAAAAAAATAATATTGCATAGCACAATATACACAGTTCAAAAAATATACAATGTAATAACAAATATGATTATTTTTCTATAAAAAATCTAAGATGCCCACTTTCGTGCTTTCAGGTACTAAACTATAATTGAATGAGAATATTTTAGAGATACGGCATCACAATATTTACTTGTTTGTTAATCAAGTTAAAACACTGAATTTTATTTATTGTCTTACGCGAAATGTATTAATTTTTTTTAAAATAACATGTTCGTTTTTTATTAAAGATCAAAATAATGTCGCATTGCCAAGAAACAATAGGCCCCTGTCGAAATTCCCGCAGAGACGGTGTGAGGGCGCCAGGGACGAGCGCGCCGCGAGCGCTCCTGGCGGCGGGCGGGCGAAGAGCAGCGGGTGGGCACGCGAGGGCCGGTGGGCACGCGAGCGGTGGCGGCCCCGGGCACCGCGGCGCCGGAGGCCCGGCCGCTTCCGCGTGCGCTGTCCCGCTGCCCCACTGGCCAAGCGGCCACTGCCCCGCGCTCGCTCTAGCCGCGCCCTTCGTCACCCATCGCTCTCGTCTCCGCTCCGCCACCCCGCCGCCCCCCTCCGCCGCTATCTCAACGCGTACTGCAATATTAGATACGTTTACTTCAAGTGAGTAACGGGCTTAGATGGCTCAAGGCTTTAATTGATGTTACTGCAGTGCCTTCGATCGGGAGGATCTAGAGTTCGAGTCCCGACGTGGCACAATTTTACACACTTGTACAGGGCCTTGCCCTGATTGGTAGGTTTCCATGGTTTCTCCAATTAACGCCAGGCGAATGCCGGAGTAGTATTCTAACAAACGGGCCACAGTCCGCGCGTGATCTTTCATTTCTCTTACTAGTCCAGTATACACCCCTTACTTACACACACACTTACATGCACTACACAACCATACTTGTCGGGAGACTAATCGGGATCTTAGAGCTCGTCCCGGCTGGGAGATGCCACGCTGGTAGGAGGTACCTGGTTGTGACAACCTCGAAACCCACGGGTAGGTTCCGCCAGCAAAGCAAGATAACCGTCACCACTAGCGGATAAAACATACACTTACTGGACTAATAACCTTGGCAGTTGACGTTCGCGTAATCTCTAGTCAATCAATCTACCTCAAATGAGAGAATACTGTGTCCGGGCGCATTATCTACTTAGGTCACTTGCGCCGGTATTGTTGTGCTCGTTATGTATCTGGAGGTGCCGGTGATCCTCCCCGCTGGAACACAATACTCGGCCTCACCCTGAACCCTCCAGGTTCCCCCGGCGAAGCACTGTTCCAGTCAGTACACGTTCTAAGGGAGGGACGGAACACGAATGAAGAAGGAAAAATTGCGCGCGGCCCTTAACCCGTGCACTCGTATTACATCTCAGCATTCGGCTAGTTTCCAACTCAAGAAATTTTCCATTTCCTGGCTTTCATTTACAATGTTCTCGTCGATAGACTTTCTGCCACATCGTTGAACTGCATCCCAAAATATGCCGTCCACATTTTTATAATAATTAATAATATAATAATAAATAAGAATAAATAATAATTCTAATAATAATTCTTCATAAATCTCTTCTCGCCAAATAAATTGCATTTTAGATTTTGCCTCAACATTTTAAAAACATTTACACGAAAACTTCACTTCCCGAATTACTCTCCATTCTGCTCTACATTCTGCTTTCAAGTTCTAAAGCATTTAAAGCTGAAAAGGTTCAGTTCTCATTCCAACAAATTTCGCTGAATGTCTCAGAAACTTATAATTTGCCGTTGATAAATTGAATTGCATATTTTCAGCAAAAGCAAACTTTCTATTTGACCTTTCCTCATTTCCTCCATTTATGACATGGGTCTTCAATATATTAGTAAACATTCATAACATTAAATTTCAGTTTTCTGAACATTTTTGTAACAGGACTAAAATATTTGGATTGGACTTGTAATACAATCTAAACGTTTCAAATTTGGTTTACGTCGCAACGACTATTTTAGAACGGTTAGAGCGGTGAATTAGGGTTTGGAAAAAAAATGCTAGCAGACTTGCCGGAGAGTGTCAAGTCAGCTCAGTTGACGCGTCATTGCGCTGGCTGCAACGAGGCTCGTCCGCGCAATTGCTAGAACCCCCGGGCGGCGTGGGCCTGGTGCTGGCGGTGGCGTGCGCCGCGACGCCTCGAGGAGCCCGGGCGCAGCGCAAACACGGCGATGCATTTCCATTCTATTCCTCGAGAGGAAGCGCGCCGTATAATCTAATGGCGCACCGCGTTGTAAAGTGCTAAGCCTATTTATTTACATTCGCCCGACAGAGTGCATGCAGGCGAAGGAATCCCAAGGACTCGAACACGCCCGTCAACCTCGATCTCAAGGCCTCTACTTCCCTTTCTTTTGCGTCGCTCAATCCACATCTACGTCGCCGTCACTTCTCATGGGGACCCAATACGCTCTTTTCCGTGCATTGAGGGAATGTACGTGACACATAGGACACCTCTAAGCAACATTCCTGGACAACCCTGCACACGAGGTTGAGCACTCTCCACGTACAGTTCGTGAAAGCCAAATTGATTCGGAATAGAATTTTCAAGATGCTTCAATGTGCTATAACTTCCATTCATCCTTGGAATAACTAGTATTTACTTCGTCATGATATATTGACGATAATTTTCCGCAATTAAAGTCCCAAAAGGTCCGCAATTAAAGTCCATGTAAGAATACAGAGGCATTAACCCCTCACAGCGCCTTCCTGGTTTATCTAATTGGTAACCCCTATAATATCAACAATCACATCTTTCAACTGTATGTCATATTCAAAATCCCCCCCCCCCAATTCACCATCATATCAAATAAGCCTCGAATTTTTTGCATCACATTTTTTAATTGAGTCACTCAATCATCGTTTTCACTCCGCCTCTCTGCAAGTTAGTCCCTACCAATCACATGCTCGAATCGCACTTAATCGGCCGCTACTCTCCACAACCTTCGCTCAACGCGCTGCCTCCTCTCTTCGCAGACAGCTGTGTTCACAGGGCGAGCTACAGCGCCGGAAAATGAGAATACAGCGCCTTAAACACACGCCGAATAGCAATGGGCCGGCGGATGCGCGGCGTCACGAACAGTGAGGCCAAAACGTGGGGTGGGGCACGGGGTGGGGGGATAGCAGAGAGGAACCCTGTGCAGCACAGCGATCGGGCTGTCACGACAGGAGAGGATAGCCCAGCGAGTTCCGGGTTTTCACCATGCGCTCTACTGGAAGCCATTGGCCACCGCAACAGCTGCATGACCTCTGAATCATCGCCGCCACTCTCAGACTCATCGCCGCCACTCTCAGACTCATCGCCGCCACTCTCAGACTCATCGCCGCCACTCTCAGACTCATCGCCGCCACTCTCAGACTCCAATTACTAGTAGTACTGGTACTAATACTAGCGCTAGGCGTTTTGACCCGCTCCCAGCCCAATGGGCGGCAGTGTGACGTCGGGAACGGGCCGGGGGTGGCAGACACGCACGGCCCGCGTCCTTCCAAGAAGACCGACGCGGTATTGACAAATGCGCGACCGCCGCATGCGACGCCGTGAGCCGCCGGCGCGGCGCCGGTCGCCCCCTCCCCCCCCCCACCTGCCCCTCTACCGGCGCCGGCGCCAACCGCCCGGGCCACTTCCAGAGAAACTCCGCTGATCCGGGTCAGGTGGCGGAGATTGCGCCATCGCACACACAACTCTGCCGGTGACTTATCGCATCGCACCTAGTGTAAACAGAAACGAATTAGGTGCAATGTGGTTCCAGAAATACCTAATGAGTATTAATGAACTTTCAGTGTTCATTGGACGAATAGACGAATCCGTATTTATAGTTTTGGTGTACTGAAATTAATTACACATAACTTTTATTTTTGATAACGTGAGTCGTAAGTAATGATTTGAGGATGAGAATGACCTGTATTGTACCACGAAAAACCTCTGTTGAATGATATCCCGTGAAGTTTTCCACTTACAAAGTTCTTACTCTAACTTTGGGATACACGGAATTAACCGGAAATGAGTTGGCGTTTCTGATGAAAATTTGAATTGTTTACAACACAGCACGGTTCTTGTGAAGCAATCATAACAGACTCATCTAAAGAATCGGGGTAAATATGCAGATTGAAAATTGGCGTAGCTATAAATTTCAAAAGTTTCCAAGAAATAGTTTATTTGATTCATGGAAACATTTTCTCATCTGCTTATTTCATTCTCTTAAAACTGGTATAGCCAATGGGTATTGAGTGCGATAGGATTGCGTTACTAAACACGACAGTAAAATAACCTAGTGGCTACATAATAGTGGCTAAAAGAAAATTGGTACCGATAAGGCAAAGAGACATATCAGAACCGATAATCAACCCATGAAACCATAATAATATTTAATAAAACAACTAAAAATATATTTTAATAAAGTTAAGTTTTTACATAAATTCAAGTGTACGGAAAGCGAAATAATAAAATTAACAATTTGCTAGGAAACTTGTATTTCGGCCACCAAAAATATCGGCAATGAAATATTCTGCTACAAAAATAGGACAATTTCCCACGCTAGTTCTCCGCTTCAACTTAGTAGTTGAACGCCAGCGCACGCTAGTGCCCCGATGTACCCGTTCCGCAGTCATCTGTCTAATAAAGGACGCGCGACCTGCCCCACCTGCAGCGATCGAGTGTCCAAAAGCCCCGCGCAGGAGTGCTAGGGGTGGGGCTGGAGTCAGGGGCGCGGTGCTGCGTCGCTTCGCGTCGCGCCTAGGCGCGGCGCAGCGCGGCGGGTCGTGGCGGGTCGTGGCGGGTCGTGGCGGGTCGTGGCGGGGCGTGGCGGGGCGTGGCGGGCCGTTGCTGGGCGGGCGGGGCGCAGCATGGCGGGACGTGGCGTGGCGTGGTGTGGTGGGGAGGGCGGAGCGGGGCGGGGTGGAGCGGGGCGGAGCGGAGCGGGGCGGAGCGGAGCGGAGCGGGGCGGAGCGGGGCGGAGCGGGGCGGAGCGGGGCGGAGCGGGGCGGAGCGGGGCGGAGCGGGGCGGAGCGGGGCGGAGCGGAGCGGGGCGGGGCGGAGCGGGACGGAGCGGGGCGGAGCGGGGCGGGGCGGAGCGGGGCGGAGCGGGGCGGAGCGGGGCGGAGCGGGGCGGAGCGGGGCGGAGCGGGTCGGAGCGGGTCGGAGCGGGTCGGAGCGGGTCGGAGCGGGGCGGGGCGGGGCGGGGCGGGGCGGAGCGAAGCGGAGCGGGGCGGGGCGGGGCGAGGCGGAGTGGGGCGGAGCGGGGCGGAGCGGGGTGGAGCGGGGCGGAGCGGGGTGGAGCGGGGCGGGGCGGAGCGGGGCAGTGCGGAGCGGGGCGGAGCGGGGCGGAGCGGGGCGGAGCGGGGCAGGGCGGAGCGGGGCGGAGCGGGGCAGGGCGGGGCGGGGCGGGGCGGAGCGGGGCAGGGCGGGGCGGGGCGGAGCGGAGCGGGGCGGAGCGGGGTAGGGCGGGACGGGGCGGGGCGGAGCGGGGTAGGGCGGGGCGGGGCGGGGCGGGGCGGGGCGAGGGGTTGGCGCCGGTCCAGGCGGAGCTGGGTGCGTCTGGCGCGGGGCCAACTCCGCGCAGCGCAGCACCGCGCCACCTTGCAACTTCCTCCTCCTTCTCCTCTTTCCTTCCTTCCGCTCACCCCGGCGAGCGAGCGGCAGCGCTGGGTGGGACGGGGCGGGGCGCTAAGCCGACAGCCTCGTCCGCCGCACAGGAGTTCGTCTTTGGACGGAGCGGCGCCCTGCACTACAGGCAGTCCAGCCATCTGCAGAGGCGGCTCTGCGGCACCACGGATTGCGCCGTGGACGACAAATTCTCAACTCAATACGCGCTTGAATGTGAATTGACAGTACATCAACAATTATTTGCTCTTCTTTATTATGTAGCAAATAAATCTAAAAAATGTTGCTAATCAGCACTTTGTACTCCTTAGTGTCATTGTTGTACATGAAGGAAAAACTTTTGTTTCAATTGAAACATGTAACTAATATTTTGTGTCTGTTCTTACAGAATTCATAAAAACAGGGCTACTCAATTCTTTAAAATGTTGAATTATTTCTTTATGAAGTTTCAGAATAAATATTACGAATTTCAAGGGCACGTACAGATGTTATAAGTGATCACGTTTGACCCATGAACGTATAATGAGTAGTGGGGAATTGCAGATAATGGATTTATACTAATTAATAGAATAAATGAAATGAATTAAATTACAAGAAACCTCTCTCACTGCCTCAGAAACTGGAGGAAGACATGTTAGCTTCGTTTAAGGAAATTTCGCACTATATGTCCCTTGGCAAAATGTAAACAGTTTCGACAATGCAACATACTCTAGACATTTGTAACAATTATTCTGTTACAATCTATGTATTTAAGACACTAATGGTTTCAGTTTAGAAAGAAGTTTGAGCATTCTACTCAATTTTTATTCTTTTTTCTTTCAATGAAATGTTCCCTGGATTAATTATATCTTGCTCTGTTCAACCTGTTACACTATAGCACATACATTAAATATTAATATCTTAACATTAATAGAATTAACGCTTATCTGGTGTCATTTCTTCACTACGTCGTTTACAAGACCACTTACATTTCATCTAGTTTATTTTGGTCGCTTTGTAGTGCGAGTTTGCAATCGTTCTATACAAAGCCATCGACGTCTTGTTTGTTTGAAGTTACAGTTGCCGAGACAAGTTTTTTAGTACAAAGACCATCGAGCGTTTTTAAATTCAAGAAATAGTGATTGTATATAGACGCAATTACCAGCAATTGCCTGGCATGCGTCTTTACAAAACAATGTCCGTGATTACAATTGTGACGCATTACTTTTTCTATGTTAAGATAGGTAGCAGGATTTCTTGTTGTAGTCCACAACATAGATGGGCAGATATATAAAACTTAAATTACTGTTTGAGCAACATGATTTATTGGGTTAACAGTTTATAGTGATTTTTTAGTTCACTTTCATGAGTATGTAACAATATTATGTATTTACAAATGTATCTCTACATTATTTTTGACTTTCAAATTAAATTATCTAAATCGATAATTATTGCATTTGACTGTCAAAAACAATAAGACATTAAATTTTTAAATATAATAGCGATTATATTACACCATATTTTAATATCCTCCGTCATTTAGTTAGTCTAGAAAAGAACTAAAAGACATTACTAAAAGACATTACACAAAAGGTACTAAAAGACAATGGGTAATGGGGTCCTGTTTTCTGTATAGTGGATATGAAGAAATTTTTTGTGGTAACTTTTCTACAGTTCTTCCTTTTGTGCAATGAAATCGTAATAGCTAGTATTATTTTATTATATAGTCATAAAGAAGTGAATAAGGAATAGTGGAGTAACGAGGACTGTTAATTAACACGGTATTTTGGGATATGGCAATCCATTCGCAAATAGGAGTGATTAAAATTTATTGGAAACTAAAAAATTTCGTTTAATATTTCCTTCTAGACTCTTATTATTCTGCTTTTTAATACGGCTAATTTTACGCATTTTTATATTCATTTGTATATTCACGAAGATGTACACACTTCTGAGCAATAATTCCAACGCGATTGCGCTGAGCAACAATCTGCCGTAACAGAAAGTAGTAAAACGAGGCGCGACCCTTCGCCCTGTCGCTGCAGTAGCGCCGTGGCGTGGCGTGGCGAGGCGAGGCGCGGGGGCGTCGCAGCGCTGCCGCAGCGGAAGCGGCGTCGGCGCAAACGCAAAACCGCGCGCGATAACGCGTCGGCAGTTAGCAGCCCATTAAGCGCAATGAATGCGCGCGCAAGAACGCTGCACGCGCGCACCCCCCCCCCCCACCACACACACCTGCACTTCCCCACCGCTCACCACTCACCGCCGCCCGCGTTCATCACCAGCCGCGCGAGCCGCGCTTGCCCGCCGTTCTTTAGCGGCGCATTCCACCGGGCGCACCTCGCTCTCTGTACCCCTCGCACCACATTCGCGGCTTCTTTTAAGCTGCGCGAACGCTTTCCACTCCTGCATTTGCCGTTTGCATCGGCCAATGAAAACTTCAACTCGCGCGTTAGTAATTTTCCGAAGGTGGCAAAAACTGATCTTCTGAACGTGCTTCAAAGTACGTTTTTTTTCTTTCTTTTTTTTGCTAGATCTTGTATCCAGCCATCAGCCAGTTATCCTTTAGTTCCCGATGAGACGCATATTTGACCATACACTAGTCACCGATAAACTTGACGGCTCCTCTGATCTGAGGTCTGCAGAACGCGAGGACATACAAGAGAGAGGGGGAACAAACAACCATGACCAAGGCGGCACTCGAACCCACGTCCCTTCGCACCGAACCACTGAGTCGGCACACGATCTTAGCCACCTCGACCATCCAGGACAGCAAAATTATTTCATGTTTTCAAAAATACATGGTAAAGTGCATGCACAGAATAATGAATCGCAAAGTTTGTATTCATTTTGTATTTTTAAGTGTTCTACAAATTAAATAAACATTTGCGGTAACACTGTATTTGTAAAGCTTCTCTCTCCAGCTGAAAACATTTCCAATGAACCGAGACAAACGATCGCCCTCCCCAAGGCTCCAGTTCCCGCTGCACACCCTTCCAACACCTGCCCTTTCCCGCAGCCACTTCCCGAGCGGGCGGGCGGGCTCTTCGCCCCGGCATTCCTCTCGCGGCCACAGTCACGTGCTCCACTGAAGCCCCGCCCCCTCCCCCGACCCGGTGGCTGACGGTGCAGCCCGTGCCGCAGGGGCCGACAGCGCTCCGACCGCTGCGGCGGCAGAGGCGGGGATAGTATGAACGCGGCCACTAAGCGCACCGGGTGAGTCTGTTTTACGCGCGTCCTGATATGCGAGGAGCCGTCCACTCGTAATTCCTGCACTCGTTGCGTTCATTTCCTCCCTCCCCCTCCCCCCCGCGAGATAAGAATGGGCCGTTTGCGCGCGCGAGCGAATTGCGGAATGGACTGCGCCCGGGAAGAACTTCTTCCCTCCTCGCTAATCACCTTCCCCTGCCGTCGCCCACACTTCCACCCGTACTTCCTTTTTCTTCGGGGGCTGCCTCGAGTCGGAGAAAGATGTCCCACACTGGAAACATCTTCTATTTCGCGTACCATGCTTATGTTCTCGTGCGGTGAGTACTGCAATGCAAAATTATAAGAGAAAATAATATACAAATTTGGACCATGCGAATTTTTCCCGCTTTTTAAATCTCCATTCCTAAGATGCGTCGTTTTGCAGTTGTGTACGATGTTGCAATTTTGTAGTGTAATGTGCGCTGCAGATTTCATGCGAGGTGTTTCAGCGAAACTATCATCATGGCATCAATCGTTTCTTCAAATAATTTAAATACACTAGTCCCATGGAAATCATCGTACTCCCATACAATAGTAATTTCGTACAGGATATCTTAGTATTATTATCAAAAATGTAAAATTATTCAGTAATAATATCGCTCAAATCTTCAACCATTGAAATCAATTCACCTTCATCTAGTTTCACGCATATGCATTGGGTACAAATTAAGGAATTCACGGTTAGAAGCTATCATTTTCAAAAATATCTAAATTATCATTCATTAATCTATTAAAACGTCTAGAATAGTAGTATACGTATCAAGGGCGCGAAACAGGTGATTCACGCAAGTTCCTCGTCCGAGCGTAGCGACGACGACAAAGAGACGAGTACGGGAATGGCCTAACGCCCGTGTTGCGTATACTATATTTTAACACTCCGTGAGGGAAACGTAGTGCGTCACAAAAAGGAACATAAATTAAACATTAAATTACTGGAAATGCCTTACTTATACACAAGTAAATATCGTAACACTATTGTTTGTAAATAATAAACAAAGACGTCGTCAAGACGAAAGACAGATGCAAATCGTTACAGATGTTTCACACAGTGCGAAGAAATTAGTAGTCCCGGATATGGAAAACAAACACGATAAATCGCATTTCGCGCACGGCGTGTTAAAAAACGAATTATTTTTTGTATTGCATCTACACCTTTCATACATCCCCAATGCAACAATCAATCCCCGATTCAATGACACTATTGCCCATGAAGCGAAAAATACTCCTCCCATTTCACCCTCTAAATATTAATTCACTTCGCCACCAGGAACAGCATTCGTAGTTAAAAAACTGAAACCGTGAAATATCCAGATTTTGACTTATAATCTAATACAATTGTGAAACAGCTCACAGCGGCCACTGTAGCAGTAATCACTGCTATTAATTATACCTATATCAGAATATGATATTTACTACTGCCTGGAAGAAGGCCACAATTTTACCGTTCACAAACGCGGAAACGACCCTCACAATCCGGCTTGATTACGGTCATTAGTGTATTTCCAACTATGCAAACATTATTTAGAAACATATTCATAACACGCTAACTATCTCAAAAAAGTGAATGCCATCCCATCTTACCAGTCTGGACACTGGTCTCAACTATTAACATATCACCGACTCCTTTGACTTCCTAAAAACGTAGCAAATGGTTTCTACAATCTAGAAAAAACATATGGAAGACGTACTTATTGGCATTAACCAGGCCTTTGACAGAGTGACACAGTTTCATATACCAGCTAATGAAAACTGGTTTACTCCTACCTCTCTTAAATATAAGTATTTTTCTTACAGACAGGTAATTCGAACTTAAATTAACAATTCATTGTCAAATTACGTCCTGATCGTATTGTTGGCGTCCCATATGGTTCCATTCTCTCTCCAACGCTCTTTACACGCATACATACACGTTAGAGAATCCTGAACTAATAAATTCAAACATTTCATCATATGCTCCATGATGATCCGAAATGATTTACTTCAGATACAAATATTCAAAAATCTTCTGACAATGTACAATATGTTTTCGACAGATATATTAAGACCGCTGTAATTTATACATTTCAAGCATCTAAAGAATAAATAAATACTATTACAAATGTAAGAAAAGATGACAAATTTGTAAGACACCATGGACACAACGTCTCGTAACTGTACTATGCTTTATTCAAAAAATAGGAATATTAAGAGATGTTTCTTAATGCTATCATTTTCTCAACGATGCATTTATTTTACAGTATGCTGAGCGTTACACTTAGCACTTAACATACTTGCAGAAACAATCCTAAAAGTGAGTAGACACGTATTTGGAATAGTGGAAAATATTTAGGCGAATCATATGTTTAATTGAAAATTCTTACTTGTAAATATAAGTCATATTATATTAATAATTTGCCATAATTCCACTCGCATGTAAAAACTATACAAAAACTATAGAATGTACCAAATATTTTTTAAACAATTTCGTTAAAAAGTTTGGCATTAGAAATGAAATCTTTTGTAAGAAAAGATTAAACATGTTAATGTAAATTTTAAATAAAAGTAATAAATACAAAAAGTAGATGATGCTAGCGTAACATCGAAGGACTACTGACAGGTCTAAAACACAAAATACCACACATTGGTTTGATAACTCATTAAAATTACCCAAGACGTTTACAATTATTCGAGGACTCCCACCTATTATTTCATAAACGTGAAGCGTTTACAAGCATCATTTTTACACAATTGATGTAGAAAATTGTCTAGCAGCATATTGTTCCAAACATGTTTTCTAGGAAAAACACACAAATTTAAAATATAAAAAAATGTATACTCATGTATATCGATTGCTTCCATTGCTCTGATTCGTGGTCTATCTTATTTAAAAAATCTTAATAAACTTATCTCAGCTTATGTATAAGCTGAGATACCTCACACAGTCGCCATTCGTATATTCGGCAGTGTCTACTTCAGTGGCAGAATAAGGAATCCAAACGACTCGAGTCCCACGGGGCGAGACGCGTCGGGCGGGGAGCGCGAGGTGCGGGGCCTGGCGAAGGGGCGCCCAGATCGAAGCCAAAGCCCTATCCCCGTCTCGAGCCAGGATTTGGCTGCCGAGCGGGCAAGGGTGGAGCACCGGGGCGGGGTGAAGGGGGCGGGGCGAGGCACGTGGCAGCACGTGCGCCACGCCCCACCTGCCGGGCGCGCCGCGCGATAATTTAGCGCAAGTATCGCCGCGCAGCCAAATGAACGCTGTGACACGCGCTCGACCCTCCCCTCCCGCTCCGCCACACCCCGCCCTCTCCGGCGGCATCGATTTAAAGTGGGCGCTGCCTTAGCGGCGGCGCCGGACGCCGCCCTCGGGAGGCGCGACTTCGCTGCACCTAAGGCTGCCCTTCGATGAGGCGCATCCGATATCACAACAAGCGGGCATTTGCAGTCTCTCTCAGTCTCTCTCTCTCTCTCAGTCTCTCTCTCAGTCTCTCTCTCAGTCTCTCTCTCAGTCTCTCTCTCAGTCTCTCTCTCAGTCTCTCTCTCTCAGTCTCTCTCTCAGTCTCTCTCTCTCAGTCTCTCTCTCTCTCAGTCTCTCTCTCTGTTTCTCTCTCTCAGTCTCTCTCTCTCAGTCTCTCTCTCTCAGTCTCTCTCTCTCAGTCTCTCTCTCTCAGTCTCTCTCTCTCTCTCACACACACACACACACACACACACAAATGCATCGTTCTAATGTAGGTGGATTTTGGTAAGTATATCAGTTAATGAAGTGGTTAGGTTCCTGCCTTCATTTGCATATTCCACCCTCAGATTCAAGCAAATGGAGCAACGGGAGCAACTATGGTGGTATATTTTAAAGGGATAGTTTAGACAGAAGAGGTAGAGGGAAACACATGTAGGATTGCTTCACTGTCTATCGGCTTCATCATGATCATTTTGATTTTCTCATGGTTGATTATGTTGTGCACGAAAATTCGTCTTCCATAAGTGGCATTAAAAATATAGAAAATGCTACTTGCTACAAGCCATGTAGTATACTTACTCGTATCATTATTTTTTTTAATGTTTTAAAATGTTTCAACTCTTACATTCAATTATTCTAAACTACACACTGGCTCGTGTTTTTGTAAGAACACGCAATAAATCACTTTTAAGACTCCGTTTATTGGATATCTATAAGGATGTCAGGTAAACGATTTGAACAAAAGTGGAGGAGTATACTTCTTTTAATAGTAACCTTTAATAGTATTTGTTATGTAATAGTATGTTAGTGAAATAGTTTCAAGAAACTAAGCTAATATTACGGATGTTTTGATTAATTTCGATATGGATCGAAGTGAAGTAATTTTTAGTTTGAAAGAATATTAAGTAAGACTTTATACTAGTCAGAACTCGGCAAAAATCTTTAAAATTGAATGCCCTAAATGCGCAGTTTGAAAACTCAAAGTATTGGGGATAAATCATTAAACCTTAAAAATAATAACTGATAAAATAGTAGTACACGTAAAGAGCGTGAAATAGGTGATTCACGCACGAGTCGAGTTCGTCGTATTGCGTATACTATTTTTCAACACGCCGTGAGCAAAACGCAATGCGTCAAGTATACGTAAGTACCTAACATGTACAAATTTAAATGGATTTCTGTCAGTGTCGTAGCACTATTGTTTGGCTGGTTGGTTGGCAGTGATTCTGGGTGCGACAACTGCAACGTCATTATTTCTGTAAGTGTATTGCATTTTTTCTCGAGACGTGGAGGTCATCTTCCCCCGCTGAATGGCGAGATTCGGAACCCACCTAGCGTTGACTAGCGGGGGGTCTCCCCAACCAGGAACCTCCCACCAGTGGGGGATCACCGCAGCCGGGATAAGCTCTAAGACGTTGGTCTTCCGGCATGTGTGGTTCTGTGATAGTATGTCTGTAAGTAAGGGGTGAGGATAGGACTAGTAAGAGGAAGGAAAGATCGCACTTGGTTCGTGGCCCGTTTGTTAGGGAACTGCTCCGGCATTAACCTGGTGTTTCGTCGGGGAATCCACGGAAAACTACCGATCACAGCAGCCGACATCTAGAACTCTCCTCCAGACACCGACTGAATTCGACCTTGCCGACAAGCTAGTGTCGAATATCTTATCACCGTCGAGACTCGAACCTAGGACCTCCCTCAACGTTCCGTCTCCCGCTCTCTGACATGCAGCTCTTCCCGGAGTTAGAACATTGCTTCTCGTCTCTGCGCCCGCCCCTCGCCCAGTACGTCCGCCGCTGGCCGGCACTCGGCCGCCCAAGATAAATGGCCCTCCCACGGCCGCCTCAGCGCTAAGGAGCCTTCGCCCCCAGGGCGTGTGGGGGTGGGGGGTGGCGAAAACGGGGACAAGCGGCGACGGGCAGGGGTGGAAGCGCGGTGGCAGAGATAGGCAGGAACGGGGTAGAGTGAGGGGCAGGGGCCGGGTGGTGTCGGCGGAGGAGAAAGGCACCGCGACGCAGCGGCCTGCCAGCCACCGGCGCCGACAGCTGCAACCGCGCGGGAACATCCAGCACTGAACCCTCCCGCACCATTTTTCTTCTTCGTACGTCTGCGCTCAAGCAATATGATGTGTTCACACCTGTGTAGTGTCTTTCTTTGCAGCTTGTTCGGAAAGAACACTTTCGCTCTGCTGAGCCCAGGCAAGAGAAAGCGATTTCCCACAATTCTTACATCTTTTTTTAAAAAAAAATCTGATGTCATTTCAAGAAATCGCAAAATAGTTAAAAATAATAATATCCATTAGCAACATGCAGCAGTATACCAAACACTTGAATTAAAACGAACCTTTATCTTCTTCACCCCATTATCAGATACCATTTTCAAACTATTTCTTCATGTTTTGTGAACTTCTCGCAGTCATCTCGCATCATCTCTATTGTGAAAAAATAAAACTACGTTAATTTTTTATTAATAAATATACACTATTTATAGTTATGATAATCAAAATAAAGATATTGATGATGATGATGATTTTGAAGTCACAACATCAAAAAAGCTCAGGAAAGGGAAGTGAAGGTGTAAAAACTGAATGGATCTGATGTAAAAGCTACAAGAGCTTTTTGTTGGAATTTGGATTCCATAAGGAACAGCATGAAGTACAAACTTGCTCGAAACGAAACGACCATCGCTTGAAATAAGCCACCAAAAAAGACGTGAATAATGTAAAGAAAAGCAGACAACAGGAAAAAGTGGAAGACGAAGTGTGTCGTGGTGCAAAGTGAGAGTAGTGAAGTAGGAAGAGCAAGAGCAGGAAAGGACGGAACCCGCGCCGAGAGATGGGAAGGGGAGGGGGGCGGCGGGGGCTGGCGGTGGGGTAACGCGTGAACAAGTGCCCGAGGCGCCGCCCCATCTCGCTCCGTGCGAATAAACACGCGCCCAGGCAGCGACTCGGCCGGAAAGATAAAGGGCGGCGCAGCGGCGCGCGAAAATCGAATGAGGAGACGCGCGACAGGCGACACCGCCGCCCCCGCGCCGGAGCTACGACGACGACGACGACGAGAGGAGAGCGGAGGAGCGGAGCGGCGCGGCGCCGGCGGAAAGGAAGGAGGGATCCAATATCGGCGCCGGCGTCGGCGGCGCGGCGGACGCCGAGGAAGAGAAAGCGGAGGAGGAGAACTCCAGCGGAACAAATAACGCGGCGCGCGAGAGGCCGGGGAGGATGGGGTGAGGTGGGAGCCGTCCGGCCTGCCTCCTCGCGGCTCCGCTGGCGATGGAGGAGATCGGTGGGGGTGGGGAATAGGAGGGGTGGCATGACGAGACGTGATTCGGGTGGGAAGGGAATGGGGGTGGCAAGGGAGTGAGCAGGGGAGGAGTCGGGGAGGGGGCGTTAAGGGAATGGGTGATGGTAGAGTGTACAGGAGTGGAGATAGGGAGAAGGCGAGTGTGGCCGCGCGGGTTGGTGGGTGGGGTGACTTGACGAGGTGGGGAGGGGTGTGAAAGGGACGGGGGCATTGTGAGGTTGGGTGGGGTTAAAGTGGGCAGGGATGTGACAAGGTGGGAGCGTTGAGGAGTTGGAGATGGCTGGGGCGGGATATGGGCGGGTGGCATGGCGAGGCGAGATGAGGGGGGGGAGGGGACGGTGGTGTTGAGGAGCTGGGTGGTGATGGAATGGGAAAGGGAAGAGTCGGTAAGGGAGCGTTAAGGGAATGGGTGATTGTAGTGTGTGCAGGAGTGGAGATTGGGAGAAGGCGAGAGTAGCCGCGGGCATTGGTGGTTGGTGTGACTTGACGAAGCGAGGTGAGGTGTGAAAGGGACGAGGGCATTGTGGGGTTGGGTGGCAAGTTTAAGTCGGCAAGATGGCGACAGGAGGGGGTGTTGAGAGGATGAGTCGGGATAGAGTGGGCAGAAGTGGAGTCGGTGAGTGGGCGGGAGTGGACAAGTGGATGGGGGCAGACGAGAGGGGAGGGAAATCTTTTGCTGATGTGGGGACAACAGCGTCTCTTCGAACGCCATTCGATGGTAGCGACGCCGCCATCAAAACCTTAAAGGCCCCGAAAGTAGTTATTTTCATCAACGAGGACAAATTTACGAATACTTAAATAGAAATCCGATATTGCTCCAGTGCGTTATATCTATAAGTAAGAATATTTATTTTTCTTTAAAATATTTTTTAATCTAGAAAGGAAGCCGAAATATATCTTTAAAAATTTTATTAGACTACCAAATATACACTAAAATTAGTGTATATTTTCTAACACTAGTACATTCATGGCATTTATTTTCCAATTACGGTTCCAAAAATCTCCCTCTTGTAGCTCTTTTTTTCCTTTTTTTAAAATTCTAATCTCTCATTTCCTCTACCACCAATTTAATTCTCCCATAAAACTACACTATTTCGTTAGAATTACCTTTTCCTGAAGTATTTGTCAATTTGCCCACCATATTGTTATGTAACTACCGTTAACATTCGGCTTACATTCATAACCAGCACGCGTGAAGCAATTCGAACCTCACCAGTTTGTTCCGTTCCGCCTCGGACCCACCCGACGCCCACTCCGGAGTTGCCCGTCCGTTAATTCCAGAGGCGCTCCGCAGCCTCCTTGGGCGGCCGGGCGCTGCGCTGTCCACCGCCGGCCCAAGCGACGACGCGGCCGCGCCGCCGCCGTAATTGGAAATACCTGAGTGCGGCGGCGCGCTCCGATTGGTCCAGTAATTGATTGCGACACCGCGTGCGTCCGGCCCGCCAGCCCCCTCCCTCCCCTCGCCCGCCCGCCAAACTCTCCCCCTCCCCTCGCGCCTTCACCTCCCGCTGCCGCCGCCGCCTGGCGGCGATTTATTCCCGCCATAAAGCCATTAAAACAAAACAACGGGAATACAAACGGATAAAAAAAGCCGCTCAGGTGCCCAGGGAGTTTCGACACGGATCTGATAAAGTGAATTTATTCCGGGCCGTGTCGTGATGTTTACAGGGCCGTCTGCGATCCCGGAACGCGGCTGCCGGTGGGGGGCGGGGGTGGAATCGGGGTCGAAGGTGGGCGTGGCGGCCGCCACTGCCGTCCGCACTGATCGACAGCGTCACCGCAATCTGGCGGCCGGAAGATTAACTACACCCACGTGGCCCATTGCCCCCCGAGTGTGTGGGCGGGGCTGCGCGTGGACTCCCCACCCTCCCGCTTCCATCCCTCCCCCTATTACCACCCTCTCTGCCACCGCTGGGTTGGGTCAGGTGCGCAGGATGGAAAACTCATTTTACTTGACCAATCCTGAAAGTGTCACTCCCGAGGACGGGAGAAAAATAGCTGCAGACCAATCTATGCCAAATGTGCGTAGTTGGCTTATATGGTAAAATGATAAGTTCATAGAGATATTAATGACTGTAAAGATATAAATGGAGTCCACGTTCTACGATAGTTATATTTGATTCGTAAGCAGAGAGAATGCCGAGTAATTTCACATCATTTACCAATAAACATCAAATATGCACATTATTATTCATTCCCATATTGTATTAGAAAAATACTTAAAGAAAACTTCGGTTCGGTGATTGCTACCATCTGTAACACGACAAATCTCCCAGATTAGTGGTCAATTTCTCGCATGAATGAAATTACGTAAATGAATGAAAAGGAAAGAGAAATATTACGATTTTAACAAAAAAACATTCCAATCTTTCACGCGAATAAATTTCAGCTATTGAGACGCGAGCAGTTCGTTTGAGGCACTCGTTAAATGTTCCCGTTTGTGATGCGAGCGCATGAGCACCGGAGCACAAACATTTGCGGAGATCTCGGAAGCGAGCAGCCTTGGCCTGGGACCCGACTTCAAAGCGCCCTCTCTCTCCCTCTCTCCCTCCCTCCCTGCGTGCCTGCCTGCCTGCGCGCGCTCGCTCGCGAGACGCCAACAGAGAAAGAGAGAAAGAAGAGAGAGAGGGGGGAGAGAGACGGAGAGATGGAGAGAAAGGAACGGTGCGCAAACAGGAAGGGCAGGGAAGCATAAAACGAGACCGAGGTAGACTTGAACGGGAAGTAACATACACAAGAGGTGAAGAAGCGTAGGGTGTTCCTGCAGTTACAAGAAAGTCAAAATGAACCATCTAGAATTATAAAGTAGACAGCATGACCAGTTAATATATGTAATTCAGATGTGTTTTCTTTTTTATGGAAAACGCGTTTAATTCGCTTTTGGCTGACGTCTCTTGTACACAAACTAGACACCAGACTATAATATCTACGTGCTTAATATATTAATACGAGATAAATCAGTGACCATTAGTCATGCTCCTAGAATTATAATGTAAATTGTGTTGCACCGAACGTTATGCATGTAAATGCATTTTATGTGGCGCGACGCATCGATTTGGGCCCAAAACTACCACTCTTAGGAGAAAATCTCTACTGAGTGTATTTTTAATAGGTTTTAGATCATATTCATCTTGATTTTACACTCTCTTTCTTTCTTTTTCGAGTCTCACCGACAACTGTGAATCTCACCGAATTGCCGACACTCGACAACTGCGGTATCAGCATTGTCTTCCCCTACCTTTTTATTCCACGTAATGCGGTGTGTATTGACATCCCTCCCCTGTCTAAGGAAGTCTTGACGAACACTTCAGTCAATTGACTCTTTCGTTGTGCTCCAAAATGCACCACAGGCCAAGACGGAGACCCTGACCAAAGTGTATCTGCGGGCCGTCGGCGTGACTCGCCCACGAAAGAAGAGAGGCGCTTGAACGCGATCGGCTCTAGTGGAATGACAAGACCCGTGGTACATTGATTGCCGCAGTGGGCCACCTCCGGCAATCTGTTACAAATTGTTGCGTTGGAGCAGCACAGCGGTATACCCATACGACCCGTGAAGGAAAAGGTATTGAGTTATATGGATGGCTGAATAAATGAATTGAAATTGCGATCCCACTCTCATCATCTTATTTTCCCGCAGTATCCGAGTTATCTTCCTATACCATTTTTAATACGACAGGGGTTGTGATGAAATGTGCGCTGGGGTCGTGATATAAGAAATAGTGCTTATGGCTGCGAACTACAAACTTAAAGTAAAAATATCCATACATCTCGCGGGATTCAAACCCATATTTTTAGATGAATGTAATGTTGAGCTACAAGTCCCTGCATTACTAGGTGGAAAAATAAAAGTTATTATTAATGATGAATAAATATAATAAACTTTCGTGATTGAATGAGAAATAAAAGTGATGAGAAAAAAAAGAACTAATGAAATTGTGAATGTTGTTCGTATTCTGTTAATACTTGGAAAAATGTGTTTAGTGAATGAACTTTGGAGGAACATTATCTGAGGAATACTGGTCCAAATTAACCAATAAAGTAATATAAATAATATGTATGGAGAACTTCCCATACTGCCCAGAAGGAATTCATCACTTCAAACGGATCCCAAAAATGTACACGTCGCAGCCGGAACGAGAGGCATCGCAATACTACGTGGTTTTCCCGTGTTCGCCGAATGCGAGGCGGAGTGGGACAGAGAGTGAGAGGGGGGCAGCGAAATGAGGCGCGGAGCGGGGCGGGGCGGGGCGGGGCGGGCGAGGTCCCCCGGGCGCTGACCTCTCGCAGTCGGCGGGGAGCGGATTGCCGCTCCGCAGCGCCGCGATGAGATTGGGCGGGCGCGGGGGCGGGGGCGGGGGCGGGGGCGAGCGTTTGAAGCCGGAGATAAAACGCTGCTTTGGAGGCAGCGAATGACGGCGGCCGCAGTCACTCTATCACCTGCGTGACCCTCCCTCCCCCGCCCGCCCCGCCCCGTTCCGTTCCGGGCCGCGCCCAGCGCAAAGCGCCCGCCCGCCCGCCCGCCCGCCCGACGATCATTTGCATGCGCATCTTTAAAACACGACCCCGCGCGCGCGATCAGAGGAGGCTTTCAACGGCGCCACCATCACAACAGGTGGCCCCGTCAAAGCTTCCTCGCGCAGAACTCTACGCTCGCGAATGCGCTGCCGTTATTCGCGCTTTTAAAAGTTAATCTTTTTTTATTCCATTCAAAAAAGGTTTTTTCCCCAATACCTCTACTCAGTACTTCTCCACTATAAAATAATTTCAATGCCTCAATAAGAAAATTCTAATGTACCAACTATTTAAAAAGGTAAACTAAATTCTCGTAATAGCGGTCTCAACACCATTTCCTACAAAGGAATACACTTCGCAATTCACAAAGCTAATAGTCAGCTGATATCCTTTCATCTACATACTTACTTAAATGAGTTTGAAGTAGAAATGCGGAAATATGATTTATCCGAGAGGGGTCGCGTGGGGGAATTTGGACCCCCTGTGATTTTCAGAACCTTTTCCCTAATGTTTTATCTGCAAAATTCATTACACATTACATGATTGCAGGCTGTTTATCAATTCACAGACATTTATTTTTTCTTGCGGGTGTGCCTGGAGTCGGTCGGAGTTCCTGAGTGCCCTCTTAACATTGAACATTCGTTGACACGCACAGCCGATGGGCTCATCGCCATGATATAACCCGCATTTCCTGCGATACAATACAAATAAGCTCTACCAACTTTGAAAAGGATGAAACGCAGATTCTTTCAGGAATCGCCTGAAACATATATTGCAGACGGAAGTTTGAATCGTTATACTGAGATCAATACTATATGAATTGCCACGAGAGATGATACCTAAAATAGCACACTATTTGCATTCCGAACAAACACAACAAGCAGAAGTTTCATAAAAGAAATTGATTCATACCTGTGTTTAATAATTAACCTTTTTGAACCAATTATTTACAGACGATTTATTGCTCAATTTTCTTGTTACGTTTTGAATCTAAAAATTGCAGAAAAAATGCAGAAAAAAAGCAAGAAAATTGAAGAATGAATTGATGCAAATAAATGGTTCAAAAAATTGGTAAATCTAGGAAAGTAAACTAACAAGATAAGATGTGAAATTTGTCCGAGACATTTGGACGCAAAAGCATCCCTAGAATGTGAAAAGTGCAAGAAACCAGTCGTATGTAAATAACATTCTTCGTTTGTAATGACAGTGTGAAAAAATTGACTTCAGAAATTCACACATAATTACTCAAAAAAATTAAAATGTATGGTAGAAGTACATGAACTTCTTTTGCATTAAATGAAAGAAAAACAATTGTATGCATCAATATTGTTTAAATATTTTACAAATGTATAGCAATTATTATAAATAAAAAAGTAATTTGTTAATGAAGTCAAGGATGCAATAATCTCTCTATTACCGAATTATTAAAATTAACGATGTTAGAAGACCTCAATGCAATGAAAGTTACTCTGGAGTCCATTTCCTCCCATGCGACCCGTTACGTTGCAACACATGATGCGACCTATGAAGATTAAATGAGAGGTTGAGCACCGGGGATTATATAATATTGATCGACTTCCTCTTTCACGAGGATTGGATATGAAGAAATCCCGAGCCGCGTGTTTTGCCAGTCCTCTCTAAAGAAGAGCGTTCGAGAGGCCTAATCCCCCAGGCGCCACTTCCAATCGGAGTGCGTGCGTGCGTGCGCGTGCGTTTGAAAAAGAAGACGCCCCGCGGCGCCGGCTGGCCTCCTCGTGAGCGACGCTAATGAAGAGCTCCCGACGCGACGCGACTCGACGCGCCATAAAACCACCCAGACACGCAGCGCGCGCCCGACGCCTAACTGAAGTTGACTTATCGGCCGTCAGCGCCCTATCTCGCTTTTTATGGCGCGCTTTACGACGCGAGAACATTATTTTCAAACAACTTCGTCGCAATTCCACCGCTCTATGGGTAATATGTCTTCCAATAAACGTTATACACGGCTTTCAAACCGCGCTTTATTATCCTCGGCGTTAAATCTTTTTTTTGTCAAAACTCAAATACTTTTCTCGCAGTGCACCTCTTTGTCACAATGTGTGGCTTCAAGAATAAGAAAAATTGCTGACGGAAATAATCTAAAATACGTTAATTGTATATTATGCAACTGGTACATAATATTAAACTTTATCGCTTGAGCACGTGTTTTGAAAACGATGTACGTTGGGACTAAGTTTTCAGATTTGTACTAATGAAATAAAGCAGCACTATAAACGAGTCGCATCCGTTCTGTTTTGTATAAACGTATTACAAATCTGTAAGAGAATCTAAGATAATGTTTGAAAACAACTATATTGGAACGTCACGCGTATTTGACATCTGAGCGAATAAGCTGTGGTCGGCTGTTTGTTTTACCGTTATCTCCTCATGATTCTCTGGCTGCGATTGCCTGAATTTGTGATGTTGCAACTGTTCAAACTATAAACTGCTAATACATCAAAATCTGTTCTTAATGTGTCAATTTATGAACGATTTCTTTAAACAAAGAACGTTGTTTATAATGCTGGAATACAAAATGAAAGTTTATTTGTGGCAGATGAATACTGTGTAGTAAGCAACACTAGTTAAAATAAGGTGTACTGTTTCTTTAACCCACGATACCGCAATGTTTTAATGGAAACAAAGTCTTGATTATAAAATGTCAAAACTGAATCATATGTATTTCTGAGGAGGCAATCAGATTCCATTTACAAATCCTTAGCTGTAATTTTTACCTGAACACGACAACATGAAAATGACAGGTTGACTTTTAGGAGCTAGCTTTGTATTAAGACAAATATTGCATCCAAAATAAAATTATTCGTCGACTAAAGTTAATGCTTAAGTATGTAACATCTAGCGAGTTCACATTTTAAAAAAATGCATATCTAAGAAGTTGATTAAAACAGTTAATATCTTTGTTCACTTTACAGTCACTAGTATATCGTCAAATTGATCACTTTCTCTTACAAGGAAACTTTCTGCTCATCTCCAGTCACAAAACATTTTGACAAACGGAAAATTAAGAAATGGTACAATGTGAAACCCATGGCATATTTCCTCACCAAAAACATTATTTTCCCTCCTCTTCGATCTCTTTGAAAACCCACCTCTCGAACGTCTCTTTGAAACACACGTGTGTATTTATTTACATTTGATCAAAAATCTAAGCAAATATTATTCAGACCGTCTATTTGTGTTGTTTCTGGATTATTTCAGATTTGGTAATACTGGAGTTTATTGTACAAATGTATATCAGCGAAAATGTTTGTTACAATTTCGTGTCATATCACACACCTTTTTATATCTAAGGAAAGGGGTTACGAGCTCAAAACAAACAAGTGCAAACAAATATCTCTGGTTTTCAGAACTCCACTCTAATTATGTACTCTAGGCTCCTCGAATGTAATCCCGCAAGCCGACGGCCCCAATTCGTTGGGCTTCTCGTTGCTCTCAACCGTCGTCCTCCATCAGGCGCGGCGGGGTGGGGGGGACGGGGCGAGGCGGGGCGGGGAGGGGGGCGGGGCGGGGAGGGGGGCGGGGAGACGCCCAACGAGCGGCGATTAGTTCCGCAGGCGCGCACTCGGAGCGCGGGCGGCGGCGGCGCCCGGGTTCTCGTCGACGGCCATTGTTTGCGGTGAATCCACTTCATTAGGGTGTCGTTAAAAACCGCGCGCCGATGCGAAAATTGGCGCCCACAAAGCAGCGCTCGCCGTCCGGCCCCGGCCGCGACGGAACCCAGACCTGCCGCCGACTCCCTGGAGCCTCAGCTCTTCGCTCCCGTTGTTGCATGGTGCTCAGCTGTTTCATCCTACAGTCGCTGACCCTCCGCCGCCCCTCATCCCCACTACACCCCTCCTCTCTGCACCCCTCTGTCACCGCTCCACACCGCCCATCCCCCGCTCAACATCTCCCAGCCGTGCCCTCACCCCACACTGCCCATTCCCGAGCCCACTCCACACCACCGCCACACCGCCCCGCTCCCGCTCCACAACCCTCCACTGGCCCCGCCCCTCCGCCTCCATTCCACACGCTTACCGCTCCACCCCGCCCCCGCTTCACACAACTCCACTGACCCCACTCCACACAGCTCCACTGGCCCCGCCCCTCCGCCTCCACTCCACACGCTTACCGCTCCACCCGCCCCCACTTTACACCATCTCCAGCATCGTAGGCCGCGTCCCGCAGCGGAAGCAAGGTCTCCCTGCGGCATGGCACTCCTCGCCCTCGCCTTCCCCTTCCCCCCGTTGGGCCGGCCCCGGCGCCGTAGCCGTGGCTGCCGCGCAGGCAAGGGCTCCGTGTTGCTGCTCGTTGCGCAGGCGGCGCCTCGTCGCGTAACGACCCGCATTGTGCCCGTGTGGCGCCGAGTTTTCTCCCAAAAGGCCGCTCTACCCCCACCCCGGCCCAGCCCACGCCGTAATGCGAACTAAACAAATTGCTTTGGCCGCCTCGACGCGACCTCGTGCAACCAACTACTCCCCGCTGACCCCGAGCCGCATCCTACTCCCATCTAAAAATGCTGAGATACGCGATCAAATAAATCAGCACTATTCGCGATCCACAATTTCGAAAGTAAATGACAAGTAAAGTAATTGTTAGGATCCAGCAAAAAATATTTGTATAGAGGCAGAATATTTGCGACAGAATGGCTACCTATCAATGAGATGCACTATCCTCTTCCTTTCTTTGCTAATTTAATTCTACTGTTACGTTTTCCTATTCACATATCACGATTTCCAGTGACGAGAAAGCTGAAAAATGATGTGATACGCACAGGTGAACGTGATAAATGTATATTTAAATTAGAGAATGTTCCTTTAGTAATATCATGTGTGATGAATGTTTTCCCTTTTTTTGGATCTCGTTCGTGTTAAAGTTAAATAAGCTTTAAACGTGCGTTTTCAATCACATTGAAGATATATAATCAATATTTGCAAAATTATTAAGATAGTAATTTATTTTTGAGAACAGTGGGTAGAGTAAAACTTCAAATAGAATATAAACTGACGTTAAACTTTTCCAATAGTACACACCAGAATCATAGAATGATATGCAATTATTCATATATTTTATTTATTAAATCTATAGTCATAAACAAAATAAATAATTTTTCGAATGATTATTTCTCTGAACAAAATAAACACTTACAATAATATTACTCGAAAAATTATTAACTACACTGATGTTAGATCATGTCCTAAATAATAATACTTACAAGGCTGAAGGGACAATTCATATCCCGTTCCTTAGAAAAGTGATAATGAGCATTTAAATATTCTAAAATCGTTCTATACAGCTCTGGTAACAAAAATAAGATTTTCAAAATAAATATTCATATAATTCTTAATTTTTCAGTATTTACTACACAGATTAATTTCAAACGTTCGTTTTCTTTAGCAAATTAACTTCAATCGGAAAAGAGACGTTACTTCTAGAGAGAAGTTAAATCTCATTGTTTGCAACATGTCGATTAACGCTATTATTACTAGGAGGCATAGTCACCGATGATTATTTTTTCATTTTTATTGGTTTAATTCGTTTAGAAAGCTAGAATCATTTATATTATTTACGATGTTTCTTTATAAAATTATGATGACTCTGATGATATGATGAATTATGATTCATATTACAAGACTACGATATTACCTCGTCATCAATTTCATTCATTACAGCGTGTTTGTCTGTGGATAAAAAATCGTAATACGAATGAAATGGGTTTTGTCAATAAATAGAAATATTGAAGGGATAAAATCAATATTTGTTTCATATAAAGAGAAAGAAATTTAATTTTCTGTTCAAAAGAATTGAACAGAGAAATGAACGAATGCGATGAATACAGTTAGTAATATCAATTTATTAATTTATTAAAATTGTCAATACTATCAATAAAATAAAAGATTAATAGGCGCTTTGGAGAGCCACCCTTCACACCACGGACCCTTTTATACATTGTGTTTTAAAGGGTTAATATTCTTGAGTAATTTAATTCGATTGTCGTCGGTTTTCGTATGTAACAAGAGAACGTCAGCGCTCGGTGGTTTAAATCTCATCAGAGAGAAGAGTCGTCAATTGCGGCGCAAAGGGCGCGAGGCCTCCGCCAAAAATACTCGCGCGGCGCCCCGCCCCGCCCCTCCCCGCCCCACCCTCGCGTAAATATTGAATCGCGGCGGGCGCGGTCGATGGGCGCGCGTCGCGAATAGCGGCTGGGTGGGGGTGGGGTGAGCGGGGCGGGGCGGGGCGGGGCGGGGAACGAGGCCGAAATAGCGCGCCCGGGTCAAGGAGATCCCGTCGCTCAAAGCTCCATCGCCCGCGCTCGCGCCGTCTCCACCGAGCCGACACGAGGGAGCACCGCTCGCGGGCGCCGGGAGTGCTCGAGCGAAGCCCGCGCGCAGGTAGGCCTCTCGCGCACGGTCACGCGAACGCTGCAGGGTTTCAGTGCTTACACGTTCTTTCGATTTCGAAGAACTAGAACTAGATTTAGTTGATTGATTATTTCGTGTTTCCGGGCGTGTTAACTGCTGAGGTCATTAGTCCCGAAAAGTGAATTACCTGTTTTGGGGGAGGTAGCGGTGATCTTCCCGCGTTCGATTCCCGGCCGGGGCAAAAAACAACGTGCGCTTTTCTTACAAATTTTCCAGTACATATTGCTGTGTGACGACGAGAAATCCCACGGTAAGGCTATTAAGACCACAATATACGGTGAAGGAATGTCTTCGTGCTAACCACACGAACCCCTAATCCCATGGCCGAGAAGCTGGGTTACCGCTCGTCGGCCATGGCCCGAAGTGGGCTGTCTAGCTTAAGAACAAGGAAGGCGGTGATCTTACCCATCTGGATGGTGAGATACGACGCCGACATACACGTCACCTTGCCGAAGTTTCCCCAACTAAGTATCTGCCACCAGCGGGGCATCCCAGCCAGGAGAAACGGTCAACTCTCCCAAATGGTCTCCCGACATGTATGGTAGAGTAGTGCGTGTAAGTGTAATACTGAGTAAGTAAAGGGGTGAGGATAGGGCAAGCAATGGAAATGGAAAGGTTTGTGGTTTGTTTGTTAGGGTACTGCTGCATTCCCCTGGTGTTGATCGGAGAAACCACGGATTTCAGCAGACGGCCGCTTGAATTCTCCTCTGACTGAATTACAAGCTGAATTAAATCTAGCTATCTACATTGTGTCTATAATCCTTCCACAGTTTGAGCTCAAATTCTGTAACCTCCACATCACAGACAATGCAGTGACACGGAGCTACCTAAGCCGGATTAGATTTAGAGACGTAAGATTCCGTGTACACTAATTAAACCATTAATTTTGACACCTGTCATTTCAATGCACCATTCATTCCACGGAGAAATCACATAGACACAGAATAAATAAACAAAATTATTGTAATATCGGGAAAGAACACTTCGTGATACGTTTCGCCAGTGGAAGAAGCGTGTTCAAGAGACTTGAGCCGCCCCTGCGGCTCCTCCCGCGGACCGCAGAGCTCAAGTGCTGCGCGGGTTGCGGAGGTGCGGCAGTGCAGGCGCCGTCGCGCAGCGGCACCCGCAAGCAGCTAACCCTCGCTCCAGTTCGCGAGGGGCTTCTCGGCTTCCTTCGGCGGCGTTGAGAAGCTCAGATAAGGTTATAGGACAGCAATATCTTTTCATACTATATAGATAAAAACAAGTGTTTCTTCAACAGACAATATAAAATGCAATATCGCATGTTTGATTGGCTTTTGACATTCATTTGCTGCCGCATCACATATTTAATTACATTTTTTTATCATTTATCATTATAAACAACAAGCACCGGTGAGAGTCTTTCATTAAATTCTGTTCAAATGCTAGTTTCCAACTTGAGAAAACTATAAATCAAAGTTAAATATACGAGAGACGTTTCAAACCAGACGGGATGAAAACTTAGAGCTCCTTTGAATCTTGTTTAATTACGCATTGGGAAATTTTTAGCACCTATAAATTAACAACATATGTTTTACACACGTAACTATTTATTATAAGATTTTTATAATATTATATGAACGCATACTCAGAAATTTTAATATATATGACGCAACGACATCCACAAAAATCATAACAATAAATGTGATTTTCTTACAAACGGCATCCCATCTTTCTCTGTCCTCTCATAACACAGGCTGAGATATTCCCCAACATTGCAAACCCACCTTTTCCGAAAGTCTCTTTGGACTACGGTTTGGTTAAACAGTCGTTTCAGAGGTATTGGTTACAATAAAGTGGGCGTCTCAACCTGTGCTCCGCCGCTCCGTGTAACTGAGGAAACCTGATTTACGCAAGTCGTGTTGTTTCGGCGGAGTTTGCGCGGCCGCGGGTTGCGGCGAAGGGCGCGGAGGGGCGAGGCGGGGCGGAACGGAGCGCGCACCTGAGGGGCCTCGACTGGCAGAAGAGCTTCGCAACTTCGCCCCGGGCGCCGCCCCACCACCCAAATGGCGCTCGCCGCCGGCTAATTACCGCTGGCACGGGGAGAGAGCGGGGTGGGCAGAGCGCGGGCGGGCGGGTGGCGGGCGATGGGCGATGAGGACGGCAGGTGATCGATCACGGGCGCCGGAAGTGGGTCGCCCCGCCCCCTGGGTCCCCGGGGCGACGCGCGCGCGCGGCGCCGAAACTTGCAAAGGCTCTCCGCCCTCGCCCCGCCCTCGCCGCAGGAGTGCCTGCGGCGGCCGCCGGAAGCGTCCAGAAGATGAAGCGGGGGGGTGGAGGGGCGTGTCAGGGAGTGGCACAGGCGGCGCCTGAACAATGGGGCCTAACGACTCGGAGAATATGATGTGTCATGTTCCGTTAACCCTTTGCTCTTGATGGTGATAGCAGTTAAATTCCTTGCATATGTTCACGCGGTCCTCTTCCACACCCCGATTTTGATGTTGTTTTATGAACATCAAGTTCGATACCAATACTTTTTTTTAAATTATTTTTTAAATTAAGCGCCGTGTCTACAATAACTAGGAAGTATAACTGTTAAAATCTCTAAATATAAATTATTATTATGAACATTCGTACATATTTTCCTTAAAAGTTTAATTATTAATGTAACGTGATATTTCCTTGATTACGTGATAAAGGAAAGAGTTCACGATTTATTCAACTAGAGTTTTGTACTGCAGAATTGTGAAGACAAAAAAGAGTAATTTTGTAAATAAAATTCAATAAAAAATAAAGTTGGGTTTCGACTCTCTATTAAAACAAAGGATTTTTGAAAAGAAGTAGAAAGAACTTGTCCAGCAATGTTAACTGAATGATTGATCATGGAAGAGGAAAAAATTCGGGGAGACTAGTGATAGAAGAAGCAATAGAGATTACGGATGTGCGGGATAAGGAAATAGGGAAAGACATGAGGAGAAGACGAAGAGAAGTAAAGATAGATCTCACGTATCTGAAAAAGATCTATATTCTATTATTTTATGCGGGGAGTAGATTTTGGAGCGCGTGTGACTAGAAACCGCCACTGCCTTTCTCCGTTGAGTTTCGGAGCAGAGTGGGAGTAGACGCTCTCGAAAATTCCCCTCCTCCCCCCCCTCACCGTTCTCCCACTGAGTTGATCCGACAAGTGGAATCCGGGCTCTATCAATTTCCACTTTCGTGAGCTTAGTCTCTGAGCGATTTAAATGCGTTTCCTCCTGTCACATCTGCAGAGCCAATGATGCAGATCCAACGGAAGGGAACCGAACCTCGTCAAATCTCAGAACACACAAAATATAATTTCGTTCCTGTCACATTCCGGACAGAAGCTTATTACAGGAAAAAAATATTTCACGGAACAAAATTAGAAGGAAATGGAAATCATGCAAGGTCATTTACTTAAAAACAAGAGAAAGTCAGTTGTATACGTATTATTTTTAACCACTGAATGTAATTCGACACTCATTTTAATAATAAATTCATATGAATTACTCTCAGTGCAAGGCTATCGAAATTCGAGTGGAACAATATTGCTCCCCTATTTACATACGTCTTTTCGAGTTGAACTGCATAGTTTTCACAGCGCCCGACACGGATGCGAGCTCTGGAATGGAAATGTCAGGCGCGACAAGAACGAACATCGCGCTGGCACGCTAGCACTTGTCATCGATTGCACCAGACCATGTCACAGCGTCCCTCGCCAAAGCCGAACATATGTGAGGGGATGTACAGCTTTGTGTCTGACCTAGTGACAATACTGTTCCAAGAGAATCAGGAATAAATTAGTGACTAGAAAAAAATTCTCTAATTAACTTTTTGGTTCAATAAAATGTTCTGTTTGAAATGATTATAAAACTTTGTAACATTATAAGACAAATTTGAAAAAGTAAATTTATAATGGTACGTAAGATGATTAAAATTAACTAAATTTAAAGGAACACAATTTCATAAAAAAAGGAGAAGTGTATAACTGTTCACTGATGGGCTGCAATGCAGTCTTTCAGTAATCTTAGTAACAACAGCACTTAGTAATAACAGTAATCTTTCAGAACTCAAACAACATATCTGCAACTCAGCAGCTCTTCTAAATTAATAATTTATAATGAAATAAATTAATTAAAAAATGTAAATGTGATAGTCTTTTGAACTGTATACCCAAATTCAGATACCATAGTAGAGAGGTAACATTGAAAAAATATACCAAACATTCTTTCTGTGAGAATAGTGCAGTAGTATTAATCAGTGAGAAATACAGAGGTCCATTGATTAACACACATCGAATTAGTTGGAGACTTAAAAATACAAATATTCTAATCATTTTAATACGAAACATTTTAGTGCACCGTATCCCTCTAAGTCGAAGATTTAATTCCAAGATTCGGCCACACGTCAGCTGAAGAGGCGCTGGAGGAGAAGATTGGGGAGAGCACCACAAACAGTCGCAACTCGTGGGGCTCAGGGCGGCGGGCGCGGCCATCGGCCCGGGCGGCGCCGGCGGAGGGCGGCGGAGAGGGCACGATTCAATCAGCTCGATCCCGCTTTACGAGCCGCCCACGCCCGCGCCGCCCGCAGTCGCCGAACGCTCATCCGGCTAAGGAGGCGACGCGCACGTCCCGCTCGCGCCGCCGTCACGGCCCCGTCCCCCGCCGCGCACTCCCAAGATCACCTCAGCAGTCCTGCCAACACCCTCGCCGTCCGAGAGCATATGGGCTAGCAGTGGCCACAATGCACGGCGCTCGCCTCCCGAGCACTAAGGGTGCGACATCGCCAACGAAACTTCGATGTTCGAAATTAAAACACGGATGCTAGTAAAACACCGATGACTTTGAGCATAGATGTTTCCAGCAGTTCACTAGAAACTATTAACAATTTACGTGGAGGTGTAATAGTATGATGGTCGCGTTAAAACTTTACTTCAGATTTAACTTATAAAATAATGTAAAAAGTGATCAAGATAAGTGATAAAAACGCATCATTTTTTTATAAATTAAAAAATTAATATAGCCTTTCTTAATCGATGAAAGCTCTTTTTTAAAATTATTTTTCAACCTTAGTCACATTGGTCTGAAAAAGTCCAAATTATGGATATCCAAATTATGGATATCCAAATTATGGATATCTCAAAGCTATTAAAAGTGTTTGAAATGATTGCCCCTTTTTTCATTCAAAAATAAAATATAACCACAAAAAACGTTGAACACAAAACATTGATAATAAGAAAACATCGGCTTAAAGATCGTGGCAAGTACCTCAATGGTTTTATAAAAACATGAATGTTTTGAAAACAGACTTCGATGTCGTAACTTTAACAGCCAACTCGTCGCACTAAGAGAGCCTTTTTTTTGAACCTCCGTTCGAGCGTTCAAACCACTAGACAAATAAGAGGATTTGTAGATGCAATGGGCGATGCGCGTCTTTTTTTACCCGCTTTCCTTTTAGTGTATTCAAAGTGATCGCTAAACTGTCAGACCAGGCGTCCCGGGCCTCGCGAAAAATCATGATATTTACTTGTCCCAACGCGTAGACGCGGCTCGGCAAAGAGGAGGTCGGAGGCGGAGGAGCAGCCTGGCCGCGAGGCAGTGGCATTCCACCGGCGGAGTCGGCGTCGGACACAACCCGACCGGCAGGCGGCAGCGGCATCGGCACCGGCGCGAGCGGGCATGGGCGGGGTAGGGTTGAGGACGCGGGGCGGCGCTGCGCGGCAGGAATTCAATTACAGCGTCGCACGGCCTGCGCGCGCCGGCCTTCGCGACAACTGCGTCGGAGGCGGGGAGCGGAGGGGGGTGGGAGACGAGCTACGGTCAGCCGGCGGCGCGCGGCGGAGGCGATGTCCAAAAGCGGCGGAAGGCCGAAAACGCACGAGATGAGGGCGCGGGCGGCGAGCGACGACGCACTCTGAGAGGCTTCGCTGGCGTTGTATGTTGCTTTTGCTCTCGAGGGCTCGAAGTCGTAACATTGCAGCTGCGAGCGTGCAGCGAAGAACGTGACTTTTGACATTTAAGATATCTTATTTTCCTACGTCTGTAGGGAGTTCAGCAACATGCTTCTATGACATCAAAATAATACTTGTGCTGAGGGAATATACTTTATTTTTGAACTTCAAATTCCTTATTGAAAAGTCATTCTTTTATTGATACCTATTTAGGAAAACTCAAAATGTATTGTACGTCAAATGAAAAATCTGAATGCACCTGGGGCTCTCCTTGATGCCCCACATAAAAATAAACGCAGTCCAGATAATGTAAAACCGAAGCCTTTAACATTTCGCGTGCTTCTGGTCATAAATGCGGGCAGACTGTAGAGGCAGTAGGCGACGTACAGTCTGCCGCCCGAAGTCGGATGTACGATGAATGCCGGGAGAAAGAATGCAACGAACGTCGGGACAGAGTGAGGTTAGATTAGTGGCAGCCTTCAACGGAAGAATAAGAGTAAGGAGAGTGTGTGAGAGGGTAAGAAAGATAAAGGAGCTAGCGAGAGAAGGAATAATGAGAGAAGGAAAACTATAGGAAGGAAAGAGGGGAACAGAACGGAAGTAGAGGCCCTGGCGAGGGATGCAAGAGCGCAGCGCGGGCGCGGGAAGTGGGGAGTGGGGAGTGGGGAGAGGAGGTTCTCGGCGGGCGCGGCCGTTCACAAAGCGAGTGGATCAGCGCGGCTGCTCGCAGCGTTCCATAAACATGCTGATACACTCCGAGGCCAGCGGGTGGCGTCGCTTTGCATACTGGAGAGGGCGGCGCAGCGGGCGGAAAACGCACCCAGCCCTCTGCCCTCGGCGATGGGGTCCCCCAAGACGATGGTGGTGCAGCACCCGGGGTGCCGAGGGCGGGCGGTGGCGGCAGTGGGCGGTGCCGAGAGCGGGCGGTACCGAGGGCGAGCGGCGCAGCCTGGCGTGGTGGGAAAGCACAGACAGGACTCTGGGAGAGAGAAGAGGTTGGGTTCCCCTAGGGCGTCTTGGTCTTAGAAATGTCCACTAGAAGCTTCGTTTTGTGGGGAAGGATAGACAGCGCTGTGTTTAACTGTATCGTGAAGTACCGAAAAAAAAAACAGTTCCTAAAATTCACAGGGTTTTCATCGACAACGAGAATGTGAAATCGTTCATGGGAACAAATATGGCAGATAATCTTTTAACAAACCGATAAATGATTTAACTACCGAAATGTACATGAAAATCGGGAAATATAACAAAATTAATGACTATTCTGAATTGATGTTAACAGAATATTAGTTGCGCTAAATTGCCCTCTGTACAGACGGCAACACGCAACGAGTAGACGGTATGTTGTAATTGGCAACACTGGGTGAGTATCAAAAGAAAGAGGAAAAGGGTCCCGCAGCGGCAGAGCGATGGCAGCCCTGGCGGGGTGGGAAGGAGCGAGGAAGGGCCCGGACGGCAGTTTGTCGCGATTTTCGCCCGCGGCCGCTCAGGTCCCTTTCAATTCGCTCCTGGTGCAGCCGCCAGGGCTGTCCATGATCCACCCAGCTCTCGCTCACGGCGGCGGACAGCACGGGAACGGTGCAGCCAGCGGGATATAGTGTAAGGCATCTCTAGGTTGAAAATAGTATGTAAACGTCTTTATATACTCAATTCGAAGAATTTCTGTATTTGATTAGATATAATTCTTTGGAAACTATCTTATCGCCTGATTTATTTCACTTTCGGCACTTATGCATGGGGACTAGTAATTACCTTCAATGTTTATTGAATTGAAAGTGTTATTTCGCTGTGGGGGTAGGGCAAAGTTGCCGTGTACGTTCCGCAAAGAAGTCATCGCCCTAAAAGACAAATGACTGCTGCCAAGTAAACAAAAAACTGCGATATGAATGAATGAGACTGACATCTCGCAAGTTAAAAATGGTCCCAAACTTTTGTACTTGAAAGTTCCATGAATTCGTGTTTAAAAAATAATGTACGTAATTCATCCGAAAATGGATTTCTGGTACTCACTTCAGAAAGTCGGGCTCTGCTCCTAACGAATCCGTATCTGACACATTTCATTCATAATAACAGCTCACGTTATACACTTTCTACGAAAATAAATACTACAATATCATTTTAAACGTATTCTCAGACAAAAGCTGCTATTGAGAAATGATTACTAACTTTTAAACCCAAGCATATAAAAACTTCATTTCACGTTTGGAATGTAGCGCAATTGAGCATTAAGTGAGTTGTCATATTATTATACGCATATTGTGAAATTTTAAATCTGTTCTGTTGTGAACTTCACACAAGCAAATGTGTCCTCTGCCAGTGTGTAAGCTGAAATATCGACGAACTTGTTTTCCAGAATTGCGTGAACTTATATTTAACAATCTATTTGTCGTTAGAGATATTCCACAATATCTAACAAACTTTATTTCCTCATAAAACTCATTTCCTTATACAAAAAGTGTGAGAATCTCGAATGTGTTGGGGAAGGATTCCCATGTCGAGAGGGAAATTCAAATTACCAAACCCCTGTTCCCAGCTGAGGTGAAGAGGAATGAATGACATTCGAGATCGTTATAACAACTTTTTGCTGAAGTCGCTACTCACTTTCCGCTCCGCCTAACGCAGCACGTGTGTAGGAGAGCGGCGTGGTCGCCAGAGCCACCCCTGCGCGCGAGGCCCAGGGGAGCGTTGCCCCGGCGACCGCCAGGCGCGCTCCAGTCGCGGGCACAAGAATGCTAACCGGCGCCGCGCGGCGCCGCGGCCCGCATACTTTCCTCTTCGCCCTCGCCCTCCGCTCGCGTCTTTGAACGGCGATATTGTGACGCGCGACAAGTAATAAAGGTACGGCCGTCGCCGCCTCCCCTCTCTCCTTCTCGGTCTAATTGCGCGCGACGAGCAAAAACGAGCGGAATCACGTCCCTGCCAATGGTGTTTGGATGCCACACCCACATTCCTTCTCCTATTCCTCCTGCTCCTCCTCCGCTTTCTCGACCTCCTCCTCCTCCTCCTGTTTTTCCTCCTCCTCGTCCTTCTCCTACACCAGCGTCACCTCCTCCTGCTGCTTCACCATCAACCCTTCCTTTACCGTCCCCACGTCCGCTTCCACGGCTTGCAGAGTTCACGAAAATTGACCGTCGCGTCTGGTTTCTCCGCATTTTCAGACTTCTAAAAACTATTGGATCGTGGTTCAAATCATTGTTTCTCTTTTTTGATTTTCTTTCACCTTACCTCCGTACGTTTTTGCTCTTGGCGCACAATTAGACCGACGAGGAAGGACGGGAGGCGACGATGTTCGTACCTTTATTACATTTCACTTGTCTAAATGTTACATTCACACTACTATACCATAATTATAGTTAATTCAGAACTCTCTTTTCGTTTGCTTTTAATTTTTCCTTGATGATCTGGATTTAACATGTTCATTCTTTATAATTGTAGTTCTAAAAAAGTCATCATTCAAATGTGTTATTCACACTTGTGAGACACCGAGCTGCCCTAATTACGTGGGTTGCCGTTTACCATCCCTCATCATGCCTGTTATGTTACTATCATGCAAACGAAACCTCCTTCTTAGTTCTTCAAACTTTACCTAAATTTTGCTCTCATTTCTCAGGGCAGCCGTTTGAGTTCTTCACTCCTCCTTATCTCGCCACAATTTGTACATAGCCACTTCTTGCGACCTGCGCGACCCGTCTCCTTCCCTTCCCTAGGCCTTTGTGCAGGGCGCCGTTTCCGTCCCCTCCTCCGCCCACCTCCCCCCGCGCCTCGCCAGATTTTAATTTGACACTTCCTGCCTGCGCGCGGGCGCGCAGCGAGGGCGGGGCGGGGCGCGGAGTACAAAGGGCCGATATTGCCGTCGCTTTGTTTCGGCGCGGCGGCGCAAAGTGGCCCGCGTTAACGCATAAACATCATTACCGCGACGCCCCCCCTGGCGACGCGGGTGCAGGCGGAGGCAGAGGCGGCCAACTTCGGAGCAATACCCAGCGCCTCCGTCCTTCGTCCCCCGCCGCCGGCCCGCCCCGGCGCCGCCGCCCCGCGCGGGGGCGCGCTCAAAGGCGCTTCCGGGCGTCGCCGACGCGTGCGCGCTCGCGCGGAAACTCGGGAAACTCGCGCAAACTGAGAGAAAATAAGGGCGCAAATGGGACCCTCTGACGGGTGATCGGAGGGGGGACGGGGGAGGGAAGGTGCTTCCGGTCCGAGGCACCAAAGCGACCCGCGCCCTGTCCGCCCTTTGTAACCCGGGGCAGAGGTGGAGACTGCCGGGCGAGATTGGCTCCGGTGATATTTATCCACTGTCACTGCCACTCCCAATAGCGCCTTCATTCGCAGGCTTCCATGCAACAGCAAATAATATTTTATTGGACACATGAGCCCTGAAGAATACATAGTGTTCATTCTGAGTTTTCTCAATTTATTTTATATACAGGCGTATGCGTGTACTACTGGAGTAACGATTGGAACACAATGAAAAAAGCATTTTCCCTGAATGTGTGGCTAGTTATGTACAAATGTACGCAAGACTAATGCCGCTTTCTCTGTTTACAGGTAAGCACGCATCCTCTCCGTCAGTGGCCGCGGTGGGAGTGGTGAGTGGCGTTGGGCGCTTCTTCCCAGCGGCAGACGTTCCTCACCTCCCCTGTTCTTGCTCTTCTCATTGTTCACCCATCACGCAGGAAACCTTGCCAGACGACTCAAACCTCATGCAAGATGTTCTTTCCTCCCACATTAAATCTACTTTTCCTCTTCTCTCCATGCACGCAATGCAATTCGGCACGACATATTGGCGGGGGCCATCGCCCTTTTTTCGTACCTATAGTTCACGGCTATTCCATTTTCTAGTGTATTTCGTCTAACCCACAAGCGACACCGCACTGCTTTCGCCGTTGCGATGTGTCCCCTCGCCAGCCTCGTGTGAACCGCACGTCGTCTCGCGTCGCCCCTCGCCCTCCGCCCCAACTCGCGAGCGAAGTAAAAAGTGGGCGAGGCGAGGCGAGGCGACGCGACGTGCGCAGAGTGCCGGCGCGCCCCGCGGGCGGCGCCACAGGCTGCCGGCCAACAACTCCGCGGAATTTATAATTTAAGTTTCATGTACCGTCGCGCAACTTGCTGCATTTATCACATATGCGCCTGAGAGCAGTGGAAGGGAGAGGAGATGGAGAAGCGACGTCTAGCCTCGTTTCGTACTTCTCCTTGTTTCTGCCTCCCCGTGCACTCTCAGTATCCGTTTTCACTGCCCCATCATTTTCTCCGCCATTCTAGTTCTTAGCCGCTATTTCCTCCGTTACCTTTCTCATCTGACCACATCCAATACCAAACTCTACTTCTGTTGTCGGTCTCAGTTCCATTTACTGACACCATGAGCCGGTCGGCGAATGCAACTACCGATTCCGACCCTGGGCCCCCACCCCGGAACCCGGTCCCGGACTCGGACTCGGACCCGGTCCCGGACCCTAGTTCCCAAACCCCGGTTCCCGAACCCCGGTCCACAGTTCTCGGACCCCATTCTCCTTGTTCTCGTTGCTACTCCGTGCCGACATTCCTTCCTCCGCTTTCCTCTCTCACCGTCGCCTCGTGGAGGAGGCTGGGGGCAGACCAACCGAGCTTTCATTGGCAGCAGCACTTTGCTTCCGTTTTTTTTGGCGGCGGCGACTTCGGAGGGAAAAGAGAAGACGGAGGAGGAGGGATGCTCGCCGAGGAAATTGAGAAACGATTCGCAAAAAGCGACTTCTCCACGAAGCATCTGTTTGGGAGGGCGGTGAAGGAGGAGTCGAGGGTGGGCGGGAGGGAGGAGGAAAGGGGGGAAAGAGGGGGAAAGGACGAGGGGTGAGGACGGGTGCAGGGGAGTAGGGCGTGGTGGGCAGGGTTGGTGCTGCTGACGAAGCCTCGTGGGCCGGGGTGCTGAATCGAATCTCTGGGTCATCTTTAGAGTGGCCACCATAGTTTTTTACTCAGTTGGACCTTGACCAATTTTTGTTCAATCATTGTTTCTCTAAAACGCTCAAAGTACTCGAGTAATTCTCGGATAAAAACAAGGAAATGTTGATAGTCATAGTATTAAAAATATTGTATTTAAAAAATGTTCGTCAATAATGACGGAATCAAGCACTGCTGACTACGTACACCATAAACAGAAAGACCAAATCCTGTGTCTGGGAACGCTCCAGAGAAGCTCTAAACTCCCGACAAGTGTGGTAGAGTGTATAAGAGGTGAGGATAAGACAAGGAAGAGGAAGGAAAGATCGCGCGGGGCCCTATTGTTAGGGTTCTGCTCCGGCGAGTTGATCGGAGACACCATGAACTATCTATCAGAGCAGCCTGTCGCTACAATTCACTTCCAGACAGTGGCACAATTCGACCTCGTTATCTAGTATCGAAAATCCTGCCACCTAAGATCTCCAGGTCAGGGGCACTGCAGTGATATTAGTTGCTTCCCTTAGACATTTCTGCCGGCCCATACGTCAGGAAAAATTGTAGGATTGTTTAACTGAAAAGAGGTTATTGATTGTTTTTGAATTTATTAGTCTTGTTCATATACGTAGTGTATTTCAATTCCCTGTCTGCAGTGTAGTCAATCACGTTCTGGGATTCTTTTTTTCGAAAAAAATATTTTTTTCTCGAAACGTCTGACTGTCTGAACAACGCTAATCAACACTAGAACACCCTAAATCTTCCTCAGAATTTCCCCAGATATTCCCCGATTTGTCGACTGATGAATGCGGCTCCTCGAATTTAAAACGTTTTTCGAGGTACTTAACAAGAATTGCCTAATACGTTTTGATAATGTCAACATCATAAAAATATTGAAATGTTTGAGTGGCCTCCTCGTGGAGCCTCCGTTCCAAAGTTGGAATCCCAGCCCAAGTAAAAACCTGAGGGCTCAACATGTGTTATTACATTTCTGTTAAAAATAATTGGTAAATTATGTGGTGCTGAAGCAGCACTAGTTTTCATCTAATCCGTTTTCTTAAATTTCTTTCTTAGCCCTCTCTTTTATATCAAAACAAAATTAAACAAGAAGAAAAAATCTCGTTCGTTTAATAACAGCGTCGTTGCAAAGTGCACGAAAAGCATCGAATAACAATACCAGTAACCCCAGTGCAGAACAATTGAGTTCAAAAAATTCGCGTTTGCTGGAGTTCCAAAGCAGAGCAACAAAGTAATCGAAGGCATTTCCATCTTGCGCATTTCTTGCGCATTAGAATTACTTATTGACGGAAAACCTTCAAACTTAAGGTATCTAGTTTAACATTGTGTGGAAACGGGTTATGTCGTAAAGGAGAAATAGTACATCTGCCGCTTGTACGGCATGTAATTGTTGATTGCCGGATAGAATTGACGTTGCTCTAAAGCACTTGGTAGAGTACAGTTAACATCAAATTATTACTCTGATTTCAGGCGGGTTCAATTTCTCGCAACATAACATCAATGTCTTACTGTGATTGGTTTGATCGATTCGGCGGCACAGACTGTAGGCTCACATACACGTCAATTACCTGGCATTGTCCATTCATTGTCCATTCAGAGCCATGAATCTGGAATGCAATACTCTCCGTCCTATCTGCAGCAGCTGTCAGATGGTCAGGAGATGTGGATGAGGTGGAAGGGCGGCGCATGGCGTGGAGTTGCGGACGTCGCGTCGACAGGTTTGTGGGCCATAAAACGAGCGCTCAGTGCATCGGTCGCAGTGAAGCCATCCACAGCACGCGACCTTACCGCACTGCCCGCTTTAGCGACTGCCTCCGCCACCGACGTTCGAGGCTCAAGGTGGCACGTTCACATCTCGTTCGTGATTTCCAAGTTCACTGACTACAGCTACTCGCGCCCGGTAATAACGATGCAACTTGATTCACCATTCGTATTATATTCACACCCTTAGTATTGTTATCAACCATGGTATGATTGGTATTACTCTTGGTGTCATTGAGGCAATCATCTTAGACCAACTTCACGTTCAATAAGGAAATATTCGGATTATTATGCTAGGATTTAAGAAAGACAAAAGTTGGAAACACTATTGAGTAACATTTAATAGTAGCTCCTTCGCTTCGAACAACGGGTGAAATTCTCTTTTATCAATACACTAATAATTAAGAACAATGTAGGTGATCAGGATTCTCACACTCGTCCCGGTGTAAATGTCAAGAGTGATGTTACGCTTATAATAAAAACAAAAAATTTTTTTGCAGAATATAATATCCAAGTGTCCCGCCCTTTTTCGTCTCATTCTCTTCGTTCTTGTGCGTGATTAATATTGCTTTCTTTGCTACCTCACTCACCATCTTTTCGCTCTATTCAAATCGTCTAAAAGCCGAAGGGGCGAGGACTGGGAGCTGCAACAAGTAGCGCTGGCCATCGCGCCCATCCATCAGCCGCCCGGCCCCGACCCCTGGACCTTGGCCCGGCCCCGCCCGGCTCGGCTCGGCCCGCCCGCGCACCGCTCAATTACGCCCTATCTGCGCGCGCCCGTCACCCCGTTCAGCAGCGCCGCCCCCGCCGCCGCCTCCCGTGCTCCTCTCGCGGGCTTTACTGATGCCGTCATGACCAAGGATTTCTTACCTTTTTCTGGCGTCGAATCCTTTTACAAGAATCATTTGTTTCTTTGACCCCCTTACGTTTTTCCCTATAATATGCAGAAAACTACGTATTCATATCACAAATGATGACAAATAAATGGCTTAAAGAAAAATCACACATCATGAATAAAAGTTTTTGAAAAATATATTATAATGTTTTATTATTTTTAGATCTATTGTAATTTTTAATTTTACAAATAAAATCCAGTCCTCAAAAGCAAAACAAAAAAATGTCTAGTAGCACAAAATTTTGATTTTCAGTAATGTGAATGATATTAAATTCTAAAACAGGAGCAAATTTGTACTTCATTGTTAGATTCAAACATTAGAGAAACAATTATTAAATATCAAAAAACAAATATTTTACTTCATTTGAATTTTTGTTATCAAAGGCATCTTGATTAAACCGATCGGTTCTCGGTGCACGTTTAGCTGACGACCCCCAAATGAACCTATGATCATCGACCCCGTTGAAAACTCCTCATATAGACGGAAAATTTCAACGTAGAGCATTTTCTTCGTTACAAAGGGTAAGACAATACATAATTAGACTAGAGATAGAAATATATAATTGTATATATATATATATATTGTGACGTACCTGGTGGTGCCGGGTATCTTCACTGCAATATAACACTAAGAGAGGGTGTCTTTTACGTGAATGGGTCCTAGGATAAGTCGGTGCAACGTTGGGGAAGTTATTCATACATAGAAATACAATTATGACAAGATTTATTTTAAATCAAAGTTACTATTTACATAATCAGACACCGTTTTATACTCCGCCTTGGTACCAAGATTAAGAGTAAAATACAACTTTCATACCTTCGGGGCCCCGTTTGAATACCTATGAGGTTCGTCGAGCCGCTCGTGCCGACAGGGTTGTCGACCTCTGCTACTGCTGCGGGCCGTCGGCAGCAGATGGCGTGGTGATCATCCACGGCTGATGCTCCAACAATTCTTCCCCGAACAGGATCTTGATACCTCGGCTGCGCACCTTCCTCGAATCACTGTCCATTAGTGGGTTTAATTACACGACCCCCGCCTACTCCGTATACTGGTCACAGTTCTGTACCGCACGCTTTCAAGAATGTTCCCTCCGCACCAACTAATAAGAGCGACGTCAATTATTTTACCAACACTAATCTTTTACTATACTGATACTTCTAATGTTCTGTTTACATGTCCATTACTTTGCGATTCCTAATCACATAACTATGTCGCGTATTACATGCGTCCATTCACTAGCGGAGAGCCCTCGCTACGCGTCCGCACTGGTCGCCGCTCTGCTAACGTCCGCTTCGCCGGCCGCACGTCGGCACATCCTTCGGCGGCGGCCGCCTCAATCCAACTAACGAACTTTTTGCACGTGCGCGCTGCCACGCTTGTACCCGCCGTTCTCACGCTCGCCTCCCGGCGGGCACCGGTGGCGGCGGCGACCGTTGCCGGCTGCCCGCTGCTCGCAGCGCCCGGCGCTCGCACCGCGCAGTCCAGAATAGCTATTGAATTCTTACACTAATGATTTAATTAGTGTAATGAAACACATATTCTGGGTTTCATCACCCCCCCCTTTCTTTTTTTGAATTTTTCCCGCTTCTGGACAAAATTCACACTAGTAACATCGTCACTGCCGATGGTTGCACTCTTTTGCATATTCCTCGACGCCCTATATACACTTATAACTTAGAATCGAATTAACATGTGATTACTTGTATTAACACTAATATTACACTATTTACACTTCACTATTTTCCATACATGTTGACCAGGTTTCCGATTTGAAGCTTGTGGTGTCCTACTATGTTTTGTTTCTTGTATGACGGTTCATCCCCATTTTGCTGACATTGATTTCCTAAATCACAGTTGTAGGACATAGCTTCCAGCGTGTTGGGCACATCTTGGTAAGTGTCGTCCCATTTCCAGCTACGACCTCTTCTACGTTTGTACCAATGGTTGACCATACCATCACTCTTCCCTCGCCCCTGACTTCGCTCCATTCTTGACCTGCCTACATCTCCTTCACTCCCATTCGTTGGGGCGTCTGCAGACATAAAGTTGTACCCCTCCAATATCTTCAAACCCTTTCCTAAATCGGTATGATCTGCTCTGCTCAGTAGGCTTTGCACGGTGACAGGATACTGTCGCGTTGACATGAAAATAATTCCTTGATATTTTATAGGAGCAACTAATGTTGTTGGTTCCATAATGCTCTTCATTCTGTATCCACTACTATTTCCCGTGATGTAGTTGTAATGGCTATTCCTCTGGTCGCTCTTGATGTTTATTTGAGTTTCTTCGCTCCGTTTTCGTACGGAAATCTTGTCTTCAAATACCTTTAAAAATTCCGGAAATATACCAAAATTCTCTGCCCACGTCCTGGCGTTCTCTTCTAAAATTGAATGTAATAACTGGACCTTATATCCTTCCAATATGTTGTTTGATGCTAGGTGCCGTTCTTCTGCTCGCATAACTACCTTAGGGTTTTCCGTCCCATCTCCCAGAGATTTCATCGACTTTGGAGGCATAATTGGTGTCACCCCATACTTGACACTTGGCGGCATTTTCTCGTCTTCTTCCTGTTTAACCTCTTCGTGTACTATTTTCTCTTCGCACCCTCGTGTATTTTCCACGATTTCTTCTTCTATTATACGCTCCATTTCTTCTATTTTCATGTCCACTTCTTCATCCATTATTAACTTCAACTCTTCCGTTTTCACTTTCACTTTATAAACATCCTCCTCGGCCTCGATTTGGACCTCCACCGTTTTGCCCTCCGCTGTCTTGACTACTTTATGGATTTGGTTCGTCATCCCCTCGTTTCTGTCTGCTGCCGCTACCCTAGCATCTACTTGATGGTATAATTGAAATTTTAGCACCTCATCTTTCCTATCCAGTTCCTCCGCTTTCCCATACGGTTTTTCGCATATTCCGATGAGCTTCCTATTCCGTTCTTCTGTAATTCTTCTCATTTCTTCCCCATGCTTATCCCGTCTTTCCATCGACTTCCTATGCCATTCGTCAATTATCTTGCTTCGTTTTTCTAATGAATTGTCAGCCACTACACCCGTACATGCTTCGTGTTCTTCGTCCATCCCCAAGTCAAATCCTATCGCCTGGCTCCCCAACTCCACCACTTGCCGTTCTAGGTCAATATTTGCTCTGTGATCAACCAGAAAATCCGTCCCAATGATTACCGAATATAATAATTTTTTGACTACCAGGGCCACTATCTCGTATACTTGGTTACCAATCCTGGCTTGAAACATGATTTGTTTTGTGATGGGGCTTGACTTCTTCTGAGTTGCCCCAATCACATACGCCCTATTCATGGGCAAACACATTACCTCTTTTCCTGTTGCTTTTAACTCTTCATACATTTCCTCTGATACTACTGTAGCCGTGCACCCTGTGTCTACTAATGCTTCTTTAATTATTCCTGCACATTCTATCGTTATCATGGGACATTTCCTGATTCTGACCGCTGAGTTCTTACATCTCCGCCACGGTTGGGTATCGTGAGTTACCGTCTGCATAGCGTTTATGGAGACCGCGTTTACATCATCGATTTCCGCGTCCGCAATGGGGCCACCTATCACCGCGGACTCTATTAGTTTAAATAGTGTCCTTGATCACTACTTGTGCTAGGCTGTGCTAATCGGTCGGGTGCATTCCCGCCCCCGCCTCGCGTCTCCGTATGGTTTGAATTAGATCTGTTCCAGTCCGGTCTCTGGTTCCCCGGCTCTGGTCTCCATCCGTCTCCCCCTCTTCCGCGTTGGTTTCTCTGGTAATCGTTGCTCCTATCATTCCCTTGCCCCTGGTTACGTTCCGATCTAACCATATTAACATTCCCTTCATTTCTGTTCTTTGGTACGCCTTCAAATGTCAAGTCGTACCCTCCTAACACATTCTGGAATCTTTCCAGGTTGGTGTGCTGCACACTACGTAAAAGATTCTGCACCGTAACTGGGAACTGTCTCGTCAGTACACATATTATTTCCTGATCGCTCATCGGTGGGGATAGCGTTTTGTATTCCATAATACGCCTTGTTGCGTATTCCCGCAAACTTCCCATGGACTGGTTGTAATGATTATTCATCAGGCTAATTTTAAAATTAATTTGAATTTCCTCATTCCAGTACCGCTCAAGGAATCGATCTTTAAATGCCTTTACTGATTCGGGAAACTTATCAAATGTATCGGCCCATATCCTTGCGTTGCCTTCTAACATTAAATATAATAATTGTATTTTACACCTTTCCGAAGTATTGATAACATCTAAATGTCGTTCTGCTGCCTTCATAAATATGCATGGATTCTCTTTCCCGTCACCTGAAAATTTTAGTGATCTTGGAGGGGTAAATGGTACCGTCCCGCTTGCTGCGATTGGGGATGCCTTGCATTCTTTTATTTGTTCAATCTCTGTTCGTAATGACACAACCTTCTCCTCGCATTCCCTCTTGTTCTCCAACATTTCTTCCTTGACTACCAATTGTATCCTTTCAATTTTCTCGTCCTGCTTAGCGGTTTTAGCATCTAATTGCTGGTATAGTTTATTCTCTAATTCTCCCCCCAAATTAAGCACTTGGGACTTTAACTCCTTCTTCTGTTTCCCTAATTCTTCGGCAGTCCATTGCTTGTGACTTTCTACCCGCTCCGCGATTTTGGCCATCTCATTCTTCGTTAACACAATTTGTTCTTCGGCGCGTCCTATTCGCCCCCCTATTGCATCTAATTTCCTATTCTGTTCTTCTGCCAGCTTCCCAATCTGTTCCTCTACTTTCCTATTCAGTTCTTCAGCTAACCTCCTGTTCTGCTCCTCTGTGAATATTTTCTGCTCCTCAGCTGACTTCCTAATCTGTTCCTTTAATTTCCCATCCAGTTCTTCCACCTTCTCATTTAATTCATTAGCTAGCCTCCTATTTCGTTCTTCTGCTTTCGTGTCCGTTTCCTCCATTTTCCCATTCAGTTGTTCGAGCATTTTCCTATTCTGTTCGTCTGCCTTCCTATCCCGTTCTTCAGCTGACTTCCCAATCTGCTCCTCTATCTTCATGCTCTGTTGTTCGAACATCTTCATCAACATCTGCATAATACCTGAATTATTATCTTCTCCACCCCCCCGATTTGGATTTCCTACTGCCTGGTTCATTGGAGTTGATGTGACTTGTACATCTTTATTGAAGCTGTCCCCTGACGTATCATCCAACCGACTTCCAATACCACTATCCCTGCTTTCCGATGACACGCTATTATCGATTCCTACATCTATCTCCCTTACTTCATCCGCCTTCTCCTCCCGGTCCAGCGCTATATTTTGCGCCTCCATTCTGTTGCTTTGAGCTGTCCGATCGATTCTCACTACACTAAAATACCGCACAAATTTTCCACTCGCCTCACCTACCAACGATATCACAGTTATCCTATGAAGTAACTATATCCGCCACAACACTGTATCCTTCGTGAATGGATTAATTCACACCTATTTCAATTGCTAACTAATGACGGACAACCCTCACTCACCACCAAAAACACAATAACATTAGGTCAGTAATCATATAAATCTCCACTCACCTACCAGTGCATAAACATACTCCCTACAATACATATACTATTACCATTTACACATATACACTGCTAATAAACTTATTAACACTATTACATAAATGCTTTCAAATTATAGTAAATCCCTTATTAATTGGAATTACTTTTCAACACACTTATTGCTATATTATGTACATAATCATCACTCACATTTACATGTCATATCTTCTCCCTGAATTTTCCTCAATAGTATCATATAAATATTCACAATATACATTCACAATGCTACTATATATTTCCCAACCTGGTATCTTTTCTATTAAATTCCCCAAACTTTATCATCACCGATAGATAATGCACTACTGAGTGAACGTTCCCAGCAAAAAAAAAATTGTGCACAATTTGTACAACACTATTAACCACCTTTATATTCTCACAAGAATTATTACTACTTCCCCATTTCTTTACTTTCCATGTTATTAAAAGTTGCCAAGCAATTCAAATATTATTAATATGTCTTACAAAATTTGAAATTCTATTACATTATATTATCTGTAACATGTACATGTATAGCCTTCATAACCTCAGTAACTACAATATTAACTATATATTGGATGCTCACAAATAATTGCCTATGTCAGCCCGCAATTAATTACGCAACAACATTTTTGTAATTATCAACATTTCATTATGCTTACTTGACTTGTGCATGTTTTTGCTAACACATGTATTGTTATTTTTTTTTTGTACTCTATAATAATACACTTTACACTGCCTGCTTCTCATCTGTACCCTGCATTACTATACATCAATTACATGCACATGATTTGCCAACATTTCACCAACTTTCCTCAGGCCACATTTCTTAACTATACGTTATCCACTTGTTCGGGCGCCAGCTGTGACGTACCTGGTTGTGCCGGGTATCTTCACTGCAATATAACACTAAGAGAGGGTGTCTTTTACGTGAATGGGTCCTAGGATAAGTCGGTGCAACGTTGGGGAAGTTATTCATACATAGAAATACAATTATGACAAGATTTATTTTAAATCAAAGTTACTATTTACATAATCAGACACCGTTTTATACTCCGCCTTGGTACCAAGATTAAGAGTAAAATACAACTTTCATACCTTCGGGGCCCCGTTTGAATACCTATGAGGTTCGTCGAGCCGCTCGTGCCGACAGGGTTGTCGACCTCTGCTACTGCTGCGGGCCGTCGGCAGCAGATGGCGTGGTGATCATCCACGGCTGATGCTCCAACAATTCTTCCCCGAACAGGATCTTGATACCTCGGCTGCGCACCTTCCTCGAATCACTGTCCATTAGTGGGTTTAATTACACGACCCCCGCCTACTCCGTATACTGGTCACAGTTCTGTACCGCACGCTTTCAAGAATGTTCCCTCCGCACCAACTAATAAGAGCGACGTCAATTATTTTACCAACACTAATCTTTTACTATACTGATACTTCTAATGTTCTGTTTACATGTCCATTACTTTGCGATTCCTAATCACATAACTATGTCGCGTATTACATGCGTCCATTCACTAGCGGAGAGCCCTCGCTACGCGTCCGCACTGGTCGCCGCTCTGCTAACGTCCGCTTCGCCGGCCGCACGTCGGCACATCCTTCGGCGGCGGCCGCCTCAATCCAACTAACGAACTTTTTGCACGTGCGCGCTGCCACGCTTGTACCCGCCGTTCTCACGCTCGCCTCCCGGCGGGCACCGGTGGCGGCGGCGACCGTTGCCGGCTGCCCGCTGCTCGCAGCGCCCGGCGCTCGCACCGCGCAGTCCAGAATAGCTATTGAATTCTTACACTAATGATTTAATTAGTGTAATGAAACACATATTCTGGGTTTCAATATATATATATATATAGAAACACACAACATATAAAAAGGTTATGGCAATGTTCCCATTTTCTTCAGTAACTAGTGGGTACCTCTATGCAAGTTCTAGGTAACAGGTTGCTCTTTCGGAAAATATTTCAAAAAACGTAGATTCTAAACTGAGATTATAGTTGCTTTCCAAATCATGCTCAGTTTCAACATTTGTGTGTCTCTCTTTTTCTCTATCTTTTTAATCCAAGATGTCACACATTTTATCAAAACCAATGAAAGAAAATTTTAATTCTGTAATACCAAACAAAATAGGCACCAATTCAGTACATATCAAATTGTTCCGTTTATTTTCTTAAACTTGGAGTGCACAAGATGTTCAAATGTTAGGTAGATGTTTCAACCCACATGTATAACTAAATTTTTCCTGTTCGCTAAATAAACTAACGATCTAGTGCTGAGATCTAAATTATTGATCAAAGGCCGTAGTACATACCGTAAATGCAAGTGTTGTCCCTTATTTTGATCACAATGAGGGGTTAAAATCCTGATAACACGCACCTGCGATACACATGGTTTAGATATTGAACTTTGCAATTTGATAATCAATTAACATTTGCAATATGAATTCAGATAATTAATATTTCCATAACAATGAGCACTTCCTTTGGTTTTGGAATGCAAATTACTTCAAAAAAGTGAAACGCAATATAAAAATATTTCCATATCTCTTTGGTTACATTAGTGTACAAAGCTCCATATGATACTGAATATAGAAGAGATACGGTAATCAGACTAATATGACGTTGTTGACAGCTAGGAATATCACAAGTCTGCTATACCATAAAGTCCAATTGCACCAACGAGGCGTCAAGCACTAACAACCCTTTGATGTGGATATCGCACGCCACTCGACTCTAAAATGGAAGTGGTTTCTGCGCCCGTGTTTGTTTGACTTACGGCTATCGGGTCATAAAAATCTGTACTCTGCAGGTTTAAAAATGGGTATGTATCACAATAAACACATACGAATCGAACAATTATTCAGAACAGATTGATTGATGCATCATCTCGCCTACAACCGTGTATTGAATGTAGTTTATTTTCAACTCTACCTCTTATTCAGATCAACATCAACCCTCGGTGGCGTATTTTATGGCTCAGAGAATCTGAGCGTGGTGGGTCGCTGTAGGTGATGCTGGAAATCATAAAGTCAACAGAGGCATTTCCCCACGGGCGGAAAGTACATTGCGCAAAATAAACAAGAGATAATAAAGTAAATAAATAAAGAAGGGAATTGACAAATAACGTACGCCAACTGTTGCCTTTCTGAAACAGATGAGATTAGGTGATTTTGCGAGTGGGCGCCCCCATGCATGATCTTTCTGCTTCGACATCGTCTGGAAATGAAACATGGCTTTCATTCCATTAAGACGTTTCAGTGTAGCGGGCATATGCAAAGAATGTTGCATTGCATAAAATGTTGTAGGACAGAATCTAGAAATGTAATGTGTACACTACGTCCTACGTTCTGATAATATCTTGAAAATATCGAAGACGAGATGTAATTCTCCTCCTGGTTTCCCTCTATTCCGACAATTGGACGACATTACAATAAACAAATAATTGTAAAATGAAATTAATTGACCCATCATTATACTATATTAAACTACATCACTCTAAAACGCTATCATAATTTCAGACGTCAATACACTGAGACGAACGGTAATCTTCTAAATTCACATTAAAATAAATTACTCCCAAAGGTTTGTTGAAAGATAAAAGGCACTATAATCGCGAAAAGACAGTACGAAACTACTCTTTGTTCAGAAGTGCTAGAACATAAAAAATGAGTCGCATAACATAAAGAATTACATCGTGAATTTCATCGCGCAAAAGCATTCGCAGTTCATCTCTCTCCACAGAAGCAATCGGAGAGTGAGGCTCTCGCAAGTGCAGAGCGCGGCCGCGACAGCAGAGAAGCGAATCAATACAGCAATGCAAACAGAGCGCTCCAGGCAAATGGAGGGAGGGGGACGGAATACCTCCGAACGACGAGAAGGGAAGCGAAGAAGAGAATAGCAAAAAGTATATGGAAGTTGTAAAGAAAGAATTCAAAGGAACATAAAAGGAAGATGAGCGATAAGGAAGAACCAGCGATAAGGAAGAACCAGCGATAAGGAAGAACCAGAGATAAGGAAGAACCAGAGATAAGGAAGAACCAGAGATAAGGAAGAACCAGCGAAAAATAAAACTGTTCTAAATCAAAGCGATCGGCAAAGAATGGACTGCGGAAAGAAGCGATTAGCAAAGAGATCGATGGAAATGTTAAAATCAGGATTTTAAGTTTTAAAAAGAGTTAAAGATATATTTATAATAACGGAGCAAAATGGAAAAAGAAAGAATTTAAAGAAATATAACAGGAAGAAAAACTATAGAGAAAAACCATCCAAAAAACCTCCTTCGAAATCAAAGCGATCGGCAAAGAACTGACATGAACTGCGGCAAAAGAAAGCTCAATGGAAATGCTAAAATCAGGATTTTATATTTTAAAAAGACTTTAAGATACTTATAATAAGGGGACGAAATGGTAAAGAAAGAATTGAAAGGAAATAAAGTAAGAAACAATAGAGAAAGCCGCCCCCAAGAAAAGATTGTTGGAGATCCAAGCAATCGGCAGAAAACCGTATTAGGGAAGTGCAGCGAAAAAGAGTCCGATGGAAAAGCTAAAATCAGGAATTTAATTTCTTTTTGAAGTTGAAGATACTTAAAACAACGATTCCATGGAAAATATCGAAATGAGTAACAATATGCACACAGGAACGATAAATATAGAAATGAATCTGTATCCGCTACTTCTTGTAGTAGATTCTGTTGTAGAATGCCAAATTTATTTTCCCCGCAATGATTTTTGGCCACGTAACGTCTCCTGAACAGCTAACGCAGTCCAGGGATTGGATCATATGTCCAACTCCAAATATTTCACATAGCTTCCCAGTTACACTCTATAGCAGAGGCTTTCAAACTGCGTTACGTAGCTTCCAGGGGTGGTAGGGGACACCACGGTGGCTTAGCAAAAGTGATCCTCAGATTTTATTGACTTGAAGTATCTATGTGATGAAAGGTTTTCATCGCTGATCGCCATCAAAAAGCAAACTTAGTTCCCATTTTTAAGTCTACTAAGAAATACGAGCCGCATTTCTAATATTGAGCTTAGATTTGCAAAATTGATTAAGAAGCATGAAAATTATTTCAAAAAATTTTGTTCAAAAATAAAATGTCATTAGTTGCTTGAATAAGTATTAAAAGTTAATAAAAAATATCTTACTGGTGTTCGAAACCGATTGACCCCACACTTCTAATGTCATTAACCAGTATCTATGTTGAAATGAAAGGAGCCATGATGTTTAGAAACGTCTGCCTTAGACACCCAGAATATAATAATGCCTCTTCCACCAATAATACTATAATTCGCAATCATGAACTTCAAGAACAAGTGCGCTAGCAAGGAACCACTGAGAACCCTCGTAACGAAAAATTAAACAGGAAACATAATCAGCCAAAACCAAGTGGAACAGCGGGGTAGAAGCCCAGCATGAAGGGAGGGGGAGGCGCACACGCGTGGAGGTGCGGAGGGAGGCCGGCGCAGGGGCGGGGGCGGGGGCGGGGAACTGAGGGCGCGTGTCGCAGCGCGCAATCAGCGGAAACCCGCGGAGGCGCCGGCGCCATTCACGCGTCACGCGCACACGCCCACGCTCCAGGCGCCGCACCGCGCCCACCAGCCCGTCACACGCAAGTCTCGACGCCCCCCCCCCCCCCGACGCCCTGCGCCCCGCGACGTTTCAATTAAGAGCCGCAGGCGGGCACACGACTCCGCCCGCGCGCCCCTCGGCCTCGCGCCTCCACGTGCGAATGAGGGGCGTCAGTCGCCGCGGACTTTTCCTGTTGTATGCGCTTCCGCATGAACTACCGGCATTTACATTCATTATCATCAATATTACCCTCGTGTAAGAGCATTTTGTAAGGCTACAGGGTCAGAGTTACAAATAACTACCGTCGCAATGTTAAGACGCTATGTACCTGGTATGCAAATTGCTTTCCAGACGATCACAGATTGTTAGTGAATTCCATAGGTCAAGTAACAATCGAGTTCCCGTTCACGGGATTTAATGAAATTCACAATGTATTACAGAATACAGTGATAAAAATTGAATCCGACAGCATGTAAAAATATTTACACAACAATATTTATCTTTTTGAAGTATTCGCATTACAGCGTAGATTTAAACCCACAGCATTAATTATTTTTGCATTAAAATTAATGATAGGAGTCAAGAGATACATTTTTTGTCTTATTTACTCGTTTGCTCTTTTTACGAGATTTACGAACAGTTCGTAAGAAGGAAGTTAATGTATTGGATCCAAACTTCACGGCGGGGAGAGAAGTCCTTCGTAACGTAGACTAGCGCTGCGAAAATTTAGGCGCTTCGGAACCTCCGTTCAAATACTTCCTGTCCTCGCGCAGTCACCACCACGAACCTCCCACACCAACATGCATCACGCATATCACGCCTGCTAGTCGCTCATCCAACTTGTATGTTTAGGTACATTCCATCTGCAATGTTTCGTATCACATACCGCTGTCTTAACTCACTCAGCGCCACTTTCCAGTTGAAGAAACGATTCAGTATTGCATTAAACAGATTGCATTCATCATGAGTTTGTTGCTTGAAATGTACTGTCAGTTCACGGCGTATTCCATCACACCACCCTTCATTTACCACATATCTTTGAAATAAAACCCTTCTCCAGAATCTTCATTTTTACACTTCGAACAAATTACTTGCTTTCCTGTTCCCATTTCCCTCTTTCACCTTTCTCTTACTCTTCATCTGTCTAAGTTCTTCATATTTCTCTTTCACGACCTCTTCATACCATTCCCGAAGCGGCAAATACTTCTGCGTCCTATTCTCCCGTGCCAATGGCCGCCCCCTCCAGTCCGGCGCGCCGCCGCCCTTCGTTCCGCACTTCCGGCGCGGGGACGCCGACTGCGGAGGGCCCTAGACGGACCGCGCATAATCCCGCCCCGCCCCCGCCCTCCCCTTCCCGTCCCGTCTCGACCTCCCACCCGCCATCGCAGGCGCGGATATTAAGAGCGCACATAAAGCCAAAATATTTCCAGAAGGGGAGCGGAAATAAATTCGAAACTTGTCACAAGCGCCTTTCGAGCGCGGGCGATCCGAGCAGATACCCGCGAAGGGCCGCGCGGAAAGCGCTGCGTCGGCGTTTCCGCCCGCCACGCCCCCGCCACGCCCCCTCCGCCGCCCCCGCTCCCCTCGAGCAGGCGCCGCCCGCCTAACGGCCCCTGGGGAACGCCATCGCTTCTAATCTCCACTCGGACTTTTTCAACTTGTCCGCGCAAACACGACCCGGCTCCTCCATCTCCAAATGGCAGCAACTAAATATAAAACGCCGCGCAGAAAGAGCTCCTGGAGGGCGATATGTAAGAACGGGCGCCTTCTCTGAACCCCTCTTCTTGGCGGGCTCTCCGCTGCGCTTTCTGCCGTGGTGCGGAGCGTAGACAGGGCGCTCGTTGAGGACTCCGATGGCATCTGCTCTCAGTGTCCAAGTGCTTGACTGTCGCTCTGACGGACGCAACGGAATGAAGGCCTACAGATAAGCGATGATATCAAAAAATGAACGATCTTAGCACAATTCGAAGAGTGAATGAAAAATTTTTCTGAAGAAAAATAAATTTAGTGATACGATGTGGTCTGTAGTCCAGTGACTTGCGTAAGTCACATTTAATTCGTACCGAAGAAATATTGAAAATGTATTTCCTCATATTACATAAAGGTTTTCAAGGAAATTGGAACGATTATTTTTTTGCACAAAAAAATAATAAAAATAATTTTTAAATCGATGCACAATTACGACATTACAGTACAGTTGTGAGACCAGTCATCTTGTACGGCATGGAAACGACAAGCATAAATAGAATGGAAAATTGTATAAAAATAGAGATAAACGTTTTAAGAAGGGTTTATGGGCAAGAGAACCACAGGACGGTTAAAGATTGAGATATAATGCATAAATTTATAGTAAAACGGAAAACCTAGAAGTGATTATTAGAAAACGATGACTACAGTTCTACGGAAATTTGGTCCGCATAGACCAATCAAGGAGAAACAAAGTTTTAATGAAATCTGAAATTATATAGACCAAGTAGGTTATGTAAAACAAATGAAGGAAGAAATACAAAATTTTAAAATTACTGAACAAGACGGTCTAAATCGACAAGAACATAGAAACAACATTTTGACCTCACTTTTCTTGTCGGTAAAAAAAGAAGGAATGAACTACTGAAAGAAGAGCTGCGCAATCGAACAAGATGAATGACTTCTGGAGGAGAAAGGAGTAAACCACATGAAGTGATATTTGCGCGGTACATGTTGGTCTATCCGCGTGTATATATAAATAATGGTTTTCACCAACGTAGTAATTTAATTATCTGAAATTTCCTTATGTAAATTTTATTAATACGCCAGCGAGTAGGAATATTCTAATAGAAAATTCCAAAACACAACACTACTTTTAGTTTGAGTAAATATGAATCCAACTTTTTCAAAGAAAAGAAATGATGTGCAGACATACATTCCGGAGTTTTGTGTCGGTAACGTTTCCCACATTTTCTTTGAGTTTCTTCCATATGAGATAAAATCTGAAGAAACCAATATAAAATATATTTCTGTCGCAGAATCCCTTCATGTTTTGGTCCACTCTCTCTCATGTTTTCCTCGTCTCCGAAAGAAGTTCAACTGAATGGTGGGTCGCAAGAAAAGAGCCGAAGAATTTAAAAAACGGTCGGGTTTCGAAATAAGTCAGGGTCAGGAATGAATCATTGAAGAATCCGCGACATATGACACTGTCCTCGTGCCTTAATTCACCAGGGTTCATATCTTTTGCGTACACCGTTTGCTTACGCATAGAAATTTTACATAAACAAATCAATTGTGTGTCAGGACACAAGGTCTGAAGTTGGAGAAGCAAAATCCGAAATATCCGAATGTAACTAAATAAAAGAGATTACTTTTAATGATGGTAGGATAATACGCAACAGAGTATACAATACTGAACATCTATTTGGTGAGCATTTTCTTCTAATTTACTATTTTACCTACTACAAAAACAAACATATTGATTACACACAGTATAATGAAATATGATACAGCATATCCCAAGCTGATCAGTTACGATTAAACTTTAACAGATTCGGAAAAATTGAGATGTTTATTGACGTTTTTCTTCTTATTAAACTTCGCGAATACTGTACATTATTAGATCGTGTTTATTATACAGTATTAATTTATTACTTCCAACTTACTTCCAACCTATATTTCGATCACTATGGAAATTGTTTATTTCCTAATAGGGAATGAATTTGATTGATTGATTGATTGATTGATTGATTGATTGGGTAAAGAAGGGTGCGTCAACTGCTACGGTGTAGATGTTGGATTTTTTATCTAGAGCGGTGACGGTGATTTCTACCTCTCTGGATGGTGGGATCCCGCACCAACCTACACGTCAGGTTGCAGAGGATTCCCCTTATCTTTATCAGCTGAGCATCGCCCCATCCGAGACAAACTTTAAGCATCCGGCTACTCTCCCAACTTTTTTGGTAGAATAAAGCGTGCATGTGCATGTAAGTACGGGAAGAGGATACGACGAGGCAAAACTGTCGATCAAAGCAATTTTCTGCAAGAATTCTGCCCAAGATAGCGGCTAAATTTGACATGAGAAACGATACTTGTGTTGGTAATTTACTGACTCAGAAGCGCCGAGTTCAGTTTTCAGGCGTTGTATAAATATAACAATTCTCTCAAACCAGCGAAGTTGATATGATTCAGTCTCCAATATATGTTTGTATCCAGAATTTGTAGTGCAACATATATATTATTTTTGTTGTTGCACAGTACAGCAAAGATACGCTCTGTTAATGTTAATACAGAACGAAGCTTTGTTAATAGGAAGAGATGCTTTGTACATCAAACAACGAAGTTTACCACAAAAATTCTGTTTAAAAGTGTTATTTCGCGTACATCAGCTTGTCAACAAATATTCTCTTATTGACATTCGGCATCATACGATGATACGAATTTCAATCTTGATATTTCCCCGTTGGAAAAAAACACTTCAATAAACCCTTTTGCGACTTTAAAGCGACGACGTCCCCCCTCGCACGGACTCCAAAGTGGGCCTGTTGTCAGCGCTTGCGGCTGCGCAACCAATCGCTCACAGGGTCGCAGCGCCGCCCGCCCGCCCGCCCGCAGCGGTAGCGCTGTTATCGCGCGATCTGCGCGCGTGCTCCCGCGAAGCGAAGCGGTTGGCAGCCCTGCGGAAGCCGCCAGATGCGATCGCGCTGCGCTCCGCTCCGCTCTGCTTCGCTTCGCCACTCTGTTTAAACACGCGGCGGGGAAATTAAATTTGGAGCTCGCGCGCGAGCGAGCTGGGTTGGGTTGGGTCGGAAAGCGAAAAGAAATGCGGGAAATGGAGCGTCGGCCGGCGGCGCGTGAGGCGGCATGCGCGAGACGGCGGCGGACTGCCTCGCGGGAGAAACGTTTTAAAGATAACCTGTTACTTGTTATTTTCTTACATTACAGTAGTTCCATTCAGTTCGTAGTTCGTTCGTTACATTCATACAGTACTTACATTGCAGTTTACGTACAGTAGTAACATTCTTGTGTCATCAACACAAGAATGTATGCCGTATTCAAGACTGCAATGTGGACAATGGACAATGTGACAATTGAAATAATGTACATGGCGTATGGGATGTCCTAATCCAAGATAAGGTAGTTCTTATTTCTGTATTTTTTCTTGCGAGAGAGTGATATTACAAAAAGTACTGAAGAACACGGCTGATATAACTAATAACGGTATAGGTTGGTGAAACCCGTCAGCCACATCAGTTATTTGCTCTAAATTCACTTAATGAAGTTAATAACTAATATAAACTATGCCACTAAATCGTTTTATTGTCAGCTTATTGCAAAACATCACTAATACATTTTCTTTCTTTTTTTTTCCTTTTCAAAGTACCTAAATGTTGACTTTGAACATCTACAGTCAAGCAAAAACGCATTTAAAGTGCACTAGAGAGCTCTAAAATCCATAAACTACCAGGTCGTTTTCCTTTAAATACACATTGGTCTGAATTTGCGCGGCAAAAATAGTATAAAATTTGAATTTACGAACCGGGAAAGGTGACCCAAGGCATCAACTGCTGTCACTGTAGTGTCTCTGACCGGGAGGTCATAGGTTCGCGTCCTGACGGTGACAGGATTTTCGACACCAACTAGATAGTTAGATCGAGTTCCGTTGCAATCTGGAGGAAACATATAGCGGCCTGAAGCTTTGATCGTTTTCCGTGGGTTCTCCGATCAATCTCCAGCTGAATGCCAGAGTCTAACATGCAACCGTCCGCGTTCTTCACTTCCTCTTCTTTGTCCTATCCTCGCCCCTTACGTACACGCACTTACACTTTCATGCTCTACACACTACCTCACGTGCCAGGAGACCGGTCGGGGGCTTTGAGCTTGGCCAGGGCGGTGTCCGATGGGTGGGGAAAACTCCGCAACTCGACGGTAAGTTGGCGCCGGCCTCTCGCCATCCAGCAAGGAAAAATCACCGCCATATCCCGAGAAACACATACACTACACTTACGGTACTAACGACCTTTGCTTTTGTCGCGCCAGGAATCGCCAATTAATCAATCAATAAACTAAATTTCCAAAGGTTCAACAAATGCAACTCAGTGACTTTTTACAATAAGCCAACGATATTCTCCAGTAGTTTCAGCAGCGAGCGAGCGCCGAGAAGCGAGGCGGGCGGCGCGAGGGGCGGCTGGAGGCTTGGCAGGGAGCAGGGGGCGGCGGAGGGAGGAGGGAGAACTGGAGTGCGTGCGGCGGCCGTGATGCGTATCGCGACGCGATCTAAATGGCGCCCATTTATTTATTCGCACGAACGCGTTTTTCCAGCGGACGGCTGCACCGAAAAGTGAATTATATCATTCACCAGTGGCTGCGCGCCGCCGTCATTCAAGTGGTGATGTATTGATTACAATTAAACAAGAGGGGAAATTATTCGACTCGAAAATGACAAGGAAAAATCGCTACGCGCCGCTGCGCCGACGACCCGCCGCTGCGCGCGATCTGCTCGCTTTTCTGCGCGCGCAGAAAGGTAGAACCACAATGCCTCACCAGCCGCACGGGTGAATGATAATCGCAGTCTTTCTGTTGCCCATTTCTTTCACATCGCTTTTCCGATGCGTAGTTTTCAAATTCTAAAATCGTAAAAAGATATGAATTGTTTTGCACAGTGTTCAGACATTTTAATTTCATAATATTGAAACCGAAATACTTCCCTCTGCACGTTCTTTTATTCACATTTTTTATAAATTTATTTCCACTATATGAAGAATATCTTGCTATCTCTTTTTATTGCATGGAGTACTTGTATCAATACAACCTTCACAATAACGATATTCCATTTTCATTTGGTGGTCGGTGATTTATCTTAATCCCAATCATCACACATGTAGCATTCATTAAGGTATCACGTGCAACACAAATGCAGATTTTTCAACACATCCTTTATAATATTTATAAATTTCCCATTAGTACCTCACAGGAGTAATGAAATAAATAACGGTACCCTCAATGGCTTGTTGATTCTGTATTGAGAATTCTATATAAATAACGAAAGAGCTTTTCTGATTCTAGAGTTCGAATGTGCGTGGGTATTAAATTTTGAATGTTGCTGATTTCCATTTGAAAAATAAATGCTAGGAAATTACCTTTGCGAACCTTTTTATAAACTAAAAATCATAATTTACATTATAAGCAAATAACCAGAAGGCAATAAACATTAAGTCCTTCTAAGTGAAGAGTCAGCCAGTAATGTAGACCTGTTGGTCCAAACCGGAATAGCGAGAAACTTCAAAAAGACACATTTAAAATGGCGGTAAAAAGGTAAGATTACAGAAATATACAAGAGAAGAGATTAACTGTTAGGAGGAGATGAATGATCAAACGAGAGATATGTATTAGCAAAGTAGACGCGCGTCATTTCAAATCAATATTCAATGTGACAAATACGCTTGAACACATGAGGTGCCAGTCGTAGCGCAGGTGGGCGTGCGCAGGCACGAGCCGCCGCCCAGAGCCGGCGCAGGGGCCGGGCGAGGGAGGTGTGCCGCAGGGGAGAAGCCGGGGCGGGGGCGGGCTGGAGGGTCAGGGCCGGGGGAGGAGAGGTGGGAGTCAGGGGGTGGGGCGAGGGCTGGGTCCGAGGGCAGGCCGGCCGGCCGGCGCGCCGCGTCCCCCGCGCGCAATATCTGCCTGGTCAACTTCCCCGGAGCGGCGCGGCGCGGCGCGCGCGGGAGGGCAGTTTGCATTACAAAGTTGGCCCTCGCAGTGTTATTGTAAGCGCCGGCCGCGAACGCTCTCGGCCGAATCGGCCCCGCGGGCCGGGCGCCGAGCCGCCCGGATTGCGGCTGACGCCCTCGGGCCACGGCGCCCACGAAGATCGAGCCCCTCCGCAAAACACTCGAGCACGGTGGCGCCGCACTTAACACGCTCCTTCAAACCGCCCCTTCCTGCTAAACGTACTGTCGTTTTCTTGCACAACCTCTTTGCGGTATGAACATACAGGTGAATGTCTCATCTTTACTTCTTCTGACACTTTCCGCATAGTTGTGGAGTGTTTAGATATAATAATATAGTAATCTCTGAAGCTCGTTATTGAATATTAAATACGAAAATTAATATTTTCAAGGCGATAATGAACGAAGTAAATTCGTCAGTAAAGCCATGCAATGCATGAGTATACTGATATCCTGCAGCCGAACGTTTGTCAGGCGCGGATTCTGAAGCATGTAGCGAAGTACAGATTCATAAAGAAATTGAACTTTACCTGGGACGTCTTTTCAGCTTATTACAGGAGTGTGGCTCCGTAGCTCCCAATAATCATATCATTATTTCACAACAACGAAGAGGGCATAGTCTTCAGGACAACTGCTGCCACTGCAGCGACTCTTACTGGGAAGTTATAGGGTTCGAAACCTATTGGTGGCAGATTTTCGACACTAGGTTCAGAGCCAGGTAGAATTCAGCCGATAATTCTAGCAGCCTGATTAATAATGCAAGTACATTCATGCATCGTGTACAGTCGTATCGTTCTTGAAAAGCTTATATAACGTCCTACGGTTAAGATTAGTATGGATGTATATATATATATATATATATATATATATATATATATATACATATATATATATATATATATATATATATATATATATATATATATATATATATACGAGGGCTGGAGGTTCGCAGTATATATATATATCTAGTGTGACACTACATTTGAAATTTAATAAGTGAAATTTTATCAAAACAAACAAAATTATTTCCAAGCGTCATGTTTTTTTGTGCTAGATCATTTAATACGAGTACATAATAAAATTTAAGAATGACTATTTAATACGATTGTCGTTGAAATCACGTATCTGTTACGGAACAACAATCATACTGTTATATTAAACTCTTAAAATTATTTACTACTGCCCTGTATAGCTTTAAGCGTCATTTTTCATTTCTAGTAATATACATCCATGCCTCCACTCATTTCATAAGGATCAATCCAATAATTAATACACTAAAACTTCTCCAAAACTTTTTAGTTATAGAGTGCAATATTCTGCAACATAACTGTTTCAGTACAATCGGAAACTACACTGAGCATCAAAAAGAAAAATAATATGCATGTAACAAGTTTAATACGAATACTTCAGTTTGAGTGTCAAAGACCCCCATACCAATCACGTTTTCGTCTAATTTCTCTGAATCTATTCGGAAAATGTTGAGATTGTCTTTTAGTTTGCTCCTGGACTCCAGGGTACCTTCACTGCTCGCGGACGTTTTGTGGAGCTGTGAGAGGCGGCGTTATTAAGGAAAATTGTTATATCGTGAACAGCATCATCAAATTAATCAACCATCAAATGTTTTAACGTTAGTCAGACAATTCCTTCGCGTCCGGTATCGTAAAGGATAAGATCCAAAATTTGAACTTCATTCGTAGTTTAGCCTAAATAGTTTTCATTGAACGAAAGCTAATATTTCCTGTAATCAAAATTAGCCACAAACACTAGTTACTTCTCGTATTCTAATTCAACTTTATATAGTATAAGAACTAGGGTGGAGATACCGGAGCTGAGGGAAGCAAGCACAGAAAGCCCTTCTCCCCATAAGTAACACATTTTACGGATTTCCGACGGCAAGAAATAAATTGATAATTACTCAAGCTCACAAACATGTGTGCATTCACTTAATTGCCCTCCGTTTGGGTCTTGTCAGTCAGGAACAGAATTTTACGGATTTCCGACGGCAAGAAATAAATTGATAATTACTCAAGCTCACAAACATGTGTGCATTCACTTAATTGCCCTCCGTTTGGGTCTTGTCAGTCAGGAACAGAAATTCCGAAATCTGGGGAAGAGTAGTTTGCGAGCGCCCGGTTGAAAGGCCAAAAGCGGCGCTGCGAAGTGGCAGTGCTTCATTACCGGGATGCAACAGGCGACACACCTCTATCCGCCACACAGCAACAGCAGCAGCAGCACCACCACCACCACCACCCTCCCCTTCCGCCCACACTCTCGCCCCCACACTCCTACCCTCGCCCTCCCTCTCACCTCCCGCTGCCACCCCACGCATCCAAGCGCCCGTGTCCCGCCCCGTCCCTCTCCGCTCCGCCCCGCTCCGCACCGTCGAACGGATCTCATGAATTTTAATGCGCAGTGCTTTTACGGAAAGTTGTTGGATGATGTAGATTAAATTCTTCAAATATTTACCGGTTCTTTCGAAACGACCCGTCCGAGCTTCCACAACGCTGTGTTCGCAGTCAGTGATTCAAAGTGAACTGGCCCCGAACAGGGCTTATCGCCCGCGGCGCTTCAGTGGCCGCCAGGAGGTAGCGCTGACGATCGCCCGATGCGCATAGGCACTCAGTGAAAAATAAGAAGGAGGGTCGTACGCAAGCATTCTCTTTGTAATCCCCAAATTTCAAAGAGGCCAGCGAGAGTTCTTTGAAAGCAAGCGAAATGTTCAATGCATGTAATCAAGATCTCGCTGGCGCAGCAACGTTCATTTTGTAACATATTAGAAACATTTTGGAAAATTCATCGGGTTACGTAGACGGGCCGAAAAAAAATGCGGGTCGTAATTGGCCAAATCGTAGCAAGAAGACGAGATCCTATTATTTACTGAATTCCCGATAGCCAAGTTGAGTGAATTACTTAACGCACAGGAGGAATATATCTATCATCAACGTGAGTGTAGGATTCTTCGCACCGTTGACGAGAGCAATTAGGAAAACTATGTACAACTATGAGATTGAATGCTGCAGTGACTTGCCCTTAGGGGAATTGGCGCTCTTATGATGAGGGTGTTCCATTGCAAGAAATACTATTTCGCTTGTATTCACGAAACTATAAAAGCCCTGTATTCACAGGTCATCTCATGTCAATACAATCCTCACCTCAGTAGAATTCACTGAATGCCCTTAGTTCTTCGAAAGATCATTATTTCTCTTACCCCATCAGCTAGGAATAGCATACTCTTTTACACACTCACACACACACACACACACACACACACAGAGTGTAATTTGATGACAAAGCTTAGATATGAGACAAAAATTCACTGAATGTATTAAATATGAAGTGAACCATTAGTTGCCGCTCACGGGGACCGAACCCTACCCCAGAAGGCAGCTTTCGAAAGTCTCAGCCCCCGCTGGCAAGAAATCTGATGCGCCGCTTTAAACTCATGTGGCAGTTCCTATAATGTAAATCTTTCGTATTGTCATTGACATGTTCACACATTTCTACTGGTGTATAATAATTGTAACATTTTTATAATAATGCATTTCACACGATTGTGTAAAGGCAGTGAAGCTCAAAATACTGAGTGGGGGGGGGGGGGCAACTGCTGCATCAGGTGGAGGGGACAACACCCACACAACGAGCGAGGGAGAATCCTCCTCCGCAGGCAGCTCTACCCCGCGCTGCATCAGCGAACGCATTCTTCCTGGGGAAGCTGCTGCGTCGCGCTGCGCTGCGCGTAGCCTTCTGAGGAGCGATGGGCTGGGCGGAGGGCGGAGGGCGCGCTGGCGTCCGTCGGCGACCGCTGACGCCGCTCGCCGAGGATCATCCCCTCTCAGCCATCGCGAAGCGGGACGGGCTGCCGTGGCTAGCGCTTTTCCCCACAACGTATACTCTCAGAGGCCAGCTTCACTGTTAGACATTTTATGTCCATCCTTGGCGTAGTATACATGACTTATCAAACATGCCATTTGGCAAATCTTTTCAAGATTTTTTTTAAATATCCAACAAAATGTTTTTTTTTCATAATCCTTAAATTACTTGAAAATGAGGCTTAAAATTCTATCATTTCTATGCGTATATTGTATGAGAAGTTAAATAACAAAAGTGTTTCTCGAATATAATAATAATAATAATAATAATAATAATAATAATAATAAAATAATAATAATAATAATAAAATAACTAATAAATATTAGTTTCCAGAGGTCGGACACGTCAGTGCGTTAATTTTAAAGCTACGAACCAATTTTGAATTAAATCGTATCAACTCATTTCCCATTCCCATTTCTCTACGTTACAGAAATTAATTCCTTTACATGTACCGCATAAAATCTATGACAGGTAAAACTAATTTTGAAAAGTCACGATTTTACTTTTAAAAGTTCATATATTTTTTTAGTTTTCATTCATTTAAAAAAAAAGCTTTCCGAAAACCATCGACTCACCTGCTGGTCGGTTTATTTCAGTGAGACACTTCAATGCTTTTCCCCCCTACTATTTACACATTTTAACCCTAGACACAGGTCTTTTTCAGCTAATCGTGTAATTCGTTACAGAGTTGTCCTCATTCTTTGTACCTATCGCCGCCATTATGAAGCCGTATTGCGCAGCATTAGCCAGAGCATTTCTTCGCCGTAATCTCTGCAGCTGCGCATTTCTGCCTCTACTCCATTTTTCCCCTCTGCGCTTTAATACGCTTGAGCTTCTTCCGGGAACCGGAGGAAGAGGGAACATTTTAAGTACCCAAATTACCCGAGCCTTTATGCAGTGGAATTTCGCCGCAGCGAGAGCGTCTGGAGACGTGCAGGGGCATGAGAGGCGCGGGGAAGGTTGCAAGGCGAAAACAGGAGGGGCCCACACGCGCAGAATGAAGTTGAGAACAGGTGGAGGTCGATCGAAAATTCCACTCGATGGGAACGAAGGAAACTATTTAAGACACCTTAACGAAATAGGTTGAGAAGATCAGGGAAGGGAGGAGTGGAGCGAGACAAGGCGAGTCGGAGCGACACGAGGCGAAACGAGACGGACGTGATACGAGACGGAGGTGACGCGAGACGAGGGGGGGTGCGATATAAGATGAGACGAGATGGACGTGACGAGTGTGGCGAAAAGAAACGAAGAGGAACGGGGTCAAGGTGGGGTGGGGCGCAGCAGAGAGGAGCGAGGCGGGGAGGGGCGTGGCGTGACGGAATGGGATGGGATGCGGCGGGACAGAGCAGGACGGTGTGTGGTGTGGCGGGGTGGGGCAGTAATGACGGGACGGGGTGAGACGAGACTCGGCGGGAAAAGACGGGACGGGCGAGACGGGATGGGGAGAGACAGGTGAGACGAGACTCGGCGGGGCTCGGTGGGGATGGGCGGGACAAGGCGAGACGGGACAGGTCGAGGCGAGACGTGAGGGGCTTAGGCGAAACGGGACAGGTCGAGGCGAGACGTGAGGGGGTTAGGCGAAACGGGACGGGGCGAGGCAAGGTGTGGCGAGTCGGGAGGAGCCGAGACAGTGAGATTGGGCGGGGCGAGACGAGGCGAATCGGGGCAAGACGTGGCAGTCGAGCTGTTTGAGAAGGGAGGGGCGGGGAGGCGCGGGGCGGCGCGAGGCGGGGAGGAAAGGGGATTAGTGGCGAGGAGACTAAGCCGCGCAATTAATTCGCGGGGGCGCCGCGGGCGTCGCCGCGACCTGCGCTCCATATTTATGACAGCTTGATAGCGCCGCGGCTCATCCCTCGGCGGCGCAGCGACTCAGGCCGCAGCAGGTGCTCTGCGCGCGCAGGAACGACCCTGGTCCACGCCCCGGAACGAAATTCATACGCTGAGCTCATTGGAAAATATAATGCGAATAGAAATCTTTTATATAATACGATAAAGAGATACTTCATCTGCGAGAGGACGGTATTATCTCTAGAGCAATGACAGGAATCAGTGAAGTGTCTTGAGTAGACGAAATATCTTTTGTCGTCGTGTGAAATATGTTATTTTATTTTATATTCTGTTTCAATTTTCATTATAAAATAAATATTATCAAATTCCAAAACAAGCCAGTACAGTTGTCGAATTGTTTCCTTAAGCCCATGCGCCACCGCTCAGCAGAGAAGATGAAAAATGTTTTATTACGGGAATATCATGTGATGAAGAGGTACTCTAAACGAATATTATTGGCCATGAAGGCCACTGGCCAACCACACTCATCATTTAACAATTTTAAAAACATAAAATATATTTAGCACTGGGTAATTCTAATAATCCGAACTACAGGGTCGAAGAAGATGTGACAAATGCTTCCAGGATTACAATTAACATAATCACTGGAACAGCACGAACACCGACTGTGAAGGAAAGGAACAATTTGGAGTCTTAGAGTTGGGTCATTTAGGAGATTTGTGTTTTTTAAAATGAAATATTGAAAGCTTTACAAATAACACATTTTTCTATTTACCAAAGAAAACAGCGGAAATTTTCTGATATGAATCATAATTATTCTTCATTAAAAGAATCTTAGAAATTATCAATAAGCTCCTTTCTCGAAACTGGACACACTAATCACAGAAAAGAAGTTAGAATACGAGTTTGGAAAGGGTAGAGACATCATAGCTAACAAGTGCAACAACTGATATACTCGTAGAAATCTCTTAAAAGGATACTTCACTAAAAAAGATCATGTACCTTGAACGAATTAAAAAGCGTTTATTTAACATCGCTCGATGTCTTTTCCTGAAAGCCGCACTACCATTGGTACGACGATAAAGCATACAGCGTTCGTTATTCTAAATTTCCTTATTCAGTGCAATTCAGTACCATACTAGTCAACGTGTTGAAAGCCCAATGATTGACTAAAGAAACTACTTCCTGAAATATGTGAAATAAACCAGAATTTCTCAGAATCAATTAAAAGCTGTAAGCCAGCACGAACGATGGATCGAATGTTAAGCACAGTTAAAGAGTGCATGGATCCCTGGTGCCTTCTACGCAGCGAGGAACCCGTTCGTGAGTGGCGTTCGCCCTGTGGCGGAGTTCTCCCAGGCGGTGGCACAACGAGCAGCTGTCCGCTCTGAATAATATCACCCAAACAGAACTACACACGGCAAGCGAACAATAAACGTCGCCTGGTAAAGAATGGTCAATCGCCAGGAAGAGCCAAAGAAAACAAGGGAGCCATTCCCGTCCGTCGCCGGCGGCGGGGGCGGCCCTGGGCGTAAGAACGTCGCGTCGGCCCGCCCTCTCCGTCCGCCGCCGTCCACTCCGTCCAGCCGGCCGCGTCCACCGCCGGGGCAGACTGCAGCCCATCTCGGGCGGCGCCCATGAATCAAGAGCTCATACCGACAACAGGGCTCTCCGGACGGCCTTTGCAATGCAGAACAAACGGCTACATGAAAATGTCCGCGGCGAGAAATATCGCTCCTGTATTCATGAGCGCGCGACACGCGTCGCGGCGGCGCCGACGCTGCGGAGGGGCCAAGGAGCGGGGGAAGAGGGCGGAGGGACGGACGGGGAGAGAGGGAAGGAACTGTTAACGAAATTGTCAAGAGAGGGCGCGCAAAAGTGAGCAGTGGAGGGTGGGAGGAGAGAGAATGCCTGACATGAGGAGGGAAGCAAGCAAACGTATGTGGGAATGGAGAATTAAGAAGTGTACAAAAAGCGAGGAAAGGGGGAAACAATTAAAAAAAATAAATAGCAACTACGAACTACGAAAAGGAAGAAAAGGAATTGAAATGTACGTTTTGCGGCCAGAGCCTATGGATTCTAGCCTGTCCAGTCATGCTTGCAAAATCTACGTTGTGGTTATTCCAGGACAAGTCTAGAATTCAAGAGGAAGTATAATACAAAAACCAATGATATGCGAAAGTGTTAAAAGGCAACCATACAAAGGTGAGGTGGAAGGGGGAGGATCCCATAAGAACGAAGAAAGAAGGATGCGTGTGAGTGGGAGAAACGGACGGATGGAAGCAAGGAGACAGAAATATGAACAAACCCCTGAGAGAAAATGCAGTTGGAGGAGGATGATGATGACGCGATAAAGCAGCGGAGGGGGGTCAGAAGAGCACCCGGGAGCGCGAGGCGCGGCGCGGCGCGGCGGGGGGGCGACTGGATATTGCACAGCGCCGGAGCCTCCCCCGCGGCGCCGCTGCATAAAAACGCCGTTTATTTCGAACTTCGTTATGTGCCACGCTTATAATGCAAGGCGACACTTCCACATTTCGCGCCAACTTGCCTTCCTCTTACACCCGAGTTACATGACCCAATTTATCCCTATGAATTAACAACAGCATTCTCCTCTCTTGTCACGTGAATTTTTCGCCGCTAGAAAAACGATGGGCGACGAATACAGACTGAAGATTTCTTTCCAACCTTTTGTTCGCGCAATAGATGGGGAAATATTTTGCTTATTTTGCCATATAAAAAATACTGTATTAGTATAATATTTTTGTGATATAAAAATGTCTTTTCGCATAACATTTTAAAATAAAATTACTGTTTATGATAAGTATATTTTATATAATGAAAGCAAAACAGTGATGGTTCTAGCTTATGTAGGTACCTATTTCGGAAATGTATAAGAATGGTTTCCCCTGACCTTTCAAATTTGCCGAGTCTCTTTCACATTCCTAAACACGGTGTGCAGAACCGTAAGAACATTTGAACTTAACTCGTAACAATGCCATTATTCCTGTAGACACCCTTCAATACGCAAGATAGTAGGTTGAAAACAGAACGTCGTGATGGGAGCATGTTGTTAAAGACGTGGCAAGAGAATGGATCGAGACAGAACCCAAACGCAAGCGAAATTAGGAAGGTAATCTACTCTAAGAGCGGTGCTGGAGTGGGCAGAGGTAACAAAAGTCCGGCAGCGCCCGATGTTTATGTGCCCTTGACCCTCACGAAGGCCGATCCACACGTGACGACCATTCAGTATCCAATAACATTTACATAGTGAATGCCCATGCACATAGCCTCGCAGGGTATCTCGCCTACAGAAAAACGGTACCGCGATAAAACACGTCTCTGCATGTTAAATAAACCAGAACCTCTTACTATACAACGATGCACAGTGACCAACAGAAGTAGACCAACTCAATAGGATTCTCTTCTGCAGCGAGGATACCCAATGAGCCAGAGGGGCTTTCCCCCTCGCCCGACCGCAGACACGGCAACGTATGTGCGGGAGCGGGTGGGGGCAAAGGGGCGCAGGGGGGGAGCTGGAAGAGCCGTGGGCGCTGGCGCTCGCCCGAGCGTAAATGCGGCGCCGCCGCTTTGCATAATGCCCCTTCGCCTTCCCCCGCGAGCGGCGACGGCAGCGCCACTGCGCGCCGCCGAGACGACAGACTTACTTGGAATTTCGCACTCACGCCAGTATATTTGCCCTCTGATACTTGCTGCAAAGCTTTTATATTTCCCGCTCTCATACTAGTCCCATGGAGTTCAGTGCGTTTTGGGCCACATTATGAACCTTAAATTATACTTACTCATAATCATATGCATATAATTTTCTCCTCGAAAAGTCTTCCATGGTGTCGCTTCAGTAGAAAGACAAATTGCGCGTGCCCGGATCACAATAGCAGTATCGGGAGTATGGCCGTACCTTTTCCTATCTTTAACTACCAAATAACGGGAAAATACTGGACATGTTCCAAGGACATCATTATCACCGTTTAATATTTATCGAACTACTTTCGTAATAACAAATTGTTCACACTGTGACAGAAATAGTTTTTTTTTGCTCTTTTTCTTTCAACCCACAAGTTTGTCTTTTAAAAGTTAATGTTTTTAAGCCAGGGAAGTGAAGTAAAAGGTTATGTTATCATTGTCTAGTACAAATTAAATATGTTCTTTCTTAATTCATGATGTGCTGAACGCGTAGACTTTCAAGACAAGATTACAGTGATTATTATTAGTCAAAAAGTAAGTCTTAATGAAGTATTTTACAATTCAGACTTTCGTTTCCTTTAATTGGTAATTTATCGTCATGCTTTTACGACTAATTTTTGTCCCAAAAATTTCCTTTCGAATGTATTTATTGAGCAATCAACGTTTTCATATTGATGCATTTTCTGAGATATTCGATTTTCATTCGATGGAAATTATCATTGATGTCACAGGTATTACGAGACGGTTTATAGAAGAAAATCATGAATAGTTGGCATTTTCCAAGATTAATCATTTTGCAGCATGTGCTAGAACACATCACCAATCGCAACCACTCTCCTCTCGCATTTCCAGGTTCCTTGAAGCCTCGATCGCGCCTTCACTCAGGCCCCAGCCCAGGAGCCTGCTAGGCTTCCTCCCCGCCCCCTCCCTCATTTCAATCCTCACCCGCCCACGCCTCTGTCACTTCCTTACCCTACTGCACGCAGCCGTCACATCCCCTTCCCACACTTCGCAACCCTCTTCCGATTCCGGTCCCCGCCATCCACCGCACTCCCGCGCTCAGGGCAACGGCTAGGCCTCCGCCAGCACCGCGGCCGGAGCGTAAAGTGACCTGCAAGGAACAGCACTGCCAGCGCCCTCGCATTCCGGACGGCGCGGGGGAGAACTACGGTGACAGAAGCGGAGCCCTCCCCCGAACCCCAGCTCACCGCACGCCGCCGCATTCCTTGCGCGCACACCTCCCACCCACGCACGCCTCCCTACTTATCTATCTCCCCTCGCAGCAGTTTCCTCTTATATTCCTCTTATCTAACTTTACCGTGCTTCACCTTTTGTATCCAAATTGAACTTCCGTCTTTATTCCATTGCGTTTGGCTCTTTTCTCCCAGCAATACGCGTTTTAATATTAACGAAATTATTCATTCTGAACATTTTAAAATTGTAATGTATTATCGACCTCGCATTCCTATGTGAACATTTAATATCGTTTACGCTAAGATGTGCGAGAAAGGAGGGAGGTTTTGCTGACCTTAACGTGCAGCAATCGGCTGCAGTCACGATCTTCTGCGTAGGCGCAGATGCACAAAAGTGGTGCGAAACGGCGAATTGGCAGAAGATCAATGGCGCTGTCGATTGTTTTAACGTTCGAGGGCGCGAAAACTCCCTAATAATAAAACTATTAGGGCGTTTGACAAAAAATATAGGAATATCGATATTAAAACTGTTTCCAAATAGTCTGAAGTCTTTTTTATTGACATTGAGAGTTCAGTTGGTTTCATGAGGGGGACCTTTATACTTCTCAAAGTTTTTGTAACATTGCTTTTTAAAAAATGTCATTTTCGTTTCATGTCTATCAAACGGAACACGCCCAAATTTCCTCTTATAAGAATGGCTAATAACTAGAAAGGATTTCACTTCACTGTATGTGGGGATATGAATATTATTTTCACAAGTAACGGCCGTTGTATTAAAAAAATAGCATCATAAAACAACTTTTGTAGGCTAAAAAATCGCATTCTATACATTTTGAAATACTGGTGTTGTAGAGGAAATATATACTAAGTAAACCATGAATCTTGTTCTTGTCTTAAGCAACGTTATATTAGGAAGTAGATGATAAGCTTTCAATAATTTATTGATCATCCTTGAATTTCCCACATTGGAATAAACAATCGTTTCCTATAAAGATGGCTATGCTATCGCATCTGCTCTCCTTATAAATAACAAAAACCTCCGGTAAAGACAACATTCTTAGTTATTTATAACTTCATCGATCTGTCAGATTGACCTTTCTACGTACCCTTAGCTTCTACATCGCCCACCAACAGTCTTCTCGTGCCCTTCCCCACTCCTGCACCAGCACTTGCCCTGTCACTCCCTTCTCGCATACTCTTCGTCGCCAGGTATGCGGCCGCGCACCCAACACGGCGTGTTATTTACGTCAATTCCGGCGCGAGGGTCGGCGCCTGTTATCGGGCGCCGGAAACCCGAGGCCGCCGCCGCTCCTACTGCTGTCGTCCCTGCCGCTGTCGTCCCTGCCGCTGTCGCCCTTCGCCGCCGTCGTCCTTCCCCGCCATCGCCCAGCCATCGGTCTCGCCCCCGCTACCGTCGTCGCCCCCGCTACCGTCGTCGCCCCCGCTACCGTCGTCGCCCCCGCTACCGTCGTCGCCCCCGCTACCGTCGTCGCCCCCGCTACCGTCGTCGCCCCCGCTACCGTCGTCGCCCCCGCTACCGTCGTCGCCCCCGCTACCGTCGTCGCCCCCGCTACCGTCGTCGCCGCTGCCCCCTCAATCGCCGACGCCACACTATCGCCCCTGGCGCCCGCGCGGCGCGACGCAATGGCGTCGGCGTCGGACAGGGCGGGTGCGATGGCTCAGGAAGGCGATAAAGAGGCAGCGGAGAGGCTGCAGGGCGGGCAAGGGCTGAGGGACGGCCCTGGCCGGAAGCGGCGCGGCGGGGGAGAGAGCGGGAAGGCTCAGGAAGCCATCGCCAAGTCCCCGGAACAACGCCCCCGCAGAGTATATGGAGTGATAACGCCAGCTGCCGCGGCGCTGGCGGGTGGCGCAGCCATGTGACAAGGGTTCGCTCTTAAGTTTGTTTATGCATCTCGCTCGTCACCGCAGCGCGCGCCTGGTACGCACTGACGCCCGGAAGCAGTCGCGATCGCGAGGAAGCACGGCATGAGGTCATATCCGGCGAGAAGAGGAAATTCGGAGCTGAGGAGGCGTGCGTACCTGAGGATACGCATGTTTCAGTGTTCTCTGAAGCTCCGATGAAACGTATCATGGTCTTATTCTCTTCGCTTATGAAGTAATAAGAACATTTATCATCAGTCTTTGTTAATTTAAAATTGCTTTGAAAGTAAATCATGACTTTTCAACAAAGTAAATAATAAACAAAAAATATTAATATTAATATTTGCTATGGACAATACGAATTTCCTTCAGCATTTTTTTCTGAAGTCATGAAAAATGAAAAATCTGTATTGACAAAAGACTCTGTTCCGTATTTATAGTTCAAAAATAATGTTGATTAAAACATTTCATTAAGAAAAATATACTCAATTACTATGAGTACTTACTATTATTACTTGTTAGTCATAAAATTTCATGAAGTCTTAAAAATCATTGTCACAGCTTGGGAGAAAAATTCATTGTTTTGCCTCGCCCCCAATAATGTATCGTCATTCATATATTGGGCATGACGTAGCACAAGTGTTTTTACTGCGATCTAATGCAAATGGTTTTACTTGTTCTACCTAAACATTCACCAAACACAGCTACTCCAAAAGGATGAAACCTGAGACTAGAACCTGCGAAGACTCCGGAATCAGCTACATTATCGAGGAGTGGGGGTAAAATAAATATCAATCGAATACCCCATCTCTCACGCAATCGACCTCCCTTCGGCCTCTACCGACCACCTTCGCCCTTCCAGGAACGGCGGCGCACGTGGAGGAAGCGAGCGGCCGGTCCCGCCCCCTCGCAGCGCCCGCCGTTATTTACCGCGCACGAAGCGGTGGCGGTGGCGCTCCCCACGGACGCGTCTGTCAACAGGTGCCGCGCGCCGCACGCGCCTCCGCTGTCGAGATTGAAGGCAACTAATTTGAAACGCGGGGGCGGCACGGGGCGCCGCGCTTGCAAGGGAATAGACAATTAACTAGAAGCGCCGGAGACTGGAAAATGTGCGGACTTAGCAGCCGGTGTGGAAATCCATGAGATTTTGCTGCGCGCGCGGCCTTGAAAGGGGGTTGATGGGGCAGGGCAGAGGCAGGGGGAAGGGGCAGGGGGAAGGGGCAGGGGGAAGGGGCAGGGGGCAGGGGCAGGGGGCAGGGGCAGGGGGCAGGGGCAGGGGGCAGGGGCAGGGGCAGGGGGCAGGGGCAGGGGGCAGAGGCAGGGGGCGGGGGCGGGGGCGGGGCCGGGGGCGGGGCAGGGCAGGGGCAGGTGCAGGGGCAGGGGCAGGGGCAGGCAGGGGCGGGGCGGGGCGAGGCGGGGGGCTGGACCGCGGACAGAACCGAAAAGCGTAGTGCATTCGATCGTCGGGGGCATGGCAGGAAGCAGGGAACGGAGCTAGGGGTGTGGTGGGGTGGGGTGAGATGGGGAGGAATGGGGTGAAGTAGGTTGGTAAGAGCGGGGTGGGTGGGGCGGAGCGGTGCGACGAGCGGCGGGGTGAGGCGGAGCGGGGCGTGTTGAGGCGAGGTACGCGGGGTGGTGGGCGTGGGGCGTGGGGCGGGGGGCGGGGGAGGCGGAGGGCGGGAGGCAGGGGCGTGGGGCGGGGTGGAGCGCAGCGAGGTGGAATGGGGTGGGGTGGGGCAAAGGCGAGGAATGGTAGTCTTGAGACAGGCAGTGCTCTTCGCGAGGGGGGGGGGGGGGTTAAACATAATTCTACTCTCTCACCTTTCCGCTATCGTTCTTTCATGCGAAACTGCAAGGCCTTACAAAGTTACTGGAGCGAATTGTAATCTTCCTCTGATCTACATGTTTCTTTATTTTTGTAGCGAAGACATATTTGAAGAAACAGAAAAACGGAATCGAATGTTATACATAAACGGCCGTTTACTATGAAAAATATCTGTTTATTTTTCTGCATATGTCATCGATGACAAAATATCTGGGAGCTGAATAAACCAAGACGTCGTGTCGCGGGACTAACTTGAGCACGAGCCCCTTCTCGTTGTTACTTTGTTTTTAAGAAACATTTACGAATTTTCGAAGAACGATAGTGATAGGAAATCTCTCGAGAAGAAAACCAAGAGAAAGAATCCTATTTGAGCTCTACACAAATAACAGTATATAATGCATACAAAGAAACAAATTAAAATAACAAAAACAAAATTCGTACATAAACAATAGATATTAAAATGAGTATCAAAAGTATCTGTTTTTAAACAGTCATTGCATTTGACCGAAGGTAATCCACACAGAGTAAGTTTGTGAAACTTATTGTACTTTGATAATGTGTTAATCTTAAGACCTTATCAATTCCTTCGCTACTTTTTGTTTCATCTATTTAATTATCACACCTCATTATCTCAGCCTAGGCATGCGCCAAGTCCGGCTAGTTAGCTTAGTGTCCGCAACCCCCTCGATCGTCACCGTGCATTCGACGAGCGCATCGATGACGCCGCGTAATCGATTGTCGCCCAAGTCGAGCGGGTGACGAATGGAGCAGGCGGCACAGCGCCCCTCTGAACCCCGCCCTCACCCGCAACCCGCCACGCCTTCAGCCTACAGCCTCGGCGACGCGCCGGCGCTCGGCGTCGAATCAGGCCAGGACGGGCGACTCACGGGAAGGGAGACTTACGAGCGAAGCAATGACTGTCGAACGCGAATGCAATAAAATGACGTGTTTTGGATCAACGGTAAAATATGTAATGGTAATGATCAGACGGGATGATAATTAACGATTGCACGGCCACCAAAGGATTGGTAGTGTTCGCAAGAAACATTTAAATGAAGTAAATGTAGGAACATGGGTTTTGTCAGCATTATTAATATGGCCAGTGAAAACGTCTGAACTGACCTCGACAATTAAGTGATCACCTCCTTTAACGACCAGTGTTTCGTGAAACAGATTTTCTAGAAGACATGTATGTTTTGCAACCTTTAAGCTGTCGCCTTGCTCCTCGGTCAGCGTCCAAGCATATTTCTTAGATTAACTTACATTACATATAATTTGCTAAATAATTTGGTATTTTGATTCGTAATAACAAGAAATTATGTGTTACAAGAAATGCGTGGTGCGAGTTTAAAAAGTAGAGTGCAAATATCAGGAGTCGAATGTTTTTGTATACGATTGGTTTTAGTGGGTATGAAATAATAGCTTTAGATGCTTGTAGAATAACTGCAATTAACAATTTATAAAATACGTATTCAATAGTAACTAAAACCATTCAATATACATACATAGCCAGCAATATTTACTAACTTCATTGCAAATAGCAGTTAATCTGCTTCCAGTGTTCTAATAACCTCCATTCAGTGGTCACGTTTACTTCTTTTACGATTTTTCTTCAGAATTATAAGTAGTGGCCGCATAAAATGAATCTTAAATTAACTGTAATATAACACTGGTAATGGCTTTTTAAAGGTAATTTCTAAACATGGTGGCAGGCATGTTTAACAGCGCTGCTTACGGTGCAAATTTACGAAAGAACGAGCTATAGTGGATATGGTAAAACAAATTACATCAAACAGTGTTAGGTCCAAAGAAACAGTGCTACTATCTACAATAAATTAAGTACACGACGAAATGGCACTTTTTGTAATATATTTTATGTTATTTTATGCAATGATGAATTAGGTTAAAGTATTCAGATTTAAAAGAGAGAATGCTCCTTAGATGGCTAATTGACAGCGTGCTAGCTGTCTGTGAGGCGGCTCCAGCTGCGATTTCCAGCCGGGGACAAGAATAAAGCTGAAGCTTTGTAATAGAAATTGTCTTATGTTCTTTAACTGTGTGACGAAAGAAAGCTCAGAGAGGCCAATTAAGCTACGTAGAGTGATCAGAAAATGTCACGGTAACCACATGTGTCCCTTATCTGAGACGTGGATAATAAATAGGACCAGAGCCCAATCCTGCGAGCACCGCTAGCTGGCAAGAGCCGGATTAATGTGGCCCTAAAATGCCAAATACTTAAAAAAAAATGTTGTCATCGGAAATCGCACAGAAAAAGGTAAAATAAATATGAACAAGGAATAACGTAACACATATTTAATCTATGAAATCAGGTAATGCTGTCTGTGCTAGTGTCATCAATTCCACACGTGCACACGCAAGGCTTCCCGCGAGAGGCGGAGGTCGCAGAGACTGGATTGCTCAGGCGAGATGGCGGGCGAGCGGTAGCGAGAGTGCTCCCGGCCAAACGCCGGCCGTTTCCCGTGCCCCCTCCCCCTTATCCCCTCTTTCCAGCCACCACCAGCGCCTACCCCTTCCCTTCGTTCTCGTCTTGGGTGCTCGACGGTTTGGGCAGCCGCGGTTGGGCTCGGGGCCTTTTCAGAGGCGTCCGCCTTCACTTGGAGAGCGCTCGTTTCGCGACGTTTTTCTCATGGAAATGCGGCGACACTCGGGACTTCGGCCGGCCTCCGACCGGAAGAGCGACCGCCTCGCCTCGCCACGCCACGCCACGCCGCCCCAGAAACCTGCGTAAATCCCCTCCGCCATTCACTGTGGTCTCGCCGCCATATTTCGGACCGACTGCCATTGAAAGAGCGCCAAGGCTCTGACAGGTCCGCAACATTCAATACAGAAGTTCTCGGACGGCTTTAAAAATATCTCCAGTGGAGTCGAGTGGCCAACAATGAGAGAGATTTAACTCGGCCCTTAAACGAAATACATTTCAAAAAACTGTCTTGAGGAGGAAATCTACCTCGTGAAGCCAGAAATCTTGAGAGAGAATATGCTGTAAAGGGGAGAATCAATTTACTTAAACCGAGTGGCCACTTTCTAGAAAACTGGGAAGTTTCATTTGGAAAACCCAGAAAAATCAGACATTTTGAAGATTCAGTAGAATCATGGAAAGTTTTGAGACAATTAAAAAAGTTATAATAAAATTTATAGAATATTTCTTCGACACAGTTTTATAATGTGACATAACGTGAAAAACGCAACAAATGTTGCCAAGGAAGTTTTTCAAATGTGTTGGAAAAGCGAGAAAATGTCGAAGAGAATTTTCCTTGAGTTGTAGAAGGAAATCAATTCTCCATTCTTTGTTGGCCAGTTACCGATGATTCGGCCCTTTATTGGACCTTCATCAGGGCTGGAAAATTTATTATATTGTTAGTTACACAAACTTTTTCCCTCTCTCTCTTATATAGTAACCTTAAGATAATTCACATTTCATAGTACGTAAACAGTTAAATAATCTTATCTTCTACGCTAATTTAGCGTACAATACTATCAATTTTCCAGCCCGGTTGAAGACCCAATAACGGCCGAAATATCGGCAACTAAACAGTAAAAAATATGTTACTTTCAACAACTCACCCAAGCACAACAAAACCTAATATTCATCCTTCAGAAGTCAAGAACTACTATGAACATTGGAAAAATAAAGGATCAGATGGTGTAACGGGCGGCAGCGGCGATGGTGCAATGGTTATAACGGTGCAATGGACGTATAATCGCGGCTTCAAACGAAGCCGTGGATTTTTAGGGCGAAAAACCCCATCGTATTCCTTCGGAGGGAAAGTAAAGCCTACTGTCCCATGTTAGTAGATTTACTGCATGTAAAAGATCAAACCTAAATTAAGTCTCTGAATTAAATTCAAATCGCCTCTTTAATCGCCCAAGAAATACCCGCTTTCCCCGCTTGTTGGTGAAAGGAGCGAAGCGAAATTTGCATCGTCAGACGGAAGCGAAGCCCACATGGCCCGAGCCTGGCCACTTAAAATTAGGCATCAATTTAATATTCCGTTCGAAGAAATGTGGCGATCCTGTTGAAGTATCATACACATGTTTGTCTCTTCCTCCGAGCAGTGCCAAGTATAGTGATGAGTACGCGGCGAGAAGGGCGAAAGGGAGGAGAGCGAAACGGCTGAATAAAGCATGGCGTGCTCTGCGGAGCCCAATGAGCCGGAAGAAGGCGCCCCATTGCCGCCAGTGGGCGGGGGCGGAGGCGGAGGTGAGCACGTGCTGCACGAGGAGCGACGCGCAGGGCAGCGCACGTTGAGCTAATATGGGCGCGCGGGAGGGGTGGCCTCGCGTAAAGGCTTAAGGGCGGCGCTGGACACGTGACATTAGGACGGGCGGGCAAACGAGGCTGGGGAACGGAGGGAACTGCAGGGCATGGACAGAGGTAACGAGCCTGCCAAGAGAACAGACATCAGAATAGACTAGTAAATAGAGCGGACATCTAGAAATGCAAGAAATGAAAACAAGAATTAAAAACAGAACGACAAAGGAAGTTTAGTCTGACTATTGCACTCGTGAACATAAAACCAATAATGTTTAAGTAAACACTATTGTTTATTAACTATGTTATTAATTATGTGTAGTTATTTATCGACGATTTCGAAATAACTCATAGTATAAACAATGATAAAGTGTTGTAAAGTAGTAAATGGGTGTAGACAAAATAGTAAGTTAAGGTAAACGAATACTACAAGTGAGGGCACCAACGACGTTGCGTGGGTGTCAGCCGACCGGGGCGTAGGAAACTTTCAACGCCTCCTTATTTAAGTATTTGAGTTTAAAAGACTAAAACATACAAACATGAAACACGCAACAGACAGTCGAACACACAATTACATAAATAAAAAATGGAAATAAAATATATAATATATGGTCGAATGTATACATACAAGAACAATAAACTATTGAACTTTGTTGAAAATAGCAACAATTACTACACGTATTCATAAGTACTAAAATCAGTTTGAAAAGCGCATGCATATATACGATTAAGTTAATGTGAATTGGACTACTGATGATCCATCAACGAAAGTTTTTTCTTTTTTAATTTTCAAAACGTCACTCACCGACGTTTCTGAAGGGGCTTATCCGCATTGTAATATAATTTTTATACAATATTGAACAGTATTCCTTATATAATAAAAGTTATTCTCGCTGAATGTTAGTCATAAACAATCCAAGCACAAAATAAAATAGGGTAATTTCTACAAGTCAGAACAGACGGTGTTGCTAGTCAGTACAATGAGGAAGATGTCATTATTACACATTGATTTAAAGAAGTCGTCACAGAAAGATTCCGGGCTTATTTCAGTCGTTCCGAATCAGAGGTTCGACCAAAATATGTAGTGGTCCAAAATTTTAATAAGATATTATAATAATTATGCAATTTTGCCGCCCTCTAAAAGTGCTGCCCTGGGCGGACCGCTCCTGCTACCTCCACTACACACTACGCCACCGGAGGGAACATTGCCTCGCTTCCTCTCGCTTCGGAAGAAATGCCACGAATACAATGGAGCAGTGCCAGCACATGGAAAGCAGGGCTCGCTGCAGAGGAGCAGCAGGAGCCACGCAGCCTGGGAGGTGGATGAAGGGTGGAGGCCGGGAAGGATATTTCAGCGCGCAAATGTGGCAGGTGGCTGCGGGGGCGGGGGCGGCGGCGCTGGTCATAAGCGTCACGCCTCAGCGCGCCTAATACCGGTGGCTAACAGCCTGCGAGCGGCGGCGGCGGCGGCGGCGGCGGCGGCGGCGGGTCTTTTTCCTTAACCCCCTCGAGCCAGCGCCGCCGTTACGCGCAGATGTGGCGCAAGAAATGCTAATTAAACCGTGCGGCGTCGGCGGCGGGGGAGGGTCGCACAGGGCATACGCTCCGCCGCTCGGAGTGGGAAGGGGGGGGGGGGAGGTCCCAGTGAGACCCCGCGGGGCGACGCACCGCCGCCGTCCGCAGGCGCCGCAGTCGTTGGCCGCAGGTGGCACCACTGGCGCCCTCGCCCTTCGCCCTGGTCGCCGCGCCGGGGGCCGAGGGCCGAGGGCCAGAGGGCTAGCCTTGATGATGCGGCGGGATGACGAGGGAGCGGCCGCATCATGCGGCGCTTCGCTCCGTCATTAGCGCGCGCCGCGCACCGCGCATGCGCCGCTGCCGCTGAATTCATGCGGAATGCAGTTGCGCGGAGCGCCGCTCATACTTCACGACGCCGTCACTTCGCTCGTGTCGTGAATAACACACGCTTACGCGTGTTCCTACGTGTACGCACCACGTTTCGTACGTGGCACGGAAGCGACTGCCGCTCTCAATAATGAAGTTTGAGAATCCACCGGATTGGAGGAACCGTCACGATGGACTTCCTCTTATTTGCTTCGCCATTTCCCTTACAAACAAGCTTCCCAAGTGTCGACAATTTAAACTTAAGTTATACTACACGTTCACCTACTTAGAAGTGCTTTGAAATACATTTCTAACTTCCAGGAAACTGGAATGCATGTCATGTAACAATACACTTACTCAGTTTCTTCCCCGTGTACGCTTTACGGAGCAACTGAAGCCCTTCCTTGTCCCTGAAATGATTGTAGGACACGCAACATGTAAATAACAGCTATGTTTAGACGCAAAACAGAGAGTAAAGTTTTACATGCATACACTTTGTCGCACAATAATATCCATTGTTCTGAAGCGTGCACACCCTCGCAATATACAAAGACGTTACCTATTCGCTAGGGGAATAGCACATCTTCACAAGCAATTCTTAAACAATTAATTTAGTCATAAAAATGGTAAGGGTAAAATGAAAAAATAACGCCTTGAGACAGCCTGTGTGAGAATACATGTCAATATGTCAAATATTACGAACGAACGGAACATGATGCGTGAAGAAGATGAAGTGTTTAGGAGGCATATTTTTTTAATAGTACGATTGATCTGAGTTTGACAGTATGAAGAACTCAATATTATTCCTTAAGAGTACGATACTACTTTAATTTTACGTTGGCAATGTTAATATCCTTGAAGTTCGGTCTGAAGGGTCTGAAGGGAATTAAGAAGATGAAAATGGCGATGTTGAGAGTGATAAAAGTGAGAAAAACCGTTGTCGACATACAAGTTATAATGGGAGATTTCACACCCTGAAAGTCCAGTGACCGAGATTATTCTGCAACGTTATTGCAACTTTCTGTGCACAAGTCTTCATTGAGGGTTTAAATGAAAATACGACAATAATGTGCGACGAATAATGAAAAAGTAACGAAAAGCGGGAGAACAGGTGAGGAAAACGATACAACCCTGAGAACACCCACAGCTAACTTCGTCCTTCACTAACTGGAATGCCTGGGATTTGAAGCTCGAAAATCCACCACATACGGAAAGTCGGGGGCGAGAGGCCGACGAAGCCACGGGCGGGGCAGCGCCGCCTGGACGAATGGTGCGGGCGACCTGCGCAGGTCGCGTCGCGCGCGTGGATTAATCGCCCTCTCGCCCATCCCCCCTCGCCCTTCAGCCGCGGGGGCGCACCTGCGCTCCGCTGCTGCTACTGCTTCAGCGCCGGGCGATGGGGCCGGGGCGAGTGGTGGGCGGGAGCGTGCGCTGGGCGAGGTCTATCAGTGGGTGAGGGCAAGCGGTGGGCGGGGACGAGGGATGGGCGAGGGCGACTGGTGGGTGGGGGCGAGAAGTGGGTGGGGACGAGGGATGGGTGGAGACGAGGGATGGGTGGGGCCGAGTGGTAAGCGGGGGCAAGCGGTAGGTGGGTCGAGTGGTGGGCGGGGACCAGCGGTGGGTGGGAGGCCAACCGTCCACGCGGGCCAGCGGTGGGAAGAGGCTCAACAGTGTGCGGGGCAAAGCTGGGGGACAGCGAGGAGCAGCGGAGCAGTGGGGGGCGGGGGACAGCGGTGTGCGGGGGAGAAGCCGTTGGCGGGGTCAGCGGGGGTGGAGTGCAGTAAATGGCGGGTGGAGCGATGGGCGGTGGGGGCTGGGGCGAACGGTGGGCGGAAACGAGCGGTGGGCAGGGACTACCCGTGGCGGGGGTGGTGGGGTGGTGTGGATGGAGGGCGGGAGTGCGCCGTGCGCCGCCCGCGCCTATTTCAATTTTTCTGCCCCTCCTGCGTCTCCCGGGAGCTCGCAGTCGCCATCGCTCATGCCCCACGCCCACGGGGTCCCCGAGGACGCCCCGTGCCAATGGAGATGGAACGGGGGAAGTGGCGGGGAGGGGTGCGGATGGCGAGGGCGAAAGAGCGGACAAGAACGTGGCGGAGGCGTCCGTCGGCGCAGCGCGGGTACAGTGTCAAAATGTGGCCAACCATGAGGTGGAAGGTCAGGGTGCCACTGGCAACGAGCATCACGGTGAGCGTGGAGCGTGAAGGGGGGGAGCGGAGGGTCCCGCGGGGGAGAGCCGTCGATTGATTCGCGCCATCGCTCTCGCCCACCTGAGCTCCGCGCACAGGTCAAGGGGCGCCCAAGGGGGCCGTGAAAAATCGCCTGCGAGGGCGGAGAGAGGGAGTGCACGGAGAAGAGACGCCCAGCCAGATACGCCTCCTAAAATGTACTCGCGAGTGGCTCTGCGGATGAGCACTGTTCGTGCGTTTACAACACTTTTTCGTCATGTTTAAAGGTATTCATAATACTGTTCTGTTGTAGCGACTTAACGCAACCTACCAGAGAAACGGAAAGACACTCTTAATAGCTAGCGTCCGGTAAGGATTTAACAGTTCGCTCTCCGTTAAGAACAACTGAAGCATGTGAGTTTTAGTTAAAATGTCGACGAGTACTCTTATTCAAAGAAAAGGTATTTCTCATTCGTACTATTTTTCTTATAAGAACGTAGTATTAAAAAGATACTTTGCCCCCCGGCAAGTTTTCGCCTTTTGCCCTTTTACACTAATTGCAATCGTGAACGCTCATGATCTTGAACTGGGATTTCATTAATTAAATATAGGATTGATCGTAACCTTCAAGACGCCACAAGCGTCAAAAAGAAAGAATGTGGCCATGACCAAGAAAGATTAGAACCAGCGATCCTTTCTACGCAGCTAGTGGGTTCGAGCTTTGACAACCTCGTCCTGGCCTGTTTACGAAATACACTAAATGAGGGTAAATAGGAGGGTCTTAGAAGAATATATTTAAAAATCTGAAGTTCGCGCAGTTTCAAACTTCCTTCCTGTGTGGCCGGAGAGACTCCCTTGGTGCGCTCTGTGCGTCTTCCCCCCTGCGGCGCCACACCCCTCCTCGGTCTTCGCCGATTACAAGGCTAGATGCAAATTCCCGTGGCCTATTTTGTAAGCGCGCGATTGGTGCGCTTCGTTTCCTGTATCGTTGTAATGTAAGCTATACCACTTGCATCTTAGTACTTTCACTAAAATACCAATAATGTAAATATACTAAAAATACACTAAATATATACAAAAAATACACTAAAACATACACTAAAATACAAATAATGTAAATAAAATTAACGCAAAGGAAAGAAGGAAATTTAATTTCAAGTTCAGTGGTGGGAGCAGATATTTTGTGGTACTTCACAATGCGAGTTAGAAAATAATACAACAAAATATTAAATAATAGTTATTGTTAGTAGTTTATAGTTATGGTTCTGGTTGATTATTTCCTAACTCGCATTAATATGTCCTAAGGTATAAATAAATATAGTCAACAAAGAAAAAAAATAATACGAAAATTTAATAAACAAAGCTCAAACCATTCGATAAGCAAGTTTAAAAGTTACATATTAGTATATCCTGATAAAGTCTCATCACTACATCTAACACAATGCTCGTTTGCAAATACGAGTTAACGTATTGAAGTCATGCATTTGCAATTCGTATACACTAATAAAAACACTAGTTAATATCGAAGCGTTACAATAAATTTATGAAACGAGATCTATTTAATTTTACTACTACCGTTCTCTCTCTGTACAAAAACAAATATTGAGGTTTGTAAAATAATTGTTATCAAAAGATCAAAAAATTCAATTGTATGGAACATCACTTTCAACAACCCTCGGGGAATGAGAGATGTTTACCACTTTTACTTCAGAATGTTCACATGGAATCATATTTTCATGCTTTTTTTTTCGTGTGCTGCTTTTTGTGAGTGGTGTTACAAATCGCAAAAAAAAATAATTCAAGTATGCAGTTTGTAAATAAAAATATGGTAACACATTTTCCATGCTTCAAAGTGCATTCTATTAAATGGGTTGCATCGAATAATTGCGTTCCGAGAGAAATAACATTCTGGATTCTAAAATATTCTAGGAAATATCTTGAAAATATTTTCCGGGAACCTCGTAATATCAAGAGAAAAACACTATAGAATCAGATAAAGTTATGCCCATTCTTTAAATGCGGAATAAACATTTCACAAATGAGATTCCTGAAAATAAAATTAAAACGTACGAAAGGGATTAGCGCCATGACTTCTATAACTATTTCACACGCTTTCTTATTCGCCGCCGGTATACATACGAGTAATTAGCTATGAAATTTATAAAAACGTACGTGATCGCATTTTCTTAGTTGCACAGACTGAAAAATGGACTGCAGACGTATGCCATTCGGACAACGAAGCGTTACACATTTGTAATACGATTTCATTCACTTTTGAAAGCTTATTTGAACGTTATACAGTTGCATGACATACGAGATATCTAAACAATAAATTTTGTATACTACTGCTTGTACAAGCAGAAGTATTGAGTAAAGAAATACAAAGTCTATATACAGCATTCAGATCTTTATACATAACGTAATGTGGAATTTCGTAAGCATGTTTGAACGTCACAAAACTACCTGACACCGAAGATGGCTTAGGGAAGGAACGCGTAGCACAAGGGCGAGAGCCGCCGGGAGGGTGAGAGCAAGAGAGCGAACGTGAGAGGGCGAGGGCGAGGGCGAGGGCTAGGGCGAGGGCGAGGGCGAGGGCGAGGGCGAGGGCGAGGACGAGGACGAGGGCGAGGGCGAGGGCGAGGGCGAGTGTAAGAGCGAGAGGGCTTAGAAGAAGCCGAAGAAGAGGAAGAGAAAGAGGGGACGGGTGAGGTCACGGCCGCACATCTCCCTCGCCGGTACGGAACCCCAGGCGCTGTGCAACGTGCAACGTGCAACGTGCAACGTGCAACGCCCAACGCCCAACGCCCAACGCCTGGCGGCGCGTAGACTTCGGATTTCCGCACCTCCGCGCGGCGCGCGCCCGTTTAATTATTGACGCCGCAGAGGCGGAGCACGCACGAGGGGGGCGGGGCGGGAAGGGAGGCAGGGGTTTGGTGGCCGCCACCAGAGACACCAAGCGACGGCAGATGCGGTTACGGCTGCTGAGGGATTTGACGGGCGATCGGACAAAGGAGCCGTCGGAAGCCGATTACGGAATGGACAAACAGTGAATGGCACGAGTCAAGAGAAAGCAAAGACGAGCTAAAGGAAGCTGATACGTGCTGGGAAAGATGAAGCACGTGCTGCAAGTGATGCTTCTTAACGTAAAATAATGAAATGCCGTAAGCAGCAACTATATATTTTCTCCCACATTTATTTAAATTGTTCAACACCTCTCATGTAACTATAAACACAATCTTCTTGACGTTAATAAAAAGGAGAAATTGTCAAGAAAAATGCTGTGCAGAGAAAGGTTCTCTTTAAAATTCGTAGGAAACATTTCTCCATCTTACTGAAGAGAATACGTTCGTGTATCGTTTTGTCATTAGAAATGACACTTTCTGTATATTTCAGTTAAAAAGATGTTTCAGAAGTCATACGGTGAGCATTGTCTACATTAAAACAATATTTATTTTGAACACATATTTCAAAAGTTTCTCCATTCTGATCTAATAAATATGTCAGATTTTATTCATGTGTCCAAACTTTTTACAGTTGAATTCATAGGAAAGTTGAATCCAAAATCACCCGCATTTTCAACTATAATAGTACCGCAGTCTGTACGTGTGCATTCAGCGAAAATATATGAAATCAATTCTTGAAATTTTGTTAAAAGCAAATGAGGTTCTTTAGGGAGTACATCCATTACTCGTAACGTACTAATTTGTCAGAATCGAGGCAAGAATCAATATAAAGCCAATGCCGATGGGTGATGCGACAGGACGGGTCCAAAGCGAAAGGAGAGAGGAGTGGAGAACGAAGGAGATTAGAAGACCATGGACGGGGCGTGGGCGAGGTGTAAGCGAGGCGTGGGTGGGGTGTGAGGATGGCGTTGGCGGATCATGTGGAGGGCGTGGGAGTGACGTGGGCGTGTGAGCGGCCTGGAGGGACGTGGGGGTGGCGTGAGCGAGGCATAAGAACGGTATGGGCGGGGCGTGTGTGTAGCGTGGGCGGGGCGGAGCGTGGGCGGGGTGGGGCGGGGGTGGGCGGGGCGGAGCCTGGGCGGGGCGGAGCGTGGGCGGGGCGGAGCGTGGGCGGGGCGGAGCGTGGGCGGGGCGGAGCGTGGGCGGGGCGGAGCGTGGGCGGGGCGGAGCGTGGGCGGGAGGTAGGCGTATCGTGGGCAGGGCGAGGGCAGGGCGTGGGCAGGGCGTGGGCAGAGCGTGGGCAGGGCGTGGGCGAGGCGAGGCGTGGGCAGGGCGTGGGCAGAGCGTGGGCAGGGCGTGGGCAGGGCGTGGGCAGGGCGTGGGCAGGGCGTGGGCAGGGCGTGGGCAGGGCGTGGGCAGGGCGTGGGCAGGGCCTGGGTAGGGCGTGGGCAGGGCGTGGGCAGGGCGTGGGCAGGGCGTGGGCGAGGCGTCGGCAAAGAATGTGCGAAGCGGGTTGGAAGTACAAGTGTCCGTCTCAAGTGGCGGCAAACGGCGCCGGTGCGGGCGGCTGCACACGCCGCCCTGTCATTAACATTCAATTAACATGAACCCACCCGCCCCTCCTCCCGCCGCTTGTTTGCGCCAACTTGACGCCAGATTCATTAAGGCGCCATCCTCATTTTTTTATTAAAACACCACGCCGTTCAACTTCTCGCGCGAGGTACAATCTCCTACAACGTACACCCCCTCAGGGAAACTAACTCGAGGCTCGAGTAATTTTTCACGCAAGCAAACACTGCATACACGATACAAATTTTATATGACTCTCTGAACACATTATATCTTTAACCCCGGTGAATAAGCTTATATGTCATGAATGCTTAAATTTTATAGGAAAGCAAAAACATCCTTTAACTGAAATAAATTAGAGATTAATGATATTTAGACGAAGGTGATATTGAAACTAAACCAGCTGTGTGTGGGTTTCGTTTGAAATAATTAATCTCTTATTTACAGCATCTTCGGAGAGTTTTTTTTGTCTCTCCTGCAAAGTGTAAGCATTCATAACTTATCAGCTTATTAACCGGGGTCAAAGATATTGCCTTATACATATGCGATTGAAAGGAACATACGTCATCTATATGTAAAGTTACAAAACTCTGTAAATGACAAGACTTCAAGAAAATTCTTAATAACTCGTTTCAAGTTATTCACAAAATTCAAAGGAAGCGTTTTAAGTTGCATGCCCACGTTCCATGTCGTGAATAAAGAAACTTTAAAAGAAAAATAATCCTATCTAACCGAAGATGAGTAGTCTCTTTATGACTCACTAGTTTTACAAGAAAACTCGGGAAATCTTATATGTAATATCATTCACCACTACATACCTGTGCTAATACTGGAAGTTGGAGGCAGAGAAGAGAGCCAATTCGGCACCTTCATATTTATACAACAATAAAATCGTATCCAGTTTCGTTTTCCCTTGAATAGATAGTTATAGAATCAATATATTCAATGGACTCGATTTCTGAGAAAAAATCAGCAGGAACGTTGAGAGGCTGCTGCTCATGTATAGAGTTCTAGTCCTTCGCATCGCAATTCGCCGAGGGCTCGGGCATCGTAAAGCTCCGAATTTCACGCCGCTTAATTTGTTGTCGGCCGCGCCGGGGTCCGTTCGTTGGGCTGGCGGGCGGGACAATAAAACGCGGCCTGGGCGATTGACGCAGGTAATCGCTTGCGTGCAAAGCGCCCGAAGCCCTCCGCCTCGCCTCCGCCGCGGTCACTGACGGCCGCCCTGAGCGACAGCTGCTGTTTATGGAGCGCCAATCGCTTCTATTCCTCCCCCCCAGAGGCTGTTTGTTACGCACAGTGGCGGAACCAGGGTTGTTGTTATTTTTATATGAAGGAGTGAAAGTTATTCGTTTAGTGTTTACGCGTCTTCCCATTTTCTTATAAAGAATTTGTCATTTATGAATCATTTGTCATTTAAAATGAATTATTATTTATTGATAAAATTTTATTTTGAATTTGGCATTGAAGATTCATGACATCCTTCTCCTTTGGTTGTTACACAGTGTCTGTTGTAAACATTACACATTTCTTTACAATCAACACAATATGGTATAAAATCCTACTTAAACAACAGAATTACAGTTTACTGCAACACAATGAGTTTTCATTTCCGTAAATTACGTCGCATTCGATAACAACTAAACGGTAGTTTCGGTAAAACGAAATTCATGACATTTTTGAGAGGTGATCTAAACGCGTTCCTGTAATTTATTATTCTTTGAAGTTCTTTAGTATTTGTTGCAGAATAGTTGTTGAATTAAAAAAGGATATGTTATAGTATCAGATATGATAGAATGAGATGGTATTTTTCACACGAGTGAATTAATGCCAATTATGTCGAGTTTCATACACTACGTTTTCAACGACCAATAAAAATTAATAGTACTTGAACACAGTAATCATTTCAGACCTTTCTTGTACATGTAGCGATGATAATTATGTGTCTCAATCACTTTTGTTCGACAAGTTAACATTTTGTTCCGCTATGGATGTGTATCATGACGTCTCAACGTTTTGTCTCAGAATGAAATTAGTATACGATAACCAACAGTTAATTACATCCCAATAGTTTATTTACAGTAGCTGTGTTTTGTCAACAACCTGTACTGTAATGAATCTGCCTCGCTGTATCATTATAATGCGAGCTGCAGCCATCAGCATGAGAATACTATTAGGTTAGAAACTGTTTCAAAATTTGTGAACCAAGGTTTCTGCAACCAGAATCGAAAGCTTGTTGGCTACTTTGAGCGTCTGCGTCCTTTACAGCGTTCCAATGATCCCGCAGTCAGGCTTCTATCTTCAAGGCAGTAGCCAAGGAGGATTACGTAGTATAACGGCCAAAACCGGCACATTCCCCTGAAATTCAGGGTTTTGGTTACGCATAACTTCAAATACTCCAGTTTCGTTAAGATTATTAAGTACGACAAAAATAAAGTACTTCAAACGTTATTATGAATTACTTTAATTTCTTCAAACGCAAGAAATATTAAGGAGAAACATGAAAATGTTTAATTCATGGCTTATTATCTGCATTTGTACTACCCATCTTTTACTGCTACCAAACTGTCGCCCACGACTTAATAGCCATCATATGAATCAAGAACCAATTAGTAAAACGTGAGAGGTGCAGCTGAACTGGCAATCCAGCCCGCAACCCGGCACTTCAAAGCGAGGATGGCTCCCGTGATTCCGCCGCTGCGAGATTCATCGGTTGTTGCGGGCGCGTGGCCCGCGAGTAAATTCTCTTTCGGATGACGTGATGGGGCCCGCGCGCGCCGTCCCCGCAATCTGCTTGGATTACCGCGGCCGCGGCGACCAGCGCGCAGTGGACGGCTTGCTCTAGTGGCCCGCGTCAGGGCGTCAATTACCGGCCAAGCACCGCGCGCTGGAGAGGGGTACACGCGGCTGACGGGGCGCAAGTACAAGTCGTAGCGAGGTACTGGCTAGAAGTGTACCCGCATCTCTTTACGAAGGACACGTCTCAGAGTGCTGGAATTGCCATGATTATTTCGTGTGCAGCATTTGCAATATTAAAAGGAAGTGTTGGCTTCTGCGACGGTACTGTTCAGTGTCTAGAACCCGGCGTCTCCCGGATAGCCAAATAACATTACATTAACTTCGTCTTGAGTCATATTCCCGACGGAATATTTGTGGCTAAATATCTAAGAATTACCACATAACTGGATCGAGAAAGTATGTGATGAATAAATACATGGATGATACTGTGAGATACATGGTTATTAGTGTTCTATTAAATGGTAAACACTTCAATTTCGATGGAGTTTGGGTATGAACATTTGTGCAACTTGAATGCAGGACTTGACAACAATGCATCTGGCCGCTTAGCTCCATTGTTCCGGGACACCGTCTGCGCCTCTGAATTCCCATTCACCATCCTCAGTCGCGCCTCTTGTACTCAGTTCTCCCCACTTACGCCGTGGGCGGCCAGGGGGCTGGGCGGGGCAATGGCAAGCGATGAAGCGGGTAGAAGGGCGAAAGCGCGCGGCGCGTGTGATTCCCATTAGGCGGAGGCATTCGATTACCAGCTCGACCCACGAGGCGAGGCGAAGCGAGGTCCCGCGTCGTTGCGCCCAATCGAATCTCCGACCTCCGGCCCGTGTCTCGCACCGTGCCACGCCGTGCCTCGCCAGCCGAGTTGCGCCCAGCCACGCCACTCCTCGCGACGTCGTGCCACGCCACGCAGCGTTACGCGACGCCACGCGACGTCACCCGACGTCACCCGACGTCACCCGACGTCACCCGACGTCACCCGACGCTACCCGACGCCACGCGACGCCACGCGACGCCACGCGACGCCACGCGACGCCACGCGACGCCACGCGACGCCACGCGACGCCACGCGACGCCACGCGACCCCACGCGACGCCACGCGACGCCACGCGACCCCACGCGACGCCACGCGACGTCACGCGACGCCACGCGACCCCACGCGACGCCACGCGACCCCACGCGACGCCACGCCACGCCGCGTCACCCCGCGCCGCGCCACACCGCGTCTCGCCACACCACGCCACGTTACGTTACGCCACGCCACGCCGCGCCACGCAGCATCGCCATGCAATGCCACGCCGCGCGGCGCGCGCGCCGCTGTTTGTTCTGCGCGGATGACCTCGACCTCGCGACAAGTATGGAGCGCAAATAGCCCCGCCCTCCCATGCGCGCATATTGTTCCAAGAGTAACGCGCTCACAAACACCTCGCGCGTTTACCGTGAAAACATGCGGCATTAACACGACCGCCGGCGCGGGCACGCGCGCGGGGCGAATTGGTGCGGGGAGGCAGGGAAAGGGAGATGAGGGGCGAGGTGAAAAAACAGGGAGGTGCGTGGAGAGAAAGAACGGTATGAGAGAGGCAGGCGAGTTTGGGCTGGCCTGGATATGTTGGACTGGCCTGGACTGGGTAGGTGTGGTGGGACCGGCGAAGGTGGTTCAGAGCATCAACTGATCCCACTGGAGCGCCTCTGACTGAGAGGTCCTAGGGTTTGAGTCCGGACGGTGGCACGTTTTTCTACACTAGCTTGACAGCTGAGTCGAATTTAGTCGCTCTCTGGAAGAGAATTCTATCGGCTGGCTGCTCTGATCGGTAGTTTTCTGTGGTTTCTCCGACAAACACCAGACGCGTACGCGGAACGGATAAAAAACGGCCCACGAGCGATCTTTCCTCTTTCTTCCTTGGCCAATCCTCACTTCTTCCTTACACACACTGCACTACACTACCACACCTGTTGGGAGACCAGTCGGGAGCTTAGATATTGCCTCGGGTGGGCAGTACCCCGCTGGTGGAAAATTCCTGGTTGGTGAAAACCCCGCATGACGGTGTAGGTCGACGTCGAATCTCGTCATCCATCGGGGAATATTACCGCCACCTCCCGCGATAAAAAAACATGGACTACACTGACGAGACTAATAACTTTAGTCGTTGACGCGTTCGCAATCACCAATAGATGGGTTGTGCTAGATGGAGTGGGGTAGACTGGTTGAGCTGGTCAAGAATAGGCGTGATTGGTTGGGACTGGATGATGCTAGGGGGTGGAGATGGCCAGGGATGGACGAGACTGGTGCTGTGGGAAATGATGCTGTGAGAAGAGGGGTCAGGTAATGCCTGACATTAGATGCGAGTAGGGTGAGGTTAGGCTGGGAGAATCTAAGACAAGGGAAGTAAGGGACCTGGAGGTCACAGAAGTGTTGTCGGACCACGGAAGAGTAATTTAATACAAAGATTTGAAATGACTCTGTTACATCCGGAGAGTCCAGTGTGTTATATGCTGCTACTTCCGTCCATAAAACTTTAATGGTCTAGTAAACACGCCGCCCGTACTCTTAGTACAATGGATTGGAGTGGAGTTGTCGAGTACACTATGTTACCATGTGCACGGTTGCATGTTTATCAAGCTAACACATTCTTTTGTATATAAGCACCAGGTTCGAAAATGCACGTTTATGCGTTGCGGCATGACGACCACTTGTTTCATATGTTGCTCTGGCAATCATCGCGAGCTAGAACAGCGTAATTAAGTGAAAACGAGCTTTGGGAAGAACGGTAGTGCAACGAAGATATTATACAACATAAGGAACTACACCAGAAGGGGAAACGTCTATTACGGGGTATAGATGTCACTGCAGTGCCGCTTATTCGGAGGTCCTTGGTTTGAGTGCCAACGGTGGAATCATTTTCGACCCTGGCTACATACCTTGGTCGAATTCAGCCGCTGACTGGAGGAGAATTCTAGCGGTCGGCTGCTCTGATGGTAGTTTTCTGTGGTGTTTCTTATCATTAACAGCCAAATGCCAGAGCAGTTTCGTAACAAACGGGCCACGGACCGCGCGCGATATTTCCTTCTTGTTCCTCGTCGTATACTCTCACACACGTACATGCACCTCACTATTACACGTGCCGGGAGACAGGTCGCAAGCTTAGGCTGCTTCCGGCTGGGGTAGTGCCCCTCTGATGGGAAATCTCTGATTGGGGTCAACTGGCCGCGCTGGCCGACTGGTAGGTCGGCGCCGGATCGCACCATCCTTCGGAGAAAGATCACCGACACTGCGATAAAAACACTTACGGGACTAATGACCTTAGCCATTGACGTTCCCGGAATCACTAAACAATCAATCCCTGTGTAGATAGAAGGAAGTATGAGGCAGCAGGAGGGGGGTCGCTGAGAGCTGAGGGCGCGGATCGGGGGAGAGACGCAGAGTGGACGGCGCGGCGACGCAATTAACTCGCGGAGAGGATGTTGATGAATGTGTGACGAACGGGGAGAGAGATCCAGGTGAATTAGGGTTATTGTGTACAAAGCGCCCAAACACCAACATCCACCGGCAGCGTCCGCCCCGCATTGCCATGCAAAACGAGGGCGGGGCGGCTTGCCTTTGCTCTGCGGGGCGCGGCGCGGCGCGGCGGCCGCATTAGCCGCGCGCTCCTTCTCGCGCGCCCGCCCGGACAGCGCGCTCCATATGCGCATTTTAATAACTCGCCACACTTTTCAATTCCGGACGGAGGGTGCATAAATCACGTGTCATTATTTGATTGTTTCATAAAGCCTCACGCTTTATATTTTCCGACACGCTAACGACTCAAAACGTGGCTTAAGTAATAACGCAACCTCACAGCTTAGATAAAACTTCATTGCGTAAACTGGCGAGATCGATTTAACTTTACTACGTGTCTTCATTTTTTTTCTTCTCTGTACTCTCTGTATGTAGTTCTAATTTCGCCTTATTCACAAAACCCGTGGAGTTTATCATGAACGCAAGACAAGCGTGTTTATAGAGTTCAAAATATATAGTTGATATTAACGTTCACATTTTCATTCCATGTAAAAACCCCTTATTGGATTTTGTTTCCAGAAAGCACTTTTATAACATTTTATTACTTTTTTTCGTCTTCAAGAAATACCTATTTTTCATTGCGTATTGAAATTTTCTCTTTCAATAAATAAAGCAACTTTACATATTCATGGGGATGAATGGCTACGAACTTTTAGACAATTCCTACTTATTAAAAGTTGTGCACCAATGTATTTGCATTGCCGTAACAAAACACCTAGAGTATCACCCAACATCGCGGTTTTTACGACGTGCACTTTCTCGACTCCCCATCTTCGAGGGCAGAGCGCAGGCAATTCAAAGCTATGGAAATGGGAAATAGAAGGCGTTAGTGGGTGCGCGCAGGTTGTTTAGCGCGAGATTTGGGTCGACAGGATGGTCTGCTGCCCCGCCCTGCCCTGCCCTTCCATTTCCGCGTATCGCTCGCGGGCACGGGCGCGGCGCCGCCCACCCGAATAAACAAAAGCATCATCCCGCGCCGCGTATCCAAACAGCATCGCATTAGCGGCGGCGGCGCCCATCGCCGGCCACCTCGTAAGTCACGCAGCGGGCGGTGGCTGAGGGAGAGGTGAGCTTGGGAGTCATGGCCGGGGGAGCCTCCACGACCATCAGCATGGAGCGAGGAAGGTGTGGGAGGGGGACGGGGAATACGGCAGGAAGGAATGTGGCAAGGAGGAACGTTGGCGAACAGCTGGCAACGAGAGCGTGAGGGCGATGACAGAGGAAAGGGCGGAGGCGAATCCGGAGGTGAAGGCGGGGGCGTAGACGGGGGAGAGGGCGGGTGGATGGCGGGGCGAAGGCGAGGGCGAAGGCGGGAGCGAGGGCAGGAGCGAGGGCAGGAGCGAGGGCAGGAGCGAGGGCGGGGGCGATGACAGAGGAAAGGGCAGGGGCGGGGGCGAGAGCGGGGGCGAGAGCGGGGGCGAGTACGGGGGCGAAGGCGGGGAGAGGGGAATGGAAGATGGCGTGGCGAGGAGCGGGGCGGTCGCGAAGAGAGTCCGTGACCGCAAGAGTGAGGGCCCTGCGAGGCAGGGTGCGGGGTTCATTAGAGGGCGCCACTGCCGCCATCTGACGGTGACCGCTTGAACGAGGGCGTTGGGACTGGAGCCCCGATTAGGAGTGCGGGTGCGGGGAGGGGCGGGTGCGGATCTGGGGCTGCGCGAGATAAGCCGCGACGCGGGACTTTTGCATTTAGGTCGCGCGCAGCCTGCTCCCTTCCCGCATAAACGGCGCCGTTACGTAGGAGCGTCCGATAAAAACGCGCAGGCTCCGCGTACGCGTGAGCCGGGTGGGCGTGGGGCGGGGAGGGGCGGGGAGGGGCGAGGAGGGGCGGGGAGGGGCGGGGAGGGGCGGGGAGGGGCGGGGAGGGGCGGGGAGGGGCGGGGAGGGGCGGGGAGGGGCGGGGCGGGGAGGGGCGGGGCGGGGCGGGGCAGGGAGGGGCAAAGCGGGGCGGTGAGAGCAGGGTGCGAGGGCAAGAGGGCTGAATGGCCGCGGGGCAGCGCTCGCTGCTCCGCGCGCAAAAGAGGTTCTCTTCTTTCACTGTGATTGAATATCAGCCCACTATGTACAACTTATACCACATTCATATACTGCTTCTTAATTACCTCTTTAATAAATCAGTATTACTATTTGTGTTGAATTAATTAAGACTTGCTAGAAAAATCTTTGAGTACACCATTTTAGAGTTTTTATTGATAAACGACTCAATGCCGCTCGTGATGGTCTTAAATCTCGTTGCAGGAGATTTTCAATTCAACAATAGAATATTACAAGAAAGAATGCGGAGGCGGGAATGGAAAACGGGAAATTCCCTATTTCTATTCAGAAAACGTTTCTTCTGCAGGACAGAGGATATACTAAACCATCCCAAACTGTAATGAAGTGTTGTATTTATGTACAAGAAATGTCATTTCAAGCACTGAGTTAGTTGATAGGGCAATATTAATGAGTGGTTTACACCTGTGTGTTGCAGCTACCGTACGTGCATGAAGTGTTGTATTTATACACAAAAATTGTCTTTGCATGCACTGAGTTAGTTGAGAACACAATATTAAACAGTGCGTTTCGCTATGTGTTGCAGCTGCCGTACGTGCTGGCCATCGACTACAACAACCACGACGCCATGCTGCCGCCGCAGGTGAACATCTCGAGCCGCGGAGTCATCCCAACACGCGTGCAGACCTTCAGGTGAGCGCACCCCGCCACTACCCCCCCTGGCCTCGCATTTCGTTCAGAGCCTTCAGCAATGCTCTGCAGAGAGCAAAATGGTGAATATTCATGGCTTTCGGTCAAACGGAATCTTCAACTCTTCTCACAAAGACGCGACAATGGTGACTTCACCGCTTAAAGCAATTGGCACTTGAAAACGGAAAAGATCAATGAGGAAATAAAATATTCCAAGGCTCATTGAATTTACTTTTGCGATAAATATTTATTATTTGTGTTGATATCTACATGCAAGGAAGGTATTTACTTCCATTTTGAAGAAAAAAGTAAGAGAATCGTTCGAGTCAATACTAACAGACAATGATATTTAATTCGTGAGTTACACTATTAAACTATATAAATGAAAGACAATAATATTTTAAAGACCCAAATATTTTTTACTTATCAGATTGAAGTCTTTGTATTGTATGATAATATCGATGTTATAATTCTACAAATTATAAAATGGAATCAAAAAGGAAATATGAGGTCTTTCCAAATAAACTACACACTTCATGTTTCGCATATTTTTAAAGCCTTTAACTTATTCACTGTGGTAGTTATTTGAACGCATCTCTGACTACAGAAAACAATGCTACAACTACACAACAAAACAGCACCAAATGCCAAAAACTTCCTGCCCTTAAGAAAATCTGCCTACTTTGCCTTATGTGAATGTTTCTGCAACGTTTCTCTGATCCCTCCTCGCCACTTCCATCACACGACGCCTCCCCCCCCCACCAGGGCACGAACACAGACCCCGCACTCTTCAGCAAAATTTTCTGCGAACTGTGGGAAGGGCGGGGCGAGGCGGGGCGGGGCGAGGCGGGGCGAGGCGGGGCGAAGCGGAGCTGGGCGGGGCTGGGTGGGGCTGGGCGGGGCTGGGCTAGGCTGAGCGGGGATGAGCGGTGATGAGCGGGGATGAACAGGGATGGGCGGGGATGGGCGGCGCGGAGCTGGGCTGGGAGGGGCGGGATGGCGCGGCGCGAGACGAGGTGGGGCGGGGCGGGACGGAGCGGAGAGAGAGAGGTTGAGGGGCGGGGCCGGCGAAGTATACTTCCGTCCCAGAGTGGTAAGCGCGCTATGAGAAAGCGCGGGGATTTCGCCACGGCACGGTGGTGGAGAGGAAGGGCAAAGGAACCGGGAAAGACGAAGGGGGATGGGCAAGCGGGGACCTTATCCCCCCGGAATCACATCGCAGCGACGCCCGCGACCCCACGCTCCATCCCGACACGCCCCGCCCCGCCCCTCTCGGGTAATCCTGTGTCCGGGAAAAATCGCCCCGAAACACGTCCTCTGAAGGAGCCATTAAAAATTTAAACACGTGTAACAGGCGCATCGATTTTTTTTCTGCGGCGCGTGGTCGCCCGGGGCAGAAGGCGGCAGCGGAAAGCGAGGTGGGGGTGGGGCGGGGCGGGCGAGGACGCCGAGGCGGAGGCGTGGGCGGAGATGTGGCACGCGGCTTAAAGAGGAGCTTCGGTGGAATCCTGTCTCGTCCCTTCCCGTCCGACAACTTTGCACCCCTGTGACACAGCTGCCGCCCGAACATTGCGCTAAATCTCCCCTTTCGCTCTCTTGGACTGAAGCCAGTTGTTCCTACCATGGCACTGCACCAAGCCATACAACAGCACAAACAGAACTCTGACGTTCATACAGCCATTTATTCGGTATTTCAATTTCTAATCCTAATAAGAATAACTCATTAATCTGATTATCTCAGAAAATCAGCCAATTTGAAGTGCGAAAAGAGCTGCGAGCGTCGAGTCACATTTTTGCGAGTACTTATTTACTTCTTTTCATAATAAAATATAACTACATACAAATTGGCAAAAGAATACTGTCCCAGATCACATTCTTAAAATAATTTATAAAATTTAACACCTAGAAATAAGAAGAAAAAAATAATACAAGAACGGCATTAGAAAATACTTTTTTCACTGTTCATTAGAAATGTGACCCAAACGAACAATATTACAAGCACAAGAAATTAATTTAAAAAATGCCAAAATTGTAAAGATGGTTTCTCTATAAATACTTAATTTATCATCAATTTTATCAAATAATCTTTCACTACAATACACATTCCAATCTTTTCAAAAGATATTAAAAATTATTATGTTGAACCATTCAAATAACTACTAATGTCATATTGAAATAATATATTAGCCCGTTCCTGTCATCTGCTATTTTCGTTTATTCTGAAATTTCCTTTCGTGTCCTACCGAGGTCTTTAGCTTCGTTTCAAAATAAACCCGAACAAACGAAAAAATTATAACTTCAAAAATCTGTTGCAGATGACCGGTTACGTGAATTCTCTAATTCGTGTTTCTTAAAATTTTCTGCAAAAACCTTCATGTGATAAAAACCTTCAGAAGATATTACAGAAAATCAGAGTACATTTTAATAGGACACGTTTTGTTCAAGGAATCCTACTACACGTGCATCTAAAGTACAAATCTTTACAACTAAAAATTGTCCGTAAAGTTTTTCGTAGCTCCAGAATATCTCAAGTCAAGGACCCTCTGTGATTTTTACGCCGTCCGTGTTCACACGTTGCTCCTGGGCGGGTGCCTGGCTTTGGGTGCTTTGACGGGCGCCACGGTCTTTCCGCGCTCGTCTCCATTGGCGACAGCGCCTCTTCCGTACCCCCTCCCCAGCTTCGCTGACCGCCCCTCCCTCGCCGCCTGCCGAGTAATAGAACCGCGGAAAAGGCGAGCAGGCGGCGCCGCTGGCGCAACTCGCCACGGCCTTGCGCAGCCCCTGCCGTTCATCCGCCCGCTTGCTCCGAACGCAGGCGCGGAATTTTAAATCAAACTTCGCTAGAAAGACTCGAATTGGACATCGTTATTGAAAAATATATACAAGGGTGAAAAGGGTACAAGGGTGAGAACTGCTGTTCTTATCAAAGTACTACTTTGGAGTTATAGAACTGAAAATATCACTTTTAGGAAGAAAGAAATATTAGTAATACTTTCACAATGTTTATAATCCACCTAAATTCTGGAAAAAAATGTTTTTATTCACATTCTTTGTAAATGCCGTGATAGAATTGTTTAATTTTCAAAAAGATATGAAAATGTGTGTGATTTTTGGAAGCATGTGTGATGTAGGAAGAACGTGAATATAAGTGTAAAATAGTCAAATTTGCGTACGAATGTGACCAAATGGTATTAACGAGATTGCTTAGTGCTCCTACAAATAAACGTGGAAGAGATCGATTCACTGCGAAAACCAGCGGCGACCGTCCTTCTGAAACGAGACGTACCTTCACCACCCCGAATGCGTGTGAGTCAACGCGCGTTCCCGGGGCTCGCCCGGGGCCTGGCCGTCCGATAGGGCCCTCCGTCACCCGGCGAGAGCCGTCCGCCTCCGCGGGCGGCGCAGGGCGCGCTCAGGGACGGCGTCGGGGCCCGGCCGCAGCGCGGCCAGGGCGAACGGCGGATGAAGCAGGGCGAGACCCGCGCCGCAGGGGAGGAGCATATTCAGGTGGAAAACATTCAGTCGGTGCCGCCCCGCCCCGCCCCGCCCCGCCGGTCGCACAGGAAATGAGAAGCAGCGCGCGCGGGGAAGAAGAGCAGTGAGACGAAAGAACGAACGGGGCGGGCGGACGTTGAAGCGGTGGGAGAGTGCGCGGCTGCATGGAGGAATAATCGTAAACGGGGCGGCCCAGCGGAAGAGGCCGAGGGCGGGGGCGGGGGCGAGCGCACAGGGGCGTGAACCGCGCCCGCAGGGGTGCGAAGAGGGCGGCCCTCGCCGCGATAATTGCGAGGTGCCGCCGCCCTGCGCCGCGCCGCGCCGCCCCAATTCAATTACCGGTGGCGCCTGGGCGCGCGGCGACCGCTGGGCAAACGCGAAGGGTTATCGCCCGCCGCGCCCCGCCCGCCCTCGCCGCCGCCGTCGCGCGCCGCCGCGCCCGTTGTGCCGCGGGATTGAATGTCAAGCCGCGAGGGCCGCGGGCGGCGCGGAGGCGAGCGCTGGGAGCGCGCGTGAAGAGAGTTGAGGAGGAGGCGGCGGCGGCGGCGGCGGCAGCGACGACGGCAATGGCACTAGTGGGGACTTGGCGGCGGGGTGCGCCAGGAGCGGAGGGGGCGCCGTTGGGGCGGTGGTGGCGGGGACAGTGGCGGCAGCGGGGGAGGCGGCGGGGGGCGGCAGCGAGGGTGGAGGTGGGGGCGGGAGCTGGTGCGGCGGAGGTTGAGGTGGCTGGGAGGGCGATGTCGGGCGCTGTGTTTGCCTGAGCGTCGCCGTCGCCGCGTAAGCCCGCGCCATGCCGCCTCCGGGGACGGGCGGATTTTAACGCGTTTCGCCCCACGCCCTTCGGTGGCTCACGGGGCTCCCACGGAGCAAATGGCGCCTTCCTTCGCCTGCCTCCCAGCGCACACTCCTCTCGTATTCATACTTTTCCTTCACATTTGTCGTACACCTCTCAACCTGACGTAGCAATGTTTTGTATAAATCGCTCATTTTCACATCAAATTTATCGGTTTTACCTAGAAAGTAATTTCAAAAGGAAAGTACTTTCTTCGAATTCAAACCAAGATAAACACAAATTGATATGACAGAAAAATATCCCTAAATTGCGCCGCAGTGAGACGAAATTCTATTTTCTCTAAAGATATTCAACAACGCCTGTTTCCGGGTACTACGTAAATGAACACTCAGGTACATCAGAGACGCTTCTAGTCTATTTCTTTAGTTTCTGGTATACTACTGGTAATATAGAAAACGTAGTTTATTGAGAATGTTGCAGGAAAATGCGCCGATTTTTTAAAACAAAATTTTGTTGTGTACTCACATGTTTTAACAGAAAGAGACACATTGTGTCCCCCTGATACCAAAAACGTGGATTTTTCTGGCTCCTGTACATAGTAGTTTACTTTGTCGCGTAGAGCAATTAAAATCCAAATTGTGGCGGCTATTTACACAGAAAAAGTTTTTTTTTACAACCCCGATAAAACACAATTTTCTCAGTTTAAATACTATAGAAAAACTGAACTATTTTGTTACCTGCGATGATCTGTAAACATTATAATCTACTACATTGTCTATAATGTTATTTGATTAGAAGAAAGTTGTAATTATTGAATGCGAGGTTGAAATTTTTCGTCGCTAAGGAAATTTCCAAACATTGTTGCTATGTTAAGAATGTTATTTAATGTCATAGAGATACGTAATTCAGAGTTTCATCACATATTATTGGCCATGTTTGCATACAAAATCTCAATTTTCTCATAGAATGATTTACAAGACACTAGATAATACAAACTGAGTGTTTTGTTTTAACAGTTTGATAAAAAGACATTTTTAGACGATGGATAAATTATTAACTAGAAGTACCACATAACTTGCAATATAATTATTATTATTGATTTAAATAACCGTTACAATACAAAGTCTATGGTAAGTTGTAGCACAACGTTTAGGTAACAGAAAATTCACAAAACGATTTTTTGTCTAAAAATCAGCACTTCTTACAGCAGCATTTCATAAACTTTTTTTTCCGCTTAGTAAATTAGGCAAAAAACTATACATTTTAATTTTTTTTAAATTTAAAACGATTCTACTTGTCGTCCCCACGCTCCAGTAATGTTTGTTGATAACTGCATTTCGGTATTCGAATACTTAAGAAGTTATTGCTGGTGCTTCCATAGCTGTCGGGACACCTGAAGAATATGTGAATAATAATATATATGTATTGTGCTGAATGTGTAAATAATAATATATAAAAAAATAATAAGAACAATTCAGCTCATATAAATCATTATACGCTTGAAAACCTGCTTTCTGAAAAGGGTCAATAATACAAAAGGAAGGTGCGATGTTGCATTCTTAAGATTTGCGGCTTCCAAGTGAAGAGCCACGGCGTCCGCGTCTGAGGTTCAAAATGAGCGATTGTGCCGCAGCATCTTGGCTCGGGGAATCCCCCTTGAAAATCCCTCGACTGCCAGGAGGTTCTGGTGGAGGGAGGGGGACGCCGACGGTCCTCTCGGCGCGAGAGCGCCCCCTCCCAACCCATCCACCCCCACTCCCACTCCCCCACCGCCTGTGCCACCATCCGCGTCTAGCAGGCCACTCGGGCGTCGAACATTCAGTTTTGTGTGGCACGATGTAGGAAAGGTAATGGATATTAACTAAGAAGAAAGGGAAAATGCTTCAAATTCCATCTCTCACTCGAGCACAGTTAAGAACACGGAAAACATATAAAGCACTTTTCTCAAAAAATACTTCGTACACAGTCTCTGAAAACATACTGACGTGCGAAATTCGTAGCTTTTAACCCTGAAAATTTCTTTAGTTACAGTATACTTAAGTCCGAAGATTCTGAAATTTGAATGTGGATCAATTTATTACTTTATTCGTTCAAATTCTGTAAATTATATTTTAATAAATAAATTTATACTTCGTTTGCTATCAGATTCATTGGGGTTTCAACATTTCTATTAGTTTTGAAAATGTTCCATGATGTTTTACCTTACGTTTGAGGTGTCAACAAGTGACCTCGAATATCGGTAGTAAATTACGGTTAAACTTTATTTTCAACTGTAACTTCGCACATATGTCAGGATGAAGGTCTATTACTTTTGTTACACAGATGATTAACACTGATGTAGTTGGAGAAGGGATACAAGCAATTTTGTAACCGAAAATCGATTTGCATATATGGATGGAGGTATTTGACACACATAACTCTATTTGATTAAAACGTTTTGAGCCGAAACGTGGGAAATATGTCAAGAGTAAGATGCCGTTGTACCGTTCCGGAGATTAAGATATTTAATTTTTTTAAGATACTTTGCATGAAGCCCCTATGACTTTTTCAACAATTTCTAGAAAATGGTTGAAACATGTTTTTTTTTATTTTTTGCTCGAATAGATATAGGAGCATTTTTAAGATATAGTTCCGGTTTTCATGAAAAACCTCTGATATTTAGAAAATAGCAAAAATCATCATATTTAAAACACTAAGGATTTTCGTTTAGAAAGAAGTTTTAACTCTCCACTGAACTTTTAATGATTTTTTGCTTTAAATGAAAGGTATTGGACCTCAGATCATTTCGCTTCCCACTTTCCCAACTTTCCAAAAATTAGTTAACCATATTGATTTCTGTGGCTTCGATATTTTAAATGTACCTTCATACATTTTAGATCTTTATATGATATCATTCACTTTTCTTTAAATTGAGCAATTGCTGAGTAATATCACTAAGAAGAGGAAAGTTTGGGTAGGCCCCACATTTATACTTGTTTTACATTTACATGTCACGAATGAAAATGTATCTTGAAAAACAAATGTTTCTGAACAACCATTCTCTTACGTTTCCTTCTTGAACAATTTTGTCTTTATTTATTTCCAGCCACATTCTCCAAAAGGCGATGCTTCGAAAATTTCTCGCCCCGGTATTCAGCAACTAGAATGGCATACATAACTCAATCGCACAGAGCTGAGAGAAGCTTAGATGACTTAGAGAAGATAGGGACAGATTGCCGAAGAGCAACAAACTACTAGACACAAATGAAACAAAACGTAGGAAACGGTAAAACATGGAAAGGGAAACGCCTTCACCTCTGCCTCAGAGCGCGCTGTTTCCTCACATATTGTAGCGAATGCAAGGGGATGTGGCGGGGGGTGGATTTGTTGGCAGCAGTGGAGGCGTCCGAGGCAAGGCTGCACCACGACCTACGGACGCGCAGCCACAGTCGCCATTTGACTTGGAGATTTATGAAAATTTAATTTGCGATGGAAACCTCCGGGACTTGGCGCCGCCGACGCCGAAGAAGTCGAAAATACAGCAAAAAATCAAGGCAAATCTGGGATTGGTGTTTGGTATTCTCGCGTCAACTTTTTCCTCCTGCGGCGACGCAGCGTGGCGGATGGGTGAAGGGGGTAGAGTTGAGTGGAAGGGGCGGATAGTGTAGGACGAGGAGAGGTGTGACGGGGAGCGGGTAGGGAAGGTAGGATTGGCGGGGCGGGAGGGTTGAGGCGGGAAGGGTGGGTAGAGCGGGTACGGGACGGTGTGGGGCGGGGCTAGGGCGGGACTGGGGAGGGGCTGGAGCGGGGATGGTGCGGGGAGGGGCGGGGTGGGGCGGTGTTGGGCCGGTGTGGGACGGGGGTGGGGCAGAAATGACCGGGGTGGCGGGGAGTGGATAGGAGAGGCGGAGAAGCGGAGGGGGGCTGGGCGGGGTGGAGCGGGGCGGAGCAGGCCGAGGTGGGGCGTGGCGGGACCAGGGTGGCGAGAGGGGCGGAGGGGGCAGGGGAGGCGGCCGGCCGTGACAGCTGCTGCTGTAAGCGTCGGCAAGAAGAAGCAGAGCTTGCTTGCAGCGCTCCGCAGGATATGGAATGCTGCAGAATATAACGGAATGACCTAGAAAAGAAACTCTCTCAAATGTGCAGACGGAATACGAGATGAAAACACAATGAAATCTACTGTAATTGAATTGAGCTGCGTTCTATTAATCCCAATACACTGCCAGTTTGATTGTAATGCAAAATAAAGTAATAACGTAGGTTGTCGGATTTCAACGCTCGAAACATTTTTAATCTAAGCAGGACAGGACTTAAAATTTTCATTGATTTTTTTATTATATGAATGAAATTCCGTGTTCGAATCATTGTACCTGTAAAAAGAGTTGCATTAACAAAACTATTTATGAATGGAAGGATCGCAGGAAAGAGTTGTAAAATAGATTGTAAACTATGTTATTTAACTCATAGTTAAAAACGTATTTTTATTAATTCTATCAAAAAGGAGCAACTACTGAATGTATTCCTATGTCGCAAATTAGAGTTCTAAAATAAATATAACATAATTACATCGTTTATTATCTGAATTTCTTAGGAGATAATACTCTCGTATCGCAATCGCAATGACACGTGCGGAAGTAAAGTATATTAGTATTTTTAAAAAGGGTTTACTTTTATTAGACACAGACGTAATAAATGAACATAAACAAAGACGAAACAAAATCACTAGACGCCTTATTTAATTGTCATTAAACGCATTGTAAAACATACAACACTCAATGCATTACTCACAGCGGTTGTAACTTTAAAATAATTGTCCGTTTCTAAGCTTCCATTAATTAATTGAACCTGTGCATGTGGCGTGTGACGTGGGCAAGCAGAGCCAACCCTGATCGTTAAAATGAATTACACGCTGCCAGCGGACAGTACAGACGGGCCCCCCAAGTATAAACTTGGCCATTCCCTTATCACTCCACTCCGACAAAATCGAAGCGAGCTTCCCTCGAGCAACTCTTCGCCCACGGAAGCAGCGCCGAGGCCCCTCCCGGGCGGCGCACAATTACAAGAGGCAAAACTTGCAAGCGGAAGAGCCTTTCCAAGTGCGGAGGCCAATGCATCAGCCAGGCGGCGAAGAGGGGCGCCCTCTGGCGGTGCCGGTGCTGGCCTGGCGACGACACATGGCCAACGCCCCCGCGCGCCGCCCCCGCGCCGCCCCGTCACAGACCTCTAGCCACGCGCGGTCCGCCACCGCGCCCTCATCGCCCCACCCCGCCCCGCCTTCCCGGCGCCATATTTTAAAGCGCGCGGCGCGGCGCGGGGTTGGGCTGGGCGGGGCGGGGCGCGTGGGTGCGGCGACGAAGGTCGTCCATTAGTCGGCGGCGGCCGGCGCTGGACATTGTCCCGTAATAAAGTGTCGCCCGGGGGGATTGTCGCATTGTGGCGGCCGCGCGGCCTAACGTGGCGGCCGCGCGGCCTAACGTCGCGCCGCACAAAAGCCGCCGCCGCCGCCGCCCCCGTCGCCACGCGGCGTCAGCGCGCGGTAATTGGAGCGGAGGGGGCGGGGCAGACGGGGACCTGGGCGAGAGCGGGGGCGGCAGGGGTGGGCAGCGGCCGGTCGCCCTTGCGGACGCCGCAAGACAAACAAAACCGCGGCCGCTTCCTCCCGACTTCCCGCGATGAGTAGTGCCGCCCCCCACTGGGAACGCGAAGGCGATGGAGCGACGACGGGCATCGACTCAAACGCCAACTTTTGTTCCCCATCATTCCAACATTCAATATTTTGGGCCAATATACAATTTTACATTTATGTTACGCACGGGTTTGAGTTGTGTACCATCTACTTTAAAATCTCGTTTACTAAGCTGGTTGAACACATCTCCAATTTTTTTTTTTCAACTCGTATTATATCAAGAGTTTCAAGCAACTAAATTTGCCAAAACCTGAAATCGGATGTCTATGTCGTATCATTCCGCTAAAGTAAATCTTAATTTGTGTTTAAATACTTGCCATTTGAAATAAATTAGCAACTGAAATGTAATCACAATGCTGCAGAATTAAAAAAATATTTTTCTTTCAATTTTCGTGTTTTGCAGCGTCTTGAAACGTACCGGTGACTCCATGCACGAGACCATCAACATCCTGCTCAGCATTCTAATCATATACTTGTGTGCATTTGTTTCTGAGATTAATAAGTAACATGATTTTTACCTATACTCTAAGAAAGACAAAGGGTGTATATACATACACCTAATGGAATTGTGTATCCCTTTATTTTTTGGGGGGTAATTGGTTTGGTCTAAATGTCAAGAGAGAATAAATATTGGCGGAGCGAGTTTTGCATTCCAACCGCAATCCCTTACATCCAGCCTCATCCGTTCCTCTTACTTCCTCGCATTTCCGAATCCGTTTCTCTTATATTCACTGACGATACCAGAAGCACAAAACGGTTCGCCAACATCACCTAAAAATGGAACAATCTACAGCGATGAAAATATGATGCGCCGATTGTAAGTTCTTTCACAACCATTATAAAACTTGTATAAAATCCTAAACTGAATTAAAATTGGAAGTTCAATTAAATAATTTTAATTTATTTTCAAAAAACCTTATAAATAAAAAACTATTGTAAAAATTTCAAATCTGGTGCATTTCAGGAATCTTTGTGTTGCATAACATTTATCACCAACACTTCCTCGTGGGCAAAAGGAGTACTCAATTCTACATCTGGTTAACCATTGTTGTACATTATGGGACAGTGACAACGCGTCTCATAACTAAACCAGTTGGGAGGCCTGAAAAATGAACCTCCTTTCTTCCATAAGAGCAATCCTAGTATAAAACTCTTCTCCCACAGGGTTGTCAATTTGACCCTACATTCATAGTAAAACGTTTTGATTCAAACAACCAGTAATGTAATGATATCTCTACAACGCCTATAACTGTCGTTTTAAAAAATTATCCATTGAGTAAACGATGCGAACATGTAACGATGCAGGGGCCGGCGCGGAGCAGCCCAAGGGCGTGGCGTGGGCGGGGCGTGCGATCGCAGCACAATGACACTCGGCCAATGCAAATACGCTTCTTTTCATTGCCGTTGCTAAAAGCAAAACATTAACAGCGTTCACACCACCTATCAAATTATGATGCGGACGCTCGTCACACATACGTCATTGTTTTGCGAATAAGTAAACAATTGCCCCTCACGCGAGAAAAAGGTCATGCGCAAACACGCCCTGCGGTCGGGACTGTTAAATGTTGCGAACGCGCGATAGCAGCGCTCGTGGCGGCCGCGAGTCGATCTTCCACACTTATCTCTAGGGCCACTTCACCTTCTAGCACATTCACAAAGTAAACTACATATTATTGTTTTTAGTAATAATTGCTACTATTATTATTTCAATTGTGTATTGTTTAGATTTCAATAAGCAAAGGGTAGTCGAAATCAAATACCACTCTTGCACAGACATATTTATTGTAATGTAAATAAGGGTGAAAGTTTTTTCGAAATCAAACAGTATAATGCGAAAAAAAGTAATGAAACTATTGTCTAATAAAGAAATAGACTTCCCGCGTGATGTTTGGTACAAATACTGAAGTCCCCAGATGTTAACAGATGGTAACAGGTTAATTTGAGAGCTAGGAATGCGGTTTGATTTTTTCACAGAACGTCGCCCTTGGCGGCTTTTCTACCTACTTTAATATGAAATATACAGCTGAAACAGGACTTATCGTACTCGAAGAGGAAAAATATAATGCTTCAGAAAAAAAGGTATTGATCTTCATATCAAAAGAAATAGCTCAGGTTTTGAGAGAAATTGGCTTTTTGGGGTTGAGTTGAAATTTACTAGATTACTATTTACTAAATTTATTAGATACAATACACACTGTATAAGGTCATCAGCTATCATATCAACATCTAGGTCATTAGCAATCACTATTGGATTTAAGTTATGGTAACTATGAAGATGATATGGTGATGCTGGGGGTGAAAGGACGAACACGAATAAAACCATGCCCCAGGCAGGACTCAAACCCACGATCCTTCCGCCCTACAATAAATTTAGAGGCATAAACGCGTCAAATATTCAATGATTTTTTGGAACGCGTACTATATAAAACTTGAACGCTATATTTTCTTAGGTTTTTCATGCATAATTTGCGATAATTTGTATGATTATTTCATTTTGTAAGATTCATTCGTGATCTGATCGTTATGGTCGGCAGATTACCACAATGAATATGTAAAACTAAGGGTCAATCAATATTCCAAACATTAAAGATATTTATTACTTAAAAAATGAGAACATTTCCGTTAGCGCATTAGTCACAGAAACTACGTTCAGAAAAGGTGTTTGGTGTACGAAGGAAATGTTGAATTACTCTGAGTTTTGCTTACTGTGGGGTACTAAGGCGTTTTATATGGCCAACATTTTTCCAATAATAAACAGCGAAGATAAGAACTAGTTTCTATGCAGGATTATTATTCTACGCATGATATAGTACATCATGAAACGATGATAAAATTATGGGTACTCATACACGAGTGTGTATTAGTACCCATTACATCGATTTTTATACGATACGTTTAAACATTTACAACATTAATTTAAACATTTACATTGAATCGTTTCGTGGCTGTTGAAATGCATGATTCAGCCAAGGCCATCTAGCGGACAGCTCCCTCCCTACCCTACCCTTCCGCAGGTAACTTTGGTTTACTGCGCTACTGGATCTAATTTATTTTAAATAATATTCTTCGTAAACAATTACTACTGATAAAATAAATTAAAACTGACAATCATACTATAATATTAAATGCAATTTTAATATACACAATCGAACGAAACATTTTGTACAACGATTCTCAATAATTAGATCTCAATACTTTGTTTTGTAAACTTTTCTGCGATATGTCAAGAACCTGTATCATAATGAAATATGTATCGCAATGATTATCATTATGCAACGTGTTGCAGCCATCAAATGACAGCATTACTCAATGGGAGTAGGTAAAATTAATGATAAGATTTACCGTTCTCACTACGCAGAGTGGATCATCAGTGTGCTTGATATTGTTCTCATGGCGAATATCGAGCTGAATTCCATCAGACTGGAAGTGTGTCGTAAAAGTCGCCTTCTCGCCATCCGTGGAGAGCGTACACTCTGTGGAGGCCGCAACGGTAGGCGGTTATGAAAACACGGAATAACACAGCGCGTCAACAAGTGCCGTTCAAACAGCGCGCGCAAACACTGCGTAATTAGCTCGGCGTGGGAGAGGAGAGAGAGGACAGTAGCTCGTGGTCAATAGTTGCACATGCGCGATTATCCGCTGCGTTGCATTGCGCTCCGCCCCGATATTACGAATCGTTTCCAACGTTTCAAACGCCGTGAAATCGCAAGCGCCATTCTTCCCGACGCACGCGGTGTCGCTGGAAACGTTTTGACACACCACAATGCAAAGAATTATACTGTTATTTTTTTTAAATCTCTGACTGTATAAAATACTTTTGGCATTTACTGGAAGATGTGCATCGCCATCCAAATACCTTCCACATTTTTTGGAAGTACAAATGAGATGCATTTTTGGTGCCGATTATGTAATGAAAATATATTAACTCGCTTATATAAAATGTTCTCAATTAAATATTGGTTTGTTGATGAGTATTGTGGTAGATGTTTAGAAATTGTAATTATTTCTATATCCTCATACCCATGCGCTTTGAAGAAATAAGATAAGAGTTCGCTTGTAAATATTTGCGTAGTTGTTCGTGAAGCTTACACATCTTGGAAAGACATACAAACAGCAAATTATTTTTCTGAACTTGGCTTGCTTAATCATAATTAACAGAATTCGAAAATAGAATACCCCCTTCTACGACAAATCAAATCAAATAATAAAATAAATATTTAAGTTCAATTTGAACATGCAAAAGAATCTCAATAGCCGTCAATATATAGTTCGAAAACAAAGTGTTAGCTATTTAATCAAAATTGATTTATTATGCAATTTTCAATATTTTACTACATGTTATTAGACAAATATAAATTCAATCACTCATTGAAACTTTAACACTTATTTTACTAAAACTTTGCTTACAACAATAAACAGTAATTCCACAATCTATTTTATTTTAAACTTATTCCACAGGAAGTAACATTTAGCATTTTGTTCTCACAGCCCATGCAAATTATATTGTATTACATCGCTTTTAGTAGTGTATCCTATCTATTTGCAGTTGATTGAACATATTAACCAGTCCCCTTAGTAGTTCTGAAAATTAAGCTCAGTTTGAGAATTATAGTTTTGGGAAAGAATATAAGCAACTCTTTCTAAAGCTAAGCAATGATATGAATTAAGTGTGAAACGCAATATTAAGAAATACAATAAACTAACAGCCATGTTGGTAAGTATGGTTTATTAAAATCTAAAATAATTGAAGATCTTCAAGAATTTATCACGGATTGATACGCTTGGTTATATTTTTATTGATTGATTTAATGTTTTTTATATATTAAAGTCAGAAAATATATGCTACCAAAAAGCATGCTGTCCAGTGACTGCTAATGCGCTATTATTAGATAAGTGGAATAAGTTTGTGCTCCCACTCCTTAGTCAACTCGTGTCAATATTCCGGTTGGCATCGGCACATGTCGCACCAAACGCCAGAAGCGTCACAGCTGTCGACTTCGGGCCGTAATTGAGGGCTTCACCGACAGGCGTGTTCCGCGGCGACCTCGCTTTGCCGAACGCCGCCCCCTTCCCCTCCCCAAGGGCTTGACGAGGAACGCGCGACCTCGAGGCGAGACGGAGAGGAGCGAAGCGGAGAGGAGAGGCTGTAGGTACCGCGAGGTTCGGCGGGGGCGGCCGGGGGGCAGGGCGTGTGTTGTGGTCCGGCGGAGTCCGCATACAAACGCGCAACTCGTCCTCTCGTCCGCCCTGCCCCGCCCGCGCTCCATCCATTAGCAACATCAGGCACTTGCCACAACAGTCGGCGCGTGGAAAGCATGCTCGTCGATTCCTCGCCCTTCCGCCCACGCACGCACGCACACAAAGCTCCAGCAGCAGAAGCGAGAGACTCACCGCACTGCCCGCGCCGCCGCCGCCGCCGATCCGACGAACAGCCCCTGCCTCGCCCAGTTGCACGCAGCTGCCACATGTTGGGTCCACTTTCCACCATCATCCTCCTCCCCCACGCAAAATTCAACAAGCAATATCAAGAGCTGTTTGATAATACCTGTTGTTTCGTCTGGCCGATTATGAAACCACAAACGTCTACTCACAATTTTGTCCACGAACACAAGAGCGTTGCCGTGGTATGTTGTCACACGTTTCTAGACATTTAATCGAAACCTACATTTATATAATTAAATATATATCAATGGTACAACAAAATTAACTCATAAAAAAATTGTAGTGCACGTCTTCCTTAGTTCTGGTAATAACGCTTGAATGTATCTTTTTTCACTTCTAGAATGTTACACATTATGTTTCACTAAAATATGTGACAACTCGCAAAATAACGGTGAAATCTTAAATAAACAACGAACTAATTCTCAATAGCACATTCTAGGCGATTAAACCGGTCACTCGCGAGAAGCACTGACGAACTACCGGCAGCTACTGTTGTCGAAACCGGAATGAACTCTCAAAGCCGATTGCTACTTGCTTGACCAATCAGCTTGCGCTACGTTTTCTACGTCATCATTAGAAGTTCAGGACGCCTCAAGATTTTCGTTGCGAATACAAGTGACATTAGTGGCAGCAGCACAGCAGTCACAAGGGAGCCCAGAGAAATACATTATCCACAAGGTCATATTCCTAGCTGGCCGTTGCACACGGAATGAGTTCGCCTTCAAAATACCTTCAAGTAATATCTGGAAAGAAGGCAGCCAACAGACGGAGGTTGACTGAAATGACAGAACTGATTGCCAACATTCAACAAAGCTCCACAAACATTTGTCTAAAAATCAGCTACAAAGACTATCACATAGAATATGTGTATCTATATTACAGACATTCCCAATTTTTTAAACCGTTAACTATCAGAAAATATCGCTTAATAACAGTTAATGATTTCGGGATATAATACATAAGTACAGCAGTGAATAAAAATTATAGAACAAAATTGAGAGAATGTGTAACTCCTGTTTCAATAGTGAAGTAAGACGACATCCATTTAACTAATATTTTTTTACTAATTTGAAAGGAGAAAAACTATCCAAATATTTTTATACATTGAAATGAAAAAATAATTTAAAATGGGACTGAGTAATTTACCATTTAGAATTGGACGAGGAAAATGTATAGCACAAGCAAGAGTAATTTTGCATGAATTGATTGAACAATAAGGGCTCGTTCAAAATATACGTTGGCAGAATAGTAATTTTTACCTCCTATTCCTTTTTCACACGAGTTCGTAGCAAATATATTCTACATTGTATGCACTCTCCGAATTGCACGCAACATCGAGAACCCGTTCTTTATTTCTGAAGTGCAAAACTGTACTACGAAGTGAATAATAACTTACCGGAGTCAATAGGAAAGAACATAATTAGCTTCCTATAACGTATTATTTCCTTGAACAGGTTTCATTACAAATATTTTTACTGTGTATTTTACCAATTTGACTTCTGAAGATTCATCGGTTCTTTAGTATACGTAGTACGTACTACATACACTTTTCAATTACTTCCCTCCCCTGTATCGAACAATTTCATGACAACCCGCTCCCCGACAGCGTGTGCGTATTTCTAGAATGAGACCACCGTGGCGCCACGAGTGTGCTACAGGCCCCGTGCTACTTCTGTTCATCACCTCCAGCGGCGGAAGTGAAGTATTTCAGGGAGTAAAGACCGCCCCGCGGAAAGGGCGAGTAAGCAGGGAGAAAGCCTCGCGGGGCGCAGCTGTGTATCACGCGCATTGCCTTCACTCCTCGCCCGCCCCGCCCGCCATCAAGCCAGAAGTGGGAGAGGGGAGGGGCGGGGAGAGAAGTGCGCGGTGGAATGGCATGCGAGTGGGGGGAAGGAGAGAGGGGAGGGGAAACGCCCGCCCCGGCGAGCCTTGGCCTTCGGATAAAGGGGCGCGCACAGGCAGCTTCATGCCGCAGGCATACAGTTTGAATACTGCTGGTAGGGCCAGTTAAAGAAAGTCAACTCCGCCGGTTATATTTGTCAATACGTTAGCAATCATTCGTTTATCCAAAAAGCGGCCCTTGGACGGCCAAATTTTCGGCAGTATATTGCACAATATGTTGTATAATAAAATTGCTGGGCCAACCTACACCACACAATGTTTTTACTCGTTAATTCACCGCTGGCACTTTTACAGTCAACTTGCGAAATTATAAGAAAACAGAATCCTGTGTGGCCATTGCATTACTTGTGATTTCAAACAAAAAGGATAATATGAAGCGTTGGTGGATGAATAAGTGGTTCTAAAAAAGAAATGAATTCACTCATAAAAATTAATTAACTGAACTAAGAATGATTTAATGAAACAAGTGATTTTCAAAACTTTCTGCGACTAGACGATGAATTATTTGATGAACAGTTCATAACCGTTGTACCTGAAACCTCTTTTCTATTTATACCAGTAGCCATTTTTATCATTTCACTCTAACATTCTGGGGCAACAACTGACTCAGTATTGCGCAATATTAGCCACAGACGACACAATAATTTCTAGAGTGCACTATAAAAATCAAACTCATTTTGATTGACTCCATATATTGTGCAATCTTTCAATATGTTCTACAGACGTCAATATTATTGTACAATATCCATTATTGTACAATGTATTCACGTATTATACTGCTGGACCACCTACGATGGCCACAAATATCTTGAAAACGGTTTGAGATATCGAGATGCTGTTTGCGCCATGTTGTGGCAGATGCTGAGGCAAATAACATACCCAAATTTCGTTTTCTTGTTACTACCATACGTAATTTTAGAGATGTTTACACAACTTTGTATTTTTAAATGGTAGTATATATTTTTCTCCAGCATTATAAAATACTTTAAAAATGAAATGCAAGATTATAAATATTGTTAATATTAGAAAATATTTTTGGCAAAAACATTGTATTTAGAATTTGATAAACGCCATGCTGAAGCGTGCAAGGACAGTTGACCTTGCGGACATGTATACGTAAGTCGACGCTCCTCTCTTGCCGGAAAACGAATGTTATGAATTAGTTATAAATTCCTCCATTAACGTTATCTTCTCTTTTGAATTATTTGAACTTGCGACTTAGCAACAGAATTGTTATCAAATTATTAAATAAAAGGAAATAAATATACTGCGTTTTTTACTCGGCGTACACGTGTTTTTTTCTTCTTCCTTGGAATCCTAGGTTCCCCAAATTAAAATTTAATGAAGACATTTAGATACATATTTCCGCTGAAATCTTTGTCATTTCGAACACTCCTTCTTCCTTGCGCATGTAGAACTTATGAAAGCCCAAAACCGAGGTCATTTGCATTTCCAGGAAGAGCATACGAAGTCCCGTAATGGGCGAAATTCCTCGTTTTCCGACCAGGTCCATCGTCTCAGTTATACGATGTCCTTGCGCGCTGCAGCATGGAGTTAACCTAGTTCTAATTGCACTGCTTTCGGAAAAATACTTTTCTAATATTAATAATATTTATATCAGTGCATTTCATTTTTTAAGAACTGTAGAATGCTGGAGGCAAAATATATACGTCCATTTAAAAAACAAAGTTGTGACAATATCTCTAAAATTACATACGTTACTAAAAAGAAAACCAAATATGTTATTTGTCCCTTCTGCAACAACATGGCGCAAACAGCACCTCGATACCTCAAACCGTTTTCAAGATATTTGCGGTGGCCAACTTAGGTGGTCCACTCCGTATATTGACCATCTAGGGGCTACTTAAGTCAAGTAATTTCATGGAAAAACTAACCTTAGAGACGAATTTTCATTTATTTTCGTGGTGAAATTATCTTGGCGCGCGAGGATTACTGAGTATAGGAATTAAATTAAAAAAGAGTAGAGAATAAAAATGAGAATTTATTTCAATGTCCTTATTTGTGAAAGACTAAGTTCTACACAATAGAATATGTTGCGTTCAATGAAAGACTTCATTGGAGGGACTTTCAAGGGATCCAACATTGGGGTGATTCAAGAATGAAAACGCAATTTCCAAGAAATGGAATACGCTCCATATGTATTTTTTTACTATTATCCGGGCACATTTCTCTCCCAAACATATGTAGTTAAAAATATAAAAAAATTCTGATCGAGGATAGATTTAAAAAGAAGGCTGTCGTTCAAAAGTAAATGAAAATTTGTTATCAGACACACACACACACACCGTCGCGGAACATCGCTTTTTACACCCCTCCACATTCCATCAAAACTCAATCCTTCCATCTGGAGAATCCAGCAGAGCAAACGTCTACAATTCCGCGGGGACGAGGCAAACGACAAACCGATCGTGTTACAGCAAACAAACGACGAAGCAGTCGAGATATTCGTGTCACGGGCGTGCGTTGACAGGCGCAGTCGCTGCCGAAGAGACGAGATGGCATCTCATATTCGGCGGAGGCGACGCGAAGTGGAGGCGGCGGCGGCGCGGCGCGAGTTCGACAGCTGCGCCGCAGCGGCGGTGGGGCGGGGAAGGGGGAGGGGGAGGGGGAGGGCGGGAGAGACACGGAGTGGGCGGGGCTGTCAGCGATCGCCCGCGGGGGCGACGGCTGTCACCGCCGGCGCCGATTGAGTTGCCTTGTAAACGTCGGCGCCAGCGCAAGGTGCCTGCACCGCCTCCAACAACACACGCGGAGTTCCCTCAACGCAGGAACCCAAACGGCAGTGGCTTACCATAATAATACTCTAATTTTGTATCACTTTAAAGAATTCATTTGTGTGTGTGTACAGCAATTTGTTTCTTCCTGTTCAACCTACATGTTTTTCAGGGTTTTTAATAATTAATTAATTCTTTTTACAATAACAATTTGAGAGCAGTTTTTAGGGCTAATAATTTTTATTCATGAGAGATGTGGTAATATATTATTAAAAAATAATAATTTTGTTTTAATTTAAATAATATTATTTATATATTTTTGCTTTGAATTTAATTAAACACACCAATTCACCAACAAAACGTTTTCATGGCAAAAAATAAATTAAAATTTTGTGAAGTAAAATATTAATGTTCTCCAAAATGATGAAAATGCTATTCACAGAAAAATGACTCAAATGTAGAATGAATAGCTCTCTATAAAACAGAAGAAACATATTGACAAAATTCTTTACAAATGTGAGACGCTTGCTTATCGAAATGGATTTCGAAATGGTTGAATCACTCAAGGTATTGTTTCAATTATTGTTTTCACTCTCATCGGATGTTTATTTGAGTCGGGTACTGAAAAGACCGAAATCCTCCGTAACACATTAGTACTCGAGCAATAGAAGCCGTTCAAATAAAGAAGCGAGTTCGTTGTTCATAACAATTATCATGATAGTAGAACGAGTTGTCTTATAAACAATTTCCAAATTCATTCAACTGTTGTTCTACTACAGTTACAAGCGATTTGCATTTAGTTCCACAGGCGAGCTCGGCAAAAATAGTCACTACTGCTGCCACGCGGCAGAACATATGAAACACCAGAATGATCACACTTTCTTCTCCTATACACTTCGCCTCCAGGGTGCGTTTCGTAAATTGTTACCGAGCCCGCTCGCATTGTTCGTGTTCCGTCTGATTGCTTCGCACGGTTCCAACCCGCCGCTGGCCTCCGCTCGTGAATCGCGCGAATTCCAAGAAGGGGGTCTGCACGAGCGCTGGGGGCGGCGCGGGAGCGAAGCATCGACGGGCGCGACGCGCTCATCCGAATTTATGGAGCCCTTCCTCTCCCCCTCCCCTCCTCCGGGCCTCCCGCGCCGCGTAAAAAGCGGCGATGCGCGGATTATCCGGCCAACTTAGCAGCGTCGGAGCGCCCGCCCCGCCCGCGTCCGCTTCCGCGTCCAGCCCGACCCACGCCGCTGCGCGCCGGTAATCGCTTTGCAAAAATGCCGTCCAGCGCCTCGCCTCTCCGACCCCGCGGGGCAATGTAGAAACACTGACATCGCGGAGCAAGTTATGGGGAATATTCCCAACTTCTGTCTTTCAGGCCTAGGGGACAGTTCATAGTTTTCTAGTTCACACTGCAAATCCAGTGGTTTGGGGTACCATATTGCGTGTTGACTGCTGTGTAATTAAAATCGTTCTGCTATTTAAACTACAATTCTCTGATACTAAAGATTTCAATTAGAGGCTGCAATAAGAGTTTTTTTATGAATAAATACTATAATAAAGTTTTTTTACGAAAAAATGCTTTTAAACTCCACGCTTCAATGCTGAAATTATTTATTAAGGATAATTTTGCTACTTTTCAATAATGAACTAGTGGAGCTACATCAGCACATACTATCTCTCATTATTAGTAACGTTTGCAATTTCCGGAAATTCGGCGAATTCAACGATAATTAGATCTCGATCTTAAGCGTTCATAAGCGTACTACACAATACTCCAGAAAAACCTATTTAAAAGAGAGGCATTTTTGAGAAAACTGTTTTTAAAGCCTTTATTGTGCGAAAAATACTCAGTTTTTTAAAAAAAGTGCATTAGTCTTTAAATATCTGATTTTTAAGAACACATAAAGAATCTCTACATTCAATATTAAAATTAGGGAAGACACAGAAAACATTTTAAACTTTTCAATCTTCAAATATTCAGAGAATTTAACGAAGATAGGACAAGCGCCATTTTTATCAACCTACTTTGCTCTATCCGGTAAAAAAAAAAATAATTCGTAAATTTGGAGAAATATTTTGAGAACAGTTTGAAAATGCCAATCATGCTTCATGTTAAGTACCCCCTACAATCAAAATAATCGTCTCAAATTCATGGATCTGCAACAATTTCGCCAGTGGCGTCGTTCACAGATGGCCAGTCAGACAGACAAAAAGACACTCAAAGAGATGGACGGTCAGGCAGACGTTTTGCCGTAAACCAATTTTTCGGTGTCAAGGACTCACAAAAAGAGGATCCTGACTTCACAACGGATAAGAGAAAGTTATTTCCTACATACAGGAAAAACACTTGTCCACTCTTTGGCACGAGTGTTGGTCAAAAATAGATATTTATGATTGCAGTATTACAAAACTTTATCTCTATTACAGTATGTAAGTAGTAAAGAGAAAGTAACACTTACGGTGTTACAACAGCTCATACTTCCACGCATTATTTCTAAGTTTTCCAAATTTCGTAAATAGTGAGTTCAATGAAAATGAGACCTGCGGTTTTTCTTCTATACTTGAAAACGTTTAATGAAAAATTGGGTATAGTTTTTAAGAATTTTTGATTAGATGCTGTAATTTCAAGCAAAAATTATGCGAAAACTACTCATTTATTAAAAAAAATTGCATATGACCTTGTTTAGCGGTTTGATTATTTAGAACAGATTTCAACTAACTGAAAAATAGTAAATATCCTTATCATTAAACATTAACTTACCGTCTAAGTGAGTGTCCGTAAAGAAATCGTGCCCTCAAATTTCTTATCCCTCTATCCTGGATACTTCAGTTAAATCGGGCATTGCGGCTAAGCGCCCACTTTTTATTTTTGAGCTCACCACTCGCACCTAAATTTCTTCAGGTGAGATATCGTATATAACTTCATACTGCAACCCAATGAAGCTCAGATTTCAATCAATTTCCATTACACTTCGATTATGATTTTCTTATTAATTTACTTAAATTTAGATTAAACCAGATAGTGGAGCACACTAAAAACTCTTAAAACATTCCTTATCATTTTAACTTTGTCAAGGATTATACGTCTTTCATATTGTTTCCAAATCATATAAAATACAATTCAGAATGTTTCACACATTTTCCAGAACTCGTCACCAAATACATCTTCCCTTTACTGTTCGCTTTTCTTCAGCAGCGTTGATTCAAGACATAGCGAATTCTTCTATTATAAAATAACAAGACCACTAATCCCATGGTACAAAACTGAAGGTGGTAGTAGCAAGTAACTATGCTACGTAAAGGCTCGCATTTGTGTACGTCCATAATTTCAGTAGTCAAATATTCAATGGGAGAATATATTTATAAAACTTCCCTGATTATGAACAACTTCATAAGAGTGCGCTAATAGTTCCCAAAGGGATTGGCGGACAAGAGTAATGTGCTACAGAATTACTTGGGTGTGCAGTGAAAATAGTTTATAGAAAATACGAGCATCATAAACAAGTGTATATGATAAAATATATCATTAATATTATTGATTAAGGTCGATATTATTAAGGCTGGATAATTATATTAATCGTACAAAAAATCAATATTCTGTCAATAATTTTATTCTGTAATTTAAAGTAAATAGTGATCTTTTTTAAACGAGCAGGAAAGATCAATATGGGAAGAAATTGCAGGGTCTGCATCTGAGTGTTTCAAGTTCTATTGCAGACAGGTTTGCGTCTACTCTATGGGCGTGACATATTACTGTGCTTGCTCGCTTGTACTCGCTCGAACTATTCACCTTCGAGCGCCGTAAGCTCGAGTGGCTTGCGCTCGCTAGCAATGGGATGCCCCGCAGATCAGAGAAATGGCCCTCGCGGCTTTGCTTCGCCTGTTGAAGGAGGGGACAAGTCATGAACGGTAACGTTGCAGAACTACGAAAGCAGTATAAATGAGGAACCTTTTAGCGAAAAAAAATCCATTTTATTATACTACATACAAAATACAAGGGAAGTGAACGTGTATGTAATTAATTAATGTTATATACATATCTTTCCGAAATTGTGGATCAAAAGAATGACATTAATTCTTTCCGAATCAATAATGTCTTCTTTTCCTAAAAAAATATTTTTTTCGGCTGCACTTACGTTTCTTTTACTAACTGAATTTGCAGAAGGAATTCAAAATATTCTCTCCACTTCCAACAGCAAAGGGTAAAGTGCACTTTTCTTTCTCACTTTTTCACAATTAGAACTCCTTGTTCAGATGTTTCAACTTCGAGGCATCTCTTGGTTTTACGTTCTGTACTTCAAATCGTGACACACCTCGCGAAGCGTCAGGCACTTGGGTATCTCGGCAGAGCACTTTTAGCTCATGACATCGAGGCAGGAAGCGAACGTCATGGCACTCAAACAAAATCGTCTCGTAACGGATTCTAGCCGCACTGCTTCTACTGAGGACGAACGTCACTAACCAAAAAGATTTGAGAGCCTAAGTAATTAAATTCTCGAGTTTAACTTAAGCTTTAAAGTACGTTTAACGTGGGTCTCTTCCCTGGACAGAAGTACCACTCTCTCGCCACAATATCATTACACTAGCGAAAAAAACAGCTAGGAGTATCACTGATTGCTGGTGTGAACTTCTGTTGTCCATTCGTGGCGCCCCAAATGTTTTTCGCAAAGCAAATATTTGTGTTTATTTCCTTCGTTATGATGCTCCCGCGTCGGAGCAGGCAATGATAATGCCCGCCCTTTCCGCGGCGCGCCCTGTCGCTTCGCGCGTAAACCCCGAAAATATCGCGCGCGCTTATATAGATCCCGCGCGCGCCCCGTGGCGGCCGAGCCATTTTACAGCGCCGCAATAAGCTGCGGAGGCTCAAAATTCTATTGGTGAAGCGGCGCGGCGAGGCGAGGCGGCCGGCGGATACCACCGCCGATGTCCCGCGAGTCATTAACAAGACTAATGACAACAGGGCAGCGGCCCCTCATTGTTATTGTATCGGCCCGCTATTGTTTGCGGGCGGGCGGGCGGGCGCGCCGGGCGGAGAGGGCGAATCGCGTATCCTTTTCAGGAGGAGCTTTTAGCCTAACGATAATTCGGCCGTGCTAACGGCCCGCCCGACAGCGCCGCGGGGGATGGGGAAAGGGGGGCGAAGGGGTGGAGAGGCCCTCGAGGAGAGAGCAATTAACGACGCCCGCCCCCGCCCCCCGCCCCGCCCGAGTGCGCAGCTACCGCTCTCCCGTAGCTGCACCCCGCCCCGCCCCGCCACGCCACGCGCGGACACATAAGGGCCATTGCGGACGATCGGATCAGATGGGAGCACCGCCCCGCACAATTGAAGCGAATGTAATTACATGCGCAACTTTCAATGCGACATGTTTCTGGTATTTCCTACCACCATTGCCAGGGAAGCAATGGGATGTCGTGTGATGTATCAACCACTCTTTATGTTGCAGGTATAATGATGCAATGCTTCCGAACAGGTGTACCAAATGACTACTCTGTCATGTGTACGAACAGAGTCGACCATCCATTCTTCAATTAACACGGTCCACCATCAGTGATTACAGTCACCGATTCCATTAATCACTTCTTACCTGATTCTAGCACCCCGCTTGCCATTTATGTTACAAAGTTACGCCAGTTACGAAAAGTATTAAAAGAACTGAATTTATACTACGTAGGTATATTGCTATAATTATTTCAGCACAAGTCTGCGTGGGTCATAATCATCTGACGTGAAAATATTAATGACCATTACAACTGTGGCACGAGTAACATTTGAATTATTACGTAAATGTAGAGAAGTATTGAATATTTACCAGAAATATTCCAAAAAGTATCAACAAAAAGCTGCTTACCGAAGTCGCGGACCTCTTCATCAATATCTACTCCGCGCATAAGACATGTTCTCCAAAAGTTTCTTTTCTGATGCACGTATCCGTATCAGCAAATTAAACAAGTGGTGTTGCTGAATGTAATACTAATATAGTAAAATGAGAGGTAAAGGGAAGCAAAGCTGCGAGCGATAAAAACTACGAACAGCCTTTTTTTACCACATTCCATACGAATCCACTCGCAAAGATGAAGTGTTGGCAAAATGTTGCAATTTTGGAACTGCAATTTGGGATACATTGTTCCGGTCTTTGGTAATTTGTGGTCTGCCACAATGCACGATCAAACATTAAAGAATTTACAAATGAGCCCAAATTCTTGAGGATTTGAAACGCGGCGTGGCCGCTGGATTAGCAATCGCTGTAGGATCATCTCCTGGCTGAAAGGATTTTAGACCTTCCCATGGCTTCTCGCAGTGCCGCCTAATTACCTAAGTGCCACGTGCGCCCTCATCGCTTGCGCCCTTCCCCACGGGCAGCCCTCAGGGGCGGAAGCGGCGCTGCTGGAAAGGGCGATGTTCACGGCAGAGCGCCTTGCCATAGCATCGTCGGAAACGAACTCTTCTTTCATGTAGAAAATTATCTGTAATACTAATTTGCAAAACGCGCAGCAATTGGAAGAAAACTGTGCAGCGTCCGGCCATGTGAGAGGTGTCTGCGGTTTATTTAGATATCACCAAACAGGAGGAAAATCCATAAACAATGAAATAGATTCGTAGAAGTAGTTCCACCTGTTCTCATACTGCATAGACTAACTGATTTCTCATTCCCTGTGCCTCACATCTTACTACACAGATGGTGTCATTTGGCAGAAAGATTCTAATAAAGAGACCGCTCGCTATTGGCCCTTATCTGCCTGAATATTTTTTCTACAATTTTCATTACATCATTAAATAATTTTTTAAGTATTTTTCCCTCCAAATTTTGAATTTCACATTCTGACACCTTTTAGGATGTAATGGAAATCAACATGAAGTTTTAATTGCATTTCTGCAACATTTAAAGGTGAAAGTTTGAACTATCTACATAATCGTACAGCGCACCCATACGAGCATGCCAGCCAGCTAAAAGTTAACTATTTGCAATCCCTGTGTTGAGTTGTGGAATAGCAACTTTCTTGGTTGGTCTTGTTTGTATGTAAAGAATAGTTGTACTGTATCTCTACTATATTATTCATTGCAGTATTCGTAAAGACAAGAAGAATGTTTCTGTTAATATATTTAACTTATTGAAGGGCTATATGAGAGTATTTTATGTGTTGATCCTGAGCAGTGTGCCTGCTACAGTTTGGAAAACCATATTGTGTGGTTTTCTTTAGCGTCACTTTTGTTGATGCAGGGCATTAATTATTATTATTATTATTATTATTATTATTATTATTATTATTATTATTATTATTATTATTATTATTATTATTATTGTTGTTGTTGTTGTTGTTGTTATTATTATTGTAATTATAATAATTAAGAAAAGTTTGGAAAAACCAATATAATGATTACTTTTATGAAATTGTAAAAAGAAGTAAATGATCAGGAGGAGAAGAAAATATATGAATAGAGAGGCAGAGAAAAGACGGACAATAAAAAGTTTTAAAAAAATATTGATTGAAACGTGTCTAAGGCCAGGCCAGGCCAGGCAGCGAGCGCTGCCTGCTCTTCACGTCAAGCGGCGGAGAGCGCCGTCAACAGCGCAAGAGACGAGCGGCCGCCTGCCCGTCCAGCCCACGCCGTCTGCAGCAGACGCCCTCCCCACCCCCACCCCCTACAGCGGCCGAGTCAACAGGCCCCTCCTCCTCCTCTTCGTACCTGGCGCGCGCCGCGTAATTGCCCGACTGCCGCCAACTTGGGAGCGCCCGGCGCGGCGTTTGGCTCGGGGCCTGGGGCGGGCAGCTTGCACAGCGCGGCGCTACACCGATAACCAGACGCGGAGGCTCACGAGAGGGCGAGGCGATTCCAAGTTGGCACCTGGCGCGGAAGGAGCGCCGCTCGGCGCCAAGCCGCTTCAGCTCCGCGCGCCCGCCCCCGCATTCAGAGCAGCTCGCACGGCGTTGGGTCGCGAACTTCTTCCAATGGCAAACTTTCTAATATGAACGTAATAGCACATGTAGGGGTCATGGTTGGGAATATTTTCCTCAGTAAGTTTTCCTCCAAATGCTGAGCTACCTTACTACATTTTGCATGTGAAACTCAATAAAGGTTTAACAAACTTCCTTCTAAATATATTCATTGCCCGAAAATTGATAATTTTTAATTTATAATATTTTTTTATTAATTTATTTCCAATATTGGCATGCAGAGAAAAGACTGACCCCCAAACCCCCTTTTTCTTCCAGTAGTGGTCACTTGAAAATTGCAAAATTTTATTCTTGTTTCAGTAATGGCCACTAGATATTTTACCTTCAGAACGTGGTTGAGACACTTAAGTTCAAAAAAGTACCAGATTATATTATATCATCGCTATGTCAATATTAATACAAAGTTTTCAACTCATTCTTTAAATGTAAAAGAATGTACAAGAAAGTTATATTTGTTTCAATCCGCACCCCTAAAAGGGATAAGCTCCAAGTTCTGTAAGACTGATGCAAGTGGAAAGCCTCTAATTCTTATTGTGTAATCTTCCGCTTCCGAAGCTGAGGCCACTTCAACGTGTCTTTACTTAGTAGAAGAAAATAAAATTCTTATTAACGCCCCCAGGGTGTTATAAGGCTTCAAATGATGTAGCGACAACAAACGCCCCAGGGTATTTTGACACCCGAGATTAGTAGAACCAATTAACGCCTTTAACTGGTTCGTACTTAACGTACAAACAATATTTTATTTTTTACCTCATTGCAATGATTTAGATAAACTTATTTACTAATTAACTAGATATTAACTCGACTCAGTTTGTCTTTTTGTATTTCCCTCCCAACATTCCCTTTCATAATTAACTCTCATAGTGATAATGTATTTAGCCTCCGTGGAGAACATGTTGCTTCATTCAACTTTTTTCATATTTCCCTCGTAACCACGATCCTCGTGAGCCAGGCAAGTTATGCAGTATACTGTATATCAGGCTCTGTATCGAAGTCAATAACAAGCAATAAGTAAACAAAAAACAAATTAAATCCCTCAACTTCTATAGGATAACGAAAAAATGTTTCCTTCTCTAAAAAAACATGTTCAATTAATTTTTATAGAAGTAATTCTATAATTACGTCATTACCGTAACATAATACGTAAATTTTTCGGACTGAAATTTTAAAGAAAAACTTCAACTCAAGGCAACAGCATTTCGACAATAACTTGTATATTCATATGTTTCCGCTTTGCCGTGCAGTTTACATGTGCAGTATACTCCAGATTAACTTGTTCAATGAATTTCGTTTGCTGTGGTAAATGCAGGGAATTTGCTCTGTCCCACTGCCATTCATTCAACAGATTAAAGAGATCAGCGGTTAACCAGTACTATACTGTGCACTTTGCCCTCTACATTTCTAATCGATGTAATTGTATTGTAGAGAAAGGAAAAATAAAAAAGTTAAATAAGAGTTCTAACCTGCTAATTATTAAAGGTATTAATTATATTTTCGTTCAAACTGTTGTTTATGTTTGATGATTCGTTCTTATCGTTCCCACGATTACTTTCTCAAATTATTGTTATTAATAAATTAATTAAAAATGTTTAACTCATTGGAGACATAGCATATGAAGGAAGAGTAGAGAAATTGACAAGAATTACACAAACTTAAGAAAGATATTAAAATATTTCTTGCCAGCATTTTTCTTCAGCAAAATAAAGTGTTGATCGAAACCATATTACGAGTACATAGAAAATATGTAAAGAATATTTTCTTCAGGTAGTCTCAATTTCTTTGAACGATACTGTTGTAAGTTATGCAGTCCATGGACGAGATGGAAAACGATCGAAACCTTTTGCCTCATAATACGATTTCACTGTGTAATAGGTTGATGTAGATCGTTAAAACAATACTTCGTCAATAACATTACATTACCATAACATACAACATTCCACTTACAATAACATAACATACAACATTCATTCACCAAAAGGATTCTGCTCTAGATTTTGGTAAGGAATAAAAACGTTACTATCAAATTATGCCATCTATTAATATACAAGACGAAATTATGTATCTATATGCGATGACAAGTGAAAAAAAATAGTTTTTTTTTCAATATTGCCGTTTTTTTCATCATTGATATTATAATATTGTTGTTAAAGATTACATATTGGCGATTTATATTGGGGTAGTTACGATTTATCGACATACTACAGGTTATTTTACATATCTGTCATAATTTTCATTCCAAATATTCTAGCCGATGTTTGCAATTAACAAATTATTTTGTTTGTATTCGCGAGTAATATATTCTGAAAAAAACCTTCGCTCCTGTATATTTTGCAGCTATGACGAAGTATTAGATTAGTATTCCGCCATTTCTGTAACTTGCGATCAATAAACGCGTGCGCAAAGAAAACCGTCGTAGCGCAACAAAGTGTAAGGCGCGTTTTAAATGGTTTTAACGCTTGTTAAACGCGTGCGCATTGCGGCCGTTTGGCGAGTGTGCAGTGCACGTTTCCGCAGCGAATCTGACCGTGATGACTCGAACGCAACACAGGCCTTCCCTCCCTTGTCTGTCTGAGGCGGGGGCGAGGTAGGGCCCTTGGCCGCACGTGGCTGGCCAAGCCCAAGGGCGCACGTGGCGGGGCGGAGCCCGTGCGGCCGCGCACTAACCCTAGCGCCGCTACGCGCCGGAAGCGTGTAATTAGAGCGAGGGCGGGGCGCCCACGCGAGCGGGGGCCGCGGGCGCTATCTCCCAAATTGGCCGCGTTCGGCGCCGGGCGCAGTCGGCGGCGGAGACAGATCGCCGCCCGCGACAACACACCACTCGGCCGCCGGCGCGCTCCAATGCGGGACACGCCACCGCAATTGGTGCTTGTTCAAATAGGTTCCCTGGTAGGATTTCTTCCGCATCCACTGCGTACACTGCCTCTCATTCCGTCATACCACATCACTATCATTATGTTGTTATCAAATAGTTCACTGTTACCTTTCGACCATAGGAGCTACCGCAGACCAGAATACGGAGAAACATATTATCATGAAGTATTACATGCATTAAGTGTGCATAACATACTTAAGAAATAATATCAATGAGTTATACATTAACCATTATGTAGATTTTTGTTAGCTACGAGAAATCGAAGAATATTCACATTCAGTTACTATATCTTGGTGATTCATTTACCTCCTTGAATTAATATTCATCGTCTGAGAAACAGTCGGAATATGCCCATGACACTTTATATTTTATTCTTCAGTGTATTTATTCATAAAATAATATTTATTATTAATATTATTATTATTATTATTATTATTATTATTAGCCATACATCCCAATTTTTGGCAAGATCTCCCACTCTAAAAAAAGTGGGGGGCTCTTACAATTACCATACCTGAGAAGCCAGTTCTAGGGAGAGTTTTTAAAGCCCTTGTACAAACAAACTAGTTTTTAAAGGAATATTTTAAGCAATTAAAATCTACAATGTTAAGTAAAAAGATTATAAGTTTAAAGTTCTCTACATCATTTTCATCAGTGATCACTGCAGTCAGTCCGAAAGTTCACTAAATATTTTGTCATCTTTTATTTACTGTTCACTTCGTGATTTGTTTCCACTCACTTCTATTCCTCGCCTTTCTTGACCATTGGTTACCGGCATGTGTTACGAGTTGGTCGCTCCAACGGGTTTTTGACCCTTCCCATTCCATTCCTCGGGTCCCACACTGTTACTCCGTGAGTCCACCTGTGTGTATCCATCCGCATGATGAGTCCTGCCCATCTCCATTTTATTCTTTTTGCTTCGATCTTGCTATTGATCTTGAGAGACATTTTGGCCAGGAAAAATCAATATTCTGAGATAAAAAGAGCATTTCCACATTTCAGCATTTAAAACAATGCTTTGTAACTAACTGTTTTGTAATTATTAATATGAATTACTTATCTTGTGCCAATTATTTATCAGAAAGGAATTAAGAAACTTTACAGCAACTAATTAATGTCCTATTTAAGTGTTTGATTAAATCTTTATCTACTGATAGTATTAAAATGAAGCTGATTGACTGTTCTATTTATGTAATGTAAACATTTGATAAACACAAAAGTTTCACCGACCTAAATCTTTTGAATCAATTCTTACTCCATATTTTGAACATTTTTGGTTCTTACATGTATACATATTTAGGTATGTATTAATCCTAGTCCTGGTGATAATGTTGTTGATTCATTCTTCCCCCGACAAATTTTCTGAATCTCCATTTTCTGCACTTCAAAACGGGTCTCTCTACAAAAAATACATATTGTTTTCTCCAGTGACGCCGTTTTGGAATGGTGCAAATCATGTGAATCGGTTCCCTTCGTTCTTGTCTGCATGCGATGTAGCTGAAGTGCTAACCCGTGTGTGGTCCGCAGGGTGCGCTTCCCCTGCACGGGCCGGCTGAGCGCGGAGATCGAGGTCCTGCTGCAGCTCAACGTCAGCACCTACAACAAGCTGCACAACGAGACGTCGCTCAACTTCCGCCGCAACAAGATCTGCCTCAAGGGTGAGCACGCACAGCAAGCGCACAAACAACGTAGCGCATTTCCATCACTGCCTTTTTTTCTTTTTGCCCAGATATTATGCAAGCATTGTCTCAAATAGTTGGGGTTCAGATAGAAAAATGTAGGGCAATTGCCAGATGTATATTCTTAGTCAGAAATATCACCGTGACACTCAACCGTAAATAAGTAATATTGAAAACAATATTGTAGTTTATTAAGGAATAATATTTTTAACCAAAAGAAATATAATCTTTATTAAAATGTTTTAAAAAAAGTATTCGGATTTAATGTACAGTATAAATCACACTGGTAAGGCAGCGAAGCTCTGTTTCTCAATATAATCGTTTGGCCCTTAAAAGCCTCCCTGCGTCAGCGATTGCGACTGAACCTGCGGAACGAATGCAGCGGCCTTTCCGTGAGGCGCCGCTGCAAAAGGGGCGCCGCCGAGCGCAAATATTCGCAGAGGCTCCATTTGTGTATCCGCGCGGAGCGGCGCGGCGCGGGGCGGCGCGGCGCGGCGCCGGGTCGGGGAAGAGCTGCCTTTGATAACGAGCGGTGGGTGGGGATAGCCCCTGGGATCCGCAGGGCCCGATTCCTGCAGCGCTCCCCATTTAATTAATAAAACTGCCGATCCGCTGCCTCCTCGCGACGCCCCAGCGGCGCCGGCGCCGTCTTATTCCGCCTCGCTGCGCCCCGCCCCGCCCCGCCCCGCCCCGCCCCGCCCCGCCCCACCCCGCCCGAACGCATCCTGCCCCGACGCGCTGTGAGTAGAGCGCGGAGCAGCCGGGGCACAAACTTGCTACAACCCCTCGAATCTTTCCAGTTCTTTATGAAGCAAAATATTACTATTTTGCTCATGTGTTAATTGACAAATTGAGAGCAAGTATTGATTTCATACTACAATCTTGTGGTAACAATTTTATCGATTTTTTATCACTGAAATCACGACGTTTATCATATAATCTTTACATACATATTCTGCATGGCTTAATCTTATCTAACTTCTAGGTAGAGCCATCTCATAATAGTTATCTACCTTTTCATTATTATTCTTTTACCTATTCTATTGGAGATTAGTGACCTATTTTATTTACGAAATAACTCATATTCAGTAAATACAATTTTTTTGTCTCGGGGAGCTTGAGATAAATACTTGAGCAGTACTAGTATTACCTCTGGCAATATCTTTACAAACTATAAAACGGAAATCATCAAAGAATGAGAAGGAAACAGTCAATTACTTAATCGGTTTCAAGGAAATAAAATTACGAAATGCGCCCTTCAGGTTCTTAAATGCAAAAATAAAGGAAATGTATGTATTTGTGTGATATGTTATGTACATACAATGATTAATGTATAAAAATTTAAAATATCATCAAGTAGAATGAGGGATATAAACTATTTCAAAACTAAAAATTCAAAATTTTTCAATGACGTTTGCCGAAAAATTCATTTTTCAATTTCAACTTTGTTATCGTTCGACGATATTCATTCAAATGTCCTACCTACAAGTTAAGAGGAGGAAGGCTAGCAAAGAAGGAGGAAGGTTGTTTTCACCGTATAGTATAAAATGATCCGTATCTGGTTTTAACAAATGTACTTAATTTCTTTATTCGCAGAGACAAATGCTTAGATAAATGGTAGTTGATGATTCTTAGATTTACAGACAGGATTGCTTGACTGCCACATGTGCTTCACATACTGAAGAAGTTACATCTCTCAGTCACCTCGCAAAATTTGAGCATTATTTTCCTAACGGTATCTGTGTGTTAATGGCCAACAATCATCCAAAAAGGTTTGAATACTCTAAATGTCACTAGAGAGGAGCAGTGATATAGTGTGTTAGATAACTGGAGGGATTAAGATATTATGCTGTTGCCTAAAGTGATGAAGAACCCACCAGTTTTATGAGTAAAATCTTTAACAGCACCAATGCGAGCATTACGTATTATTTACAACCTCTTCAGCTTTCCTATTGGCTCAGCCACTCAGACTGCAACATTCTAGGACATTGTAGAAGTTATAAATTCATCTCCCCCAGATGTGACCAGAGCCCAAATTCGTGTGCCTGGAAAGCAAGTATGCTGCACATAACCTACCTGCAAATCAATAAGGAAGGACAAAGTGAATAGGTGGAGTTGGTTGGTTGGTTGATTGATATGATCCAAAACTCTCTTCGCATCCAGCGCTGCCTGTCAAAACGCGTGTCTCACCCACTGTGGCCTGGGAGGCCCCATGCGCTGTACGTGTGCGCGCGTTTGTGCGTGCGTGTGGACGTGTGTGTGTGTGTGTGTGTGTGTGTGTGTGTGTGGCCGGGAGGGGGGGCAGCAGCTTCCGAGCTTTCGGCGGCAGATCGGCCGGGCGAAAGCGCTTTGCGATCGGCAAACGGAGCCTGCTTCTATTCAGCTCCCATCGCAATAACCTCACGTGCTTCTGCTCCGAGTCGATCGCTTTGGACGGGAGAGGCCTAACACTCTCCGTATATCCTAATGCAATAGAGAGGTTTTCTCTAGCGAGAACTCAAGCGTGCTTGCATTTGTATTAGAATTGCTTACGTAAGGAACATTTGCATAATAAGCGTCTCATCGAAGACTCTAATCTGGAGGCGAAATTCTACGTAGTGCTTTGAAAGAAACGAAAGCACAGTAACGAAACTTCAATAAACCTACCTACATGTTAAAAAACTGTTATTAGATTACCAGCTTAACGTGGCGCCGCCGACGCATTAAATCGTATTATAAGTATTGTCATGAGTTGAAAATTTCTAAATTTGATGCGTAACTTTGTTTAAATAAGTTATTACAATATCTTCCATTGGACTTTTAAATGAATCGTAGTAGTTAATAAGTCCTTTCAAAAATTCCCAACATGAAAAAAATGACCTTGAATGTTACCTCCACACGGAATATGAACTCGTAATATTGCAATTTGAAAATAGTAATCTCCGTAAAAAATACTTGCAGGTATGGATGACAAATGACAAATCCGCCTGCCTATGCCCTAACACATTTCTGGTATTATGACAAGCAAATCTCTGTAAAAGCAATGGATTGAACAGATAGAAAATAAAGATGTTAAAATTATAAGTATGGATGATGTGAATAGTTAAAATTTAGTACAGCTACAGATTGTACGCATTTTTGCTAATATGCGCATAAATGCTCATAAAATATCACATGCAAGCTGTTCGTCAGCGTTATTCCCTAATAATAAGATCATTGTCCATTAGTTCCGAAAATGCTGTCACAAACTCATATACATTTGATACATACTTGTACATGTATGGCACATGATATATACATTTGATTAAGGTATGGCGCACTCTACCCGTACAGTGAATCATTTGAAAGCATATGTGTCTCATTGAGTATACACCAAACGTTTTATTTTTTCCTTAATAACATAACTCTTCCAAAATTTAATTTTTCAGAAGTATTATTCCCTCCGATTGCAACGTCTGTCTAGCGAGCAGGCGTACCGAGGTCTCTACCACGAAACTTACAGTACTGTAAGCTTCTTGACTCCAGGCTAGACTGCCAGTAGCCTTCGTAGCCTCGACCTTCTGTTTTCGCCTCACGCAATTGTTTACCCTGCGACGAGCGGCGATGCGCGGCTGTTCAGAGTTCCCGTCACCAGAGAGTGCGTTGTTCGCTTCGCCCGGTGACATAACAGCTGCACATGAGCCGTCGCGTGGAACGCTACATACAAGCCGCTTTTCCCCATATCACTCACTGTCTCAATGTTTCAATTATCATTATATTATTCTCATCATTTTGTTTTGCCGAATTCACGTCTAATGATGTTAGGTGTCGGTTAAACACAAAATCTACTCCAGGATGTAATCTGCTTCATTGAGGATCAGATCTAAAGAGTGTGGATGATTCAACAATACTTTGGCGAAAAATATGGGATGTTCTGAATAGCACAATGTCTTGTAATTTTCTCGATCTGGGATTCTCGACAATATTTTTCGTAAAATTTGTGAACCAAATAACAGTGTTTCAATTATTATTGGTACAACCTATGTTTTTGCGTCCCACATCAGGTTGACCTCGATTTCCAAAATTGTATTTAAGTCGTCTCTCTGCCTCCTTGGTTACGTTCTGATTGCTTGGCACCGTAACATTTGTAGGTTGACATAATGTTTTTCAAATTCTGGTTATCATTATTTGATTTGTTTGCTGGTATCGTATGATAATACGCATTTAATTGGCCGAACAATATCGTATATTGTTCAACAGACGTCAGCATGCTTTGGTGAGTGTTCGTTCTATTTGGAACACATGTTTGGAGCTTTGAGGATCATATAACAGTATTTCTGTCATTTGAAGTATCGCTGGACGTTATCGTGCCTTTGTATGTATTCAGATTTCGCTAGGATTCGACCAGCTGAGATGATAAAACAAAATTCTCTCTACTTATTACTGAGATATATGTTTATCACGCTGAAAAAAGTTGAGAACTGCTTTAACATAGCGCCATGTTTTCAATGCTTGGTCTTGTAAAGCTATAACAACGGCATCCGATTCTGGTTTCATTCTTACCCTTTTTAGCCACATAAATGCTTGATGTTTGTTGAGGTGACTTTTTCATTTTTTTGTTTTTGGATATCATCCATGAAATCTATGATTTCTTTAACAAATTTTGTCACACATTTCATAGAAAGTTGCAACAACATTTAATTGTCTGCTTGCTACTTTAAGAAGACGACACTCCGCTCTGAATATTTTTCGATTTCATTTCAATTGCTAAAGAAAAACTAATAAATAATTTATCTCTAAAAAAATTGATACCCATCTTTGAAGTGAACGTCATCTGTCGTAGTAACGTAACTATGTGAAGTATCACTTTGAGTTATGAGAACAATCCAGTTCCACAAATTGGAAGATAATGTGTATAACTTGGTGATCTCATAAGATAACGTCTCGAGTGGTGAACTGACTACTCTTCCCGCAATCACGAGCGAACGTATCAGAGCAGATTACACAAAACGACGTCACACACAAAGGAGAAAAATTAGTTGAGGAAGGCCCGTAGGGACAGACGTAAACGATGCAGACAAGAATGAAGTCAGAAGAGAGAATGGAGAAGAGCTGAAGTGTACTGGCTGTATTTTTAGGAGTGCCACTTTTTCCTCTAATGTTTTCAAACGCTGCATTACATGTCACTGGCCCGCCGTGAAATGCCTAGTAATGGTATTATTCGGGCTAATGTGAATTGAGGTATTCTAGTCTAAATAACGGTATGAGACAATTCACGATTCATAGGAAAATTCAGAGATATCTCTGCAATTTGATGTCTAAACTTAAACCACTCATCATGTTGAAAGAGATACTCGCCCTATTCCATAAAAGAAAATAATCTCCATTTCGCTCATAATTGCAGATACTTTATACCCACTAGAATATTTCAATTGATATCTGATGTAGAGAATTGGTAGATTTGGTTTGCACCCACGCCCCCTACCACAAGGTGAAACATTTCTTTCATACTGTATGTAGGATTCGAATACAAGATTTGTGATCTGCGTGTCCCATTCCAAGCTTCATTTTTCTCTATTTTGACGGTGAATTCCTGAGTTTCGTCTTCTTTTCTCTACTTCTTACAAAACACCAAAGAGTCTGCGAGTCCATCTCGGAGCACAATCTCTTTCTTAGCCGCTGCTGCGCGAGGCCTAGCGAGGCGGGGCGGGCGAGGCGAGGCAAAGCGAGGAAGGACGGAGCGGGGCAGGGTGAGGAGTAGCGAGGCGGGGCGAGGCGGAGTCAGGTTGAGCGAAGCGAGGCGGGGCGGGATGGGGCGGGGTGCGGCGAGACGGGGCGGGGCGGGGCGGGGCGGGTGAGGTGGGCCTTGGCGGGGAGGGGCGAGGCAGGGCGGGGCGAGGCGAGGCGGGGTACGACTGAGGCAAAGGCGGCGGCGATCCCAAGACATCTTCCCGACGGAACCCCACGTGTTGTGAGCATTGAGGGTAGGGGGTTTAGGAAGATGGTGCGAGGGAAGGGAAGGCAAAGCCGAGCAAGGTGCCTGTCACCATGCCTCAACGAGAAGGGTGCGACTCTGCGCATCTTCATCTCTGGTGCTGGGAAATATTCAGCATCCACTTCTCCTCATATTTCACAAGAATTTAAAACGTAATGACATGCTCTGACTGACACTTACATTCTTATATTAATAGAAATAAATAAGTGATGACTGAATTCTTATTTTATCATCTCAATTTATATGGATATTTGTTGTATTTCGTGCGAACCATAATTCTCTAACATTACAGTGATTCACCCTCCGAAATTATCGTCACGAAATCCGATTTATTCAACCAATCTCGGCATTGCATTCATGTGACCGACGGCTTATCTGGCGTATGCGGACTAGGCTAATAGTAGAATGCCATAATTTGAATACCCTGCGGTTGCCAAACTTCTCACGTCACGCAGCCACGAGTTGCCAGGTCGACAATTTTCCTCCAACTGCAGTCACCCAGTAGAGCTGCGCCAGTTGAAACGGTTTTGCAATGAACCATTAGGAACGTTACCACCAGATTGTGAAACATTTTCCAGAAAAAAAACTTTAACTTCGATTATCTTAACTAGGCCAAAAGGAACTGAGAAAACGTTTGCAATAGTTTTTGCTTCATTGTGCTTAATAGTTTGCACTTGTTTGTGTTAACTATTCTGCGAAATGTAAGTTGTCATATAATGTAAGTTGTATATAGAACGAACACACGTTTCCGTGAAAACTTATGTTACACGCTAGAATATCGATTAAAAATAAATTAAATAACTAATACAGTTTTCATCCATCACATCCCAACAAATAATTTTCTCATTAATAATATCAAGTGACTAATAAAGTCGACGTTGCGATGTGACTCTTAGTAAGTATCCTAATGGAAGAAATTTCAATTCAGAATAATGTAGTATATACCTTACAAGACTTGTAAGGTGAAGATGTTCTTCCCGAGTATTTGGTATGTTTAGCCCATTTCACTCAAGCTCTACGGATGTAATTAAACAAGGATTATTAACTTTTTGAATTTCCACTACACATCTTAATCATATGTTCGGTAATGCTTATATCTCTGTTTTTTTGTGATTTGTTTGTGACGATTTCATATATCGAAGTTTCTCTGCAATATCAAACTGACGTCTTTCAGTTTCCTCTGACATTTCAATCATGAGTCAAATATCATTTAAAAATACGTTATCAAAATAATAACAATAATAATAGTAATAATACAGGTACAAATAATTTGATGCAGTACTGAATTGATTTATTGTATCAAAATACTGGATGAAAATTAATTAGTCTCGTACCGAATTTACGGTAACAATGAGAACAAGAAGATTAAATTTGAATAATAGTAATTAATGAGGGGTCGTGAATAACAAAGCAGCTGAAAAAGAGGATGGGGAAGAGAAATTTGATGACAGCGCTGACAAACGCAGCTCCAAGAAACGGAGAGGAATGAGGAAGGATCAACAAGAGAAAAATAAATTTACGAAGGGTGGGGAGCGGGGAGCGAGGGACGGAAAAGCTTTTCAGAGGAGTGCAAGCATGAGTGCCAAAAGAAGCGCAGTGCAAGCCCGAGGACCTCAGGGGCTGGAGGTCCAGTGCGACTGGCTCTGCACCCACTGGTACAGCTTGGTGCCGGGGCACTCGGTAGCCGTGGCCTGACGGTGGCCGATCTCCTTGTAGGCGGCTGTGATCTTGCCCTTCGACACGCCGCACTCGATCAGGTTGTTGAGGGCGTTCAGGGCGGCAGTGTTCGGTAGCTTGCCTGTGACACGAAACCCGACACGTCACGCATGTACGCTGATTCATTCGCACAGCGAACAATGTAGAACAACAAATTGGACAAACATTTCTTATTTTCTCCTACGGATAAACACTTTAAAGGTTACACTTATCTGTAGCATATTCCAAAATTAATAAATGTATAACTTTTATTCAACTTTATCATATTCTATGGCAAAACTTGCTGGTTTTGTTCCAATTTTCCATAAGTAAATATAACTACCAATGTCAACGGCACTTCAAAATATACTCAGAAATAGAAAAATAATCGCGTTGCAAATGCATGAAATGTTTAAGATAATGTAAGACGAACCAAGAAACGGCACAATAGGGACACAAACGAGGTACTTAAAGAGAAGTGCATTGTCTCGGGAAGCGACACTTTGCGCTGACAATCAATCAAATCGACGATGTGGCAGGCGCCATGACGCGCAAGCCTTTTGACTCCGGTGCACTTCAGATTAGCTGATATGAAAGCCATTAACGACTGTTCACGTGTTGATTTGTTGAAAACGATTCTGAGGGGGAAATGTGAGCGTAGGTTTAAAAAGTGCAATTAGTGACAAAAAATTATTGAACGAAAATGACAACCAAACTAAGATAAGAAAATTATGATTGCAGTCTTTATGTTTGGCACAATGTGTTTTATTAAAATATAAGCGTCACCACAATTTCTATAATACCACAAAATGTGTGAAAAGCGTAGTTTGTGCAAAATGAGCAGTAAGTCTACAAAACTTGATAAGTTCATAGAAATAAGAGCGAACATTATAACACATCTCTGTCTGGGAGGTTCTATGGTTCGCGTCCCGACGGTCAGTTTCGATACTAGCTAAATAGAATCATCCAATTCAGCTTCAGTCTGGAGGAGAATTCTAGCAGCCGGCTGCTCTGATAGATAGTTTTCACATGAACGATGGACGTGGATTCTTCGATCAATGCCACGGGAATACCGGAGCAGTACCCTATCACCGTCCACACACGATATTTCCTTCATCTTCCTTACAATATCCACGCGTCTTGCATGTACACGCTTACAAGCACTACACTACCACACATGTCGAAAGACCAGTCGAGAGTTTAGAGACCAGTCGAGACCTTCTCTCAGCTGAATTGGTGACCCTTTCATGGAAGATACCTGAAAGGGGAAAACCCCGCAAGCCAAGTGGCCAATGGGTCGGCGCCGGATCTCACCATCCAGCGAGGAATGCGACCACGTCTCATGGTTAAACATGCACTACACTTACGAAACTAATGACCATAGCATTTGATGCGCCCGAAAACACGAATTAATCAATCCATCAATGAACGAGCGGTGGACTCACTGGTGAAGGTGCCGATGATGCAGATGCCGATGCTCTGCGTGTTGTAGCCGGGGGCGTGCGCGCCCGTCAGCTCCCAGCCGCGGCCCTCGTACACGTTGCCGTCCTCGCCGATGATGAAGTTGTAGCCGATGTCCGCCCAGCCGTTGACGTCCATGTGCTGGTTCTGGTAGCTGCGCACGATGGACGCGCACGCGCTCTGCGTGGTGCAGGAGGAACTGGCGCCGTGGTGCACCACCACGTAGGGCGTGGGCTTCTTGGACAGCTGCGTGGTCGCCGTGGGGTTGCGCGCGCCCCACCCGGACCGCGAGATGATGTTGGGGCACGCCGCTGCAAAGCACACCCCATTCATTGTTTCACGCCGGAAGACGCATCCACATACTTATTTAGTATGGGCTAAACTCAGGATAAAGAATAATGTTTACGTAATTTATTATGGAGCATCTTCAAATATGAACTTAATAGTTTATAATGTCTGTTAGCAGGCAAAAAATTATAAATGTCACATGCGTAATGGAAAACCTTGACAATTTTATGATGTCTAAATATACAAGAAAGTAAACAGAAAATAGTTCAAATGTTACTTTATTAGTGGTATTACTAAATGGACAGTAAAAAATAAAACAAACGTTTGCTGGAATATTAAATACAGTTTCGGGATTAGTAAATTCGCATAAAATGAGATTTTTTAAAAATTTTATCTTCTTAGTAAAAGAAAAATGAATTGTGTATTTTGAAGATATCTACAATTCTAGGTTCAATAGTTTCATTTCTGAGATTGATACGTCAATATTTTAAATCTGAATCTATACCATAATGTATATTTTCTTTTAAATTTCAGATTTCAAATACATTTAGGGGTTTATCCTTTTAACAATTATTATCTTCTAATGATGCAGGTGAGCTAATGCTCCTTAATCTAACTGACCTCAATTTTCCGATGCTCAACACTGAATTGACGTACCAAAGATTCTTAGAAGGACAAGTGTCCAGTTGATAACTGCCCTGAAATTTTGTGGACTCGAATTCGTAAAAATACTACATGAAGTTGTGAGAACTTTTCATACTCAGTTCTCGTATTTATAATTACCTACCTATTACTCAAATAAAGGCACCGAAAATTTCATGTTAAATATGGGCGCGCAGAGAAAAATAAATGTCACACGTCTTTTTCGTTTAATGAATGTTAAATATGCTAAAAATACAATTTATATGCCGGTGTCTTGTCATTGATTGCTGATACGTTAACATTTGTATGCTGGAAACTGACATTCGAGTTGCTAATTAATCATATTATTCAATAATCTTATTACGGGTGATTTATTTAAGAACATTATGTTTCGGTCACTTCGTGAGGGTTCATTAGAAATTTCGATAATGAAAGATTATTTTGTGATTAATGATCAATCCAAGTTCGTAATGGACTTAATCCACCAATCATTATAATTGAACGTATCTCATTAAAGTTAGCCGATATATTGCATTATCTCATGCGACAGTTTGAGTGATATTCTCACAGAGGCAGTTCTGGGGAAATTCATTATCGTCGAAATTCACAAATTATCCGATGCTAAATTGTTGGGTATTAAAAATCCATTGCCATCTCGATTAATTAAAGGGATATTGATCTTAACTATTACGAGAAAGTACGTCAGTGTCAGATGTCATTTGGTCACAGTCATTTGAAAGAAGACGCGTCATTCCGAACGAGAGGGTTGGAGGTCGGTGGTCGGCGCAACAAAGTTTGAATACTTCATACGAAAGACAAAGCGACGACCGCCATTTTCTCAAAAATAATATTTAGTAAACTCACCACACTATCTTACTGAGTGTACAACAAATCATAGTTCTGAATTAGGGGATTAAAAATTAATTTAATGCCATCCTAATAAGTACACCAATGACTTCGACATCCTACGATAACCCTGTAAAATACGTTACAGTACAGAACACAACAGTCTTACAGTCTTGCAGGACTACATCGTCCTCACTTGGAACCTACAGTATCTTGCACCTATCCCCGTAATCTCCCTGGATCCTCCTATTCGTACCTCTCGACAACTAAACATGATTTCCTGCGCTTACGTACGTTACTCGGACGGCAGAGCACGCTTTCCCGTGCGACGTTTTGTTCGCTTTGCTGCAGCTACTGGCGTAGTCGCGGCGCGTTTGCTCTTTTTTGCGTCGCGTACCTCGTTGCGAGAGCAGCGGGCTCGGCCGGAGGCAATCGCGGCGCGGCGCGGCGCAATCAAACGGGCAAGAAGCGAGCGGGCGAGAGCGCGTGCGCGTGGCGGGCCGGGGGATATGGAAGAACGCCCCCCAAGGCAACAGCAAAGAACACGGTTGACCTCACGGGTGAGTGAGAAATTGAATCCACTCTCAACCAATCGATTGTATTTAGTAATCTAAATGACGCTTTAGATCCTTCCTAAGTATGACCCGCTAAGGGAAGATGAGAGATTTGTACAATTTATAAAACACCATCCTCGAAACAAGAATTTCGCAGATTATGATGCATGAAAAGAGCAGGAGCTCGTGCAAACCGCAATCCATGATACGAACGTGCATTATTCAACAATGATGCCACTTAAAACCCGTTTGTCGTGTTCCTTATGAACATATGTTGTGTTTCTTACTCTGTAATCTATAAAATGAGACGGTTCTGAACAGTTTCACATTTTTGATGGGGAAACCAAACTTCTTAGCTTAGCGTGTAATAAAAATTTTACGTTGGGTTCCATCACGGGCGTTTTCACATTTACCGACACGACACCGCTGCCGATGAACACCTAACTCATGTAAATAAATGACAATGCTTTCACATTTACCGATATATTGGTACCGTGTCGTTAAAGGAACTTTTCGACGATACTCACTCCTCTTGTATCGTCAGCGTTTGGTCAACTTTCTTTGATTATATTTGTGATGTGTAACATCGGTTCGTTTAAAACCTACTAAAATGGCCAGTATCAAATACGGTATAGATATATGAATAGAACAACTAGAATCTAAGCTCTGTATGTGGGATAAAACCAATAAATATAACAAAAAACAAAATACTTTGGGACAAAAGTTGGTAGAAAGTTTTTGAATACTTGCAGGATGGATATAAGCAATTATTTCAACTAATTTCGTTGCTGGCGCGTCAAGTAAAAAAACTAGAGCAAATACAATTTATTAACTCCTACTATGTCTCTCTCGACGGTAACAACTGCATGTGCCGTGTGATTGTATGTACACAATATCCTATCGATAATGTGTCGGTATCGATACTGTGCTGACATTATACCGGTGTCGGTATCGGTAAATGTGAAAATGCCCTATCAATATATTTTTAGTAAGCAACTGAACCAATAAGTTAGGAATGTAAATTTAAAATTCAATATTTTACAAGTACAGAATGTTGGCTTAGATCCAACATCGTGAGTGTTGATGTGCGTGAGAGCGGGGCGGGGTTGGGTACCTGAGGCGGCGGCGGCGAGGGCGCAGAGCGCAGCGAGCAGGAGCAGCGACCGGGCCATGGTTACGGGCGGCGACTGGCGCGGACCCCCGCGCCGGCGCCTTATAGCGGCGCGGCGCTCGAGCGCAGATGAGGCAGCGGAAGGGAGACGCTGACGTCGCGACGCCGCTCCACGTGGGATTCCCGCGGGTGCTCGCCGGCGCGCGCGATTATTACGAAGACCGCTTCGCGCGAGATTAACAGGATTACGCACTTTGCACAACGACGCACGCATAAACACACACGCGCGCGCGCAATATTGACCCAGTTAGCCTTTCGAAAAAAGTCTAAATACTTCGATCTTTGTTTTATCGAGAACGATAAAATGCGGTCACCAAAAAAACTGTTGGGAAACCCATAAAAATGTGAAATTTCAGGAATTTGAGGAATCTTCAGTTCTTCTAACAAGACTTCTGTTGTTAACAACGAAAAGAGTTAGAGAATAGCGAAACGGTGAGAGGTTGCTGAGGGTATCACAGCTACATTCTTGTGTTGCAATTTTACGACCATTCGAGTTTGAGTAGAAACATGTTCTCAGTAAAAAAAAAGTTCATCCGTCTTGTATATTAGTATTGTAATGGTATGTCTGGCATGTGTCTATGTCAACTTCCAAATTCTATGTGTACTCTTTCTTTTTATTTTTCGAGAGATCGTCTTTCATCCGGGTAGGATTCTGAGAAAAGTAAAATAATCAAACGTAAGCAGATGCTCTCCTAAAGTATAGAAGTGGGTTAATGAACAGGGACGTGTAAAATATTTTCATTTCATGTGATTCACAGTCTTAAAACACGTATTTAACTTTATAATTGTTATTTCTTTGACATAATGACAATGAATTGTATCAGTATTTGTTTATTTAAAGTTGGTAAGAATAAATCAAAACATGTAATCAATTTAAACTCAACATTATCTTGAAATGAGATCCAAATGAAGTGCCGAGAAGTGAATGGGGACTTTGGTCGAGCTCGGAGATAAGTTGTTTGTTTTGAGAGGTGTGACGTACTGTACAATAGTAATTTGTTTAATACCATATGCTCTTGAAAAGAAATCATTTCTTTGTTAATTCGAGGTGCCAAATATGAAATCGTAGAATTCGCAAGCAAAAATCGAACAAAATGTACTATCAATTCATTTTATATTTACAATGAAATAAGGTTCACATTAAATAAAACTTAATGATAAAATAATACGATTATTTATGTATTCCGAGTTTTTTAATGTAATCACGATAATCATAATAATTCCTTCAAGGTTTATATTATCTTATAAAATCAGGTGTGTCAGTATTTCAAATTCTAAGAACAAAACAATTTCTCAAACAATTACAATTGCTTTACCAATCGCGCTTACGAGAATAAATACCATTAAATGTACTATTTCAACTAAAAAGTAACGTGTATTTTAATGTATTATTTTCAATAGCACCGACTGCTTTCACTTCAATTGTAGTTTATCTCACAAGAATTTCCATTTCTGCTTCATGCGTCACAACTACATAAAATCTAAGTTCTAAATATGAAATGGTAATTACTATAACATAAATAATTTATAGAGAGAATGTATCAAGGAATAACAATAGAGAAAGACATTAATCCACAATTATTAGTGCAGTAAAACCTACGAACAAAAAGTTTCAATTTTTAATAATAAAGCACAAAAAAGCATTAATAAAGTAAGCACAGATCCTAAAGAAGTGTTTTTTAAACTGTAAACAAAAAATATTTTTCAGATATCTAATACGTGCGAAAGCGACAGAATTTAATGTAAGATTGAATATTATAACTGTAATTTAAAAGATTTTTTAAACAATGAACTTCACTGCTTTATTATTTGTGTGAGAAAGACAAAAGACCTAGAAAAATGTCTGTCTACAAACGTGTTTGACGTTTCATTTGTTCGAATTATAGGTCTCTTCATTCAATCCCCAAATTCACAGGAGCTTACTGCGAGGAGTGCTTTGTACACATTGGAGTGCAGGAGTGCTTTGTACACTTTGTACACTGTGTATACTTCGCAAGCAACCTCTATGATGGTATTTGGCAGATAACCTAGCACTATCCAACAAAGAAATCAAGCGAAGCCCTGCGTGTTGAAATTATGAGGAAGACGAGTGTCCATACCAGTTATCTTCACACTGAACTAAAAAAAACGACCTTATCTTCGAGGTCAAGAACTATATCAACCATAAATTATCTTTGCATAATGCGACTAAAGTGTAAAAATAATAGAATCTTTGAATACGAGAAGCCTGATTATATTTTAATGAAGACAAAAAATGTCAGGAATACATTGAATCATTTTAATATTTCTATCAACAAATCAATGTGCACCTAGTGGTAATACAACATAGCATAGAATTTTTTTTTCTTTTTTTTCTAACATCTGCTTTATTTGCAATTTGTTCTACTCGAACATTCGGCAAATACAATTGTACGTATATTATTGCCATGTAAAGAAACCATACAATTCTGGTTCTTTCTAAAAATGGTTTTAAACTAATTGTCCAGTTCAGAGAGAGAGAGAAAAAAAGACAAACAAACAAGAACAACAATAAACAACATCACATTGAAATAACAATAACACAATAACAAACAAACATACAATAGTGCAAGCATTGTGACAAAAAAATATATCTACAGTAACAATTATTTTAAAAGAAAAATATTATTTATATCTGTGGTCCAGATCAAGAGGATGTACTCTTTTCAATCTTCTTGTCATTGTGCTGTTATCTAAGATGTTTATGGCCAGATGATTAATATTATTTTCGAGTCTGTGTTGGTATTTGTGAGATTTGAGAGTGATTTCCTCTTTAACAGTGGTGATATTGAGATCTTTATGTAGAGTGGCGTTTGATACAAACCAGGGAGCATTGCTTAATAGTCTGAGACATTTGGATTGAAATCTTTGAATTATTTCTATATTTGAATGTGATGCTGTTCCCCAGAGTTCAATTCCATAAGACCAGATAGGTTTGAGTATTGTTTTGTAAAGTAAAATTTTGTTTCCTAGACTTAAACAAGATTTTCTTCCTATTAACCATATCATTTGTCTACTTTTCAGTTCTGCTTCCTTTCTTTTAATCGAAATATGTTTCTTCCAGGTTAGCTTTTTGTCGAGATGTAGTCCGAGATATTTGACGGTGTCTACGTTTTCAATTAGTTTTCCGTTTATTTCTATTCTTGTAATTCTTGTTCGTCTGAGGGTAAATGTTATACATTTGGACTTTGTTTCATTCATTCTTATTCTCCAGAGTTTACACCATTTGTTTATAAGCTCGAGGTGCTCTTTCAATGTTCTTGTTGCCGTTTCTTGGTTTTCGTGCGAAGCTAGCAGGGCTGTGTCATCTGCATATGTTGCAGTGGTGACATCTGGGGACTGAGGTAAGTCAGCGGTGTACAGCGTGTACAGCACTGGTCCAAGGATGCTCCCCTGTGGCACTCCTGATAATACTGGATGAAATGGTGTTATTTCATCTCCGAATTTTATTTGAAAAAATCGATCTGAAATAAAGGATCGAAGTATATTATAGTATGGATGCGGCAGACATTTCTTGATTTTATATAGCAAGCCTTGATGCCACACTTTGTCGAACGCTTGCGCGATATCTAGAAACAAGGCGGAACAATACATTTTATTTTCTAGAGCTCCGTTGATGGTGTCGACTATTCTATGAATTTGTTCTATTGTAGAATGACGATTTCTAAAACCGAACTGATGGTCTGGAATTGCGTCATTTTCTTTAAGTAATGGATATATGCGAAATAGTAATAGTTTTTCGAATACCTTAGACAAAGAAGGTAATAAACTTATTGGTCTGTACGAGGAAACATCTTGTAGCTGTTTTCCTGGTTTTGCGATTACAATTAATTGTGCCAGTTTCCACTGCGAAGGATAGTGTCCGATGCGTATTATTCCATTGAAAATGGATGTTACAAGGGCAATGAGTTTCTTAGGCAGTTTTTTAAGCATTTCCCCTGTAATACGATCATGTCCAGGAGCCTTATGATTTGGTAGTAGTTTCAGCCCTGCTGTGACTTCTTTTGTTGAGAAGAATTTAATTGGTGGCGACATTTGATGGGGACATTCCAGGAATTCTATGATTTCGTTTTCTTCTGTGAGTAGTGCTGAGGGGTGTGGTTGAAATGTTTTTGCAAAATATTTTGCAAATTCTTATGCCTTATCGTTTTCCGTTCTAGCCCAGCTTCCATCGGTTTTACGAAGAGGGGGGACATGTTTTGTAGGCCTTTTTAATTTTTTAGTAATTTTCCATAAGGAGTAATCTGTAGCTTTTGAGGGTGACAACTTTTCTATTCTTTCCTTCATTTCCTCCGATTGAATTTCTTGTAATTTTCTTGATAAGAGGCGGGAAGTTCTGTTGAGTATTCGTTTGTCGTCCGGGTGATGAGTGCGTTGCCAGGTCATCTTCATCTGTCTTTTCTCTTTAATCATTTTTAGTATTTCTAATGGGTATTTATTTTTTCAAACACTCTCATTTCTGGAGTTGCATATACAGCTGCCTGTTGAATGTGTTGTACTAAGTATTCAACAGCATCGTCGATATCTTCTGGACATTTTAGACGGACCTTGGCAGTGGCGTTATGGTAAAGCCAGTTGCTGTATTCTTCCCAGTTCGTTTTTCTGTTTGTAAGGTATATGTTTTCTTTCTTTTTGATTTCAGAAGGACTGATTGTCAGTATTTCTGGAGAATGATCAGATGAAAGATCAAAAGACGGTTCTATTGTGTGATAGGTCTGTGCCATTCCCTTTGTGACGAAGAAATCCAAGACACCGGGTACCTTGTTACCATCCGTTGGCCAGTATGTGGGATTTCCTGATGAAATTGTTTGGAGTTTTAGTGTAGAGATGGCTCCTTCTAAAGCGCGACCTCTTGTAGTTACCAGTCTTGATCCCCATAGTTGATTTTTAGCATTGTAGTCTCCTCCAGCAATGAACCTTGTGCCGAGCGTTCTAAAAAACTTGATATACTGATCGGTGGATATCTTGTGTTTTGGAGGGGAGTATATAGCTGAAATAACGAGCGGACCGAACTTATCGTATACTTGTATAGCGGTTGCTTGCAGATAGTCTTTAGCATTATCTTTGTACATATTGTGTCTGATTCTTGTTTTAATTATTACTGCTGTGCCTCCATGAGCTGTCCCATCTGGATGATTTGTGCAATATACTTCGTAGTCAGATATACGTAGATAGCTTCTTTCGGTAAAATGTGTTTCAGACACTAGGAGTATGTCAATATTTTCTTGATGTAGAAACACTTCTAACTCTCTTCGATGTTGAAGTATTCCGTTGGCATTCCAGGAGACAATTCGCAGTAAATTACTCATAGTTTCTTCATTATTGCAGTCATGATATTAATTACGCTGGAGATATGTTCAGCTTGCTTTGCTAAGATGGACTCGAATTTTTTTAAATGATTATTGCATTATGGATATCAGATTATTTTCATACGACACATTTTGATTATTGATTTGCGAATGTTGGGCCATTTGTGCATATGTGAGCTGTCTACCTGTTCCTACGGTTTGATTACTTGTTAGTGAACTTGAATTGTTACCTTCAGTTATGTTTTGCGTAGCATTTCTACAGTGTTGACTTTGACTAGGATACTTGCTGTTACGAATTTTTTGATAGACTTCGCAGCCTTTATAATTTGCTGGATGGTCACGGCTACATAGAGCACATGTAGCTGGCGTGTCTCTCGTTTTAGTACAGGTTCGACTATCGTGATTCTTTCCACATTTGACGCAGCTATACGGAAGCGTACAATAACGAAAACTGTGCTCGTAGGACTGACATCGCTTGCATTGTACTATTTCACGTTTTTTACGCGGTGGTTCAAAACTTATTTTTGCATGTAGTAAGTATTCGACGTCATATATTTTTTTGTTGTTACTTTGAAGTTCTAAGTCCACAAAAAACATTGGTAGAGGCGCTTTTGTTAAACGATGCTTGATATTATGAATTTGTCTTACTTTGTGGCCTTGTGCTTCTATAGCTTCTTTAAGTTCCGTTTCGTCTGCTGTTGGGTGCATATTTTTTAATACTACCCGAAAGGCTCTTTCTTGTTTTAACTGAAATGTATAATGAGCAATATTTTTTTAGATTCAGATGTTTAACAAGATTTCGATAAACATCCGGTGTTTGAGGTACGATTTTCACATTGTTCATTGTAATTTTGGCTTCATCTTGGTAGGTTTTGACAAGTTTATATGAGAAGTCTTCATCTTTAATGACTTCTTTAATAGATCTGATCATATCAGATATTACTCTGACGCCTGGTATGAAAATAGGCGGTGTTCGATATTTGTCTTGTTCTTGTATGCTGCCCTTGGTTGTTGTATCATTGATTTTCTCAAATTTCGAGGTTTCTTCCAAATTTTCATCACAAGAGAGATGTTCATACCTGTTTTTTGATGATACGGGGTCGTGTTCACGGTTAGTCTTCTTAGAGGGTCGTATAGAGTTGTCATCATTGCGTCTTTTTTGTCGACGCAGCGGGATTGTTTGCCATGAGCTGCACAGGGTTGAGGCCGTTTCCTGCGTTGTAGATGCTTGGCCGTTAGTTGCTGTAGCTTCTAGCACGGTGGCTGGGATTTCTTTTTCACGCACATATTGCTGTATTTGAAATTGTAACTGTTGGTTCTGTTGCACTAATTGTTGTAAGTGTTGTTTTAGCTGTTGATGTTCATGCAATAAAAATTGATGCTGTTGCTGAAGGTTCTGTGTTACGTCACTGTATTCTAAAGTGGATCCGTTCGTACTATTGTTGACGAAAGCTTCACTGTTTTCTTGGTTATTTAGTATTTCTGTTGATTGTGTGATTAGTCCACCGAAGGGGACGTGATCAGTTAACATTATTCACTTCACTATATATGGGCGGTATTGATTTTCAATAGTTCTTGATACACCACTGTTCACACGAGAATGAAGTCACCTTTGTACACAAATAAGAGCGGTCACCACTGTATCACTAGTAAATTTGAACGGTAAGTTGAAAACGTTCCTAATTCACCACTGTTCACAAATAAATGCACTTCTTTCTGACCCCGGACCGGCACCAGTAGCGGCCGGGGCAGTCGGACTTGCGATAAGCGCTAGCCTTCGTCTATCTAGCGGAGCTGCGGAGCACGTCTGCTCGTGACCGCTGCTGAGCGAGAACTGTGAATCTAATATAGCATAGAATTTCTCGTACAATTTGTATTGCTTATGTGAAATCATAATAATATACAATTGGAAATTACGTACCTCTAAAACTTCAAATATCACGTGGAACTCTCTGCTTCATTAAGTGCTAACATGTAGCACATCGTGTCTGTTAAAATCCACTGAAAAACTAAAATTGATCTTTTTGATGATAACTTGAGCAATACTGTGCTTAACACTGAATCTATTTATCTCAATGACATTTAACAGAGATCATTAGTATAAGAACATGATTGTAATTATCTTTCGCTTTAAAAATTTTTATCTTCACACACATTCATAAATATTTTCACAGAATTAAATAACTTTACTGCAAATGTTGCAGCACCAAATAATTTGGAGACCTCGATAAAGCTAATTATTTATATATTTCAATATATGAATTTCATATACATTGAAGATATTGTGTTATATTGAAAAACATTTTTTTCACATTGTTTTATTTGCTGATCTCCCAGCGGTTTAATTGATTTGATACTTTCGGAAAAGCAATGAAGAGAAAACTTTTTATTAATGCGGGAATTTTGGAAGAAAATTTGCAGACACTTTTAAGTTCACTAACACTCTGATATCTCGAGAAAAAGTAACTATAATTTATTGCATTTAGCTCTGTCCTTAGGAAAATTTAAAGAAAAAAATTTGAAGCTGTTGCTGAAAAAAATTACGAATTTTTGGAAAACAAACACGATTTGGCTAAGAATTAAAAGAAAACTACTCACATTGTGCAGCAATCTTACATCAAATTAAAGATCTAAATTTAAAGAGTAGATTTCATCAATAAAAAACATTTATCTCAAATAATGAAGTTAAAGACGAAAAATATTACACTTTTATAATTTTGAAAATCTCAAGTTTTAAGGAAAATCGAACCAATGCAATTTTTAAGCAAACTATGTGGTATTTCATTAAATTAATTTTGAATTTGCTTCAATTTATGTGGAAAATTTACTCTCAGTAAGTTTTCCAAACGATGCAGAACATTTATGAACATCGAATTGAATCAAGAAATAGCCCCCGACATAGATACTCGCCATATGGATCGCGGTTTGACCTTTCTAGTTTTTCGTTGGTAATTAATCTATGGGGAGCAATGACGTTACCTGAAACGTATGAAGTATGAAGGACCTTTATCAATCCCTTTTTTTCTCTCAGTCAAGTATGAATAAAAATATATTTGAATTATAACGGCCAAGTCCGCTGACAACGCTAATTCCCCTCAAGGGCACGACTTTTTGATTTTCATCTGTTCCTCAAAAGCTGCCTAGCAAAATACGGTAGAATTAGCTCGTACTATAGAATTCGCATCATATTCTACTGTTACCAGTTACCGACTACGGAATGGGTCAGATGCCGTGTGCGACGACAGCAGAACTACGTGAGCAACAATCATTAGTCACTGTTCAGGCAAATATTCAATATATTGTAGCTAATAATACATTCATTTTCACTATACATAATAATTCATTTACTACATATAAGAGAAATTAATGTGTATGTATATATTGAAAAATTTGTATAGAAAAGTCATTAATTATTTCCCAATCAATAATGCCAACTTCTTTTCAACTAAAACTTATCAGCTGCATTTTAGTTTCTTTCACTTCCTGAATTTGCAGCAAGAATACAAAACATCCTCTCAGATTCTGCCAGTCTAAGGGAAACTACAAATTTTTCAATTTTCCACATAATTTGCACTCGTTAAGACGTATGAATGTCTCAGCATATTTAATTTTGCATTGTAGTCTTAAAACTGAGCCTCAAACATTGGAGTCAGAAGTACCAAGCGAGCGTGAAACGCAGATCAACAGCTCTTGCAAAATCGTCCCAAGCATTCTACCATTAGCCCATTTAATGTAAACAGCAAGAACTTCCTATTACACCTAGGTGTCTTATAAAAACCATCAGCCGGCAAGGGACGTTCCCCAGGCATTGACCTTCAACTGTGATAATGGAGATGGCTGAGCGGGGCGAACAGGGAAGCTGAGGGAACAACACGCCTAAGATTTGCGTCAATAGGTGAGACATGATGGCATCACAAACATATTTTGTACTTGCACTGAATGGCATGTTGAGTTACAATACGTATTAAATGTAGCTTTATGTGGCTCATATCCCCTATTGTATCCCGTGTGAAGGAATTGACTTATTTTCGCAAAAACAGGACGAATACATATCAAACTCACGAGCAGAGCAGCGTCGTACAATACCTCTAACCAAACACTTTAAAACGCAGTTGACGCAACGCTTTGCATTGATGAATTTACGAGTCTCTGACATTCGGCCTACGTGATTAACCAGTGGCGTAATGTAGTTACCTATTAGGGTTCCAGACGAAGCCTATCTAAACACTTAATGAAAATCTGTTGTCATTACTGAATGAAAACTTCGTTAAAACATAATTTTCCAATTCGTAATTAGCAGATTCACGTCAGACACTTTGTAGGTTTTACGTCTTGTACTTCCCGCTTAATTGTGAACTTGCGCGACAGAGATCGCGCACTGGCTTTCGGAGCCTTTAGAGCACGCGCAAAACGTGTGCCTCAGAAATGCAGACCTGTTGGAAAATTTGATTTCATGGACGATGCTTTAGGCTGACCTTTCGAGAATCGTCGGGTTCAGTCATGGCCTTTGGAGTACTCACACTAATAGCACTCAAACAAACAACCCAGCTTATCGGAGTGACTAACCTCCTGTTGAAGCCTCCCGCTGAAAGAGATGACACGAAAGAGTGTGACGTTAGAAGTGCGATAAAATTATGGACAGGGATAATATCTGTAAAGGACTCTTGTGAGTCAAAGCAAAAAAAGATTGTGAGAAAAATTAATCAGTAATTATAGTAAACTTGTTGTCCACTTATTCAGATCTATCACTTTTTTTTAAAATACTCCGCTTGTTCCTAATAAAATATATATTTTTTCAACATCATTACGACCACTGTCCTAGTCAGAATTGTCAACGGTCGTCCACTTAGCTGGCATTCCATTCAGGTTACCAAGATATCTCCATGATGATTGCTTGCGCGAGCAACCCGCTCGCGAAATGGGAGAGCTCAAAATGAACTCTTAGTTTTGGCGAGGTTACACTAGTATACAGTATCTAAATCTAGAGGCTTGGATTATAAACGGAGCACCACTATATAACAGATGAAGCACACCGAAACGGAAACAGAGTCATAATAATAATAATAATAATAATAATAATAATAATAATAATAATAATAATAATAATAATAATAATATAATGCTTTTATTGAGGTTCCTACAGCAACGCTAGACTATCAGCACAGGAGTAGTGATCATCCACCAACAAGGCGCAATCCTTATTATGGTTAATAGGGGAGTCCCGGTGCAAGATCTTCACTACTATGGAAACCGGCCCTTCAGAGACCGCCCTCGGATTATCTGGGAGGACTATTACCCCAGCACAGGAGGGGCGCTCGAGGGGCGGCCGCAGTTCCTGGCAGTCCAGAGAGAGGCGCGTGCCCTCGCCTGGGGCGAGGAGTAGCGAGCGGAGCGGAGCGTGGCGGCCTCTGGATGGGGTGCTGCGGGACGCGGCAAGGCGGGGCGGGGCGAAGCGGCGATGGGAAAAGCGGGACGGGACGGGGCGGAGCGATGCAGAATGGAGTGGAGGCGAAGCGGTACGGGACGGGGTCGGTTGGGAGGATCGGGGGGGAGTAGGGCGGGGTGAGGTGGGGCGAGGTGTGGTGGAGTGAGACGGGGCGAGGCGGGGCGGGGCGGAGCCGCGGTGCGGAACGCGTCGGAGCGGGTCGGAGCGGGTCGGAGAGGGGGGGGAGGATCGGGGAGGAGCGGGGTGTAGCGAAACCAGGCGAAGCGGGGCGGGGGGGGGGGGCGGTCGCGGTCCGAGCGTCGCGCGTGCGGTTTGCCGCAGTTGCTTGCGGCGTTGCGGGGCGAAGGGGGGCGTGAAAGATGCGGCGCCATCAGGCCCGCCACCGGTCACTGTCGCGCGCGCTACCTGCCGGCGACGCCACGAGACGCATGGCCGCAATCGCCGCCCCCGTTCGTGCGGACCTCGCCCCCGCGGCGGCAGCGGCCAGTGAATCTCGGCGGCGGCCGCCCATCCGTCTTCATTTGTCGACCGTCGCGGGCAAAACGCAATCAGAGGCCGGCGCGCACCGGCCGAGTGCGGGGGCGGGGGCCACCTGTTGGAACGCGGGGGCGAGGGCGGGGGGACCGACGACGAGACCCCCAATGGACACAAGAGGGACAGGCGTTCTCCGCCAGACTCTCAAGAGTGAGGAGAAGACTATCACCTGCGACATGCCATGGGCTCTCGAGGACTCACAATACAAAGCGATCCCCACTTTTGTAAATAAGGAAGAATACAGTCAATGTACTGACTAGTCACGAACTTTCGTTTCACTTTACTAGTGATCAGCGCCACTCAGAAACAGCGTCATATTTCAAAAATTAACAGTCAGACTGCAGGTGCAATTATATTAGACTTCTCCAAAACTAAATACTTATAAATGCAGATAAAACTGTTATCAATTTTGCACAGATTATTCATAAGTGTTTGCATCAAGGAATAGGTTCGATGACACATTCCTTAACAAATATAATCACACATTTCAACGATATTACTTTATACGTAGTAAAAATTTCAACTAAAATTTTAAGGTACACCATTTTTTTTCATAAAATCCAATTATCTACCTAACAAGCAGTTATTGATCTTGCGCTGCCTCGCGGCGTTGTTGTGGCAGCTGCCGCCTGAGTGATGCGGTAAGTGCTCGGTGCGATGCCTCTTGCACCACGGAGCGGCAGGAAGAGCTACTCGTCGCCTTCGGGGCAGATGGCCTTGTAATGCACTTGGCAGTCACTCAGGGAAGGGGAGGGGCGCGAGTACAATCGGCTTGGCGCCCGATTCACAGCGGCCGCTGGGTGTTTTTATGTTTATTACTTACTAGCGAACACGACAATACTTCGCTATTGCAGTGTACTAAGTAAATGCAATTCAAGTTCAAAATTTGTTTATTTTATGAATATTAGCCACATATTCACTAAACTTTCACTACATATTAACTACACATTAACTACGTATTAACTGTATAAAATTCTTTATTTCCATCTTCACCTCGTTACCAATAGTTGTGGTTTACGAAGTGAGTCTTTGGCTTATGAGTAAAATGTTGACGGACGAGATGATGTCCGAAATTTTGAAATGAGAACGCAGAAGACTCTTTTGTACAAGTTGCGTGCATTACTTTTCAATACGAATTAATGAAAATATATAAAATCATAAGTATGAATTCTTGGGATCTCCCGCAAAGGCTGATAGTCACGTTGACTCATGTTGCATCAATATTTTGTTTACATTGTAATACTCTGTTGTATATGACCTTGACTTTTTAGCGGTACGGCAATCTATATTGCCGACAATTTTCCAATCAATAAACAGTAAAGGTAAGAAGTAGTTAACATACATGAGAGCTGAAAATTATATTTTTAACTATAAAATAAATGCGTAATCCTCTGTGGCAAATGCTGATATATGGTACTGAAATACAACAACTCAGTTAAAAATCCTCTCCCGTGAACTTCCAAACCGCACATTATATATTTGGCTTCTCACTTCTGAACTGTAGGTTGACACGACGGCCAACCCTTGGGCGTGAATGCGTAAACCCGTGCTTAGCGCAGCACACATTGGTCTAGGAAGTAGGCGAGCATCCCGAAGCCAGTGCAGACCAGCAGCTCAGGCGCCGGCGCGGCGGCCGCACAATTAACCCCCGCCCCTCGTTGCAAGGAGCTTCGACTTTCCCATTCTAATCAGCGCTGGGGCTAATTGGGCGGCAGGGCGTGCGGCGGCGCCTGAGGCTAAGATTAGCGCGTTGGCCGGGGAGGGCAGGGCGGGGACGAGCGGGGCGGGGCGGGACGAAGCGGGCAGGGGCGATCGGCCGGCCAGCAGCCAGCGCCCCTTCTGCATGGGTGCGCCGCCCGCAGCTCATTTCGATGCCCATTAACCGCAGTCCAAATTCTAAATTAACTCATTTAATGCTCTAATGACTCACATTTAATGCTGTTTCGATATTACAAAGCATTGGAAACCTGCTACCTTCTGGACTGGAACGAAAGGTCGTAAAAAGTCGAAACAGTCATGCTCCTTGGTTGATGGAATTGTTTAATGGGTTTTTGAATCGCTCAAGCGAGAAAATAACGATTACTCCCTCAAATGCCATTATTAACTGCAAATGAGTGATCAATATACGTATTGAATCTGGTTATTACCAGTAGATTTCTATTCTGTCAATCGACTAATTCTAAAGGCAACATTTAAACCCCAGTGTTTGAGGTAACATGAAAACAAAAAAGGGCGCTCTAACAGTAGGGACAAGCTCGTTATTACAATAATCTTACAGCAATTTGTCAGTACGTCCGATGTTCCCCTTCTATTCTGCTGTCATCTTCTTCTTCTACTTCTTCTTCTTCTTCTTCTTCTTCTTCTTCTTCTTATTATTATTATTATTATTATTATTATTATTGTAACTTACATTCAAATAATACACTATAATTAAATTTATAATCCATTGTTAGATACCGTGTTACTAATTTGATACGCTTCTGAAATAATATGCAAGAGACACGACGAAGAAAATATTTCAATTTTATTTCCGCTCAGACCAGAAAGATCTACGAGAATTTGTTGAGGAGGCACTACGATAATAAGTGTGAACTTTCACGTTAGGAATGGTAATGCCTTTCGCAAATATGTATTGTAAATGACCTTCCACTCAGATGATAACTTCGCTACTTCTAGTTAATTCTCATTTTAAACTGATAAGATGATATTGTTAACAGTGATGAGCATTCTCAGAGTCCAGGAAACATCTAAGAAGTACAGTTGGCTACCTAAGTCGCACACATCACTCGTAGTTCATATCTAATTGAAAAGATTTTAATACAATATGTTCCCTAATCAAACAAGACTACGAGTAGCTCCTTATCCATTACTTCTCTTAGACATGTTATTTATTACAGTGTTTTAAACAATATCAAAACATTCTTCATAAATACTCTTAATTTTTCCAAAGTTTCCCTCTGAGCTGCATTACTTGCTAGAGCCTTCGCTCGCCAAATTCTGCGATCCTCAACATTTCCGACGCCCGCATTTAGACACATGTCTTCCTCCAAACCTTAATGTAAGAATGCATCTGCAATTTTTTCCTGTTTTTAGACTTGTATTCCAGTCACATTCTCCAAAGCACAACAATAAGTGTTGGGGTGTTACCTGTTATTGAGACGCGCAGACTCCCTGAGGGCATCCAGAGGAGTATTTTTAAGGATGCTTCTATTTGCACAAAAAATATACAACATTGTTTTTACAAAAAAAGTTGTTTGAACTCTCAGGCTAAGATTCCCATCCAAGGATATGCGATTTATAATCGCTCGCGCTAGCCACTTAGCTACTTTGACACATGAAAATTTGTTTTGACATTCTCTTTTTCATCAGAACATATACTGTATATTCAAATGCATTACGAGTAAATGAAAAAATAAATTATGGTATGACTAGTTTCGTAAAGAAAAAAGTAAGAGTAAATTCAGAAATCAGGAAACTTAAGATAAGTTCTCCTGGTAGAGTAGAGATCTCGTAAGGTGCGTGCAAAATGCCTTCTTGCCTTGCACGGTGAAGATGCAAAGAGTGTGAAGAATTTGTTCACTTGATGGCAGTTATATGTGCATATTGTTATGATTGCTTCAAACAAATTGAATGTGTCAAGAAAACAATTCTCCAAGGAAGCAAGTGTTAAAACGGATTCTAATACGTTAATGATATCATGAAACTGACATATCTATGTAATGCTTTCTTCCTGGTCTACGAAACATTCAAGCCTTCTTAACAAAACGATTTCATTCGCGCCTACAAGTAAATAAAAATCTAATCTGCCTCCTCCTTCCCCTGTGACATTCTTACACCACCTACAAATTTGTTTCATTTCTGGAGAGACTGGAGCACTGTGAGACGCTAATAGAGTTGTCCCAGGGTTCCATAGCATGCAGAATGGAGTGGAGGCGTGTGCCGCCCGTTTGTCCGAGGCAGCTGAAATTTATCAAGAGCCACTTTGCATTATTTCCCAAGAACATCATCTCGTCTGGCAGAGTCGCCCCGCCACGCTCCGCCTCGCCTCGCCTCGCCTCGCCGTGCTTGCCTGCCCAACCCGCCCCTCACCGCCTCGCCTCGCTCTTCCCCGCCTGCGCACTCACCCCCCTCAGAGCACGTGGCTCTTGCCCCTCCCCCGGCCTCCTGGCGCCGTAAGTTGGGCGTCGGAAGATAATAGGAAGGCTTAATACCGCGCAAATACAAACACAATTAAAAACTAATTACAATTGCAAATAGCGGGAAATCGAAAAACTAAAGCGGATGGCCGCTGCGGTTGTTTAACTTGCACTCGGGCGCAGGGCGAGGGATGATGAATAGGCGGGGCCGCCCCCGCCCGCCCCATGAAAGCGTTATCGTGCATTCCCTCTGAAATAAGTGGAGGCTCATTAAGAATAAGTTATTCAGACGCAAAAGCGGGATTCCATCACGTGCCCGTGCCCAAACTTTCTAATGAAAAAAGCAGTAGTTGCGGGCGATGAGTCTGGCACGCGGGTGGGGGCGCGGGGGTGGGGGTTGGACGCTAGTGCGCCAATGCCAGTGGCGGAGCAGGTGAAGGAGAGTGGGTCAGGACGAGGAGGTTGAATTGGAAAATAAGGGTAGGTGACAGAGCGGACACGAAAGTTTGGTGAATGGTGAAGGGTGAAAAGTCTGAGATTTTCATGACTACAGTAGATCTCGCTCGACGTTTGGCAGACCTTCAAAGAAAATAGCTGAGAGTGCATGCCAGTAGCCTCGTTCTGCGATCGCGAAACTTTCTACCAACTTTCAACATTCAAATCAACATTAGTAAAGGCGTAGAACTAGTAATTTGCCCCAAGTCTTTATATCAAAATCCATATGTGGAAAACAAAAAACATAAACTTATCAGAATTTCTGTCAAGATCTTAAAAAAGAAATATTTCTGATATAAATTGCATGATGCACTCTATACATTGGGAGCAAATGAACTAATAATATTAAGTCGTCAACAAGTCCTTCAATATATGGTCATGCCAGGTCGTACATGCCTAAAAGTATCTACAATATTTATCATTTAAATCAATCTAAAATATTTATCATTCAATAAATCTCATTAAAATATTCGGAGATTTTCAATAATAACATATCGATGTCATTTTCCATTAGTATCATATGGGACTGTGAGCATATATGTTCAAATTTTGTTTTCAATTACATATCTTCTTGTTTTTTTCTTTTTGACAGAAGATTTTCAAAGAAGATAAAAACTCAAAAACCTCCCAATTCCCGCATACTCGCGATATTTTCTGAACTCAATCTTCAAGAGGCACCTAAAGCTAAACCGTCGGTCAACAAAACTGCTGGAAGTTTCTTCCTCTCGCCGTCTATCAATTACGAACCACAAGGAGCCTCGGGCCGTGGCCGCGTAAGAAAGCGGTGGCCGTCGCCGGCAGCGCCCCGAACGATCCAATTCCCAAATCAATGGCGCGGGGGCGCACAGAGAAGGCGGAAAAAAGTTTCTTGCTAAAGACTGCGGCGGCTGCCGGAGAGAGCGCGCCGGGCGGAGGGGGCGGGACCCCGCGCATTCAATCGCCGCCGCAGTGCCCGGGGCGACCGCCCAGTCAGCAGCGCTCCCCTCCGAGCGGCGCCACCGCGACATAATAATACTTGTTCCTAATGGATGTAGTGCTGCCCCATGCCCTGCTACGGAGCTCGCCATCGGCCGCAAGGGTACAACCCCCTGTTTGTCTGTCCCGACCGCATCCCCCAGTCGCCTGGGCAGATGGGTGTCATTTGGAGCAGAGCCCCGAGCTGGCAAAGGGTCAGACCAGAGGCCGATTCGTTCCCGAAAAATCAGCGATGCGTGCTAACTGCACGTCGGGTAGGCAGGCGGGCGTCATCCTCCCCTCCCTTCCACGAGGCTGGCGCGGAAAGGGAGAGGCGCAGGGCGGGGAGGCGCGGGGCGGGGCGGGGCACGCGGGCAAACGCCAATACCACGAGCGCCGCCCGAAAGCGGCCGAGGTCTCCCGCGTGTGATGGTAACGTTTCAGCCTTCGCCCGCAGACCTCTCGGCTTGACAACTTTGTAGCGGCGCCGCGGTCGCCGGGCAGAGCGGGGGTGGGGCGGGATGGAGCGGGGCGCGGGTTGTGACGGGGCGGGGCGGGGCGGAGCGAAGCAGGGTGGGGCGGGGACTGCGGCGACCGGGCCGCACCGCGTCATTAACATTTAAATTGAAATCGTCAATAGAGGCGGCTCGGTGCGGGTGGCGAGCGAACTGGCGGGCGGAGTGTCCAAGTGGCACTCAATTCCCTATTACCGGTGCGGGGCGCAGGGGCGAGAGGGCAGGAGGGCAGCGGGGCAAGGGCAGACGCGGGGCGGGAGGGGTGGGGGCGGGTGACGAACCAACGACGCCGGAGATGGAGATGGAGAGGGCGGGAGGCCGCGACGTCGTCGCGTGTATTATTTACGTCTCGTAATTGCGAGCACTGTGGCGCCGCGCACAATGGTCCCTGATGAGGCCTTAATAAAGTATGAGGCGGCTCCTTAGGAGGCGGCCAATTACGGATGCAAATGCGTCTTCCGTCAGCGCGTCGTGTTTGCGCGCCCTGAGCGAGCTCTTCTTAGCCGTCCCCTCCCTTCCCCCACTCCGCCTCTGCCCTCTGCCCTTCGCCCTCGGCTGGAAAGGGGACGATGTAACTCCGCGAACTACGAGTGCCTCTCGCAGAGGAAATGTGGAAACGAACTGGCAGAAATAAGTCTCGAGGTGCCACATTGTACGAGCAACGCTGCAGACCCTTTAACGTCTACATACAGAAGTCTAGAAACAAAATCATTTTTTTAAATTATTTGTTTTATTAACTGTTTTAGTAACTTACATAGCAACTGAATCCAAATTTGAAATACTTAGTACGCGACGAAACATAGAAAACCGAAAATGGTCAATGTTTTAATGACAGTTTTAAGAACATGACCAAGTACAATTTCTTATTCAGAATATTCAAATAATCTCTTGAATCAAGTTGCCTGCATTTCAAAGTAAAAGTTTAAATGAATTTGACAACAAAATTTTAAATGATGTACCATCTCATTAAATCCAATTCCGTTGTCTCTTCTGAGGTGTATAAAAGCTAATGGTTAAACTCTATTTTATATTTGTAAATAAATCAGTCGAGACGATTTCCTAAGAGTATATTTCAAAATATATAATTAATATAAGATAAAGGGGCGAATGTAAACAAAGTACCACTCTCAACCCTTCTGAGTATCTCTCAACAGGACACAGTCCCAGGAGGGACATGCCGTAAATTCCCCTCCAATCTCCCGATATGTGAAGTAGAATAGAGGTTATAGGGTACGTGTGTGTGTGTGTGTGTGTGTAAATTGCGAGGAGGGCAGAAGGAGGATGAAGGAAAGATCGCACGCGAATCAAGACGTGTTTGTTAAGATATTTTCATGACCTTCGTTTGAAATTGATCGAAGAAAACACGGAAAACTACCGATACGAGTAGCCGGCAACTAGAATTGCAAATAATGGTTGAATTCTACTTATGTAGCTAGTTGAAAAAAACGTCGTCTAGACTCGGACCCTTGAGCCTCTCTAAGTTTCAAATTTGATGAATATTAATAATTATTTTCTACTCTCATTGTATAATTCTTTATTAGATGACTGCAGCTCGTTGCATAATGATAGTCATTACATACTTCTTTATTATGGAATAGGTGTTTGATCAATCATAGAGAAGATTATAGTTAAGAAGTAATCAGTAATTTGCCACGTTGCATTAAATGTTTTGTTGGATTGTGTACAGTACGGTGCCGAGACAACTCGTGTAGAAACCGCACGTGCCCGCACGTGCGAAACTCCTAAGTCCGAAACTCAGAAGGAAATCAGAATACTGAAGATCTCTATGGTGTATCAGTTATTAAGTCGTTATTAACTCTTGACAAGAAATAAAAACAAATACTGAACTTCAATGAAATTTCTTTAATAAATTGAATTCTAACTTGACTCGTGTACTGCTCATTTGAAATCCACACGAATAACCAATGCCGCCCGGAAGATCTAGGTGTCTGTCCGCTTGGTGGACTTGGCTGAATGTCGTCATGCCAGGTTCTGCGAAACCGTTCAATGTAAAAGTTCAACTTATATTAGTTTTCTTTAGTCCTAGAAACAGTATACTATCAGAAATTCAATGTAATGGGTATTAATATACTCGCATGAATTTTAGAATATTCGGTCGTTCTACACTCGTATCGCAACATAACTTCACACTCGTGTATATTAACCACCATTACATCATTATTTCGTAATACAGTATTAATGAATTGGCATGTTGCAAGAAGCAATACACGTTTAATTTAATACATTGTCAAAATGTTCAAGACAATGCCGCAAACACAATCACAAAATGCAATCCCAAAATAAAAAGAAACGGAATTCCTCACTTGAGAGAACTGCTATCGAATGATGACGGCATGAGGCTAAATATCGGCAGCAGCGCGCATGCGCGGTGGAGGCGAAGGAGCGCTGCCCGAGGGAGTGGCTCCCCGGGCCAGGGCAGCGCCTGCGGCTCGCGACGCGCGGGGGACAGATTTATCGCTCCCTTCCCTCCCCTCCCCCGACCCATGCCGCTCCTCTGCTCCTGGAAGGCTGCGTAATAATAATAATGATTTCGCTTTATCAGCTCCCGCATCAATCACGCGCCGCCCTGTCCCTCCCCTCCCCTCCCCGACCCGCGGAGCTGAGAGGCAACGACGGCGTTTTATTAGTTTCCTTCCCGCGTGATTTAAGGCAAGCGGGCTAAAAACATATTCCTGATAAAAACCCTGAATTCAAGATGGATCGTTCAATACACAACGCTATGCCTCTATATTTATTTCCCTGCGCCATCCAGCCCCTCGCCCCCTGCGACGCTCGTTTTCCCCTTGAGCGGAGGACGCAAAAAAAGAGTACACGACACGGAATGAGTCGCGTCTCCGTTTCCCCGACTCAAACTTGTGTATCTAAAAATCCTTTTTCCTTATCTCTTTGTCAACTTTTCCCTCTCTCGCAGCAAAAACTCGAGCGGCGCCGAGGGGCGGGGCCGGGGTGTAGTGCCTGAGAGGGAAGCGGCCTCGCGCGCGCGGCCGTCAGCCGTCAGCCGCTGACAGGCAAAGAAAGGGCGCATCCCGCGTCCCGGCGGAAATGGAACTGTTTATCTGCGCGCACCTCTCGATCTGGCCCGCTCCGCTTCGCTTCTCTCCGCTCCGCTCGAAAGGGTTGCCGTTCCTCGCAGCTCCCGCGCTCACACCCGCCCCGTCGCGCGCGGAACCGGCGAGGGGCGGGCGGCGGGCGGCCAAACTTTGGAAATTAGTTGATGAGCGTAGGCGCAGGGCGGCGGCGGCGACGAACGCGCCGGACGATAGCGACGTCGGGCGCGCAGGCGGGCGGGCGGCTTTTGTCAGCGGAGAGGCAGGAAATGAAACGCGCGCGGCGGCGAATACAGCTGTCCCTAGCGGGAAATATACAGCGGTGGTGGCGGCGGTGCGGCTGCCCTTATCAGGGCCACCTGTCCGAGCGAAGGCGCCGCCGCCGCCGCCGCCGGCGCCGCCCCGCGGGGGCTATTCAGCTCTTCTGTATAATTTTCAATTTAATTACAAACTCGCAGAAAACTGTGTGTGTCCCAGTCCAATGCGCCGCCGAACAGAGCGCTTCGCGTCGCTTCATGTCCTGCGCTCCCCCCTCCTCCTCCTCCTCCTCCGCCTCCCGCGCTGCTCGCGGACGGAGCGGTGCCTGGCGGCGGTTTATGGAACGTCGCTCGCGCCTTTTAATACAGTTTTACTCCCGCTTCAAGAGGCCTCTCTCCAGCGCTCGAAACTACGCGCGGCATTGTTAATTTCGGAAACGGCCGCGCGTTAGTCATTCGCGGAGAAAACAAGCCGGCGAGTTCACAACTTTTTATGAACGCTTGAAAACGGGACTGTTATGATCAGTAAAACAAGTTTTCTTTGCTAAAAGACATTCGTAACTATAGTTGGTAACTGCAACGGAAGGGGCGTTCAATATGCGAGTCCTTTCACCGATTTAAATCGCAAAATTAGTACAGATTTCAGCATTAATACAGAATATATAAGAGTATTAATTGTAAAAAATAAAGTAATTTTTTGTCAGCAAATTGAAAAAACTGGACTCCATTGCCAAACACTATCCTCAAAATGACTGGTCTCGCTCGACAACCAACCACAATGAATGTTATAGATGAGATGCAGAGTGTACCGTGCCTTTTAAACCTATGCCAGGCTTTCTGCTTTCCAGTGCTGCTCCAGACGCAGCTTGAGGGTGGCGGGAGGGAGAGAGACCGCTGTGTGCACGCGCTGCCTCACCGCTCCCCGCGGACAAACAACGAACCCGTTGTTAACACGCGCGCGGCGAGCTGTTTCGCAGCGGCCACGACGGGGTGGGGGCGGGGATGGGGCCGGGGGCGGGGTTAGGTCTTATGGCTTCCCAAGCGGCGCCTCTCTCGTGTCCGTTATAGCTCTGCCCCGCCAAGCCACGCCTTCACTGCCCTTTCCTGGAACGAAAGGCCACATGCGGCGGCCCAGCACACCAGAAGACAGCCCCGGGAATACAGGGGAAATCGCTTCTTGCGATTTCGGCTTTTTTAATTAAACGTTATATACTTCATCAAAGCTTTATCTTGTTTTCTTACCCTTACTTTTGGCATTCAGATCTTCAATTTCTATTTGTTTCCACAATATGAAAAATGTGCGCAAGAGTTATGCATTCAAACACAAATATTTTAAAATAGATTCAAATAAAAACGCACCCGTACTATTTATAATGGTATATGCCCATATTTTATTAATAGAATTGACTCTTTAGAGTTGCATCCGTTTTAAATTTTTTGTAAATACATGAAAATCGAGAGTACAATGAGAGATTCTGTTTTCAAAAACGCTACACCAGCTCACTGATCTTGACTGGAAGATAAACTAATGGAATGCATGTCATACCAAAACTTTTCCTCTCCTAAATATTAAAATTAGCAACTACTCAGATTCTTAAAACAAACTGCATGACATCACTTAAAAATTTGCAATTGAATGAAGTTATGCAGAAAACATCCTAGCCACAAAAATCAAAATAGTTGAAAATTAGTTTGGAAAACTTCTACATATCTTAAAATTCCGTGCAGCAAGAATTCACGTCGAAAGCAGAAAATTATAAATGCGTGAAATGTGTCTAAAGAAAAGTTTAAAAAAAGCTCTACATATACCCTATATGTGAAAAAAACACTGTTTCATGTTGTTGTGTACTACGTCTCGAAAACTAATGAAATAAGATAATTTTACAATTTCTGAAACAATTCTATTAATATTCACCGTGAATACAAAGTTGAACTTGTTTCCAAAGCGTCCATTTATTAATTTCATGATTTTATTAAAATTTAATGTTAATCCTATAAAATAGATTAATAATTATAATAATATTAATGATAATAATGATAATAATAAAAATAAAAATAATAATAATAATAATAATAATAATAATAATAATAATAATAATCATAAAACATAACTGGCCAATTTTTATGAGCAAAGCTCAGGATTCATTGCAATGATTGATGTTGATTACACTGCTCAAACTTCCATCTAAAAGAAAGCCGTTTGTGTTCTAAATATTAAGATCTATGCAATTTTCTAAATGTCAGAAATGTTAATCTAAATTAGCAATATATCTTCTATTCAAGCAAGCAAAGTCAAAAACATATTTCAACAATTTTCCAGAAAATACAGACAATATAATAAGGGATTCATGTAAAATACCCCTAAAACTAACATCTCTGGACCGGCACTGCTAGATTTTACTCCTCGAGTATTTATCAAAATTCAGCTCAAAATCTTTTTAACTGACAGAGTTCATCGTGACACATCTATTCAACCATCTATTCGGAAAGACAGTCATCCACCAATATGTCTCTATACAGACATCCCGATTTCTAGGTTAACAATTGCCTGCATCTCCTCCCCACGAGGAACAATCTTAACCATCCTTGGAACCGCTGTAATATTTTATTTTATTTAGTAGGTAATTATTATATATTATATATAAAAGAAAATGTTTGTTTGTTTGCTTGTTTTAATTTGCTTAATGCCCTGCCGTACCGTTCATTCTATTGCGATAAAACTTTGTCAACTAATTGCTTCTACTTCCGGGAAGAATACAGGAATAGTACGATGGGAATGTGCATAAGCCTGTGCACATACACGCGCGTTGATGATTTCTTGTAGACTCAAGTACCCTAATCAGGACTCTTTACGTCACGGCGCACTCTACGTACCCCGCCGCACACTGAAGTACGATTATTAAGACGTCTTCATTGCGTATTTTGTCCCTGTGATTGTGAAATTTCTCCCAAGAGAGACAGTTACAGAGAGAGACAGAGGAAGACAGATGCAGAGAAAGAAACACAAACAGAGGGTCAGAGAAAGAGAAAGAGAAAAAGAGAAAGAGAAAGAAAGAGAGAGAGAGAGAGAGAGAGAGAGAGAGAGAGAGAGAGAGAGAGAAAGACACGGTTAGCATACTCGTGGGAAAGTATTTCGTCTATGGAAATTTTTGCAGAGCGTGTATATGTATATGTATGTATGTATATATATATATATATATATATATATATATATATATATATGTATATATATATATATATTATATATAATGAAAATACTTTTTAACTATGTAGCTAGGCCGAAGGCCTTTACGACATTAAATACCTACATACTACCGCGTTCTAACCTTCGTATTTTCCATGGCATCAGAGCCGCGGAAGATACCATAAGGCTTAGGGGGAAAATCCTAAAGGGGGAAACCCTGCCATCAGAAGACGAGAAAATGCTAATCTACCAATTTTTTATAAAACTATTTATTTCCTTGCATAAACGTCTTTTTCTTCGCGCCTCTGGCCTCTTCAGCCCCTGAAAACAAACAGCGTCACAGAAGATAGGCTGCAAAATCGCTTCTGCGCTTACTAACCGGAGAAATGACCTTAACAACTCCTTTAATATTTTGATGGTATACATCATTGTTTACTGATTTATTTATCAATCTAGTAAATGAATTACTGATTAAGTAAATTACCGCTTACTTATTGACTTATTTATTTCACCTCCAGTCTAGGCTCCGTTCATACTACTACCAAATGCAGTTTTCCCACTCCCTGATTACCGTTTCAGAAGTAGTTCAAACCTTCTCTAGAAATGTTTCTAATTCTTTCATAAAGTGAGACCTATTACCACCTAATATGACCTGGGTGAGTGTTGTGTTTTTAAGTTGAAAGTACTAGTTCCTCATTCCCATCTCTTTTCCTCTGAATCTTTCTTAAGCGCAGGAATTTCATAAGGAATATTCGGATCCAATCTTCCCTATCACAGCTGCAATATACAGTACTCCTGACGTATGTGCGAAGTTGCAGGTCAACAAAACTTTAAAATCGAAATTGATTTAGAAGTCAAATAGTTCAGGTGATTCCAATACTACCTCCCAGTCTCTAGTAGAGAAGAGAAGGTGGAATACTTTTTTACATTTGCGACTATAACTTCACAAATCAGCGCAAATGTGAAGACAAAAAATGTCTACACTCGATCAGGGATCGTTTCCAAGTAATTCCCAAATTTTGTCCCTTAATGTCAGCTCATTGCAAGTCCGATAATTCGGTATTTTGCATTGGACTAACACTCGCTTGAAAGAGTGGATTTTCTTGCATTCTTTCCGAAAAGTAACCAAGATTGCTTGGGTAAACAAATTTGAAATTATTGTATCATTCATGATGAAGGATAATTATTTTCCGTCTCTTATTAATAACGCTAAATATACTCATGATCTTAATGTAAGATACGTCTTCACCAAAACAACGTCTTGATCCTCCTGGATAAAGTCTATGGTTCATGAATTTGTAATCGCGCCTTTCATATTCTAACAAAGTTGGACAAAATTTCTTGTCGAGACGATGCTGCGAGGAATGTGTGTGATATTACGGATTGATTTAAGCTTTATCTCCTAAATACCCAATCAACTCCTGATGAAAAGAATGGAGCCGTTGGAGTACTATGTTCCATTAAAGAAAAATAATCACCAAACCAATTGTATGGATCCATTTTATACTACGCGCATGAACACACAATATATCTGCAGGTCTAATAATTGAGAATCTTCTTTTCTGAAGTCTGTCCACAAAAGCTCGTTCAAATGCACGACATCTGTAGTGCGCCTAGCGAGAGGCAAGACGCAACCCTCTCAACGCCAAGGTGTTCCAGCACTGGGGTTGCCTACTATCGTAGGCGTCCGACGCGAAGTGGGGCCGAGGAGGAAGGGGCTACCGTGCCCTCGCACCGGTGTGGTGCCGCGCCCCAGCCCACCCCACCCAGAAATAATTTAATTAACGCAACGCAGAGTCAATTACAATGGCCAGCTGCGACGATAATGAGCCCTCGCTGGAAACGGAGACAAAAAATATTCTTACAATAGTGTCGCGCGCGCCTTTGGCTAATTTTGCCCGGAAACCTCATTAGAGGAAACTCTCCATGAGCGCTATTGTGCAGGGGGCGAAGCGTGGCGTGGAGGGGCGGGGCGGGGCGGGGCAAGGCACATTCAGTGCAGCCTCCACCCGGCGCGATTTCCGAGTTTTTCTCCAAGGGCTCCTTGCCTTTCTCGGGCAAAATTTTATTCCATTCGTTCGAATTTCAGTAAACAGCTGCATTAACATCTGTTAACTTTTCACCATCGCACAAATTGCAGCACCATTCTACCATAAATAGGACTGAGTCACAATGTAATTGTTAAATATATTCCATGTAATAATTTTTGCAGCTGGGAACTACGTAGAATTAATTCTAGACGGTTTACATTTTAAGGTGCCTGAAAGCCGAGGTTCATACGGTGATAAATAACATTCGCACTTTTTATCATATTAGAATTGAATGATCCATAGCAAGGCGATTCACTTAATACAAAAGAACGTAATATTTACATACAATCTATAATTACGTGATGTACATTAAATTCAGACACCCGCCTGTAAAACACTGTTATCACGATTACATAATTATTAAAAATAGGATACATGATAAAATACTAGAATAGTTGAAAATGATTAAAAAATGATCTAAGTTATCCTAACAGAGAAAAATCACAGATTTCATGAAACATGCTGATAGAGCACTACGTTAACATTATTTGCCAGTTATCACTACTTAGCTGTCATCGCATTATAGCTAATCGAAGAATACAATTCTTCTACATTGCTTGGCTTGTAAATGTGTAAAGTGGGATGAAACAAGGGCTCGATGAAGCGAAGAGCACTTCAATTCTTTATGAAAAGGCGAATAAAATAATAGACATCAGGCTCAGTACTAATCTAATGAACTGCATTTGTCCTGATTATATTAAAAAAAACACAACAATTTTATTTGTGTGCTTAATCAGATAGTAGTATGATTTTTCGTGCAATCTGTACGTATTTCTTTAATTTTATGCGAAAAAGCCTATACTGTTTTCCTTGATTATCTCAAATCTGTGTTTTCTGAACGACGCCCTCCTTCCAGCCAACCCTTCAATGTACCGCTTCCTTTGTGTTGCAGAGGACCCGGCGCCGCGCAACGACTCGGTGCGGCTGCAGCCCGGCTCGCTCGTCACCTCCAGCGGCACCTTCTACGTGGCCGTGGGCTGCGCATGCGCCATGATCGTCGTCGTCGTCGCCGTCACCTCCGTCGTCTACGTCAAGAGCAAGAAGGCGCGCACGCAGGAGTCGCTACAGTGAGTACTTGCCGCACCTCACCGCCCCTCACGGCCTCCGTCGCATGCAGTGCGTCGTGGATGCTGCAGGGCGTTTTACGTCAACGACGTCCATCCATCGCACGAATTCTGGGATGAGCAATTTCGTTTCTTTTCACATATCAAACAATCCCTAAAAGAGTTGATGCATTGTTTCTGGGCACGTCAACTGCTATAGTCGTTAGTCCCGTTAGTGTAATGCATGACGATGGGAGTGTTCCTTCTCCACTAGATGGTGAGATCCGGCGCCTACCTAATCGACGTGTGGGAACATTTCCCACCTCCTCGGCAGGGCACCGCCCCCCCCCCAGCACATCACAACCTCAAACGTCCCGACCGGTCTCCCGACGGATGCAGTAGTGTAGTGAATGTGTGTGAAAGAAACGGGAGAGGATATGTTAAGGAAGAAACATGAAAGATGGCGCGTGAGTCGTGCCCGATTGTTATGGGTACAGATCCGTCATTCGCCTGTTATCAGCCGGAGCAACCATGGAAATCTACAGATCAGAGTAGCCATCATCTATAATTCACCTTTAGGCAGCGGCTGAATTCGACCGAACTTTCTACCTAGAATCGAAAATCCGCCACCATCAGGTCTCGAACCCTAGAAACTACTAGGTAGAGTCGCTGCAGAGTCAGCTGCAATTATGACTCTGAGCTTAACACTGCAGCTCTAAAATGAGGGTAAGCTTTGATGTTACATAATAATAATAATAATAATAATAATAATAATAATAATAATAATAATAATTGTTATTATTATTAATATTATTATTATCTGTAGCTTTTACGGGTGTAGTTGTGAGCCATCTACTATTGCGCCGTGAGAACAGGCATTCAATCACAGATCGATCAATGTAGAGTTTCTGGTGCTATTCTCGGCTGGTTTTCAAGGGATGTTGCCGTTTCTCCTGCCTCCTATTCCATCTTTCATTGCATATTTTCTCATTCTTTGTATATTCTATCATTCTTTGTATTTTCATGTGATAATCATCAAAATCATTTTGCTCCAGGTATTTCTCAGAAGCAGATATTATAATTAAGATATTTTCGTGATCCTAAAAGATATACAACGATCGATAAGGTTGTAATCGACACCAGGTTTTAGAAAGAAAACTTCGAATTTTTTCGCTGTCTGCTTTATGCCCGACGTTACTGAGTGTGGGCATGACAAGATCATCAAAATGATCATAATGACAAGATATGTGCTCTTGATTTACCTCCTTTCCTTGCAATCCCAAACCATGCGTCTTCCATAGGTCGCAACAAACGAAATGTTATCGCTCAAGTTCGACAGCGACACTTGTTTAAAAGTTCAATTAAGCGATACTAACTTAATTAATAAATGTTACGCAGATTTTATAAAGGTATATTCTGTCGAATATTGCACTTGCAGAAGAACTGATGATAGAGCCGGATAGAGAATAGTATTAGGAAAGTACCTGACTGATTCTTCTGACTGCAATTCAGTAGAAACTTTCAAAAGTATTGAGTATTATTATGTAAGAGAGAAACACAAAAAGGAAATTCATAGACAATTTTCTGATTCTCTGGAAATAAAATGTATAAAATTAACATCAGCTGTTGAATTTTCTTTAGTCTTCACCCTTGTGCCGAAATTTAAATACCTTTCAAGGCCACCTGTGTAACTATTACTGTAAATATTACTTACTAATACGATAAATATGTTTAAGATAGTTACAAAGGCTTTCAAAAAAACATTACATATACATTCTCACTTCTTCCACAATCTTTTTACTTGAAGGGATTTTCTCACTTGAAGCAAGAAAGAAAACATTCTAAATCCAATAAAAAAGCAATGTCGGGCGGATGGCACTTATGCAAATGCGGTGGGTGAGCTGCGGGCTGTAAATCAGAGCGTTAACTCCTGGCCGCCTTCTTTTTGCGCCTGCAAGGCGGGGCGTTCTTCACTGCGCCGTCCCTGCTACCCCCTTCCCCTTCTGTTCTCGTCTCCCTCGTTCGACGCTTAGCTGCCGAGAGTTCAATATTGGCGCTTAGTAAGTTGCCATCTTTGTGCGGTGAACATTAACAAGTTAACTTCCCCCAAGTTGTAACTACGTTTTGAAGATTGTGAAAACATAGCATTACTGAAAACTTATTATATACCAATAACTTCTCAGAAATTCATTGTCAATTTTCTGATTCTTTGAAATGGAATTATGATAATTACACAGGAAACCTGATTCTGGGTAGATATAGGCATAGAACAAGAAAAATGTATCAACGTTCTACGAGCCTTGTTTATTCCAGTTCATGTAAAAAAGAAATGGAACTATCACAAAGGGTCGTGATAGTCCGGAAGATTTCAACAGTAACCCAGATCCTCTTAGGCTAATTATTTATTTATTTATTTATTTATTCATTCAGGTTTAGGGTCCCTTAAATTGCTTATGTGGTTGAGATATATGAGTGTGAAAAAATGATAATGAAGTGAACGTTGTAGGAAAGACGTAATGAGAGGTAGAGGAAACCTGCGAAAAGCTCGCTATATCTACCCCTAATGCCACATGTATTCGCTGCAGATCAAACCTGTGACCCGGCGGTGCACGGCAAAAGCGCTACTCGTAATTTACCCGGCCTCTCCAGGTCTGTTTAAAACCAATTAGAAAAATTAAAAGAGAAATACAAAAGGAATGTTTAAAATTAGAATTTAACTGAAATTAAAGAATTCAATATGTAGGTCAACATAACCAGACTTGAAAAGAATAGAAGAATTAATTGCCTAATGTAGAATAATTTACTTTATACTGATACGTTATTGCTTATTAATGCCTTTGATACGGAGCTTCATATAGTACATTACGTAACTTACCTGGATCGAGAAGTTCGTGGTTTCAAGGGAAATATGAAAACAGTTGAGTAAATTATGTTACGGAGTAAATTATGTTACGGAGTAAATTATGAAAGGGAATTATGGGATGAAATATAAAAAGACAAACCGAATCAATTAAACATCTACTTAACTAGTAAATCTGAATCATTAAAATTAGACAAAAATAACATCTTGTTTGTACCACAAGCATTAACTGGTTCTAATAACGCCCTTGGTGCGCAAATAAATATTGTGCAATATTCGCTAATAAAAGAATGATGTAATATGCCACCGTGTGCCATTCTTCCTTGGCGTGGGAAGGCGCGTCGAGGGGTGGGTCCGCGCAGCCCATTGTGCTCCTGTCCATTGTCCCGGGGCGACACTATCGCCGCTGCATTAGCATTAGCGCGTTTTGTGCGCAAGAGCGCCCGCAGCTGCGAAAGCCGCCGCAGGATTTTTCCATATCCATTAATATCCGAGAGAAACACGCCAAATAAATTCCCAGCTTTTAGAATAAATATCCTTTTAATTGAAAACGCTACAACGTAAATACAAACTGATTTTGTTTCGAAATTGATAAGAGCCCAGGGATCCGGCGCAGTGATCAATTGTGCGCTGCCAATGAAATAGAATCATTAATTATAATTATTTCTGCGCGCCCAATTATGGCGGGCGCACGCTCGTGGAGCCGGGGCGGGCGGGCGAGTGGGTGAGTAGGCGGGAAGGGCTGCGCATCACCCACCGCTAGTTCCCTGCCTGCCTGCCTGCCTGCCTGCCCGCCGGCTTCTAGTGGCGCGTCTCCGCCTCCCAATCCGCCCTCCAACGATGGCACTCACTGTCAAATAACTAGGTGAATCAGGGAAAATTTTAAGTAACTTAAAGTGTCAGAACTGTCAATACAACGAATTTTTTTTTGTAAATTATTCATAAAATTATATTTCTTTAAAATGAAGGTTTTAATGCAATATTTTATCTGAGTACAAAGTGTTGTGATTTATATTTAACTTATATTATTTTATATTATAATTTGAAATATTCCAAAATAAAAATAATAGTAAATGTTCACTACATCATGATTTAACGAATGTATATTTTTACAATGCCACTGCTAAAAGCTGTTCTTTCAGAGCATCCATAGCGTGCTAAAAGTTCAATTTTTATCACTAGTGCTAAAAGTGAGATGATGCTCAAGAGTTCAGATAAATCAGTGAATGCAGAAAAAAACTTTCGTTCAAAAAATCGCATCAACTACTACTAATCTTAATTTATCATTAAATGCTTTTTATAATTGGATAAAAATAAAATGAAATTCAGTAAGTCTGTCTAAAAATAGTGTATCACACACGTGACAAAAGTTATTTTAGCGCTCGTATTATGAATAACTATTCTAGAGGTCAAGCGTAAAGTCTGCTTAACACGTTTCTTTTATTATCCTTCGTTATCCCTGTAGAAAAGTGACGGAACAAACTGGATGTAAGTTTCAGAGAAAAATGAAACATGTTCAATTTTTTGTAAAGGCTTGCATTTTGATTACCGAGCTCCGAGCGACACTCCAAGAACTTTTTCTCGGTTGTTACGGATGAGGAGCAACTTGTTTACTTTGTTCACTTTTGAGAGCGTTAAACTATTTGAGATTCAGCGCTGTTTGCGGCGCCCGGAGGAAATATTTTCATCACGATTACGTACAGAAAATAAAATAACTGTATAAATCGCTGAGTCTCGTTCATCTATTTTCGATACTGAAGCAATACCGTGTAAATACAAATGTCCATTTTCTATAGAGGAAAAAACAAAAAAAGAACTGTGTAAAGCGAGCTAGCATTTACACATTCTGGTGCATCGTTATTTCAGGATGTATCAGTAGTGTTTATGTTTTTGTATTGTGGAGCGTTGTCATGTTGTAGTAGCCTATTTTTTATTCTAATATATTTGTAGTTTCATAAGAGATTAGACACCAAGTACGAATAAGTTTCCTCAAAAAATTCGCCACACGTTATTGGCAAATAACTCCACCCTACGTGCGAATATTCTCGTCATCGAATGCAAAATGTAATATATAAATTACATGATATTAAATGTAATTGTTATGCATTATGAACCAAATAAAGTTCCATATGTGGACTGTATTTTTCGTGCGAACTGAACTTATCGTCTTCTCTGAAGAGCGCTCCTGAGCAGCGTGGGAAATGACGTGGGTGAGCGGAGTGAGCGAGGAGCGTGAGCGTGGGCGCTCACCCGACGCAGAACCCTTGGCGCCGTCTTCCCGTTCAAATCTTCCATCAGAAGCGAATCCCTGGAGATCAATGAGGCAGGCGCCATGTGCGCTGCTGGGCCAAATCAGGAGGCACACTACCACGAGCGGTCTGATCCACGTCTACGAGATAAAAACACCAAGGCATAGTAGCCATTCGTGAGCGCAGAACATTCAATCAGGAACATAATTTCGTGAAATACTAATTTTAAAACCGTGTTAATATAGCTGTATCACAGAGAGCTCAGAAAACAATAGTGTCCCATGGAAACATAAATACGAAAATATTTCAGTTAATGATATTACAATTGTAATAAAAACTGTAACTTTATTCAATTTTGGAATTTACAGTCATTAAAATTTCGAGCCGATTCACAGTTCACAGGTCCATTTTCGTTTTCGTTCCCTATCACGAAATGTTGGACATTGGGATTGCTCTATTCGAACAATAGTATACGTGCCCTGAGCTTCAAGCGTATTTTCAGAGCCAGGAGGCGCTGCCGTCGTTGGCTGAGCGGCGCGGGTGGTGGGGTATGGAAGGGAGGGAGGAGCGATCAGCCCGTGCCCTAGGGGCCCAGGAGCGAGGCGGGCGGAATCACCCCCGTCGAAGGGCGTGTGCCGGCGCGGGGCGGCGCGTCACCCGAGGCCAGGGGGCGGAGGCGGAGGCGGCGACGAAGAGCGACTTATGAAGTTCTGGAAATATCGCGCCTCGTAAATCGGGCGCCGCGCGATGAGATCCGTCGCCGAAGCTCCAAATTGATACTCCCCGGAGGGCGGGGGATGGAACAGCAACGCGCTCGCAAACGGGGGCAGGAGCGCTACGGGGACGGGACGATACGGGGCGGCGGCGGCGGCGCGGGCGGAGCGCGATCTCCGGAGGGCCGCGGGGGATGGGGCGGGGTGCGGCGGGGCCAGGGCGGAGACATCCGTGTCAAGATAGGCAGATTGATTTTCCATGGCGGGAGAGCGCGGGAAGAAGTTCTGACGAACGATAATGGGCTAACTTCGTCCGAGGCGGCTCAAACAAATCGCACGGCACGGCTGCAGCGGAGGGCCCCCAACCCCACCCATCCGGGCGCATCTCATTCCTCACTTGTTTGGGCGCTGCAGACGGCGGCATCGCTCATGCGCTCTACGCCACACGTCTTGCCCTTCGCCCGCCCTCCCCCTCCCCTTCCTCCTTCTCTTCCTCTTCCCCTTCCTGCTCCGACCGGCGGAGAGGGCGATTTTTCTCCGTCACCAGTTGCAAATTCTCTCCTTTCAGAGACATCGATTTCATTTGAATAACACTTGCATTAGTCATCAGGGACGGACTTTTTCAAATGGGGCTCTTTCAAATGGCACGTGAACTAATGGCAGTGGAATTTAACATTGCAATTTCCTTGAAGGGAAGTTAACAAAATGATATTGAAATAAAAAAGGAAATAATTCGTAGGAATTAATTATCATTCAGGTATCTACAATATAGAAAGAAGCAAGATGTGCACTAATACTTTCGAAATCAATACAGATTTATAAAGATATACACCAAGCAAAAAAAACAGAACTGTACACTAATAAACCAAATTTCATTTCCTAATTTATTTTATTCTCCTAAATGAGGGATTAACATAAATTTCGATTTTAGTTAAAATGCGACGGACATTTACAGAAGATTAAATCAGAACACTAATATTTGTGAACGATAGGTCACACCTTAATAGACAACGAAATCCAAAGAAATAAACGGAATGGTGAAGTAAGTTTTATTGGGAGTGAAGAAATAAATTAGCTGTATTACTGCTTCAAAACTGAAAGAGATTACATATTTCTTTCATGTTGAGTACTTTTTGTTGGAGTGTTAAAAACGTTTTATATAAAAGGAAACCATGTCCGTCACTAATTTCTTAGCACTACATTATTGTTTAATATAGTCTCACTAGTGAATTAGAGTAGGTTTTATATTTAAGGAATAAGGATGTAAACCTTTCATTATCTTCAAAACTGTTCTCACTGATTGTACTAAAATATTCAAAAGAAAAGCTGTCGCGCAGGGTTTATGAAATAAATTTTAACAAAAGAAACATATACGCAGACTGTCTCAAGAGTATTCGGTCGTTTATTTAACCAGAAGAAGAACAAAATACATAGTGTGCACGAGGCAGCGGACAAGCAAATGTATTTCATCTCTTGCGCAGCCTTTGGTTCCCAAAATGAATGCCACATTTTATGCATGTCTGAATACAACGATACTCATTATTCAACATGATGTTCAATTCACGGAATACAGCTAGTAATGCTCAAATTTCAAAATATCATGTAACAATTTTCTGCAGCATAGATCGTATTTCCTGCTCCTCCTCTAAAAGTATTTAGCTGCAAAGGAAAATCTTTGAAACACCAGGAATTTTAAAACTCCATGGCAAATAAAAGGAATTATAGTTTCACCACCTGCCCGCAAGGATCGCTGCGGAATCTGTAAAAGAGAGAAAACCGGCGTTTGTTTCATAACTACAAAGAGACATATTATACCCAAGAGTAATTACATAAAAATTGTATCAAAGTGTAATTGCGAATTCCTGGATAGCAGAAATGCAATGCGGCCCACACGCACCCCAACGAGAAGCGAAGGGACCTTGGTGTTGCGTGGGCGATGGTGGCGCCGCCCACTCCGCCCCCGCCCCCGCCCTCAGCCTCGCGATCGCAATCCCAAATCAAACAGCCCACGCCCGCCGCGCAGTGTAAATTTCGGTCGAATTGCAAATTGCGAATTTGGAGGAAGGCAGCGGCCGCGCCAACCGCGAGCGGGGAGGGGGCGGGGCGGGTCGCGCAAAGGGGTTAGCGTGTGCGGCGCGGGCGGGTCCGGCTGCGAAATTAACCGAGGAGAATTGGATAAAAGGACGGCATCATAAAGTGGGCGAGAGACGTAGGGGAGGAGGGGCGCGGCAGGGCGGGGCGGGGCGGGAGGGGCGAGTAAACTGGAGTTATAGTGCCAGCCGAATTACCTGCCGACGCCGGATTAGCGCGGGCCGGGGCGCCGGCGGTGCCGCAGGCGGAGGCGAGGTGGACGTGGAGGTGGAGGTGGGAGGGGCGCGAGGGCGCAGCTAACGCAAAGTGATGGCGCGGGGCGGCGCCGCCGAGAGGCGCCCAGGCTGCGCTGCCAGCAATAGGACTTCTGAGCCACGGCAGCTCTCCAACGCTTGACGCAGCGACGCAAAATTTCATCTCGCTATCCGAACTAACAGCGTTCCGCTTAGCCTAAAATGTTAAATGACAATCTTCTTTAATATATCTAATGATTTTTTTAAAAAAATTAATAGATATATATTGTTGTTCATTCCTCCGTTAATTATCTCATTATTGTAATTCCTAATATAAACAGTTCTTCATGGTGTCATACGAGAGCTTTTCCCAAGCAGAAAAAACAAGTGACGAATATTCGGGGTTAGTGTCTAAGAAAGGAACTACACAAGAGACGGACACAAGGTGAAACGTAGCATTGTCAATTATCAACACTCAATAATATTCATTCAATTTCGAAATGAATTACTTAAACTGGCAACGTAAACCTTAAACACTAAATGACCTAATACAAGAAGAAGAAAAAACACATTCACTGCGTACCTCTTGAAGGTGATCAACCGCTTAAGTACGACCTTTTAGTATTCCAATGTTTTGTTTCTACCGAATCCCTAAGTAATATTACAGCAATAAATTGCCTTCTCCCATCAAGGTCTAGACATCGGCTTTAAAAATTTTCAAAATGAAAGTATTACAAGTGCACACTTTTACACTACACGGTTACATAATGTTCCACCTAGTTACTTGACTGCCGTATTTACATGATGTGAAGCGTCCGTCGTCGTTGATGATTAATGATGATGATGATAATGCCCGGGGTGAACCCATGGGTCGATGCTTGGCCGTGCCTCGCCCTTCGCTCCGAGCGTCGGCTCGCGGCGCCTAATTCCGTTACGGGCGAAGGGCCGAAGGGCCGAAGGCGGAGGGCGACGCGGCCGTCGCGGCTTAGGCGCAGGGCGGAGGGCGACGCGGTCGCGCGGCGTCCGATGAAGGCAATCGGCGGCCGCCGCGGTATTCGCCCACCGCCAATAACCCGCAGCGACCCTCCGCCGCCCTCGCCTCGGCGGCCGGGGATATTGAAAAAAAAAATCTGCTGCCGCCCACGGTGGATTATGAGGAATAGGAGGGCCCGGGCGAGGCGGCCGCCGATGAAACCAATAGAGCAGGTCGGATGAGGAACCCCGGCGTCAGGCGACCCTCAGCCAGCTACGGATGACATAATCCTTCGCTCAGCCCCGGCTTCGGGGACCTGCTACGTGGGTTGGTGGAAACGTGAACTGATTCGTTTACGATGATGGTCAACGAACGCGTCTGCAGCATAAAGAGTCTACACATCTTTGATATACAATATATGTGAAAATATTTCTACGAGATTCGAATGTAATGAGCATGTTATTCAATACCATCAACAATGAATTAATATTACACCAGACGTCTATTATATACGGCACGTTTCAAGCAAAAACGCATAGTTCTGTATTTGGGAGGTAACGGGTACTAAGACACATTTACCTAAATTTACAGGGGATATATGTAAATATGGTTTTAATCTTTGTATGAAAGTGTACATGCTTCTGATATCGGTATTAAGGTCCTTCGAATATTGCTGTTTATATCTTTAGGAAAATCAAATTGTAACAACTGGATCAAGAAATCCAATTTTAGAAACAACTTACACAATTACTTTTGCCATAGTGTATAGAAATATAAGTCACTGAATATACCATCTCATACAAATCACAAGTGATCATAAAATCAAAGAAACTTTCACTTGAAATCTGTCCGGTAGGAATCCAGAACGGCAATCAACCACATAACAAATAAGACGTGGAAGAAAGAAAGGATCTTCAGATAAGCTGATGTGCCAGCAAGTGGGGTCTTCCAAAGCAGAGTGCTGATGGGAGAACAAAGAGATTTGTAGTGTGTGTCTGCTGGCGTGCGTGAGGGCGGGCTGGCGGGCGGCGCGTCACTCAATTAGGCAGCAGCGTTCGCACGGGCGCCGCACCGAGGGACCCCTCGGCCCACAGCGTGGAGTTGCGGGACGCGGGTGCGCAGAAGAAGCGGATGAGCGGCGCAAGGGCACTCGGGGGAAATCTCGGCTACGTCGCTGCCGGGCAGGTGGCACCCCTGACTCGCGCCGCCCCACCTCTGCCCACCCGACACCTTCACCGCGCCCGCGCTCGTCGGCATTCACCACTTCCGCTGCGACGGGCATGCCCAGCTCTCCGTCCGCAACTATCTCCTGGTTTTAGTGAACGCTGCACGAACGGAACAGTCTCCGAACCTTCACTAATATTAGTCCTTGGTAATGATAGATTTATAGAGTAATACGTGCTAGCTATACTTCATGAGATCATTATCCCGTGCCTCTTAGTTCAACGAGTCTGACAGGTCTGAATCACACATTCTCCTCCCTCGCAGTTCAACTTTTCGAAGAAGTTAGGAAACAAATACATAAAGAACATCAGTAAAATTTTCCATAGTGCGTTCTTCACGTGAACGATCATGAAGCCACGTTGCAATTAATTGGAGAGGAAGACAGATCTGAGCGATAGGAAGAAACTGCGCAGGCACCTCCGTCATTAGCCACACCACCGTCATCAGTCGCCGACGGGGGAGTCTCGCAGCTGAATTGTTTGTCTGTCTCCAAAGAAAGAGAAAGACAGAATCACACCGTGCATGCGATAAGGATCCAATGAAGAGGGCGCGGACGCGGAGCGCCCTGCGCCTGGTTGAAACGCGGGCGGGCGGAGTGCGGCGCCGAGGGTGCGTGGCGGGCGGGGCGGCGAGGCGCATTAACAATGAATGCTCCCTCCCCCGCGTGTGAATCTTTGATGGTCGGGGGGCGGGCCGGTCCGGCGAGAGGCCCCGGCCGCGGAAGTTGTGGCTGCGGGGGCGGGGGGAGGCGGGAGTTGGGCCCCGGGGGCTCACTCTTTGCCAGGTGCCCAATGAGCCTCAAGAACTCGAAGGCCCACACACAGAGAGACGTTGTGCTGGGTTTCCCCAACGCCCCTTGCTCTTCACTTCGAGTCATTAAGATTGCTGGGTGTCGAGCCTCGTTTAGCTTCATTCCTCGCGTCAGCTCCTCGATAATGTTTATATACTGACTGCTCAACACCATTTATTTCATACATTTTCTAGTGGAGACTAGTTGTTGGAATTTAGTATTAGGTACTTCCATGTCTTCTAATTTTATTGGTTCCAAATTATGTGTTGCTTGTTCCACTAGTTCAATCCACGCGGGTTCGATTCGAAATTTTACTTGCCCCGCCTTCACTACAAATGGTTGACGTGCCATTCGTACGAATGAGCAAGTTTTTCCACAACTTCCCTTCGTTTAATATCTACTATTAAAAATTGCACGTAATTATCAATAATCAGAATTTCAATCAACATTTGGTATTTTATTTTAATTACTCTTTATAATTCAATAGAGTTCGTAATTTTTTTTAAATCAGTAATTATCTCCGTTTAATATTTTTTAAAATTATTGAAGATAATTGTTTTTATTCATTATACGTCACCGATCTTCGCGCGCTTTTCATCTTCTTGGGTGGAAGACGCCACAAAGAACCCCATAGATACAAACGGATTCATCTATCTATTGTCTCTGCTATTATGAGAGTCCCCAAATATTCCGACTATTTTCGGTATGACACAGTACATCAACAACGTTTCTTCTTCTTCTTCTTCTTCTTCTTCTTCTTCTTCTTCTTCTTCTTCTTCTTCTTCTTCTTCTTCTCTTCATATCATCATTTTCTCATTATTATTATTATTATTATTATTATTATTATTATTATTATTATTACTGGAATACTATGATATTATTAGTGATTCCTCATTTAATAATCATGTACACACTGTACTCGAAGCTAAGCATAGTTCTTCTGCAGGATAAGGAGTGATCACTCAGCAGGAGAGAAGTCAAGTAACATTAACTAGATCGAATTCAGCCGCTATCTGGAGGAGAATTCTTCCTGACATCTACTCTGATTGGTAGTTTTCTATGGTTTCTCAGTTCAACATCAGGCGAATGCCGGAGCAGCCCAACCTACCAAACGGGCCACGGATCGCGCGGAATTATTCCTTCATGTTCTTCGTCAATCCCCTCCTCTTCCACACATTTACACTTACGCGCACTACACTATCACATATATCGGGAGACCAGCTGGGCGCTTACAGTTTGTCCCGGCTGGGGAGCATCACCGCCACCACCACCACTACCCGCTGCGATAAAACATGCGCTTACGGAACTGGTGGCCTTGTCAGATAAGCGCGCGGAATCACTAATCAATCAACCCATCAAGTATCATTAAAACGCACACGTATTAAAGCAAATGTGCTACGTTGTGTTGTTTCAGCACGACGTACACGAGCGCGGCGTACGGCAGCAACCCCAACGTGTTCATCCGGCTGGACGCGCTGGCGCGGCCGCCGTCGGCCGGCAGCGGCTCCTACGCCACCATCGCCAGCTTCCACAAGGTGCCGCTGGGGTCGCGCCGCTCGTCGCCGTCGCCCTGCCCCTACGCCACCACGCACGTGACGGCGGCCGGCGCCGCCTCCGCCGCCGGCTCCACCGCCTACTCCACGCACATCTACTCCAAGCCCGCCTCCAGCAACTACTCGGCCTCACGCGTCTCCTACTACGCGTCCTCGCAGCTCACGCACCTCTCGCAGGTAGGCGCCTCCGCCCACTGCTACATCACACGATCGAAAAAATTTCCCCCTCCCCTTCTTTCACAAAAAGAATAAAATATAAATGACTGTTATGTGTGTGTGTGTGTGTGTGTGAGTGTGTGTGTGCGTGCGCGCGCGTGTATATAACATAACTTGCTTAACCCGTGTCAACTTTTCTTACTTTGTTAACCACTGTTTTAAAAGTAAAATTTCCAGTACGTACTGGAACTTAACTTCGAACTTCGAATGACCATTCCCGGGTTGTGGATTACACGTTTATATTCCGGTATTGTGGGTGAAAAGACATTACAATATTGCTAAGAGTTGAGATTAAATTGGACAGAAACTCAAATATATTATTTCTGATTCTGATCGTTAATTTGTATTTTAAATATTTTCGACAAACCGTTCTAAGGAATGAAATTGCCTCTTAAAATGTGACAGGACGTCCAAAAAGGGATCATTTTGCATATTCTTGCATAATGATCCCTTTCTACAAACTTTTCTACAGACTCATGTCCCCGGCACGAAAATCCAGTTTTCAAGGGACAATACGTATCGTTTCAGAGTTATGGACGATGGTAAAGTGTGTTGCAGAGTAACGAGTATTGCAGTTTGATTTTCCTGCCATACGTATCTGATTGTTCGTCTTAAATCCGTTTGATTCATAACTGAGGGACTTTCCCATCCAACGGTAGCACAATACGGGGTTTTATATCGATAATTTCTTATATATGGTACAAATCTTCTCCTTTCTTCAGTGTATTATCTGAAGAGGAAATTTCAAGTTTTAATGTAGACTTGAAATTCTATTAAGTAGGTTGCTTTTGTTATTATTGATATGTATTTATTGTTGTTATTATTATTATTATTATTATTATTATAAATTAAATGTTAAATGCAAATAATTTACTGTTATCATTATTACTATTGAAAAGCAACTTATTTTCATATTACATGTTTACATTAATATTGATATTCTACTTTCTGTATGTTAGCGGTCTAAATGTGCTTGTCGACGTTACTTTTCTACAGACTCTGTCGCCAATACCTGTTCGTCTTTCATGTTTGCCTGATGAGATAAAAAATATTTGTAAACGTAAAGAATATAACTACAACTCGGAAAGTAATACTTATAACTAACAGAAAGAAATATTGTGGGGATATTTTTAGTTTTTCAATAAACACAACGTGGTTAAAAGTGTAAAATTCGATAAAAAATAGTATTCCAACTTGTATACTTAATGCTCAGGAAAACAATAAAAATTTGTTATCTATCTGGAATAAGGATTTTTACACCAACTGTTTTAAGCATACATTTATTTAAGATTAGCTGCCGTAGAACATACTATTTCAAAGCGCTCTGAAACTGAATTTTACACTCGTGAATCGCAATTCCTTCCATTACACTTCTCAAACTCGCGAACAGTAGCATCAAACAGACATCTGAAGGTTGAAGTGATGATTTCCGCAGTAAGTGGAACCACAGCAAGAATGGACAAGGGCAGACAAGAACAAGCCAAGCCGTTTGCGGCGCTGGGACCACGCTTGGGCTGGCAACGAGTACTTGTCGATCGATTTCCATGTTTAATGCCGTCCATCTCCCTTGCGTACGCTTATGAATATTGACGCTGTTGACTAACAGAGGCGGGAATTGCAGCATCGGCAACGCGCACCGGAATTGCATATTTAATCAAACAGCTCTGGAAGCAGCAACTGCACCAATAATTAATACAGGGCGACAGTTGTAGACTACAACTTACACAAAGTTGTTACAGAGAGTGTTTTACGGATTACCGAACAGCTGCACTCTCGCAAATCGATACAAACAACATAATGTGTTGTTCTAATTAGATGTAAAAAAAATGTCACCAGTAAAACATGTCCTACGTTATGGCAACTTCCAGAGTTTTGTGAAATGATTAATGCATTAGAAATTTTGACTTAGTACAAAATATAAACTTAATTCAAAAACGTAAATAACAGTGTAGTTAATATCAAGTTTGAAATGCCATTAAGTTTATCTGAAAAATGTGACAAAGCATGTAACGAACCTTCAGTCTAGAAACCTATCTAACTCTGCAAAAAGTCAATGATGAACTTTTATTCGCTTATTTACATTGTCAAATCATGAATGGAAGAAAATTGTGATTACATTGATAATGTTAATGGGTTCCAAATTTTAAAATATTTTTATTTATAAAATTTAAATTGTTAAACTATTTATAATAAGTTCATACCAAATACATAACCATAGGATATTACATTTTCGTCCTATTCTTGTTTGCACAAGGTTTCTTTTTGCAATCTATCTTAAATATTGGGATCTATTAATATTATTACTAGGCAGTGTATCATACAAATTTAAAAAAATATGATTGCTACTTATTCGAAAAATTATTAAAATTAATCTCGAAACAAAGGATCTTCCCAGGAATTCTGAAATTCATCAAAACAGTGTGTCAGATATGTCGGGATAGTATCTAAATGCGGCTCCACACATTCGTTATTCGGTGAGTAGCGAGCGAAAGCTCTCCGAATCCCGAGTGGAGGATGGATGGATTGCTTGGCATTAGCCAGCGACTGGCATTCGGTGCTCGCTCTATCCACCGCGTGGTGGTCTTTTGGGCGTATCAAACCTTCGTCGAGCTGATCAGCTTCTTGGGATTGGACGAGCAACAGTTCGCTTCTCAGCGAATACCGAATGTGTGGAGCTGCCTTAACGATGTCTTAACGGTTCCTTGACGGTCAGTACAATGCGAGAATCGCCCGGTCTCAGAGAACTCTTACTTCTGTGTTATGTTTGTATGTATTTGGTATTTGGGATCAGATTAACCCGTCTTTTGTTAGCTAGCGGTGTTCCCAGGCCTGGGCCCTTAACAATCCACGCCTGGGGTTAAGGGAGACATGTAGCGAGTATGACTTATTCGCATCATCATACCTGGCTTATTTCTCCTGTCTAAACGTTTCTTTTGACACACAGGTATAGAAATTGAGATGATTTGTATTAAACAGCTACAGCTAAATTTTTGCCCCGACCAGGAATCTAATTCGGGACCGCCTCACAGAAACCAAGCACGCTGTTCATGAGCAACACGAGAGCCCCATATGTTATATGCATATAATTAACTTCGAAGTCATGTTATGCCAAAGTATTTCTCATGAACGAACAAGACGTTTCACTCTTGGACAATCGTCTTACGTACGCCAGCTCTCAATAATGCCAACATTAGCCAGATGATGTTCGAAACGATCCGCTCATCGTCAGTCACAGAGCTTTATCCAAACCGATTGGTTAATGTGCGAATTAACCTGCTAATTTGGAAATTAGCCACATTTGGGACTTAATCTGTAATGTATACTCTATCATAAAGTATAAAGATAACTTACGAGTAAATGTAACATTTAAATTGAAATGAAATATTATTCTAAATAACTTGGGACGTCCCCAAAGAATTGTTTTCAAGGTATATATTCTCCAAACGATCCGGCTTAACGTGGGACTCTACATATTGGAAAACAATATTTGTTTTCTGGGGCACTTTACGTGTCACTCATTTTCAAAATTTTCTCAAAATATCCTTCTTAATTTTTCTTTCATTTTTTCTCAAATCAAGACCACGTATGAATGTAAGAAGGTCAAACTTCCAATAAAAGCAATTAATTTTTAAAATTTGCAAAATTTCGTTTTTTTTCTGACTTACGTCATTATTTATTCTCATAAGTTTGATTTTAATGTAACCTATGCCTCAATATTAGGACTTTAATGGCTGAATTCATAGCGAACATTAATGATTTGTTCTTTAAGTGACCGATTCCAATACATAAACAGTCATTCTCAAATAAGCTGGCAATAGTGACCACACAATCGCATAAGAGAGATCAGACGTTCCCTTAGGTGTCCCTCGCTTTTATCGGTTTAGATTAAGTTCTTTTGTGGTGCATGTTTCTTGTATGTAAATCAACGGAAAAGATTTAGCAGGATATTTTGTGTTCTAAATGCAAAACTCATTCGTGAGGTAGAACAGAAACAAGGACTATGCACTGAAAATGTGCAATTACGAACGATTTCTAAAGCGCTCTCGTCAAATTAGACGCTCTTTGTACAAAAACGTTTGAAGTATGTACACTCTCTGGTCACTCAACCACGAAACAGTTGATGGAAATGCCATGACCCCACTTTCCGACTATTTAAATACCCATTGCGCCATCATTTCAAACGTCAACGAAATATAGATCTTGGATTAAATTACCACTGAATTTATGAAATCACTTTTTGCTTGTCTAGTCCCTTATTTCATTAGTATCGTCTATGATCTCAGACCCCAATGATGACACTGAAGGAAAATGCTTCACAAGTAGCCTAGTTTTACGGAAATTATAATAGTATACGTCATTTTAGGAAGAGTTACCTAATTATTTCGCAATATCTGACGGCTCTCATAATTTAACATACCGGAGAGCTGTGAAGATAGTTGCCACTAGTAATCCTGTGTAAAGTACAAGAAGCACAATGTTGTGAATTCTGTTTGGGATCTTATTTGCGAGATAAAGATAAGATTAGAAAAATAAAATACATTACATTCGTTGTTATGTTATCAATTATTTTCTCTTGATGTACTGTTTTCACATGTCAAACTATTTGAAACATTTCGATTAACAGTGTTGACAGCGCTGCATCAATCGCGTTTAATATCTTGTTTCCTTTAGCAACACTATTCGAGCTGATATGCTGGTGGCATGCCACCAGTAGGCAACATTGTCATCACTGGTACACGGTTCTTAAGAAGATCAGTATGAAGGCATGCCGAAATTTTGCTCTTCAGGATACGTCACAAGAAATTAATTTAATCTTTGATTCATCATAAGATTCCAAAAAGTCAAAGCAATAGCCGTTAGAACTTAGAACCTCATCATCTTCAATGTCTCTACCTCAAATTTATAATACAAACTCGAGAATGTCGCTACTTTTTGATCAGTTAATGTTCTCCTTTCATAGTTGCATTTACCGCCACACATTTACCTATTTCTGTATTATTAAGTATCGGCACCAATGTGAAAAAATAAGTTGTTCAAGTAGCCATCTAAAGCGTCTTTGAAGTTGTTAATAACAGTTGTTAATAAAGCAGAAAGTGATAGCTATAACCTGGAGTGACAACTTAGCTCTACTTTCAATCCCAATTAACGAGTGTATAGCATTGTACGATCTACAATTCCAAACCATGGGACTGAGCAGATTGAGGCCTGTCCCATTGCTGACGCGACCATCAAGGTGTGCTCCCTCCCCCTCCCCCCGCCGCCCACGATCGCCGCCAGCGCCCCCAGCGGCGCCCTCATGAATTATGCAGCCGGCGCGGCGCCGCTTCCAGGGCAATGACGATATCGCGGCCGCCGCCGCCGCCGCCAGGGGTAATTGCTTCGAAATTTAAACGATATTTTCTGCATGCTGCCTGAAAAGCGCTCCCGCTTGAATTAGGGCTGTTCCGTAGGAGCAGATTTATGGCGGCTAATGCATAGGAAGTGTAGGCCAAAGTAGCTGTCATTATCCGCAGGCCGCGATGAAAGCGGCCGATTTCCTCCGCGTGCGGTCAGCGGCGAGGGCGGGGGAGGGCGGGTCACGCGGGCGGTTTAGCCCGACGCGGCGGCCGCATCAATGTCCTTCAGTGTCACGCGCGCGGGACGAGCGCTGGAATCGCCGGCGACAGGCCAACGTCCCACTGACAGGCGATATATCCGCATCGCCCAGCGGATTCAAGAAGAATCCCTTGCGTTAATTCATCCAAACGTAGATCAGATTCAAAGTGTTCCATGTTGTACAACTTTTCGTCCTCAAGAACAAAACACTAAGTTGGACGAAGTTTTGCTTTAACTAGCCTGAACCTACGCCGATCCGTCAGTATCTATTGCGGCGTCTCTCGCCGGAACGCTGTGAATTGTTCTCTGACACGAGAGTTCGCTGATAGACTCTGGAGATCATTTAAATACTCGGAAAGATGGACAGCACTTCCTGAACGTCAGAAGAAGCATTGACGAAACTGCGTTGCACTTCGACTTCTACCTCAATTTCTATCAATTTATTGATTAGAATTTTCGTATTTTGTATCCGAACAAAGAAAATTTTATCTCCGACAATACTTGCTGAATTCCGAATAAAGCTTTTTACTTTTATTTAAAAAAGATTTATTTACTGGCGCCAATAACTAACTCTGTATGCTACTAAAAGTACTGGTGTATTTTTTATCTCTCCGTTTAGGATGATGAAGACGCTACGTTCTAAAAATAAGTACAAGTAAAGTCATTCAGAGTCAAGTCATTCCAAGCCTGAGAAAACGTCTTGACATGAAAGTTATATAAGTGCACCTATTATTTAGCTACTAGCTGATTACCCTGCGTTATCAGGGTGTTCATTTATCACAATCATCGATGATGTAGTCTCACTCGCCTTGCACGCCCCATTCAGCCTACCATGGTCGTCGAGCCCACACCTCCGGCCCAAACTATCCACCCCTTCTCCTCTAATTGCTCCTCCCGCTTCTTCTGATTCGCCCATTATTTCCACTTGCTCCACTTTTTCGCTCCCTCCCTCCATTCCGCCTACTCCTGCATTTTCTTTTCGTCCTCCCACCGCTCTAAGACCTTCTACTCACTCTGCTTACCGTCCCGGTCCCGCCCGCTTCTTCCGGGTCCTGATTCATCAGAACCCCCTTAGCCTCGCCTTTGCCCCCCCCCCGTGACGCCCGCGATCAATGCAGTTCACATGCATTGCAAAATGTATTTAATTAAATATAGGAAAATGTAATTAAGATAACAATTTGAATAGCAATTGCTCTATTATTTAGTAGTGACCGCTCAAGAGTATTCGTTCCAACTTTGAGAGTGGTTGTACATTTTTTGAAGTAGATACAAATATGCATACTTTCACTTTCATATAAAAGATTATTATAATCAGATTCTTGGTGATACTTTCCATTGAGCTGTATATGAGGATTTCCTTAGGACGAAGTATATAACAATTATTATATACGTAATAATTATTAGTCCAGATTGGCAAATATCGCTAGTGTACAGTGAAATGTGAACAAATGCAGTCCCTCACTGATCATGGCTACCCGATCAGCGCACGTCAGTGCTCTCATTTAGCCCACCGCTGTAAGCTGTCGATCTGAAGGGAGGGGCTGAGGATGGAGGTAGCTCAGCAAGCGCCACGGGTGGGCGCTCGCACAGACATCAGCGCTGCCGTACTTATGAGGGTGTAGGTGTAGGAGGGTGTAGGAGCAAATGCAGTTCTCTATCTCGAACTGCAAGCGCTTTTGATACTATAACGAAGTGTGCATCCACGAAACAACGATAAAATCAATACCCCCGTGGAATAAGATTTAGTTTCTATGATGCAGTAATGCTTGACCGTACGTTACTTTCGAAACATTTTGAAAATTTATAAAGAGGCATGCATACTGAAGATATGTTCAGCGGCAATTTTCCTTTAATGATTATTTAATGTCCAGAACCCAAATCATTTGTCACTCCTCCATTCCTCGGCCCTAACAACGGCAAGGAACAAACGATATGTCCGACGCCTATAACATCCGTTTCACGGAATACGAGGTCGTCACAACGCTGTGGGGAAGAAGTGAAGGAAACAACCTTACTTTCATTTCGCAAATATTTGTTACAGATTCAAAGAAACTGTTAATTAAATTAGATGTATATATTCTGTAATAAATTTTAGAAATGAATATTACTAAGCACGAAATATGTTTTTCTTTTAAATTCAATCAATATTAGAAACAATTGTGAATATATTTCTGGTTAGATATATCAACGAGAGTGCCAAACGAAGCGATTTCTAAAATTAGAATCTATAACTTGTTTATCTGATTACTGTCTTTGAATTTGATCGACCATTTAATATCTTTACGATCAAAATAACCTTGGAGTGAGTAACTTCCGCCACTTGGAGGGCTGCAAGGCGACTAAGCGGCGGAGGCGCGGGCAGCGGTCCGTGACGTCACGCGTGCGTGCGCGCCCGCCGTTTGCGCTGCCCCGCCTGGGGCCGCGGCCGCCGCTTATTTTAGCTCTGCACAAAAGCCGCTTAGGCGCCGCGCCTCCGCCACAGCCAGCGCCACCGCCAGCGCCGGCATCGTTCTCCCGGCCAAGGAGGCGCCCCGCCCCACTCCCTGCGTCGCGTTGACAGAGCAGCACGACTACCTCACACGCCAGCAATGTGAACATGATTTGGGAAGCTTGGCGCCTTCGTGTTGCCGGGGGCACAATTACGTTCTTTTAACCCTCCGAGTACTATGGTGTCGTTGACGACCCTAGTCTCTTGGAAATTTTACGGAAAAACGATTAAAAACCTGGGTGGATTTCATTGTGGCTCGATGATATTTTATATTACAAGAATTTATCTTATTTAATTTTTAATTTCATTGAATACATTGTACATGCCTTAAATCATGTATTGATTTAAAAAAGTCTTTGAGGTCCTTGCGAGACCCCCGTGGTATTTTCTATAACATTTTTCGAAATAAAATGCTTGGTTTTGTTTCATAATTTTGGGCTTCTAAGTAGTGTAAACACATTTTCATTTTCTTTTCATTTCATCAATATTTTTATACATGCCTTACATTATGTAATGATTCCTAAAAAATGTGATTGCTGTGCTTGGGAGGCTCCATGGTATTTTCTGTTTTTTTTTTTTCATAATAAAATGCTTGAGTTTGTTTGATAGTATTGCGTTTCTAACAAGTGTAAACACAATTTGATATTTTTCATATCGATCAACAGATGCCAAATAAAAGGATTTTTAACTTTCAGTCAGAAACAATTGTCAAAACGTGCAATTGGAAATGATGTCTCGAAAAGACCGTAGTATTTTACATTCCAGTAAGACCCTGGCAGACCCCGGTAGTCGGGGGGTTGCATCCTGCAGGACTATTGACCCTGCGAAACACATAACCCTTCTATTATATGACTGATTATATGATATATTAGACTGATTTCGACTCCCCCGCGCCATCATTGCAACTACATCGCATCGTTGGAACACGTTTCCGAAATTCTCATTCTGACCTTTGACATCTGAATTCATGTTTGCATATTGTGACCCCACATTGTAAAACCAGAAAGAAGTTTAATAAAACTTTGAATCTTAGGAACTCACAATGTTTGTTAATTTTGCAATGACAAAACTTTCAAATGTGTTTTTTTCCAGAATTGCATAATTGTAATTAAGTGCACCAATAATTTTCCTCTTGTTGAAACATATGGAGCGGACGTAGCGAGCTTTATTCGAAGGAGATTGCGTGCCCGATGGCCACCTCCCCTTCAACCAGCTCCCAACTAGTTGCTGTTGGGTTTGACTATTAGCATTTATGACCGAGCAGCACGAGCTGCCACATCTTAAGAAACGACATCAGTGTCAGATGCACAAGCAGCCTCTTAGAGCACTCTTCGCCAACGCAGCTTAAACAGAGCTGCTCCTCGCGTACGGCAGTGGAGGTTCTGTCGCTCGTTCTCTCACCTCGCCTCGCCTCGTCCCGCCGCGCCGCGCCGCGCCGCCGCCGTTTTAATCGCCGCTTGATGGCCGCGCCCTCCCAGCAGCGCAGCGGCCAGCCGCAGCCACTGCCGCAGCCGCCTTGATGGGATTGCGATGCGCAGCCCTAATGAGCGCCGCCCCAGGTGACAGCGCAGTAATTACGCGCCCTCGCCCGCGCCCTCGCCCTAGCCCGCGCTACCCTGCCCTGTCCACGCCACGCTCGCCCCGCGGGCCCTGCGTGAACGAAGGACCTGCCGGGGAGGGAATGCGCGGAATCTTGTAATATTAACTGATAGGTATGACAGCCCATTCGTAGCCTGCTAGTGTCGCTCAAACTATGTCACTGTTATTCAACACACACACTTGCAATCCATGCAGAGTGGCAAAGACGGCAACCTGATGTCGTCTGGAGGAAAAAGAAGGGCGAAGAGTTCGTTGGCGCCGCATTTCGCGGGCGGCGAAAGTGAGCAGACGCAGGGAGTGGCTGCAACGAGGGTTAGCTCGCATGACGCTGCCAGCAGGCGAGGACGGTTCCTTCTTCTCCTCTGTTTTCTAGCCGCGCGTACTTATTGTCCTGAGTTCTGAGAGGATTTTTGCGATGATAGTTCCCGTCGATTCTAATATGGCATGAACTGATCTTCTGATATTTTCGCTGCATTCTATAAATATTGTAAGGTTACTTACTAACTTTACGTTGTTCTTTCACGGCAAATAAAAGTTTGTAAAGAAAATAGATACCGTAGAAGAACAGTAAAAGTTTGTAAAGATAAATAGATATAACCGTATATACTAAGGCTCAAGAAGGATTCAGGAGATAATTCTTTCAAAATACTTTAGTAACTTCTTTTTTCAGTCGAGACTATTTCAGTTTTACCTGGCTCTTCTCCCTACTGCCATCTACCTACACATCAGGCAACTGTCAAAATCTTCCGGAGTAATTACATTTACCCTGCAAACAATTCCCACTTTAAAAATAATCCTGTGGTGCTCCCCGTACAGCACACCGAATAACCCCTTAGATCCATCTAGGTCCTGTACCTTTATATTTACACCGGACCCCGAGCTATTCAACATAAAGGAGTCCGGTAGGGTCCATATCAGTGCTTTAACCACTTATTATAGGCATAGGAAGCCAGTTCAATTCAGCGATCCCTATCGGACTTTTCTAAAGCATTAGAATCATGAATCTGAAAGTAAAACAAAACGAAACGATCTATTAAAAAGAGGAAGTTCATGATCTTCAAATCTAAATACCTAAAACAAAGTCGATTTAACTATAGTATTTATAACTCAAGAATGGCAGTACCGATTTCCATTATCTCTGATATTCTTTACTCCTCTCCTCCCCGAATATCATATTAACTATTAATATATCGGGAAAATTCACTAGATGGCACTGTAGAGCAAATCTAAATATTCACGTCAAATTGAAGCCGCAACACTTACACCAGAATTTTTTAAAAATCTATATCGTTAAATAACTCCTAAACAAAGCGTTCTAGGGCATTAAAAACTACAATTTTGAGGGGAAAGGCCTCAATGAAACGTTTTTCACACCGTAACCTACAGAATACAATCTATTTGAACATTCTATTACATTTTTGCTGGGGGTGGGGAGACGAAGAGAAAGAAAGGGAGATGAAGGGCAGAACAACGTCTGTTGGGTTTCGCTACAAGCTAATATAATAAAAGAATGAACATGGAACGGTTTTTCAAGACACCTTGAAAAATAAAAACTAGTTAGAAGTCAGTCGAAGAGCTTCAATGTGAAATTTAGAGAACATATTTCAGAGATAGCGAAAGCTTCCGCGACCGGAGTATGATACATGATCTTGACTTTCCGAGTGACGCGTTGGCGAGCGCTCCATCCTGAGGCACCAGCCCTGATCAAAAGACAACGACCAAATGGTCGAAACGTATGTTTGTTCACCCCGTGGTCCAGGGTGAGCAGCCTCGAAACCATCGACCGCCTCCAGCAGCACCTGCCAGAGGAGCTTAGGGACTCGGGGGCGACGGAACGGCCGCTGGCAGCGCCCCGTCCACCCACGCCCCACTTCTCCCCTCCCCCGCCTTGGAGCAGCACTTGTTCAGGCCAACGAAAAACAGGGCGCGAGCGGTATCGGGATTTCACCCAGCCAATGCATTAACGGAAACTTTTTCCAATTATCCGAACACTGTTCTCTCGACATTACCCCATCGCCGCCAACTTTTGTAATTTTACATCGCTCCCATCGTAATTAGTGGATGCTGTAATCAGAGTTGCCCCGTGTATTCCTAATTAATGACTCTCATAATTAAGTGTTAATTACGTCCCCTTTTGTGTCCGCCTCCCGTGGCCCGCGAGAGAGTTAATTAGCTGCTGTCGTCGGGAATCCGTCGTTAAACCGCAAAGATCAGGTTTGTAATGAAGACAAATGCAGCGGCTGCGGCGGCGGCGTGGGCGGCGCGCGCGGGAGTCGAACGGGAGCAGGGGGGGGGGAGCGCCATTGTCAAAGTGATTCATTCGCTTCCGGCTGCGCCGCCGCAGGCAGCCACTCCCCAGAGGGCGTCACTCGCAGCGGCGCGATTCACAATAAACTGGTCCTGTTCAATCTCTTTGACGCGAACGCCGCGTTTGGAAAGCACCCGCGCTCCGTATTGTGACGATGTAACTATCATCATACTAGTCACATTCTAATAATCCCCTTTGAACGTAAATATAATAGAGAACGATAATGCAATTAACTGCTCGACCGGCTGCAGTATGATCGCTGAATTATAAAGTTAAGCTGGCCCTTATGAAGACTCTTTAGACTTACGAGTGAACAATGAATAGCGCCAACTCAGTTTATGGTGTGGATTCCACTGTGTTTCTCCCACTGCAAACAAAATAAAACTAATCAATGACACAATGTGTGGAAATTCTTGCATTTTATTGATACGTCCTCAATGAAATTCATTAAAAAATTGCCTACAAATCAAGGATTGCACGAGTTTTACTTTCACGGAAGGAAGGCCAGTTTCCTACAAATCTGTGCAAATAATATAATTGCGGTTCAACAAAAATTGTCTGAGTCTACTGTGGCCACAATTATTATATATACAACAGAAAATTACCTCTGAAAATCTCTATCTGAAATGCGGCGAGAAGCTTAAATTTAAACTTTCTTTTAACAGATTTACAGACCTACTTTTTCCAGCAGGCGATTGCAGGAAAGGGGGGCAGCAGGCGAATTTTCCCATGTTCCATTACAAATAGCTGAATTGTACAGTACGTAAGTCAAATGTTATGAAAACAGCGTCATTAAATAATAACTTCAGATTTCGAATTTGTAGACAAATGAGCTTTATCAATTGAGGATATCAGGATTGTGGAATTCGTTTACAATGTCATAGTAGAACTACTCCAATACATTACGCAATATTCTTGCATTTCTTCTTTAATAGTTTGAATCTTTGAACTATAATTGCCAAGTTTATGAAAGTTGGTATAAACTCTCTTCTACAAGAAGTTTCGAATTAACAACCAAGAAATGTAAAATGTTACCTAAATACACAATAATGCATTTCATATTTTATCTAATAATGTGTGCTCTCTGTACGCCTTGTACTAGGTAACAGAATGCACGTAGTATGTTTAATGCAAAACTTCCAATGGGGATTTCAGTACTTGATTCCGCACAGATCCAGCTAGCGCCGGCGCGACGCTCCCTCACGCGCATCTTCCGCGCGCCCGCATCGCCCGCATGGCCCGCGGCGCCGTCGTCGCCCGCCCGCCTCATTTCAATATTTTTCGCCCGAGCGTGGCGCCTGGCTCACACGCGCGCCCTCCGCGCGGCGGCTGACGAAGCAGTGCGCGCTCCGCCCTCCGCCTCAAAGGCCCAACGCGCGCGCCCGCCGGGGAAGTCGAGGGCGAAATTGGGGCCGATCGGCCGCCGCGGGCGGGGCGGAAGGGGGTGGGGGAAGGGCCCGCCGCGCCGGAGCTATCTTTGAATATGAAAATTGAAATCCTGTACAAACAGCCAGCCATTCCGCAGAACTTCGTTCGATGGGAAAGAAAGTCAAGACGGCAGAGGAGAAGGGTGGGAGGTGGGGGCGGGGAAGCGGTGGAAGGGCGAGGGACAGACCAAGGGCCGGCCGACGCGCCCTCCTGCGTGCCGCGCCAATTCAGTAATGAAGGGCTCCCGGGCGGCGCGCCCGAGTCACGCGCGCCAGCTCAGCGCGGAGCCGCTCCCTCACGCACCTCGCCTTTCAATTGGCTCGCCAGGCCCCGCACGGAGCTTACCTACGCTCGCGCAAACATTTTCTGCGGCGCAATATGCGTGCTGATTGATCAGTAATTGCGGGCGCGTTGACGGTTAAGATCATTAATCCCGTAAGTGAACTGCATATGTTTTACTGCGGGAGGTGGCTGTCACTTTTCCTCCTGGATCGCGACTTCCAGTGCCAACCTACCTGTAGGCTAGCGGTGTTTTCTCCAACCAAGTATCTCCCATCAGCGGGGCAACGCCTCAGCTGCGACAAGCTAAGTTCCCGACCAATGATTACGCGCGGTCCTTGGCCCGTTTGTTAGGATACTGTTCCGGCGAGAACTTGAGTTGATCGGAGAAACAGCGGAAAACTACTGATCAGAGTAGCCAGTCGCCGGTAGGTGTGGTCGTAAACCCTGTTCAGGGCCACAGATGACGCTCAAAAAAAAAACAGAGAATAATCAATCAACAAATCCTTAAGTGTGGGGGTGCAAGTCAAGTCTACATGGCGCACAGAAGAGAATCGCGAAGCGCCGATTTCAGAGTCGGGAATTGTGCCGTTTTTTTCGACACCGGTGCAATGCAGCTGCTCCGAATTCAAGAGTGATTCTATTACAAACAAAACGAAAAACTTTTTCAACTTAACTCACAGGTGCGAAGAAATTCTTCCTTTACAACTTCAAGATTTTCTCAACGCTCTGCACTTTCATTTTTGTAGGATGCCAGCACCACAGATCGAGCCACTTCACATAATGCCAGAGTACATTGTCTTTCAAATTATTGTTGTTTTACAAGATGGGCGTTGTTTTACAAGATGGTTTGAGTCACAAGATGGGCGTAAGTGAATAAATATTTGAAAAGAGAAATACGAGAGAACAGGAGTGGCAGAGAACGTGGGTACCAGGGGTGGCGTAGGGGTACTTGTCGCGGGAGAATGGGCGAAGGCGAGGGCGCGGGCGCCAGAGGTAGCTGGGGACGTGTGCGTGGGAAGGGTGTGTGGGCGAAGGCGACGGCGTGGGGGCTTCAGAAAGCTGGGGGCGAGGACGAGGGATGGAGCGAAGACGAGGAAAAAGGTACTGTGGGCGATAGCGGGGGAGGGGGCGAAGGCGATGGCGATGGCGTTAGCGACAGAGGTAGCTAGGGCCGCAAGCGTGGGAGGGGAGAAGGCGAGGGCGTGGGCGCAGGTTTTGCGTCGCGCTGATCCGCGCGCCGGGTTAATTAATGCGCCTTTAAGCGGCTTTGCGCGCTCCGAGGGCGACGCGGCGGCGCGGGGGCGTGGCGGGGCGGGGCGGGGACGGCGCGGGCGGAGAGCGGGAGCCGCGTGGACGATCGCCGGCGCCATCGAGTGAGCGGCGAAAGTACTTGGGAAAACTCCGCGCGGAGATAAAACGAACGCTCATAAAACTGGATGAGCTCCTGAGCCGCTAGTCGCGTTTCAAATCGCCTTCGCCGCGCCCTTGTATTAATTCGCAGCCGGTGCTCTTTCCCATGATTTTCATCTCCTCGCGATCGTGTCATAAGAACGAAAGCTGCCGATTAGACACTGAGCAAAATCTGTGAAATGTATCATAGTGAGACACAAATCGTATCGGGTCGTTTGTTTCTTGCAAGTTCTCTTCGTTGTTTTGTCAGTTTTGCGCGTTATTCTTGTGCATAATGACTGAAAATAAAGAATCAAAAAAGATATAAATAAAATTGGAGAACGCTCCAAATGTAACAATAAATTATTGTTGTAAATAATTTTACATTAATCTTTTTGTGAGTATGTTACAGCTCTTGTGGCTGTCTCCGACATTTCAATCTCTATATCCCTCGATCAAGCTTTTTGATAATTTCAGTCTTCTTTGAAATGGTTTCAATCTTCATGTTTCCACTTCATTTAAAGTTAATTTTTATCTGTATTCGCTTAATAACTTCATTTCTTGTGTGTTCCATTTTACATTGTGCAACTTCGCTCATGACTTTTTCCAATACAAACATATTTGACAAATGCATTGCATTCTAATACATTACAGATACTACGGTTTTAAAATGTACTCAGCATTATAATAATGTATAATCCATATCTAGTGCGGATTACAACTGACAATTTAAACAAGTCCGTTCTCAGTGTTTGAAGAACATGGATCCTTACAATGAAAACGTCTGATATGTTCGCTACATCTTTTAGCAATAATTTATTAATATATTACTAACAAAATTCAGATATTTTGTGTGCACTGGCAAAGGGCCTAAAGTTCCCAACAAAGTTAGCGAAGCAGAAATGCACGTGAAATACATAAATGTTAGATTGAAATGATTCCTTATTAAGTGAATCAAATGTCCAGTTATATTATAAACGTGCACGATGCTACAAGCAAACTGAATACCAATTTGGGCCATTTTCCACTAACTGTGTGCAGCATACAGCAATTTATTGGCTGCAAACTCGTAATTTGCTCAGTTAGTGAATTGTTTCATTGCAACTGATTCAAAACTGCCTGTAGTTAGAGCATTGACATTATTTATATGACAACTATAGATTTTATGTATACTGATGACTAAGTTACACTCAACTCACTTCTTTCCTAATGGATATAGGATTGAATGTAAAATGAATGAAGATTTTTCCTTGAAACCCCAAACCAATCATTACATTTTGCTAGCAAGGTCATAACCCTGGTAACATTCGATCAATCGATTAGTAGATATATTACATTAGAATAACGCAATTCATGCTTGGCATTGCATTACTGTGGGCCGTGGATCTGGAAGCTGCGCTATCATCTCTCAGCGATCCTCCTTGAGCAACATATACCACATGTGGCTTCACACATTCAACTCATAAACAATTATTTACTCAATTTACTTAATTTGCCCATTTACCTCAGTTTATTCATCTATCAATCTTGTTTCCTAAAGAATTTCAATGTATTTAATGTATTGTAAATGTATCGTAATCGGCTGCCGGGGGACTTTGGGCCAAGCGAAGAAATATAATTAAAGAAAATAATAACACATGTAGCTTAAAAGTTCTCTCGAAGATACTGTACACTGTTAGTACAAACCAATAAAAGAGATATCGATCCACAAACGAAATTTCGGAATTTGTTAATTGAATGCCCTTGAAGGCAACTGAAAAACTGCACTGAAATGTAGAAAAAGTGCGTAAGAACAGACGAACATGTTTCCTCCCCCACAGCGCTTTCGCCTCGGTGCACAGCCCTTAAGGGAATCGGGCAATTCAGGGCTTCAACTAGGCGGCCACATCACAGGCGTTGTTAGCCTGGGCGATTGCGGACGCTGACCTCGGACGTATTGCGATGAGGGCGCGGTGCAAGGCAGTTCCGGTCGACGAGGGGAGGAGGCTCAACTCTGCTCCCCGTACAGAGCGAGTTCCTCCGAATTTCCCATCAGGCGAAGGAATTGCTTTCTGCAGTGCGCTTCTACTTAGGGATGTTCTGTCAAAGCAGCTTCAGGCCAACGAATTCACGCAGGCATTGCAAAAACCAGAGGCGAAAACCAGAGACTCTTTACCAGTGGCGTATCTACGTATGGTGGAGACATGACACGTGTCATGGGCGCCAGTCACAAGGGGAGTTATTTAGTGAACTAAAACAAATAATAACCCTAAAGTGAATATCCTGATAGGGGCGCAAATTATGTGCATGCCATGAAAGCCTAGATTAGCCTCTGCTCTTCACCAAAAGCTTCGTTTCCCATTGCTACCAAGTATTCATCGGCCTTATATTAAAGCGAATCGTTTATCGTGGTTATGGGAGTTTTTATTTTCTAATATTCCACTTCAAGAAGTTTAATAGGTAAAATATCAGCGGACGTGTTTTGGAAGTCAAAAGATAGTAAACAAACTTCCAGATCATCCGTAATTCAATTGATCGGATTTCAGATTTTCTATGTAACTTTCTACAGGTTAACAAGATTACTTGATTCCAAGGGATTTCTGCAATAACAGAGTTCAATAACGGCCTGTGCCGATCCCCGGAGGCCGTGAGCGAAGGTGACGCCTCCGGCGGGCAACTGTCAGTGGCGCGCGACGCGCGGAGCGAGTGCGTTGGCATTTTCGAAGCCGCCGGCGCCGCCGACAGACTGCGCCGCGGCGCGTGATTAATCGCAGCTGGGGACGAGAGGGGGAGGGGGCGGTGTCGTTCGCGTCATTCGCCGGCGCATCGCGCCATCGGCTGTGATTAGCGCGTCCGCGCCGCATCCATCACCCTCCTCCCCCCCCGTCCCGCCCACGCTCCACGCCCCCGATTCAACGCGCACTTCACTTATATGAAGTAGGAAATATATCCTAAAAAAATTTCCCGCTCGGGAAAAATATCCTAAAAATTTAAATGGAGGATTGTTCCATAATGATGTTTATATACATGATCTCTTTTACAGAACTTCCTTACATACTCCACTAATTCATTTGTACTTTGTCCAATACGTATGCAACCAAATTAATATTTTGCATCAATTGCAGGACTAGCATGCTAGGTGTGAGAAATAATACCCATAAAGAGAAAGTTATATGAAACATTCTTGAACACAGTAGTAGTGTAGATAGATATAGCGACATTCTTGCACTCAATAGATCTGCGTGGAAGAAATCGACCATTTTTATGTCAGTATAAGTTTAATGGCTGGTAATATCTATTGTAATGCAGAATAGCTTTGGCTTCATGTGGCTTTGCCTTCTATTGCCACTCGCAGATTGAGTTGATATGACATCGGTATGATATCGATGATGATGAACTGTAGAGATGGACATTTTGGTGAAGTTGTTAAGGATTTCACTGTGACGACGAAGTGTTGGCGGCGCGTTGACTTGCATGCCTGCCATTTTGAAACCGGCACCGGACGGCCTCCCTCCCCTGGCCCGTCGCCCCGCAGCGGTGCGGAGCCTCCCTTCCGCTCCTCGGCGTTCGGATTCCTCGCGGAGCGAGCACGGCCCGCCCCCGCGCCCATCGACAGCCGTTTCCATCCGCAAGAAAGATCAAAGCGAATTACAATCTTCAAAACGCGCCCGTCAGCAGTGGATGCCTCCCCACGCGCCGCCCTCCGCCCTCCACACGAGTCGCCCCTCGATTGACCTCGCTCCCTCTCCTCCCACGTTTCTACACCACGTTCGGCCAATAAAGGCGCCGCGCACGCACTTTAACGCCAAGTTTTTGATTAAAGCGCACGCGGGGGCGCGGTACGGCTGCGGCGACAGTGGCGCGCGGTGCGGCCGGCTCCCAAGCGGGCGAGGAGATGCGTGTCGCTCGGCAGATAACGCTGCGGCCGCGCCCTTCCGCTTCCGCCGTGCGGGGCAGGGGTGAGTCGGGAACGGGGTGAGATTGAGGGTGGCAGTGCGAGGACACGAGCGGGGCGGGGCAAGGATCGGGGCGGGTTGGGAGCGGGTTCAGGGCAGAGCGGTGCCGGAGAGGGGAACAGGCGGAGCGAGTTGACGAAGGGTTGGGAGCGGCTGGAGTGCGGGGATGGGACGGGGAGTCGGCGGTGGATAGGGGGTGTGGCGAGGCAGAGCGAGGTGGGAGCGGGTTGAATGCGGGGGCGGGACGGATAGGGGCGGAGTGGAGATGGGCTGTTGCGGGGGGAGGTGGGAGGGATGGAAGCGTGTTGAGTGCGGGTATGAGCGTGGGCAGAAGCGGGGAGAGGTAGGAGCGGGTTAGCGGAGGAGTGGGAGGAAGTTGAGGGCGGAGTGGGTAGGGCGGAAAAGCTCAGGGCAAGGAGCGAAACAATGGCCCGCGTTGCTGCATCCGCTTCGCGTCGCTGGCGCAGCGGACGATGGCGCAGCGCGGGCGATAAAGAGCTGCGCGCAGGTCATCACAGTTGAGTAGCATGTAATCACTCGGCTGGGGACGGTGAAAAAGGCGACGCAAGAGCGACCAACACTCTCCGAAAGGACAGTTTGGTCAATTGGGCACAGTGTCGTGAGGAGAGGCGAGATTAGAAAATAAGGGGTACCAAGAACAAAGAAGAAGTTATAGGAATAATGGTATTAAGGAGGGAAAGAGAATGGAGAGAGCAGGAAACGAAAGCGAAAATGATGCATGGAAAAAGTGTGCACAAAGAAACGATAAAAATCTAAGTTTTGATGAGTACAGGAACATAGAACATGGGAGACTGGGAATTATAGGGAAGGCAGAGCAACGATAGGCTGGGGGCGGTGTTTGGACGCAATTTGCCGACAACAAAGCAGCTGCGGGGGCGGTCATCGGGAGTTTGAATTAACATTGCGGCGACGCCGCGCCCTACGCCTTGACGTGGTGGGGTCGGGCTGAGAGGAGGGCGAGGGACGCTCTCTGTCAAGGGCTCGTCTCAGATCGCAACCCTCAAGGAATTTCATTACGCCCACAGTAGACATATTCCTCCCAAAAAGAGAATCTCCGTTCGTTTGTACTGTATCTCATTCCGCTACATTAAGTATCGACAGACACGATAAGGCCTCCGATAAAATCCCAGAATATATTATCATTATTTTTACACGGCTGAGCGGAGAAAAGTTTGCCAAAAGCCCGCACAATTTCGGTCGAGTAAATGTTCCCTGAAGCCCATTTGTTTTGCTTTCAGAAGATTATCGTTCATTTCGGCGAAAGAGGCTTTCATCACAAAAGAGAACATCAACGTATCATCGTATTACTGACGATCCCTGCAACAAAGTATCGGGAAACCCGGCAGACACTTGCGGCCGGGGCCAGGGGGAGGCGTGTTTGCCAAGGGGCTAGACGCCGTAAAGGCGCCGGCGGCAACAAAGCGACCGGACGTCTATCGCGACCGCGTCCTGCGGCGCTGCGTTCGGTCAACGCGCTGCCAGCCCGTGCCACCCCGCCATCTGCCACGAGCCCTTCCGCTCCCCACGCCCCGCACGCTCCTTGCTTTAACATCCATCAAGTTATTACTCACAACCCACAATTTTCCTTTTTTAAAGACTCATAGACGTTTTTCAAACTGGCCGGTTCTCAAGTTGAGCCATCTCAATCGGAGCAAAGTTATTTTCGAAAAATTCTACAAGCGGACAAAAATGAGTGTCACACCGTTCACAGAAACACGGTAGGAAAGAGAGAGAGAGAGAGAGAGAGAGAGAGAGAGAACAGACAGAAAGAAAGACAAAGAGACAGGCGGACGGACAGATAGACATTTTTGAAACACTAGTTCGATGTAAGGGACTTCAAAAATGTGTCTCCGTCAAAACCTCTTGATTTTTCAGTTTTGACCATTTTTTCAGTTTTGACTGATCAGTTTTTTTAACTCTCTTCATAACACATAAAGAAGGTAAAATCAGTCATTGTATGACTATCCTAGTAATACATCTCAAACTGCCATTAAATTAATTATATATTCCGATTCCTTTGAATGTGGAAGAAGTAACCACTGAATTGATAGATGATTGACAACGATTAAATGGTGACGAAGAGAAAATTATTCTGGAATAAGGGAGCAGTCAGAAGCAAAGGAAGCACATCAGTGCCGCAGTGAACCTGCTTTGTCCACCCCGCGTGCAGGACTTTTTCTGCCCAGGGCGCCGACCGCTTTTGCAGGGTGGTCCAAGAAGCGACCGAGAAGACGCCGACCAAACCGCCGCGGCGCCGCGCTTATTGATTGATTGTCCGTCACAGCGGAATGTTGCGGTAGCCATAGCGATGTCCCCCTCTCCAGCATACAAGTTGTCAGCGGGGCGGGGGCGGGCGCGCCCTCCGGGGAAATGAAGAATAAAGCAGCGCACCACTGAAAGGGACGAGTCGTACGGGCGGGCGGCGCACGAGCCGGATTTGAAGAGCGGGACCAAGTCACAGACACGTTAGGGGTTAGGCCAACGCGCACGCGAGGGAGACTGGCCTCGCGAAGGCTAGGCGGGGACAGGGCGTAGGCGGGGCGGGGTCAGGACGGGTCGCGGCCAGGACGAGGGGCGGGGCAGTGAGAGGTGTGGGTTGGGGCGAAGTGGGACACAGCGGAGTGGTGACGGTCCGTGGTGGGGAGGGGAGGGCCGGGGTAGAGTGGTGGCGGGGGCGCGACGGAGCCGCGACGGAGACGGGGAGAGGACGGTCGGGGCGGGTTCGGGCGTGCCGGAGCGGGGCGGGGCGCGAAGGAGACGAGTGGAACAAGAAGCGGCTGCCGCCCCTAATCTGCGGGACGGCGGCGGTGGCGGCGGCGAGACGCGAGGGTGCGGACTTCCAGAGTTGTGGCGCCGCCCCGGGGGACGTTGGCGCCGCCGACCAAGAAGGCAGTCGGGTTTCTGTCCGCGGGAACTGCTCTCAATTCTGCACGCGCCGTTCCTACTGTGCACTGTCACAAAGATTTCTTTGCAACTTGGTAACTGCAAGCCCCCCTGTGTCCTATTATCACATTATGGTATCCTCAGGGAGGAGGTTGTTTGACACAATGGGATGTAACAATGCCCAATAAGATAGTCTGGTTCTTCATTTCAGCAAACACACTCACATCGAAAATTAATGTTCTCTTTAGAGCTGATATATTAACTTTGGATTAAGTTTCCGTGATAAATATTATAATTTAATAATGGGGGAACATGGTGATCGAAATATCGGCAACAAGCCGAAGGTCTGAGGACACTGAAGCCTTTCCGAACATTTGAGTGACGCCTTACTCAGGATCCCAAAAAGGCTAGACATATCCTTTAAAAAAGACGTCCCGTGCTCTATTAAATCGCCTCACAGCACTTTACTGTTGTGTGCAGCAAATACCGCATCCACAAGGCGGTGCGGCGGAAGGTACGGCCCTATCGCCTGCGCCAGCCCTCGCCGTCTGTTTACCTGGTATCAGCGCCCGCCACAATACTCCGGCCGTTCGGAGCCTCGTTATGAGACGGCCCTCCCTTGTTGACAAACTTGGGGAATTGATTTTTGTTCGGCGGTGGCGGCGGCGGTGGGGATGGCGCCGCGACGCCTCCGCGGCGTCGTCAACCCCAGGGCACCCTGCGCCATCCCACGCTGCTCAGGCATGGGCGTGGGCGTGGGCGTGGGCGTGGGCGAACGCCCGCAAGCGGCGGTGAGCGAAACCATTCTCAGAAGAGCGAGGCGTCGAAAATAGTGGCTGCGCGAATGAAATGAAATTACTTCGTAAAGAATGTGTGAAAAGAACGTCAGTTACACTTACGCTATTTATCACACGTATCGTATTACCATTTCTGATATTTTCTAGTAAACTGAAAAACGAAGCTGATCCTGTAAGACACATTTTATACAGCGCCGCATGTCCACAATATTCTGGTGAATAATGATACATTTATTATTTCACATATTCTTGAAAAGTTTCGTTGTGAGATTACGGTTCACAATAATGCGTTTCTAATAAAACGTAGGCATGCACTTCATTTCATTCACGCGGAGTACAAATCCACTGATGAGTGACAGACATTTCAAAACAATAAGCCTGCAACATACCGCAAGTAATAAATCCTTTTGCGCGCCACCTTCCCTCTTCGATTCATAGCATGCGCGGGGCTCCCTCCCGCCATCGCGTGCACGAGCAACAGGGCGCGGGCTCAACTGTCGCTGCGGCGTGTCGTAAAGGGGGGGCTCGCTGCGCGCCCTCGGCGCGGGATCAGTGCGCCCTTGCCCCCTCCGCCCACGCGGCGGAGCACGCACCCGGCGGCAACACGCGCCGCCTCATCATTTCAGGCGACGCCGCCGTCGCCGCAGATTTCCTCCGGAGGCCGTAAAGCGCACACAGGGCGGCGCGTAGGCGGCTCGGGACCCGCGGAATAAGGCTTAGGCGCCGCGCCCAGTAATAAGGCGCAAGCGGGGTGGGTGGGTGCCGGCCGACGCCGGGAGCCGCGAAACGAACAGCTTGTTTTCACACGCATCAGCCTGCACTCACGCTCACTGCGAACAAGTCTTGCGTACACTAAGTATAATGCTTGCGGACTGAATCAGAGGAACAGGGAGCAAGAGAAGACAAAAAAAGAAGAGGATGTCGGGTAGCATTCATCGAGATTAGTTTTTCATTATCATTAGGTTAGATTACTAAAGGAGTACTTTTCTGCAACGTTCGCAAGGGACTCATAGAGAATCTATATTTGCAGTGATCTCTGATATACGCAGAAGTTATAGAGATATTACTATAAGAAAGGACAGTTCTGACAGTTACGGCTTGGCCACGGCACGGCTTGACTGCAGGTTATGTCCATGCACTCATTTTCTCAGTGCGTTGGTTTACAGTTGGATCATTTCTAGATGGCTTCATCACTCTCTTGCAATGACATCGCCCTGCATGACCATCTTTTCCTTTTCGACCTGTTTACGTGGTCCCTTCATTAAGGAACTTCTCTATACCTCAAGAAGGCCCTGCGTAGTACTCCAGTTCTGAATCTGATATTCACCACATTCCTGGTATTTTCACATTGGGCCATGCTATTCGTAAATTTTATCGCCGCGCTCGTGAATTGCTAGGACACGTATTTCCTTTCCTATCAATTGTTTTCATTACCATCCGTTTATATCAGACTGTTTACTTTTATGACAGCAATTTTGTGCCCTCCGCAGTCGTCAATATAAGACCGCGTACCCCGCAGAGCAACCTTCGCCCACCGACTGGCGCACGTGCTGCCGGTGCAGGTGCACCACCGCGAGGCCAGGGGTGGGGGTGGGGGTGAGCAGGAAATAAGCGCAAACAGCGAAAATGAAATCTAAGCCGCGGATAGCGCGCGCTCCATCCCGCAGGCGCCGACGCCCGAGGGCGACGCGGGCGAGGCGGGGCGGAAGTGGGCGGAGCGAGGCGGGGCGGGGCGGGGCAGGGCGAGGCGGGGGTGGCGGTGCTGATTGCCCGGCGCCGTGTCGTAAACCGTGCGCGACGGAAATTCGCCCCTGGGGCGGCGCCCGGGGCGACGCGGGGGCGGGCGAGGGCACAGCGCCGCAGATGAGGTTATGCCGCTGATGGGATCCGCCGACCTGATTGATTCGGATATCGGCCGAGCGACGCCGCAGGAGCCACGGCAACAACGGCCTGGCGGCTCAGGCCTACGCAGGCAGAGCTTGGTATTGCATTTTGATCATTGTATTGAAACATTTCTAAGATGTGACTTTCAAGAGCGTATGGAGGTAGCTCCTTCTGATAAAATTGTACGTCATAAGAATAAACAACGAAAGACTTCAGCCGATTAAGTTATTCAATTCATACCTATCGCCAACATAAATGTATTTGCTAAACACGGTTCGGTTTAACGCACGTTGTTGCAAATAACAATTCTTTAACAAAAATATGTCTTCCAAAATATCTTATTCGTAAGAAAATTGAACGAAGACTTCCGTGGTCCACTAATTCCGCCAGTATCGAGATGTAATGAGAGCACAAAACATTAGAATGGATACAGCTTTCGTGACAGACAGCCAGAAATAAACTTTGAAGTGGGTCATGGCGGAGTGGAGGAATTCAGTTCTATATTCAGAAATAAATGCAACCTTGTTTCCATTTACGAGCTTCCTACATACCGACAGATGCTCTTGTTTAGGAGGTCCGTGCTGTGACCTGACCTCCTATACAAGCTCCTTGGAAAATCAGTAGAGCACTTGTGTTGCTTTTGTGTGGAATGTGAATAAATATTATGTCAGTTTATACATGATACTTACTCGTATAGTCAATAACTGCGCATAAGGAGAGTGCGTTTGCAAGCAACCACTCAACAAAGGAAGTGTTCTGCATACGATTCATACTTCTCCGTTCGGGGAGTCGAGTTCGAGGTTCCGCAAATACCGCAATAGCGAGGAGAGTTGCATTGAAAAAAAAAAAATTAGCATTCCAGTAGAATTCCGAAGTGTAAATAGTTTGATGATATCTTGCAAACTTCATTCTTAATTGTGAACCTTGAAATCAATTGTTTATGATTATTTTAATAGGAATAAACGTGTGTGAACTGAAAATTATGTCTCTTCGTGGTTGCCTACAAATGCGCCTGTTCGTGACTGCTCTCAAAATTTCATTACACAGGCAGTTGCCCAACATTCACCAGGCCATTGTGAAACCTGATACAAAGTTCTTTGGGCGTCCAATTTTAAGAGTAGAACATTCTTCGTAACAGAAGAAAATTGTCTACGTCAAGAACAGTTCCCCTAAAATCTCAAAGGGAAAGAAAAATGAGGGAATTTAGTTGTAAAATGACATAATGCTCGTTGATGAAACTACATCATGTTCTAAACTCTCTAAAAATGTTTTTTAGATTACTCTGATATGAATCCTTTCAATTGAAGGATTTGGGTATTGTATAGTTATTTGCTTCCTGTTCACAAAACTAAGAGGGCAGTATCCATTTCCTCCACTGAACGTCCGCCTTGTACCTTAAGACAGGCTGTAGCTAAGAGCGGGAGAATAGCAATGTGAATTGTAAGAACTGCAAGAGTGTTCCATTCAAGGGAGACGCCGAATTATGTCAACGGGCTCCGTAGAGAATTTAGCGAGGAACCGCCCGCGATAGGAAAGGAGTCTCTTTTGTTCCACGCCCGTCTACTCAAGCACTACGCGCGAGCGAGGGAGGGGGATCGGAATTATAGGTGTGGTACCGACCACATAGTGAACAAAGGTAAGCAATTACCACTACAACCGTTTTCACACGAAGCCACTGAACAGAGCCAGACTCTCTTCACACAGCCACTAACCAGTGCCGCTGAGCGGGGGAAATGAAGGATTCGTGAGTCACTGCTGTAGACACGTGGCAATCCACAGAAGCTCACAAGCAGCACTTCCAAGCAGCCTGGGGTCAAAGCTACCATTTTAATTGTGTTCTGCAGGCGATAGAAGCGCGACTGCACTACGGGTAGCGGAAGTGCGCCATTAATCCAAGATTAGATAGGCGTCGTCTGTCAAACGATGCACCTAGTGCCGAAAGCTTTTCCCACCACCCCCTTCCTCTCACTTCCCATTTCTGAAACTGTGTACCTTCTTTGTGTGACTAGCCAGTGAAATACACCTATCGTTGTGTGCGTGCCTATTTCTGTTATACCCCATTTGAACACGCGTCGTCCAGTAATAATGAATGCACTCCTTTTCTAGTAGCATTTAAGATTTGTTATGAATATGTAGCGAACATAATGGGACGATGGCGATCAAAGGTCGAATGACGAGATACTTCTGCGGACGCCACATGTGGATAGCACCAAGCAAGTGTTTGCTATGAGAGTCAAGTCATTCAGGTACTTATAAAAACTTTTAAAATGTATTTCGTGACTCCATATCATGCATGTTCAATCCATTAAAAGTGTTTCGTTGCAAAAATGATTTTTTCTTTATTTTTACACAAAATAGCCTGTTAGACAACTTTGGAAAATGCTTAGAACAAGTCGCCTATGTAATGTAGGATTTACCACCACAGTAGCGCCACCATGTGTTCGCATGAATACCTCTCCTTAAACCAATACTTTGCCAGCAGAAGTGCCACTCGGAAGCGCTGTTGAGTGGCAAAGGGGACTAAAGGGAACAAACAGGTCCCGAAACGGGGCGACAATATCAAAATCATTTATTGCTATAATATCATATATTAGATCATAAACACAGCGAGATCATAAAAACAGGTGCGGCGAAGCACATCCTGGAATAACGTGATTTATTTTCTCGAAGTGAATGCACGCGACAAGGGACAATGAATGGTGAACGTCTCTTCAATGATCTAGATTACTGATTTAGCAGTCTGAACAAAAACCTAAGCCACCTTGACAGAGATGAATTATGTGATGTCATTTTTCAATTAGATCCTAAGCTTTCTAATCACAAATCCACTCACTGCGACTATAACTTAAACTTGTCCATTTCTAATATGTATATCCGCAACAAGCTTGATTTTGGCAACGCCATTTTCCAAGTGCTGCTTAACATCGTTTCATGCAAGTACCGCTACTGCTTCTCACCATGGCGTATCGCGTCCTGTGTGTGAACACCCTTTTGACAAAATCTCGTAACTAGCAATGCACATTACAGAATGCTTCTCATTTTGCGGAACATAGAGATTTGCATTATCAAATTAAGGCAATTACTACGACTATTCCTTTCAAAATTGAGACCGATAATGTTCCAGAATACACTTGATGTAAATTAATCGGAGCAGTGTTTTTTCCAGAATAATTTCGCCCTTTATTAGCATCTTCATACTAACTTAGCTTATGAAACTAGTTTTCCGAAGTATGAAATGTAAAATATAACATCCAAAGTTTGTAATAACTGTGTATTCGTATGTGATGTAAACGTAAGAACTTCACGAAGGTAATAAGATGAATGAGAAGGAAAAAAGAGTAGAAGGAAAAGAAGACAATGTGTTGATAATGGGAATTTTATTCACGCTTGACCTGATTCCTACTATTGCATTATCATATTGTAGGTGGTGATGAATGTAGTGAATATAGAATAGGTTCTGATGCAAGTAATTCAACTAATTGAACATTCGTAAATAGTATATCACATTTACATTATATGATGAATATTCATTAATCGGGTTTCAAATTTAAGTGCCAATTGTGATATAATATTATTAAATATCAACCTTGCTTTGAAAATTATCAAATAAATTACTTGCAGTTTAGCAACTCGTGAATTTCACAATAATTTGCAGAGATCTCATAGTATTACCTGTCATTATTATAGGTAATACCGTAGAACCGTTGTATATACTTACACATAAACACCCTTTTCACTAATACTTCACATTCCTGATTAATGTTGCTTCTCTGAATGCTGTTTGATCAATTCATAATAAACGTGAAGTCAGCATTCCTGCTGTACGATGCAACACGATAGAGGTTCGTGAAAACTGATAAGAGAGACTCTAATATGCTTTTAAAGCACACCATTCATGCTCAATGCATAACCAAACAAATATACTTTAATAATATTGAATGTCTCTTAAATTTGAGAAATTTTAAAGGGGCTTAAAACTCTTAAAACTACTCTTTAAAGAAAAGATGGATGCAATGACTACTATTTTAATATCACGCATCCATTTATCTGCTTCTTGCGAGGGTGGAAAAATCATCTAGAGCGCGTATGGGACATAAAACAGACGACTTTGGCGCGGCCACACGCTCCTTTCAATGAGGGTGGAGAGGCGAGGGGAGGGGAGGGGAGGGGGAGGGGAGGAGAGGTGGGAAGGGAGGGGAGGGGAGGGAAGATGTAAGAGGCGACGGCGCAGGGCGTCGTTGTCGCGGGGGCGAAGAATTAATTAAGGCTCTTTAATCCCCAGATCTTCGCGCCGCCCGTTAATTAATATCGCTGCGCCTCCGGGATTCTTTCGAGGCGGCGGGCCAGCGCCTTTGAGCGCCGACGGCGGGGCGGGGAGGCGGGGCAGGCTGGGCGGGAACAGGCGGGATTTCACAAGAGCGCCTCTTGCCCTCCATAGACACAAAACACAAAATTCACAATTTCATCCTAGATTGAGTCTTCTAGCGTGCGTTCAAATACCTTTCATCGTTGGAAAGCGTTTGTTCTCTTAAAGTTAGTCCTATGGATTTCTAAAAGACGTTTAAAGTCTGTATCCAGAATGGAAAACTGTTAATTATAAAGATGGAAATACTCTCACAAAGAAACGAGCCCAAAACGAAAGCGACCGTTCAAGCGTTGGTAAAGTAATTCTATATTGTTTTATTCACGCTATATTATGTTTTAACTTTTACTCCGCCAACGAAATTATTATATGTCCAAACTTTATTTACGTCCATTGGCAATATTATGGCACTTAGCCACTTGTTCTTAAAATTAAAACTGAGTTCAAAATGTTGCACGTTGCTCCTAATATGGTGCGATTTGTGTGTCACTAATTCAGCATCATAACTTTGGCGTTATATTAACACAGAAGAAGCTTTGCCAATTCTCCTGCAAACACGATTTGTTGGTTACCAACGGAGATTCTTTAAATTTCCTCACAGTTGAATTGTACTCTAGTCTTCGTAAAGAGAAGACAGTTATTCCCACGAATGGTCCTCAAATACGTATTGAGAGGATGTTTCAATAGTCGTAATAAACTATAAACAACCTCATATACGAAATTTGTCGGTCATTGCTTACCCACGCGGTGGCTTCCTTGCAGGCCGAGATCACTCCGTAGTCTGCGATTGACGTCATTTTGTTTAAGGTGGTCAATCATCAACCCTTCCTCCCCAGACTAGGCTGCATGCAGCACTGGGCCATTGACTGATGAATGGGGGGAGGGGGTCTAGTCCTGTAACTGCAGTAAAATGTTTCTTTTCTATGCTGTATAAGCGCATGTTCACATCGTCCTCTCTTCAGCAAAGCTCTCTAAAACGGATTTGTCCAACTGGTGGCCCGTGGGTATCATGCCATTTATTGTGGCCCGCGAAAGATTATTAGACAAACGTGAATGTTCCTTGCGTCCAGGTCGGGCGGAACCTGTAGGAATCCACACCCCTTTATGTTAAAATATGTCAAGTTTATATTTAAGCACTTTTTTAGAAAATTCAGCAAATCAAAATCATCCCAATGTGTTTCACTGTGATATGCAGGTAGAGCGTGATATCATCCATGGTTCATTCCCCGTTCGTTTCAAAGCAACCGATTAAACAGCCGAAATCGAGTACGATGGGGTCACGTGCGGATCGCCCGAGTACTGAAAACATGATCCCTAACCATGTTAAAGGTTTTTGCTGCGAGACTTGAGACCTAGCAAGTTGCACACCCCTGCTCTAAAATGTCCATCTGCAGACATGTTTTGTTCTCTCCTGTTGAAGGTCCATCTTCTGTAATTGCGCCTGCACACACCAGCCATTTGAAAAAAAGGCAGGAAAAGCATGAAGAAGCCATTTGCATCCCCTCGTGACCATGTGCGCGGGGCAGGGACAAGAGTCCGAGGGCGCTGGCGATTTAAGAGCTGCTAAAAGCGCTCGGGCGGACAAGTGAGCCATGCGTCACAAGGGGGCGGGGCGTTTTGCGACGGGACGAAGTCAGCAAGTGGAGTCCTCACGGCGCTTCGCATCCTCTGACACAAGAACCCACAACCCCTTCTATTTAGATATCCGTTTTTTTGCTAGTGAAGGCAAATGTCGTTCGACGAGAATCACTACGAGATGTTTAAAAATAAAATCTCATTGAAGATATATGATTAGTCTATCTTCATATCTTCACCAAAATAACCCATCTCTCATACTGATGAACGGTTAGCGCGTTCTTTGAAGAAATCAAGCATCCATTATTGCCTTTGAAATTCACATACCAGCCATTACGTTTATGCCAATGTCATGCAAGATATTTTCAAAATTTTCTATTTAAAAAATGTGAGATTGAAAGCTCCAAAAAAAGACAAAACTGATAATTGTACACGTAAGCTTCCGCGGCTCGAATCCATAAATTATTGGCTATCTGGGAGACGCCACGTCGTTGACTGAGAGGCCGACGTTTCGCCTGACATGTCGGAGGCTTCCTCACTGCCCTGCGACATGTCAGCCTGCGAAATGTCAGGCAAAACGTCGGCCGTTCAGCCAAAGACGCGGTGTCTTCCGGATAGCCAAGAATTTATAAAACAGGTAATTATCATGTAATCAATGAATACGATTTAAAATTTTGATTCCATATCTCCCTCACGTGAAACATTTTTATATTAAATCATAGAAATATAACGTTATCAGTATGTCACTTCTTCGTCACCAGCAAATATTGTTCAGGCCCTTGTTTCGCGGGCCTTGCCATTCCATCTTGGCTCGTCGCTGGTTCACCGCTGGGGGCTGCGGGCGCTTCGTCGCTGGAGCGCGGTCCCCCGCACCGGCTCGCCGCGGCGGCGCCAGAATTAACTTGGAAATTATCGAATCCGCAGACTTTTGCGCTCGCGGCTTATTGAAATATTCCAATACAGGCGCCGCGCCGCGGCGGCCCGACCCATGAATGCCGCGCTTTACAAAAGAAACTTGCGAAGTTTGCCGTCTCCCGCTTTGGACGCCCGCTCGGCCGGATTTCCACCAAGAAGGAACTCCAACTCCGCCGCCCACGCTTCCCCCCGCTTCCTCCGCTCAAACACCAACACAATTCCGTATCGAAAAATTAAGAGAGACTCGCTCTGTCAGTGAATGTCGATGTCGGAGAGAATGTATGCCCAACGAATATTTTTTTATCCAACTCGGATTTGTTCCTGAGAACTATTGCACAGAACTTGAAATTATTAATGCCTACCGGAAAGGTTTTATTATCTAACATGCTATCATATCTAACAATAAAATATGAAATATCAATATTCAGATACTACCTACTTTGGTATCGGTTGGTCTTTTTTTATATTTGAGCAATTTTCCAACTTATTTTTATTTAGCTTCTTGATGATACAACATTTATTAAACGATTTGATTTTTTTAACCCTCTTCATAAATATTTCTGCTTTTGATAGCATTACAGCTTTTATGTGGTTGCTGCTCTGGGGCTAAGCAGCAGAGCCAATATTATTCAAGTGTTTTTACGGTTCATTGCTACGCGATATTTTTCGTGAATTGGAGCGCGGCGCATTTCTTCTAATGAGTCAATGCGGTCAATGAAATTCTTAAACTGCAACGCACTTTTTCGAGTACGTAAATGACTTTGTCAGTCAACAAGTACTTCGAGTCTTGAAAGCGCCTAACGTTCAGATGACGTAGAGACTGCTACGAAATTGGCAAATTGTAACGATCTTTTCTACGGAAATATGCTTTTAAAGTCAAAACTGCAAAGGAATTATTTATCGCTAAAATAAACTTGAATGTGTGTTCCTTCGCCTTAAATGACACACTGTGTATTTTAATAATTTTCTTTCAAAGCTCCACGTAGCGTTTCCTTCTCGCGTAGTGCGATTAGATTAGATAATACGTCCCCGAGCCGGGCGACCTTCTACCCCAACTTTTCCTCCTCCATCTCTGCGAGTATTTGCCGAGGGAGCCCCCAAATGGCTCCATTGTTGGTGCAAAATATTTATCCACTTCCGCCCGCGAGAGGCTGCTCGCGAGCTTCCGCACCTCCGCCCCCTTCCCCACCTCGTCAACAGGGGCCTTGCTATCCTACCCGCACCATTGCCGCATGACGACCATCGCTCCTCCTTCCTAGCAATTGATGATCTGGCAGTGAGGCTGTCATTGCGGCCGCCACCAGCACTAACCTCAATGCCGCCGTCGCCGCCGCCGTCGTCGGCTCCCTCCCTCCATTCTCCGCAGAGAGCTAACACTGCCTGCCAGAGTGTAGGAGCGTGGCGTGGCGGGGCGTGGCGGGGCGGGGCGGGGCGGGGCGGGGCGGGGTTGGAGGCGCGAGTCGCTGCCGTTGGCGTTTTACGGCGTAATTCGCCTTACGGCCGGGAGTGGCGCGCGTGGGCGCACGGGGACTTCGCCAAAGGCCCAGAGCGAGATGAGGCCCCGCGGGAACGACATGCTCCAGCAGCCTCACAGCGTCTCGCGGCAATAGCTCACGGCCCGGCAATTCAGCGCTTATGCTTATGGCAGCTGCAGTGCGCGAGCCGCGTTCCGCACGCGCATCACCGCTTCTAATGGGCGCTGTTCATTAGTTGGCTCGCATCGCACGCAGACATCGCGACATCCATTGCTACCACGACAACGTGTTTCTGGAACTCTGTCTTTTCTTAGAGACAATTTTCTTCACATATTTCATCTTTAACACATGCTTCGTCTTTGAAGTATGTACTGTACACTCAATCTAAAGCTGTCTTCAACACTTTTGTTTTAAAGGTTTCGCCTTTCTACTAAGTAAATCAAATTTCATATTATTTCCGCCCTACTCCAAAACTCATTACTACGATTTCATTCCCGAATAAAATGAAACGCTGTATGTCTACTACCAGTGCAATTATACAGCAGACAGGCAATTATAAGGCTTTTCAGGAACCCTAAGCGAAAAGCTTGTCCGTCCCCAGATAACTGAGTACTCTTGAACTAAGTGATGCTACAACAGCACAAACGTTTTCGCATTATCTTAAACTTTTGCTATCTTCGGAAATTCAGATAGTTGAACGAAAATGAGACATGTACCATTTTTAAGCGAACTTTGCTATATCCGAGGGGAAAATGTAAATAAAAAGTTTAGAGCTGATTTCGAAAAATTGTTCACAACTACATTTCAAGATTTGTCTATGAAGAACAGATTCGTCTCCTCATCCGATAGCACTAAAATAACTTTCATAGTCGCGTAAGTTTTCAGGGGCTGAATCTACTACGTTCACGTAACTTTGGAAATGGAAATGTTTGTAATGTCCAACATTCTGTGCATCACTTTAAAACAGCTGCAGCTCATAGGCAGTAATCGTTAAGAGAATATTCCCCAAATAAGTTTAGAATGTTTGACGTAACAAGAAGTAACAAAAATTTGAAGAGATACCTTGCTATTTCCAACATTAAGCTATACACTGTGCTGAAATCTAGGGGGCCTTAAGAAATATGTATATTTGTGAGCAGACGTATCTGATATCTTGGCTGTGTGGGTGATGCTGCGTTGAAGATCATACTCGGCCCACCCCAACGGTGTATAAACTCGAGCGCTGACCACTCCGGCGCAGACCAGCCCTGATGAAGATCATGAGAAGATGGTGGAAACGTCGACAACACAGCCTTCAACGCGGCATCACCCGGACAGCCAAGATATCAACTCTGGCCGCGGAAGCCGACGACTTCACTTGTCGTATATGATGGCTAATATGCGTTAGCGTTCTTCGCGGCCGCTTCACTTCCCAATAAAAGGCGTGATGGTTGCCGTAGCAACCGATACGTCATCTTGTTATGACCTTGAAGCTATGAAGTACGCAAATAAAGATATTCGGCAGACATTGAACGATTCACCTTGAGAAGTCGAACAAGGAATACTCGTACAGTACGATCGTTGTCGGACGCCAAACCGCGAGCGTAAGAAATCGTCGAAGAAAAAACATGTTCAATAGGTGGTGTTTGAAAGCAGTGGTTTCCGTAATCTCCATTATTATTTACCACATTTATAGCATTTTGTAAATGAAATAGCACTTAATTTTCTTTGCTTGACAAGCCACCACTGCTTTACAACTCTTTCTTATTCACACGTACAACTTAATCCTCTTCACAACCATACGGAGATACGATTTACGACGAGAATCATATATTCCAAGTGTCAGAGTTAGTGGACAATGAAGTAGGACCATATAACCTAATACAATGATATCTATAATATGTTCATTTTGTTTTGTCAGAACAAAGGAACAATATACTAAAATTATTTTTTCCACACCCAATAGAAGACCAGTCTGATGACCTAAGATGTGACTTCGCAACCAGATTGCAACAGGACAGACCTAGGCGAAATAAATCACTATGATAATTTCTTTAAGCTGAAATCCTCTCATTAATAATGAAATGTTAGAATTTAATTAAGTTTCGTGGTATTTTGAGAATAGAAAAGGTTTCAATGAGAATGTGAAATATACTTTCTCCAGGAAAGAAATGTGTCTGAACAAGGTTGTTAAGGAAAATAGGAAGGAATACGGAAAACCAGAAGTAAGGTTCTTATTTTCTTTGTACGCCATCGCCATATTTCTCCTTTGGAAATCGGTTGTATTGGATCCAGTCGTGTCGGAAGGGTTTCGCATCCTCAAGACTGAAGGGCTGCTGTTCTCGAGCTGAATCGCCCGTGGGGGCGCCGCGCTATGATGCGCGCGCTTTGTGACGGGCGACAACGCCGCCGCTCGCCGCCCGCTATGGGTCGTAAACGGCGCTCGTAACGCCCACGCAACGCTCGTCTCCGCAAACGTCACTCCCACACTCAAACCTCCCCCTCCCCTCGCGAGAGCGGGATTGCGGCCTCAATACTACATACAGACGTCCTGGAGGGAGGGGGATATTAGGGGCTCTCGCCGTTATCCTCGGTTCCTCCGTGTCACGTCGTTTGGGCCAAGGTGGGCACTGAGAGGAGATGGGTTGGGAGCTCCAAGCAATCGTGCCTTATCAACCCGGGTGGCCCTCAGTTGGGACAGTGCCGATACTCTTGGGCAATTGAGTAATATTAGTACGGACGTATGAGAGAAGCTCCGGGCAACAGCCCGGACAACTGGAATCCTCGAGCTGCCTAGGCGCCACAATTCAGGTTACAGGTAGGCAACGGTGTACTGCGGGGGCTACAATATAAGCCGAAAAGGAAAAGGTGCCCACTTTTGAGAGCCTGTTTCTCCTTGGAACAGTAGATAATGCAGAAAAGTACTCTGCAAAATGGTTTGTACTCGATCCTCCCACCTGTGACCGCAGCTTTCTCTCCTGCGCAGGGAGGAGGAACAGAAACAGAGCAAAACACTCGCCCTCCATGGCATCAAGTGTGATTTGTAGTTCTTAGCCGCTTCTCGAGCTGTGACGACACCTTTTCACTTTTGGATCTGAAGTGCAAGTCCTGATGGATATATGTGGAATTTTGGAAAATAACGGATTCTCAGAATACTTTTACTTCCTCTTTCCTGTCATTCCAATTCTTCGTCATATCTTTATTTTACCAACGAATGAAAAAAATGGAAAATCCTCGCTGTTGATAGCGTATAAACAAATATATTAAAACAAATCTTTTACGATAAAACAGATCCACTACACTAATATGAACCAAATCACTCTGCTTAACGGCGTGACCTGAAGTTTCCACCTCAGCTCTGTCCAGCCCCGGCCCATGACAACGCACTAGTAATTGCATCCTTTCATACTAAATATTCAAGTGGATGTACAACGCCAGCAAGCCAATGCGTGTGACAAGGAAGCAGAGTCAACCACCAAAAGTTATAATAAGTTCTTTGATAACTATTGCATTGTTCGTACCCGAAGAAGTAACCTCCGATGATTTGCTCTCTAAACGAGAACAAGTATATCCAAAAAGGCATCTGCGTGTGCAATTTATCCTAAGTGGAAACGAATTGGACACTGCGTGCGCAGGGGATGGGCGCAAGGCTCCGGCCAGCAGGTGCGCCCCCGATGCCAGCGTCCGCCCCCCCCCCCTTCCGCCCCGCCCATTCAGCTCCAGCGCCGCTGAAGAGGAATTAAACAAATCCCTGGAACTGGCGCTCCGCACAATCGGATACAATTTTATTCCTTTCGCCTTCAAACGAAACTTCCCTGAGCGCCTCCCCTTCCCCCGCTTCTCCATCGGCAGAGAAGGAAACACGGAGGCGGCTGGGCCTTCGCGCTCGCCGACTCGAGGCTCAGCTCGGCTATTCTCTGCATTCCGCGCAGCGTAAGACGTGGCAATTTTCAACTATTCCATTTTTCAAGCGTTTCGATAACTTTAGAAACTAATTTTTGATAGATTTATCTTCTATTAGTTTACAAGACGCAAAATTTGAGAGTATCTCGTACAACTTTCAACAATGTTATTAATTGTCGTATTTAAAACAGTGCAATCGATAAAGCTCTTAGAGCAATCCCGAAACACAGAGTGTAAGGGAAAAGTGGTTGTGTCCATCACCATACGCTTCCCCCCTCGTCGTGTTCGGCGGTGGCCGCATTGCTATCAATTACGGCATAACCGACAAGAGAAATAACACGGGCAGGGAGGTCATTTGCATGGCAAGGGCGCGGGGTTTCACGCGAAACCCTCTGCCCAACAACGCGAGCGAGGGCGAGGGGCGCCGCCGGGCCACCCGCCAACCCGGGCGCATTTGCATTTTTGCGTCGTAGGGGCGGGGGCGGGGGCGGCCACCAGCGCGCAAATGGGCGGGGCACCGCAGGGCGCACCTGCGCGCGGGGCGAGGGCGGGGACAGGGGCGACGCAGGGCGACGAGAAAAGCTATCGCTCACCCAATGGCCAACGGCCACCGCCCACCCTACACTGCATCCACGGCCCAAATCTGGAACTCGTTCAAAAACGAATCTAAGCGAATGGCATACCATTACAAGCCACATCTTTCTACGTAGTTTTCGTTCTTTTGAAGTACTCTAGTGGTATCATGAATAATATTGATAAGAATATTTTTCTTCCGAGATGATTGTTTTTCAATCCAACATATTTTTTTCACAACAATTGTTATAATTTTTATTGAAACTTTCCTTTAATTTTTATTTTAGATTTTTTCGTAAAAAATCACTAAAACTGTTATTGACATTTTTTCGAGGGAATAATCTACATTTTCTCCCTTTTTTTCTTCATGTATCTGAATTGTTCCACAAGGGTCCTGTGTACAAAAGAACATAAGCATTCGTGTGCAAGAGGGATACTGCAGGATCAGATAGGAGCGCCAGACCGAGTGGGCAGGGAGGGTAACACGGCCCAGTGAGGGGAGTGGCGCCAGACGCGCCGGAAGTGGGCACGCGGGCGGCGGCGCGTGATTGGCGGTGGGGCGAGGAGGGGAGGGGCAGGGCGGATGCCACCACCTGCGACAACACAGCGCCCGGTGGTCGCTTTTTAATTAAACCCGGACCTGGTGCACGCCGCCCCCTCGCGGCGCCGCTCGGGTCCACAGGAACCCACACGAGCGCAAACCCGACTGACGCCTGCCAAACCTCCTGGCGCTTTCTGTGCTCACGCCCCACGTTCATTCACCATTCATACTCTTTCTATTGAAGAATAGAAGGATTTACTATTGTTGATGCTTTCAATCTTCAAATGCATGCTACTCTAGTGATTTTCAAATATCTGGTATATTCCACATGGACTCTAGAGTACTCAAATATATTTGATTAGTAGTTTTAAACTTTTGAGAAATGCAATTTTTGATGGGTTATAAATGTATCGCTTTAATTTTAATTCTTTTTAAATAATCCATTTCGTAATATCAAATTTTGTTACATCCAATCATCAATTCCAATTCTCTTTAATCGATCACATACAGTCGGAATCCTACCCATGTTGAATACGTCGCGGTGTGTTCGAATTTCACGTTATAATGCATTTAATTTCCCCATCTTTCATGATTTATATTGGATACTTTTCATTACCCTCGAGACCACTGTGTACATAAATGAGACACAACCCTATTTGTTTTCAAAACTCGTGGGGATAGAACACACATGAGTGGGAAAAGGTGGGGAGGCAACCAAGATTGGCCGAACGAGCGAGCACGCAAAAAAATCGCCTGTCGTTCCGATCGCGGCTATAGCTCCCAGCCGCACGTTCCCCTCCTCCCCCGTACGTCAGCAGTAACCCTCGACCCGACCCGCCCCCGCGTCCGCGTCCGCGCCGTCACCTGGCGCTCACGGCCCCGTCCCCGGCCGAGCCCTCGCCGATTGGGTCGCGGGGCGCATGCAAATGCCGGCCACCCGCGACGCACCTGCGGCGCCCGCCCCCGCCCGCGCCCCTCCCCGCCCAGGGCGATCGCGAATGGAATCCAATTAAGAGCAGCAGCAGCAGCGCGAGGAGCACGGGAGATGGCAGAGGCCAGGAGGGGCACGGACACCCGCACACAGCAAAGAAAAAAGTACGCGCGCGCGGCGCAGATGCGATGACGAGCGCTGCGACGGGTGCGGCGAAAGTGGATGACAGCGACGAAACAGACGACGGGAGGCGCGCGGATTAAAAGCTGCGCGAATTGGATTTTAATTCTGCGGACGCGGACGCGGGCGCTCGGCGCAACCGCTCCTGGGCTACACCCCCACCCCCAACACCTCGCGCACCGCGACGCTCTGCCGAGCGCGGGTCCGATTGTTTCCAATTTGCTCGTGCATTTGCCGCCCAGTCCTGCAGCGAGTGCAATGGATTCTAGGGCCATAGGTTAAACATTTAAGGACGTGACGGAGGAAAGCTGCTGATCGGAGTAACTTGGCAAGCGATCTGTAAACATCGTTATTCCTCGGATAGATTGCCTCCCCCGAGTGCCTCCTGGCTCCACCGTCATCCGCGGCGCACGGCTGCCTCCGCCGCGTCGAGCGGGAATTTAATCTGCGCTCGTTACCCGGCCGCGGTTGCGGGAGCGCTGGAAGCCATACGCCACTCGCCACAAGTAGCAATTTGCAGCGCAGCGCGACGCACGTGGGGCCTCGAGTGGATTTTCTTCCGCCACTCGCTCGCTCGAGGGTCGCCAACCCTCCTGCCCCAGACACTTGTTTCCCACTGGCGTCTTGGAACGAAAACATTACTCAACCCCTATTAAAACTTCTTTCAATTTCATTTTGAAACTCGTACAGCCGGAATGTCATAAATTTGTGAGAAACTCCACTACATTACATCGCTTGAAAATTAAAGCTATATTAAAATTGTAAGAATACGTGATAAAACAAGCACAAATACTTACTGTACATACTACTTTCAATTTCGAATATATATATATACATATATATATATATATATATATATATATATATATATATATATATATATTACTGGGTAAATCCAAGCCGGATTCTAGCGCGAGTGCGAGTTGTGCGTATTACTGAAAATGAATATCACCTTCATCGTTGAGAAAGGTGCAGCGTGGCTGGGGAAATTCCGATTTTCCATTAAGTGCGTCGTTGAAATGAGAGCGGAGCACGGAGGGCATTGTGGGCGCGGGGAGCGGAGCGGGTAGCGGCGCGGTGGGCGGCGCGGTGGGCGGCGCGGGGATGGCGCGGGGGAGAACGGGAGGGCAGCGCAGGGGGTGGCACGGAGGGTGGCGCGGAGGGTGGTGCGGAGGGTGGTGCGGAGGGTGGCGCGAGGGGTGGCGCATGGGGCTGCGCGGGAGGCTGCGCAGGGGACGGCGCGGGGAGCGGAGCAGGGGTGACCGAGGTGGCGCGGGGGGGGCGGGGGGGTTGACGCGGGGGGTAGCGCGGGGGTTGGCGCGGGGGGGTGGCGCGGGGGGATGGCGCGGGAGGTGGCGCGATAGGAGGCGCGGGGGGTGGCGCGGAAGGTGGCGCGGGAGGAGACTCGGGGGTGGTGTGGGGGCGGCGCGGGGGTGTGGCGTGTGGACGGCGCGGGGGGCGACGCGGGGGGGACGCGTTGTGGGTGGCGTAGGGGGCGGCACAGGGGACGGGAGGCGCAGCGCGGGCGGGGCGGGCGGGGCGGGCGGGGCAGGCGGGGCAGGCGGAGCGGGCGGCGCGGGTCGCGGGCTCGTTAGCCCCTCAGGAGGAGCGTCGCGTCGCCGGGCGAGCGCGCCGAGGCGCCGCGGGCGCTGTGGCAGCGGTTCCAATCCGGATGACGACGGCCTAAGCCCCGGGAGGCGCAGCCCGCGCCCGCCGCCGCTTGTTATGGAAATGAAACTCAAAAGTTGCTTGCAAATCCCCGTGCATAAATCAGCGCGGTGCGCGGGCGTGGCGGGGCGGAGCAGGGTGGGTGGGGCTGGGTGGGAACGGCGTCAGAGACTTTGCGCCCGATCCACGCCTTCTTCCCTGCAACCCGCCCTCCCCTTCGTCCGCACCCATTGCTCTGAGACACATACACCGGCCTCTATAATTGTCATGAATGTAACTATTCAGAAGGCGAACGACGTTTGAGGCGTTGCTGAATTGAAATAGAATCTCAGAAAGTAAATCCGCACAACCATGGAATATTTACCGAATGCTCTACTCCAAGTTTGAGGTTGTCTTTTGTTATCATTTTTTGCTTTAGATTAAAGTAGATATAATAGAGTTATCTCGAAAATCACATTCATAATCTCTTCAACAATATTATATTTACCCGCTTTTGGCAAGAGATTATCTATACCAGCAAGGACTCCGGTCCACTCCTGTTGACTAATAACTAATTTTAATAGATCCCCAGTAGGAAGACACCAACGTCATCTACACTTGGGTAAATGCAGATGGCATTGAAAACACATATCCAATCCAGAACAAATACCGACACATAAAATCTAACACATTTTTTGCATTTTATTTTCCGCGCATAACACATACATCGTGGCAACGGATAAAGAAACAACATCACCAATGAGAGTGAATCTCTACGATCGAACAATATTCTTTTCATTGTTGTACGCCATTTAAATTTCTATTAGCAAAGTACGTCTTGTATCAGTAAACATTAAAAATGAATACAAACTGAAAACTGGAATTCAGTAATTATTTTCAATTCATCGTGCAGTGTGATTGCTTTCCACAGCGGAGTATGTTTGTTGTTTCCAATAATTTGTTGCGGACGGAATTCTGAGTGGTGCAAACAGAATGCTCGCTGACGCCTTAGACAGGAGAAAAACGCGAATGTATGGGCTTGAAGAACAAGGTGTAAAAGTAAACGAAAATATAGCAGAGGGGTGGGACGGGGTGTGGTGGGGCGGAGTGTGGCGCAGCGGGGTGTGGCGGGCTGTGACAGGGCGAGGCGCGTTGGGGCGGCGGGGCGGGGCTCTGCCACGCGCGCGGCCCTAGAGCACCGCCCCGTACTAAGCAGCAGCTGACTTCCGGTGCGAAGTGCCACCGCTGCTTCCGCGGCTGAGAAATGAGGAGCGCTTCCTGTGAAGTTGCAAAACGTCAGCGACGCCGCTGCCGTTAGGAACCTGCTTAAAATTCGCTTCCTTCGGTGCCAAACCAACTACACTCCGGGTACTTTACATTCACTTTGTTAACCCCTGTGTCTTTGTTTTCAAGATCCATGGATACAACGGGAAGGCCGCTGACACCACATTTAACGAAAAATAAATGTTTTAAAGTGTTGATTATTCATAAAAAATGGATCTGTGGTGTCTCACCTATTGTTAACACTAGGGCTCTTGAAATAGGATGGTAAAGTATTTGACAGCTCTGTTTTAAGAGAATTTACAGCAATATCTCCAACTCTATTTTTCAGAACAATTTTGAAGATGATTTAAGTATATATTTGAACTTAAATTTGAGAGATTTTCACAGTAATGAGATAATTTCATAGTAAATAAATTTACCATTCAAAAATTTAATAAGTATACTTACTTTCCACTGAGAAATGAATGGTTACCGCGATGGTCTGCATCACAAAACTAAAATCCTAATTTCTCGTCTAGAAAGAAATGAAAACGCCACCACCATTTACCGGCGGATTTTTGCTTAAATTAAAACTCGTTCTTGTTGTAATTATCACAGCTGAAGTTATTCAAAGCTGGTTAAGAGAATGACTAAGCATTGTTGGAGGATATGAAAAGCGAATATTGTTTCACTTACAAATTAACGGATTTTTTTAATAATCCGTAAATAGATTTTGGAAAGAACAACGTCAAAACTAAGCAAAACCAAGGGAAATGAAAATGACAGTAGGACTGGAGGGGGAAGCTTGGCAGCGGGGGCGGGGAGAGGGGCGGGGCGAGGACGCTGCCCACAGCGAGAGGGCCAGTGGAGCGCGCCGAGTGGAGCGCCGAGCGCCGCCGCCGGGCATTTGTCACGCGGCGCGCGCGCCTCGAGAGCCCGCGAGGAGAAAGGAGATCCTCCTCGGAGCGATGGCCGCGCGCTCGTCCATCACGCGCCCCCGGCCAGCGCGTCAACGCCCACTGCCCACAGCCCGCCGCCCGCCGCCCGCGGCCCGCATCACGCTCGCGCTCCCCGGGCAGTTTATTCGCGTACGTGGAGGACAACGGCTCTTACCTTGACACTCGTGTCAGCTTGGAACTGGCCCTCTCACGCACAATCATCGCACCGCTTATCAAGACAATGAACGTTAACGTTCAGCACATTGGTACAATTAGCACATTTCGTAGGTCTAACGTCCGCAAACACACAAGTAAAACGTATAAATTATTTCACATCGACGACACTTGTTTTACCATATGTTTACTTCGTTAACCAATGACTTTCTAAAATACAAACAATGCAAATATTTTAAAAATTAATGTTGTAGATGAACGTGACAGTTCTTATTCTTCTTACAAATGAACGGCGAAAAAATTCATGATCACACATGGCGACTTTAACACAAATATACGATTCTACGATTGTAGAAAAATGATAATGAATTCATGTTTTGCATTGTCGATATCAAATAATGACGTCAATTCTGCACAGAACTCCGATTTGCGAATATTTCGCTCACCGTTGGTGAGTATTTTCTCTAGTAAACACGGACAAAGAAGTGGAAAATGGTGAAGTGCAGCCGAATCAACAGCTTCATTGTCTGTTCAAAGCAGAATGGTATCTTCGATTTATACATAGTGACACTTCAAGGTCACCAACTAGAAGTAGAGAGGAACAATGTCATCTAATCGGGAGCCCCAGTACCAAAAATGTAAGTCGTAACGGAGCTCCCGATTGGATGATGGTGTCGTCCTCTCCTTCCAGCTCGTGATGTTGAAGTGCCACTACGTTTAAATCGGAGAGTAATGGCTAACCCGAAAGGAAGAGGCGGCGCGTGGCAGCCGAGAGCACCGCGCGCCGTGGGAGGGCGAAGGAAAGGCGCGTGGGCGGAGAGGCGGCTCGGATCCGTATCGCTTCCCCGCGCCGCCGCTGAGTGCTCTCGCGTCGCGGCGGTTCGCAACTGGAGCTCCAACTGCCAGCGCTCCGCTCCGCCGACAAATGGGCAGCGGAGAAGGAACGGGCCAGCGTAGCGCAAACTTAAAAATTTGGTGTCGGTGTCGGAAGTGCTAAAGAGGCAATTTACTAACCATACCGAATGCACACCAGCTTCTGACTCCCTCCGCCCAGCGCCGGCATCGAAGCGGGGACTCTCTTTGGATTTGTTCCGGGGTTAGCCAGACTCTGGTGTTCCCAACTCCATCGCAACTGTGAATGGGGGAGTTCCACATTTCTTTCTTCCGTTTTTTCTCAGGGCCAAAGTAGGGCAATGGGGGGAATCATTCCCTGTCAAGTTAGTAAGCTCAATCCGCCCATTTCGCCTATTCTGCCTCTTCAATTTGATGCAAGGGTAGATTATTTAACACCTTATGATATTTTAATCTTGGTATTTGACTCCTCTAAACTTTTACAGCGTCTGTTGATCTTTAGATTTTGAAGTACCAGCTCTCTTTTATTTAGTCAACATCGGATCTAATTCATTTTATTCTGTCGAAGCCCGTTTTCTCGCTTCTTCCTCTGCTTTGTGCCTATTGTTACACTCTCTCTTTTGATGTGAAAGCAAGTACACACGAAAAATATTGTTGCTACTTTCTTTTATTTTTTCAAGAAATTGTGGAACGAATTTGGAAGAATATTTTCCAGAAACTTAATATAAGGAACGAAGTATACCAACGTATATCTTACGCTTAACTATAAAATTCAATACCTAAGCCTTCGTTCATGAAATAGTTAGTGAGTCGCCTGAAATTATTAGTGATTTGATCCAGAGATGAGTACAATGAAATAGTTGGAATGGTCATGAAGCAATGGTGACACTGGAGGCCTGGGAAACTGAAAAGCACCAAAAGGACAAGGTGCGAACCCATTGCACCCATCTCAAACTACACAAGGATCAATCAGTATTGAAACCACGGTACACGAGGGTAAAAAGCTAGTACTCTGGCCATGAGATTACGGGTCGACCCGCATTTCGAACATTGAATTGATTTTCGCCACTGAGCTAGAATCAGATGTCGCGTGATTAACAATGAGATTTGTTCCGTACTTGAACTTCTTTTTATTTCCACCGACAAAGAAGCAGAATATTTCGGTCCCCTTGCTGGAATATCAAAGATGTGTGTACTTAAGGAATTGAATAAGTAATAGTCATACTAGACCTGCGAAGTGCGATATCATGAAGGCTGTGAAATATATAGAAAGCACCTTACATCGGCGCTTTGCGTTCCACGCAACTTACAAAAGCCGACCCATGGAGGGACGCGATCTGCTCCTCGTGTATTATTTCTCTTTGCCTTCCCTGCGGTGTCATATTCGTAGCCACTCGACATGCACGAAAGTTGGCAATAGCCCCCTGCGAACATTTTATGTGAGGATATTTTAAGAGTGGCAGTTCATTGTTAGAGAGACGAGCGCTAGTCGGAATTAGAAAATGAATTCTAAACCCTAGTCGGAATAGAACCTCTTTTTAAAAGGTAGCTGAGGACAAATTTTTGTTTCTTATAGGCGGGAGCGAGCGAAATACATATATTACTGAATATATTTTCAACATTTTCACTGTTCTCGACATGACATTTAAGGTCAATGTTTTTCGATTTCAATGGTGAAAAGCTGAGTTCAAAGCACACAATGATGACGGCTTGTCTAATAGCTCATTGTTTACTGTTCCTGCTCGGCTGAAATCGGCGAGGCCAGCACGAACGAGCTCTCAAAAGGGACTGAGCCCCTTGTTCAAACCAAATACAGAGAAAGTGATAGGAGATTGTAACATTTCACAGACGAGCAGGATTATTTCTGGAAGTATGTTTTCGCGGACGTAAATCTCTTCCCACGAGGTGTTTCAGACGAAAAGCAATGAGCCACGCCTCTCGTTGCGTGAGAAAGTTTGTCAATTGATTTGTGACTCGTGGAGGAAAATTTCTTCCAAACCCCCATTTTGGCTACCATACGTGGGGAAAAACTTGCTTGATGCAAGGACATAGCCATATTTCATGGGTGGTTCAGTTACGAGCGCGATTACTGAGACATTCATACCAAATCACACAAGAGCGTAGTTGGGTGGTAATACGTAGAAATCATTCGCATTAATTTCAAATGCGTTGACTTGGGTTCGGACATCTGTTGGGACTGTGCTCCCTACTACTTTTATCAGTGCGCCAACGGTAGAAAGTTAGCAAGCAATCAATATTCATGTTTGAAAATTTAAGATGAGTTGATATTTGGTGAATGAGGTCTCTTTGTTTACTTTCATGATACATTGCCTTACTTTGAATTTCTCTATTACATTTTTGACGCATTTGACGCATGCATGGCATACAATATTATTTTGATTGACGACATTATAACAAACATAAATCACTGGGGAAAACTATTCCTAACCTAAGACTGCACTTACTGAACTGACACTTTCAGGGCATTATCAGCTAGCGTTAAGCTGGCTGGCGCAATATATTACGTGGAGCAATGTGGTGTTCGACGATTATTTTACAATCTCAAAATTATCAAGCACTGGCCTCAATCGAATACATACATTGGGGCTCGACCCGCCCATATTTTTTCCAATAACCAGCATTCAAGCACGTTCTCTTCAAACGGGGCTTTGAACTTCTATCAACTGCGAGGGCAGTGCGCGCGGGCGGGCAGGGGGCCGGGGCTGCTGACCTCGGCGACCGGCGGCGGGGCGAACAAGGGCGGGCAGGGCGCAGTTTTAATTACGACCCTCCTCGGGGTCGCCAAGTTTCGATATTGAAACAACGGAGGAGGCAGCGGCGGCGGCGTGCCGAGGGCGCTTGTTAGCAAGTTGGCGCGTCAGGACGGGCGGCGCAGCCTCTCGGTGCCAATATCCCCAGCGACCCGCCCCGCCCCGTCCCGCCCCACCCCCTGGCGTGATGGATCTCCCGGCCGCGTCAAGGCGCCGGCGGCCGCAAGCGGCTTAGCGCCTCCGCGACGCCGTCGTTAGGGCCGGCGCTTCTTCCTCCGGCCCAGGCGCAAGAGCTTCCTCCTTGCGCCGCGCCGGCTCGATCACGCGCCCTCCCGCCTCCCAACCAACACTGACAATGCTTTCACGAGATGCCCTTCTACCTCATATTGACAAAATAAAAATCCTAATTATTTAAGGTACTCATCTACCTGAGTTTTAAAATGTTTATTTGTGGCATATATCTGAGTTTACTCATGATTAGGCCTACTCGTTGGATTAGGCATTAACAAAGTAAAAATAACAACATTATTTTAATTATTTCATCCGAAAATGCCCGTTTTTCGTTCCAAAACCAATGTACAATGTTAAATATTATAACTCCTGAACAATTTAACATTTTTTATGAATCTTTTTTTGAGATTGTAACTTAGATTATACTTGAGTGCCTAAACCTTTATTGGAAGTTTCATAAGGCACGTGTATATATTATGCAGGGATTTGAATTTGAACTTTTAAAAATTACTGGTTACAATAGAAATTAACAGAGTAATTTGTTATTGCTAATTTGCATTTTCTACAACAATTTCAGGTTTAGGGACAAGAATTGACTTTCTGCAATAAATATAAATGAAAGATAATGATATCTTTAAATTAGGATAGTTATGATGTTTTGAGTCAAACCAAACAAGAGAAAAAGTAACTTCAGGCAAAAGCCACATTAAGATTCCTTAGCTTTAAAGGGGTCGTCTGTGAACACCAGTACTCCAACAACAAGAAAGAATTTGTCCAAAAGAATAGTCTGCTTTTAATGTTACGACATTCGTACTGTACAATAGTTTAAATTGCATTTTAAAAGTTTCTCCCGAAATCTTAATTTTTCGTTCATTTTTTGCGATCATGACCACTTGATCTGCAAGTGGCCGTGAAACGTGGCATATGCGGGAGAAGTACAAATACATAGAAAACTAAAAAACTTAGAAACAAATGCTTCTAAGCATTGAAAAGTACACATCTCATTGCACAACAAACGCTGAAAATAAATTCCAAATTTTCATGAAAAAACCTTACTTTGAAGGACTTTAATACAGTTACGTTTAAAACTTAGGCAGTCTCAGTAACTTAAGACAGTTATGTTTTTACTATAAACACACTCTGAAACATTACAAAATTTCTTCAGGTACACACTTTACAGAGATGTAATTAATTTTGTGAGAATACACCACACTATTATCAAGCGCTTCCAACCTGTTTCTGTTTCTCCATGACTCCGCTCATTTTTGAGATTACGTAGAGGGATGTACAATTTTTACAAATTCGACCTACTTTTAGCGGAACACAAAAGGGAGTATACTCTTGAGAATTAAAGTATTTAATTATCATGTTGAATAATAGTGTGCAAAGTTTGTACTACGTCAGGATGTGGTTCGTGATTTGTTAAGTGCTTCTGGAGCCGCGCAAGAGCGTCCACGCGACACCAGCGCCATGCAGCGGCCTTCTCTCCAAACTGCATTGCTTGTTACGTTTGCCAACAGATGGCGCTGGCTGCGCAGGGCACGCTGCAGGACCCGCGGCAGGTTGAGCCGAGCGAGCGGCTGCGCGACCTGGCGGCGCCGCGAAACACCATCTTCCCGCAGACATTGCTGCAGGAGGGCACCTTCGGGCGAATCTACAGGGGCGTGTACCAAGACGAGGACAAGGGCCGGCAGGTGGAGGTGCTGGTCAAGACCGTCTCCGGTGCGTATCTCCACACCAGTGTTGCAACAACAATTTAGGCGTTCGAAGATGTTCCACCCCTCCAGCGAGAAATTGTTGTTACTAATATTTTCTTAAAAATAATAAAATTATTGTAAAAGATACGTAAATAAGTAATAATGCAGAGAGAGTTTTCTGACGTTTATTTACAGGGTAATATAAACAACGGTGAAGTTCTTTCCACGTGAGAGTTTAGCGAGCACAACCGACAGGATACACAGAATACCAGCGCTAATGAAGTTCGTACATATTGTTCATACTTTTATCCCCTCAAAAAGAAAAAAATCGATCATATGAACATTTTGATGGAAAAAATGTATCTTATAATATACAATCAAGTACAACAAATAAACAAGGTAAATATTAAAAGAGTCAGGAGTAAAATTGACTTTTACAAGTATTATCACAACGTTTAGGCTATCGTTGTAGTTATTACAATGTGATGGCGGTTGAAGCGAACGTCTTGTGGTCTGATAAATGCGTGTTAATGTATGAGGGTCTTAAAGAGGTCTTATTGGTTTCAGATTGTTAGGTCCTCGGACAGAAGGTCTACTTACTCAGTGAGCCCACTGTAACATTAGGTTTATTGCGCAATACATCTAATGAGGAAGAAGGTTTACGAGACAGAAGATACAATAACATAAGATCTCAAATTAAAAGGTCCATTTGACAGGTCTAATAGATATACACCAATAGTCTAATAAGTATGCACAGGAGGTCTATCAGATAAAAAGTATTCATTTTTTAATAATTAAGAAATATCCAATTATTATAGAGCGAATTATGTCTGAAAACTAAAATCAAAATTTAAATAAGGAGACAATTTACACGAGAGCTTTTTTCGCAACAATATATTATATTTCGCAACAATTACAAATTTCAGTCAAAATGAGTACCTTCATTAATACATGGTGTAAAGGAATAAGGATTTTAGTTCACAAAGACAGCGGTTATAGTTTACGAATGAAAGCCCATTAAAAACATAATATATTCCAGGGTCTCACAGAGAAGAACTAGTAATACAATTTGACAATACAACTAGTAATACAAAGCAGACACAGATGTTTGCCACAGGTTTTTAAGCTTCAGATTAAAATTCAGGGCTCCGTCAATAAGTTTCCCACTAGTCACTGAAAAGTGAAGTGTGACTACTTTCAACATCTCTTTCAGATCATGTATGTTGTGAACTTTCTGAATTAGGCCATTCACTCCATATCGCGATTTCGTTTCCGAAACTGGGCGATATTTTACGTATTTCTGTTAGAAAAAATTTTATTAGTCATTTTGACACATATATAAAATTGTATTATACATTTCTTACAATTTGACCAAATTTTTATTTACAACAGTGTACTTTAAACTATGCAAACATAACTCCCATCATTTGGTGGGAGAGAATATTCTAAATTCATTTAGGTTGGTTGCGCGTCAAGGTCTGTTACGAAATAAGCATGGAAATGCTTTCCTAAGAAAGATGTTTATTTCTATTTGCAAATGTTCATATTGACTTGTGTTGCAAATGTACTTTTTATAGTGAGTGTGGTAGTAGAAATTCGGGTCCATGCAGTTTTATTCGCTTTAAATGAAATTCTCTTAAAACTGAGGAAGGTTTATTGAACAACTTGAGGGCCTTGGTGAGAATGGATGCGCAGACAAGGTCGCGAGAGCGGTCGCGAAAGTAGCACGTTTGATCCATCTCGGACCACTTGATGTCAAAATGCGTTGGTTATAAAATTACGTACTCTGCAAAAAGATATTAACAGGAAAATTTTGCCATCGTACGGGCCTGTTCCGTGCGCTGTGGTAGAGTCGCTCGACATGTTCTCGCGAAGGATAAGAGCAAGGGATAAGAGCCGTATCAGTTACTCGTCCCCAAAAAATTGTGACATACGTTGTACACATGGTTTCAACAAAAACAATTAAAGTCATCATTCGTTAATGAGAATTGTTCAAATAAATTTTAAGTAAAAACCATCAATGATCATTTAAACCGTAATTAAATTAAAGAGTAAAAATAATTGATATTCTATTCAAACATTGGACCGTATGTTTAGAAAGACTATTCTTATACTCGCGAAATGTAAAGAATATCCTTAAGCCTATATGCGTAGAAACAAGGAAAACATACCTTTCGAATGTATGCATATCCTTCGACCTTAAACCATTTACTTCTCTTAGAAATAAAAGATAATGTATAACCATTACCTTCCACTCGTAATCGAAAGGATATCCTTCAAGAATACTGGGTGTGATTAGTAGCAGATTCGTCGTTGAAGTAAATGGTTGTGTTTTCCTGTTCTATCGTCATGACGAAGGTGTGTATGTGAGGGATAGTAAAAACTATAGCCTTGCTTAGATACAGGACCACGTGATTTTAAAGAATTGTGTCGTTTTGAAGAAGACAATGGCAGTGGCTTGCAGATAGATTTATTGGTGAAAGTAAAGAAACTCGGGGAGGTGCGTTGTCATCCGTTCAGGGAATGAAAATATGTTTACGCTACCTCGCAGATCCCGACAATCAGAAGAGTTTCGGACAGGGACGGTACAAATCGCTGGAAATTAGCATATTAAGAGAGTAATAGATATTTCAAAAAAAAAAAATACATTTGGGTAATCTTTGAAAAAACAAAAGAATAAAGCAAAATTAACTTTACGTCATACAACAGTACAATTAGCACTATCTGTTGGAAAAGTTTGAAGAAAATGAAGCCATTTTTGAGAATATAGCGTTTGAGCGTTTCTGAAAATATAAAATTTTGAGGTAGTTGAAACAGAAAACTATTGAGTTTTCGAGATACTCAATTTGACATTATTTAAAGCACTCATAAATACAATAATGTGAAAAAGTGTCGCTAATGTAAATATTAATGATGAGAAAGACAATTAAAAAAGATTAAATTTTTGTAATTTTTGAAAACACTAAAGAATAGAGCAATATGGCGTTGTGTTATCTTATAGACTGCTTTTAACACTGTCTCGACTAAAAGTTTAAACAAAAAATTTGGCGCCGTTTGAGAAACTCTTGTTTTAGTAATTTTTTAAAATTGGAAGTATTGCTTCAAAACTATTAAAATTTTAAAAGCATGTACATACTATAATTGAAAGAATTGATTATGAACAACACATTGCATTTGAACGGAAAATATCTATCTTTAGTTTTGTAAATGCAGAAAGACGCGGTAAAAAAATGAAAGAGTTGAAATTTTCGAAAATAGAGTTAACCCTGAATATCAGAGCTATGGCACCTTTAAAAGTGAATTTTACTCTATTCTTACAGGAAATTTAAAAAAAATTGGAGCCGTTTTTGAGAAAATTTTGAAACTTCCCAGGGACTTCACCAATTTTAAAGATTTTTTGTTCAAAATTTCAGAGATTCAACTAGAGACAGATAGACAGGGACTTCTTCAAGTTTTAAATGCTCCTACGCATGGTTTAGTAGTGTTCACAGCGATGAACGGAACAGCCAAGCACCGTTTTCTCGCACAGATGTCCAATACCCGGCGGACAAACAGACAGACGGACGGGCGTTAAAAAAAAAAGTTTAGGTATCAGGGGATCCCAAAACGTATGTTTCAATTGAAATCTCGAAATGGATTTTTCACATACGAGTACATTACTCCGTTTATACGTATGTATACCAGAAAGTAAAAATGAACTCTCAATGTCTTAAGCGTTCAGGAAAAGTGTCCTCCATGAAAATAAACAATCGAGAATTGAGGAAACACTGCAACACTACTTTTGAGACACTTGTTTTGTCACATTTGGCGAGTGAATTTGTTCACATGAAACACAAGTAACATCATTTAAGAAATATCACTCTCTTAGTACAAAGAAAGTAAAGAAATGGCGCACAAAATCCATGTGGAGATTTTGTCAGTGTTTCTCGTTTTGGTGGTTCCTGATACCAATAAAGTGTTCTCAGTATGTTTTTTTTTCTATTTGTGCGTTCGTCTGTAAACAATAACCGCGCCTAAATCATTCATAGGATTTTCACCAAAATGGATACACCCTGATTACTCCAGCTCAGGGCTTTCCAACGGGGTCGATATCGTCCCCTTGAGAGTCGATGAAATTTTGAAGGGGGGTCAACGATGATCGAAGGGTCGATTGGGGGTCTGTAGACGAATATAAACTGGCGATTGATAGGTATAATCAAGATCCAATTAATTACAAAGATATCAAATGAACGTAAAAATTAATGTTTCTGTTATGTAGAGCAACAATTTATATAAATTACAAATTTGCTTTTCTCTGTTCGTATACGTTGTTCATCCTTAGGATTAAGGGAGTAACTGAGTTGCTCCGCACGGGAGCTCCAAAGTAAGGGGCCCTTAGCAAGGCTTATGCAGGCAGATATCGGTAAAGAATAAAACAAATTGCACTCCTTGCTTATTTTCTCCATTGCTCCAGCGATAATATTATACCAATTTTATTTAAAACTCTTAATTTCACGTTTATTGCATGTGGAGACCCCATTTCGACATTCTGCTCTGAGGCTTCCAGAACTTCGCTGTGCAATAGATGTTTAGAAAACTCAAACAAAATCTAGAATTCAACATGATATTCTATTGCGAAGAAGAGCGAATTTAGATATTTTTATTATTATGTTTTGTTGCTCTATACCAGAAAAAATACTACTTGCAATATGACCAAGAGAAATGTTGTGGCCAGTTAAAACACGCTCAACGTTTTGTCACAATTGGTTAAAATGAAGATCAGCTAGAAACCTAGAAACTCAGAATATTGGAACGATATTGGTTCTTCTATTACCTAATGAACATTTAGTTATTTACCAAAATAATTTGTTGTTTTAAAGATATGACCTGCAATTCTGGGAGTGTTAATTACGTATAATAAATTACGGGGAATAACGTAAGGGGTTCTATGTGGCCAACAATTCATTAGAAAGGAATCGACGAACTAAAATGGTTGGAATTCCCTGCTCTAGCTGATTTTGGGATCTCAAGTATTTGAAACATATTTGTTTCTTTCCGGTGAAGTTCCTGCATTTTCAAATTTTTCTCTCATAGGTCTCCAATTTTTTACTGAATACAGCTAAGAACGCTTACAAGAATGGTGGGGAACTAATATTTGGTAACACCTCTAAAATTTCGAAACGTTTAAATTTTTGGACATCCTCCTTGAACTTTATTATAATATTTTGTACAAAAGCTGTTCTTTTCGTACAAAGCTGCTCCCATTTTCTTCAAAATTTGTGCCTGGGATATAGAGTACAATATTATTATCATAATATGACATTTTGCCCACTATCATTAAAATTCCTGAAATTTCGAATATTACAAAAGTTCACTTCTCTTTCCTTCAATCAATTTCTCAAGATTATATCTTTAAAGCATTTCCATATACACTCTTCAAAATTTTAGTAGTTTTCCCTAATGCTGAGTTACTTTGATATTTTCACATGATGGCCGGAGTATTTGTACGATGGAACGTGCAGTTACGATATTATATAGCTGTTACTAATTCGTACTATGAGAAAATATGAGATAGTTTAGCAGCTCTACTTTTTTTCTTTCTGGAATCTCTCTTAATAAATTAACCAACCCCTTAGTTATTACTTCCCACTTGGAAGAAAACAAAGCCAAAGTGCTAATTTATCTATTGTCACTTTGTCAAAGTGGTTTTAAGTCCACAATATCTCCTCCTCCTCCTCCTTCTTCTTCTTGTTCTTCTTCTTGTTCGAGGTGTAAATATTTTCAATCTTTTTGACTATCCCATACCGCTAATACTGCTTTCCTCTTTCTTCTCTCCATAATTGTGCTGTTTTCTTCTGCATTTTCTTAATAAAATCCATGAACGTGTGTATTCCCCTTGAGCTATGTTTTGTTGTCCTGATTTGTTATCTCCATCCACTATAAGTGTATTAACTCTTACTATTGTCGCTTGCTTTGCAGACCAGGCGTCGCGCTTCCAGGTAGCGCTACTGCTGGCTGAGGGCTCCATGCTGCACGGCGCGCAACACAAGAACGTGCTAGCGCCGCTGGCCGCGTGCACCGACGCTGCCGGCGCGCCCTTGCTCGCCTACCCCTTCTGCAACAAGGGCAACCTCAAGAGGTATTACTCGCGCTACTTTGCTTGACCGATAGATTGAAGAAATTCGGGTAGAGTGGGGGTATTAGTTACGAAATCGGCCAATATATTTCGTGAAGCAAAACATATGAAACTCTGAAAAATCAGTCACATCTTCGCAACCATTCCAATAATTTGCGTTTTAACTTTCTCAGAAGATCCGAGGTATCTTCTTTGATGGATGTTGATCAGCTTTCAATCATTTCTTCAGATTTTTTGGAGAAAAATATGGACGGAGTTATTGTCTTCAACACAAAAAAGTTTTTATTATGCGCCAGTCAAAATGTTTTTGAAATGTCATCAGTGCCTGCTGAGAGAGTGTACCATCAACTGTTTATTCTGATGGGAAGGGGAAGGCAGACCATCCGTCAAGAAATGTTCCGTGGTTATTAGCTATACTTGAATTTAAAAATAACTGCCCCTGACTAAATCAATGTTGCGGTGTGAAACGTCACCATAGTAACATCACTGTAGTGATGGGTAAGCTCCCAATACGTTGACACCTTAACAGCTGACGACCTGACCAGTGCAGCTCTAAATAAATCGAAGTACACTCGCTCGGCCGACAACCTCCCAACACCACAGTTGGGCACCATTCCCTTGCACTTCGATGTACAGAATATTCAAGGGAAGGCAGAGCTCAGGTTTAGGTTTTCGTGGCGAGGAAAAAACACTTTACGCCAGCAGACGTTGCCACCACGAACGCCGTTAGGACTGCAGCTGCTGTGCAGAGTGTTTGAGTCCTATCAAGTATCACGAGTTCCTCAATCGAAGCGCATTGGGTTCGATTTGGAAGAGCAGCGCAGTTGTTGGGAAGTGTTCGGACGCATTGTACTCTTTTCCAAAGTTGCAGGTCCCATCCAGCGCGCCCCCGCATGCCTTGTTCGCGTGGGGAACGCGGAAGAGCTTTCTTGAGATTCGCTCACGGAAATTAGGCCCTCGCGACTGAAACTTTTTTTCTTGTGCCTCTTAAATATCATATCAATTTTAGAAATGGAAAGTTCGGTACAAGAATCGTACAGTGAAATACCGCCAAATCATTGGTAAAGACATAAGACATTTTCTAGGATTCCATCTCGTAGGCTACATTCAAATACAGATAATAATTACATTACTTCGTCCTTTAAGATGATATGAATTATCTGAAAGTCTTATTGGGTTAATTAACTTCATTGCACGTCAGGAATACATTATCAAGAAGTCGAGTTCTTAATAATGTTTAAGAGTTACCATAAACCCTCACCTTATAAGATATTTAAGATTATTTTATTGTTTTCTCATTTCTTATTTGTTATTATTAATTATAAATTGTTTTCTTATGCTTTCTAGGTTCCTGCAGAATTGCCGATCTCGAGGTGAGGAACAGTACACGCTGCTCACTCAAGACATCGTGGACATGGGCATTCAGGTGAGTCAGTTATTGAAATAACCAACTTGTGAGCCACATGCAGCGCAAAGCTGACGCTGAAATGCGTGCGCAGGTGGTGCTGGCGATGATGTACCTGCACGGCCAGCGCATCTGCCACCGCGACCTGGCGGCGCGCAACTGCGTGGTGGACGAGAAGCTGCGCGTGAAGGTGGCGGACAACGCGCTGGCGCGGGACCTCTTCCCCGCCGACTACCACTGCCTGGGCGACAACGAGAACCGCCCCATCAAGTGGCTCGCCGTCGAGAGCCTGCTCCACAAGCACTTCTCCGGCGCCTCCGACGTGGTGAGCAGCCGCACCCAGCTTCTTCTCCATTTGCGACTTCAAGATCTAACAGGTCCTGTACGCCCCCGCATTCCCTCAGGGAACACTTTATTGCATGCTAGCTTCATGTTCACGATTTCTTATACCTTGATTTCATTTCCTTCTTTGTTAATCCCTTCCGCCGTCGCATGTTACTCATGTAAATTTAACTATGTGAACACAGCATAAAAGTAATCTAGGACACATATACGTATCATTCTCATATGTCTTGCAGTGTGGTGGAGTAACTCAAGGTAAATTGTCGAACGGTTACGATCTCAATGAGATATTAAAATGTTACTCTATGTAAAAAATAGAAATTTTGCATAGCTGACCAATCAAATACATTTCTCATAAGCTGCAACAAACGTAATTGATGCAATTTTTGCACTGTGCTCTCTCGACACTTGCCGACAGTATGCACGCTGTTACATCTTGTAATTCGAATTTTGTTGGAAACAATCGACCTCGAATCAATTTTAAAATGTGATAACAGTTTTTTGTAAAGTGCAGAGATATTCTAATATATTTTTAACTGAATGCTGAAATACTATAATATTTATAGCCTCTGTAACAGAGTGATGAACAAAAAGTAAGCATTTTAAACAATAATTTTGAAATCAAGAAAGTAAAAAAAAAAAAAAAAAGTAAAACAAGTAATTCATTGAAACTTTTCCATGGTTTAAAATCCTTCTCAATGTAATTAATATCCTTTTCAATATTGAAATAATTAAAGTCTATTATTTCATTTTATAAATATTACAGCATGAAGATTATGTGACATCCTTTTATCAAATAAAGGAGATTTAAAACTCTTTCATCTAAGTAATAATATAATATTAGTTTTAAAGGCACGCTAATGTCTGTGTTCGTTTGCTAAGAGATCAAGCTTTATACAATACAATCAGCCATAGTTTCTTTTACAAGAAACACCAAATGGTTGCTACCTTATCGTAATGAACTCCATTTTGTAAGAGAGCTAATGCGGTGATGGCTGTTTTGCCTAGTGGTCGTTCGGCGTGCTGCTGTGGGAGCTGACGACGCTGGCGCAGCAGCCCTACGCGGAGGTGGACCCCTTCGAGATGGGCGCTTACCTGCGCGACGGATATCGCCTCGCGCAGCCTGTCAACTGCCCCGACGAGCTGTGAGTAGTCGCCATTAGCTGACATCGGAATATCACAACAAAACACATACATATAATCTGATGCACATTAAGCGTCCATCAACACACTGATAATCCCATTGCAATAACCTAACTTCGAGGTCAACCCTCCATTTTTAGGTAATACAATATTAAAAGGAATGTAAGAGTCTTGGAAGTGATGCAAACTGACCTAGAGAAATGTTCCCTGATTTGACATAAAATGTAACTGGGATTTTATTTTTCTATGCAGGCTCTATTACCATCTTACATTTTGGAAATGTATATTTCAGTATTTTTGACGCAGTCTGCATAAAGGTTTCACAAACAATCATACTAAAATATGAAAGATAATTGTTTTTCTTGTTATCGCTTCCTAATTTATTGATTACTTTACACAAAATCTAGAAACACAAATTATAACAAAGCTATTATTTTGATATCTTTAAATGTGATATTTTTAAATAATTATCAAGTGGTGAATTTCAATAAATGTACAAAATATTTGACCCTCCTAGTACCTCGTACTTTTGCGTGTCATTTACATCAGCTTCTATTCAATATCTTACTTGATCACTTACTTTCAATTTCGATTTTCCCTCTTTTGGTATACCACTCTTCCGTGAACGTCACTCGAAGTGTCATGACATGTAATTCTTAACACATACACTATGAGTATTTTATTGTCATTTAAGTCAGTTACATTTTAATTCATTCATTTTCAAAATTTTCTAAACCAACAAAACAACTCTTTTGTAAAGGAATTCCAAAATGTATTGAAAGCTTTATAATCAAAAGTTTTGTAGGCAAATAGATATTGGTCATTACATCTTTAATTTAATCAATACTTGGCTCAGACATTTGCATTTTTATATAACAATATTTAGGAGCTTCATCACATACCTCTTTAAGAAGACGTTGAAAAGTTTCTAAATCACAAAACGTTTTCATAATCATAAAATTCTTAACAGATGTAATAAACCAATTTATACAATTTAACTATTATTCTTACCCAATTAGTTTGAAACTGTCAAAATTAATATTTTTTATAGAAAATGATGAGAGAAAACTTATGCCGTCAAAATTAATACTGTTCTAGTTGAAACTCAGCGTACGGCAATTTGAGTAACGCTGTACATTTCTCGTTTCGACCGCTGTACATTTCTAATTTTTTATTAACATGTTGCGCATGCCCATTTCTTCAAGTCTTCATTTCACAAAAAATCCAAAATATACCCTAAAAACACCAAGTACTCGTTCTCAAGGCTTAGAATTATTTAATCACACTGACAAAGTGAATCAAACATTTTGATTTACATTTTCAACTAGGGGAGATGAAATAAATTATAAGTTTGCCACACTAACGACCACCTAATACGAAAAGTGAGTCAAATAGTATAAGGATATCGCGCCATTTTTGAAAGACGGAAGTAACTGCAATTCAGTTATCAAAAAAGTATATGGGGGAATTATGTTGTTTAATAATTATAATTTGTATTTTATGAGAAAATTTAATAACTTACTTATGGCGTTCAGAGCAGGCAAGGGTCGAGTGCGAGGTAATGTGCCTGATGATGTATCCGTTAATAGATACTCGCAGTGACGGTAATGAATGCACACCATTGACATGCGTATTTAGTAACAACTACATTTCAGATTACACATTTTAATTTGGAAACCATCAAATATATTTCAGATTTGTAACTTTTATTTCAAAAACGTCAATTCAGATGAATATCTTTGATTTCCAAACACATAAATAGATCAATAGGATTTCATAATCTAATTTTATCGAGATGGGATAATTTCCATTGGTAATACAGCAGGTTGATGAATTGTTGTGTGACATGTGCTCGAACGCAATCGCCATCTATAAACCTGTTTCTTTATTCACTTCTACCATTCTCTAGACAAACAAGCCTGTGTTCAATAATGCCTTCAAGTTTCCAGTCTGGAATTCGAATATGAGTATACACAAATGGCTTCACTGTGGACCTAATGACCTACCAGATTTCGCATTGGGGAGTTTAGAATGAATTTCAAGTTATTGTTTCTGAAATTCAATTGAGATATCTGAAATATGAAAATCACCGGTGAAAATCACCGGCCGATGTAAACCAACGGATTCCGAGAGTGTAGGTAAGCGTGTGCTCGGTGTGCAGGGCCAGACCCGCTGGTGCGGAACTCCGATAGAGGAGATTTCTAGACGGGAGAATTCCCCGCACGCCGACGTGTAGGTCAGCACTAGATCCTACTTTCTAGGGGGGCAAGGAACATCGGCACATCCCTACACATAACGAGTACTACACTTACGGAACTAATGACCTTATCAGTTTGTTTTCCCCAAATCGTAAAATGAATGAATGCATGTGTTTGCAGGTATGCGCTGATGGCGTGCTGCTGGCTGGCGGTGCCCGAGGAGCGCCCCACATTTGTGCAGCTGCTGGCCTGCCTGCAGGAGTTCTACACGGCGCTCGGCCGCTACATCTAAGCAGCCACGGAGGCGGCTTGTGGTCGCTGCGAGAAAGCTCCTCATCGCGTAAACCCAAACACAGGGTGGAACGTTTCTCCTCGCAGAACGACGCTCCCGCAAGAAATATTGCAACGTGTTAAGTGGAGACAAACGACGACAAACAAAGGAGCGGTGCATCAGGTGGTGCTGAAACTAGATGAGTGTTTAGTGTCGTACACATTCTAGAAAAGAAACGAGATCTGAGAACTGCCCTGGTAGTCGTCTATTTTATTTTTTTATGTAGCGAACGGCCCTTTGCGTCTCCGCTGGGGCGGGGGCGTGGCGCGGGCGCGGGCGGGGCGCGCGGGGTCAAGGTCCCTAGAGGAACATGGCCTAATCTCACACATAGCGTAGGACGTATACTGTTGCTTCGTTCCGTAGAGTAAGACAAGAGTTATATAGATTTTGTACGCCCCTTCGCCCCGTGCGCGCTCTCCCGCTAGAGCGAACCGCCCCGCGGCTCGCCCCCCGCGGCCCTCCGCACGCTGGCGCAGTACTTCGTCACGAGTAGTAGCAGTAAACCAAAGACACGTGCGCTCGCGCACGTCACGGCGTTAGTTGTTTTGTAATGGATAAACAGGGTGAGTGGTTGATACGATTATTGTTCTATTATACTATCAAAGCAAACTCTATATATTGAATCCCCCTAAAGTATATTATTAGTACTATGTATTTCTCGATGTTCTCCCAGGAGAATGGTCACTGCTCTTCGCTGTATTATCTGTTCAGCACTGTCCATCCTCGTCCTTCTCCCGCACGCGCGCCCGCCGCCCTCACCCATCCTAACCCCATGCCGGCCTGCCGCCCGCAAGGGTAGCGAGGTAACCGTTCCATTGCCTTTGGGTAGACGCTGCTGTTGGACACACGGAAAAATACTCTCACACAATTACTTGTTTACACGTCGAAACAGGTATGGAGAATTGCACGGTATTCAATGCCGGCGACCGGTGGGTACGTGCTTCAGTGCGTGTGAACCTCAATCACGTAACGAAAGGCAGTGTTCCTAAGTGCGAAACACGGTGAAAGGAAAATGCTTAAAATATTATTATCAGACAACATTATTATGACATGTAAAACATCAGCAATACTTCTAGTAGAAAAAAAATAAATTTCATATTTTCCTTTCGTTAGCAGTGAAGGCAGGCATCTTATCTGACTTAAGAAATTTATAATTAAATGTAATATTTCTAACGTAATGAAATGATATTAGAATTGATACATTACGTATTCTTCGAGGAAAATCTTATTAGACACCGATAGTTTTCCCTTCAAATGCAAAAGGTCTTGCCCTCTCCAGTGTTACAATACCAGTCATCATTGATGCAGTAATGGATTACCATTTATCATATCAATTTCTATCTTGTATTTGAAGAAAATAAATCAGAATATTTAACTTCATGCCTTTTCTCAATTGGTAATCTCTGGAACGTTTAAGTTTCAAACAGTTGTAAACTACCTTGTAGTTGAAAACGAATTACAAACAAGAAATACAAACATTTTACGAAATGGACAAAACAGATGAATATGTGAAGTAATAATGTATTTTTCATATACTTCAACACATTTCATTAGCAATGAGCAAAAAATATTTTGTTTGGTTATAATTCTCTTGACATCGTGCATTCTCCTTATCTAAAAAGTCAGTTAGTTCACTCAAAACATACAAGCGCTGCAAATTAAAGTATAACTTTTCCCAATATTGAGAAGCTTTTCAGACGCATTTCGCTGGATGAGTGCGTGTGTCCGCGCTGTGTCAAGTCGCCCCCTCCTCCCCCTCTTGCGCCTGAGCGAGTGGGCGCGCGCGCCGCGTCTGTCGCATGAACTGTTTGTTTCTTGGAGTCGTGTGTATAACGAAATTTCGTCTTGCCGTCTTGCTGTCCGTCTCCGTATCTTCGTTTCCCTGCCGTTCCGTGTCCAGTGGGCCATGAGGAACGATGCTGGCAGTCACTTCGACTTCTCATCCTCGAGGCCACGAACAACTCGCCACCTCACCAGGGATCTACAAGTGTACTGGGGCTCAGAATAATAAATTACTTGTCACTGCAAGACCTTTGTTGCACTTATTTTTCTCAATGTTAAATTGTGGTTCAACAGCCGAAGGACTGCTCCAAACAAGTGGCCCACTTTGATCGAATCTGATCACACTATTCTTTTGTGCGTCATCACTACCAGCATATTCAAATCTTCAATATGCGAAACATTACAAATATTATTGTAATACTGAAACGACATTGACTATTGGAAATTTCATGTTTTGATACAAAAATTTGATAAAGACGGCCTCATTATAAGTCATTTGGTGCACTTGTTTGTCAACTCTTCCGCCTGTTTCAACCACAGCACAATATTTTTTTTTTTTTGTAGCCTACATATTTTCCCGATTCCATGTCATTATCATATGAACTTTACAAAATCTAAATGAAAGCTTTCAAAACTACTTAAGACTGTATTTCATTTTCAACAATTTTCACATTCTACAGCCCTTGAATTGGGTACTTGTGGTTAACCTGAAGTGTCACCCATATTTAAAGACGTAGAGGTAGGAAGAGAGGGAGAAAACGTAATGGTAGGTACAAAGAACGCTGGGTAAAAAATACAAGTGAAACTGCACCCAACGGCTGTAGATTGGTTCTATGAAAAAGGAACATTAATTAACATATTTCCGTTTGACATTTTTTTGAAGCATACGTTTTCTTCACGGGATCATTGAATCGTTCATTACTCATAAAATGTCTGAATTAAAAGCATACACGTGCGATAATAAAATTTGGTCAAGTTCTTTCACTGAATGCAAATACAGGCATTTCATAGCAGTCGTTCAGCGGAAATGTAAGAGAGAAAGGGGGAATACTATGCGCTAGGTCCGCATGGGCCCTATGATTTCGGATTCGAGAAATTCAAGAATCTCAGGGGAGACTGTTCACGACGTATCCTCGCTGGCTCAATTTTCCATAAGGAAAATATTGCGTGCGCATCCCGAACTGTGGAATGCATAACCCAAGTGCGGTGCCAAGGTATGGACGTGAAACACTTTGCTTCGACAGCCAGTTAGTACTCCCCATTGAGTGCATTTAGGCACGTATTGATTCATTTGTGTGTATGTAGATGTGATTTTAATAATTCATTAATATTTAATATGTTTGCAATGCATGTACAGGACACTATCATAATGTCATTGTTTAAACTAATTTCGATTAACGAATAAACAATTAACAGGAAGCTGGCTTCTTGCATCAATCTTTGTGGGAAAAGAGTTTTTACTGGAAAACGTTAAACTTAAAATTATATTTTTAAAATGTGATCAGGGCATACCGATTTACCCTCCATCACGGCCTTCCCGCAGTCAGTAAATTTCTTTCAATCCGATAAATTGAACTGAAATAATTAGAGGATCGTAAAACATTATCATTATCATTATTATTATTATTATTATTATTATTATTATTATTATTATTATTATTACCTAGATTGCGACTAAATATGTTTAATGACATGTAAATATAAAATCTACTCCAGATTGCATTCCAGCTAAGGAGCAGATCTAATGACTATCGCTGCCTCTACAATACATAGAGCAAAATAACAGCTGTTTTAAATAATGTTATGACTTTGTACTTCCCTAAATGACCTGGCAGTTTGGAATAGATCTTGCATAAAGTTTGCGAAATAATTCACAGAGCTCCGATAACTATCGAAAACTTTTTACGTGCCTCTTTCGGCTGATCGCGATTTTCAAACTGACATTTAAGAAGTATCTCCGGCTTCTTGGTTCCAATGTTTTGATCGCAAGTACACATTTTTTCTCCAAATCGCGAATAACAAAATCTTGTCCGTATACCTTTATTGGGCGATCAGTCTGGATTTGTAAGTCGTACAATAATGTACATTGTTCAACAGACGTTACCGATTTGTATCTTTCATTATTTAGACTTTGCTAAAAGTAGAATTAAATAAGCTGACACAATAAGAGAAATGACTGTTGTCAACAAATACTACAATCGTGGGAAATTGTGAAAACTGCCTCATCACAGAAACAGATTCTCAATGCCTGATCTTGGTCAGTTTTTGCAACTGTTCCTTCTAAAAACTAGTGGTGCCACCACAGTACATACTTTCTAACATTATTTGTAACGATTATTCCATATAGTAATACCACATGAAACTACAAAAGCGTTTCGTACCAGGAAAATAAATTTTCTCCGCGCTGAGATTCATGTCAGGTCATTCGAGTTAACACATTAGTCGTGCCACCCTTACACCATCAGTCTCAGGGATAAACCCGTTGTTCCATGTTTAAAAAAAGAAAGTTGACCATTTGTATACAGAATTTTCAAAAAATCTGAGATTTCCATCTACATTATTTCAGGATATACTAGTTTTAACGTACGTATGTTCGCGCCAGACGCTAGTCAAACACTCGACCATTTATTACATTTACAGATTAACAATAGCTGCTTGTAGTCGTGAACGGAGAATTTAAATAGTTAAAAGAGACGTATTGAATAGTTGTTCGAGAAAAACAATCTTTACTAATAAATTTAGACTCTCACTTTTTTTTAATTTTCACAAGTTGGCAATACCTAATAGAGGTTAAGTTGACTTCGGCGCCCGAACTTTTCTTTCTTTGAGCGTTGAATGTTAGTCCACATTTTTTTGTAATGAAAGTAAATTATCGTCAAATAGTATGTGGTTGAGAGTAGTATAAAAGTTTAAGATACGGTAGTTTTATCTCGTGCACCAAGAGAAACAGTGGTGACAATAGCGTGATTTGTACAGACAGCATAACTCCAAGGCCGAGAGTCAATATTTGTGTTGTAATGGATTTCGCAGGAGTTTTTTAAAAATTACTCCTCAGCCTGTCCGGTGAGGTATGCTTGATTTAATTCTATCTGATTCCCCCAAAAATTACTACTTATTGAATTAAAGAAGAAAGTACTTTCACCGTACAACTTCAAAACCTTAAAAAAATATTTGAATGTAAAAGTTTTTCTATAAGATCCTGTACTAATTTAAACGTATTTAATTACAAAATTAGCCCGGTAAGGGCAATAGTTTACTGCCATCTTGAACAGAGACTTTGCTTTAATTTAAAGTAGTTTTGAGAGTACTTCACCGAGTTCGATCTAATAAACATACTACCATAAATAAAAGAAAACAACGAACTCGGGTTGAGTACAAAACTCAATTTTCTTTCTAAACGCAAACCCTTAGTGTTATAAATATAAATATTTTTGCAATTTTCTAAATGTTAGAAAATGTTGTAATGTTTTAATCAAAATCGGTAAAACATCATGCTTATGAATGCCCATACTTCTAATCGAGCAGAACATGTTCAGCCATTTTCCAGAAAATGTTGAAAATCTCATAAGGGCTTCATGTCAAGTACCCCTAAAAGTTAAATTAGTATTTAAGAGGTTAGTACTCTCTACAAAGTAAAAATTTAAAGAAAAATTTTGGAATTTTTCCCAAAAATTAAGCGTTTAAAAATTCCCTAGATTTCATGCAAAATTAGGCGAAAACAACCCACAGTAAAAATTGCACATCTATTTATAAAAAGATCAGGGAAGAATAGATTTTAAAGAAAAAATTCCTATCTACAATATTGTAGTTGTAGGAAAATATCAAAACACTGTTGAAGTTTTGCAGTTTTCCAAAATTCAGAGAGCTTAATGAGACATGGGCTATTTTTAAACGTCCTTTACGGCATCAGAGGGCAAATTTTCATCACTTTGAAGCCATTTGAGAAAATTTTTAAAATATTGTGGATACTTCGGGTATATTATCTTCTAAAATCAATTCGTTTCAAACTTGCGGGGCATCGATTTCGTCTAGAGATCGAACAGAGAATATCAATTTAGGAGAAAAGTCGGAACGATTTGGGAGCTAGTGATGACCTTAGGCGGACAGATAGGCAGACCGACAGACATTTTACCGTCAAACTATTTTTTAATTCCAAGGATCCACAAAACATAGTTTCCGACTACATAAATGGTTAGAGGAAGTAATTTACTATATATTGGAACAAGGTTTATCCTCTTTGACGATACCAGGACTCCACAATACAAGGGTTTCTGGCCGATTTCTGCAACAGCATCACAATACTTTCTCTTTACTATGTATGTATATAATAAGATGACAATGTAAAAAGTGGGCGCAGTACATACTACATAAGATCACCAGGATGTAAACGGGTTCCAGTCTAAACGCCCACAGACTGCAAGTTCTAATTCAAGTATGACAATTGTGTAAAAAGGTACGTTACCTACAGTGCATATAGACTTAATATAATTATCTGCAAAAGCATACCGCACCCCGTAAAACAATTTTAATGCTTCCAACGACTGTATAAATTTAAATAATAACATTTATTTAGTACCAAATTAATAGTGGGTTATAGATGAAGGCATGTACAACAATAAAGTTCAAAAAATGAAAAATAACGTTGAATAGCCGGCATGCGTACGCACCGGACAAGCAATATTCGGAGTGATTTCGTTCCAGAGCAAAGAGCAAATACTTCCTTTCTGCTGATACTTATTTGCGAAGCGAAAAGTAAATAAAACATTCTCCCTTAAACATAAGTAGAGTACTTAGCGCGAAATTCCCTAGAACACGGGAGTATTTTTCTAGACGCCACCAATATCTTGCGTCGGCCAATCGAAGCTCGTGAGTAAACGCGCATTCGTGTAATTGGGGAAGGGGTGGCGGGCGCGGCCTCGGCGCCGGGGAGCGAGTGGGGGCGGGGCGGGGGCCGGGTCACGGGCCAGGGCGCGCGCCGGAAGCCCGCGGGCGCAGCGGCGGCGACGCGCCCTTGATCGCCGAGAGCGACGTCACCGCTGTGACGTCACGTTTCCGGGACGCGCTGCAATCGCCGATGATCCCACGCCCGCCGCCGCTCCGCCCCCGCCCCTGCCCCCCCCCCCCCCCCCGCCCGGGCCCCCTGGCCCGCGCCAACGGCCCTTGCACAAGCCTCCGCACGGCCTCCGCCAGGCTCCCTCCGCAGCGCGCTCTAGCACACTTCGGATACCCTTCCATTTCACACACGACAAGACGGATTCACCTCCATTTATTTATATACTGCTTCCCTCTCTTACCTATTGGCTATTTCCGAACAGCCATTCCAGTGATGCCCTACTAGTCAATATAATTATAAATATTTTGATAATTGTCTGTTGTCAGAGAATCCTACTACTTAACCGTCTTATGCATGCCTAAACGTCAATGAATATTTTTGTTACTTATAGAACGAAATTATATAGTTGTACATGTAAGCACAACAAAATAGGCATTGATTAACACCACTCAGATATTTCGTTAAATTGAGAGTTCTCTGAGAAAAAATTGCAGTATTTATATTAAATTATATCCAGTTTCCAGAGTCCATTTCAAAGGATTTTTGCTTCGAAGCCCAATAGCGTAGAGTGTAAGATCTACTCTGCGGAGAAGTTCGTCTTCGAATTACCAAGTAATAATAAACTGAAGTATACTTTATATTTTAAAATATAATACAATATGATATAATCATATCTCATTTCACTTTAATAACAGCTTCGAAACCAAAACAATACATCCATCAGGAAGAATAGTAGTTTGAAAAATTACGACAATTTATAATATACACATTTATTAAATTCGACAAACAAATATTAATAGGATAAGTTTAAAGGTAGATATTTCAGACTGAGAACAAGGCATGCAAATCTCAGTATCAAGAGAAACATTTCTTCTTGATCTTAAAAATATAATTTCAAATTGTATGTCTCTGTCATTTCGTAAAAATTAATTTTAATTACTTGTAGGTAGTGTAGAGAAAGTTCTGAAATGCTGAAAAAAATATTGACGTGGAGAAAATAGACGTCTAAGGGTGTCCGCCCGTCTGCCTCAAAACTGTACAAAAGATATTCCACGACCGATCTGAATGATGTCAGGGCTCCTTGAATTAGAAACGGACGATTATTTTTTGGTGGCACTTTACGTAATGCTTCTAGGGCAATTTCAACTTTCTTTTCTAAAGAGCTCCACTCTTGTTTTTATTTTTTTATGCCAAATAGAACAAAGTGTGCTTCTGTTGATGCTAAGTGTGCTTTCGTCCAAAATTCATTAAAACTTTTGCAATTTTGAAAATTGCATGCATGAGAATTTTCTTAACTTCCATATTCAATTAGATTTCAAATATTAGCACCTTCTTTCACGCGAGTGGGTAGACAAGTGTTGCTCTGGCATACCATGGCGTATATTGCTCCGACGTACCATGCTAAACGACAAGGTACGATTTTCACAATTCTCAGGACATTATTTTTCTGTAAATTATTTTCTCTAGTAGAGAAAAATATGTTTAGAAACTGGTGCATGTCTGAATTTCATTAACATCTGTGGACTTTCGAAAATACGAAATCTTTCAACATTCGAATCATCCACACTTCTTTTGATGCAGTGTTTTATGATATTTCAATTTGCATTATTATATTATAACGTCCACTACGAATATTTCAATTTCTGTCCTATCATCACTAATTTCTACAATGTATTCTGTCTTCATTTGGAACATAATCCTATTCAATATGTCACTTATACGTTCCCAACTCTTTCCTTTTACAATGTCTATCTTTCTTTTGTTTAGTTCCTGGGCTCTCGGACTTAGATTCATATCCCGCATAAAGTAACTTAAAAACGAGTATCTTACATTATGTCTTCCTTACTGTCTAATACATTCCAATGGAAATGAAAATTATAAGAAAAACGTTTCAGCGTCATGAAATTGCTGTGATATGAGAGTGGAATACTTTTAAAATATGCTGGCATCAACACATGATAGAGCATTGTTTCCGCCGGAGCATAGGGGAAGATGTGTTCCTCATCCTGCCCTCTTAAACCGTCGCGCTTCTGCAAGTCAGAGCGGCCGAAAGCAGCGCTGATTCAAGTCCCAGAAATTCGACCTTGGAATCCTGACTCCCCTGAATATGCGATCAGTAGTTAGCCACTCCCATTCCGGCCATTGAAAAGCCAACACATTTTCTCTCTTTTTTCTTCTCCAAAACCTTCTCTCTTTTTTATTTTACTCTATTTATTTGTTTTCTTTTTAATATTACTGTAATTATTTTTTTCATTTTTGTTTAGTCTTGGCACCGTGAAAAGAAGAAAGATACCAGTTTTATTTCGGAATAGAACTGGCTTCGCTTGGGACAGAACATTTTCGATAACGTCAGTGTTGACGCAAGGTAGATCAGCTTTCAGATCGCTTTCTGAAAGCAAGTGTCGTCACCGTGCGAACCTAAGCCACCATAACGAAACCGCAAGGGATACTGATGGCGATGTCTAACTAACGTGACAAGCGTCAGTATTCTGTTACAGACGAGGGAATCCAACGGGGACGTTCGCAGGACAGATTCGAGTGACCCCAAATTTCAGAATCGAGGCAGCTGCTACCGTGTATCAGAGACGAACAAAATGCATCATATCGACTAGGTTGGTCATGAATTCGGGATTCTCAGAACTATTACCGTGCATCTTCAAGTAACCATAACCATCTCTCCAGAGTGATTCAATTTAATTTATAGTGGAGTTTGAAGGATTCTTCGTCAGACGAATCATTGGGAACCTAATAAACTCGTGCTTTTAGCATATTGATATTCTTCCTGTTTACTCTCGATTTCAGGTGCCATTCGTTATACATTTTATTGCCTACAATATCAGCCTACGTTATAACTTCATATGTTTTCCCTCAGTTTTTTTGTTTTTGTTAGACAGTGGCGTAACGTTCGGGCCCGCAATGCGGGCGGACCCAGATACAAGACAGTCTATTTTTAGGCTGAAGGTTTTCCGATTGTAAGAAATATTAATTACTGGAAGCTTGAGATTGTAAGAAATATTAATTACGTGATGCTTTGTCTATACTTTGGGGTAGTTTCCACAATAAAATGTTAAGAACAGCATCTTCCAGAATAATTACTTTTTCCGCTTAGGGAGCTTAGGCAGTCCTGTTTCTAAATCAACAAAGGTAAGCAATTCATTTAGGTTTAATAACAGTCTTAATTTCATAAAATTAAATAAGGTTTATTTTTTCACTATTAGTTATAAGCACTTCACCATTGTTAACAACAAAGAAAACACACAAAGTTTCTTTCGCGTGATGTTGCAATACGTGCCAACCTCCATGACTAGTTTCTAATGTAAGTACTGTTTTATTAAGAAAATTATAATCTGTTGTTTTTTGTTTTCTTATACAGTAATCAAAGAGTGATGAATATGAAATTGTTAAACGATATTCTTATTACGGTACCAACACTACATGTTTGCTATAACCTTTTATAAAGAGGGCGCGGATGAGAGAGAGAGAGAGAGAGAGAGAGAGAGAGAGAGAGAGAGAGAGAGAGAGAGAGAGAGAGAGATAGATAGATAGATAGATAGATAGAGAGAGAGGTAGAGAGAGACAGACAGAGAGAGAGAGAGAGAGTTGTTTTATAATTATTATCACTATAATAATGAAATTCGTTCAAATTTTCAAAAACTTATTTTCCCTTTGATTATACAGAAATTTTGTATTGAAAAAATACACTTACACAGAACACTTAAGTAAGGGTCAGTGAATAATATAGTTTCATGCCTTTAATTAGGGTATACGAATTGTAACTCTGCACATTAGTTTTTATTTAACAAGTCTTCCATCATTACATTTTCATTTCAAAGATCAAGGAATAGAAAATGTGAAGTTACATTAACAAAACAGGAAATGGTAAAAAATTGAAATATATAAAGTTAAATCAAATTATTGAAATGACATGATATACAGAAACTATTTCCAGTGAAAACATACTAATATCCTAAACTAATCCAATCAAACTTAAATGATCCATCTGGATTGAAATAGATTGTCATTATACGCAGTCAGTTAGCAGGAAACGTACTAAAGAATCGAAGTAAATAGGCACTTCGCTTTATGCATGCCTACCGTTCATTAACTAGGGTGAACATTTTTTTGGCCAAAGATGGCCACTTATTATCACAACATTTATTCATGCTACTTATAGAGAGCACTGTTACACTTTACAGAGCTTTTCCGATTATGCTATTTTCCTTCATAAATAAGGGGAACGCTACAAAATTAAAGGATGTATATTATACGGCATTGTTAATAATAAGTGCATCACATCATATACCTTTCAATTCACTCTGCAAAAAATATGATTGATTTTCTGATTGTGTTGTTTTGACCTTTTCTTGAACTCTACCAACTTGCTGTTGTATTATCAATTATCACCATCAAAAGTAATTACCTTGCGTTTGAAATTTTCAAACACCAAACTCGCCTGGTTGTCATTGGAGATCCAACAGTTTAAGTTTCACACCACTGAATGGACGAAAAAATGCACAAGAAAGTGAAATATTTTACGTGTCCTTGATTTGAAGCGATTGTGATAAATGAAAAACAGCGAGCTCAGAAAGGGTCGCAAATATTAATGTAATAATGGTCTCACTTTGAGTACGTACAAACGTAAGTTCAAATCATGTTTCAATTACTTTTATGGAACAAACATTTACTCAAAAGCTTGGATTTTCTTTAATTGTATAATTCTCAAATTCCTTCATAAGCAGCGATTTCAAGATCTCTGGATGTTGGTACTACATATTTTAAAAATGTAGGTTTCGATATTCGAAGCACTTTCACTTAATGCTGTACATTTATGGCATTCTGATACTGTAAGTTTAAAATTTGCTGTAGCAACCATCATGTTCGATACCGAAAGATACGTTTTACGCAAGACCTGAAATTGTACTTTTGATAGATGAATATCTGGTTGGAAGTATCAACACTTTTAAGTCTTTTCCCCCTTGTTTATACATCACATAATGACCGTAGCATAGAATCATGCTAGTTAGTTTGCTTTCATGTCACCCACGCCCTCATGAAGACAAGAGACTACATCCGCAGCATTCGAATTCTGGCCAGTTGGACACACTAGGCCACAGACTGAGGTTCACAGAAAACTGAAGCATAACCAGAGAATTCGAATGCTGCGGACGTAGTTCCCTTCCTGAGTGCGCGGGTCATCTTTGTTTCCATTTGACAAAATTTTATCTTTTAACTCACTGTTCCACGTGAATTTAACCTACGTACAGACTAGTGGTCAATGTACGAAATATGTCCTATTCTCTACTGCGAGGCGTAAAAAATCAACAATTTATAGAGGACTCTTGGGCGCCCTGCCTTGTCCCCAAATTTCGGAAGGGTGTGCTTCCCACAAAGGACAAGGACTGACCTCCTCGAGAACTTCTGGTGAGACTACCTCAAGACCATACGCTCATTACTACTTCTACTACTAGACACCGGCTAATTACTCACACTCCACTTTACTACATGATTGGGGTCAACATTTTAAATATTTTCCTCTCGTGCGGATTCATTTTTACTAAAATTAAACGAGAATACCAAACATTCTGTGAACATTTAGCGTCAATTCATAACATTCGTGAAGTCAAAACATGTCGTATTTAAATTAATAGTAAAAATGTTGTTCTTGAATGATTCAAAATGCGGGAGATTTGTGGGATTCAAGAGCCGTTCATTGTTTGTATTTGCAATCGAAAATATGTCGTTCCACTTCTATTTTGAATAGCTTACGCAAAATATTACATTCAGCAGAACGGAATGTTTTCTATGAGCATGAGCAGTTTTTGTTATTTGTAATGTATTTTATTGTTAATTATATCTGACAAATTTGTAGCTTCAAAACCAACCTCTAAAAGGTCGACGGTGACCTTCTGACTGGAATACGAAAATTGTATTTTGTACAAAGGTACAAAACGCCTCCTGATGAGAAAATCTCTCCTAAAGCAATCAATCCTTCAAATTCTGTGTCCTGGGTAGGCAATGACTCATAGCATACATAAGAAGACAATGACCAAAAAGTTAAAAAACGTCACTGTTAAACATCAGCAGGCGATGAAGACAATCGACCACCAAAGCTTTTGGTTGTGTGTGCAATAGGTCACGGACAAATGAAGCAGAAGTATTACCTCAGAGTGCGAGTAATTTTTTTTAAATTTAGAAAGCGTTTAACACTGACGCAACTCCGCGTGTCCTTGCTCCCCTCCCCCTTGCGCGCAGAGGATGAGAAAGAGCAGCGCGCGGGATAGGAGACCGGCAGTGGGGTGAGAGGTAGAGGGAGAGAGAGAAAAGGTGGGGAGACAGAGAGAGGCTGTAAGAAAATTACAGAAAGAGACAAAAGAAAGAGAGAATGAAAAAGAAGGGTCCAAACGTCCAATGAGTGCATGGAAGAATTGTTTCATATCAACATATGGCACCTCAAATAGAAAAGTGACACAAGTGCGAAATCGTCATTTTTCAGCTAAAAGCTGATATGAGGTTATTAAGAGGGACTGCTACTATTCTGAAGTTGATTTTGAATTACTTCAATTACTGTCCGCTAGAAGGTGAATATTTGGTACAATCTATAACGAATATTACATAACTATGAAACTTAAAATTGCTATTTCTGAGAAATCAGAAATTCGGTCTAGTGTCACTCTTCTCTCGAAGGTGCGATATAACAACTCCTGTTTTCTCAAAATTCGTTCATCCCTGAAGAAATTTTTATTAACAAACTTTTAATCAGGGGCCGTCCATAACGTAACGCAAATTTGGAGTATTTTGAATAAACTCTTTCCCCCCTGTAACGCATCTTGACCCTCTTCCTAAATAATTTCGTAACATTTGAAACAACACCCCCTTGTGAATGCACGAACTGAACAAAATTAAAGCACAGTAAAAACAATTCGTATTCATTTTATTTTTGTATATTAAAATTTATAACAATTTAAGTGCCAATTAATTAGCGATGCTGACTGCTCTTAACAATTAGATTGGGCGCAAGTTGTGAGTGAAATAAGGACGCATAGATGACAAAATATTTTATCACCATCCGTGCACACGCCGGCATGGGCAAGAGTCTACTGCATCGATTTAAATGGATTTTAGAATAGAATGCATATCAGTTTTGAACATTTTCTGTGCAATTTTTCAGATTCAATAAGAAATTGAAGAAACAATATCTCTATTTGGGACAATTTTTATCTTATAACTTGAATTTATTTTTGTTTTTAAAATAAATAAATTAATTAATATTTTGTTTTAGCACAACTCTAAAAAAAGAATGATTTCTGCAAATGTTGAAAAATGAAAAAAATAAATATCAATGTATCAATAAATATCAATATCAACAAAACACTAATACCCCCTTCCCCTCCATAACGCAGGGTAACGCTGCCCCAATCCCCCTCCTCCCTCTTTAATGTTACCTAATTTATCAGCGACCGCTTAGTACGTCTTTATGAAAACGAGAAGATTTCGTGGATCTATTATTTTTAAAGTAGCGGAGAAATTAACCCACTGACGCAATTCAATTTTTTTTCTCGCACGTAGAAAATATGTCATAGAATCTGATGCTAATAAAGATCACCTTGACAGGAACAGCATGTGGAACACGTGGTAACATGGTAATCGTTATCTGAAAGTTGACAGAAACCAAATTCATGTTGTAGTTCAAATAGAAATGTTCTAAACTAACATGCTGTTTGAATTTTTCGATCAACTGAAAGTCATTTTGTTTTCTTTACCTGAAAATCATGATCATCTCTATGACCACAAAGAAATTACCATACTTATTTATAATGGCTACAGGAGTACCCTTTGACATCGCAGCGAGAACTTTCATGACACTCCTCGCTTTAGTTTAGAGTGTTGGTACTTTTTGGAGGTGGGGGCGGGGGAATCGTCAGTGCGAAAGAGGTAAATCTAGCTACTACTCCAAAAACTCAGAAAAAATTAACATTATTAGAAGCTATTAACAATTAAGGTTGTGTGGTGAGTATCCAAAAAGTAAATGTAACAGAGCAAAACGTATGGTGCTGCTTTAGAATCTACAAAACAGAATAGAAAAATCTGAATGTGGAGGTCAGTTTCACGGAAATTGATTCGTTTCTCTAGAGTATTTCAAAAAGTGGAGGAATGACTTTTTGTAACGTAATACTTCTTAGTCTTGGAAGTTGTGGCTTGTACTTAAGACTGGGAAGTACTCTCTTTCTATGATGTTTGTTCACATCGATAGGCATCAGTAATGTAAAGACAACGTATGAAGAAGAACAATCATACATTGACGTATGTAAATTTGCCAGTATCTTAACACCCCCTTTACACGGCAGAGGTGAAATCCTGTTGATGCCGCAAGGAAATGTCTGAATCGTACTTGAAGGCGTCGCGGCAGCGGCAAGTGGCCGAGGGCCTCCCGCTAATTGTCAGGTGACGGACGTTAAGTAGCCGGGAACAATACGCGTCGAGTGTGCGCTAAGAGAAAGCGCAGCCACCGGGCTCTGAGCAATACTGCACAGTGCCTCCGGGGTGGGGGGGTGGGGGCAAGGGCGGAGGTGGCGCACGCCTATCGCTCGGCGTACGTGGCAGAGTGGAGGGCTTGTGGCGGGGCGGCAAGCAGGAGAGCTCAGGTGCGAATTCGGGCAGGCCGTAGAGTTCGCACGAGTTATCTACGCACTCAACGACAAAAGTGTGACAAAAGCTCGACTAAAGCTAAGGCGAAACATACGAGAAAGGAGACTTTGTGCATGCGCAGTAGTAGCATTAACATATACCATTGCTGTTTAAAAAATAATGAGTACCCAAATCCGAGCGACGGATTGTTATCGCTGAACTGCATGATCAGAAATCAGTGGCGAAGCTCAGTGGCGAATTCTGGCAGGCCGTTGAGTTATCACGAATTATCTACGCACTCGATCACAAAAGTTTGACAAAAGCTCGACGAAAGTTAAAGCGAAACATACGACAAAGGAGACTTTGCGCATGCCCAGCAGTATTATTAACGCATACTATCGCTGTCAAATGTCGCTACAAATCGAAGCTACGAAATGTAATAGCTAAACAGAAATTTGTTGTGCCTGCGTTAGTCATTAGTTTAATTGTTTTCTTGTACCTTTTCGGACACGAAATGTAAATGGTTTTTTTTTTTGTGTGCTGAGGGTGCGTGACATAATGCTAACAAGATCACATTTTTGAGACGGCATTCACTGTAGACGAGTCCCTCCTCTGTGAGGACAGCCGAGTGTCCCGCGCGAGTTCAACGTAAACCGAAAGAAGACGGAGTTGCCGTCAGCATCCTCCAGGAGGTACTCCGTAGGCTGAGATTCGAGAGGGAGTGGAATCGTTTGAGTTTCACATGGGCTCACGAGCACACGGACCAAGGCTTTCAAGTGTGTACTCTTCAATTAATCATACTATATGTTGTAAGTGGTTTGAGTACACCTAGTGCAGAGTGGTTGTTTTAGTGATTCCGGGCACGTTAACTACCAGGGTCATTAGTCCCTTAAGTCTAGTGCATGTTTTTGCTCGGTCGGTTGTTGGTGGTGGTGGTGGTGGTGGTGGTGGTGGTGGTGGTGGTGGTGGTGATCTTCCTTCCCTGTATGGCGAGATCCGGCACCGACCTACCGACGTCTACAGGAACGTTTTTATCAACCAGGTATCTCTCACCAGTGGGGCACTGCCCCAGCCAGAACAAGCTCTTAGCTCCCGACCAATCTCCCGGCATGTGTGCTTGTGTAGTGCTGGTTATTGTAAGCGAGTGTGTAAGAGGAGAGGAAGGGGTCGGAAAGAACACACGCGGTCCGTGGGCCGTTTTTAGAGTACTGCATCGGCATTCACCTGGTATTCATCGAAAAAAAACACGGAAAACTACCAATCAGAGCAGCCGAATCAGAGCAGCAGAATTCTCCTCCAGACAGCGACTGAATTTAACCTAGCTAACAAGCTAGTGTCGAAAATACTGCCATCGTCGAAGCTAGACCCTCCCGGTCAGAGGGACTGCAGTGACATCAGTTGATGCCCTGAGCCATCTCTCCCGGTTTATTTACTCGAACAAGCTAAACTTACAGTTCATTATTTACAGTTCCCACTTTTTCGTTTATGTAAAATAGAGAATGTTACGTAATTCTGAAAAAAATTAGCTTTAATAATTTTGATGGAAATACACTTTTGTGATCACCTTTTTTCTTCAAAGCTGTCTGTCTCTCCGTACATTTGCCCCTCTCTGAACAAAACTACGTCCCTAAAAGTACACAAGGTTTTCATCAAAATTGATTTTCCCCGATCGACGCTTATGTCTCGGATTTGAAAAGAAACTTAACTTTTGTAGGAACTTTACAAGAAAAGAGTTTTACGTTCATTAATAGTTGAAATTCTTAATGACCATAGTAGTGATCACTACTTCTTCAGAGCACTAGCAATCAAGAAATGCAATCTTTCAAATTTGGCCTATTTTTGCAAAAACTTTCCTAGAAATTTCTAGAAACTCCCCAACGGTGCCGTCAACATTCTACATAGGTGTTCTCAGACAGACACCCAGGAAACACCCATCAGCACATGATCCAGCATTTAAGTATATAACGTTCCACTTGTTTTCCTGTAATCTAAACTATTTTTTCGAGGGATTGGTGCTCTACTCTCTCCCAAATGCATTATGTCCTTCAGTACGGAACTATGCGTGACGTTGAATCAGGTGTGTACCGGCTGCGCAGGCGAAAAGCCAGATGGCTCTCTTTTATACAAGTGTTGGTATCTATTAGACCCAGTAATACACTTTGTTTGCTTCTTCAGAAATTGACATGTACATTCTAAACCTAATGCTGAAATGATCACCGAAAACTTTCATGCGCGACTAAGTGATGAATTGTTGCAATTCATCTCTTCAAGAAGCAGTATTTGTTTTCCATAATATTTTCTTTCGTTATTTTCGTTTGTTGGTCGGTTTACTTTTTGAGGAAACTTCCTGTAACTATTGTCTACCAGACAAATGCCCCTTCCCACAGCTCTCGGAACCCCTAGATGTTTTTAGGCGCAGTCACTTCCCGTGGGCTGGCAGGGCGATGGGGCGGCCGATAAGCAGCAGGTGGGGGCGGGGGCGGGGGCTTATCAGTAATTGTGGAAGAAGCAAGTGGGGTAAAGCCTCGCCATGCCATCTGGCAGGCAGCCCTTGGAAACCGCCCCTGAATTAATGTGGTCGCAGAGGAGCACAGACGGAGGCGCACGTCGAGCAAAAACCCACTGGAGGGCGCGCACACCGCTCAGCTGGCCAAAGGGTTCTCCGTCTGTAATGAAGTAGCCTCCCCAACACACACACATACACTCAAAAAAAACAATACGCTAATATTTCAAGCGCAATATGTGATCCAAGCCCACTTCATGATACGAAAAAAATAATCCACTTAGTAATTAACTGTTAAGCCTTAAATATTATAATACAAATGCTATAAGTAAACGCGTTTTTGAAACTTTCAATAGTTTCCTGAAAGGCAGATAATTCAGTAAATAATTTGATATAAAAAAATCATAAATAATTATTTCAGAACGAGAATATGTTTTTGGAAAAATAATATAAAAATTCACACAAAGGCACAAATTTACAGAAAGCGTTCGTCAAGATCGTAAAAAATGTGTACAACTAATAATTTTAGCTTTTCCCGAATCTCAAACCGTTAATATATTTTATCCATATTATAATATAGAATGAATCTGTCTGGCATGAAAATCCGGAAAATCCGGCAAGTAAATGAATTTAAATATCTTGGATATCATTTTAATTATATAAAATCAAGGGATATGGAAATAAAGCTGAACAACTTCACATATTTCTGTGGTACGTTACAGCGAACTCTACATCATAATGCGCAAAAGGAAACTCTTCTCAGATTTTACAAAGTTATTGCTTTGCCATTACTACTTTATGGAAGTGAGAGCTGGACATTAACATCAGATCAGCTGCGCCGAATTGAATCTGCAGAAATGAGATTTCTTCGTTTTGTGGCAGGATATTCGCTATTAGACCACAAAAAAAGTGTAGATATCAGAGAAGAACTAAATGTTGAACCGGTTATAGATACCATAAAGAAATATCGAGAAAACTGGAAAGGTCATGTCCTGAGAATGCCAGAACATAGAATAAGTAAAACTATTCTTCAATATGTACCTAAAAGAAAAAGAAGTGTAGGACGTCCCTTGAAGAGATGGCATGAACAATTCTGAGACGGAACAGACCAAGAGGTCTAATCCATGCTGTCGATGATGATGATGATAATATAGAATGAAAGATGATTTCTTCGAAAATTCAACACCTTCAATGAAGTAAGGAAGTCTTTACTATTCGTAAATGTGGCACATTTTATAGGATATCATTTACTTGGTACCATTCACATCAAATTGAGAAATTTTGCTCCTTTTTTTGCATCAGACATTTACGCCCACACAACAGATAAACTGGCTTTAGATATTCATCGTTTCGTGAACTATTCCATCTTTAACGCAATGTGTAATGTTACTTTTTCTTTGCGTGGGTACAATTTCTATAATGTATAACCATTTCCTAAATTAGGACTGGAGAAGCATGAAGAATCTCGTTTGTTGAAATATCAAGAGAACACGAAATTAAGGTAACGGAACTTCAGGGTTCAGAAAAAAACTGTGAAACTGTTGGTACAGATGAGTGTTCTGTCCTACTAGGTGACTTTAGAGCAGTAAACTATACAAAACTAGTGGTGCAACAAATATCACAGACACTCTCGCAGTTACTTCCCCTTACATTTAAGAGGGGACAGACTACTCGTTTTTCTCTCATCTCCTTCCTGCCATTCTATTAGCGCAGTCGGGTCTCCCCGCGGTAACTACCTCTTCCATGAGAACTATTCCCAGGCTCTTGTCCCGAAGTAACCCTTAGGCCCATCTCGGTCATGTAATATTATGTATATGCCTGTGGAAGATCGTAGTCCCATCTCGGTGCTTGTGCCTTGGTTCTCGGTACAAAGAGTCAGTTCCTTAAATACACACACAGACTTATTGCACACAGATCTCACACGCAGTTATCCTCAGGGTAAGGGATTATGGAAGAACTATGATACCGGCAGAGGCGTAACATTCGGGCCCGCAAAGCCCGCAATGCGGGCGGACCCAGGTAAAAGAGGGCCCATTTGTAGCTTCAAGGTTTTGCGATAGTAAGAAATATTAATTACTTAATACTTTCACTAATAGTTTGCGATAGTTGATACAACAAAATATTAAAACCAACATCTTCCAGAAGATTGTTTCCCCGCTTCGTTAGCTTATGTAGTTGTTTCTAAATCAATATATTCTGTTAGTAACGTTTATTTCTTATGTAGTAATCATGGGTTATTGAATATGAATTTGTTAAAGGATATTTTTATTATTAAGGTACTAACACTACCTGTGTTTCCTATACACGGTTCTAAAGAAGGCTCGGGTAAGAGGTTTGCGGGTGTGCCCGCACTCATTGTTTTACGATCCTGGGTACTGGTGTGATACACGAGAGCCTGTAAAAGCCCTCCGTGCTCACACACAACTGGAAAATGTGTTTACTTGCGTTCTTGAGTGCACGTGCCCCAAGCCTCTGTGACGTAACATTCTTGTTTAACGTTATTAAAACAATTCCAATACTATCGGATGTTGCTAAAAAAATGTGCCATGTATCGTTGACTTTTCCAGGAATGAGAGAGGAAAAGTTCGGACTTGTGAATAGAATATAGCAGCGCGGCGGCTGTAGGGCTAAATTAAAAATATTCATTTTACCTTGATTATTATGATTTTTTATTTAAATGGGCTCTGAATAATATGAGTTTGATTCGGTTTTTGTACAAACGGTAGTTTCAGTTCCAATTATCTGGGATAATTGGGTGACTTAAGATTTTTTTCTATAGGAATTTTTGATATTCTGTAGGATAAGTATAGAGTGAAAAATAAGCAGGCCCCTTCTGTATGATACATGCAATAAAACAAAAAAGGCATCTTGTATTTAAATTCAGATAGTCAAACACTAGCTTAATTTGACTTTTCTGATTTTTTTTTTGACTGATTTTTCTTATACATAAAGCGAGAGTTTACAAAGCTTTCTGGTTAGTGTATGGACGTTGTTTTTATGCATATTGTATTATTTTTTGTGAAGGTTTAGATAATTTAGCCAACAATTCTTTGCGTGTCATTTGAAAGTTTCTGACTGGGGTTAGCTTACTAAAATGGCAATGATTAATAATTGCCTCCTTTAAGCATAAGAGCCAATTTTCTCACTTTTGGTGATATTCGTATTTTAACGTTTCTCCGAATACTCATTAACATAAAATATGTCATTCATTATTATTTTTCAAATTAATTGCATACGTAAAATTACCATTTTGTCAATAACTAGCGCTTCTCGAAACCTTGAACATTTTATATTGTTGACATCTGTAGGGTTTAGTGGGGTTATATGGGCTCTCAGGTCAGGCACGTGGTTTTAAATTCGAGGCAAATTGAAGTAAAGTGTATAGAATGAACTGTAGAATCGACTTATGTTACTATAACTGCTGTTTGCTACAAGTGAGAAATTCAGCTCGACATTTAGGGAAAATCCCAGGTAAGAGGTAATATTTCAGTAATTTTCTTCTATTAGTTTGTCGACAAAATGTACGATACTATGCACTGTAATAAAAGTGATGATATTTTATATAAGATTTTTATTTACTAAATAAGTTAGTGGGAGTTTGTATGTTTCACGGACTCTTCTATTAAATATATTTTGTCTTGTAATATTTTTTGTCTTCTGTTCAAGTCACAAGGCAGTTATACCCATCTAACCGCAAAAAGTATGAGCAAATGGTATAAAATGGAGTCAGTTGGTATCAGTACTTGTCGATATCAAATAGTTTTTTTCCAATTCACACTGAAAAATTCTATTTAAAGAGTTTGTTTCTAAAAATTCCTTGTTTTATGATATAGTCTTTATTTTTGTTTGTTTTTCTACATTTTCTCTCTTATTTTGATTAATTATAGCTTAAATATACTGTGATTATTTTGTAAATCTTCATTATTATGGTTTACCTAACCCCTCAGTTTGGCTCATCTAACCTTGTTTTACCCGCGCAACTTTTCTTGATCAATGACCTACCTTCCCCCTCCCTGGCCGACAAAAAAATAGTTGAAAGTAAAAGCTCGCAGCGAGCACTAATGACAACATTCGCAACGCAACATCTTCGATGGCGCGAAAAAGAAGCTATATACTGTTGATGATCTCTTCGTGTTTCTTATGGAAAAAAAATTAAAGAAATGGCTGAGGTAGTCTAGGTCCTTCACAGGAGAAACCTCGAATTCCTCAGGAGGAAGTTAAGAGAACATATAATGTAACAAATGCAAAATTACTGAGAAAATTACGAAGGCAAGCGAGTTAGGAAAAGGGAATGATGTATTCTCTAAGTAATGTTTTGGCTCTGGCTTCTGCTTAGACTGGAGCAAGTACTTCGGAGATACGGAAAATAAATTAGAGAGCCAATAACCGTTAAATTTATTCAGAAACGTCTGAAAATCTCCACCTAGGGAGTACATGACCTTGTAGTTGGTGGTGGAGCTTGAGCGCCCCAGTGACCCTGAGACCTATGCCGGCGGTAGCGTAGCTACTGGTAGGGCCTCCCTTGCCGGACAGGTCGAAGGGTAGGGGTCAGACTAAGAAGTACTCCAGAAGAGGACGGCAACGGGAAGTCCACGACGGCGGAGACGGCGGAGAAGAGAATCTTCGTGACGGAGGACCTGGCGGATGGGGCTACTGTTGCTGAGAGAAGTAGGAGGAAGAGGGTTATAATCTCTCACCTAAAGTCTCCAAGAGTCTAAAGAGGGATTCGGGGAGGGGGGCCTCGTAGCCGTAGGTGAAGGCGACTCCCCTAGGACAAAGCAGGTCCGAAATAAACTCTCTGGTCCCCCAGGGTGGGGGTTGTGGCGATGGGCTTGCTCCCCATTCCATGGAAAAAGTTGATATGCAAAAAAGGATTTTCATATGCCTCGGATTTCAAATTTAAAACGACAAAGGATAAGAACACGGACTATGAGTATAGGTACATGGAACATACAGGGTTTGAGAACAAAACGGGAGGAGGTGGTAACGGAAATAAACAAAATGAACATAGATATAATAATTCTGACGGAAACAAAGAAAAAGGCCACAGGGGAAGAAGATATAGGGGAATATTGGCATGCGTGGAGTGGAGTCCCTAAGAGTCATAGAGCTAGAAGTGGCGTTTCAGTCCTGATGAAACAAAAATGGAAGAAATACATAAGGAACATCGAATGCCTAAGTGATAGAATAATTAAAATTAAGATGATGTTATATGGATACCCAACTACAATTATAGGAGTTTATGGAATAAATGACAATGCTCTGGTAGATGAGAAGGAAAGCTTTTTTGGTGATTTGAATGAGATAATTGGAAATATTCCAATTCATCACGAAGTGATTTTGGTGGGTGATTGGAACGGTCGGGTCGGCAACAGGGAACAAGGGTTTATCGGTCCATTTGGAGAAGAAATTGTTAACGATAACGGGAAAAGAATACTAGATTTGTGTAAGGAGTTAAAATATTGTGTTGCGAATACCTTCTTTCAACACAAGGATATACATAAATATACAAGAATAGACCCATCTAGAGATATTAAGTCCATTATTGATCTGTTTATTGTACGGAAGGAAAGGAAAATGAAAATAAAGGATGTAAGGGTGTTTCGACAACCAGAATGTGGAAGTGATCACAATATGGTTATAGGGAAATTTATTTTCCCATTTAGACGTGGCAAAGAAATAGAGAATAGAGCAGAGGTTTTAATAGAGCAAAGGGACGAAGTTTTTAAAACGGACCTTTTAAGGCAATATAGTGTAGCTGCACTATATCAAAATAGGATCAATAATATTCTTATAAACTCTGTTGATGGTATCCAAAAAAATGGAAGTACTGAAGAAATGTATCAACATCTAAAATCCGTTGTTTTCCAAGCTGCAAGGGAAGCTTTGGGGCTAGAGAAAAGAAGGAAGCCTTCTAAAAAAGAAATGTTTTCTGAAGACTTAGAAAACAAGATAGAAGAGAAGAAAAAGGCCTACCTTAAGTGGATTGCTACAAGAAATCAAGAAACGAGATCAGATTATGTAGCAAAGAGGAAGGTAGTAAAAGCGTTAGTGAAATTGGAGAAAGAGGAATACTGGGATAGAAGGTGCAGAGACATAGATAATACTATAGGATATAATAGATCTTCTAATGCTTGGAAAATTATAAAAAATATGAGAAGCAATGTGACTAGTACTAAATTGCAATTAATTCAATCAGATAAATGGATAGAATATTATGAACAACTTTTACAAGAAGATAGACCCCAATATATGGTGGATGAGGACCCAATTAATACATACCAACATCAACCTGAAATTACAATTTTGGATGTAAAAAAAGCACTAAGGAAAGCTGGCAATAATAAATCAGCGGGACCTGGAAATGTGAGAATGGAACTACTGAAATTTGGAGGGGATAAAATATTACATTATATAAAAGATATTTTTAACAAGATAGAGAGTGGAGGAGACATCCCAGAGGAATGGAACACTGCATATATTAGCTCTATATACAAGAAGGGGGATAAAACTGTATGTGCAAACTATAGAGGAATCAGTGTCATCCCGGCAATAGCTAGGCTATTCGCCAGTATTCTAAAAGAGAAAATTGAAAAAGAAGTAACTTTTAATGAAGAACAAAGTGGTTTTAGAGGAGGTAGATCATGCCTGGATAATATACACTGTGTTAGATTGCTGATAGAAAAGAATAGAATGCACAATCTAGAAACGCATATGGCTTTTATTGATTTAGAAAAAGCCTATGATAGTGTGCCCAGAGGAAAAATATGGTCTGCAATGAGAAGACTTAAAGTGTCCGAAAAATGGATATATTTGACACAAAAGTTATATCAGAATACTGAAGCGTGTATTAAACTGGGAAATAAATTAACAAGTAAAATAAAAATAACGAAAGGTTTAAAACAAGGATGCAGTTTATCACCTCTCCTTTTTAATATATACAAGGAACAAGTTCTGGAAGATAGGTACAGGAAATGTTCGAGAATGGGAGTGTATATAAATGACTGCCCACTGCATTCACTTCTTTTTGCTGATGATCAGATTGTCTTTGCCGCTGATCAGGACGATATGGAGTATATGCTCAGGAAATTAAAGGAAAGCTGTGAAAGATGGGGTCTCAAGATTAATCTTAATAAAACTAAATATTTGTGTGTTGGAGGAAAACAAACGGATATTAGAGTGGAGAATGACATCATAGAATCTTGTTCGAAATTTAAATATTTAGGAACATTAATCACGGATGATGGAAAGGTGGATGATGATATCAGCACAAGAATAGGCATGGGTAAAAATGCGACAAGGGCACTCCATGGAATTCTTTGGAATTCGGGTTTAAGTCTGGAAACCAAAAGGAAAATATTTAAGAGTATAGTGGAAAACATATTGTTATATGGAGCGGAAATGTGGCCTTTGACAAAACGTAGGAGAGACAAGATAAGAACAGTAGAACTGGATTATATGAGAAGGTGTCTACAGTTGACCAGACTGGATAGAATTAGAAATGAAGTTGTGTGGGATAGAGCAGGGGTAACTACGTCCATCACAAAAAGACTAGAAAATAAAACACTCCAATGGTATGGTCACGTGCAACGTATGGGGACAGAAAGATGGCCTAGGAAACTCCTACACTGGACACCAGAACGAAGAAGGGTGAGGGGTAGACCCGTTTTGACATGGCAAGCCTATGTAAGTGAAGCGATGGAAGATAGAAGTCTCCAAAACGAAGACTGGAAGAATAGAAAGAATATAGATATATGGAGATCCAGAACGGCAAACTCGTGAGGGTAACAGCCGAAGAAGAAGAAGAAGACGTCTGATAATAAAGGAAACATCCAGGGAGACTTATTAATAATGTAACATTATTTTACATATGGCCTCCAACTTTCCTCAGATATTCAAGAAAAAAATTTAACTTATTAGTATTCTGTCTTCACAAAACTGTCTTCTTTGTATTTAGACTGCCATAGTTAAAGCGAATGAACTATTTATAATGAAGCAAGATTAGCCACTTCGTGAAATCGAAGTCAGTATGCTTTCAGGTCAAGAAATTAGCCAGTCACGCATTTAATTGAAGTTAGGTTTGACTTTGATTTTCTATGAAATTGCACTGCTTCAAAAACACTAGTAGTCGTTTAGTAATTAATACCTCCACTCTATCAGCTCTATCAGCATCTGGGGCATTGGTATAGATAAGTTGTTCGAATATTACTTGTCATTAAATGCGACACCTCCCTTTACTTAACTATTTTTTAAATTTCTAGAAGTAAGAAGCAAAAGATCCTTTATTGTCTGAGTGGGATTCCATTCCATGTAAACATAACATAGACTTACAATTTTTAAATATCACAAAAAATTACAACCAAAATGCTTATATAATCCCATTCCTCCATTCTCTCCTCAAAGAACTCTGGTTGCCGAATCTGAGACAAGCGCGATCGAAAAATGTTGCTCTATATTTTTAATTCATTTTCTCTGCAGTAAACTGAGTGAAACAATTACAAGAATGTCCCATAACTGTTTTTTTTAGCAGGTGGAAAGTAATATATATGTTAACCCATTAGCAATATAAAAAGGGTCCGAACCGCAAATGCAATCGATAGATCTGGCGGATAGAACCTATTGCTTCGTAATTCAAGTATAAAGTGCTTACATGTTAAAAGAAATATTAATAGCAAATGTAACAACAGCGCTTTCGATATTAAAAGGAGAATTTGGATGACGCCAGTTAGGTGAAAATACTATCAACTTAGATGCAAATGATCCATCTCGAAGTTGAACACGTTTCATTTTATATTTTCTATGTACTAGAGAATCCTAAGGTTTATACAATACCCATGAAATAGTAAATAATTCCAAAATGTTTACAATCTAATTTGATAAATTTCCAATGAATAGATGCCTTAATGTTTTCAATATTTTCCTACCTATATACCCGATCCCTTACAATTGAAACGACTGCATTACATGATCTATTGAGGGTGTTATCGAGTGCTACTGTCTTTACTTTCACCATACATTTTCATGACCTACCTAAATAAGTGTTCACAAAAGGACAGGCACTATTTTATTCATTCGTTTATGTGCTGCTCATTCATTATTCACAATCATATTTAAAGCATATTTTAAGGTATGGGTCTGAACTTGTTTGCTCCAAGCGCGGCGCTGCGAGGGGGCGTTGGCGTGGGAGGGGCGAGGAGGGAAGGGGAGTAGATCCGCGCGCAATGAAGCCGAAGACCTCAGGCGCAGCTCCGCTCGGCGAGGTGCGCGGCGGCGGGGCGGGGGCGGGGGCGCGGGGGCGGGGGCGCGGGCGGGGGCGTTGCCCAACAGCGCGCCGCGGGCGGCGGCGGCGGCGGCGGCGGCGGCGGCGCGGCGCGGGGAAACGAGAGCGAAAGTGGAGCCTAAAATAGCGAGATCGGCGGCGGCGGCGGCGGTGAAAGTGAGCCGGTCGCCAGTAAAGCACGCAACAGGCTACGCAAGCGCCGCGCCGGCAGCGGCGGCGGCGGCGGTGAAGGCGGAGGCCGAGCGCGGCTGTGAGCTTCGGTGCACCGCCACCAGAGCGCATGACGAGCGCCGCCAGAGTGAACCAAAGCGGGGCCACCTTTTCTTCCTCTCCACAACAGCCTGTTAGCGGTATAAAGCACGGCGTCGTGGCATATACCACTCGTACATCCTTGACAATGCGAACAAAACGCGCGTGTCGTTGTATGAACCATAGAACAGCCATATACGTTCAAAAATTCCAGCATTTCTTGAACATTAACATTTTTTTTTAAATCTAGCTGGACCTCTTGCAACACCTGAGGAATTAAAATTCATTTTCTCACGATAACATCGCTAAAAATAGTTTTTTCCTTAGATGGACATCACAAGCTAGCGAGCAAATTAGTTCGTCTTCATACTCTGTGAAATCCCCATTAACTTGACTCACGATTGATTAATTATTACTTAATGTTTCCGAGTGCGTCAATTGCTACTGCCATTGTTGGCAGTGTCCCACGCTGGAACGAGTAATCCGGCACTGACCTACTCGTCAGCTTCTGGGGTTTACCCCTGCAGCTTTCTTCCTATGTAGAGAGCCGCTCCAGCCAGGACAAGTTTGAAACTCCCTACATGTGTAGTATAGTAGTTCATGAAAGTACGTGTGTATTCGTGTGTGTGTGTGTGTGTGTGTGACAGAGAGAGGGGAGAAAGAAGGGGGTCAAGGAAGAGGAAAGAATTTTCGTGCGCGGTTCTTCGCCGGATAATTACAGTACTGTTTCGGCATTCGCGTGGTACTGATTAGAGAAACCACGAAAATCTACTAATAAGAGCAGCCCGCTCTCCAGGCAACCACTGAATGCGAACTAGCTATAAAACGCTACTGTCGATAATTCTCCACCATCGGATCTCGAACTCTAGGACCTCCGGACAGAGACGCTGTAGCAGTGACAGCTGTTGCACCGAGTCATTGCCGTCTGCATGTTGCAGAAAAGAAGCCTCTCAAGGACAGTAATAAAAGCATACCATTTACGCACATATGGTCACAACTGCACATTTTCCAGTTTTATTTCAGTAAGTAACATTTTACTATACAGGCAACTATCAATTGTATATCAGTTACAGAGAAAGATATTGTTATTTTCGAAAATAAAATATAATTTGATGTTGTAATTGAGTTGTAATCTTGACTTCAGAAAACATCAAATGTATTTAAGATCAGAAAACTCCTGATCAGAGCAACCGATCACTAGAATTCTTCTCCACTGAACGGTTGAATTTGACCTGTCTATGTAGTTAGTAACAAAAACCCAGCACCGTCTCGAATCCAATCCTAGGACTGCCCGATCAAAGACACAACAGAGGCAGTATTAATGCTACCCTTGAATGCTACTCATCTGCGCAATTTTGACTGACGATATCCTTTCGTTTTAAGAAAAAAATAATTGTGAGCAACATACACATACGGAGATTCTCGCGAGTTTTTATGAACTACAACTTTCTTACTACAATATATCTTACGAATACTATCACAGATGTATACTTCATCGGTAATAAAAATTATGTCAAGACAAGAATTTATCTTTCTTGCATTAAGCAATATGAGATTCGATTTGAAGATAATACAGTGTCCGTACGATTCATGAAACGTCTACACAATTAATTGAAAACTTGAGTAAAATAATGACAAAGTACGAAAGCTGAACATCATTTCATTAATCTTCAGAAGAAACATCTACCTCCAGTCTTCCATCAACTGCGCCATCTTCATAAACAAGTGAGCGCAGAAGCGCGATGACACATCCCATTGATCATTTCAACAGCGGCAGAATTAACAAAAGTATTTTCCCGATCGCCACTTAATGCAGCTCCCCGGCGCACGAGCGGCGCCGCCTTGGCCCACTTTTGGAGGCGCCCGCCGTCTTTCCCAGACGGAGCTGGATATCTTGAGGAGGAAATCGTGAAATGTCAACTTTCGTTATCTGCGCTTCTTCAGGCCATGTGATTGCTGCTGCTGCTGCTGCTGCTGCTGCTGCTGATGTAGGCAGAACCGTCACATCGTTTTGGGAGCAGGTCACGGTATTCGGCCTCGACAGACGCTACTGTAACATTTAGAATTCTGACTTATGTATTGAATCTTGATTTGAGAAGAGAAAGATTCTGGATTGGCGACGGTCGCCTCTTTCTACGAACAAACATCGCGGAGCCCCACAATTGGGTGTACCCTGTTTACAAAATGTTGTCTCTGTTGAAAGAATAATGCTTCTCAAGGAACAGCATGTTTTGTGTGATATTTATTCATTATGACATGCGTTACATAAGGAAGTTGAGAAGCTTTGAAATTCAAACGCCGTCTCTGTCATCATCAGACCCAGACATTCAATTCCATTTCTCAAGCAAGTGAAAAGGTAAAGACGACGTGAATTTGGAGGCATAAAAGGATGATCTAATGTTCAACGTGAGCAAATATTTTTATTCATTCGTTCACATACTTTGTTACTAACGAAAAAGAAATATATTGCAGAGTGAATGCATGCGTTCTTAGGGACAAATCAGGATGTGCACAATGCTAAATGAATGTTAAAAACAATTTCATTGCTATTTCAACGCACTTGAAATGGTCACTAGTAATCGAAAAGCAATCTCAGGAAAACCGAGTACAGAATACGCAGCAGTGAAAATGTGCTATTTCATTTGCAATACAGGAAACAAATGAAATAATCAAGTTATTACGCTAGTCATAATGAGTAGGTCGATGCATAAAGACCTGTAGATTCCGCAAACGAACAAGATGTGTTGTCGCAAGGGAAGCAGCCTGGGACGTCTTGACGGGCGAGCGGGCGATGCGAGTCGCTTGTGAGGCAAAGGGCGCCGCCCAGAAGGGGCGGGGGCGGGGCGAGGGCGAGGGCGGGGGCAACTTTCCCGCGCGCTTTACGTAAAGGCGCCGGCTGTTTTGTGGGCGGAGAGAGCGCCGGGCGAGGTCGGGGAAATTCTCCGGGCGGCTTCCTCTGCGCACCCAACTGCTCGCACGGTGGCGGTGGACATTTACAACAGCATCAATCTTTAAGACATCAGTTTCACCTAGCGTACAGCCCCTTTTGTAACCATTAAATCCCCACGAATGCATGACCGATCAAGCGCACTCATACCAACATTACTACTTTTATCGATCAGTAAGAACGCAATTTTCTTCAGTCACATTTTCCCTCTTTCTGGAGGAAGTAATATAAGTGCACAAATAACAGTTCCCCGATTTCAATGGCGTCAAGAGCTCTGAAATGTGTCTGTGAGTATGAGGCCTGCAGCAAGGGTTGTCTTTTGTTTACTTTGTAATTGCGATGAGGGGCAAAGGAAAGCAACGGAGGATCCAGCTGTTTCATAAGAAGCATCACTCCTCACTTAACACTTGCTTCCAAAACTACTCTTCCCAGTCAACAAAGAGAGCGCTTATATGCCTCCTGAGATTTAATTCTACAAAATAAAAATAATAATGCGTTTATTAGGTAGAAATAAATCGTCTCGAAGAAGTATTTACTCAAAGTAAAGTTTCTAAATGTGTTAGGGCTACAAAATGATCTGTGAAGTGATGTATTTTGTTTATTTAGTGTAACACTTGCATTAACTAAAATATTGTAATCTCTCACAAAACGGGTTTGAAAAATTGCCTTCTAGAAAATTTGCCTTGTGTCGAATAACAACTTGTTTGCGATGATCGCATCACACATTTTAATTATATTATCTCAGATGTTACGATCACGCAGGAAAACAACGATTTCTAAAATATATGTTTGCATTTGTGTTTGACTTTGGCCTTCGTCTGTCTCGTAAAGAGCAATTGGCCTCGGTCACCGAACAAGGAACCGGCAATGTCTCGAACTCGCTTAATCTCCGTGACTTCAGTTAACGAAATCGGCTACCGATGCCAGTTTCACGATGGTGGCCTTCCCATAGATCCATCTCAGCATTCGCCTGGACGACTGAAGGAAAACACGAAAGTCCCGGTCTGGAGACCCGGGACATGGGTTGATCCCGAACGCGGAGCCAGCGCGCTGCGCCCTGAGCCACTACGCTCGGTCTGAATGATGACGCTGTTCCCTAAATGGACGACATAAATAGAAAGACGGTGGCTTTCCCTCTTCGCGGGCAGCACAGGGGCAAAGGGATTTCGCGTGCGCGGGGGTGACGGGCTTCCCACTTGGCGCTGCAGCCGGATGGGACGAGGAAGGGAAAGGAGAGGAAGAAGTGGAAACCACCAACAACCGCATCCGCACCTAAGTGGAGTTGACACAAAAGCACGTACCGCTTCCCCGGCCTGGTATCTCTGGATTCTACTAAGATAATAAATACTAAGAACTCAAACCGACAGTTATGGTCACTCTGAAGAAAAATATCACAAGCGGAACCGTATGCCCCACAGCGGAAACACGGCTTTTATGCTATTATGTTTTTCTAACACATTTTATGTTCATAAATCTGAGCTTTTGAGAAATGTAATTATATTATACTTTTCCGACAACATCAACTTTTTTCTTTACTGAAGATCATCTTCGGTCAGTCTGGTTAATAACATACACGCTTTACACTTAATATATGGATCACTTACTGACTCATGAGCTTATCTGATGGAGAGTCGTGTGAAATAAATTACGAGTTAGCAGTCCTAATTATACCAAATATCAACTGATACATGGATATGATTGTCTTTTATGACAAAACTAATATTTGCAAATGCAGGAATACTTCTTGGTCCAGCAAGAACAAACAAATCTCATGCGACTGACAATAAAATATTGAATGTCGTTCTCAGAGAAGACCAGAGAGTAAGCTCATTGGTGACGCACTGAATATAAGATACGGTAGACAGAACAAGACAGGGGAGACAGGGCGAGCGACCGGTCGCTCTTCCAGTGTTCGCCGTGTCTCCCAGGACGGCTGTGGGCGTCGCGAAGTACTAAGATTCAAGTAAATAATCCGAACAGATTGATCGGAAAATCTGATGGACAGTGTTGCGTGGATTACATCAATGCCTATTAACTTTTGTGATACCTTCCTTCGTAGAAGGATCGAAGAATTCCCAGGTTAATCTAAATATTCAGGTTGCTAATGTAAAATGAACACAATTTTTATCGGAATAAATAGTTTTCATTGGTGAAGAACATTACAAAAATATTTTTCAACAAATAATTTCAAAACACGAACGAAGGTTCCTTGAATGCATTCTATTTAACTCTAATGGAATTAATCCGATCTTTCGACAATACATAATGCTTCAGAAAACAAAGGAAATTTCTTTAAGGTCCGTAATCAATGTATGATCACGTACTTCTTTACTAGAATGTGTATATGGATAGATAGGAAGTTATCTGAATAAAAACGATCAAGAATACAAGACTACATTGTCACTGACGCACAACATTCTGTACAAATTAAAATGTTTTCATAATAATAAAATATTTTACCTCATTTCATTTTGCATTAATAATATTTTCGGAGTAGTAAAAAAACGAATCAGTGATAGTAGCGGCTCCCTCTCTAAATTAGTACAAGGGTAGGTGTATTATAGAGTGACTAATCACATACGTTAAGCTATAAAGAGATGAGAAACCGTCCACTTCATCCCACGAAGCTACGCTACATATCTCTTGGCGTATCGTCATACGCTTCCTCTTTCGCGTGAAGCTCATTCCCAACGGACATTGCCGGGCAGTCCGCGGACTGATCTCAAAACTCATCTCAATGCGCTACTTTAAAATTCGAATGGTACCGTCAGAGAGACGGTTTGGAAATGGAAATATTTCTATTGATGGTAATGCAGTGTTTTAGATTCTTCGTGTCGCAGAGCAGGTACTCTTTCCAGGAGGCCCAGGGATAATGTCGGAATCCAAAAATATTCGTCTCTTTCACACAACGGACACGTCTCCTCGCCTTTCCCTCGCGGAAAACTAGCGCTCGCGGGCGGAAAAGGCAGTTTTCCTGGAGGCAGAAGCGAGCGGCTGTGACCATAGGCGGAGGCGAGTCGCGCCTTCCGGCGCGGAGGCGGGATTTCCCGACAGCTCCTCCGCACCGCCCCCGCCCGAAGGGCTCGTCCTCTTCAAAAGGGAAGCAATCCCTGTACAAACCGCCAACTGCGATTGAGAGGAGAAACATGCTAATCGATATTCAAGGCGATACAGGAAGTCGGCCCCAAATGTTTAGGGTACTCGCGCTTTTTTTACTCAAATCCCCGGGTTCCAACCCAGCCGGGTGCGAGGATTTACCAAGGGTGGAAAATCCTCATGGGGCCATGCCACGTTTCTGACATGAAAAATATCCCTGACTAAATTCTCGTCAAAATTAAATCCCTTCACAATTCCCGTGCGAATCATATTAGCTTAGCCAGAGGAAGACACGAGTAACGGACAAATAGGACTGAGATCGTTATTTCGGAGAAGACGGGAGAATAAAATAGTAGTAACTGATGGACACCCATTGATAAGTCCCACTGCCCTAAGATTAGACAATAACAACTACTTTTGAAGTCAAGTTGCCTTCGTGAATGTAGAATAGATATATTTAAAAATATTTTTAGGGGTTAGATTTAATGGTGGTAATTTATACTGGTATTATTTTTTGGTTATAGATTTATATAAAAAGGAATTTAATACAAGAATGTAGCGCAAGGCGCGCAAGACGCATTCATAGATACACGCGAATAGTGTCAAAGTGCCATTTACTCAAGATAGTTCGTGCATGCATATTTTACAATACCAGCACTGAACAGGCAAATTACATATGCAGCACAATCTAACATTAACACGCTAGAACGAGCAAATGCACGCATACATACCTCGACATAAATACACGTCCACGCCCACGTTACTTATTCATATGCCTTGTTCAGCCCCGCACCATATCTAGACAAACACCTCACATTGTTCGAAACCTGTCAACTCTTTACGAAGAACGGCGTCAATGGTACTATCACTCATGTCACAATGGTGGGTATTGTCACATACACAATCCAATTGCGAAGTTACGCTACGACCGGAGGGAAGCATGACGCAGGGGCAGAGGCGAGCGAATATTCGGTGAAGTAGGAGGTACCCGTCGGAGGGCGGGAGACGCCGAGAGGGGCTCTGCAGTGGGGCCACGACGCCGTCGTCTACTAGCTGAGCAGCTGCGCGCTCGCTTTCCTACTGTGTACAAACATGTCTAGGCGCTCCTCTTCACCCCGCCCCGCTCCGCGCTCCTCATCCCCTCGTTGTCTGCTATGCACTATCCTTTACAAGCTTGGAGTCATCCTACACAATTCAACTCTTTAGGAACGTTGGTCCACAAGGTCACTTTCAATAGCCAGCCATTTGAAAGATTTGTTTGGCGTTTTAGAGCGTAAAAAGACAGGCAGAATTTGTTGTAGTAGTGTTAGAAGAATTCATACCAACTATCTGAAACACATCCCGACCTATTAGTCGAGAAAACATAAATGAAAGGAGTAGCGTGGCTTCCGATCATCGGTAGATGCTGTGAATACCGCGCAAAATAACAAAAGCATTGCGATTTAATTATTTTAGAGAAGAATTGTGTAATTAATATATATGTATTCATTACAGCCCGGATTAATTGCCCTAAATACCTTCGAAATGTACAAGCATTTATGATCTAAAACTTACTTTATGATCTTAATATGATATGATCTTAATAATATGATCTTAAAAATAAAATCTATTTTTACAGTATAAGCTTATTTCAAAAACTTCTTGTTGATTTGTTTTTATACAACATAATTACAAAATTCATTCCACGAAGCTTCATGCTTTTGAAGCACTTTCTTTTCGGCGTGTTGCATTAAATGGGGGTTCAAAGTGAACAGCGTGAGTACGTGTGTGATATTTTCATTGGAAGCGCTCTTTGTCAGCTTTGAGAGCGTTTTTTCAATGCCGTTCAGCATGACGTATCCGATAGTGTGCTTCGCTACTTGTCTACGATTCAAATAAAGCTTCGAGGTGAAATTGTAGAGAATATTTGTGACCATATCCCCTGAAATTTTGTCACGTGGCGTTTTATCTCTCATTTCGTGTGTCCCTACAAATATGACAAATTAATGCAATATGGAGTGATCGAAATACTACCATTTACTAAAAATACGAAAATATGACTTTATATGCACAATAGAAATACATTTTTATACTACAATACCTATATTCGTGTTATTTTGCTCTGCTTTAGGCGCTCTTGCTCATCGCTGCTTTTGGAGAATCTTGGCTGTTCGGCGGTGTCCGGCAATGCTTGGCGAAACGCGTTATTTGAAGTCTTAATCTGACCTTGTGAATACAATGGTCGGTGCTTTTCAGTCCATCCTGATCCGTGGGCGCATTTACTTGTGGCCGCCTTAATTGTGGTATCAGGATTACAGTAATTGCCATGCATTATGAGGCCGATTTACAAAAAAATGCTTCAGAAGAAACAAAAACATTTGGTTAAAATAATAAATTCGAAAAAAATATTTCATGATTCAGAATGGTCGACCCTGCCCTTCGTTATTAAAGTTGACAACTAAAGTTACTCAAAGAAACAGTATAGTCAATATTGCGATACAAGCGGTTCAAAAAAAAGTAGCTCCCGCATTTCGCAACCAACTTTACAATGTGATAGAGGCTAGATTAGTGTCCGCAATGAAGGTTCGATGAATACGAGTGGCCACTTTGCGTCATACAACACAGACTCATCAGCAGACTATGATATTAGTCAAGTCTCCTTACCTCTGAATAATTGTGGTATTGTGTATTGCCTTCATCAACGGCGACGTGAAATCGCTGGAAATTGTGACTTCTGGCGAAGCCCTGAAAGTGAGATCGGGTGAGGTCCTGCCCCTGAAATATCGAAAGCAGCTCTGAGTTCCTCTATCAACTGAATTAACAATCGGCGCGAAACAACTAGACTCAACGTCAGATATGATGACCAAAAAGTGAAAACTGAGATGATAACAAAACTAGATGGTACAGACTTTTTATTACTATTGATTTTCCAATTTCTTTGGTCTGGAATAGATTTTCGGTCTTCTTCATCCTCGCACCAAACGCCATTTATCGCTGCTATTTTCAGAAAAAAGTTTAAATGTTCCAGGTGATTCATGCAAAATGCCCCAAAATTTAAAGAATGTTTTTCAAAATCGCAGAGCTTTGAGACGGGACAGAGCAGCCATTGAATAATAATTTTGGGAAAACTCCTACGAATAGCGTTAGTGTTGTTCACAGACGAACGACCTTATGCCGCAAAGCAATTTTTAGGTATCAAGGACCCTCAAAACGTGAATTTTGACTACACAATGTGTTAGAGGAATTAATTTAATACATATTGGAACAATATTTATCCACTTTTTGTGAGTCAGGACGCTACAATACTAGATTTTCTGTCAAGAAACGGCGTTTTTTGCCGCAGCATTACATAATTTTCTGTATAATTCAATTCATTTATCAAATGAAAGTGAATCTTTTGTCCTTTACTGTCGCAAAATATGAAATTTCTGCCACAATTACAAGACGAGTTGAAAATGATTAATTTTAGCAATGCGGGTATTTTTTCGAAAATTATTAAAATGAATATTACCTTCAAAAAAATATTTTTGAAAAAATGAAAAATACGTGTTTCATATCTTTGCTTATATGCATCAGAGAAAAATAGGTTAAAAATCTAGGTCATCAATGTCATATTTTCCTTAAATTTGTGCGATTTGACGTGGAATGACCGGAAAATATATTTAGACAATGAAGTTACTTCCACACATTGTATTTTACTGATGAAAAAGGAAATCTCAAATAGTTTCGATTTATCTGAATTTGCTATTTTATGTTATATATTTTTAAAATGTGTTTCGATATCATATACATTTACGTACATGTAGCTGTAACTACGAAAATAAAAATATGTTTAAGAGTTTCAAAATCGCAAAATAGAGACTTGCATACATGATGTTTTTAGTAGAGAAAAGTTAACTCTTTCTATTAATTCGTTTTAGAAATTTGTCCTATAATATCATTGGATCTTATGAACTGTGCAAGATAGCTCGATTACAAGAAACCGCACAATGCAGACTCCGAATTTGATTTCTAGAAAGAGAACGATCTGTCAATGACTAATGTGGCATTTGAGGGTGTGATATCTTCGCCCCTCGTCAATGGCAGTGATAAATCATTCGTCCTGTATGGCGGCCGTCGCCAAACCGCCCTTGGATTGTGTGGCGCAGCAAGGCAGTCATCTGATCGTATCGAAAGCCCCATCACTAAGTCTAGTGCAGTTATATGATAGGAAGTATTTTATCTCTCGCTATCGATTTCTGCATCTTTTATTTTCTCTTCTCACCTATCAAGCACGTATCACATCAAGTGGTACGAAAGGTCAAGATTTCATAGGATCAGGAATTAGAACATGGAATTTCTTACTTCTCCTTGACGTCTTATGGATGAACTTTGTACACGTAACTTGCCTATTTCTGTCAAAAATATAACTCAACACGAAGAGAGACACTGAGAGATAAACTCACAGACAAACAAGTTGTAATTACTGATTAGAATGGAAGAACTAGCACTTGGGAAACTAGTGTTGCAAAAACAGCAAGTACTTTCTCGCCCGTACTTTACACCGAAAAGTACTCGAATTTTCGAAATACTTTACATTTTTCGATCTATTTTCTTTCCAATGCTCTAAGTATTGTATTATTTATTAACTTTTAAATATTTTATTTTCTTGCAAACTGCTTTTTTTCGCACCAACTGTTTTCCGATTTCAAATGGATTTTAAAAAAAATTCAGAGAAAGTTTGGTATAAACAGTATTATATAACTATTACTAATGGCGAGAAAGTACGTGCTATTTTATCATTACTAATTTTCTAAATTTGGCAACTGTATTTGTCTTCTTTTTCGTCACTTGAGTCTGGGAACAAGATACTTCCTGCAGAAAATTCGCCGCTTTGTCCCGCAGCATTACATATCTTTCTCTCTACTACATAAGCGATTGCGAGAAATTAAAAATCGCCATTCTCCTAAAAAAGCTTCCAATACTTGCAATTAAATGGGCTACACAGAACCACAGTTTAGTAGTTTACAATAAACATTCAAGCATTTTGAAGAAATATCTGGATAATTAATCAATTCGGCGATCGAAATGCGTCAATACTACTGGCCTCCAACAGCAGCTGAACCAAACCACACAAAGTGATTTTCCAAACTCTAGCACGCACATCACTCATTAACAACAGATGATATATTCTCGAATAGCACTGCAATAAATTAATTATTTCAACAAAACCAGCCTTCACGATGACTACAATAACGTAGTACGGTACATACGGACACTGTAGACAAATAATAATTCTTTATATACTCAGAATATTTTTAAAATATTGGGTAACGCAACATGCTAATACCAAACATTTAATGGCTGGCGGCCACTTATCTTCGAACCTTGTCGACGCATGACATCACCAGTGTCGTAAGTAGTGATGGCAAATTTTATCAAAACATCCATACATCAACAAAAGGTTTTCGATGTCGATAAAAACATTGTCAAAAAACATCGATGTTTATAATATAAATGTTTTGAATATGATGAAACATTTGGAAATAAAATGTCCTGTTTCTAATACGATATAGGTTTAATGAATATTTTGTCTTCAATTTCACTGCCATCTTAATTAATGTTCTATATGGTGAAAGTTAAAATGGAGTTCAAAGATATTACCACGTAAAAAAATAATAAAAAAATGTATACGCGATTTACGTTTTTTCAATAACATTAAAAATAGGGGTAAAATTTAGAAAATCACGAAAGATATTTGGAAAAAATATGCCTACTACCACATACAATAATTATTTAAAATTATATGCCAAACAGTGTCTACAAAACAATTTCTTGAACATGAGAAAAAAACTGCTTAACAATTTTAATTGTAATACAATAATTAATTAATGATAATTAATTAAAATTTATTATTATTTTAACAAATAATTAACAACAATAACTACAATTAATTGAAATACAATTATGAATTATTAATGGAGTACCGAAAATAGTTATTTTCACTTCAATGAAAATTAAATTTTTGGTTTTCCATCTATTTCATTGTCATTGTTTCATCCTTTTCTGAGTTTCAGCATTTCATATTAGATAATGCAGCAGCATTAGACTTGAGCACTAAAAATTTCGTCTAGGAAAGCATCACCAGTAGATATATTTTTTAATTGATCAATTTTTACAGTGTTTCCAACTTACTTCTTTATTATAGTAATTGCAATAAATTTCCAATCCTTTCTTTGAGACGTGTTGCCTTCTGAAGTCTTAGAAGAAGTTAGTTTATACTTAACTTCACAATTAAGAAACTTTTTTATTATTATTTAAGGTCGCATCAATATCTAGGTCATTAGCGACCAATTAAAAAAACTTGTGTTACTCCTCTTTTGCACGCAAGCAGTATGAGAACGTGCTTTTAATTATTTTCTTCTTCCGTTGTCAGTTATCAAATGCTACTGAGATTTGGCTTGGTATATCTTCCGTATCCTTTGCAACGGAACATATGGCGTTGATAATTCATTTCGCGATCGTTGCAGGGGCACGTGTACTCACGTCGCAAATACAAGAAGTGTACAGGAAGGATAAAAAGGGTAATAGAACAATAAGTACCAAAGACAACTGCGTGATATGAAGATCTAAGATCAATACACCCTTTATACAAAATATGCGTCAGTTTTAATATTCAGGAATTATGCAGAGAAATAATAAGAAAGTAATTAATATGCTAGATAGAAGTCTAATTTTTTTCCCACGTATAGGCCAACTCGGACCACGCGTGCATTCTGCATTAGCAGGTGCAAGTACCTCATTTGGGGGGAGTGGATCAGCATTTTAGCAAAATCCCGATTTTTTTATCGCGCAAGATTGTTAGTCCTGGGGGTATGGGTGATGAGATCATTATGATAGTGAGGGGTGAAAAGACGGCATACACATATAGACATATATAGTCACAAATACACCCATGCCCGAGACGGGACTCGAACCCGCGGTATTCTCGTCCGAGTCCGCTTCGGCACTACTGCCCTAACGATCTCAGCATACTGCCCTAACGATCTAACCGACACAAGTCTAAATAAGCAGTATTATTTTTTTTTAAAGTCCCTACATGCATTATGCATGAATTTCGCCCAAAACTACCAAAACATTCTCCGAAACTTAAATAAATACACGCATGTGCATGGAATTCCTGTCTCTAATCATAAAAGTTTGTTTTTAAAGCATCGATTTTTCTGAACAAAGAACTTTCTGTCAAGAAAACGTCGAATGCAAATCACAGATGTTATAATATCAATGGTTCTGCTCCAGAATGTTCAAAAACATCGATGTTTTTTTGCCATTCTTAGTCGTAAGCACTGACGACGTACTGAGAATTCAGTGAGTGCGCAACATCGGAAAAGGTCTATAATACAATCAAATATTTCCATTCTTGTGTAAAAATGGAAAATGTTTAATTGTTTTTGGATTTTTCTCGAGTTCATGGGTATCTTGGGTTTATGCGCATTTCGTACAAAATGAGTAATATAGATAATTTATAAATGAATTTTAGTAGTTTGAAAATCACTGTGTCATCATAGATCATTAAGTTCACAATGACGAATGTTTAATACAAACGGTGAACCCCACTCCGAAACTCCATTACATAAAATTATATTTTCGAAAATTTATGAGACCTCAATTTTTTAACTTTTTTTATTTCGAAAAAATCAGAATTTCAACAATGACAGCTGAACAATTTTCGTAGCGTTTCTACGCTATCTGAAAACAAAATTTAATAAAAATTGGAATCATTTTTTAGATTTAAAAAATCTTAATTCGAGTAAAGTATACTCCAAAATCTAAATTTTCATTTCAAACTTGCATAGTCTGTAGTTCATTTGTTTTGTTTGGGGAATATCAATTTGGGAGAAAATCGTGTTAACAATTTATAAACTAGCGTTCACCACAGAGGGACAGATATAGACAAACATACGTTTTGCAGGCAATCGATTTTTCGGTACCAAGGACCCATAAAACATGAATTTTGTCTACATAACATGTTGGAGGAAGTAATTTAGTACATATAGGGACAGGGTTATCTACTTTTTCGTTACAGATCGCATTCCACACGCGAATTACCATCACGCATGTTATCTTGCGCGTACCTTTGGTTACGATGATGCTACGAGAAATGACAAAGATAATGAGAAATATGTTGTGGAATGAGATGCAGAAAACGGAAGTAATACTCGGAAATCGGTCACACGCACGCATTAATTACATGAATCGCCAGTTTTATCTCGAAACTCACACATGGAAACCTAGCGCACTACGTTGATTTTTAAAAAAATATGAAAAACTACAGATTCCAGGGAATATACGTTTTAGAGAAAATGGAGGCTTCAGCTCTTTGTATACTGGACAACTCCAGCCGGCAAGGGCGGTCGGCTGAGGCTATCAGCCGGCGAGGCGGTGCTGAGCGGGTGCGGCGGGCAGCGCCTAACAACGTCGTTAGCAGTAATTAAAAGCGCGAGTCGTGCGGCGCGGCCTGCACGCTTCCGCTCTTTGGTCAATTGATAGGGAGGCGCCACCGCAGGAACGTTTTTGCTCCGCGCCTTGGCATTTGCGAGAGACAGAGACAGCGGGGGCGGCGGCGGCGGCAGCAGCGGAGGTGGTCGCGTTGGCGACGCTTCAGAGGCGCGGCCATTACAGAAATTGCAGGCTCGCGCGCGCTCCTATTAGCAAAGTGCTCATTAGCCGCAACACCCCTCCGGCGACAAGCGGCCGACAGATGTTTCTCTTGGCGGACGTGCACCCGCAACAGACCGTGCTTTCTTGATGCGGCGTACGCGAGTTTGTCAAGCCGATATTGACTGTGAGGAGTTCAAGTTTAATTACATAGTTTTGGTTCTTGCTTTAGAGATTAGTACAATGTGCATATCAATACGAGCAATTCATTTGTAATATAAAAAATGTTCCTCCTTGTAAATTTCAAAACGTTATAATAAAGTTAAAATACTGTGCAAGAAGCATCAACAAATTACTTAATAAACTTCTTTCCTAGACCACGCTGTTAGTTCAACTCACGCCTGCTTATTTCACCTTTCACGCAAACGAGAGAGATCTACGATAAAGTTGAGATCCATGTTAACGTTGTATTGAAAGTTTGTTAAAGTCTTGAGAATAGGTGGTTACGAATGAATGCAGTTAACAAATACGTCTTATGTACATTTCCTATCATAAGTACTTACTTATTATATTAATACAGGCTGAACACTAAACCACGTTCGATAGAATCTAGTCGGCTATGAAATAGCTATGTTCATATAAATGATTTGCACAAAATTATAATCTTTTATATAACAAAGTTTGTATGACAAGCTCTTTCCTACTACTCACGATTATTTACGAAACCCACTGCTCACGAATCTATAAATTCGTTCTCCATTCAATCTATAAATATGTTCTCCAAAATCTCGCAAAATCGAGAAGAAATATATCCCTAATACGTATCATAAAAATAATTTCTCCAAAAAAATAGTGATGCAATTGCAAGTTGTGCGAAAAAAGTGTTCCTTTAACGCATGTATTAATTTTCGATATCGATAACCATTATTAAGAAAATTATATAGTACGTATAACATCGAATATACTGAATTAACAAAGATTTCCCAAAACTATTATACTCTCTCTCTCTTTCTCCCTCTCACACTGTCTTTCTCCCTCTATCACTCTCTCTTTCTCCCTCTTTCTTTCTCTCTCTCTCTCTCTCTCTCTCTCTCTCTCTCTCTCTCTCTCTCTCTCTCTCAGACACGACAGTCTCATAACGAAGAGATATCTGACCCTTATGTAGAAAAATATTGAAATTAATATTTAGAAATTTTAAACGTCTATAATATCATTTCGTAAATCATTTTTACGACAAAAATGATTCTAAAAAAAATATTTTTTTTCTTTTAGGTAAGCCCAGATTTCATGGACAACACAATGAATTTTCAATTACATCTTCCATTATTTTCTAAATGTTGCAACAAGTGATTGCACGATTGTTCCCTCAATGAGGCGGAAATGAGGGCCGTGCGCGGTCGTGGCGCTGCTGTGGGCCACATGAGGCCGTCGCCTCCACGGAATCATTTCTAAAGAAAGGAGGCGCTGAGCAGACGGCCAAGGCTGCAGCTGCGGCGGCGCGTGACGTCGCGGGCCTTGGCTGACGGTCGGGGCGGGGCGAGGCGGGATGGAGAGGGGGCGGAGTCTCGCCCTCGGGGCGTGGCTAGCGAATTGAGATCTCCCAATGGGAGACAATTGTTAGGTTTTCTCTCAGCGAACAAAGCATCGCGCACATAGAATATTTTATTATTGAACGTAATGTTGAATTATAAATTAATCACATTTACAGGTTGATTCGATGGTGGCAAACACTAAATAACGTTTGTGCAATTAACCTGCTGTTTTTTGTTTGTTTTTTAAAAACAAATTGTGATCAATTAATTAAAATTTGCAGTAGACTATTAGTGTTTTCCCTTTAGAATACACGTTGAATCCCAATAGTTGTTACTCTCATCTTTTATTCTCTCGAATGAGAAACATACGAAGTTGTCGTTTGCACAATTTATGTTGTGGACCGGATTGCATTGGAACCAAGTGTGTAGTCTTTGTTCTATTTTTTATTAAAATTTTATATGTTCATTTTTTTTCAATATCATGATAATTTGGGCTTGAGTAGACGTTTGAGCTTCTCACAATGGGTTTAGATGATCTGAAATGTGTGCATACCTTGTATTTGAAGCAATAGTTTTGAGTAAGTTTTTGTGTAACAAATGTGACTGAATAAATTATGCATTAATCGTGAGCGTGTGATGCAAAAAGTGCTAATAAAGCGTGAAGATGAATTTGATGAAACGCCAACGAAAGAGACGGAAGGACCAAACCAAGACGAGGCGACGCCACCCAGAGAAAGCCATCCCGCCAGAGCCATCTAGTTCCAGCTGCCGCGGCATTCCGCCCGCAGTTGCCGTCCGCCTTCTGCACTGATGGCATCCGGATTGCGAGCGCCAGGCCATTCTAAAAGACACAACTTCTCCTAAGGGAGAGGGAGAGAGGATTGCTCTCATAAAGAAGACAGGCCAAACATTAAAAATGATGATGCTACAAACTTCAACCTAAGACAAATAGATAAATAAAGAAAATATATCGAAAAGAATAGTAGAAAGTAAGAATTAACTCTGTGGTCATACGAGCATAATACTACATTTGATTTAAATTTTAGAGAAAGAAAATAACTAGAGAACAAAAATAAATGACTGAATTCGCTCTGCGTAACTGCTGGAAGTCACTATTAAGTTCTCCTTACGCATCCCACATCAATTTCTCGTTGATACACATTATGCTCTCCCAATGAGAGCCCAATGAGAATCACATTTGCATCAGGATGTTTTGCACTGATACCAATCTTCGAGTGAAAGTAGTGAAGAAAGTTGGGGCGTGAAGAAAGGCCCGAGTGGCCAGGAGATGATTCGCCTTGCAAAGCTCTTCCCCGCCGGCGTAGGCGGGGGGGGGGCGGAGGGGCAAGACAAAGGCGGTCGGGTGGGCGGGGGCGGGGGCGAGGCCGTGCGTAAGCGCCCGAAGGCCAAGCCGAGAGAGGGAGAGGGAGCGGTGGAGATTGCGGGAGGGCGCGGGCGCACGTGCGCTGCTTATCGTGAGCGCCGCGGGCTGGCGGTGACGGCGGCGGGGGCTGGGTGGGGACTGGGGGCGAACTCCATTGCGCAGCGCGCCCCTGTGGGAGGAGGAGGTAGGGAAAGGGAAGGGGTACCTCCGGTGTAGCGATCAGCGGATACCCAAGCGCCCAGCACTGCCATCGGAAGAAAGTGCTTTCATTCATCAAACCTTCAAGACATAATAGTTGTAGTTCTAGCAATAAACCATCGCACTACAAATGTGAACATTGTAACCTCGTACGAGAAGTCAATTTAAAAACTTCGTATGTAAAGATATACCATTTCTTTCTTATTCAGGTATCCCCTTACCACAGTTATCCATTGGTTTACATTCTCATCTACAGTTATTTCTACCGATATCAGGCCCTATCATGCTTAATGCATCGGAATTATTTTGAATTTCTGAATTTACTAAACAAAAATCTTAAATCTAAATAGAATAAGTATATCCTATTTTGCATGAAGACCCCAAACAGGACACATATTTGTAAAAGTCGATAAGCGCGTACATTTCTCCTCCTTCTGTCTCAATTTGCTTATTTAAAAAAAAAATATTACAATAGTTTTAATATAGGACATCATTCCAAGGTAATTCCCTGGCATATGTGGTGGTCAGTCCACGCATGTAATTCAAACTTAAACAGTCTTACGTTGTTCTAAACCTACACGACTACAGAGTAATTTTAACGTTGTTCTGACAAGCTTATGGCTTTCTTAACTCAAGATAAACGCTGGCATATACTATCGAGGTCATTTAACACTTTGAATACATAATAGGTTGAACGATATAGATACAAGTGGCTTTGTCATGAATGTACAAAACGGGATACTAGAACAGAATATTAGCGTCAGGAATTGCAAAACTTAATTTTCTCCGCTAGGATACGATAGTTTCTGCCTATTTCCCGCTCCAAGATTCCCTTGCGAATTGATTCCATCAATGCATGGGCCGAAGGGGCACACGGAAAGAATAATTCGTTTCTCAACAATCTTTTTAAGATCTCCTTCCTAAATTTATGTTTTTCTACATCGTATTGTTTCTTTTGATGAGACCTGAAGCGAAAGGGAGAATCATCTGTGTTCCTTCCGGAATTATCTCGTAAACGTTATATGTAAATAAAAACAAATAGACAATGTAAATATTTAAGAGTGTGTAAATATTTACTCAGAGAAAAGAGGGCAATTGCTTTCTAATGACAACTTGTAACTATTCTCATGCGAAGTGCTTTTGATGAAACATAGTGTATTCATTTGTTATTAAAGGAGCGTCAATTTATTAATAGCCAACTTGTGCCACAGGTAGCCATAGATCAATCCACCGAGGGGGATCGCTACTTATTTTTCTAGATGGGAAACTTCAAACATAGAACTTAATATCCAAGGCCAATGTTACGTTAACATAAAGACGCGTGGCACAACTTAAATATTACCTGAATGTTATTTTCTCATAAGAAGGAATGCGGAATGACTATTACTTAGGTGCACACAATAGTCAGGTCTGTACCTCACCTAAAGGCATGAATGCATCTAGTCCTACTTGATGTGAATCCTTGATTTCCAAGTAAGTCCCGTCTACTAACGTTTCACAGCTCTTACTCGTTCGACAATGTTTCATTTTTGCAGCGAATCTCTTTCACCCCAAGGATGAAAGGGGGCTTTCTCTCACTCGCAGATAATCCATTCCATGGCGGTGGCAACTTCTTTCGAAGGCCTATAAGCCTGCCCGCCTTCTTCCCTGGATGGTACGGAATCGCCCAACTGCATTCCCCAGTCAGTATTCCCTCACCCTTACTTTCCAGCTCATAGCTTTCCATTTTTCGTTTCCAGAGAAGGCTAAAAAACGACTTCATCCCGTTTCGTCCATCCGGAAGGAGTAAACATTTTACTAACTTTGCATTCATAAGTGGTGCATTCTAGTATAGATGTCCTCGCACCAGACCAGAGAAAACCTCATACACAGATGACCATGACAGAATCTTCGGAATTGTGTACTATATAAAGTCAGAGAGGTAAGAAGTAAGAAGATACTCGTGATGGGTGATTCGATGTTTTGTTTCCACAAACCCCTAAGCGGTGGTTTCCGACATTGGCAGTGATCTAAAAACACGCAAATGTTCCTTAAAAACAGACAGAGTGGAAACATTATAATTGACGAATGTGATTCTAAGCAGACCACGGGAAACAGAAATCCATCCTCTCACTACAGAGAAAAACAGTACGAGAAGGAGTTGGGCTATGTCTTTTTGGATTAACTGATTGATTAGTGATTCCGGGCGCGTCAACTGCTAAGGTCGTTAATCCCTTGAGTGTAGTGCATGTTTTATCACAGGAGGTAGCGGTGATCTCCCCCGCTGATGAGATCCGTCATCGTCCTACACATCTGCTAGCGGGGTTTTCCCCAAGTATCTCCCACCAACGTGCCATCGCCTCACCCGGGACAAGCTCTGAGCTCCCGGCTGATCTCCTGGTACGTGTGCTAATGTAGTGCACGTAAGTGTGTAAGTAAGGGCTGAGCTTACGGCAAGGTAAAGGCGAAAATATCACGCGCGGTCCGTGACCCATTTAATAGGGCACTGCTCGGCCATGCACCAGGTGTCGATTGGACAAACCACGGAAAACTTCCAATCAGAACAGCCGGCCACTAGAATTCTCCTCCAGACAACGACTGAATTCGACCGAAATATGAAGCTAATGTCGAAAGTCTTGCCACCGCCGCGACTCGAACCCTTCCCGGTCAAAGGCACTGCAGTGACACCAATTGATTCCCTGAGCCACCAAATCCGGTGTCTTTTGGGGGTAGGGAGGTAAACGGCGTAGGCTTGAAGAGTTGCCCGCGGGATGCAGTCGGTATTCGCTCGGGCGGTGGCGGCGGCGTCGGAGCTGGGAATCCCCGGGGGCGCGCGCAACGCCGCGTGCCGACCCACGGCCTTCCTGATACTGTTTATTTTGGCGGCCCCGGCCCGGCCCCGCCCCACCCCGCCCCTGCCCCCGACGGCGAGGCTATCGCCCGAGGCGGCCTCAAGATAAGGCCCATTAAAGAGCGCTCAGAAGAAAGCGCGAGGTCGTAGCAGACGCTTCGCGCACCACTTTCATGGGTGGGAGGAGTCCAGATGAGCGAGACAGCCTTGAAACACTCACAACACGTCTCTGGAATGCACCATCTTCTTTGAGATATTGAAAGCCCAAGTGTCCTTCGCAATTCAATTAAGATATTCAGTTACATATTCCTATTGTACGAATCCGCAACCAATTTGTCGTCGAATGTTTTTCACCTTGCGTTCTAAAGTTCACTCACGGAATTATAAATAACAGCAGTTTTCATGATAATGGCTAAGCCATTCGAAGCCGGTCGCCTGATGAATTATAAAAACTGTTGATAACGACATAAACTTCTTTTTTTTTTTTTTGTACAAGGCAAACGATGTCTCACCTGAGCGTCTTTCCGAAAAGTTATAGTTCCTTACGACCATGATACCAGCTCAATTTGCTTTAAATTGTTACTTTAAATTATATTTTACATTTATTCCATTTACCATTGTGCCATTATCAGCTTTCTTTATTTGATATATATATTAAGGCTAAGCCTATTTCCAGATAACTCTAAACACAATTAATATTCACTTACTGTTTTGTGTAGTTTCGACATGTCTACATGGCAATGTTAATCTCCTTTAACGGGAGCGTAGGCTTCTGCGGCCCAAATCAATAGATACGTAGCTGTCTGGGGGTCGTCACGTTCTAGGCACAGTTGCAAAACAGCCTAGGACGCAGCGTCCCCCGCACAGTCGCAATACATCTACGAGTATTAATCTTTACACACTCTTGACAGCTTAAGCAAGAGAGCGGACAAAAGTCGACGCTGAACAAAACCAAAAAGAGATAACATCAAATATTTTAACATAATTTTTAATGCTTTTGAAACTTTTTATTGTTTGGTTTTGCAAATGTTCTATAACCACATTTCGACACAGTTTCCTAATAGGTTCCATTTTTCACTAAATTTGTTAGAATAATTATAACCTACTTTTTGTTTTAGGAAACCGTCAGAGTCTACTGTACCAATATTTATTAATAGAAACTAATGTTCCAAATTTAATTTTTTTGACGAAAACATTACATTATCTTCAGCTAGATGCTTTATTTATGTGGATGAAAAGAATGGATATTACGTTCTCGAAATTCAAAATTGATTAATGATTTTCAAGCATTTATTCTGAAAGACAAATTTTATTTTTTTCTGGTTCTCAAATTTTAGAAAATTTTGCATCGTATATTCTCCTGGAATAGTAATTATTTAAAAGAACCCGGAAATTGAATGAAACATCTCACAGAAAAGCAATTTCATCAAGCTCGTGTCATAGTTTTTAATGACAACGCAAATTTTCTTATCGAAGTTCACAACATGGTACATGACCGGAGGGTCACAAGGTTAAAGCATTGCAGACGAAGGCACACAAAATGTATTTTGCAAGTCACTCCCACTGCTGACGAGACATTGGCATCATGCATTACGTGCACTTTTTAAACAAAGTGTAAGAAAAATACGTTTGAATTAATACACAAACATTCTCTCTCATTGAATGTGTTTTATGATTATTTCTTAAGGTTATAATTTTCAATTTTCACTTCAGTAAAAATATTAAACACATACACACATTATATATATATATATATATATATATATATATATATATATATATACATACATATATATATATATATATATAATTTACACAATATACTTTTTCTAGTATAAATATAGTTGTGAGAAAGTTACGTAAAGTTCCAAAATATCGATGTGGAAAGTTTGATGGAAATACCGTGAACGGTATCCGTGCGAAACGGACGTCGTTTTTTGTATTCCGCCTGTGAACAACACTCACACTAAACTGTAGTCAGGGGTTGGCTACAAAGAGTGAATATTGCCTGAAATATTTCTCAGATGTTGCAACCCTGCCAATTTGAAGTAATTAATTTTGGAGACCACTTTCTTACATGACATTTTCAAAGTTCCCTCAAAACTAGTTTAACTTTTTGTTCATATAGAGTCCAACACACTGATAAAAAGGAAGGCGCCGATTTTAATTAAAATTTCATTTTCGAAAATTGCTCAAGTTAATATTTTTTGCGGTATCTACCTAAAACAGCGTAGCATTATTTAAAAAAGATTTTTTTCCATAATAAAATCTAGTCATCTACATTAAAGCTTTAAATATCACATGGAAAATTTTATTTCCTCTTTTGAAATTATGAACGATATTTGGAGTAATTTCGGATCAAATCTTGAAAATTTTTAACCAATGCGTAAATAACATTTTCTCAAAAGGGTAAGAAAGGTTTTCTTCAAGCTTTTTATGTAAGGACAGACCACAACACATTGAATTTTATAATACATTTGCAAATGTTCAGTAAAATTTTTGAATTTCCAAAAATGGCATGCATCGTTTTTTCAATCTCCAGTATTTCGTTTTGTAAAGGAGATGGCTAAACTCTTCGCAGGATAATAGTGCAATACTTTATAACCGCTACAAACACTACGAGAAAGTATGTGCTGTTGAGTTTGTTTTTGCGGCGTTTTGTTGAGAGAGATGTATAATTCTGATATTTCAATATCTTCCTATTGATCAGTTAATCGCGTTGATGTAAACGCTTTTTTGCGGATATTACGTAGGATTAAATACGTTTACATGTCCATTAATTATAAATTTCCTTAGTGCAATGCTCACTTTCACACATATGCAGCGATGAATCAACACTGTATCTATCTGAATGAACATGAATAAGTCGTGTCCAAATTGTTTTCTACTATTTTAGCTATTAAGATTTGAGAATACCGGAAAGCTAGCTTAGACTAAAAAGATCAGAAAATTAACTAGTGCGAGAAAGCCTGTGCCATTCTGTAGAACCACTAGTTGTTTACTCTCTGCCGAGATTCGAAATCAGGACCATGGAGTTAACTCACAATGCGTTTTACAACCACACATTGCGATCGCTCGTCCATACTCGGTTTCGCCATGGTCAAAAAAGGAATGCTATCTTTCATTATTTCTAATTTATGCAATTTTCGAAAATTCAGAGATATAAAAGTAAATGAGACCTGTGTCATTTTTAAGCATCCTTTGCTCTATCATCGAACAAAACCTCGTTCGCCTGAAGCGGTACCAGCACGACTTCTTTTACCGTTCTTTGATACTTACAAAGATAAAATGTAAAGACCAAATTGGAGCCTTTTTGGAGAACATAAATGTTAAAAATTGATCAATTTTCGAAGAATTGTACATGATCTTAACAAAAAACTTTTACGAACTGACATCAAAGAAGGATTTGAACTCAGGCAATTTTTGAAAATTTTCAGATTTTAACAAAAATTAGGCAAAATTCTTTCAAGAGTCCTTAAAGGAGAACTAAGTTTTAAAAATTGGAACTACTTTTAATTTTTTTAATGGAAAAGATTGAGGCTTCATGTAAAGTCAAATTATCCGTTTCAAATTTGCAGTGCTTGGAGTGCCTTGAAATCGATCAGAGAATTTTAACTTTGCAGAAATTTGTCTAAATGGTTTACATGCTAGCATTGACCCGAGTGAAATACAGAGCCCAACTTCAATCGATTTTTCGGTATCGAAGGCCCAAAAAACATGTATTCTGACTACACATCGTGTTAGAAAGTAATTTACATGTAGGAAAAAGATGTATCCACTTGTTCACTACCAGAGACCCAAAATAAAAGTTCTGTAATCCAAATTCCCGCACAATTACGTACTTCTGTTTATTTTTCACGATTTAAGATGAGAAAGTGAATTGAAAGTACCTCTGAACACACAACATATTGTTCTCTGATTTTCAAATTAGTTGTTTTTTAAATTATGTATGCAGAGAAAATGTTCGAATTAATCTATTATCAATTTATACAAAATCATTCATTTATTGTATTTTTCGAAAAATATATTTCTAGTTTTATTGAGATATTTCATTTCTTTTTAATGTTCATTTTCTTTATTCACATATTATAATCCTTTTTATTCGAAAATTTACAAAAAACGTGAAATAAGAAATGTAATTATGGGTAATTGAAGATATTTGAAAATTTGTTGGAGAAAAAATGCAAAACAAATGGAGCTCTGACTGAACAATTTTATAAAGCAAGTAATCTTCTTAAAACTATAAGTAGTTTTTATTCATTAGTCGCCCGACTAATGGGCGACCCAGTGACAAAATTTCCGACGCTGGGAGAAGTAACTCTTTCAAGGATAAGAACAGGAAATAATCTCCCCTCCCACACACATGTGAAAAGTGCAATACTCGCCTAAATTTTGGTCACATTTTCAATGAATGTCCCAGATATAACAAAGAGAATTAACTGGATATAATTATGATCCAACACACCATTCTGAAGGAGCCCAAGAAAGAATAAATAAATTTTGTAAAGCCATCAATATTTTCTGCACATTTAAGCCTAATGGATACATGTGGATTGTGACAGTTGTTTTGTTGTTATTACTGTAAGATTATTGTCAATTTTACTGCTGTATTTTTCTACTTATGTATTGTATTTGTAACAGAAATAGTCGCTAATAACCACATGTTCACGCGACAAAAAGTAAACTTAAGAAAAAGAAATGAATGGAACTAAAAATGCAGAATAGAGAACATTTTTATAAATGTATACAGCTGCTCCAGACGCCAGTGCTTATAAATGTGAGCTTTTTTGTATCGGTGTCATTAATGATGCCAGTGTGTTCTTCTCTGCCGGAGCGGCGAAGGGGGGGGGGGGCATCGCGATAAGCGGGGCGGGGGTCGAGTGGGTGGCGGCGGCGGACGTGCCCATCCCCACGCGCATAACCCATTCCCTTTCACACAGCAGTATCCTTCAGACTGTCTCAGGGAGGCATTGAAACATACATCGAAGAATAACCAACTTTCGATCCCTCTGCAAAGCAACTTTATTCCACTTTGTCTTGCAAGTACTTAAGGAATGTTCCATGAACATCTCTTAAATAATTTGTTTTTAAATAATCATTTTGGGACAATACACTTCTCTTCAAATACTGGCTACTTCTAATTGGTTTCGTATGAAACAGTATCTGATACAATTAATTTCCTTAACAATTTCATATAGAATGTAAAATGGAATAAAGTAATACTAAATAAAATATACTGACGTATCATACTGCGAAATACATTCACATATTCGCACAAAAATTGCCAGTATCAATGAATGTTACACAGAAATGCTCAATTCTGGAAACAATATTCATTCATAAAATCAGAGCAGTATTTTCAAAGACTAATTTCAATAAATTGTCTACAACTAAATCGATTCTCTCACACATACAATCTCAACAACACATATGCAGTATACAACGGTGGGCATTAAATGTTAACACAATCACATACATAATTTGTGTATCGATATTCTAAATTTGTTCTAAACTTTATGCAAGAAATCTTCATTGCTTCATTGCACTAGATATGAAATTAATACAATTTTCATTGCTGTAGAAAATAAATGAATATTTGTAGGATCTGAAGGCAATGTTTCTGTGTATATATATATATATATATATATATATATATATATATATATATATATATATATATATATGTATGTGTGTGTGTGTGTGTTTGTGTGTGTGAGAGGTGTGTACAAATGTCTGTAAAGTGAATGTTCATTTGTATGAGCTTCAATAAGTAGCTGTGTATTTTTTATACAAGTTTGTAAACTCATGATTAATAAAACGGGGTAAATTATGTGTGTTAGTAGTCTGGTAGAACTGTATATATGTCTTTAACACATTGCATATATATACACGTTAGGTTGTCCCTAATTTGTGGAAAGAAAATTGGTAAACTGTAATGCACCCTGTCTAATTATGTTTATTATATGTATCTCTGCTCCCAAAACAAATGTAAGCTAATTCTATAAACGGGAATTTTTCTTTCTGCAAATTCCAGGCATACATCCAGGCATACGCTCATCAACTCAGAACGCTCATCAACTCAGTACGCTCGTCAACTCAGTACGCTCGTCAACTCAGTACGCTCGTCAACTCAGTACGCTCGTCAACTCAGTACGCTCGTCAACTCAGTACGCTCGTCAACTCAGTACGCTCGTCAACTCAGTACGCTCGTCAACTCAGTACGCTCGTCAACTCAGTACGCTCGTTAACTCAGTACGCTCGTCAACTCAGTACGCTCGTCAACTCAGTACGCTCGTCAACTCAGTACGCTCGTCAACTCAGTACGCTCGTCAACTCAGTACGCTCGTCAACTCAGTACGCTCGTCAACTCAGTACGCTCGACAACTCCGTACGCTCGACAACTCAGTACGCTCGACAACTCAGTACGCTCGTCAACTCAGTACGCTCGTCAACTCAGTACGCTCGTCAACTCAGTACGCTCGTCAACTCAGTACGCTCGTCAACTCAGTACGCTCGTCAACTCAGTACGCTCGTCAACTCAGTACGCTCGTCAACTCAGTACGCTCGACAACTCAGTACGCTCGTCAACTCAGTACGTTCGTCAACTCAGTACGCTCGTCAACTCAGTACGCTCGTCAACTCAGTACGCTCGTCAACTCAGTACGCTCGTCAACTCAGTACGCTCGTCAACTCAGAACGCTCGTCAACTCAGTACGCTCGTCAACTCAGTACGCTCGTCAACTCAGTACGCTCGTCAACTCAGTACGCTCGTCAACTCAGTACGCTCGTCAACTCAGTACGCTCGTCAACTCAGTACGCTCGTCAACTCAGAACGCTCGTCAACTCAGTACGCTCGTCAACTCAGTACGCTCGTTAACTCAGTACGCTCGTCAACTCAGTACGCTCGTCAACTCAGTACGCTCGTCAACTCAGTACGCTCATCAATTCAGTACGCTCATTAACTCAGTACTCTTATTAACTCAGTACGTTCGTCAACCCAGTACGTTCGTCAAATCAGTACGCTCGTCAACTCAGTACGCTCGTCAACTCAGTACGCTCGTCAACTCAGTACGCTCGTCAACTCAGTACGCTCGTCAACTCAGTACGCTCGTCAACTCAGTACGCTCGTCAACTCAGTACGCTCGTCAACTCAGTACGCCCGTCAACTCAGTACGCTCGTCAACTCAGTACGCTCGTCAACTCAGTACGCTCGTCAACTCAGTACGCTCGTCAACTCAGTACGCTCGTCAACTCAGTACGCTCGTCAACTCAGTACGCTCGTCAACTCAGTAAGCTCGTCAACTCAGTACGCTCGTCAACTCAGTACGCTCGTCAACTCAGTACGCTCGTCAACTCAGTACGCTCGTCAACTCAGTACGCTCGTCAATTCAGTACGCTCGTCAACTCAGTACGCTCGTCAACTCAGTACGCTCGTCAACTCAGTACGCTCGTCAACTCAGTACGCTCGTCAACTCAGTACGCTCGTCAACTCAGTACGCTCGTCAACTCAGTACGCTCGTCAACTCAGTACGCTCGTCAACTCAGTACGCTCGTCAACTCAGAACGCTCGTCAACTCAGTACGCTCGTTAACTCAGTACGCTCGTCAACTCAGTACGCTCGTCAACTCAGTACGCTCGTCAACTCAGTACGCTCGTCAACTCAGTACGCTCGTCACCTCAGTACGCTCGTCACCTCAGTACGCTCGGCACCTCAGTACGCTCGGCACCTCAGTACGCTCGTCAACTCAGTACGCTCGTCAACTCAGTACGCTCGTCAACTCAGTACGCTCGTCAACTCAGTACGCTCGTCAACTCAGTACGCTCGTCAACTCAGTACGCTCATTAACTCAGTACGCTTATTAACTCAGTACGTTCGTCAACCCAGTACGTTCGTCAAATCAGTACGCTCGTCAACTCAGTATGCTCGTCAACTCAGTACGCTCGTCAACTCAGTACGCTCGTCAACTCAGTACGCTCGTCAACTCAGTACGCTCGTCAACTCAGTACGCTCGTCAACTCAGTACGCTCGTCAACTCAGTACGCTCGTCAACTCAGTACGCTCGTCAACTCAGTACGCTCGTCAACTCAGTACGCTCGTCAACTCAGTACGCTCGTCAACTCAGTACGCTCGTCAACTCAGTACGCTCGTCAACTCAGTACGCTCGTCAACTCAGTACGCTCGTCACCTCAGTACGCTCGTCAACTCAGTACGCTCGTCAACTCAGTACGCTCGTCAACTCAGTACGCTCGTCAACTCAGTACGCTCGTCAACTCAGTACGCTCGTCAACTCAGTACGCTCGTCAACTCAGTACGCTCGTCAACTCAGTACGCTCGTCAACTCAGTACGCTCGTCAACTCAGTACGCTCGTCAACTCAGTACGCTCATTAACTCAGTACGCTTATTAACTCAGTACGTTCGTCAACCCAGTACGTTCGTCAAATCAGTACGCTCGTCAACTCAGTACGCTCGTCAACTCAGTACGCTCGTCAACTCAGTACGCTCGTCAACTCAGTACGCTCGTCAACTCAGTACGCTCGTCAACTCAGTACGCTCGTCAACTCAGTACGCTCGTCAACTCAGTACGCTCGTCAACTCAGTACGCTCGTCAACTCAGTACGCTCGTCAACTCAGTACGCTCGTCAACTCAGTACGCTCGTCAACTCAGTACGCTCGTCAACTCAGTACGCTCGTCAACTCAGTACGCTCGTCAACTCAGTACGCTCGTCAACTCAGTACGCTCATTAACTCAGTACGCTTATTAACTCAGTACGTTCGTCAACCCAGTACGTTCGTCAAATCAGTACGCTCGTCAACTCAGTACGCTCGTCAACTCAGTACGCTCGTCAACTCAGTACGCTCGTCAACTCAGTACGCTCGTCAACTCAGTACGCTCGTCAACTCAGTACGCTCGTCAACTCAGTACGCTCGTCAACTCAGTACGCTCGTCAACTCAGTACGCTCGTCAACTCAGTACGCTCGTCAACTCAGTACGCTCGTCAACTCAGTACGCTCATCAACTCAGTACGCTCATTAACTCAGTACGCTCATCAACTCAGAACGCTCATCAACTCAGAACGCTCATCAACTCAGAACGCTCATCAACTCAGAACGCTCATCAACTAATTATGCTCATCAATTCATTTTTCTTTACAGATATATTTCAACTCATTGTGCTTTTGGGAGAAAGAGGAAAATACTCCTCCGAGAAGTGCGCTCATTGTTAAGTAAATTGCAGCTGCTTTTGCAAACGTAGCAACAAATTTCATCAATTTACACTCACCATAGAAAAACTCATCTATTTTATTTGACACAAACATTTATACAATGCTCAAATTTATATTTTGAAATTGTATTTATATTACGCTTTGCAGATCAATAAAACATCTTCAGCAAGGCACTTCACTTATGCAACCGGCAAATAGGAATTTTGATCCACGCAAATAGGAATAGTAGTTTTTCTTCCAGAATGTGATAATTTCAATTTCTCAAGTGTGGGTATAACTAAACATTTACCCAAAGAATTCATTGAAAATCTAGGAGCTCATAAGCGGAATTATATCAACCACATAATTCGCTTAAACATTGTAAGAAACAGACACGCTGGAATCATTATCGCAAAGAGACATAGGAATCGTGTGATACCCGGAAAGTGAATGTTGTTTTGATGGGTTCGTGGTACTAACAGGAGCAATGCGGTGCTCGGGAGACAGTTGCGTATCCGAGCAGGCCATTAGCGAAGATCAGTTGCGGGTCGTTAGTGGAGAAGGATCATTGGAAGCTCTTCCACGGGAAGGCTTCGGAAGCCGCATCGAGAAGTGAGGCACGTAGAGCGAACGAGCGGCCAGCAAGGCTATCCACTTACTTTGTCTAATGAGCAGAAGTGAATGGCTTGCATTCGTGTGCTCACGCAGGTACATACATGTGCTGACAATGACCACTATAAAACACCACCGTTATATAGATATGCGACTTCACGACATCATGAACCGTATTAGTGAAAATTGTAAATAACACAGTAATACTGAGCGTTTATCGGAGGTATATATACAGTCTATGTACATGCTTACATACATACGTAAATACGCACATACGCATATATATATATATATATATATATATATATATATATATATATATATATATATATAATATGTATATTATGAAATATAATAAGATAACTCAATAATATGTTTATCAGTAAGTGCATATTGGTAATGTGGACTTAAATACGCTAATCTCATATTACAACACGATTTCAAATAAAAAGAAGCTTATTCTCAATATTTTTCTATTAGGTTACCTCCATCAATCGTCATTCTTAACACTACCTAACTGGTGTTTCTCTGTAGAGTGTTCACTGACAGACTTGCGGGATTGTCTCTTCTTGTATACTCTGCGACGAAAACACACACGAAAACCCAAGGACTTCCTTTCGTATAGAGGTGCTGAGTTAGTACACGCTTTAAACCACATAGTCCTTCAGAGAGGCAGATACTTTATCAGAAAAAAAGGTTTTAAAAACCCACACGTAACTGTTGTCAAATTAAATAATTGGTTAAAGACACGTGTAGAGAATTGGGAATTTCGGAAGACATGGAGTGGGCTAGGTTACTGAGTGGTCGAGGCGCAAGTGCAGGTGCTGGCTAAGGCGCAGGGCCCTGCGTGCTTTCCAATAGCAGGCTTCTCATCAATCACCCAAAGCAAATCTCTTGATTCATAAGTGTTTTCGAACACTGCTGAGATCATTATTTCTGTAAGTGTAGTGCATATTTTTTACCGCGAGAGGTGGCTCTTTTCCCGCTGGACGGCGAGATCCGACGCTGAGCGCCTACACATTGAACTCTATTTGATGAAGGAAGGGGTATTGATTCATGTTATGCCGGAAAGGCAGTATAGTAATTCAAAGCGTTTTACCACTATAGAAACCTTGAAAGCCCAACAAACACACCTTTTCTAGATTTCTTCCATTATAAAAAATAGTGCCAATCGATACATCTTGCCGAGAGGAATTGAATAGTCTCTGATCACCAGTGTAGGTTTCTCCCAAAAAAAACGCATTTTAGCTGCCTATCTTCCATTTCTCAAAAAAAAACGTTTCTTCAAAAATTCTCTTAGAATGCTCTAAAAGCATCCGAAAAAATGTTAGTTCTCCACCAGTAGATCAAGAATGATACACCGGAATTGATCTAACCGTAAGGGTCGGATACACGCGGTTTACCCGATGATATGTAGTATGTATTGTCGAGTGCCGTATATCTTCAAGCAGGGTGTCAATTTAAGAACAGTCCCAACAGGCGCTTCGGGTTACTGGCAGATGAGCCCTCGATTCCGCCGATTCGAGCGCACGACGGCACGGAACGCACATGCACTGCGAGTACGACACAACTTGTTTAACAGAAGGTCCACTTCTACGCGCTTGTGGCTCTAGACACAAAATACAATTTTCCTGACTGTTTGAAAGTTCTCTCAATTTTCGCGTGATGATTGTTTATTTTTTTCCTGTTCTTTAACAAACGTCATTGAAACAATGAGCGACACATCGACAAATCTCGCCGAACCAGTGACCACGACTAATCATTGCTCATGTCTATTCTCGCATTCTTGCGATAATTAACAAAAAAGTAATTCAAAAAAGCACTTCGTTTAAATGTGAATCACTGTCAACGGTATAGTGTTTCCAACTCGTGCACTTAAGTTCCTTCTTAAGTACGAAACTCTTTCCAACATATTCACTTAAGTTCCTTCTTAAATACAAAAAGGAAGGAGGGAATTTTGATAACCTGCAGTGAAATAAAAATGGTTTCAGTGATGAATAAATTCAGAACTCTTCCAAAAGAAAGGCCCGCGCCCACAAATCAAGGGAACGCACGGGTAATTAGCGGCTCCACAGTGCTCTGAATTATTGTGTAGGCTCAGTATAAAACTTAAAGGAAAAGGCTAGTACTCTACTAGTACAGAATAACTAAATGCAGAAAAAACCCACATGGCAGAGAATGGATTCTAAATTCACATTAAAGTAATCACTGTATGCATTCGTATTTTACGCCTTTCAACCTTTCAATGCATAACAGGAGTCTCCTCATCGGCCGACACTTAGTACTGTAAGGTCTGAGGTATCTTCCCCGCTCATCGCGCCAATACGGCACATGTTGACCATTATGTTCTCCTCGCAGTTATTTGTTGGGTAGCAGGATTCGTTTGTCCTAATTCAATTGATAAGGAGTAGGGGTAGGGATTCTGAATCTCAAGAAACGTGGGCAGATAATATATAATTGGTCAAGCATATCTTACAAACTCAATCCATCACGCTCAGCGTTGAATGAGAGAGAGGAAGCCATTCTACACCTAGATTGCGTTGACACCCGTAAGTCCTTAAGTCACCTTACCTTATCCCGCTCACAAAACTTACCGAGGAAGGAGACGGAATTAACGATAGGAGGATTTGACGTTCCAGGGACATTCATGCCGCGACAGGAATGCATACCATTCCACAAAACGGAGACCCCATGCCTTAGCAGGATATACACCCACAACCCGAATGTTAAGCAAACATTCAGCGTGAGCAGGGAGGGCAGCCGCGGGTTTTCCCACCCCAAAATTTTAAAAGAAGCCTCAAAACCGCATGTAATAAAACATTTCCTTTCCGTATACGTGTCCAATGCTGAATTTCAAGCCCTTTTAATATCTCAGTTTGAACAATTGTTTTATACCATTTACAGAAGACGCTTTCCGAGCCATTGGCAACCCGATAAATGGTAAAACATAAAATAAATTGCATTTATTAATGTATCATTACTGTTATATTTTCTCACTGATTGTGGCATGTTTTATTTATTTTCTAATAAAACCTACCATATGTAATTAAACAGTTTAATAGAGAAGGGGAACCAGAAATGCAGTTGCCCCCTCTCTTGTTTTAGGCTGCGCATGCCTTGGGCGCAAATATAGCATTTGCTTTAACACGAGACTAAGCAAAGTTATAAGGTGCTGAGTCTCGCCCAGCGAAAGTGGGCAAAGGAGCCAGTAATTGGGCCACAGCGCAGATCTCGCAGCACAAAAGCCAGATTGGCTGCTGCTTAAACGGACCCGCTACACGCATGGGACCCGCGCTCTACAAGGTCCGCTTGCCGGCCCAGTCTGTGGTGGCGTTCATCCCGGATCCTCACGTACCGCTCGTTCAAGAACAGGAAGTCGATCAGGTTGAACCACCTGCGTCTGCGCTCTTGATTTAGAAGAATGGCAACAGGAAGGGAACCAACCCTTCTCAACTCCCCGACATTCACAGCTTTTTTCCGGATGCGATTATAGGATTTAGAAAATCTTCATATATTGTTATGAAGGTGTTGTCATATTTTTGGAACAAATACAGTGATCTTTTAATTCTGTATCAAATGAGTGTGAAACTAAATTATATGGTAGGTCCTGCCAGCAATTGAGATCAAGTTTAATTTTAGCAGAGCAATGTAATCATCCATCAAATGGGTATTTATTTATAACACAAATTATAACCATAATTGCAAAATCAAATATGAGTTATTTTGCTACAAAATATTTTTTAATTACCCCATTATGTAACGGTTTGGAACATGTTTTAAAGTAACCTTTTTTCATTGACTGATGTAATAAATATTTAACAGAAGACAGGCCGGCACGAGCAGATGATTGATTGTGCTCCATCTTGTTTGCCGCTACAAACTACCTTCCTAACACCGATGACGTGGTCCTATGGGCCCATCACATGTGTTGTTACAGGTTCAAACTGCACGGTGTAGGACGAGCTGAGAGGCCATGGCACAGAACGTTTTTTTCTCACCTTCGTCTTATCGCCTTCACCGCCTGCGCCTCTCCAGATACGCCACGCCCGCCCCCGCCCGCGCCCCACCCCCAACGCTGCGCCCAGCCGCCGTGCAGCGCAGCAGCGGCGGTACAGAGCGCAATGCCACAAAGGAGGGAAACTCGCGAAATCACCTCTTGTAATTGGGCTGTCAACAGCCGCATTACCTTCGCCTGATAAGATAAATTCCCCACATTCAGAGCCGCCCCCTCCTCGGATGGCGGTGCGCAGAGGAATTTGGTCTTAAACACACCTTCAGTTATTACGCGATAGTATCAGTCCTCCGCCCAAGGCCCGCCTCGCCTCGCCTCGCCTCGCCTCGCCTCACCTCGACACGTACTTTCGTATCTAATTCAGGCCGCGACCTTTACATCCTGCCTGCTCCTATGAAGGTATTACGGCACGCTTGAAAGTTCACGCTCCAGTTTCATCCGGAGAAACAAGATAACGATGCTGCAGGTCGCACTGCATAAAATACGCGCACCTACTTGGCAACCTGACATTTTTCCTTTGCTGTATTCTAATAACTGTCAATACAATTCAAAGCCACTAAACCAAAATACCATAGCCATGAACCAATACTAGTATCTACGATTCTCTGTTGTCGACACAAATCTTTCTTTCTCTAAAATATATTTTCTCCTTTCTTGAACTTTACATTATCGTTCCTTCCGGCAGATTCATTTGAAATTGTAGTTCTTCTCTAGCAAGATATTTCTCAAGCTTTTTTAATTAGGCGCTCGCATTCTCTGTAATGAGACAGTACAAGACTTCCCAAGCGGATCTATACATTAAACATGAGATCACACTTAACATTTCACGAGTTTCTCGTGAAAAAATAAATATTTCCCAATATAGTAAAAACCTATGCTACTGCGATTGCAATTCAGAACATTCTACATTCAGTGACTTGTTACTTCGAGAGTTACTGCCAAAGACAGTGAAAAAATGTTCCATGTGTGTCAGGAAAAACGTGTTAAATACATAATGGTAAAGTCAAAATACATTAGATAGCATGGCCCAAAGCCAAACCAAGAAGCATCACTTGCGCTTTCAAGTTGATAAACAATGCGCGAAGCACGAAATACACATTCCACCTACGACAAATCAAGCGGGAGGGTGGCTGTAGACCAAGTGCAGGTCCGTGGAAGCGCTTGGGTGGAGGGGGGAGTCGTGGGGGCGAGGGGGCGTGAAAGCGCGAGCAACGGAGAAACCCTGGTGCTGACTCAGCCCGCAGCTAATCATCCATCCCCGCCCCCACCCCACTCCGCTTCGCTTCGTAGGCCAACCAAAGCTTGATTTGGAGCTAATTTCAATAGTTTCAATTTAGAAGGAAGTGGTGTAGAGTCTATAATGTTCTCGAAAGTAGAAAACGAAATCTCAGGAGCAATTCCATTACACCTGTAGTTTTTAACAGAGCATAACGCTTTTTTCGCGCGCATTGCGCTCAATTTCAGTGCTTCAATAAAATTCTAATTTACAAGGGTCGACAAAGGGAAAAAATCACGTACTGAGAGGAAAAATCTAATGAATTACGAAAAGCGTCCACGTACTCAGAGCCAACGGCCGCAGGTTTCCGTGAAATATGTAAATGTTTCCATCACTCTGTTACGGCAAAGTTGTCATTTTCGTACAACCACATATCATATCTGAACGTCGTCTCTTCCATAAGCATGAATCATTCTATCATCATGATCACTGCACTATATTTTATACAAGAGTTTGGCAAAGGTTATAACAGATATCACCTATCCAGAAGAAAGAAGTTATAAGCGTAAGCCCCTACCCTGCCTACGCTCATAAACAAGTATTGAACACATTATCGTCAATCATATTACTAAAACGCCACTCACAAAAAGTCATGGTTTTAATTAGCGATAATCTTAGATGCGATGTGTTTATTGCGATAATCGCCTGTAAGCCAAAGGCAAATTGCCCAGTCGACCTGAGGATACATTCTGAAACTGGATCACAAATAACCAGTTACGGAGCCCATCCTCATTTGGGTTACGTGTCAGTTCGACTGGCCCCAATGGACCACGCCTTGTGTTGCCATCTCGGCTGTCTGCATCTTTCTCGCTCCGGCCCGTCTGTTGCTCCCCTCTCCGGAAGGGGACTTGGTGGCTTTCGAGGAACGGAGCCACGCGCCCAGGCGGCCAAGAGACGGCAGACCATGACCACGTATCCCGAAAAAATAGGAGTAAACAGGTTTTGTTCGAGGCAGTCCGACCCGAACTCCACAACCCCACATTGTGGTTAAGGCCGCAGTTGCTTGTGTTCCCCCGGACAAGTAAATCGGAACGGATAAATTTCCCATGACTACCGAGCATGCATGGAGTCAATCAGAGATCTCTCCACAAAATGATTCAACACACAAGTGAGGAATAACTGTAAAACCTTTCCAATTTTAAATCGCAACCGATTGCTCAAATGATTGCATTTCCCCCTCCTAAAATAAATGTCGGATTGGATGAATCAAGTGATTTGATGATAGGAGAACCAGGTGCATGTCATACGAGAAACGCAAATCAAAATGCTGTTTTTTGAATGCTTTGGAACGAGGAATGACACCAGAGGATAAATAACACGTAATATGAAAGTGAAAAAAAAAGCTTTTGAGTTTATCTAAGAACTATACCAAAATTCAAAGTTCTTAGAAGACATCCACATTAAATGGGATCACTATTTTTCTTAACATTATTCCCTCTGTTAGAACACATTTAAAAACATTAACTTTTTATTTCGTTTGTAAAAAAAATTCTGAATAAAGTGACGTACACAAACTCTATATTTTACTAATTCCTGAGGTTAAAGGTAGAGAGTAAATCATAAGAAGAACTGACAATCAAATAATGCCAGGAGCATCTTGTGGAAATCGCAAATAGAACGGTCGGTAGCGCAGCCTCGTACATCAGAGCTCACGCGAATTACGCGCAGCCCAGTAGCCGGGCCAGCGCTCAAGGAAGAGAAGGGCGAAAGGCAGCCTGGCCTGTCCATTCGCTCTAAAAGGGAGAATTGGGTTGAGGGAAAGAAAACAATGAACAGGTGTCGTAAACCAACTTAATGGTGTGCTGCCAAGAAAGACCCAAGTTATTCGAGTTAGCCCTCAAAGAGACGAACAATCGACGAGTCACATAAAATGAAAGGCTGAATCGTTTTCTAATAAGTATCTAGAAAGTCTTAACAAAGGGCCGAAGTTTTGACAAAAGCTAAGTAGCTGGTTCACACGAATTCACTGAATAAACCGCCTCCTAAGAAGTCATTGATGTGGGTTCTGTCGATCGATATTTCTGATATTCTTTCTCTAACCCCCTTGCTTCCATTTCCATGAGCAGAGCAAGCGTTGAGATGGTCGTCTCAACCGTGCTGCTCCCCTTGATCTATAGCAGAAACAATGAGTGTTGGAGCAAGATATAGCTTAAAATTCGCAAAATAATATTAATCGATCGTGAAGAGCCGATCTGGATAGCCCAGATTGCTAAGTCAGTAGTGCCGTGGCGATCTTAGATGGAAGAATCGCGGGTTCGAGTCCCGCCACGGACATGGTTGTGTGTGTTTGTGTCTATGTTTGTGATTGTCTCTTCACCATGATGATGATATTGATCATGATCATGATCAATATCATCATCATGATCATGATATTCATCATCATCATCATCATCATCATCTCCTACTTCATCCCTGAGGGCTAACAATCCTGAGATGTAAATAAGGATTCGGCATAAAAGTACTGATCCCCGCAAAAGGTCACGTGCACTTCCCCCGGGAGAATATGACTGGGCTTCCGTTCAAGTGGCACATTCGCGTAGACCTAGGATGGCCAATTGGCGACAAAAAAAAATCGATCGTGAAGAATAAAATTCGCAAATTGCCAACAAAGAAAAAAAGGCAAAATTGTGGAAGCGTCAATGTCTTTTCAAAACACGTATTTTTTAACCATAATGGAAATTAGGTTAGGTGCAATGCTTTTTGTTGTTGTTTTCTTGGCGTTTATGAGAAAGTGCACATGAAACAGGAGAAGGCGTCCCATGTCCGACAGTGAGCGTGCGCCTGTCCATTTGCATGGCGCGCAAGCGAGGGCTGCACTCCTTGCGGGAGGACGAATGACATCGCTGCGCAAGTGAAGGCGCCGCGCCGCGCCGCACCGGGGCCGCTGGCTGGCAGCGCCAAGTGGGTCGCGGGGCGGCGCGGGGTGATGCGGGGCGACGCGGGGAGACGCTGAGCTGGGCGGAGCGAGGCGAGGCGGCGCGTGTGATCTGCAGTGAAGGCGGTGGCGGTGGCGGCAGCGGTAGCTACCGTTGGCGGCGCCTAATGACCAACCGCCTCCCGCTCCGCTGTTGCTACCGTCACTTCCATCTACTGCTTCGGCCAAACCACAGATTCTCAATCCATTCGGGGAGCTGCTACACGTTCTGCGATACCTTACTTTCGCAGCAGGTAGCTGGTTGCTAGGACGGTGTTGGAGGCGACAAAGACGCTGCTCTGTTTTGCCTTAACTCTCGTTCCGACCAGTCCTCCCTTCCGTGCATATGGGCGAATCATTCTTACTAACGCCTGCTGCTCTAGCAGAAGCTAATTCAGCTTTTCCTCCGCCGCCACCGCCAATCTCTTTTTCACGTATCTAGATAGTAGTAGATACGTGCTCGGACCACGAAAATCTCGGACGCCAACAACCGACTGTTTCTGCCGATCTGTGTGGTCACACTAATCGACTGTACCATACATTTGACTTCAAATAATTGCGTATAAGATAAATAGAAATGAAAATAATAAAACTTCTCGCTGAAAGCTATATTTAGCATGATATGTTTGTTTTGATATGAGTAATATATTTTGAAAAGGAACTTTTTGTTGTTGTCGTCGACGTTAATGTTCCCTCTCCCTCCATGGACATGAAGATTTTTTTGAGTAGCAAGGCATTCACTCCGTACTAATCACTAGCAAACAAAGTTCGTACGAGCATTTTCTAATTTTACTTAGCGGATATCGTAATGCGCCATGATTACACAGTGTTCGACCACCTCACAACCCAAAATTATCACTATGGCAGTGACTTTATAAAAAGAAAGCTTTATAACAACCCTTTGCTCACTGAGTAACTGACCATTTATGTAAAACACTCCAAATAACAATGATCAAGTAACAGGTGGAAAATTATATTTAATATCGTAATAATTACTTCATAAATTAAATAACTGATAATATATAAAATTAATAATGATTTAATTAATAATATATAAATGTTATTCATGTACATGTAATTCAGAATTTCATTGTTTTTTGAAAACAATTCATACGTGAAAGCAAACACAATATTCAAATTCAAATACGTTGGAGCATTAGTCATGGCAACTATTTTTTTAACAATAGAATAGTGGCGCAGTAAAATGATTACTTGTTGTGGGTACTTGTTACTTGTAGTACTTGGACATGTTTCTAGAAAGCCGTGAGCATTACAGTTAGGGCGTCCAGGATAATTCTGTAGGCAGTGCTTGTGAGTTCTGGTAAATAAGAAGTCGTGCAAAATTGAAGTGTCTCGGCCAAGCATGCAACAGTGTGCTTACTTCAAACGTACCATTTCCAGGGAGGAAACAGCAAAGAAATTAATGTTTATCATATAGATGCCGGAGGAGGGGGGCGTAGCTACTTAACTTTTATCGAACCATTGCGAGACAGACAGCAGCATTTCAGCAAGCAGGGACTTGCAACATGACATATCAAGGCAAATGTTTCATGACAGCACAGTGAAACCATTGTACTACAAAACCTTTCTGCAGATAATGGTTAGAGAAAATGACCAGATCTTCTCAACAATATCGTTATTTGCTACAACGCCAAGTCGCATTCAACAGAGGATGGACCGAAGTAAGTCCATCGCAGGGAACAATAAGCTCAGAAACACCGCCAAACTCAATGAATCTGCCTCCATGGGATTTTGAAAAGATTTTGATACTGCCACGTGTTATTCCAGTACTGATATGGAAATAATAATTCATTAAATGATTATTGTTTCCAGGCGCGTCAACTGCTATGATTATTTGTCCCCTAAGTGTAATGCATTCTTTTTGAGGTGACGGTGGCCTTCTCCACTGGTTGTTAAAATCCGGTGCTGACCTACACGTCGACTTGCTGTGCTTCTCCAACCAGGTATCTCCCACCAGCGGGGCACTGCCCCAGCCAGGACAAGCTCTCAGCTCCCGGCTGGTCTCCCGGCATGAGTGGTAGTATAGAAGTGCGTGTTAGAGTGTGTGTGGGTGTGTAAGGGGTGAGGATAGGACAAGAAAGAGGAAGGAAAGATCGCGCGCGATCCCTGACATTGTTTGGGTATTTCTCCGGCATTCGCCTGTTGTTGATCGGAGAAACTACGGAAAACTACCGATCAGATCAGCCAGCTGCTTGAATTCACCTCGAGATGCGACTGCATTCTACCTAGATGGAGACATGTGTCAAAAAGCCTGCCACCGTCGGGAGACGAATCCCAGGATCTCCCGGTCAGAGGCGCTACAGGGACATCATTTAATACTTTGAGCTATCTACGCCGGTGAGAAGTGATAAGAAATAAATATTTTCGTACAAGAGATATGTGATGCTAATGTTACAATTTAGTATCCATTAAATACATTAACATCCGTGAGTTGTTCACTCATGTCTGTGCATTTCTCAACTGCAAGTAAATGGAAAATTCGGATAGTTCTGTCAAGGACAAGTAACAGGGCATACGACCAACCGGTCACTTTCACCTTGTAATCTGTCTTTTTGCTCCCGTTGTTCCGAGCAGGCTTCGTTGTTGACATAACATTTTACTGACGTGTACCACAGTTGAAGAAAATGGCGTCCGGGTCTTTCTTTGCACCCATATTTCTTACTTTTCGAAGATGCATTTATGCATTCGCTTATTCATTTCTTAGAATGAACTTCGACGTTCAGAAGTAGCGGTCACTTCCCGCGCGTTAGCATGCCAAAGCAAACCGACAACAAAGAGAAAACGCGGATAAAAACTCGAGTGGTCGTTGGTTTGCATCTCGTCACATGGACTGGCTACGCAGAGTTGCCGTATAGTGGCGTGGGGAGCAGGAGGAAGAGGGAGGGCGAAAGCAAATGGCACGCGCGCGGAGCACTTCAAAGGCCAAGGAGACGCCATCCTCGATCTCGCCCTCGCCCAGCACCTGGACCCGCCCCCTCGCTCACTCTCGCTTTCGGTCTCGCCCTCGCCATCACCCTGACTATCCCCTCGCCTTCAACACCTCCGGGCCCGCCCAATACCTCGACCCAGCCCCTCGTTCCCGGTACGCAGCGGTTAACTCAGCACATCAGGGCATCAAACCACTCCATACGGACCCCCTCGTACAACACATATTATTTTTTTTTCTTTGCTCATGCGCCACATATAAATAATACATATTCACATTCATTTCCGCTTACTAAAAACTACATTTTTTTGTTCTTAAGGCTAAGGAATTACAACACTAATTGAGGAGATCTGAATGTATGACGCATATCACCTCTTGGAGGAAAACCTAAAATTTCCAAAAGGATTAATTGCTTATATACCAGATAGAAGTACTTTTGAACTTTATTCAATTTACCTGAGAGGATTTTTGACCCTTACTTAGGTTTCAGCATTTCTTTACACAATCATTTTACCAAGCGGAATGGGATGAACGGAATGTCCATGGCGGAGGCGGGTGAAGTTGGGAGGTGAAGTCTGGAGCGGGAGCGGGTGAAGTCTGTCTCGCTCCAAGAGGAACCTTCACTCGCCTCGCCCGCCCCGCCCCTCTTCCTCCACCGTCGTCGGGCGCTGCTTGGCAGCGGCGCGCCGCGGCGCCCGCGCTCGGCGACAGGTGAGCAGGAAACGGGGGCGGCGCCATAATGTCACGGCCGAGGAGCGGCGGCGGCGGCAGCGGTGGCGCTAATGAACACGTACGAGCCCGTGCGAAGATCGCGCTGATACAGGGCGCGCATTCTAATGAAGCGGCGCGCCCCTGCCCTCCTGCTGCCGTAAACGGAGGCGTCCTGGAAGAATGGACTCTCTCACTCCTTCCCTGCTACTTTCTTGCACCAAGGATCTTTGCGATGTAGCCTCTATGTGGCTCATGGGTGGCGTACTAACTTCTCATGGTGTGATCCTGAGTTTGATTCCTGGTCGGGACAAAACTTGAGTTGTAGCTTTTCTTTAAAATCATCCCAGTTTCTGTAACTATGTTATGATCCAAATCTTAGGCAGGCGGAGTTTGGTAGCGAAGGTGAAGGGAATACGTGATGTTCGACTTATGACTTTGTTATCCTCCCGTGGGAATTGAACTAGGCCCAGGCATGGGGGGCAGCGTTAGTAAAGCCGGATAATCGAGCTAAAATGTGCAATACATCTTTACGATATGGTCCAAAAAGATAGTGTTCAAGAAAAAAAATCTGATTTTTGGACTGCGTTTTTCTCTTCAACCAACTTTCTTTGTGAAATTTAAGAGTTTGCTACAACAACAACCTGCAGCAGATCCAGGTGTTAGCTACACACGAAGAGACAGATTTCAAGACTCTTAGAAGCTGTACAGCACAAATAGTTAATCTAACTCAATTTCAACATAGAAGTAGAGAGTCTATTTTTTCAACAGCATAGAATAAATATTAAATTGAAAAAACATGCAGCAAATAGAATTCGTTTTCTAACCGCTTGACAACGATTGTGCTAGGAGAAGTAACGGCCCACTATCTGTCCCAAACTCCACAGCTCAAATTTAAATATTATTCGACTTACAATGAAGAGAAGTAAATGCTTTTTTAGACAGTCACTATCAAAAGCGGTCCTTTCACGGCGTGGGTAGCGTGCTAATAATACGATAAAGCACTAGTACTAATAATGAAAGATTCTCAAGTGTTGAGGTAAATCTATGAATGCAACAAAGAAAATATTTTCGCCTGACCGCATCAGCTACTACCGATATTCTTGTTTCTTTCAGTGATTTGTATACTTGAATTAAAATAATAAGAAAGCCAGTAAGGCTGTCTACAAGTATTGTATGCCATACGTGATAAAGTTATTTGATTTTGCTCGTACGATTGCGACACTCCGTCTATCGGTCTGGAATCGCAGCCTTTTCTATTCGCAAAATAAAATGTCCCTTTTACCACTCATATAAATTACTATTTTAGTTCTCTCGCCCATTATTCACGTACCCATTCTTACTATCTAGCCAGGGCAATGTTGACAACATATTACTAGAAGAGAACTTATTTTTTTTCGCTTCAAGTATTTGCATTCATGTCGATCGTATCTCTCATTGTAGATAAGTAGGCTTTAATTCGTCGAGAAATATCGATGTGAATATCATCCTTTAGTCTTTTAAACTTGTGAATCCTCTTTTTAGATTTCCTAGAGTTATTATAGGAAAGCAACCCTGTGGTGAAAAACTGCATTAGAGTTTCACGTTGAAGCTGTGAAAGTTGACCCAAGTCACCTCGCCGGTTTTCTGCCTCCTACACGTTCACTACTTCAAGGTCATCTTGCAGATATCTTTTTCTATTTTTGCACATTTTTGCCTGACAGCAAACCGGTATGACTTCCTGCGCAATAGGACGATCATATCAAGCAATTTAATATTACATTTCTTCTCTTTGACATTACATGTAATTTCGATTAACTTGAAAAGAAGGGAATAGATGATTTTTTTCTTTTTTAATATCTGACCACTTCATCAAACTCAGACTAAAATGAAGTGATGCTATGGCAACGACTTAATTTGTTCCTGGATTAAGTTTTAGTTTACAAAAGAATTAAGAGGCCTCGAGAGACAATTCACTTGACATTTGGATCTGAATAATAAGTAATATTAAAGTGTGATTGTGGAAGTAATAAACACTTGTATTCTTGTTTTTTTGTAGTTTCGCTGATAGATCCAATGAACAACTATTAATTCATTTAGCATAAAATTACTTGGAGGATAAAATATTGTTCAAAAATTATTTTAATTTTCTCATGCTGAGCTAATGTTAGAAATAATATGGACTCCTTCAGAGTGTCGACGTGAGCCGTACGTTTCCTATATTTTTCTCATTTCGGCTAGGCCCTCTCAGTATATTCGCAAAATATTAGATAAGATCATATCTTCTTCAAACACAAAGATTACAAAAAGTTATTATTGCGCCTTGAATTATAATTAGACAGTAAGATCATTTTAAAAGTTAAGAATGAATTTAAATAAAACAAGGAAAACTGTTCATTCACACCATAATACACTTGAAGTTTAAGAAAAAGTTCCTGTTTACCATTTGTCTACAATATAACTAAATTTTTAAAATTTTATACAATTTTTTAGTAGATTTGTATATCAAACACTTATTTCACATCCTACTTCGGACTGTTTCAGAAGTTAACTCCAAGAACGAAGTTGTTTATTTTGTCGTCGTTCTATTCTACATTTCACTGGTTTTGGTAACTTTATATAACTACCAAGTTTCATATTGACGATCGTCAAATATTTCACCTCTAGCACTAACTTTGTTTCGGCAAGTCATTCCAAAACATTTCACTTCATATTCAGAACATACATGAACAACATACATAATTTCTCCTGTAAAGTACGCATTGCCTTTCTTCTTCAAAAACTGAAGAAACTGAAAGTTGTCAACTTCAAAATTATTACTTTTATATTTCATCATAATTTTATCGCCATTTTATTTCCAATTAAAATATGTCTCATTTTACACTTATCCTCATTAATTATCTTGCAATATCATAACTCTTAAAACATCTTGTTAATTTTTCTAACGCCAAAAAACAGATAACAACTCTCTGTTACATACTATGGGGAGAAGTGCATTCTGAGTACCTTTTCTTATATTCTGAATTCTCATCCCCAACCCATATACAACTTAAATTATGAATACAAGTGGAAACGAGTGTTTTTGACAAAACTTAACAAGAAAACATTAGTTCCCATGTAATAAAAACTATTTGCAAAGGAAAAAACTACAGATTTTGGCCATTATCCCTCATTGTGACCTTCGATAAGGAATCGACTTATTGCCGTGGGAACAAGGACATTAATTTGAATAACTATATTACTCACTTAACTCTAGGAAACGTGCACAGATAATTAAACGGTTCCTATTCTTCTGTAATTTACTGAATTTATATATAAACAATTTCCCTATGTCTTGCAACTAATTTGCCGTTTCAATAAATTTATTTAAAGTTCTGAATCTGCGAATCCCATGCGGGAAACGTGATACCTATCATCGATTTTGGGAACTGTATATGTAAATTAGTTCTTCTTTTGCTCACAATTAAATAAAATCATCAAATTTCCAAGTTAATCGTTGCCGCCGCTAGTGCTGGAGAAACTTCATTTATTGAACGTCAAAATATTTACCGAGCGTTCTTGTCGCTTCTCCTAGCTAAAACATAATACATTTCATGGAAAATACAACATTGGCACATACCAAAACACACACACACACACACACACACACACAGGGTTATATATAGTACATGTATACTAGTTTGTTTTTTTTCAAATTTGAGTTTTTGATCAAAGATTTAACTTTTTCCACTGCTGCAGAATCAACAATCAATCTGCAGAACAACTTTGAAATAACATCTTTTATTTGATCAAAATAGTTGGAATAATACTGAGCTGCCTTCAACCAAGTAACCCACCTTGTGATGACTGGTTGGCGAGGAATAGGTAGGTTGGGGTAATTCGTCTTAAAAATATCTACACGACTTAGAGCCTTCACGAATACTTTCTTGACAGTTGATATCAACTGATCACTATCTGGGAATTGAAATCTCACAGTTTCTGCAACACGATGAAAAGCGTGAACAAGGAAAATTAGATGAAGTTTAGGATAAAAAGCTTTTATCGCAGCCCTTGTTTTTAACATATAAGGAACACCATCAGACAGAAGTAGTAGAACCTTGTCATGCTGAACTTCACTCGGCCAAAGAACACTCATTAATTTAATTGAAATACCTCGCAATGGTCCTATGTTTATGCATTCTTGAATTTTATCTAATGTTTCATGGAAGATAATATTCAAGTGAAATTTTCTGAAGTTAGTTTCGTGAGGAACAGTTTTACCCGTATCAAAAAATAAATAAATATATTAATTAATTAAAAAAACTGACGGAACTGTATCTGTCGGGCTTCTTCTCGCGGATGAGAGGTGAATATGCAACTCAAATATGCGAATGTAGCCCAATTATGCAAAAATATTCAATTATGGTGATATATGCAAAAATATGTGACCGAAATTTCTTAAATTGATTCTAAATGAACGTATACAATTTGTTGGAACGGGATGTTTTTGTTAGCTGAAAAAAATACGCAAATGCATATAAATAACAGCGTTGCACATTACATTACATTTGTCAACCAAAATGACTTCCCTCTCCGATCCGTCACGTATCAAGTCTAGTAACACTCTGACTTCGCGTTTCATTGTCCTGCTGAGTTCCATTAACATTTGCGGTCTCTCCTTCCTTATTTACTTGCTATAGATACAATTGCCTTTTCCCCCCTTAAATTTCACTCACACTCGATCATGTTCCCTTATTAAATTACATATTTTCTGCTTATTTTGTTTACGTTTTAAGGTCTCTTTAAGCCCGTTTAGTTTATTTGACATCTTGTAGTGTTAAATTGTTTTACGAAAAATATTTTTATTTTTTTAATTTTCATTTAAAAACCTAATGTGCTCCTAAATATTTGTCACCCCAAGATCTTTTTTCTCTATTTACTTCGGTATGTTTGGTGTTTTCACAGTTTCTCAGATCCGGCGTAAAAAGCAAATAAACACTGTTCTCCCCAATTCTGTCATTTGTTGTAGGTAAATATGTCGCCTGCTGGTTTATTAAAATGTATTAAATTAATTTTCTTTGACGAGTCCGTCTGGATCTTCACAATAATGAAGTTACTTTCATGTCCAGAAGCAAAACGAAGGGGCCACCTCAGCGATTGCTCAAAGGATCAGGAAAATTGGACAAAAAACTTCATCGAAAAGGGTGTCCTTGACCCAGAAAGTGAAGTACAATACTTTTGGCAGATTTAGTCTTTTAAAATAATAAGTCCTTCAGGTCACTAATATTAATAATAATAATAATAATAATAATAATAATAATAATAATAATAATAATAATAATAATAATAATAATAATAATAATAATAATAATAATAATAATAATAAACTTCAGCCGATCCGGTGGCCGCGATCGCTAAGGCAGTAGTGCCGTAGCGATCTCGGACCGAAGGATCGCGGGTTGAGTCCCGCCTCGGGCATGGTTGTGTATTTGTGATTGTCCCTTCACCAATCATCATCCTTTCATCTCTTAATTCTCACTTCAAGGCGTAACAACCTTGTTGTAATCCAAGGATACAGCTGAAAAGCTGATCCTGGAAGAATTACACATGTTAATCGTGTAGCGTGGTCAGTAATGGCCTATACGACAATAATAATAATAATAATAATAATAATAATAATAATAATAATAATAATAATAATAATAATAAACTTCAAAATAACTCTTTCTTCATACCGTCTTAGAGGTATTATAGGACACATCACTTTCTCCCACTTACATATTACTGTGGTAAACACTACCAGTTTTCAGGCGCATTCAAATAGTACAGCAAAACATTTGAGATAAAAACAACTTCGTTTTATTTTACTGATTGGATTTTTATTACTTTAAAACTACACTTCTTTTATACTTTTTTACACTGTCGTTTTCACTACTGCTATTACATCAACATTTCCTGCAACAACAAAAAAAGTTTTTTCTTATCCCTCGCAAAATTGACGACACGAGACAGCACTCCATCGACGAGGTGCACGGATCAAAATCTAAGGAGAACCCAACATTGGTCAGAGGAACTAATAAACAGTCTGCACATGTATATTACGTAAAACTGTACAAGCTCACTAGATGATAACTAGTTCAGAAAAAGGCGCGTTATTAGTTATGTTACAAATCAAAACTGGCTATTTACAGAGAAACATTCAGAATATTACAATCAACGTGATCAGTCAAAAGCGTTCAGTTTCACGAGTCGCAGACGCCCAGCCGCTTCGTCGCGCCGTTTTGCAATCGTCAAGCGCCGCGCCGCGCCGACCTCCAGAAACCGAAATGAGTGAAAGTGCGCGTGCTTTGGGCGGGCGGCGGCTGGGCGCGAGCGAGCGGGCGAGAGAGGTCGCAGGTCGAGCAGGCGACACAGCGGACTCTTTAGGCGCCCAATACGCAGGGTCAGGGCAGGGGAGAGCCACGGACAAGCGGGTTCGCTTCTCACTGCATACACGGTCCGTCTTTCGGTCCCCCTTCATCTCGTTACCATTTTATATTAATATCATTCCCGACACTGATGTCCGAACAGAGAATCATAATACACGACAACAGCTACAAGTACCGTATTGAACCACACCCTCGACCGTAAACTATGTTCATTGTAGTAGTCAAAAACCACGTTTCGATAAACAATACTTAAAAGTATATGCAATCCTTATTGTTAGAAAGACAGTATGTTCACGGCAGCAAACATACATGTAGACGCTCCGTGAAAAACTCTCTATTTTAAAATTAATATCACTGAATAATTAACTGATGTTCTATTTTTAAAAGTCAGTAAAACATTATCATCCAAGGAGGGTAGAGAGATAACACGATTATAGCAAACACATTACAAAGACTTATAAGGACATAGTAAACAACAAATACTTTTCCCGTTTAATATCAAGGTGTCATATACTATAAGTACTCCATGCATCAGCTATTATGTAAGCATCCTTGACCAATGGTTTGTGAGAACATGAAAAATATATAAAAATGGGGGACAATCAGAACCAGCAGCTTAATAATAGAAAATTAGAATACAGTAGAAAGGAAATATAAATTAAAAGGAACACCAAATTGAACTACCTTAATGCAAAGAGAAATTTACGTGAGAAATTGAACGGTAAAATGTGACGTCATCAAAACTCCACGAAATTTTTGGAGTTTTTAAAATGTACAATTTAATAAAACGGAGAATATTCTAATTATATCAGGTTATTCTGGCCTGTAGGTGCGAGAGTGGACTGGCACTCCGACTCCAAAAACTAGGGGCTCCCACCCCTCCTTTCACGCCTTCGTCTTGTCACCAGACTGCTAAACCATGCTAACTGGTCTCCTTACGAAACTTGATCCAATGAGCCAAGGCGTTCGAGGTTCGTAATCTAGCAACCAATTTGGTAAACCAAGCTAATCCAACCTCCCTTCACCACTAACAATACTCTTTCTGGAATCGAACTGTGGTAGGCACCGGACATCTCGGTACGTGGATTCGGCTCCGAAATGCTTCATACTAGTTAAAATGAACCGAAGGGGAAAGAAAAACGCGCGTCAACAGTCGCGCGCACTAGGCAAGCTTACTCACAGAACTGTTTCAATCACGTTACAAAAGATTAGTCTAACTGATCAAGTTTTGCAATAAGTAAAGGCAATATTGTTCAAAAGACAGTATTGTTCCTCAGAGTAATTCTCATTAGAAAGGCGAGATAAAACAGGTTTCTTTAATCTGAAGATATATTGTAGCGATCCGCAATCTTCATTTATATAAGACTGCACAGAAAGAAAATAGAATATAATGAAAGTAAAAATAGATAAAAATATAATAAGTAAAAAGGAAAAAATAGAAGAAATCTAAAAAAAGGAAAGGGTGTCTTTTCAGAGCGCATCAATGAGTATGCCTTCCTTAGCGCCGCAGGCTCGAGAGGCGTGAGGGGGCAAGCCAGCGGGAGCGATGACATGTTGCACTGCTGCATGCCCCGAAACAGGAAAAGTAGCTCATGAGCTTTCAAACGACATATAGTGTTCTTTAAAGTCTAATAACTTCCAAACTCACTTGATGTTTCCTCAAATATGTTCAATGAAGCCTAACAGTGAATACATAAATCATACTAAGCTGATTGGCTCACATGTGGGTCGTTAACAGTGATTTAGCCGATCTTAGTGAGGTAGTTAAATTGCTCGAAGAAAGGTTTCGAATATAGAGATTTCAAGGTTTAATCTTATCTAAATTAAAAGTACTTTGAATAAAAATTTACGGAGCCATGGACATTTGAAAAGTGTGTTTTATGGTTTTAAAGTAAAATTGGCCTTATTCGGACTAATATGGCACACATCAAATAAGTATAAGTAATAGTATAAGTAAGTGGCGATAAATGATGTGTTTATATGATGATGTGATATCCCTAAACTCATTTTAAAAACTGTTTTATTTGTACTGATGTTCTTGCATCGAAAACTATTTTTTTGCTGGTCCATTGAATTCTATTTTGCACAGCCAAACACCAATTCTTGACTACTGGTATAATATATTAAGACTTAATACACTTAATGTCTACTGCATTTTTCTAATATATAAAAATGATAACAAGGAAGGAGAACTTAGGAACAAGATTTTTACCTCCAGGAAGGTAGAGTGCACAACGTACTCAATGTTACAAGACGTTTGCGAATATTACAATCAAAACGTCATATCACATCACAGTTCTTAAATATACCATTTCTTTATATCGTATTTTGTTATTATTGCAAATACAATCAAATGACACCTGTAGAATCAATACGCATTATCTATTTAAAAATAAAATATTTGTTTAGTTCATGCACTCCACTTTCATGAGTTATCAACAAAATAAGATTTTTTTTTTCTTTTACCTTCTGCATTTAAAAATTGCTTTCTTTATTCTCGCACCTGGTAGTCGCGCAACTTACTGGAGGTCTTACTGGTCTAGATAGATGTTTTGGAAACTAGACATGTGTATCCTCATACTTCCAACGCCCATCAGTCACCGAAAGGAATTATTTTAGTCCCTTACCTTATCGCAAGTATCCAACTGATGGGATGGTAGATTCTGAGTCAGTCGGTGTCATACGGAACTGTATCAACAGTGCGCGTGAAGTTCGTGTCTTGTTTGCATGTGCCTCAAGTACATTAATACATTGCAGTTCTGAGGGTTTTATGAAGTGAATTCGCCATGATGTGTTGAATTGAATCAGTTCGATAAAATGCAAATCGTCAATTTACGTCGGATGTGTACAAATCAACCCGATGACGACGGTTACGTTTGTGGAATATTTACATCCAAACTTCAAAGGAAAATAATATATGAAATTACAAAACTTGTGTGTTCTTTATACTTTGGCTGTCGTGTTTGGGATCAGGACAAACCATGGGCTTCTCACCAGTGTTGTGCCACCAAGTCAACGAACTATAGGTTGTGGTTGTATGGAAAACTCAAGTCATTGTCATTCGCTCAATCGATGTAGAGGAGAATTCGAACAAATTATTTTAATGATTGAATGTTATTGCACGAATATGCGTATTCCATTTTTTAACTTGTTTTTGCCTCCTATGAAACATGCTCTTAAAATTAGTAGTAATATAACCGGAGTGACAATGCGGAAATTAGTATATGATTTTGTGTATTTCAAATAATAAATATGTCATATTTTTTAACCTTGCGCGATAGAAACTTTTTATAATGATTTTTAAAAATCAGCGGGATCATTTCTTTTGAAATCACTTACTTCCATTCTGGAGGTATGAATTTGTTTTGTTCCCTAGAATAATTACTCATACAAAAGTACCTGCCCCATGTCTAGCTCTATTTCTCTTATGAATGTTAACTGAAAATTTCTGGAAATTAATGGAAATTATTGAAAATTCGTATTATTTAGCCTGATAAAATTTATAAGTTTCGATAGAGCCTGCCCTACGGGAGTTCAGGATGTGAATTACTTGTAAGGATTCTCGAGAATACTCTAATTTCAAATTATCTCCCTAAATAATAATAATAAGCACCTCTTTTTCATTAATATTCGTAATTATGCAACATTAATATTCATCACAAATTATACGCGTGAGATTCCTTACTCTCAAAGCTATTATACTCAAATCAAGACTTCCTCTGCTCTGCGCCAACCATGAAACCTTATCTCATAAAATAAAAAGCATTAATGAAAGTTGGATTTCATTCATACTTATAACACATTTACTATTATTCATTCATCCCCTGTTATATAATGTATAGCCATTTTTTATACTAATTTATTTTCATTCTTTAATAACATGTTATTTTTTTCGACAAAACTTCGTCTTTCTACAAATTTAGAATAATGTCATCATACTTTCTTAGTTATTGGTCTCCCCTCTTGACCGACAAAAAATTGGTTACCCCATTACCCATAGATCCATCACGATCAGCAAAACACCGGTATCGCAACCTCTGCCCTCCTCGTTCCATGCACAACTTTCCGAGTTTCAACTTCGCAACCGACAATAAATTAATAAATTCAGTTCACACAAATTACTTTTGATAACTCTAAATCATAATTTAGTAACTTCGCGCACCAACGCCCTAGTATGTTCGTTCGTCACAAGTGTTCCTACAATTCTCCCCGTTCACCACTACGAAGTTCGCCTTCAAGTATCGACTCTCCGGCCCAGAAGATTCACAGAAGTGTTTCCTGTCCCTCTGTCGGTGCGAGTACATTCACTTGTCCTCTCCTCTTAGCATTTCCATTGGCTTCTTATTTAGCATTAATATATTCTTGCTGTTCAACTACTAATTTTATTTTGAGAATTATACATCTTACACGGAAATCACTCACCGCGAGTCCCATCTTTGCTAAAATGTATGTCATTATTTTATTACTATCATAATTGCCTCGACACGTTTCTTTATTTATTTCATTGATAACTAATTTCTCTGTCCAATCCATTCTTTTTTCATTCTCGTTGTAAAATGAAATATTTTACATATTTTTCAGCTTCATTAATAGTTATAAATTATTCATCTCTTTGTACACGATATACTTCGTATGGTATATTTTACATCTGTCGCTTGGCCTTCTTTCTTGATGCAATGCTATATTTATCATCAGATCAAGAAAGAAGACGAAGCGACAATTGTAAAATGTTCCACTCCAAGACTGTCAACAGATTTTAAATAAAACTAGGAATTATTTGGCGAGTGTTTATTCAATAAATTTGTTTCGATGAAAATCCATGGTTCTGAGTAAAATGAAATTTTTTTTTATTCTTTCTTCCCCACTCCATTCCATATATAGTTAAGTGTCATTTAGGGCAGTTACTCTAGAGGACAAGGTCAGAAAACTAGGTTAGAAGTAACAGACTATCATACTTGACAAATTAAATCCAATAATTTCTGCAATAACAACTCGGATTAGACAGCTGGCGTTTCGCAGATGAATACACTTAACACAAGTGCAAAACAGTAACTAAAACTTGCCACAAATAATTATCTACATTCAACGCATGGTTTTTGCACATCACTTACATCTAATATGAACAATATTCCCCTAGGCTAAATTTAGTAAATATTGTTTTTGTTTGCTCAGAATTCTCACTTCGATATTATTTCTGTAACACACACAGTAATGGCTCTACACGCAAGAAGTCTAGAAATATGATTTAGTCCAGTTATTTCGTCAACCGCACCCACGTCACATTTGCAGTGAGCATTCCCCAACCGCGGAGTCTGAATCCCGCACTGGGGCGTAAAACCCGTGATGCTGCGCGGCCACCGGCCCCTCGCTGGTTACGCAACACTCACAACCAACTTGCGTTATTCCAAAAGGTTGCGTTGCCCCTGCCCCGGCGCGAGGCGCAGCGTCAAGCTACGGTTGCCCACACACCTTTCTGACAAACAGCAATATTTTTCTACCCGTAATGGTACTTTCTGTAAGATGAGAGGATACGTCGTTAGTAGCTCTGGAAACTTGCTTTCTAACATGTCGAAACACATCAGTTCTGGACTGTAAATTAAAAGAGAAAAGTTTGTCGGGAACATTGATTAATTACCTCCGGAAGGAATGTCAATATCAATTTTGTAAAGTAAGTATTTATTGATAAATTCCCAAGTCCGAGAGATACTTAGTATGACTTTTTGTGAATAAGTACATTAATAAATTAAAATAAAACTATTAAAACCACAAATAAAAACAGTTATAATGTAATTCATTTACAAGCAAATGTAGAAATGACTTCATCACTGCCCCCTGGAATGATTTTCGTGAAAGATAATGGAAGACATCCAGTATAAATTTAATGAATTCTTCAAAGTTTCGTTTCTATTATTTCTTCATAGTTTCATTTATATTATTTCTTCTAAAGAACGAGTGATGCTTCAGAAGAGCTCAAACTTTCTCGCACTAGTTAGTTCCCTTATCTCTTTAGTCTCTACTAGCTTTTCAATGGAACCACTCCCTTTTCCCAGCTGCCATTTCTTAGCGCAAAAAATATATTTTTACACATTTTCTCATTACTTGCCCCCCTAGGAGTAGAATTGAAACATATTTTTAAGAATATTAGAAGAGTACAACCTGATTCAATACACAAATTTTCATCTAAACATTTGGACTTACGCTTAGTGTTTTTGAATTTTCAGTTCATTTAAAAAAACTGAGTTTTTGAGAAACTTAAACAAAAATAATTTGACGTATTTGTTCTTACAAACCCAACAAGTTATAAGAAACCCTGTAAAATAAATATTAGCATTGTGAGAGATATTCCAAAACGATCTCGTTTGTATAACTTGTAAAAAGCAAAGCATACATCAAAATTTCAAAGATGTCGTATTATTCAGTGCATTTAGAAAAATGTACACAAAAGGTTTGAAGAAAAATTTGGAGTTCTTTCTTAGGAAATTCTGTTTTTAAAAATGCCCGAATTTCACTCAATATAGCGTGAAAACGACTAATTTTTTCACGAAAATATGTACACGTTTTTATTCCAAGAACTAATTGTCGAGAACAAATTTCAAGAAAAAATAATCATCTTCAATAATATAGTTTTACAAGAGGGTCCAAAAAATTCTAAATTCGAAAATATTCAGACTTATGCTATATTTACAAATGTATTTCACTTTCTTCTTACAAGAAATTTGAATAAAAAATTGGAACAATTTTTTAGAAACGTTTGAAATTCTCCCCATGCCAATTACAGGGGCTTCATGTACAGTACGCCTAAAATTCAAAGAATTATTTACAAATTCGCAGGGTTAGAATCGATCCAGATCAATTGGACATAAATAGTTTTGGAAAAAATTCTACGAATACTTTAGGCCCTAGTATCAGTCGTGTCATGGTCTCCGAGCTGTGAGGGCGTATTACTTAAGCGCTCCGAGGGTCACCGCAGGTAGTTGTCAGTGAGCGGCGCAGCAGGTAGTTTTGTTCAGCAGTACGATCGTAAGTGAAGAGCGCCGCACACATCGCCAGTGTCTGCTTGGTATAAGCTAAGTATAACCACGATATTCGCTAATTTTATAATATATTGTTAATACTTTTAGTTTTTTCCTAAAAGTAATTTTCATAAAAATAAGTACGTTTTACCTCTAATTTTTCAACATCATGGCCACACGCAACGCTAAAGCGAATGACGCTGTATCTACTTCGCTTATTGAAAGCATCCTGACATCGGATGTTTTCATAAGCAAAATTGCCCAGGTTGTTTCGGAAGCAGTGGAAAAGAAATTGGAGGTGTTAGTTTCTCGTTACGAAGAGAAACTATTAGAGAAAACTAAGGAGATCGATGATCTCAAACTTCAACTGGAGGAGCGGACTGACGAGCTTGAGCAGTACCAGCGGCGAAACTCCCTAAGGATCTTTGGGGAACCCGAGCGTGATGGCGAGGACACCGACTGCATTGCAATCAATGTTGCCAAAAAGATAGGTGTCCAATTAGACCTAAGCGATATTGATCGCAGTCATCGAGTTGGCCGGAAAACGAATGGTGGTACTCGACCTATAATTGTAAAATTCATCAGTTATAGGAAGCGCCGGGAAATGTTTTCATCCAAAAGAAATCTGAAGAAAACGGGTATCACAATTCGGGAGGACCTGACGAGGATGCGGCTGGAAGTGTTAAAAAAGGCTGTGGAACGTTTCGGCCAACAGAATGTTTGGACAACAGATGGTGTCGTCATCGTAAAGGTGAGAAATTCCAAAGTTCGCGTCAGAACTATAGCAGAACTGGATAGTATACATTTTTTTTTTCAATTCTGCTAATTTACAATCTGTTCACTTGGAACAATTAGTAAATGGTATACATGATATAAGTTGCTATGAAGAGAATCTAAAGGGTAAGTCTAGAATATGTTCACGTTTTAGCCTATACACATGTTCACTATTGTCCAACATGTTCACTGAGTGTTGATTCGGGTGGCATTCCAGTCTCTTCTGATGCCTCTTGCTTCTCTCCGAGATAGTCTCTGTCATTGTTGAGATGTTCAAATCTTTGTACAAATTATTGTATACATAACTAGGAGCAAAGACTATGTACTATTTTTCGTTCTTAAAACAAAAATATTTTTTAATTATATTTTTTTATTTTTTTTCGTCTTTTGCTAATTTTTATAGTGCTATTGAATTACTATTACTGTTATTAATATTATCATAATATTTGCTATTAACACTTTTACTTACAATTTATTATTACTAATATTAGAATTATATTATTTTATATTACAACATTTTAATTATATTATTTGTTTCACTAGTGTGCTTATTCTTATAATTATAGTTAACTATTATCCTAGAATATTTATTAGTTATAAGAAATTTATAATAATTAGACTAATTCTAAGTAGTTAGTTCCCCACGTGTAATTGTAAGCAACTTAATTAACTCCAATTCCTTTCTGCTTATTGCTTTTGATTTTTTTCCAACGCGGATATCTTCATAAATGTGGCAACGAAGCTTAACACCGTCTTTTCCTCAGTACACGCGTTCCAGGAATTCTGTACCTGTGTTTAGTGCTAATCCGGAAGTGGAGAGGATACTGGCTCACCCCAGCCCCGTGGAAAGTCCCATACCCGCTCGAAGTAGCCCTGCAACCCTCCAGGATTTACAAATTTCTTTGTCTCAGTTCCCTCGTGGCTTGTCTGTTTTCCACGTAAATGCCCAATCACTTAAGCAGCATTACTCCGAAATTTCAAATATTATAACTGAAACGAAACCAGACCTGTTATTAATAAGCGAAACATGGCTAAAATCTACAATAAAATCAGGACTCGTATCGGTATCTAATTATAAACTCCTTCGGAATGATAGGTCGATAATTAAAAGCAATTTAAAAGAAAAGACGGGTGGAGGGGTCGCATTGTTTGTTCGCAATGACATTAAGATTAAAGTAGTCGCTCACTCCACATCCTCTTCACCTGGCATGGAATATATGTTTGCAGAAATCCAAATTGGAATGAAACATTTACTTGTTGCTGTTGTTTACTGGCCCCCGAAAACGGGAGTTTTATCCGAATTAGAGATTCCCCTTTCGCAGTTCGCAAGTAAATATCAGGATATCATAATCATGGGTGATTTCAATTGCGATCTGAAGGTACCGCTCACAAACTCGGCCGAAAAGTTTATAGATACTTTTAATTCATACAATTTACAAATATAAGAATTTGGCCCGACTCACTTAGCATTAGGAGCTGAAACATGGATAGATCACGCGATTGTGTCAGACACTTCGAAAGTATTAATGTACGGTCAGATATCTATTTCGGGAGTATCAAAGCATGATTTGCTATTTATGGTGTACTCTATAAAATGTCCTAAATATAAGCAAAAAATTATCCGCTACCGTGACTACAAAAATATTAATTCCGAGGCTATGTTCGACGACAGTGCCAAAGCTCCTTGGCATGACGTTTATAGTCAAACATCTCTTAATAGTAAAGTAGAAGTCTTCAACGAAATTATTTCTAACCTTTCCGATAAACATGCACCATGGAAAACGCGACGTGTGACACGTCCCGCGGCCCCATGGCTTGCAAATACATTAAAGCAATTCATGCAGGAACGCGACTCAGCTTACCATCGCTTCAAGTGTAATAAAACCTCTGAAAATGAAAGAGTACAAAAAGTTACGAAATTCCGTAAAACAAAAAATTAGAAACGCAAAAATTCGATATTATCATGATGTCTTTAAAGTAAATACAAACACAAAAGACGTTTGGAACAAACTGAGAGACCTCGGAATCACGAAAGCAAATTCTTCTGAAATTTCTATCGATATGCCCTTGAATGATATTAATGACTTCTTTGTAAATGTTTCAAAACCAATACCACCTTCTGTCAAGCGTAATACATTACAGAGACTTTCAAGCAACTCACCTGCTATCAGGGATAAATTTTATTTCCATAACGTTGATCATCAAGAAGTTACTAAAATTGTTCTTTCACTAAAATCAAATGCAAATGGCTCCGATGGTATCACAGCCAAACAATTGAAATTTGTTTTACCATTTGCCCTTCCGGCACTCACGCATTTAATTAATTTCTCATTAACAACGGGAACCTTTCCTCAAGCGTGGAAGCTTGCACATGTTCGCCCCCTGCCAAAATCTGAACTGACCTCGGCGTCTTGCAATTATCGCCCAATTACCATATTGCCGACAGTGTCTAAAGTTCTGGAAAAAATTGTTCGAAAACAGATTGTAAAACACGTATCCGACACAGATCTGCTCGATAACTTTCAATCCGGCTTTAGAGAAGGTAGAAGCACACAAACCGCTTTATTGAAAGTAACTGAAGACATACGAAAAGCGCTAGATGATGGCCTCGTAACTGTATTAACTCTTTTAGATTTTAGTAAAGCATTCGACTCTGTAGATTACGACATCCTAATAGCGAAGTGCAAAAATCTAAGTTTTTCTGATTCCACCATCTCTTGGATTGCAAGCTATCTCTACAATAGGCAACAAATTGTAGTAGTTGACGATCTGCACTCCAATCCAAAACCTCTCCACCGAGCAGTACCTCAGGGATCCGTGTTAGGGCCACTGTTCTTCTTAATTTACATGAATGACCTATCAAACGAACTTACGGAATGTAGTCATCATATGTACGCGGATGACCTGCAAATTTATATCTCCGGGAAACCATCACAGGTAGAAATGCTAATAAATAAATTAAATAATGAACTCTCATCTGTAGTCAAATGGTCAATGAGAAACGGACTCAATTTAAATCCTACAAAATCACAAACCATCATAATTGGCTCTTCTCAAATGCATAAGAAACTTGAAGGTTCATATGTTCCTGATGTGCTTATAGACAATGTTGTAGTACCTCGTCATACACAAGTCAAAAACTTCGGCTTAATTCTTGATGATCACCTAAGTTGGGAATATCAGATCCGAAATGTCTGTCGGAAAGTTTATGCTTCTTTGCAATCCCTTAGATATATCGATAAATGTCTCCCTACTAATACGAAGGAAATGTTGGTAAAAACCCTGCTGTGTCCTCATTTCGACTATGGGGATATTGTGTATAACAATTTAAAAGATTCACTCGCTCAAACTCTACAGAGGGCTCAAAAGTCCTGTATTCGTTTCATTTATAACATAAAAAAATACGATCACATCTCTGGAGTTTATAAACAGCACAAAATATTAACACTAAAGGATAGGCGCTTGTATCACAGCCTTTGTCTTTTATTTAAGATGCTAAAAATGGGTTCCCCGACATACTTAACAAATTATTTTGTACACCTTAAATCATCTAGATTTCAAAAATCCCAGTTACTCTGCATTCCAAAAAGCAAAACCAGCTACTACAATAAATCGTTTGCAATTACTGTAGCCCGCGAATGGAATAAATTGCCTCCCAATATTAAAAACTCCTCTTCATTAACATCTTTTAAGAAGCACCTGCATGACTTTTTTACAAAGTAAAATACACCATTTTGCTATTTAAATCACTGTAGATTACGGGTCAAATAAAAACTATTTCTTACGAGTGTTAAGATTAATATGTTTTAGAAATAACATTAATGTTTCTTTTGTAAATGTTACTTTCTTGCGACCTGTTTGATACTGCCGGAACTGTACTTTCATCCGTAGGAGCAGAGGCGGTTTTAAACAAGAAAACCACCCTTTGCAGCATGGACCGCAGCTGAGGATACCATCCCAAAGACCCGTTACTTCATGTTAGCTTAGTTTCCATTGTATTAGGACACAGTCTGCCTGGTGGGTTTTCCCCGACTAGCGGGTTTTCCTCCAGGATCGAGCGACGTGTGATGGTGTCTTTCTGTATTAATAGATCACAGTCGCTCGGGGTGAATACCAGGCTGCCGCGTAGCGCGCAGATATTTAAAGCACATAATCTTATTTAATTCAAATTGTATTTTCAATCTCAGACTTGATTTTAAAATTATTTCAAAATTATTATTGTAACATTTTATCCATTTAACCTCTGATGTTGTCTATTTATAAGTTGCTTTAAATGACGTTTGCTTTCCACTAACTACTTACAACTTGTAGATTATATTACATTTAAATTTTTAGATAACATTACTTTTTAGTAATTTTACTATTTAATACATTACTCTGTATATTTGTGACATGTGGTCAGGCGGAAGAGCGGGCCTGATGGCCCGAGCCTCGCCATATTAATAAAGGCATATTATATATTGTTCACATACGGAGAGACGAGCAACATGCGAACAGATGGATGGACTGACGGATGGACGGACGGACGGAGAGACCGACGGACAAAAAACACTTTTTCGGTATCAGGGGACTCTAAAACGTGTATCTCAAATTCGATTTTCCACAGCATTACATAACTTTCACTATTCCAATTACATTATTCCGTTTATACATACGTATACTAGAAAGTAAAACTCTACTTGGTAATTAGAAGAATCGTATTAAAAAATATTAGACTAAATAAAAACTATTACTATTAACATTATAGGTAATTATAATTTATTTACATTTAGAACAGCCCCTAAATGCAGGATTTCGCACCTCCTTTTGCCAACTTTGTTTTCTCGGGGGGTAACATTTCAATGCTGTTGTGGAATTCTCAATTATTTAAGAAGTTTGTAATCTTGGATATTTTTGAATCGCTTAAGATACAATTGTAGATCGAAAATGTAGACATCAATCTAAACCCTTCAAATTACTTTAATGCTTGGACTGCTTGTTTTTGCAGAATATTGTGAAATCATATGCAAATGAGTGTGCAATCATAGTATAAACGTATTTGAATACTGAAAGGAAAACAAAAGCTCATAGCATAAATTATGTTCATGCCAAAATTCAGAAATGTTTTGCTCATAGCTGGGATTGGAAACTAGGGAAACTTTTGCCTTTGAGCCCCTTGCTACTTAGGGTAACCGATATCAATCCTTGGGAAATGATATTATGAACACAATAATTATTACTGTGTTATTATCTTGAACACCTGGGAATACTTTCAAAACTGAATAAACTTATTGAAAGACGTTTGCCAAATACTGTCAGCTTCCTCTGTCCGAGCTCAAGTCCTTTCAACCTGAAAAATCCTTCCACGAAATGCTGCTTGAATGGCCAAGTAATCTGCTAATGTAAAATCAAGAGTGACCTTCGCAAGAATAAATGTCTAAATATTAATTTTAGGATAATGGGAGCCGGCCGCAGGGGTATGGCAGTTGGGGTTTCCTAAACTCAAGTTCACAAGTTCAAACCCAATTGGGTATGGTGGATTTTCGAAGAATAAAAAATCCTCAGTAGGCGATGCCACGCTCGTGACATGTAAAACAACGCTCACTAAATGCGCGCAGAAAATCTTTGCAGAATTACCATCTCAAGCAAATCTCGTACTCATACGTCGAGAGAGCGTCATAAGTAATGGATGACCGAGACAGTTGTTGTATCTGTATCCTATCCGCGAACACAGGAGCAAAAAAGTACAGGTGATACCAACAAATGATGTGAAACTCGAAAGTGTCCAATAATTTACGCACATCGGGACCATGAACATGAATCCAAATCTCGGTCATTAGAAACAATACAACAAGAGAAACGGGAGCTCTAGCGTGGCATGCAATGAAGTTCCAGAAAAGGCGAGAGGATAGCTTAGCGAAGGGGTGATGAAGGAGAGAAGGATAGATGAGGGGTGGGAGAATAGAAGAGGCGACAGGCCAGGGATGTTGCCGAGCCTGGACACGGCTCTTCTCACTATCAATATAAACAACAACAAACAGCGGAGAACAAGATGTCCATGAAAACGCCCACCATCAATTGGCGCATGTGAACGAATACTGATTTCATGATGGTTAATAAGCAACTATAAAAACATAAATAAACTTTAAATAAATACAGTAACCAACTCAACGAAAAAAATACCAAGGGGAATGTAATGAATTACTGTTCAATACGTAAAAGAAAATTCAGATAAGAAGAACCTTTATAATATTTATACATTTACTCAATGGTCTATTCACTAATTCAAGATACATTTCACTGCTTGTGCATTTGCAATTCTCCAGAATGTTGCAATCTACAAGGTATATAAAATTAATGGGCTGAACCTTTCATACAGGTACAACAAATCTTTAAACGTGTACAAAACAACAAGAATGCAACTCAACTGTGTAAATTTACTTTCAAAATGTTGAAATGAGTTAAAAAGAAAGCAACTTCCCTCCGTAAAACTATTCTCATCCGTTCGAGTGAGGAAAGTCGGGGGTGCAAGTAAGCGAGCAAATGCTTCCTCCGGCTACGGGTCACTGGGATGAGGCGACGTGTGAAACAGGGCCTAGAACCCGCGGCGCTGGCCGCTGGGCAATAGGTAATGGGCAAAGAGCGCTGAGCACTGGGCAATGGGCGATGGGCGCAGAGTGCTGGGCGAAGGGCGGGGGGCAGTGTTAACGGGGGGGGGGCAGTGGCACGTGACGCGGGAGGTAGGGGGCGGAACCCCGGGCGCTGGCGCCGGTGAAAGGCGGGCGATTGATTTCGACACGAGCGCAACGCCCGACCAGGCCCCCACAACCCCGCACAGTCCCTCACTGCCCCGTCCCGCACAGCACAGCACCTGCTTCACGCTCCAATCCCATCCTCCTCGTTAAAGCTACCCAAGACCCACGCATGAAATCTCAAAAAGTGGAGAATTAAAACGCATTCAGATGCGTTGTTGTTACGGGATCCGAAGCATGTCATGAGATAAATTTGTTAGTAACAAGTTTCCTCCAAAACATGGGATCTGAAGACCGCCTGTATTGCCAGCAAATTGCATTCATAAAACGTTTACCAAAATTGTAACAAGCTCTGATATTTGTTGATCTTATTTCTTTGTAGGCCTTGATGATGGAAATTTTGCCAATCGTTGCCAAATCATTAATTAGCACGACATTATCTGGGACAAGACTCATGAACCTTCTGCCTCCATAATGGTATTTAGGGTCATAAGAAATATTACGTAAGATATGTAATGCAAGATTGGATAATTATCAAACGAGGTTCTTAGGCGGAGTTTGATAACCAAACGAGTTTTGTAATAAAGTTTATGATACAAATATTGCAAGTTTTTGTTTTATCCACTTTGCATAAACTGCAATGTACTATAATTTTCGTGTATTTTGACTCTTGATCCTGTGGGAGACGTTCTAGTTCTAATAATTCTTAATACGATACTTAGATTTAGATTTCGTGAAATCTGACTTTAGAAAATCAAAGTGGATATAGCAATTAACATGTGGCATAAAGTCATCCGGTGAGACTTTATGGTACGTTGTTGCTTCCACAGCACGTAAGGGACAAGGGAAGGAAAAGCTTGTAAATGGATAAGAAGGGAGGGTATACACGCGAGTAAAAGGGTGCAAACGCAACCAGACAAATAAAAGCAATAAAATAAATTATCCTGGCGAAAGAAGTGGAGAAACGAGCTGAAAGGCAGCAAGCAGGGAGAACGGGCGGAGGGGTGGGGTGTGGTGGGGTGAGGTGGGGGAGGCAGACGGCGTCCCGCGCCGCTCCGCTGCGCCGGCGGTGGAAAGCGTTTCTCGTTATGTGGGTGTGAGAGTTCCCCTCCAGGACGTCATGTAACAGGCCCCTCCACCCCTCGCCCCCCACCACCGCCGTCCGGGGCCCCCACCGCGATCAGCGCCAAAAACCACTTTCACTTCCAACAAAAGGTTTAGTTACTGCGAGACCTTGAAGCGCACAGAATTATAAAACAGACTCCGGCCGTGGCGCTGGCGGCGGTGCACAGTCGCGCTCCCGCGAGAAGGCCCCGGGGATCCCCGCTTCCCACGCCTCTCACACCACGCCACGCAACCGATAGTTCTACAACAGCCTTTGTCTTGGCCTTGATACAGAGTTTACTAGAAGAGGGAGCTGCTTCGGCAGCTATTACTTGGCCACTGGGGGCGACATAAATGCAGGTGATATCGATGCACTCGTTTTCTCAGTGCGTTCGTTTACAGTCGTTTACATTCGCATATGACGTCATCACTATCTTTTGCAATGTCATTGTCCTGCATGAAGTTAATTTGTTTCCAAGCTGTCAAAGTGGTCCCTTCTGAGAGAAACTCCTTTATATTAAAGGGAAAGTGTACATCTTGCCCTTAATCCTTTGTTATTATATTGATGATGAATTGGTTGATTATTATCGGTTGCTATTCATGAACAAAGAAAATCAATAAAAATGTAAGAAGGAATACTACGTATTCACAATCCTTTCAACTCTACAAATCAACTTCTTCTTCGTGGATATTAAAGGGGAAAAGCGCACGGATTTATTGCAATCTACAAAACTTAAAAGAATATCGTTCAAGCAATTCCAAGCAAATTACAGCCTACTGAATATTTTTTTGATAAGCCACCTCAGTTATTATAAGCACTCTTAATTATCTCATTACACAAAATATAAAAACAACTCTGTGTAAAAAGTGGTTGCCGTCTGTCGAGCCCTTCGTGGGGCGATATTGAACGAGCTGTAGCCTGGAAAAGCAGAAGCCCAAGCAAACCAGTGACACGCTACCCTTTCCCCGGTGACCCTGTTCCAAGTGGAATAATGAAACGGCGAGCGCGGAGTGCGTGGCGTCCGGGGGAGGGGGCGTGGAGGGCGGGCGGGCGCAGTGAAAGTGCTGCGAGGGCGCAGGAGCGAAGCCGAGAGGAGAAAAGGAAAGGCAGGCAGGGCGCACGACGCCGACGCCGCGCCGGCGCCACCGCCGCCGCCGCCGACGCCTCGTGCGCGCGTGGGGCGAACGCCTTCCGCGTCCGCCCACGTCGCAGCGCCCTGCCGCCCTCGCCCTGCCCGCCGAATGCTCATGCTCCGAATCTTCCCTTCATTAAAACGAATAAGGCAAGGATCACACCAAGAAAACTGTTATCGGGAGAGGTGTTTCAGGGCATCAACTGATGTCACTGTAGTGCCTCTGACCAGGAGGTCCTAGGTTCGAGTCCCGACAGTGGCAGGATTATCGACACTAGCTAGAGACCTATGTCGAATTTAGGCGCTGTCTGGAGGCCGGCTGCTCTGATCGGTAGTTTTCCATGCTATTTTTTGACCAAGACCAGGCGAATGCCGGAGCTGCACCCTAAGAAACGGGCCACGGATCGCGCGCGATCTTTCCAGTCCCTCCCTTGTTCTATCCTCACCTCTTAAACACAATTAGCCTACCACTACATTACCACATATGTCGGGAGACGAGTCAGAAGATTAGAGCTTGTCCCGGCTGGGGCGGTACCCCGCTCGTGGGAGATTCGTCATTGAGGCAAATCCCACTAGCCGACGGTAAGTCGATGCCATCAAGCGGGGGAAGATCTCGAGAGGAAAAAAACATGCACTATATTTACAGAACTAATGACCTTATTTGTTGACGCGACCGGAATTATCAACAAACAAACAAACAAACAAACGAAAACTGTACGTTTTAATAATACATGAAAACTGCAATATTAACTTGTCATCTGCAGCCACCACGGGGGAGAGTTTCCATAAAGTCTTGTAGTGGCAATGAAAATGAAATGGTGTCTAATACTCTGGTTTATGAAGTTAGTTCAATTTTCACAGGTTGTTTTGCACACATTTACTCGTAAGTTGCTTACTAAACATTACCTAATAACTTGCAACAGTATACACACTGAAGGACCATAGTTCGTTTTGCAGCGTATCATAAGTTTCAAATAAAACGTTGATGAAGAAAAAGTGTTCTGGCCGTGGTGTGGCACCATGCTCGTCGTCTGCAGAGCGAGAACTTTTAGGGGCTTCGAGGTCCGAATCGTGAGAGCCTGAACGAATCCCTACGACTCAGAAACCTGTGCCTTGTTTTTTTTTTAAATCTCTGATTCAAGAAAAATATCGTTTCAAGTTCCAGAACTAGTTTTCGAGAACTCTTTTCCCCATCAACTACAACAACTAAGAAAGAAGCAGTTCCTGTAGTCCACTAATCATGAAGAAAGTTTTCTCGAAAACTAGTTCTGGGACTTGTGAAAATGTAGCATATTATCAAAACACAATTTTCGTGGTTCAGATATTTCCTTACTCATAGTAATTTACTAGTAAGAGAGTAAACTTACAAGAGATATCTGCAGCCACCAGTGAATTCATATTTTCTTTTACTTGGATCTTTGGAGGAGAAAGTATTCCTCAGTTTATTTCGTGAGACCGCCTAATCCTTGAACCCAACCCACTAGGTTAGAAGGATTGCATTTCGCCACTTTGGAAACCTGTGCTACAGCGTTCACAGCTACACGAGTAGTACGGTTCAGCAGGGGAGAGGGGAGGAGCGCTGAGAACGCGTTTTAACAGCCCCTCGCCGCACGCCCACGTCCACGTCGCCGCACGCGCACGCACGCCCACTTTCGTCGCCTCCACTTTCGCTCGCTGCCCACGCGCCCTCGCCCGCTCCGCCTCCGCTCCGCCCCCGCACCACAGCCACGGGCCAAGGAAGGAACGAAACTACCACGGCGAACAGCAGGAAGCGAGGGAAAACTGCGCTGAGAGAACGGCAGAGAAATCGGCGGCACTGTACCACCGAAGGTGAAGATACTTTAGAATCAATTAGTACCGTATCGTAACTGAATCAATTAGTTTAAGGTAGTAAGTAGAAAAAGAACAATGTCCCCAATATTGAAATCGAAATATTTCGCGTTCTCATTGTACATTCAAGGAGGTAGGAACTCATAGGGCTTCAACACTAGCTCCCTCCTAAAAGCCGATGAAACATATTCACAAATAATTTTACCAATTTTCTATAGTAATGAAAGACATTCGATATTCTAATTGAATACATTATAAATAACAATTAATCAACATTTTTGTTTTGTTTCGGCATAATTGAAAGTTTTCAATACAAGAACATGAAGTTGCGTGTACCCTATACCCGTCATAGAAAAATGCTGGCAGCGATACTACAAACTCGAACAATATGTCAACAAAACATTGTATGTCCTTCAATGTCAAGAGTGCAGTGAAAATATGCAGATAAAATGGCGTTTGAAAAATAAATTTTTAAAACTAACACTTCCATGAAATGTAATAAACATTAATTTTCAACAATTAATCTTGTTGAAACTTTCATGACGAAGCTGCCTTTACGCTGTGTGGAAAAATTGAGGAAAACAAATAGCAATACACCGAAAACGCTGTGAACGTGATACCTGCAAATTAGTTTGATGCATTTCACGATTTCTTGGAGAGGGATTGTTTTTCTTGCTAAAGCTCCCAGTAACAATTAAACTTACTCAGGCACACAATCTCCCTGGTTGTGTTTTTATGAATTCTTTCGCAGAACTCCTGTTTTGTCATTCTGTACTATTGACCTGCCTTGTGAGCAATTCTAATGGCACCATTATGTAATCGTGGCTAACGCATGGAACTTTCTTGTTAAGAAACATTAGGAACGCGTCTCTCTGATTGCGACGAGAGCGCGCCAGAGGCATCGGGTCCCTGGGGGCGACCAGTTGCCGGCCCGGAGCTCCCGCCGCGCTCCTCAACGGAAACTGATGAAGCGCGCATGACTGGCCATCTGGAGGGCGAAGAGGATAGGCTTCCTGCCCCTCCTCCCTCCCTCACGCAGATCAATCAATCAACGCGATTGACATCGCGGCAATAGCAGCGCTTGCCGAATCCCACTTCCAATCCAAGCCGAGAACGACACACGTACTCAGCACAAAGAGTCACAGTGGATTTCGCTTCAGTTTGCGCGGTTTCCTCGAGTAAAATGTGTAATATATTATGAAATTCTGTATTACTGGCAATAATTAATTAATGTTTACTCTTTAATTAATTATTGTGTTTCATAAAAATTATAGAAGAAGCAACGATTTCAAAATGAAAATTAAGGAAATCGCAATAAAGAAATGCATATGGGATCAAAAATATTATATTACGGTTTGAGTAAAACATAAATTTAGATAATTAATAAAAGATACAGTAAAGATGATAATATGATAACATTAAATTCCATTTAAAAGTATTTCAACATTATTTGCAAGAGGTTAAGAAGACTGGATCAATGATTGCTCTCAACACATCCTGGTCCACTAAGCGTGTTCAAAATCAGCAAATGTACGTCAGTAGTACACGAGGCCTGAAAAAAACACACATTGCGGACGTAAATAAACTTCTCCAAATAATTGTCTTAAAAAGCCTGCCTACCATCCTCGGTGATTAAATGGAGTGAAAGAGAGAAAATGCTGTGGTTGAGAATGTGGTAGTGTGTTCGTGTGTTTGTTTCACTTTTCGAAACGGAATGTGAAAGAAGCAGTTTTTCTTCCTCCAAAGAAGCTCTTCTGTCCGCAGTGCACAGCGAAACAATGCAACGGGCGAAACGTAGAATTTCCTTACGTCACCGCTCGGCCTCACTTTTTCCTCCGCAGTTACATATCTGCATTGGCGTTAGAAACTGCTGGAAAAATTCGGGATGCGGGCCATCCTGGGCGATAACGATAGCGCCGCCCGCATTTTCTCCCCGCCCCACCGCCGCCGCCATTTCCCTTCGATTCGCGCGCCGTGCAGCGCCGGACCGTGCACGCACCGGCGAAGGCGGCGGCGCCTTACGCAATGCGAGATGTTATAACGCGCCAGTGAAAGTGAACTTTCACCGCCGCCACCGCTGCCACTGCCGCCGCCGCCGCCACCGCCGCCGCCTCGCGATTCCGGGTCTGCGCTGCGCTGTGGGCCACATCGCCCACTCGCTCCACGGGCCCAACGCCTCTCATCATAACACGAGACGCATCTCTCATCAACATTACATCTCCCAATGTATGGCGACTGTCGTAGTTCTCTACTTTTCGTGAAGTTGTTGAACAGAACGCCCATGATAAATAATAAAGTTTTGGTAGGGGATAATCCTTCAATAGCTGTCAACTTAACGTTGTTAATTTAAAGCATATATTGAGGTAAGCAACTTGCTCGAAAGAGCTGAGTGAAGGAATAAGCACCTACAACTGAGATGCAAACTCTAGGTGTTTGGTTGTAGTTAGGGCCTCTAATAAACATAGTATATATTAACAGAACAATCCTAGAATCCATCTGCACTGACACTGACACATGAGTCATCATAATAAAATTCACATAATTAATTGGCATCAGCAAAACGTTTCTTAACTGTGCTTAAAACAGACTTCATAAACACTTGAGTTTCCCAAATAAGTTTCCCCACTCGCTAATGTATTGGTAAACCCAGAATTGTCGAAGTATTACGTATGTGTCCGAATCGAATTTAGTCGATAAATTATTGTGTTAGGTGTCAATTAAAGATTTTAAAATCCATCCAAGACGAACTCTCACGGATTTTAATTTTGAAGGAAAAGAACGAGTTTCAGAGCTGTGCGCGAATTCAAGTGGGCGTGCCTTGGCTGGAGCGAGTACCCAGACCTGTAGGACATTACTAAGATAACAGGCAAGGGAGCTCGACCCAGAAAGGTGCGAAAACTCACGAAGGCGGCCGAACTTCCACATAAGGAAAACGGTACAGATACCCGATTACAACTGGGCACTTGTCAAAACACATCATTTTGAATAATCTACTTTACGATGTATGGAATCGTAAATACCTCCGAGGCGAGGACTGTCTGGGAGGCGAGGTGCGTTGCGCCCACTGCGCGCACCACCACCACCACCGCCGCCGCCGCCGCCGCCGCCGCCGCCGCCGCCGCCGCGACCCAGTCCCAGTGGCCGGCTTGCGCCGCGCCGGAAGGAGGACGTCCCGGCGGCGGCGGAAAGGGGACCGCAGATGCCATCACTTTACATTCAACTTCTGAAACACATTATAAACTTGGTTTCACTTTTCTTTTTTTGTATTCGCCTGCTTTCATTCGGACACCAGGTTCACCTGCGTCCAGAGGCGGCGGGCTCTACCCGTGGCGCCCATTGCAAGTTCACAAGTGCGATCCCAAGGAAGTGAGCTGTAGATCAAGGTCCCAAGATGTATCATGAAACTATTGTTTGAATTTGCAGTCTGCGAGTCAAATAATTGCTTCTCGGCTTTATAATAGCAGATAATACAAGGTTGCAGTAAAGCCGTTGGTCCATCAAATTGTTTGTAATATTTGGTGCGAAATCTCCCGCGTCATTTCATTACGTTGGTTGTGTACAGTAGTTCAGAGAATCTTTAGAAGTACTCGTATATTAAATCAAGAGTTTTCTTGTGTTGCTTATACATTAATAATAATTGTAGTGAACTAAATTACATGAGTTACAAGGAAGAAGTGTATTCGTTACAATTAAAAACGTAAACTCGATTTTAATCAGTTCAACTTAGTACCATTATCTTGTATAAAATGTGCATGAAGAATATTTGTATATATTTTTGAAATTCTTAAGTCTATCTTACACACGTACCTTATGTAAAAAGTTTAAAATTCGTCTCCAAAATAAACCTTAAGTGAAAAATTTAAGAACAGTTTAGACCTTAATGTTTCTTCTGTAGTTATATTTACGTTTTTTACACACTTTTTTTACATCTAGTGAATGCAACGTGTTCTCAATGAAACCCACAAAATATACTGCTTGTAAGATTACTTACCGATGAAGGAAATATAGTAAAATTACAAATGAAAACTTTTAAATACTTTTCCTCGAAACTGTGGACGAAACTTTGTGAGTTACGGCGTACGGTACTTCCATCAAACTCCTCAATTTCAGATTGCAATAAAACATGCACATTAGTTTTGTATTATGGAAACATGTAAAACTGATCTCAGCTTCTAATGGAGTAAAAGTGGATATGTTACTGTGGCGAAATGTTCAAAAGACCTCTTTCGCAAACGAAGTGAAACTCATCGAAGTAAAGCCAATGAAATTAACATTGCCAATGTTCCCCATATCCAAAAACATTCCGGCTGCCGTGAGATGAGAAGGGGCGATGCGGAAGAAATGCACGCGCTGGCGCTGACCCTTAGGCCCCGCGACGAAGGGTTCGTACCTGAAGCATTGCCCCTCCTCCTATCTGCACCTGCCCTACACACCCCTCCCCCGCTCTGGGTCGGATTTTCATACAAGCACAATACACGTTGCCTAGGAGCCCCATCCGTGGGGGGGTGCCGCCCCGGAAAAATGTCACAAAAAATTGGGGGGGAAAACAAAATACGTTTCTATCTGCAAAATAATTAATAATTAATAAAACTCCACTATACCAAAAATATCGTGTTTCCAAAAATTAAAAAGTATTGTATTATTATTACACTAGCTTCCCGTGGTGTGGTCCCGGGTTCGATTCTCGGTAGAGGCATAACAAGAGTTGTAGCTTTCCTTTGAAATCGGCTCAGTTTCGGTAGTTATGTGAAGAAGAAAAGCTTTGGTAGGAGTATCTTGCTAGTCACGGCAAGGCGAATACATCATGACCGCCACTTGTCACTCTTACCCCAAGTATGGGAATTTAACTACGTCCAGGCATGGGAGACACCGTTTGCTGCCCGAAAAAGTCGGACTGTGGACCCAAAATGCCAAATACATACATACACTACTATTGAAGGGCAGAGGCCTCGTGTCAGAACACAGGGGCGGTTCTGCTCATCTCTTTAGGCGACCCAGTCTTTAAGAGATTGCATTACTATTAATTTTTAATAAAACTAGAAGAGCTTTTTTTCGGAGAGAGTGTATGTGGGGGAAGGGGGGGACATTGCACCAACCCCGCCCTGCGCCCTGCCACAGCGGTGGCGTCTAGGCGCCGCCGGCGGCGGCGCGGGGCCGCGCAGCCCGCCACTGCTTTCCCGCGCCGCGGACGCGCTTTCTAGAAAGCTCCCGCGGTGGCGTAAGGGTTTATGACATAAATTTGTGTAACAATTGCGATAGGTCAGCCGCCTGTGAAGAATTACGCGACAGTGTGCCCGCCCAAGGCCCTGCCCTGATGCGAAAGCGGCGCGAGGGCGACGGAGCCCCGCGCGAGAGGCGGGCGCCCTTTCGCGGGAGTGGACGCGGCGCTTTCAACGCGATTAATTACAGCACAAAGATATTTGAATTATTTTAATGATTCCAATAGAATAAATGAACAAGTAATCAACACTTCTAGGCAGCAGTTGATGCCTCTTCCAACCAGCAGCAACCAACACCTTAGCTGTTCCAATTGCTCTATTTGTTTTATAATTCCCAAAAAATAAGCTCTTTATAGTCCTTTCTTAATGATTAAGTCGTAAGAGTAATATAATTAAATGGCTAATACAGTTTTACAAGACAGTGAAAGCTGTGAACAATTCAGTAATTATGCAGAAGAGTGAATTTTAACACTTGAGTTTCTATTAACGAGAACATCAATAAAAACCCTCCTCTGCATTCTGCTACTAGCGATTATTCCCTCTGCAATAAAAGTAACAATTTAAAATGGGCACGTAATATTCACACAAACAAGAAACTGAATACATTCCTGTCAATTAACTGCATATTCTTCAAGTTGCTTCATTTCTCATAACATTTAAATTCATTTAACTCGAGAAGAAAAACAATTGTGATTAGTCTAAATAGGTGATTGACCTTTATGTTGAGAAAGGAAGTACGAGATTCTGCTCCGTCACCCATTTTCACTGCTATTAAAACATTATTGCAACCCAGAGTAGTGGCATTCGAAACGTGAAAGATGTTACGAGTACATGTATGGCCGATGAGTGTTGGGCACACGTCTACTAGGCGCGGAAAGTAATAGCAAACTACCTCATTTCTTTCACTTGGTTATGCGCCTCATAATTTCTGCTCTCTAGTTAGAGCTTTGAGGATCCAACCTGCACCTTCCATCTGCCTACAAAAAATTTTGTTGCCAGGAAGTCATATTCATTACCGTGGTTAATGCTCTCACCAAAAGTGGTTAAAGCAACTCAACGTAAACCAGGAGACGTGAGTTCGAATTTCAGATGGTGTAAACCATGATTTAAGCTATTTACATAAATTTCCTAATTTTGCAACTGTGATCGAAACAACTTTGCAAGGACAAGGAAAGTGATAGAAGCAAAGCAACTTCGATCAAGTCCTCGTTTCTTTTCAACATGCCTCCCGCCATCATATGCAGGTATAAAGAAGCGTTATGTTCATTTCCTAAACTCCCTAATTAGAATACCACTTAGGAGAACGGTCCAGGAATTTTTAAATACAGTCATAAACTTTTACAGTGAAAGTTTTGAAGGTTTATTCGGTCTCATTATCAAGGCTCACGTACGTTTAAAATGTAAAATGCGTAATGTAATGTAGAATGGTGTAAGAACAAATATAATGTAGAATGGAAGAATATAATATAGAATTTTTCTTTGACGTAGTCCTCTTATAATGGACCAATGCATTCTGCATTATATTACGCATTTTTATACCTTAATTATAGTGGGGCCGAATAAAGCCTTCGAACGTTGACTGTAACAGTTTCTTATTAATAAATCTGAACAGAAATTTTAAAAAATAATTGTCTTTAAAAAATTGTCTTTGTTCCTGGACCATTCTCCTCAATGAAAACAAAGCCTTGTTTCTACGCGTAAGGTAACGTCGCGGCTGTGCGCCACCGAGGGAGTGCGCTGAGGAGCGGCACGCGCCGAGCCGCGCAGCACTCGCTTTCGCCGGCGGCGGCCAGTGGGCGGTGGACGGTGAGCGAGAATCGATTCAGCGCGCGGCGAGAAGCGCGCCGTCGCGCAAAGAAGCGCAAGTAACGTGCGAAAGCCGTCGCCCCCGGGTGGTGAGGCAAGGGGGTTAGGGTTGGGGAGGGGGGAAAGAGGAGGGGGGGCGAAAGCAGAGCTGCGGCGCGCTCCGGTCCACCGCTGCCGCTGCTCTGGAGCGTCTCATTTGCTATTGCAAGTTTTCCAACAGAAGCTCCTGGCAGTTCCAAAAGGAACTTTGATAACGACTACAATGCTCAGCAACGATGTGAGAATTTTGATGGCCTCATATTTTTATTTTACTGTAGTCACTATTTGTATTTTTACATTATTCTGGAAATGAAAATTTAGAAAGAAGGAGAATATTGAATTGGATCTGCGAAATAACATATATTCACCCTGTCGAAAATAAAATCATCAAAAGAACGATATTATATTCCGTGGTTTCGTCGATCAATACCCGGTGAATGCGGAGCAGAACCTTCACAAACGAGTCACGTACCATGAGCGATCGGTTCTTTCTCATCCTTGTCCGCTGTTCTCCCCTTATACACGCTTATGTGTGTTCAACTAGCACATCTCCAGAGCTCAAAACTTGTCCCACCTGGGATGGTGCCCCGCCGGATAAAATCCCGATGAGAGAATTCCCGCAAGCCGACGAAAACGTCGGTGCCGGATCTCACTTTCTTGGCGAAGAGGAATCCGGCCACGTTCCGGGATATGACATACACTACACTTACAGGTCTAATGACCACAGTAGTTCACGTGCCCAGAAACACTAAACAATCGGTCGATCAACTCATCAATCAATCAATGTTTCCAAAAAATGTGAAAAATTTACAAATGATTTCATTATGTATTAGTCATATAGCAATGTAATACAGCTTATTGCCATATGTTTCGTCGGAAATTCTATTTTCAGTAAAAGTTTCATACGTTTTAGAATCAGTGATCCACAAAACATGGTTTTTCATAGAAGAATGATCTGCACATTACGTCTGCCTGATGCATCCCACACACGTTAAATCTGCTAGATGCATCTGGATAGCAATTACCTATCGGGAAGCTGCGTATTGAAAAAGTTTAGTGCCGATGACATCTCATAAATCATTTAAAACTGTCACATTTTCTTAGCGAGTTATAAGGAGAGGGAATTTTTACAGGATAATGGTCTCATTTCGAAATTAACATATCGACATAATTTAATTAAAAGCACACCTTAGCATTTTAATTAAAAGCAAATAGCAAAATGAATTAGCACATAATCGTCTCACATATAAGTGTGTATTACTTAACAAATTAGAAGATACCGCCTTCATTCGCTGCGTATTCGCTCCCTCTACCCAACGAATTCGTTTCTGGAATGGGACAGGGCCAGTCTGTGTACGTCTGGGTGGAATGGGGCAGTCAACTTTTTCCTTCGGGTAACGAGCGAATTCGGATACCTCCAACTATCTCGTAACGCTTCGTAACTGCTGAAGGAAAACGAGAGCTCTTAAAGAATCGAGCGAACTACTTCACTTCTATGCACACAGAACACATTCCCTTTAGAAAAGGGCTAAGGCTCCTCTTTATTAAAATAAATCTTAGATATATTTTATATATACTTTATATCTTAGATATCCAACATTCACTTTACTCTAGTAAGGGAACTTGGCAATACTGAATGAATCCAGAAGACTGTGCTTTAATATTTCTCAAAAAATGGCATCGAAAGCCCCACACTTAAGGGGCATAAGAAAATAATTTATTATAAATATGGAGGTTCCGTTAGATTACTTCAATACTACAAAACAGCGCAAATTCAAGAGTAAAGTCAAACTAAAACAAGTATATAATAGTAAAATGCGCATGAGACGCTCCATGCTTTAACCCCACTTCCTGCAAGGCTAGTTGAAATGCAGTGACGTTAGCCAACTACTTTCATCGTTCGCTCTTTAACCCCGCTGCGCGCCGACCTTGAGAGCGCTCCCAGAAGCCCGCCGGGTTCCCAGCAAGAAGCGCTGGAGGGCAGTGCTCGGGCGCGCAGCTCCCGAGGCACCGGCGCTCAGGCGCCGAAGAAACCGATCAAGAAACGCGAGGATGGCCGCTTTCGAGGCGGGGGCGCGGGGGCGGCGGGACGTCCGTTCCGCACCGCCGCCCCCGCCGCCGCTGACTCAGCCGCCGCCGCCGCCGCCGCTGCCGGGCGCCCGTCACGCGCAGTGGGCACTGGGCGCTTGCGGGGCGCACGAGGGCTGGAGGGGCCAACGACGAGACCCCAATTTCCAGGCCACTAGATATAGAGAGATTTTTATAAGGAGGGACCACTTTAAAACCTACTTCTTAAGACCATGCACTCATTTTGTCCGTGCGTTCGTTTCCTACTAGCTTATTTGCTAATGGCATCATCACTATCTGTTGCTATGTCATCACCCTGCGTGACTATCATTTGTTTCCAGACGTCTCAAAGTGGCTCATTCTTAGAGTATCTCATCTATATACAGAGTAGAGCAACCTCGACGGCTGTTACCCTTTAATATCCTTTCAGGCGATCGCCCCGCCAAGCAGCGTTCAGGAGTTAAGGAGAAATTGTAACTATCGTAGGCATTGTGGAGAGATTCTAGTATATTACTTTTTTCTTTAAAAAAAAAGATCACCCACAATATCGCAGAGCTCAACTGGATATAAAATGGTGGGAACGGCGGCGCAAAGGAAGGCGCTACTCTCTACATCTAGGGACTTTGAAGGCAGCTTACTCTGTTGCTGGGCGGCCCACAAACGCCGCGGCGGCGCGCGCCCTTCCGTGCAGTGCGATCACGTCGCTCACATTCGGCGCACTTCCTCCTGCCTCAACACACCAGGACGCCCTCAACCCTACTACAGGGAAAACATGTCTCTTCAATGAGCTTGCGACTGCGTTCCGCACTTTAGCGTGGACATACACCAGTGAGTTTACACGTCCTTTCCGAAACGGCCCGACAAATACACACGACGTCAGTTCCCTTCCGTGATTGCAGTGCCGTTCCCTTGTACAGGCAATGGTGATAACATTTCTGTTAACAAGTAGGTATAGATAGCTCAGCAGCAACATCGTTGCTTCGGCAGCAACTCAGACCAGGCGGACCTAGTGTGTGTTCCCATGGTGACAGGTATTCGACTCCAGCAACATAGCTGGATCGAATTCAGCCGCTGCGCTCTCTGGAGGAGAATTTAGCGTCCGGCTGCTCTCATCGGTAGGTTTCCGTGGGTTCTCCGATCAACACCAGCGAAGAACGGAAGCAGTACCTAACAAAAGGTTCACGGACCACACGGGATTCCTTCCTTCCTATCTCATTCCTTCCTTATCGCAGTTCCCTCTTCGAGACTGTAATGCGCACTTACATGTGCACATTACACTCACACTTACATGCACGACACTACCTCACAATGAGTCGGGAGGTCAATCGGAATCTTACAGATTGTTCCGTCTGAGGTGGTGCCCCGCTCTGTGGCAAACATGGGCACGCCTCATACCCCCGGTCGACGTATAGTGAGTGCCGCATCACATAGCTCGGGGAGGAACACCGCCATCTCCTGAGTTGTAGCATGCTCTATGGAGAAAGGTCAAGTCACCCATGCAAGAAGTTCAATCGTCAGAAATCAATACTCAGTCTCTCATTCTGTTAGAAAATCCCGAACGTCAATAGAACTTGATGCCAACACAATTGACAATAAATAAAAGCTACAAAATATTTATAACGTGTGTATCAGCACGTGCAAGCGCACAGACCCAGCAAGACACTGCAGCTGCAGGGAATATCATATTTTTATGCTCAAGACTATGAGGAAACGGGATCCCATAGCGAAATAAGAATTATATGAATTTGTGGACGGTGCATTTTCATAATTCACACAATAAAATTTACACGCATGTAGAGGAAAGATCTGAAAACATATTTTCTGTACATTTTTAAAACTACCACAAGTAAAGACGTGTCACACACAAGCGAGTAAAATATTAAAATGACAAAATGTTTACTCCGAATTAAATGAAAGGTATTTATGGTGCGTAATTCGTGATTAAATGATACATATGATGAAAACAAGAGGAGAGTAAAAAGGAATGAAATATTACTTGGAGACGTTTTTAATTAATCCTTTCTGATTTTCAGAGCGCCCAAGCAGAGTGAGGAGTTCGAGAGGCAACCTTCCCTTCGTCGAGAAGGGCGAGTGAAGAAGGGCACGGTGCAGTGCGGGGCGTGTGTGCCGCGCCGGGGGGCTCCCTTCAACCAGTTCTCGTGGCATTTCACGCTAGCGTTACGTTAGCCTCCCTCCCCGCACTGCTCTGCGCCTCTACTTTCGCCATCCACGCGCCGCTGCCCCTTCGCCCCTTCGCCCCATCGGCCCATCGCCCGAGGCTGATGTTCGGAGGGCGGGGCGAGGGAGCGGCGACACGGAGCTGGAGAAGGATTTTCTTATCCAAAGGTACCACTCGAACATGACGTGCTTATTCACGACTCATTCACTTCATATCATCAACAACACAATTCGTCATACGCACAGACTACTCCTTCAGACTTATAATTCAAGAAAACACACACACACACACACACACACACACACATGAAATACGAGGTACACATCTCTCACACTCTCATCATTCGCTGTATCTACAATAATACATTCAACATTATGTTGATGTGAGTGAATATTTTGTCCAGGTCCACCTTTCCGAACTCTGCAACAACATTTGAAACAAGTGCATCACATATTCGTCTCCGGAAGTCATGTACAATCATTTTTTCAAATTTTCGAAAATTGTTAGTCAAACGAAATGGGGTGTTGTCGCTGGTAGTCGGTATGGAAACTGGCAGGCGCAGAGATTTTTTCCCCCACCTCATCCCCGCTTAGACTCAACAAACTTGTTTTCATGCCCGAGGCACAATTATTTCTCCACAATTTTTAATGAAGTCATATGGAAAGTGTAAGGAAAAAATGTGCCAAATCCAAATGGCAGGTGCTGCAGTGAGTGAGTGAGCGTAGAGGCCAGTCAGGACGAAGTTCGCAGCTTAAAGCCGACTTCAGACGTGGAAGTGCAATGACTTCCTCAACTGATAAGGTCCACATCATCTCTGCTCACATCAGGTAACGTTTGGCTTAGAGAAAACAAGTAAGACTGGCAGCGCACTCATAGAGCTTCCTCTATCGAATCTTTCCACGTGTGTTCTTGATAGCCCCGGCGACACACGCAGGGCGAAGCTGCTGAGTGCAGCGAGGAGAGCGCCGCTCCGCCCGCGGCACGGCGTAGAGGAACGTGCTGTGCAGCTGCCCTACGGTGCGGCGGCCGCGCTCTCTCCGGCGCGGGGGCGCGTCACGACCCACGCGCCAAGCGATGCGCGCTCGATACCCACGACCCGCCCCGCCCAGCCCCGCCCAGCCCCGCCCAGCCCCGCCCAGCCCAGCCCCGCCCAGCCCCGCGTAGCCCCGCCCAGCCCAGCCCCGCCCAGCCCCGCCCAGCCCCGCCCAGCCCCGCCCAGCCCCGCCCAGCCCCGCCCAGCCCCGCCCAGCCCCGCCCAGCCCCGCCCAGCCCCGCCCAGCCCCGCCCAGCCCCGCCCCGCCCAGCCCCGCCCAGCCCCGCGTAGCCCCGCCCAGCCCAGCCCAGCCCCGCCCTGCCCAGCCCAGCCCCGCCCTGCCCAGCCCAGCCCAGCCCAGCCCAGCCCAGCCCAGCCCCTCACGCTCTCCATCCTTCTACTATCCGCACAACCACACGTCGCTCTGACTCTAAAGACGGACGGAGAGATGGCTAAACACTCTACGACGTTCTCAGGTTGATTATCCGCGCCAATTTTACTCTATTCGAACGTCGAATGTGAGAGAAACATTAATATATTTAGTATCGGGGAATGTTTATCTCGCATGATTGTCGCGAACAGCATGATGTGCGTTTCCAGAGTCATATGTAAAATTTAAAAAAATCAATGATCAATAACCAGGTTGCTTTTCTTTGAACTGGAGAAAGGACACGACCTCCACAGGAACTGAACTCTGAAAAAAGTATAGTCTGAACACGAGTGTTCGGCGTGGGCGGTGTGTGACCGAGCACTCCGAGCGAGTTGGCAGGGGGCCTTCCCGCAAGAGCGCCGCTCTAGGAGAGGGGGAAAGCTGAGAGATTGGGCCGGTCATCCGACAGCTCTTACACAGCTCCGGCCCCCAGCCCCCTCCGCCGCCGCCAGCGAACGAGCGAGCGGAGGCGAGTTGCATAACAGCTCCACGGCGGCGCAGCGCGGCGGCACCTGCACATTCGCGAGAGACGGCAGAGGCGAGGGGCCTGTGCCTCACAGTCTTCTCCGCTTCGCCTTCTCTCCGCTGTCCCGCCCGGCCCCGCCCCGCCCCGCCCCGCTCGGCCCCGCCGCGCGCTGACGTGTGCGCGCGAGCACGGCCAAGGCCGCCCCGCCCCCGCGGACGAAGGCGATGAGCATCACGTGGGGCGCAGATTATTCTCGACTCCACTTGCGGCCGCCGCAGCGACGGCTCCTGGTCAACATGATACGTACGCTTCGTCTGTGTGGGCTCCGTATTCCCGCAACAGCGCGGAAGCACTCCTCAGGCACACCGCGTCACGTCAGTTTCAGCTTCAATAAAAAGATATGTTGCTTCGCAAGTGAATGAACGCACGTAGTATGTCCTAGTACATACCCTTCGGCCTCGTGTTCATACATTTTTTTGAAATTACTGTTCGGAGAAATCCGTACCAAATTACGAACGTTAACCTGCGATTTATGGAACTCTGCCCCTGGCAGGTATCAGATATTGACAGTTTCATCCAATCGGAAGCTCGAACGTCACCGTAGTGACTTCACTATAGTGACGTTCAAGCTCCCGATTGGATGAAACCGTCAACAGCTGATACCTGTCAAGGATAGAGTTGGATAAATCCCAGTATAAAAACAGTTCCTAAATACGAACGTAAAATATTTAGACAATCATGACATTTCAATATCACAAAATGAGTTGCAAAACCCATCCCCTTTATCCAATTAAAAAAAATAGATTATGCTGTTATAGCAGTTACCCTGCACTCTAAAACAAGAATGCGTCAAAGATGAATACTACAGTCCGTTTTAATAATTATGCCAATTTGTGTGTGTTTCGAATGCTTTTTATGCATAAAATATCGTTATTAATACAGCATACAGACACGAAATGAAAGAGCGTGCTGTTAGACACAAAACCAAATGTTCGAAGAATTATTTACCGAAATCAGAATTCTTGCTTCCTTCGGAGTCACCATCCGTTTGGGCGGGGCAAGGGGAATTCGTCCTTTCTCCGGAGCGCGTTGCAACAGAGCGAGCTCCTGTGAAGCAGGCCGCGTATGAACGACACCTGAGAACTGCCATTTCATTCGACCTTCGCCAGAACTTCCTCCAGCTTTTTTTCTCACTCCGCACTTCTTTCAATGAGAATGTTTTTCACGCCTATTGTATAATCATTTACATCACCATTCACACTTTCCTCCTTCTGATAACGGAGCAGCAGAAGGACATTATTAGTTTTTTAGGAAAGGTAGTTTGTGGCTGAATTAAGAAATAATTTGAAGATCTTTTTAACTAATCAATTTTTGGCTGTATTTAATAATGAAATTTATTATAATTTCGTCTCGTATTAAAGGCAGTAGAAACAATAAAAAGTGCGATTATTATAAATGAAAAAGGAACGTTTCCAAAATAAATTTACAAATAGTTTTACTTGGCGACTATTCTAAAATGGTCAAGAAAACAAATTTAAATAACAGGAACGCATAATGACGAATACAGCATGTCATCGTTTCCACGAAAAATCAGAAGCGAGCCTCACGAATGCACGGACCCCCACCCCTTCCACTCGCACATTCTCTGTGAACGTCGTTTACTTGTAATGAGAAAAATATAAGACAGGCTTGTCGAAGAAACAGTCCTGCTACAGAGAAACAGCTTTAGCTCCAAAGCCAATGCCCTTCGACGCAGAAGGGGACCAAATGACCCTTTCGTGGATGCGGCGAAGGCACACAAGTCGTGGGCGCCTTCTCCGCGCCTCCCCCGCCCCTCCTCACCATGACTCTCGCACCATCGCCTTCCGACGCGGAGACAACAAGCAGTCGCTGCAGTCGTAACTTCTAACAAATTCTCATCACTCCATTTCTACAATACTGGTGCAACGCGTCCAACATGAAATCGTAAATATGCCGCTTCGAGGTGATTGTCAGAAGCAGAATGCCCCGGAATGTAGACCTCCGCTCCTCTTAAAACCCTCACACAGACTATGGTAAAGAGAGTAAAAGGTGGAAGGCAGACCTTGCTGCAAGCGCCCCCACTGTCCAGCAAGAGAATGAAAGCGACGGGGGCGGCAAAGGTAAAAAGGGATCGTTGGGGCAAAGAACGAACAATCGCCCATCCGGGGTCAGGGCCCCTTTCGACTCTTCCTGGAGCCGCTCCCAAAGCAGAGAAAGGACCAGGTAGAGCACGCATTGCAGGCGCTGGTCAAAAGCTTTCTTCCTTTTTTTTCATTTTCTTCGGTTCTGTTTAAAGAATCGCTTGAATTTGAGCCAATAGTACAAACTGTTGACAAGTGATACAAATGCTCCACGCAACCAGGAAGTTCTAGGTTATTTGTGACACGGACAATGTTTTAGTGCTACGCTGAGGTCACAAAAGACGAAGAAAATAAATGTCTCACGAAACCTTTTCCTGTCCCCCTGCTACCAGTCCCGACCCAGGCGCATCTCTTGCAGATTAAAGCAGAAAGCAGAGTTCAGAGATGGACCTACCCTGGAAATTATGAAGCGGATTAAGGGGAACAAATTGGGTGTCCAGTCTACCGGAGCTCCTCTGCAAACACTTGAGGATAGAGATTAACCACTGTCCCAGGTGTGAGTCAAAGGTCACTCCTCAGATTATAGGGGAAGGCTGGCCATATAGCGAGGCAACGCCGTACACTCAATTTTTCCGTTACGTTTTAAGTATAACTGAGTCTGATAAAATAAAAATCTGCATAAAAAGTTTTGTTTTGTTGGTTTTCCTTACTACCTTTTACCTTAGAGATAAGTGAAAAACTATTGTGTAAAAATTAGTGGTGTTCAAATCATAAACATTAACATTTCTTTAGCAATATGTTACATTGTAACGAAAACCTGATGACAAAGTTTTGAGGTTATTCAGAACATTTGCTACGAGATCATGGTTGGAACAATGGCATACAACAATGGTGTACAAAAAAGATTCGAAAACATACATTTCTTTCGACTCTTCGTCTTCAGATGAACTTGTCAGCACAATGATTTGCGATGGGAGGATGCACGTGCCGTCCAGTGCTGCTGAATGTGCAGAAAACGTTATCTGCGATTTTTGTACTATGTAATAAGTAAGAAAATGTTAGGAGAGAACTAAAAACATGTTAATGTATTGTACTTCTGTAAAATACTGATGTCTGTTTTCAAAATAACATAGTACAATTTCTGAATAATATAACGTTTTATTTATCGTAATAATTCTCTCTTTTTACAATGAATATGGTCGTTTGGTATTTCCCCACCTGGTGTACAGAGTTGCCTCGGCCCTCGGAATAATCTCGTATGGTGTAGTTTTCTTCCTTTTTTCTAAAATGTATTAAAAATAATCTGAAAAAAAAATTAAATGTTGACTAATAATGTAATAAATGAGCTAAATTAAGTAATCAGTAGTAAAAATATGATTTTAATTGCCATATTAAGGTGACAATAAGCTATCTGGATTAAGTGTACGCCTTTACCTAGCTCTCCCCTTCTACTCCTAAGGAGATTCTGGCTTTCACGTTTGGACAATAAAATCATTACTTCATCATTAATATACCTATGATTTTACGAAGGGTTGTAGTGGTACTGTAAAGGTGATCAGCAATTCTATATTTGCCCATGTTGCCGGGAACATTTTCTCATTTTTCACTTATTAGATTTTTTTTCAATAGTATTAATACTCCTACAGTTTTCGTTTTATCTTAGATATTAATAAACTCTCAATAAATTAAAGATTTTTCTTGCTATGTCATTCACTTATGCAACTACATATTACAATGCGAAAAAATATTTCAACCACTGAATTATACTCTACAGGATGATTAAGTATTTATATATTAAACAAAGAACAAAAGAGAATCAGCATTTTCCAGCGATCTACAAGTTAAGCAACATAATAGAAGTGTCAAGGATTTCAGTCTTAAAAAAGTGAAATTACAAGAGGAAATTAGAAAAGGAAATGCTTTATGTAAATAAGACTATTGTCAGATGTAATCATGTGCAAGTTTCACATTTGGGTTCGTACATCGCCGCATGGGATGGATTCTGCCAGAAGCCCCGAAATTCAATTTGCAAGACTGTAAAATCACTTGTAAGTACTCAACGAAAAAGAAACGACTAGTGATTGATAAGTCGTATAGATCTTAAGGTAATTTGTATACTTAAGTATTTAAACAGACAACATTTAAAAGAGGGGCAAGGGCTCACGACAAAACTCATTATATATTTTATTAATAATTACATAATATCATATTAATTTTCCTGTGCGCCATAGAGCTAAAGCGGTAGACATTATTTTAGGATCGCCAATCGTATCGATTGTTGATTGATAGACTAGTGATTTGGGGCGCGTCAAGTACTAAGATCATTAGTCTCATACGTGTGGCGCATGTTTTTTTTATTGCGAGAGGTAGCGGCTTTTTTCCCATGTTAGCGAGATCCTGCGTCGACCCGCACGTAGGCTCTTGGGGTTCTTCCCAGACAGGTATCTTCCAACAGCGGGGACCGCCCCTGCCGGGTCAAGCTCTAAAATCCAGACTGGTCTGTCGTCATTTATGGCACTGTAGTGCATGTAAGTACAAGAGAATGTACGTAAGGTGTGAGGATACAACGAAGAGGAAGGAAAGATCGTGCGCGGTCCTTGGCTCTTTTGCTACGGTGATGCTCCGGCATTAGCCCGGTGTTGATCGGGGAAACCACGAACAACTACCGATCAGAGCAGTCGGCCGCAAAAATTCTCCTCTGAACAACGACTGCATTCGATGTAGTGATCTAAACTAGGGTCGAAAATCCTTCTAATTGTCGGAACGTAAACCTTAAGACCATCGTGTCGACCAGTTCGGGGGCTATTTACCCATAAATTGTGCGTAGTGACGAAAGGAAGACGATTTCACGCAAAAATGCAAAAGGCATATAGATATTCTTCTTTTACTGGTACATTATCATTAGCCTTTTTGAGATCAATGAAAATTATGTGAAGTTCTCTTCCTCGCTCAATTGCTTTTTCCATCAGTTGTTTGAGACAGAAAATATTGTCAATACACGATCTTCCTGGTCTAAAACCACTTTGCTCTTCTGAGTCTGATGTTTGTATTTCAATTCTATTCTTTAGCACACGTCCATACAGTCTAACCAAAGATGAAGTCACTCCCTCTATAATTATTACAATCTTTTTTACAACCTTTTTTGTAAATTGAATTTATATAGGCTAATTTCCATATTTCAGGTATTTTACCTCCTTTTAAAATGCCATTGAATATTTCAATAATTAATTCCAAACCTACAATAGGATAATGTTTAACCAGCTCTATGGATATACCCTCCAGGCCCAGGTGCTTTATTATTTTTCATGTTTCTTAACACTTTTTTAACTCTTCCAAAGTCACATCTGGTGAGATCGAATTTACGTGCAGTGGTTCATAATTTATTCCCTGAAATTTAGCTTTATTTTCTGTCAAAAGATTTAAATAGTATTTTTGCCACTTTTCAAAACCAATTGGGTCTACTAAATGCCATTCTTGTGTTGTATTCAATGTCATGGAATGTAACATTTTCCATGCCTCTCTGGATTTGGTGTTATCAATGGACTTGTCAAATTTGTTACATTTTTGTTCCCAGAATACATTTTTTGCCTTCTTCACTTCTTTCTTGACCAAATATTTCATTCTGTTGTATTCACGTCTGTCTTCTAAATCCTTTGTGGAAAGCCATCTCAAATACAACTTTTTCTTTTCTTCGACCAGGTTCTTTATATCTTCTGTCCACCACAAGTCTTTTTGTTTAAATTCACATTTTCCCTTCTCTCCCAAAGCTTCTTTAGCGGCTTCACGAGTGCATTTTTCTAAAAATTGGTATTTTTCTTCAGTATTTCCTATTAAGATGTACTTTATTTTTTCTGCCATGCGCAGTTTGTACAAAAATGCAATGGAATCATCTTGAAGGCTCTCAATATTGTATTTCGGCCACATCTGATGGGGGGGGGGGCAATGGAAGAAAAAGGAATATCAACAACATACATAAATGCAGTCAAACAACTTTATAAAGATAACAAAAGTCAAATAAAAGTGGGAAAATGCCTATCAGACAACTTCCCAGTAAATAAAGGATTACCTGCAAGGCTGCTGTATATCTCCTACTCTGTTGAAGATATACATTGATAAAGCCCTAAAAGAGTGTAAAAGAAAGTGCAGAAGCATGGGTGTGAAAATAGGTGATGAAACATTGTTTAGTCTACTATTTGGAGACGACCAGGTGATACTGGCTGAAGATGAAGATGATGTAACTTATATGTTCAGAAAATTAGTAGAAGAGTATGGAAAATGGGGTATGGAAATAAATTTACAAAAAACTGAATATATGGTGGTGGGAGGTATGCCCCATGTTTTAGAGACTAGTATAGAAATAATTAAAGGCAAAACACAATATAACACTAACAGCATATGGTAGAGACGAACAGGATGTGAAAAATAAAAATATAAGAGGAAAAATAGCCACAAGACAGTTGAATCCAGTGCTATGGAACTCAATTATTTCAATGAAGACAAAGAAACGCATATATAGCTCCTTCATAGAGAGTATCACACTCCATGGGGCAGAAGTCTGGACACTATAAAAAAAATTGAAAGACAAATTTCAATCAAAAATGATGTTCTGGCTAAGATGTTGTAAACGTTCTCTGTTAGATAAAATAAGAAATGATGAAATCAGAAATAAAATGAAAGTGCAAATAACCTTGAACGAGACGATCGAAATGAAACAACTAAAATGGTATGGACATATGAGAAGGTTGAAATCGGATAGACTTCCTCAAAAAGTTTGGGAGTGGATACCAAATGGAAGAAGATACAGACCGAGAAGAACATGGAACATGGCAATAACTGAAGCCATGGGAAAAGAGAAATGGAGGAAAACGATCTATGGGATAAAGAGGCATGGAAATTGGGATGCGGAAAACGGCCAAGGCTGTAAAAAAACCGCTAAATAGATACAGACATAATACCCCTACGACAACTTCTTTGCCACTACATTTGGCTCCTACTCCCCTAAATATTTCCATGCGTAGAGAAGAGGAAAAAGTGAGTTGTGTTTCGGCCGTTTAACCCATGGAGATGGGCACGCATGTATGTGGGCGGCATGGTAGTGGCAATGCGTGGAGGGCGAGGTGTGGCGTGGGGGTGCGGGGCGGTTAGGTGCGGGGCAGGGCGGGGCGGGGCGAGCACTAGCTTCCGGGTGCATGCTCAGGGCCACGCACGACGGGGCAGGCGAGGGCTGCGGCGGGGCGGAGCGAGGCGGGGAAGGGCGGAGCAGGGAGTGGCGGGGCGGGGGCCGAAGGCGAACGGGCCGCTCGCCTCGTAAATAACGCGGCCGCGGCTAACGAGGCGCGCACCTTTGTCCACCCGCGCACGCCCATGCCCACGCCCACGCCTCGCCCCGCCCCCACGCGGCCGCACCTCCCGACCACCGAAAGAGTTAATGGCAGGAGAACGCGACTCAACTTCATTATGCTCTCGTACAAGGTTTTCACTGACCGCGCTCGTGAGTTCTAGGCCATATCAACAAAAATTGTCTCAATACACCACGCGCATGTAAAATCATATGTTTACTACTGATTACTTAATTTAGCTCATTTATTACATTTATTACAAAGAAGAAAACTACATCCTACGAGATTATTCCGAGGGCCGGAGCAACTCTGTACACCAGGTGGGGTAATACCAAACGACCATATACATTGTAAATTTTCGGCTATCCGGGAGACGCCGCGTCGTTGGCTGGCCCGGATAGCCGAGAATTTATGGATTCGAGCCACGGAAGCTTACGTGTACACCATATACATTGTAAAACGAGAGACTTATTACGATAAATAAAACGTTAGATTATTCAGAAATTGTACTATGTTATTTTGAAAACGAACATCCGTATTTTACAGAAGTACAATACATAAACGTTTTCTTAGTTCTCTTCTCTCAGACAAATGGCGACATCCTTGATTCTAGAAAATCTGTTTCAGTCGAACGAACACCCTCCGTCCAACTCTTATTCTTCCCTTCCAAGGTATTATGCTCAATTATGAAGAGGCGCGAAAGTAACCAGCACTGATTCATGTTGTCATACATTTTACACATCTCACAAGCAAAAAGGAAGCCCTCTACCTTCCAGTACCTCTAGAACCTATGATGACGTTTACGAAATGTCCTAATTTTAACGGAGAGGGATGCAGCGGTTATTCCTTTCCTGCGATGTTGCAAGGAATCCAAGTTTCTTCTTCCACTGGAAGTTCACGAAAGTACACAGCTTCCGGATTTTCTCTACTTCTGCAAACCTGTCTCGGAAGTTATTTTCTTCTCGAAGAATCTTGTACGACTACTTACATGGCACTACAGATAAACTCTGCAATCTCATGAAATAATATTTAGTTTCCAAAACTCCATTGTTGGAATAAGTAAAATGCAAATTCTCTGAGAATCAATAATAACACTTATAGTATCTGTAAGTAGAATACTTTATTTATCCGTGATGTTCAATTTATTACGAATTGTAATACATGTGATATTTGATAACTTATTACTACACTGACACGAATCAAACAATTTTCTTCTACTTTCTTCTTGCAATTTTCTTTTCCATGAGAAATCAATCGAACAGATGATTAATATACTTCTCGCACGAAAAAGAAAAGTTCCCTTGTTACAGTATCATGGATCTGGTGTACTGCAAGTGTTCTTTTTTTCGTGCGATTTTACAAACATTTAAGTTTAATTGTCCCATTCTCCTATGGTACATTATTAGCGTCGATATTTTCCCCTTCCTTTGTGAAATTTGTTCGAATTTGATATATTACATTGTTCTTGACACAAAGTATTTACTCCTGCTTTCATCTCTATTTTCGCTTCTTTCTATAATCTTCGCCGAGTATTTATCAAAAATTACATCATTTCCTGTATTTCGAATTTTTGGGAATGACAAAACTATTTGTGGTATATTTGGAGCATAAGAGACATTTTCCAACCATATTAATTTATCTTCATTCATTCTATTAGAAATATGAAGATATACCCACGACCTTTTGCAGAAAAAATCTGCTGCGTTGGTAATGTCAATTTCAGATTATTAACTAAATTACATTTCTGAAACTGAAACTTATTTTCACAAGCATGTTCTGAGTAAGCATTATCCAAATATCTGTTACTAGGCAACACGTTTCTACTGCCTTTATGGTGGGTACAAGTTTTGCATTTGTTATTTAAATTGAGGGATATTGCGCTTTCTTAAGCCCGAATTTATTGAGAAAAACATCTATTTCGTTCTGGACTTCTAAAATTATAATTTTTATTATGATTATTATCATTATTATTATTGTATGAATTATTTGCTTATTATAAAAATTATTCAATTTCTTTTTTATGTGTTCGCGTATAACTCACTTTGGTTAACATTGTAAGCGATAAATCAATATACTTTTCTTTTCTAGATTCATATATTTCAAATATCCTTTAATGGCAAAATATCTTACTTGAATAGTAATTCATCTCAGCTTACAATTGCACATTTAAAACTATGAAATTCATCGGGCATATTATTCTGTAGCATTATAACCAATAAATCCTAATTTAATATATTTAACGGGTTGGTTAACGGGTTGGTTAATTTAATATATTTAACGGCAAGGTTGTGTACCAAATCTGAAAGTTGCCATGTAATATCATTGATACGATACGACCGGTTCTTAGATCTTCATTATATCTCGATTTTTGAAATAATAGGTATTTAAGCAAATAAGCTCTACGAGCTGGTCCTCTAGATTGGACTAATTTTAAACACAGTTCATGTGATGCCTTGCTTTCTTTAAATCTGACTAGTTCACTAGGCTGAATTAATAAAATAATCTCAGTCATAGCTTTGTTGTCAGATGAATGGCGTTCAAACGTTTTCAGAATGACTGCTGATCCTAGTATTTTTCCAGTTGTATATTCCCACTAGTCACAAATACTATTAGAACTGATTCCATATGCTCTGTCAAGTCTCAAAATTCAGTTTTCCTAATGGGGCTATCCGGCACGTGTTGACAATAATGAGAATGTCTTCTGATTCATGCCTTCTAACATGAATCAGAAGGCAACTAATGTCAAATACATGCATCACAAGCTATACAAACTATTCTAGAAATTGAACCAAAGGAACCAAATCATTTTAAAACAACATGATTCAATGTCTGAACCAATAAAACAAGAGGAGAATAAAGAAGTTTACAATCAGAGAGAGGAAATCAGAGAAAAAACAAGAGTTCACATCAAATCTCATGTGCAAGATAAAGTTTTAAAACACGTTACTGTAACAGATCATGATACATACAAGGGAAAATGTAGATGAAAATATGGATGGAAATCTATCGTGTGTATCACAAATTACAATTAAAGAAGCTCAGAAAGAGCCTGAGTCGAAAGAACTAAAACAGGCCAACTGCAAAGAATTTTCATCTTTACTAAAAAATTACACATGGGAAATGGTCAAACAATCTGAAGAAATGAGTAAATAGATAAGTGTTTGTCGTACTACTTTAAATAAGAAATACTAAGCAGGTCAATTCTAGCTCTTTAGAAAAGCTAGAATGGTTGGAAAGTGTTTCACTCAAATTTACATGTTGATTACTTCAAACATATATGAAGCGGTTGCAGGATTATCGACTCTTAAGACTCGTCAGTTTCAAAACTGTGAAATATCCACGATCATCAGTTAGACGTTGAAGTCGCATATGATTTTTACAGAAAGGTGAATTTTATAAGTACTTTCACCTTCTGATCAACAAAATCATTTCGGCAAGGCGTTGGTTTTCTTTTTATTTCATGAATCTTCTATCTCTGAACATTTGTACTTTTTGTAATTAAAAATTCAATTTCATTATATTCTACTTCTCTCTTAATTCATGTAAACTGTTTCACAATCTTACAAATCACTAACACCTGCCCTTAAGCAATTCTCAAACGGGTAGTGCATTGACCCAATAACAACGTTATTATCCAGAATGATTTCTCCAATTTGCTCCCATCACATTTGTGTTTGCTTAATCTTGTTAAGGAAATGAACCGAGGGGTCGCGGTGAATTGCAGAGCAGCGTGACTCAACGACTCACTCGTGGCGCAAAAGATTACTCGATGAGAACTCATCCAAGGCGTCCGACGCAGGTGCTCGCAACTCCTTACAAACCAGGCACTAACGACGGCTGCAGGCGTGCATTACGGTGGCCGCGGCTCCTTTGCCAGCCGCGAGGCGTGTCCACACGTGCGCATATTTCTTTGGTCTCACAATCCCGCGGCGCGCGGTCTAATCCTCTCGCGAGGGAGACCTTCGAAAATGCAAAACAAGCGGAGCAGGGCCAGGAGCAGGACCTGCATGGATATTTATGACGAGCAGCACTCGGGGCTTAGGTAACAAGTGAAGGCTGTGCGGAAAGCGCTCCGTGCCACGGCGACAAGGCCAGCGCCCGCGCTGCCGGGGGGCGTTCGCGACGGTGGCACTTGTCATTTCCCTACGGACCCCCGGACGGATATTACTTATCTGCCCCAACATTCATATTTGAGATTGCTAGAAAGCAGCGCCTTCGAAAGGGGCTTTACCAAATGTATGGCTTTGGTGGAGATCGCAACTTCTCCGACGGCAAATGGCGTTGAATAAAATCTACAACAAAAACCTATTTTTGTCAGCATATGTTAATTTCTTTAAATTGTAAAAATTATTCTACACTGGACATATTTAATTAACATGTGTTCTAATAAATGAGCAACAAACAATTTAAAAAGATAACATCGTACTCTCTTAGAACATCCATAAACAGTTTTTCTTTGTAAAAGAATTAAAGCAGTAAACGTTTGAGTGTTATGAAATATTACCTGTGGAAATTTATTAGATGATACAACACCTTCAATTAATTCACCCTTCCTCTTGTCCAGTTAGTGCAAAACAACACACGTGTGTCTCTTCATTACGACCTGACGATACCTTGTGAAGGCGAACTCGAATAGGGATAAAATGGTTTACGAGAGACGAACAGTGGTTGCATGCTAATAACCGTAAGTTGTCAAGGAGTGACAGACGAGTGAGTCGCTACGATGTGCAAATGCTCGCCTGAACAAGGGTGCACGTCTCATTGCATAAGCGTGAAATCCTTTTAACGCCCGCGGCAAGTGCCCCGTGGCCGCGCCACGGAGGGCTGGCGGGGGCGGTGTGGAGAGCGGGGCGGGGAGGCGCGGCGGGGCCGCCCGGGGGCGCGGTGCGGTGCGGGGAAAGGTGTTGTCAAGGAGATTAGCGCGTGTAAAAGGAAACTTGCCGACGCCGCGCGATGGCAGCACCGAATCACAGCGCAGACCTTGGGCGGCGCCGCGCCCCCGCCCTCGCCCCACCCCCACTCCACTCGAAGCCCACCTCCACCACCGCGTTACACAACACGCGCCGCCCTCCGATTCGGCCCTCTGGGCTCCCACCCGTCCACCGCGGTGCTCTCATCCTCGTGGGGAGTCAACCAAGGCCAAAAAGGTGGCATGCGTATCACATACCCCCCACACACACACATATGTACGAAATGGGTAATGTGATCCTGACTTGAAAAGGCTTGTTACATAAATGAGTAATGGATGATGAATGGACAAAATGGAGGCAAGTGAAAGGAAATTTGTATTAGGATATGCGTCCAAATAGGCACGTTGGTGCAGGTGGCTGCGAGATAGTTACTGAAGCTTTTAGGTTCGATTTTAACTGTGGAGGAGTATTAACGTAGGTGATTCAAATAATGGTTTATTGTCGTGTGGACGAGAATCTCAAATGCAGGCTGCTCTGAAGGCTGACTCCGTGGTTTCCTCTGAAACATTCCAGGCGGATGTCGCGGCAGAATCTGTTCAGAGAGTCAAGGACCGCGCGCGATTATTTTCTTTCTTCCCCCTACCATTGTTGGGCCGGCCGATGGATTGATACCCAAACAGCGGGTGTCCGACCACGATACAGACGTGCGGCGCAGATTGAATTTCCAGATTTGCCTGTACTTCGTCCAATTTGAACTGACCAGACTCCCTACACAGAGAGTGTGGCGAAACAGCCGCCACTTAATATCCTCTAACATCATTCAATACCTCCGTAAGGCAGCATATAGATATTAAAAATTAATTTCTGAAGAATTTATAGAGATTTTCACGAACATTAATATTGGTTTTGGAGTGACGGATGGTTCCTACTACACACTATACTGCAAAGAGCGAATTCTACTTATTAATGAATACAAAAAATTGCGGAATCGGCGACAGAAAAAAAAGTGCACATAATTTCTCCTCCAACTATCCCTGTGAAGCCAGGAATTTACTTTCATAATTCGGGTACACTGAGCTACTGGCCTACGACTTTCGCAGCTTCAGGAGAGAGGGGGGGCTTTTGGTTGGGTTATTTTTTTCATCCACGCAGCATTCATACTTATATTATATACACAGAGGAGAAAGAAATGTTTGCATTGTTTTTCTAGGAACTCTAGAAGCGACGCTAGCAAGCGGCGCGGCCCGAGAAACCACCTCCGTGCGTGAAAGCTCTCTCCGCCCACGCCGCGCAGGTAGAGCGCGGGTCTCCCTCCGAAACGAGTTCTCCGCAGCAAAAGCATCATAAAGTGTATTAGGGCGCCGCCGCGCCGCCCTGCTCCGCCCTACACCGCGCCACCTCCCCGCGCTGTGATGCAGGCGCGTTCGGGGGCCTTTGTGGCTCGTTGGCGGTGCGATATTCGGGCGGCGGCGCGGCGCTTGGCTTTCTCCGCGCGCCCGGAGCCAGGAAGGCCTTTCTTCGCGCCGCCCAGCCCTGAGGAGAGCGAAATTTTTATAGGAACCGCAGCACAAAAGGCGCGGGCGCGGGCGGTGGCTCGCGGCGGAGCGAGGACAGGGGAAGGGCAGGGCGGGAGACGCCATGCAGTTGCTCACCCGTCGACTGCAACGAGAGGCAGCTTTTGAAATGGATGCGATGGGCAAACCTTTATTGAAACCAATGAATACGCAACAGGGCACACAGAAAATTTTGCGTAATTCCTATTACAGGCATAGAAAAGTCATGAATTTAAAAGTGGAATTATTTTAATTATAAAGATCAAAGGTTTTTGTTCCAATCAGAATAGCTCCCCTAATTGGCCCACCTACGACTTTCACTTCCACCAACAAAGAAGAATTGACACAGGTACTAGAACATAAATATTACTTTTTTGTATAAGGGAACATATTTTGAGACAGATGAATACAAGAAAGCACGTTATTGCTTTGCGGACTATTTCCTCTGGCCGTGTAGTATGAATTCAATTTATTTTGGTAGCAGCTCCGCTCACCCAGTCCCATAAATTTTTCCAATAATTACATTACTAATAAAAAACCTTGTTTTGGTTGCAAACCTATTGTTTTTTGCCGCATTTCTTAAAAATATTGAGAGCAAAATGTTTATTTGTTGGTAGATCGTATGTACACAAAATGTATCAGGTCATAAAGAAAAGGGTTACGATGAAAGTGAGTATGTAAAGAAGAATTAAAAAAGGAAGAAAAACAATGTCAATCCATTTCTGTCTTCGCTTCCACTGGACATCTTAAACTGGAGGATCATTGTTTCTGCTGAAGTCAAAGAGGACAAGCAACATTTTCAGAGACATAATATCTATTCAGAATAATCCACGAGAACAAATGAGGCGCTCAGAATAATGAAGAGAGATGACAAACGAAGTACGTTTTGAGAAAAAAATACTTTTTCTGTTTTCGTTCATGTTGACTTACACTCCGTACTCATTTTTGAAGGAGGAATTTGAAGGTTTTAACACATCCCAATTCATTTGATATTTCAGCATCTGATAGGTATACGGCAGGAGTTTGCCACCATACTTCCAACTGAAAATTCCAGGTCGGTTGGGATCCGCCATTGTTATTCTGAGCGCCCCAATTTCTCTGTAAAATGTGGAAGAGTGTGTAGGAACTATTACGAGGGTAGGGGAGCGGTGTTTCCTCTTCGAGCCCCGGGGGGCGCCCGCACCCGCGCACGCGCCAGCGGTCAGGTCACCCAGCAGCCGCTGTCACCCTCACATGCGCTGCTTACGTAAGGCCTCGCCCCGGCGCCGCCTGCAGCAGCCAAACAACACGTAACCGGCAGGCCGGCCGGCTGGTCGGACGCCCGTCGCGCCGCCGCCGCCGCCGCCGTGGCGAACGCACAAGGCCACGGGGAGAGAACGCCCCCTCACCCCCGTCCCCGCCCCCGCCCTGCGCGCCGTTACGTCAGCGCTTTCTGAAAAATGTGGATGTCGCGGTGGAGAAGCAGCAGCCAGCACGCCCGCAGGCGCGCCTTCTTCCTACCCCACGGCTGTACCGCGCCGGCAGTATTAAGCGAATATTAATTTGATAGCAGGAAATGTTCCCAACGATTTGTCTACAGAAGTAAACAGGGATTGCAAATGTATTTTATTGCATTACATTTTTTTACGGAAATCCCGGGAGAATGTCCTTTCACCTTCGGTATTACATCTGTTAAGCTCGCCTTGAGCAATATACAGATGCATTAACATTTTCTGGCTGTCTTATTAATACTGAAATTAGATTAGTTTGAATACGAACCTACACATATTTAAAGGCAGTCAATTTGGGTAAATAATTGAGTCCAGATAATTACTAACATAAGTTTTAATTTAAATGTGAAGCAATCATCAAGTTTCTTTCTATCATCAGGTACTACAAAACAATACAAAGTAATATGTTACTATGCAGATAGAGCTTCATTTATTATAACGTAATGATAGGCAATCATGGTGCTCACTTCAAATTCGTAGAGAATGTGTCCTCTGATTAGATATATCTTTTTATGTTAATAGTTATGGATAATTTAATATAATATGTTTGACTGAGAAGTTAGACTGTGCGTCATATACCTTGAATAACACGCCCAATTTGACTTATATAAATTTACACGGAACAATTTTCAAACTAATCTAATTGCATGCACATTGTCAATACCTCGGAGGGGTTCGGTGAGGGGAAAGACCTGGAGCGTCCACATCCAGGAACATCGTTGCGCCCGTCAGCTCGCAACTGCAGTCACAGCATACGGAGCCACCTGCAGCCGCGCAAACGAGGAAAGTATGAGCACGAAAACAGTTCCATACACACGGCACCTGACAAACAGAACTACCGGGTGTTTGTTTATCACTTCTTCTTAAAATATTTCTGCAAGTATTGCATACAACCAAACACGAGAGTGTTTACTATAACACAAGTTACTTCTGTGAACCCAACTTTGCTTTGTTATTGAGGATGTTATGGACGAAGTCGGAGAAAGTTGGAAATACCTGTTAAAATTCACCGACTCTATACATTCAAGCAGCGTTCTCACCTAATTTCTTAGCAGCAAAGGAAATTCATCGAATAAACTAATTTATATTTCAGGATTGAATGCAACATGAGAACGTTCGCTCACGACATCTCGCACATTCATAGTCGGACGGCTGCAGATGACGAACCTCTTCGTTAACTGCTCAGGCTGCGCACATAAACCCAAATCCATCCCAAGAAGGTACCGGGATAACGTTGTTTGCAAGGGATTGCGTAACATGTTTTACAGCCGATATGCAAGTGCACATACACCCATGCAATACACTTAAAAATATACGTCAAGTATTGGAATCAGACCCGTTATGGCTGGTTGACATAATATTTGTGAGAAAATTACAGAGCGATTCGTGAGCTATTTATTCCACAAAAGTGCCGGTCATTTGCGTAAGAGAGTTTGCGGATAAACACTTTCATTCATACTGAGAAACGTATTTTGGTATCACTTACGATTCCTTTGAAAGGGAAAATATGTGTTGAAAAGTCTTTCCATAAAACCGTTCTTAGAAAGCTTGGAAACTCTTAAAACATTTAAGAAATACAACCCCAAAGAAAGGGATACGTGTTTTCCATATAACAATTGTTGGTACGATAAGCGTTACGACACAAGGAAAGATGGGAAGAATTCGCAAATGTCCCGGAAATAGAAAGACAAGACCTGTTGGAGTGAAGAATGAACCTGTTAACGACAAAGAAGAAAGGCGGCGTAGGACGTAGGGCAGAGTGAGAATTGCGGCGAGAGGTTCCCTGCGTCTCTTCACTAGTCCGTCAGTAAGAGCGCGCCCAAGGAACGAGGCTCCTTGCGCACTCATTTAAAAAGTAACTTAGCTCAAGTAACGCGGCCTTGGCTGGGAATTTATTTATCACAATTTTCTATTAAGAAGCTCCACCCTTTCCACCGGCGGAGTTTAGCTCAGAGTCAGCATAGCCGCATACCCTGCAACGACTCTGACCGGGAGGTTCTACCGTGCGCGTCTCGACCGTTGCAGTATTTTCCACAGCAGCTAGATAACTAGGTCGAATTCAGTCCCTGTCAAGAGGTGAATTCTACCAGAAGCACTAAGTGCATCAGTTGATATCACTGCAGGGCCTCTGACTGAAGGTCCTAGGTTCGTGTCCCGACAGTGGCAAGATTTTCGACACTAGTTTATCAGCAAGATCGAATTCAGTCACTGGCTGAACGAATAAGAATTCTACAAGCCAGCTGTTCTGATCGGTAGTTTTTTGTGGTTTCTCCGATCAACACCAGGCAAATGCCGGAGCAGTACCCTAAATAAGCCACGGGACGAACGCATTCTTTCCTTCCTCTTCCTTGCACTATGTCCTATCCCTTGTCCTTGTTCTATCCTTTGTCCTTGTCACCCCTTACACACACTCTTACACTTATACACACAAGCACTCATCGGGATATCGGTCAGGAGATTAGAGCTTGTCCCGGCTTGGGCGGCGCTCCTCTGGGGGGGCCGGGATACTTGGAGAGATAAATTCTCCGACAGGCGACATTTAGGTCGGCATGGGATCTCAGCATCCATCAAGGGAGGAACACTGCCATCTCTCGCGATAAAACATTCACTACACTAGCGGTAATAGTTACCATAATAGTTGACGTGCCAGGAAACTATCAACCTATCCGCCTTCCGGTTTGCCAGCTCCGTCCATTTCACACGCTCCTTCCACTCTGTCTTTTGCACCAGACGCTCCCGACCCCGCTCGCCCCACCCAGCACGTCGCCCGGCAAGATGCAGTTTATTGCATTACGGATTACTGTATAGAAAATGTTGTTAAAGAACAATGTATTTTGTGGTAACATTGTCAATCACAGCGATCCCTATCTCAGTCGCTCAAAAGTATTTGGGCAAAATTTGAGCCGACACGCTCCAATAAATGAATTTGTTTGTGAAACAAGCTTATAGAAATTTATATACATTCACATTCGTAATCGATGTTTATGAAAAATAATTTTGAAAAAAAATACTTGAAGTTTATCGATTGCTAATTAAATTGCAAATAATTTGCTCAATCGGAGTTCATGCATCAATAGAGTAACAAACTAGAGATTCAACAATATCAATGCATTGTTGTTTTAATATCAATTGCAAATATTGTCCCAATTTCTTTCGCCCGAATTCAACTCGGACGCCTCGCCCACCCTCAGCCTGGTCTCTCCCTGGAAGAGAGGCCGCCCGCCGCGGTAGCATCGCATCAGCCCTTCTTTCAACGCCCTCGTAGAACCTGCTGCGCATCGACTCGGCCCCGAGCCCTCTTCAGTCTACATTCCATTCTCCATTCCACTAGCAATCTTTGTCCTAGAATTTTCTCCCACCACGCATTCTACGTACATTTACGAGAAATCGAAAGACAAATTTGAAGGCATAAGAAATTTTCAGCGTAAATTGGGCGTGAATTAATTGAGAAATGAAATGGTGAGTCGTCTTAATAATGGATACTTTCTGCACAGATACGAAAAAATTGTATCCAGAAAATGGATATACGAAATATTTTATTGTTTAAATAGATCATAAAACATTTTTTAAATTACTGATTAAATAAAAGTAAGAATGCTTTGCATAGCATTAAGCGTTTTTCTTTTTTTTTCTTTCTTTTTCTTTTGTTGCGAATATTCCCGAAATAGTTGGAGATTTGAAGCTCATTTCGCCAACCAAACAAATAGGCGAAGAGAAGTAGACAAGGCACTACTTCCTGTTATTTTCCTAGTCCTCGCAAACTTTATGCTTAGAATACATATAGATCGAAACTGTTCCAAATAAATGTTGGTTTATGTTCGATCGAACGTTCTGTTTCTGTATGAGAAAGGATGAAGCAAGGCTTGAAAACCGGGCCCGGAACTGTTTCGTTACTTCTGAGGAGTTTTTTTCTTCTCTGTCTGAGAACTCCATTTCTCCGCTCATGCCAACCAACCATTTCGGAAAGAGAATGTATCTCCGGAGCAACGACAAGGGCGGCGGGGGCGGGGATTGTGTGGAGGAGGGGGCGGGGTGGGGGGCGGCCTTCGGCGGAGGACCGGGGGCGGGGCGGACATTCGCACACTGCGCCCGCCACCGCCACCGCCGCGAAGAAAGGCGAATTGCGGCGCGTCCTCCAAGCGCGGCGGCGGCGGCGGCGGCTGCTGCGGGGAGCGTGTGTCGCGTTATGTAACGTCTTTGTCCGCGCCGCGCCGCGCCGCGCCGAGCGGGCGGGCGGGCGGGCGGGCGGCGCGAGGCCGGCTCCTGGGCAAGGCCTTGCCGCGCAGCGCCGCCGGGACCATCCGCGCAATTAGCCAAGGGCCTTCGCGCGCCGCTCGCAGCTTCCGCCTGCTCAGCGCTCAGGAGACACACGCCCACCAAGGCCGCGCTGCCGGCTCCTCATATGGGAAAAGGAAATCCACTGTTGCCCGTCGTGGGCTCATTTAGAAGGTCAACACCGCATAGCTTGTACTATCGTCCGTGACTTTTCTCTTGTAGAAAGCCATACAAAATGTGGTCCATTTTGGAAATATGATAAATTACGACGACCATTCCACTCGTGAAATTACGTACTTAGTAACACGAAAAGCGTTGAACTATACATCTGCTTTGCACCAATTAAGACGCTCTATCCCGAAAAATATTCGTTTTTTCTTACCACTTATCATATTAAGTACATCAATCATAGGCAGTACTGCCGTGTGCATTTGGAGCGTGAAAACACAATGATTATATTATGACACTTTCTTGAATGTAATTTTAATTTTGGGAATAGTCTTATTAAATACTATGTATCGGAAATTTCCGTAGTACTTGTAGTATTATAATGATATATACAAAAAGAAATTCTTGAGAATTACATATTCCTTACTGTGCAAGGAGCAAATCAAATGTACTACATTTTTTCTCGCCCGGGAGAAAAGTGGATTTTATTGTTAGCAAATGACGAACTAAGGTGAAGTTTAGTTAATATTTACTTCTTAGGGATTAAATGTTGACTCCCTTATTTACATTACAAAAATGAAAACTTAAGTCACACGCGAGTAAATATTTATGTATTTAGACACAACGTAAAAAACAAGTGGTTTGTGGGACTTCTTTGCTTCCTCACCGAAATACTCCAGCAAGACGTTCTCCCTTTTACTTAATAATTCATTGTCTTGACATCAATTTTTATATTTGCGACTCATAAATTTCTTACATATTCTGGCATTAAATTTCCAATAGCGTCATTAGCAGCGTCAGATATGCAATTAGATTCAACCATGGCCTCCATTAAACGCATAATTGTTTATTTACAATTTCCTTGGTAACGAACCCTATTCATGTATCACGAATATTAAATTCAATATATTAATATTTTTAATGCATTTTTCGAAACAATGGTCCTCAAAAATGGCATAAACACTTCTGGAGATAAATAATTTTCCCTCGGTATAATTGTAGACCTGAGGCTAAAGCACTCAGGCTACAATTACACCTTAGGGGAAAAAATGCATATCTCTCCCTTGATGTATAATCTACTATTTTTTACTATGCCAATGGTGACTAACATGAGAAATATCGGATGCATGACTCACATCAAACGAACAGAAAGAAAAGTGTGTTAAAAAGAGAAGAAAAAATCAATCCACTTTTGTGAAAATTTACACCTCGTTGCAACACAACACAACGACTCTCCTCTTTAGTGATGTAGAGTGCAGAAACTACACATTCAATGAAAGTTTGCAAACGGACCTTCTGCAAGGAATATAGATTTTCACAACAAATTCACACGGATTCCATCATTTGATTCTCTGTCTATGTGATTTTCGCTCTTACTGATTGTGACAGAAAACCTAATGTGTTGGTTAACAAATTTTACGAATTAGTGAATTGGGAAATAACAGTCTTAGAGAACATTGCTTATGTCGACATTGCTAAACCACATAGTCTCATCACGAACCTTCAGAGAAATGAACGCGAAAAAAATACTCCCATTCATGCTGCATCAATTAAATTCAGAATATAAACAAGGCGCTTCAACAGCATTTACTTTCTCGAATTATTTGTAAATGTTATGTAGTTTATAATACTACTTGAACCTGCAAATATATATTTGCGCGGGTTTGAAATCGAAACCGCATCGAAACCGAAACGCATCGATTTCGCAAACAATGAACTTATCCACGAAACTACCTGGCTGACTTGTAAATAAACGCTTCCGACACATCACAAAGGAAGGTGATAGAGTATTATAATATTACGTAACCGTTACAAATAGTGCGAGAAAGTATGTGCAGTTGTAACATCACTAGTTACTTTTGCGTATACGTACGTATATACGGAGTAATACACGTAGTGCAGAGAAAGTTATTTGATGCTGCGGAAAATCGATTTCGAGATTTCAACGGAAATACACGTTTCGGTGTCCCCAGGTACCGAACATGTTTTTTCCAAAACGTCCGTCTGGTTGTCTGTCTGTCCGTCCGTGCGTCTGTCCGTCCGTCCTCCTGTCCGTCCGTTCGTCTGTCTGTCCGATCGTCTGTCCGTCCCTCCGTCCGTCCGTCTGCCCGTCCCTCCGTCCGTCCGTCTGCCCGTCCCTCCGTCCGTCCGTCCGTCTGTCCGTCCCTCCGTCCGTCCCTCCGTCCGTCTGCCCGTCCCTCCGTCCGTCTGTCCGTCCCTCCGTCCGTCTGACCATCTGTGAACAACTCTGGCGCCAAACCCATACGTAGGATTGTTTCCAAATTTAAGAAACCCCTCACCATCTGGCTCGAGTCGAAGCTTTGAGATGTTAAAAACATTTTTTTAAATTTGGGGGTACTTTATATGAAGACCATGGAACATTTTATAAATTTTCTCAAAAACGGCTTCAAATTTTTTCTTTTAATTTCTTGTAATAGAATAAAATATACCTGTAAAGATGGCAGAGGTCCGAATTTCACTATTAACTCTGAATTTCCGAAAACTGCAAAGTTTGAATATTTTACTGCGCCTTCGTACAACTACAAAATTAAAGATAGAAATTTTTCCTTCAAATAAAATTTGTTGTCTATACTAGTTGTTTCATTAAGGTCAGGTACATTTTTTTTTTGAAAATTATGGTAGTTTTCACGCAATATTGCGTTAAATATTTGTAATTTTGAAAAAAGTACAAAAACAAGATTTTCTCAAAAACGGATCCAATGATTTTTTACACTTGTGGTAGGGATAGTGCTAAATTTACTCTATAGGATGATATAAACGCTATATTGCTCTATTCTTTGTTGTTGTTTTTTTCGAAAACTACAAAGTATTTTTTTTACTTGTCTGTCACTTCATTAATATTTGAGTTAGCGGCAATTTCTTTACATTAATGTATTTAAAATAACATATTCTTGAAATAATGTCAAATAAAGTTTTACGAAAATTCTACATTTTGCCGTAAAAATCAGTTCAAATTTCCACATTTTCATAAACGCTGAAACGCTATTTTCTCAACAACGGTACTAAATGCTTTCTTCAAATAGATAGTGCTTATTGCACTGTTTGAAATGACATAGAATTAGTTTTACTGTATCATTTATTTTTTCAAAAATTACGCAAATTTATTTTTTGAAAGGACTCTCACGCCTTTAATAATCACATTTTCAGCGATTTGTAAACACCATTACATTTGTTTTTCAAAAACGCAATAGTTTTATGTGAAAAGAGGTTCAAATTTTGTATTTATAGTAGCTTTTATATTTCATTTTCTTAAGAACGGCTCCAATGTTTTCAAAGAAAATTGGCATTCCGATGATGTTTTACTGTTCTTAAATATTCTTAAAATAAATTTCCTTTCTACTATTATGAAAACGAAAAATTAAGAATTTTTTAAAAGTGAAGTTTGGGCGGCGATTGATGGCAGCTGGCATGAGTACGTGGCAAGTCGGAATAGCTAGTCGAGATCAAAGGAAATAGAAAGCTAATACGGGAAAGTCGGTGCCATTCTGTAGCACACAAGTTTTTAGTTGTGTTTATGCCATGAAAGGCATTCTCATTCCCTCAAGTATCACATCAAGATCCTAATACTTCCGTAATCCCTTGGCCTTACCGGTTACTGTGTATGACATCTGTGTTTCAATCGATATGTTTGAAATTGGGACCCTAGCAGTCTACGCCCAGAAAAAAAGATATAAGGTCTGAGGAGACACAGACAGGCACGGGCGTATATGTAATGGTACCAGAGGCGACAAGGCTACCTCGGCGTGATGTTTGCGACAGACGAGGAAGCTCTACACTGGAAATTGTCCACAAGGGATCAGTAGTTTCCACAGGCCAACAGATCTCAGTATGTCTCTAATGCGCCGATAGACAGCAGCCACGAAAAAAAGCGGAGAAGAATCGAACAGATAACCCTGAGACTCATAAGAAAGGGAAACTAATCAGTACCTATTCTGTGCCATTTTGCAGCATCACTAGTTCCTGATTAATTTCCGTGTAAGATTGGATGATCGTTCTTAACAACCCTAATGTTAATACGCATATATACAAAACTAATGTGTCATTAGTAAACTCAGAATAGTATTGTAAAAGTGAATAAAAGGTATTTAAGGTAATAATAACACAATATTTCTAATCAACATAAATGCTTATAGTTGAGTTATTACTTCACAACGTTTGTTCACTATTAGCTTAATTATTAGCATAGATATTATCTCATCATGAGAATAATTTTATTGCGTCAATAAGGAAAGGACGGCTCGGTGCAAACATGTTTCTTTTTAAGCATGCGAAAAAACAAGTGAGCGATCGTCTCAACATCGTGAAACGGGTTATTGCCTTGATAATAACCAATTTAAATATGTTTGCTCGCAACTCATCTTCACAATATTTTGTGTATTTCCCACCATCGTCATACGTAATAAACTGTAGTTGTTCGCTGAAAATTTCCACTGAAAAAAGCAATAGGAATGTGAATGGTTTAAGCGTAAAGAATATTATAACACAGAATACAATTCAAAAAAACTCAGTAACCAATGCAAATGTTCAAATATTTCTTAAGTGTGGGAATCTTGTATAAAAACCTGTTGTGAGAATATGAAAAACAATGTGTGTGAAGACTTTGAACAGAAAAGTCAACATTATAGCATATGTCTGGTAATGCTATAAAATTAATACTAAGCGCAAATTAACATAGACGTTTGTTGTGGAATCATTAATTGCAAATAACAAAAATTACAGTATGATATCACCGTTTTTTGTGAGCAATTAACAATGTTATGAAGTTCCCAAAAATAAAAATTTACAACAAGTGAAAATTCCTATCCTGTAAGTCAGATGGTAAAACTGGTAAAAAAGATTTGTTATCAATGTTGGATAAATTACCGTGCGCAAGAAGCGAAGATGTTCTACATGGAAATACACTTACAAAAGAAGTATTGCAAAACCCCGATTCCATTGTACAATTTCTTCTTCCGTACAGATACAGCACGTACAGACAAAATACTACATATGATTACATGAGCAGAGCCATGTGAGACTTGCACGTCCAGAACAGAAAGAATCATGTACCGGAAACTCCACATCAATACTGCGTGTACTAGCCGCGGACAGTACGTCAAACTCTGATGCGGACTGGCAAACCATCGTACAGGTGGCAAATAGTGTCCTGCGGTTCACTGTTCCACACCTCCTGCCCCGCGCTCTCCTCACGCAGAACAGAAAAAGTTTTCGAGGAGTCGCAGCACGGGTCAGGCGTTGGCCAATCACGTCTCGCATGTGCTCGATCGGGGACAAATCCGGCGAGCGTGCCGGCCTGGGGAGTTGACGAACACCACGGAGAGCGTGTTGAGTAGCGCGGACAGTGTGAGGGCGGGCATTGTCGTGCTGGAACAGCGCACACTCTCCCGTTGCAAGAAAGGCATCATCAAAGGCCGCATAACATGCTGAAAGTATCCAGCGTTGGTAAACGATCCCTCCGCGAATACCAAAACGTGCGTTGTAGCTGATGGCATCCCATACCATCACTCCCGGGGTGGGCCCTACGTGACGTGGATGAACACAATCTGGGCGCCCTCGGCTGTGCGATGCCGCATACACAGACTGGTGTGCAGGTAGAAGCGGCTCTCATCACTGAACGCCATTGCACGCCATGCCGTCTCCCAGCTGACCCACTCATTGCACCACGTCTGACGTGCCCAACGATGGTTCGGCATGAGCGGAAGTCGGGCTAGCGTTATGTGCGATTGTAATTCTGCAGCAAGAAACAGGTTCACAATGATGCGTGGAGACACGTAGGGGGCTATATGTGCCTGTATCTCGGTGCCGGTGGCCGTACGGTCTGCAAACGCCGCCCTCACGTCGCGTCGATCTTGACGTTTGTCAAGTGCTCTACGGTCGCCCCGATGTGGGTCTATGGTTTTGGAAATGCTCGTCTACCCATCGTCGCCAGCACCACAGCACCGACGTCGCATCACGACCCACGTGGTCAGCAATGCACCGAAATGACCACCCGGCTTCGCGTAGGCCGACAATCAGATTTGACTTTTCTCATTACCAGCAGTTAAAAATATAGCATGCACACTAAAACGCTTCATTTCCAAAAGCACGAAGTACACATGCGAAAATTGCAAAATGATATATTATTCAATGTACTAATTCGTAAGAAGGGATTAAGTATTTCGTTTTTACATTCCCAAGCATGTTGTATTGAGAACAAATCGTAATGCTACAGGAAAAAGCTGTGATTTTTTGACAGAAAAAAAAGTTGGTTGCTGAAGTAAAAACAGTGAACTTCTCTTACTCATAACGGTACTACTTTCTTGTATACGTGGTACAGTGTAAATCCACAATTTGGAGGACCCCGAAAACAAGAAACTGATGTTCTCTTCAAAAACGAATGTCTGCCTTCAGCAGCTTTTGAGTCTCTCCAATAATCTTTGAACAGCGCTAGCGCGCAAACAATTTCTTTGCACGTGCTACGAATTTGAAACAGATCTGTTAATTTTTTGGGGACTTAGCATTAAGCTTTTATACATTTTTAGAAAGTTTTTCAAAAATGGTCATGATATTTTCTTGTTTTTAATTTCTCCAATAGTACAAAGTAAGCTCATAAAATGGAGCTGGATCGATTTTCAGTAAAATCTCTAAAGTTTCGAAAATTGCAAAATACTAAAATCGTTAGTGTTTCCTCATGAAACTACTTTATTGAAGTAAGGATTTTTTTCTGATGAAATCTGTTCAAATTTGATTTTAAATACTGTTGAGTACAGGTTTTTCAAAATATTAGTGAATTTTATGTAATTTTTTACTAAAACATGTCATTTTGAAAAATATTAGTAAACAAGTTTCTCATTAAAAATTTCATTTCTTTAATTGTAATTAAAACCTCAACTATTTCGAAAATTGCAAAAGTTAAACTATTTTTCTAATGAAATGCATCATATGAAGATTTCGTTGCGTGACAAACTTTTTCTGTTCATTATTATTTTTAGAAAAATGACTTCATTAGAAAATTAGAAACTCTCATCTTTTCACAACACAGTTATTTTCCTCAAGAAACCGCAAGCACATTCGAAAAGGCCGCAAGAGACATTGCGACACGGGTCGCCAGATGGCTGCGCGGGAGGCAACTCAAGTGCGCGGGGGAGGGCGGGGGAGGAAGGGGCGGGTTGCGGGGGCGGGGCGGGGGTATCGCTTCCGGGGGAAGCGAGGCCGTGTGCGCGGGGTGATAGGCCGGCAGGGCGGAAGGTGGAGGGGGGAGGGCCGCTTCGCGAGGTCGCAGGAAGCACCGTCCAGCAAGTTACTCGCCTTCCCGCGAGGCCCTCGAGAAGCCTCAACCCTCAAGATGGCGAATGGCTCTTCCATCCTTCACGTAATGTTCATAATTATTGGTATATATTAATTACTCCCTATAAATGATTGATTTATTGATGTTTCCGGACACGTCAACTGCTTCAACCATTAGTCTCTCAAGCGCAGTGAATGCTTTTTATGCTCGAAGATGGTGTGTCCCCCCCCCCTTGGAATAGTGAGATCCGACACCCACCTATACGTCCAGCTCGAGATTTCTCCTCCAGGTACATCCCCCAGCGCCCTAGATGCTAAAAGCTTCAATCGCTCGTCTGATCTTACGACATGTGTCTGTAGTTGTCTGGTGTAAGTAAGTGTGTGTGTAAGTAACACGTGAGGAAATCGTGAGGAAGAGAAAGGAAAGATCGCGCGCATACGGTCCATAGTATGTTAGACTATTGTTCTGCCATTCGCCACGTATTGATTGATAAAAGCACGGAAAACTGCAGATCAGAGCAGAGAAGAGCGGCTACTAGAATAATCCACCAGACGGTTGAATTCGACGTAATATTCACTATGTGTCGGAAAGCCGCCTCCGTAGGGACTTGATGGTGGCTTTTGGACTAAAACCTCCCGCTCAGATCTGCTGCTGAGACAGCAGACAAAGACTCTTGGAACACATTCCTTATCTCATTCGTATTGAGTTTCACGTAATTACGACCCTCCACCAAACATGATGGTTTTGTTTTGGGAAATATTTATTGCTATGCCATTTCTTCCCGCCCAAAAATGTAGTCTATCTGTACAACCGTGCAAAATATCCTCGTCTACTTTTGATCGAATAACTCTATATATTGTACAGTAGTAATGAGACATCGATAACAAAACATCTATGTTACCAAACTCCGATATTCAAAATTAAAACATAGATGTTAGTAATACACCGACTAAAATACATCGATGTTTTGAAGGTGTTTAATAACCTCAAACGTTAAATTTGTAAGTAACAAATTTTAATTTTTACAATGGTCTTGTTTATTAATTATATTAATATTTAACTGAAAACCAAGTTAAAAATAATAAACTCGTAGGACAAATGTAAGCTTGAAAGCCTAAGCGCCCAAAGTCATCTTCAGATCGGCAAATAAGTGTACGGGAATATAGGGCATGTCATACCCCCACGTCGCATGCGTTGACCGTCTCTCCATGTGCGAAATACGAAGAAAGACACAGAAAATACCAGGGAATCGGGGCCATCTCAAGCGTGAGGTAGTTGGTCCGAAGAACGTAGTACAAACTGCGTTAATTTGGTTCGAACATTTGCACTAACAATGCTGCTATCAGTTATTATTTCATATTTTAACTTTTACAATAATGCGACAATGAGAATTATTAATTCACAACAAATCAACGAAAACGTAAAACCATCGATACACAAAACATCGATGTACAAAACATCGATATACAAAACATCGATATACAAAAAACTCGTTTTTTGTAGAAACTTCGATATCGATGTCGCATCTATTAGAAGTCATCTGCAAATAATCATACCTTTGAAATTGGTCTGGCAGGTCAATACGAAAGTGAGGAAAAGGGGATGTCCAATGACACTTCTATGAGGGATCCTTGCTAAAGATGAAACCTGTTGTTTAAATCGAACTTTCTGTTTCCTGTCTAGAAGTTCATCAATTCACGCGAGAATGGAAAGCGAAGAGAGTAAAACAACTCAGGTAATAAGTGGATATCTTCGTAATACCTTAAACATCAATCGAAGAGTAATATCGTACTTGCATGAAATACCGTATTGGTATGAAAGAACATTGTTTACTCATTTTTGCGAACTATTGCCCATTTAGTTTTCGCAGAATTCGATTTTAGATCCTATCCTCTTTCTTTTATATGTAAACGGTACGCCCTAATACATTAAAAACGGAAGAACAGTTCTCTTTGTTAATGATATGAATATTCTCTGCAAAAAGGAAACAGTAAGTAGTACGATATCACATGTTCTAATTGGTTTCATCATCATCATCATCATCATCATCATCATGAGTTAGACCGAATGGCCTGTTCCGTCGCCAAGAAGATCGTCTCTCCATCTTCTTCTACGTAGGTGTAGCTGGATCTCGAGTTCCTTCTCGGATGCGTAGTGGAGAAGCTTATTTGGTAGTCTCTCACCAGTCATTCGTTCGATATGATGGAACCATTTCTCTTTTCGTACTTGGATTCTGATATTGAGGTTGAAGATTTTCAGCTCGCTTCTGATGTCTTCGCTTCTTATGTAGTCTAGAAGCGTATTCTCTGCAACAGATCTTGGGAATCTAATTTCAGCAGACTCAATTTTCCTTCTATCGGAGCGATCCATACTCCAATTTTTGCAATCATATTCAAGTACAAGAACCGCTATCACCTGGTAAAATTTCATTTGTGTGTCCATTGTTACTTTGTTCTTAAGGTTTCTTTGAATTGTTCCACACATTGCCTCAAATTTATAGAGTCATTCTTCTCGCAATAAGAAATGTTATGTATAAGGTAGTTAAATTCTGACACCTGTTCTAGTATGGCGTTTTCTACAATTATTTTAGAATACTTCAAATTTTTGCGTAGATATCCACAACTCGTTAGTTCTGTAATATATTTTGTAAGGTATAGAGGTCATTATGCAATATATCCTCCGAGTTTTCAAAAATATTTTGATCGTCAGCAAATAAAATTGTTCTTAAGACTGTTCCAGAAACTGTAATGCTTTCTTTTGATAAAGGTTGTCAATGTATAAACTAACTAGTGGTGCTACAGATTGACACAGACTTTCGCGTATTAGTTTTCTATTTCTTTTGGTCTCGCTTAGCTATTCGGACTTGCCACATACTCTTGCCAGCTGCCACCTATCGCCGCCCAAAGTTTATTTTCTTAGTTTTTGGCTTCCTAATTGTAAACGGAAATATTTTAAAATTATTAAAGAACAGTAAAATATGATCCTAACGAGAAATTTTCTTTTAAAAAATGTGGAGTCATTTTTAAAAACTAGCGTTTAACGGCTACTGTAAATTCGAAATTTGAAGCTTTTTTTTCACAAACAAATTTGTGTTTTCGATAAACTTCATTTGAAGTAATCACAAATACAATTGTGTTTACAAATTGCTGGAAATGCTCATATCGACGGCGAGAGAAACCTTTCAAAACATTTACATTTGTGTAGTTTAAATATATATATATATATATATATATATATATATATATATATATATATATATATATATATACACCGAAATGAACTTTACGTCAGAGCAATTAGCACTATCCGTTCGGAAACTTTGAAGGACAAATATGGAGCAGCATTTTAAAAAAATAGCTTTTGAGCTTTTCTAAAAATGCGAAAATTTGAGCTAGTTTTGACAGAAAACGGTCTAGTTTTCGAAAAACTTAATATAACATTATTTAAAGCACATGTTCTCATAAATATAATAATGTGAACACATTACCGCTAGTGTAAACACCAACGACACGAGAGACAAGTCAAACGAATTAATTTTTTGTAATTACTGAAAAAACAAAAGAGTAGAACAATATAGCTTTTATGTCATCTTATGCATGTAGCACAAACCCTTCCAAAAGTTTAAAGAAAAATATTGTAGGCGTTTTTGAGAAAATCTTGTTTTTGAAATTCTTTAAAACTGCAAATATTACGTAAAAACAGCTAAAGTTTTCAAAAAATGTACATGACCTTAATAAAATAACTAATTGTGAACATCAAATTTCACGGAAAAATCTATATCTTCAATTTTGTAGTTGTCGAATTCATCGAAAAATTTCTTCAAATTCATACTTTCGAAATTTTGGAAAATTCAGAAATAACCGTGAAAATCGAACCTATACCTCTTTCATAAGTGTATGTGACTTCATTTTTAGAAGAAATTTAAAGAAAAAATATGGAGCCCCTTTTGAGAAAATTTTGTCCGGGGGGCTTTATGTTAAGTACCTCTAAATTTGAAAGAATGTTTTTCAAAATCTCTAAGTTTCGACTAGAGCCAGATGGACAGGGGTTTCTTTAATTTGGAAAAAATCTTACGCATGGTTTAGGCGCTAGTAGTGTTTACAGACGGGCAAACGGACGGACGGACGGATAGACGAACGTTTTGAAAAAAAACCAACACTTTTTCGGTATCTGGGGACCCCAAAACGTGTAATTCCGTTGAAATCTCGAAATAGTTTTTCCGCAGCATACTTCACTTTCCCTACATTACGTATATTATTCCGTACATACGTATACGGGAAAGTAAAACGTGCAGGAGACAGTGGGCATCCTTGGTTTACTCTATTTATTATCGCTTGTTTTCTTCTAATTCTTGTCCCCATGACAATATGTATTTTATTATTACTATTCAAGCTTTTCATAACTTTTATGAGATGGTTTGGAATTTCTTGAATCTTAAGAATTTCCCACAACTTTTTTCTGGCAACGAAGTCAAAAGCTTTTACAAAACCTACGAAGAGAATGCAAGAAGGAAGGTTGAATTCCCTACGCTTCTGTATTAACTGCTCCATTACAAAGACACAATCTGCACATGATCGTCCTATCCTGATGCAACATTGTTTTTCTCAAGACCAACTTCGTTCATGACGTTCATCTTTCGTGTTGTAATTTTAGCTTAAAGTTTGTAGAGTGGGTTCAGAAGGCTGATTCCCCTGTAGTTGTCGCAATTTTCTCGTTTACCTTTCTTGATAATGAGGGATATCATGTCCACTTTCTTTTCCTCTGGTATTTTCAAGGAGTCCAGCATGCATTTTTCTTTCACTTCTATTGACGCATATTTAAAAAAGTTCAAAACTAATTCCATCTATGCCGGGCGCTTTATTGTTCTTGAAACTTTCCAATGCCCCTTCTAGTTCTTTTAGCTCAATGGGTCTACATGTGATGGTTCTGCCTCTCCTTTGTCTATAAGTTTGAGTTCTCCGCCTGGATCTGTCCAAAGTTTTTAAGTACGTTAACCATTCGCCTTCACTTATGATGGAAATTCTAGCGTTATCTCTTTCTTCTTTATTTAAATGTTTCATTATTTTGTAGGTCCTATTTTGCTGACAGTGTCCATCGTGATCTATGTCTGAGATGTACTTATCAAAACTTTCCTTCTTTAATTTGGTAATTTCTTTCTTCGTGACAGCACACCTCCTTTTATACTCTAACCGATATTCTAATGTGTTGGACTGCAAATATTTGAAGTGAGCTTTCTTCTTATCATTCACAAGGTCTTATACTTCCTCATTCCATTTCTTGAGCATTATACCATTATTTTTATATTTGTGTCTTCTACCTAATGCTTCTAACACTGATTGACAGATAACTTCCTTGATATTTTGCCATTCTGCATTGACGTCTCTACTTAACGGTTTTTCCGGTATTTCCGGAGACGTGATGAGTATAGTTTCCTTATACTTTTCAGAAAATGTATTTTGTAGGTGCTCTTGAGTTCCTATTGAAAATTTTGCTTCTTATGGGACCATCTTTCTGGGATATTAAGTACTGATTTCACTGGGTAGTGATCTGTCCCTATTTCCGGGCCCTATGAGCTCTTGTGCCTTTTATAGATGAGGCAAACTTCTTGTTAGCAATAACGTAGACAACAGTAGATAAGAACACTCTTCCTGTCCAAGTATATTTATGACAGTCTTTGTGAGAGTTATTTTAAAGTTTTTGTAGGAGGCAAAATTTCTATGACATTCCTCATTTTCATGAAGTGTCCTTTTTCCTTGATTTCCCCTAATATTCGCATTTGTAATATTTCCATTGTTCCTCTATCGATTAACCAATAGAATTGCTACACCAGATGAATCCCTCGATAATTGAGGGATACCAGAATAGAACATTATATGATTATTTAGGTCAATAGTTATTTTCAGTTTTTTCTTTGTTTCGGTGATGACGGTTATATCGACATTCATGTTTCTTAATTCAAGCTCCACCAAGCTCTCTTTAATCCTTATGCCTCGAACATTCCAGGTAGTCAATTTCAATATTGCCACCATTCCCAGTCGTTTAATCCCTTTCCGTTGCAGAGTCGCCATAGCATCTTGCCGGTTGGTTTCATAATATCAAAATAAAAGTAAACGAAGGAAAAACTGTTTTAATAGAGTTTGAACTTCAAATAGATAACTGAATGCCCGATTGAAACTTAATAAGCAACAACGATGTTAAGACCAACCTGATATTAAGATACCAACACATGTTTACCTCTCGCCATGCTACGTACGTACGCAGTAAAGATAAAGTAGTATTAATGCTGCGACAAAAATCGGCGATTTTCGATAGAATCAATAATATTGTGGAGTCATGGTTCCGATTTGTTGACAGAATCAATTATAATGTAGGATCATAGTAAAGAATACTTTTTTAGTTCCTTTATGAAATAAATTACTTCCTCTAACGACCTATCCAAATTTTATGGTTCCGGATTTATTCGTCAGAATCCAAGTTTTGTAATTCCTTGATACCGAAAAGTTGGATGACAGCAAAACGTCTGTCGGTCAGTCTGTCAACGTTTGTGACCTTAGCTCATAAACCCAATTTAATTTTCTCCAGAACTGATATTCCCAGATCGATAGGTTCGAACTCGAGACCCTGCGAGGCTGAGACGAATATTTTGATTTTTGACGGCACTTTACATGAAGTCTCAAACACATTTTCAAAAAGTTCTCACAAATTGCTCCAATTTTTTTTAATTTACTTTTTCCTCATATAGCAAATAAGAATGTATGAAAATTACGTACGTCACATGTTCATTAAACTCGCTGAATTCTCAAATTCTCAACTTTTTTCTGGTTTTCCTACAACAACAATATTGAAGTTAGTGATTTTTTTCTCAATAACACCTATTATTTTCTAACATATCTTTCAATAAGCTAATCTAATTTTTGGGAAATAGGACTAGTTTTCGTATTATTATGCGTGAAATAAAAGGCCCTTTGAAAAAGTCATTTTCTTGAAATGTTTTTTTTTTCTGGCGGAGCAATAGACGCTTAAAATGTCGCAGGCCCATTTTCGGTGAAGCCAGTCCCTTTTTCGGTGTATTTCCAACACTGCAGAAAACTACCATGCCAAAAGTACAATGGTAGAATTTTTTTCTAAAAAATATTAAAGATTATTATTTAAGAAAGGTCAGGTCCTTAAAAAAACTGTTACTTTTTGCGTAATTTTTGCTTGATATGAAGGTAGTTTATATTTTATTTTTTTATCAAAAACGCCTTCAATTTTGTTCTGTCCTCGAATACAGACTCTCAAAAATGGCGTAGGTCTCACTTTCTTAAAACTCTGAATTGTTGAACCTTCAATGCATGTGACAACACAAAAACGGAGTGAAACGACCCGAACGCGCAGCGCTTTCTTCTGAGTGCTGCGAGGCTCTGAAAAACCGCTGCAGTGCACCCCCACTTGACCCTGCGCTATTGTCGTCCAGTAAGTAGAATTCAATTTCAGTTAAATAGGTACATTATTTTCTATTCATTATAATAATGTCTGGCCTTTTCGTAAAAGTGCATATTTTCGTCAATGTGCGAGTTCAAACAAAATTGAAGTGTCGGCTGCCATTTCAAAATAACTGCCCTTTTATCATTCAATGTGGTTATTTATTCGAATCCCATTCAATTTTCTTAACAATTTTTGTATGTCTCTCTATTCGGATGGACACGGGAATGGTAAGCCGATTTTGAAGGGATTTCCACGGTAGAGTATTTTCTCGGACATAATTTAGGCTATTTGTTTTCAAAATGTTCTATGAAGTTACTTTCTACTTTCACCATTCTAGTGATCCCACCAGTCAACCCACTCTTTCCACTGATCAACATTTTGTCACTGTCCTTAGAGACCCTTGGTCCGCGCGAAAAGAAAGGGTATGTGCGAATAACTTCAAACACAAGAATAATTCATCATTGGTCATAAAAGAACAAAGGAAATTTGTTCCGTGAAGGACCAACAGCGCATTCTTTTTCAACTGCTATCACTCTTATACCAAGTGCTTGTTGTTCTGGAGACCAGGATAGAAACAAAGAGGTTTTGGAACGAAAATTACGATATATTACGATAATATTAAACTAGTGACATGTAGCAACAAAAGTTGTTCATCTATTAAGGGGCACGCTATAAAAACACTGGTACTAATAAAACAATTACAGTGTTTCAGATTGTCCTACAGCCCAGTTTGGCCTTTTGTCAACTTCCGCGAACTGTCGGAGTCTTTCTACTTGAAGGGGGATCGGCCATATGAGAACGTAGGCCAAAAATGTTGATTACTCTTAACTAGGGGGCAGATCTTTATGACCTAAAACATTTTCAAAAAATTATCAATAAAATGCTCTTAAAATATCCTAAAAACAAAGAAAAATGGCGTTAACAAATTGATAAAAGCCACTTCAGATGAACAGCTGTTGGACATGTTACTGATGTAATCGAGGCTTCTTCCTTTTGCTCAAAACGCAGCTTGCAATCTTTAAGTTTGGACTGTTATTTAAAAGAAAATCTCTGCTTTTATTTATAGCGAAATCGGCCAAACTGACAATGGCACTAATAGGCGTCACAGGAACTGTGAATTATATGGTACTCTCAGCGGCTGACATTACAATATACGAGCGAAGAAATTGAATAGGCTACTCAGGAATTCTTTGGTGAACATTGTTGCACAACTCAGGAATGCTGTGCAACATTTGTTGTAAATATTGTTTGAAGCAAATACCATTGAAATGTTATTAAAATCGATGAAATTTGAGACAAATACATTAAAAATTACTAGAAAGGTAGAAAAACACATTACTATTCAAAATCGCCAAAAAAAGAAAAAAATGACATAAAAATGTGTTATTTCGTTTCGTCAAATCGTTAATTAAATGTTTATACTGCATGGAATTGTTCTACGGTAAAAATAAAAAAATTACACTTCATTAATATCCGTCCGCTACTCATGATTCATACCACAACCATTATCTTAAGAATTGCAGTGGGAACATTTGAGAAACAAGCATCCAACGTGGTACGTAGCCCGTTGTCTAAGGTATTCCGCCGGCATCCATCAAGAATAATGTCAATAAACATTACATTATCAATCCGTCATTACATTATGGAGTTAGTACCATTGACAGCAATTCACAAATAAATTATTTAATATGATAAAGTAAAGTTATACTTTACTCAGAGGCCTAACATGAAATACCTTATTTTTCCGAGATCTTCACTTCTTAACGAATCGAAAGAGTCTCTTGGGGCATTGTTGGTTCTCTCACAATTTACGTAAATAGATATTGAAGTAAGCTAGTTTTCCTTGAAGGTAAATTCTCTCTTAAACTTTCCATACAATATCAACGAAAGGTGCTGTTCAATTCACAATTACTCGTCGCATCTTCCCTGTTGAATATTGCAACGTCTGAATTGTATTTTATGTTTCCACGAGCTGGGGGTCGGAGCTTCCTAACGAATAATTTACACAACAGTTACCACGAACATTTTCTGTGCCCTTGGTTTTATAATTCATGTGCATTGTACATGACAATAGCTCTCCCACTGGGGGGAACCTACCTCTTCGGAAATGCGCCACTCACCTATTGCCATCGCATCCTGCAATTTCGCAATATCATAGTTTTCTCGCAAGGGAATAAAATGCTTGCAGACTAATTCCCTTAGCAACGTTTTCACTTTATTACAAAATTGAAGTAACCTGGGAAGGTTTCCGAAAGTGAGTGAGTTTGGTCGAGGAAGATGATAACAAGTGTACCCAAGTGAAATGAGGTGCACCTGCCAAGTGAGCCGTTGCTGATTAGTGATTAAGGAGTGGACCACGATGGTATAATTACCTTTGCCCCAGTGCGCCTTCAGTAAGCTGATTCATGGAAAATGTCGGCAACAGGTGCAGACGAAAAGTCTGTAAGAAAAAAATCAACTGGATCATGATTTATCATCCCGGTAAACAATGTGAATATAATTTCAAACACGTTCGAAAAGACAATTCGATAAATATTTCATTTATTCTTATCTAAAGACATAACTTTACCGCTCCTACGTGAAGAACGATAATTCCTAAATATTTCAAAATCATCCAAATCTGTAAACTTACAGGAGAAAATCTTTGGATTCAACCAAGTTATCGTAATAAGTAAAAAAAACTATAGAATTAAAGTTTAATTAAATTAGAATTAAAATAGTAAATTCAAGGAAATGAGACAACTTTATTAACTAAATTTATCACCTTTTGATAATACAATGATAATTCAGTAAAGAAGACATTTTAACTGATGCTTGTTTCACATCAGAAGTTAAATTACTAATTTTGGTGTCGGATACATAAGGAATCATCCAGTAGGGTATGTGCTGTGGTGATGGGATTTCACAGTGCCCAAACGGTTGGAGATGCATCCACCGTGAGAGACAGAAAGGGACTTCCAGAACGGCGAACTTTAAATAAAGGACTCAACAAATAAACATTTGAAGCAACAAACTTAACATCGAATGAAAATAAACCTCTCCAAATCCAAACATATCCATATCCGAATATCATAAATAGTTCATTCAATACCGTCAATAAGTGACTGAACTTACGAACTATCAATAAAACGAGACATTCATAAAATTAATTCATAAAATAAAAATCATGACTACTGTCAGACGAAGACAGAAAATTGTTAGTATTCGTCTCGGACGCAGCGCAGCGCTCAGCGACCAGACCCCATACCTCTGGTCTGGAACCGAAGGCCCTCTGTTGAAGCATTCTGCCAAACAGTAAATGCAGAAATAGAACCAAGACCTTAATATGGTGCACTGCTTAGGAGATCACCAGAAACCGGAGAGAGCGCTCGTTGGACGCTCTTTAGTTTCACAATGATTTCATATACGTTGAAGTTGCTGAAATATCTTGCACATCGATTGTCATTAAAAGGAAAATGTATATTCCTAACATCTTATAAGATCTTTTTTGATTATCTGAATGTTGGGCAAACCGTGAAACTTAAACACGAGCCGCAACTATTCCTTGTAACTTTCTACTTTTGGAAAAATTGCAAGATTGCGTGCACGCAGGAAATTTTCATTCTGAAGACGAGCCCCTGCGCTCAAACAAGCCGGAGAAAATCGCCGCAATTCTACATGATTTGCTTTAAAGAGTATGTAAAAATACGTTCTGAAAATGTCAAGTATGTATTGGAGCCGATTTGGCATCACTTTCACCATCTTCTCTAGGATAAGTAAAGCGCGACGGAAGTAACACGCTCTCAGCACGAGGGCTGAGTCAGCACTTCGCCGGTCGGCAAGAGGCGATCGCTCGGTTTGTCGGGCCCAGCTTCCTATTTTTCGGGGACCGATAAGTTGTCCGCACGGTAGAAGTGCAATTCCTGTATCTGTCGCATTTCGAACGTTCTATTAAAAAAGATTCTGTAAAGGCTAAATGGGCACATACCGACTACCTCCTGCGGTCAACTTTTCCATAGACGTTTACTTCCCTCCCCAATAACGCGCAGCCCGACTGCATCCCGTTCCGTGTTTGTCCTTACTGTAAGAATTGATTTGTACGTCTATCGTGGTCAGCTTAGTATTGTATTCATCGATTATAAGTGATCCACTTCTATCAGTTATCAAGAAACATTTGCACGTTCCTTTAGAGCACTGCCATCGTTGAAAATCATACTTAAAAACATTGTGGAAACAAAACTTAGAACTTCCTATCAATAGAATAATCTTACCCCCTTCAATTTATATACATAATCCTAAAGATTCTGCCATATTCACCTGAATTCGAGTTTTTCTCAAGACGTGTGAGAGAACATCTATTTGCACTACTTACGAATGGAAACTTAACAAAAAAATTTTATTTCTTCCGAAACCCGGATGAACGATGCAGTCAGGCTGTGTTTTCTCAGATATCGAAACGTGGAAGGGGTTTAGCTGGGATACAGGGATGAGGGAAAACTCACCACGGGATGCAGTCGGACGATTCCCAGACTAAATAGATACTGTTTTCCTTGTACCTGGGCCTAGCCCGCGAGTATAGTGGAGGCGGAGGGCCGGAGGGCCTGGGGCGCGATATCGAGAGCCCACGCCTCGCCGCGCGTTTGATTACCTAAGAGCCCGGGCGCCGACGGATACTTTCCCTGTCACGATTCATAAGTGAAACGACTTTCAGCCCGAGGTCTGGCTCGGGAGAGGGATTTGCACTCCATTTTCCGAAAACCCTAATTTCTTATCAGGTGCATAGAGGAGAAATATTAAATTCCGCCCTCCGCATCTCATTTCCTGGGGCGCATTGTGCTGCCACCCCTGCCCTCGCCAACAACGCGGAGGCGGCTTCCTGACAAATGGGGACGCAGGCGGGTGGGGGCAGGCGAAACGTTCATTTCTGTAAACCGAAGCGGGCGAGGGCGAGACGGGCCGGGGCGATGCATCTCGCCCGCTGCGTGAGGCGAATGGGGAGGGGGATTGATGCGCCTAATACCTGCAGGGCTCCCTGAGGCTCAGCCTAGCGTGGGCGAGGGGCGTGGGGCGAGGGGCGAGGGGCGAAGGGCGAGGGGCGAGGGACGAAGGGCGAGGGACGAAGGGTGAGGGAAAGGACAAAGGGTGAGAGGCGAAGCTACGAAAGACGAAGGACGATGGACGATGAAGCTTGTGATGTCGTGGGACTGGCACGAGGAATGTGGAACAATAGAATGTACTTGAGAAAGATGACATGCGTAAAAGTCGACACAAATGTTATGAAGCCTCGATAATGAATTCTTTGTAATTTTAAAATCAAATACTTTTCAGTTAAAAAAGATGTTTGATTCATTCATATAGATTAAAAGAGGCCCTAAAGTATCGTGTGCGTAAATTCTTTCTTTCTGTTCTCTTTTTCTGAAGGAATGCATATTATCAAAAGTAAAATATTATGTTTCTTCAGAACATTATTATGGACTAGAATGTACTCGTTGAAGGTAAAATTTCAAAATCCAAATTTTGTTCATTCACCAAAGAAACGGACGCACTGAATGGAATCAAGGCTTACTAAACACGCAGAATGGAAATCTCGTAATTTCATTTTCATATCACAACTATTATTCATTTTACGAGGAAGTTAAGACTGACTAGAAACAATCACAATCCTTCAACTAGAACTTAGCACTTGCACTTCAAAATCTATTACGATATTCACCATATTTTTCTGAAATTCAGAACAAGTCTCTTTAAGAATACATCTCACCGCAGATGGCTAGTAAATAAATATTCTCCCTTTACGTGATTGAAAATATTCGTAGTTTTCGCGAAATTTTATACAAAATGTGGGCGACATTAAAAAGATTTTAAAAAAGATTTTCTCAAAATCTGCTTCAATTCTTTTTCTTAAACTCTCTCTACAGATAGTGACAAATGCAGTAATATCCTGACGTAAACGTCGTTCTGATATATTCTTTCGATATTTAAAAAATTACACAAATGTGTTTTCATATCAGCCCATGTCGTTAATACTTGCATTACGTAGTTCTTCAAATAATGTCAAAATGTGCTTCAAAAGATGTCTGATGAAGTTTCTCAAACTTGAAAATGAGTACAAAATTGCACATTTTCAGAAACGCTCCAAGGACCAGGTTTTACTCTACTATAATATTTTAAAGTAATATTTTAATTCTACTATTGGTGACTGAGAAAGGTCCCATTCAGTGTACCACTAATTTTCCTCTGTGTTAAAGTAAATGTCTTTTCAGTTGTACTATCATGTTGAATGTAAATTTTAAAATATTCAGATCTTCTTTTTACCTTGGTGAAAATCATTTTCAGTATTGATATTCCCAGTAAAAACTGCTGTAAACTCTAGTAAGTTAGTGCAGTAAAACTGCAGTAACTCTACCAGTCAAAAAAACTATTTTGTTGTGCACACACAATATGTCATTTGGGTGTTCATGACATTATAGGAGCCCACTCTTTAGGAAACCCGATCTAATTGCACTTATTTGCACAATTAAATAAACATTAAGTGGTAGGTCTTTGGTGAGCGTTAATAACAGATTCCGAACGCAACCCAAATACTCGGGTGTAATTGGGGAAGTCGACCGCCGGCCATTAATATTCTACAGTACCAGGTGTTCTTCCAGGAAAGTAAGGTAAGGAAGGATCTGTTAATTCAAAGAATTGAACGTAAGGCCACTTTCATATTAGCCGTTACATTAGTAGAAACCTAAATGAAATGGAGCGAGCAGCTGTGGTTCCGTATCAGTTTACGGAAACTCCTCTCATATCATTTCAGCGATTCCCAGACTTCCCACTCCACAGGCTCCCGATTTTCGTGCGGATTGAAGGTTAAGCACAGAGCATATCGCGCGAATGGCCTGCGCCAAAGTCACGTCTGCAAATTTATATTTTATGTACCGAAAGTTCGGCGGACTGAATTTTTACAATTTTTCTGAAAGTGTTTTTCTCAAATGGGATAAATTATGAAATTTATGAAGGGACTTATCGGTGATCGGCATGAACGGCGGTCTATTAACATGGGTACGATTTAAATACGCCATATAAGTAACACAGCTTGCTCCAAGAACAAATCGGTCGTCGAGAGGGCTGGTCGATTAATAGTGATGGTCACTTAGGGGTTTTCACTTTATTCCAAACAAAAATAGATATTGTTTGGAAAGAAGTTTCAGTGTTTGGAAAGCATTCAAAGATGTCGCACAGAAATTTCCTGTAGACTGTAAGCATCCCAATTTTAAATCCTTAATGATCAACAAGTCAGAGAAGTTAAAATAAATGGGTTGTTCAATTGATTGATTAGAGATTTCGGGTGCGTCAACTGCTAAAATCGTTACTCGCAGAAGTGTAGTGCGTGTGTTCTCCTGTGCAGGTGGCGGTGATCTTCCCCCGCTGGATGATAAGATCCGTCACCGACATACCGCATACTAGAGGGAATTACCAATTTCAGTAAACACTTTAGGCGATAGAGTTTACAATTGACCGACAGACGGGCGGAAGAACGTTTTGCCCAAAGTTTTGGTGCCAATGATTTACAAAACCTCGATTCTGACTACATAACGTGTTAGAAGAAGTAAATACATACAGTATCAAGATTTAACCATTGCTTCGCATTTAGAGTCCCACAACATTAGTTTTCCTGTCAAATAATCGCAGTTTTTTGCATCATCTCGCTCGCTTTTGAGTTCGTCGAAAGCGAGAGAGTAAAATTGGAGAATATATTTGGAAGCAAATTAAGTACATCAAATTAAGTAAACTTCTGTCAAAATTTCGCAAACAATTTTCAATCACCTTAACCTAGCAGGTCTGCTTTATTAATGATTTTATTTATATTACCGTAATTTGAGGGAGCAAACGTATAACGTTAGTTTATTTATCAGTTCCTTCTAGTTGTGTTTTGTAGGACACCAAGCTAATACATCAAGTATGTTATTAAATATATTTCATTACATATCCAGTTTAGACTTGCAAACCTGTCTCTATACTATGAGCATTATTAAGAATATCCGCTTGTAACATGTTTCAGGAGCAAATGGATAATTTTTTGTTCTTTTCCTCTAGAAATTTATGAATCTAACTTTACAGTCAGAATGAATGCCCGAAGCGCGAAATTCCTAACGTCCCTGTCAGAAATGGCAGCGCAAGGGTCCAGAGTAGACAGACATCTTTCTTAATTTTATAGTTTTACGGCACAGATTTACCTCAGTATATCTCCGTCACCATATACAATACAGAAGGAGATTTTTACATTTTCCTATACTACATACTGTAACGTTTCTCCGTGGTGAATTAAAACCAACGAAATATTTACAACAAAGAAGGTTTATTCGTGAATAACTATACACTAAAATTTACTTACACTTAAAACTACTTGGTCTATTTACAGATATATTACACTTAATTATTTACACTGTTACACACGACTCCGTTCTCTTGATTTATTTACACAGTTCGCTTCTTACACCCTATTTATTTAAACAGTTCTCTTCTTACACCCTATTTATTTAAACAGTTCTCTTCTTACACCCTATTTATTTAAACAGTTCTCTTCTTCTTCAGTATCAGTCAGTCCATGCACTGTCCACGGTCCACTACACTTGACCCTAATTCCCTGCACAGACCACAATTCCCCTGCGCAGACCACAATTCCTGGCGCAGACCACACTTCACTGCGCACACCAGGGTCCACTGCACTGCTGTTTACCGCGATGCCCACTTCACAGCTCAGCTTCCACTGCAGACTTCAAACTGCTGACTGCTGTTTCCCCACTGCACCACTGCTTACCGCGATGCACCCTTCACAGCTCAGCTTCCACTGCAGACTTCAGACTGCTGACTGCTGTTCAACCACTGCACCACTCTTCACCGCAATGCACACTTCCCAGCACAGCTTCCACTTCGGACACACTGACGGACTGACGTCTTACTGCTCACTACTGACTGACTTCTGTAACTCTTTCTCACTAAACTAACTCGCGGCCGCCGGCAGCGGCGCATTTTATACCTGCCCGGCGCTTGTCCGCAGGCACCGGGCACATTCTCGGCATTTCTCCGCGGCTCGCGGATTGTCCGGAACCGTCTAGTTCGGGGGAAGGGAAGGGCGGCGGCAGATGACGCAATCCACGCGCAGCGACTTCGGCAGGTGATGCAATATTCGTTACATTGCCCCCTCCTTAGATGCGATCCGTCCCGGATCGCGTTTAGTGAAATAATGCAGATATTGTTGGCGTAATTCAAGCAAAGTTTTCCCAAGGTTCTGAAGGTGGCCTTGCGATGCGACTTTCTTTTTGTGATAACAAAATGCACATCTTTACTCACGTCGCGGAGAAGAAGGTCATTCCCAATATCCGGTCGCCGGTTCTCCAATTCTTCCATTTTCCTGTATTTTCTTCTGAATACAGCAGCAACACCTCTGGTCATATCCAGATCCTGAGCAACACAATGCGCTAATGAATATTTCTGGAGTACCGTGAACAGATCCTGTGGCACCTCCATTGCCACACCACAACGCGCCATATCATTTCCGCCATGGTGAGACATAAACTCGTCAAAAGTGAACATTTTCATGCCCAACTCACAAGCTCCTGTGGTGTCTTCTCCGTCATTTTCATTACCTCCCGCGCACGGGGCCAGCCGACTGGAATGGATGACCCGCGTGTTTTCATACTGGAACCTTTCAATTCGGTAGACAAAATCATTTCTCCTCTTTTGAGAGCCATCTTTATTTTCTACAACTCTTTTAAAAACTTCTTTTTCTACTTCTGATTTTTCTTTTGCTGCTTCTTCTTTCGCTGCTGCTTCTTCTTTCGCTGCTGCTGCTTCTTTCGCTGCCGCTTCTTCTTTCGCTGCCGCTTCTTCTTTCGCTGCCGCTTCTTCTTTCGCTGCCGCTTCTTCTTTCGCTGCCGCTTCTTCTTTCGCTGCCGCTTCTTCTTTTGCTGCTTCTTCTTCTTCTTTTGCTGCTTCTTCTTCTTTTGCTGCTTCTTCTTCTTCTTTTGCTGCTTCTTCTTCTTCTTTTGCTGCTTCTTCTTCTTCTTTTGCTGCTTCTTCTTCTTTTGCTTCTTCTTCTTCTTCTTCTTCTTCTTCTTCTTTTGCTGCTTCTTCTTCTTCTTTTGCTGCTGCTTCTTCTTCTTTTGCTGCTGCTTCTTCTTCTTTTGCTGCTGCTTCTTCTTCTTTTGCTTCTTCTTCTTCTTTTGCTTCTTCTTCTTCTTCTTCTTTTGCTGCTTCTTCTTCTTCTTTTGCTGCCGCTTCTTCTTCTTTTGCTGCCGCTTCTTCTTCTTTTGCTGCCGCTTCTTCTTCTTCTTTTGCTGCCGCTTCTTCTTCTTTTGCTGCCGCTTCTTCTTCTTTTGCTGCCGCTTCTTCTTCTTTCGCTGCCGCTTCTTCTTCTTTCGCTGCCGCTTCTTCTTCTTTCGCTGCCGCTTCTTGTGGATTTAGTAATTTTTCCTCGCTCTTCAGAAATTCCTCTTCAATTTTGTCAACCTTCTCTTCGTTCTTTAAAATTATCTCCTCGATTTCTTCTCTAACCAATGCATTATTCGGCGTTATCTGTTGTTCCAGGTTTTCTGACACCTTTTCTTCCGAAATTCTGGAATTTTCTGTCAGTTTTTCTTCTGACGTTGTGTCAGCTTCCTTCCATTTTTTCCCCCATTCTGTTACGAATGCTCGGACACAGATACCCCCGTAACACATCTCGAAGCGAAAACTCTCTGGATCCTCTCCTGCTGCCTTCAACGCGTTAGCAAGACGTTCTTGTAATATTGCTTTCGTTCCGGTGGTCTCCAGATCCCTGTCTTCTAACTCCATCTTCAACTCGGTTACTTTCAGTTCCCGTAAGGATTTTGTGAAATCCATTTTCATTAAGGTTTTAATTCACCACACGTTATACTGATTTAAACACACACCAACCCCACACCTGACACCAATTGTAACGTTTCTCCGTGGTGAATTAAAACCAACGAAATATTTACAACAAAGAAGGTTTATTCGTGAATAACTATACACTAAAATTTACTTACACTTAAAACTACTTGGTCTATTTACAGATATATTACACTTAATTATTTACACTGTTACACACGACTCCGTTCTCTTGATTTATTTACACAGTTCGCTTCTTACACCCTATTTATTTAAACAGTTCTCTTCTTACACCCTATTTATTTAAACAGTTCTCTTCTTACACCCTATTTATTTAAACAGTTCTCTTCTTCTTCAGTATCAGTCAGTCCATGCACTGTCCACGGTCCACTACACTTGACCCTAATTCCCTGCACAGACCACAATTCCCCTGCGCAGACCACAATTCCTGGCGCAGACCACACTTCACTGCGCACACCAGGGTCCACTGCACTGCTGTTTACCGCGATGCCCACTTCACAGCTCAGCTTCCACTGCAGACTTCAAACTGCTGACTGCTGTTTCCCCACTGCACCACTGCTTACCGCGATGCACCCTTCACAGCTCAGCTTCCACTGCAGACTTCAGACTGCTGACTGCTGTTCAACCACTGCACCACTCTTCACCGCAATGCACACTTCCCAGCACAGCTTCCACTTCGGACACACTGACGGACTGACGTCTTACTGCTCACTACTGACTGACTTCTGTAACTCTTTCTCACTAAACTAACTCGCGGCCGCCGGCAGCGGCGCATTTTATACCTGCCCGGCGCTTGTCCGCAGGCACCGGGCACATTCTCGGCATTTCTCCGCGGCTCGCGGATTGTCCGGAACCGTCTAGTTCGGGGGAAGGGAAGGGCGGCGGCAGATGACGCAATCCACGCGCAGCGACTTCGGCAGGTGATGCAATATTCGTTACAATACGTACTGTACTACATTTTTACATACTGTAGAAAGAAGTTTGTGGTAAACTTCCTCTAAAACGTTGAGTAGTCAGAATCTACGTTTTGTTGATTGATACCGAATATTTGATTTACGGCAAAATGAGTCGGTCTGCGGTCAACGCTAGCCCCTGAACCATTCAAATGATTTTCACCAAAGCAGATATTCGCTGATCTATCTAGCCGAACTGAAGACTTGCGAGTTTGAAATGGAATTTGATTTTTGAGGGTTACTTTTCATGAAGTCTTTTTACATTTTTAAAATAGTCTCCAATTAGGTTCCAAGTTATTTAATGTTTTCTCCTCAGATAAAGCAGAGAACGTTAAAAAATGTCCTTTTTTCAGTGAACTCTCTGAATTTTCGAAAATTACAAAAATAATTCAATTTTTTTGGCTTCTTCCTCCAATTACAATATTTAAGATAAAGCTTTTCTTCCTTAATGAAATTTGTTCTTCACAAGCAGATCTTTACATACGGTCAAGTACACTTTTTTGAAAATATGATTGTTTTTTGAGTAATTTTCCTAAAATATAGGCAATTATTAAAACATTATTCAGTTTTCGAATTTAGAAATAATTCGAGAAAGTATGTTCTGTTGTAGCATTACTAGTTTCGAAGTCAGTCGAGCACAGTTAGGAGGGTGCTCAGCCAAATACTCGGCGCTGAGGATAAGAAATGGAAACTGGATAGAGAAAGAACGTGGATAGGCAATGGGAACTGGATAGAGAAGAGCGCGGATCGTGACAAGTGTTCTCGGGTTGCTGTTTCGGCATTCGCCTGGAAGCGATCAGAGAAACCACTGGACAGACTCGTCGGCCTAAGAATTCGATTTCCCACGATTACCATCTCATTACTCACCGATGTTAAACACATCACGTACATTTCCAGCACCTGGCGGGGCTCCAATCCGTGACATCCCTATCACATGTTCGTTAAAGCTCCCACTTAAGGCACTGCCTCAAGGCTCGCCGCTATCGGTGTACGCAGACAGGTATCCTACTTTTGCCGACATTTTTTGTAGAGCTATGAGTCTATTAAGATGCAACGTTGTAGATTGGAAGGAGGAAAAGCGCACCGTGAGGAGGAAAATCCCAGGCGAAAAAGAAAGGGTCCTTGAGCCGCTGGGCCCTGGCGCGTACAGTGGAGCTGCATGCCAACGGTGCCTTCGGGTCGCACGCCCTGGCCTTGCCTCGTCTCGTCTCGTCTCGTCTCGCCTACGCCGGGTCAGGGCTTTTTTTTCTTTTGTCCCCTCCACAGTAACCCTGTGAAGAAGGGGAATTTATTATCTATGAATGTTTTTATATTATGCTGCTGCCTTGCGGCTTAAGCAGCTACAGGCGGGGCTTTTTCTTACAACTAATTTACAATCTAGACCTAAAGTTATCTTAATTGCACTTTGGCATTACTAACTTACACTAAAATCATTTTTGTAATTCTATTTTATATATTCTACGTAATTTGTATTTTGTATTGTTGGTAAATTGTTATTATTATTATTTTTCTACATTCACACATCATTCATACTAGTTTCATTATATACATAACCATTCATTCTTCCCATTCATTCGCACTTCACGCTTCTTCACTTCCCACTTCACTGCACTGTTCGCCACGGCACTGACTTGGCTCAAAGTGTCCGTGGCGCTCGGGCCCATTGGGAGGCGTGGCAGGTGGGGCACGGCGTCGCGTTCCCCGCGCGTCCCTCGGCCGATGGCAAGTCTTCCCCCTCGCGCTCAGCTGCCTCCGCTCGCTCGCACAAGGCAGCAAGCGTGTCGTGAGGCAGCGCGCGGAAAGAGAAGGCGACGTGCTTCGGACCTTTCCGGAGGTGGGACCGATGCGCGTCACTGTTCGCCTCACGGCCGGTGTCGCGCAGGATGCGCGGCGCCTTCGGACCCAGAGCCCTTGTAAGCGCCGTCACTGACCGCCTTTGGAGCTCCGGCAAGAATTGGTTTTTTACACCCAGAACTCCGAACACGTCGGTGTTTCTAGGGTATCTATTGGGAAGGGGAGGAGGGAGGTGGGGGTACGCCGCGAGACGCGCAGCACGGTTTTCCGCCGTGCGAATCGAGCGGAGGGTGGAGGGAGGTGCCGCCGCGAATACCTCGCAGGCATACGTCCAAATGGACCGCACGCAGGCGGTGAATAGGCGGCGTTTGAGGGCAGGATGAAGTTCGGGGGCTCGAAGGAGTGGGCGTAGGAGGGTGGTTCGGGCAGTTATTTTTTGGCTAACGTACTTGGCGTGGGCGTGCCAGCGGAGGCCGCTGTCAAGCTTCACACCAAGATACTTCGCCGTCTTTTGCCACGGTAGAGGCGTGCCTAACAAGCTCACGACTTCATCGGGGTCGGCCCTCTGTCCAGTGAAGTTGACGGCTACGCACTTGTCAGGGTTGAGGGCAAGCTTTTTATGGCTTAGCCATTTGGGAAGCTCGGCGACACAATCATTCAGATATCTCACCGATTTCCTTTTGTCCGCCGATTTCGCATAGTAAGCGAAATCATCCGCGAACATTAGGAGCCCGCAATGTTGAATGCCGGTATTTTTTTCAACAGGAAGCGGCGCGTCGTTGACCTACAGGCCGAATAGTGTCGGTGAGAGCACGCTTCCCTGAGGCACGCCGGCAGCGGCTCGTCTTGGGGACGAATGTACGCCACTGACGCGAACCTTGAATCGTCTATCTGTCAAGAAGCTGGCGATTAGTCTGACGTAGCAGTCGCTGATTCCAATCCGCAAGACACGCGAGCGCCCCCTCGTGCCATACAGAATCGAATGCCGACCGCATGTCTAGAAAAACCACTGGCAAGTTCTCCCGTCTTTCGAGAGAGACCGATCTCGGTACTTAGCCGCGTCAGTTGTTGCGCGGAACTTAGACCAATTCGAAATCCGAATTGCTCATCTCTAAGAAGCTTAAGACGCCGTATTTCCTGTTGCAAGCGCTCCAGGATCAGGCGCTCGAAAGCTTTCGCAAGAAGCGAGAGGAGACTAATTGGTCTGTAACCGCTCGCCAGAAGTAGGTCCTTGTTAGGCTTTGGTATCATGGACACTGTCGCGATTTTCCACGCTCTGGGGAAGTATCCTAGCGCTAGGCACGCATTTAGGAGTTCCCGCAGGAACTCCACCCCGTCGGCGCGGAGCTGGGCGGCTGTTATTCCGTCCGGCCCGCATGCCTAGCGCGTATTGAGTTGTCGCAGCGCTTTGCGGAGCTCCCTTCCCGTCACTCGTCGCGCAGAGGTACTCGGCCTGGCGGTGAGGTAGTCGCGTAAGCGTGCAACAGTGCTCTGGTCCCCAGAGTCGCCGGACTCGAATGGGCGGAACTGCCGTTCAAGAGTCTCCGCGAAGAGTTCGCTTTTCGCGGCGTCCTCCCACACGTATTCCGGCTGCATAGCGGTGTGACCGGTGTGGCGTCGTTAATACCAGGCCCAGAGCCGTTAGGTCGGTGAAAGTGCTCTGCGGGGGAGCAAGGGGTTGAGCCTGTACATCCGGGATTTGGCGCTGGCAGTTGACGCGCAGGTAGCGTGGCAGAGCCAAAAATAACCCTAGGCTGTAAACTCCTACGAAGACAGCCGGCGAGCCTTCCTGGAATCTTGTGTGGTGGGGGCGTATCTCCCCCCCTAAGACCATGGCAAACGAGCCCTCGCTATGACAGCGGGCGAGCCTATCTAGGGAACTTGTGAGGTGGGGGGTGTAGCCATCAGCTATTTAACGCGGCGCCTGCTGCGCCGCGTTCTCATTCAGTTTACTTCGGAGGGCCTAGTACGCGTAGGTACAGGGAGTGTAAGAGTGGGGGCGAGATGTCCGGAGAGTAAGGGCCAGACAATCTCGGGTGCTTCGTGCACGTGGTTCGCCAGACGGCGACCGGTTTTAAGTTTGGCATCAGGCCATGTGACGGTAAATTGTCGCGGGAAGGTAATTGTCCGGAGGCTCGCATCACGCGTAGCTTGTTTTTCTGCGGTAAAGCAGGGTGTTGGGAAGAAAAGGTTGCCGGAGTGTTTTATTTATGCAATTTATTGTATCTAGTCTGTAACATTTCAATATACTATTTTTATTTTGTTTATGTGAATTTATTCTCTTTTCACTACGTCACACCGGGCGGCTGTGGTGTCGGAGTGGTGCGGAGCGGGCGGTTTACTCCCGCCTTGCGGCCCAACGCTTTAGATAATCCCCAAAGGTTTCTTTCACGAAGATTGCAATCTTCGATCGTGCGCGACCATTTTGTGATTCTCTCGTCTTGTAGATATTTACGGAATTCTCTGCTGAGAGCTCGCGCCCGCGCTCCGTCCGCGGGATCGCCGTAGCGGCTGTGTAGCTTAGAATATCTGCGCAGCTCCCGCAGCGTCCTTCTCTGCTCATCTGTAAGCTCAGGACGTGACTCCGGTTCGCGAGTAATTTTTGTATTTGATTTGTAGGACGTTCGAATCGCGGAAGTGATGTGAGTCACCGCGCTATCGATTTCGTCCCGTGAATTTAGCGGTTTTCGCTCAAGCACGGTGCTTATATGAGCTGTGAAACCGGCCCAGTTGGTGTTGTGTGATATTTTGAATTTGTTTCGGCGTGCTGCGGCGGAAGACCAAACCACGAATGTTATCGGCCTGTGATCGGAAACCAGATAGGAGATCGAAAGCGGGGCTCCGCAGTCAATTCCTTTCGCGATCACAAGGTCGATAATTCCCGGATTTCCAGTCGACGGGTATATCGTGGGTTCTTTCGGGGCGCATACGTATACGCCACGTCTCGTCGCTATGGAGTTGGCTAAACGGGTGCCGTTTCGGTTTGCACCGAGGCAGCCCCACTGTCTGTTCCTTGCATTAAAAGCCCCTAGAATGAGAACTTTAGTATCTAACGCGAGTATCGCATCGATACAGGCAGTGTCTAGTTGCTGATTTGGGCAGGAGACGGACGCGATTGTCAGTCGGCCGCCAACAGGGCTTTTTCTGGGACTGGGTTGGACTGCGGACGAATTTTCCTGGTTCCCTCGCCTTCGCCCCAACCCCGCCCTCGCCCCGCTGGTAGATTTCAGGTTTTAAACAACTCGCAGAAAAACAGGCCATTTCAAGCATCAAATTACACAATGCTAGAGAATAAAACTTGTTGTAATCATCAGAAATATATGCATATTTTTCTAAACAAGCTTTTAACACAGATTATGGTTTCGTATTCAGATGTGCGCTAACACCCACCATTTTCTACAATAGCGAATCCATTTATTACAATAAAAATAGGCCACATTCCATTTCCTTATAAATGTTGTTAGTAAAGCTTAGTTGATGAACTTCCACGTCACCCATAAACTGTTTCAGGATCTTCTCTGTATAACATCCATTAAATATTTACCATAATGGAGTCATTTCAGAAACCTTGGTTGCGTTGCTCCTTTGGTCTGATGTTTGGTGGAAATTCTCATCTGGTTCATCATTCACGTCAACGAGGTTACAGGGAAGAAATCTAAACGGGAATGTAGGAAGTGTAACTTAAGTGACATTCCACGGCCTATATTCTGAAATGTATACAAACGTATCCTGATTTCATTACCAAAATATGAAGATTTATTGTTCACTAAAAAATGGTCACACCCACTCTGAAAACTAGTCCAGACATCTTGTTCTTCTGAAGTCATCGTTTGTGTATACGCATTTTTTTAAATCTTTCGGACTGGGGAATTTTTGTTCCTTCATTTTTGCTTCGCTGACTATTGTAAATTTTTCACAGAGATACTTGAAAGATCTACAATTTGTCTTACCCATCATCTTCACCAAAAAATTTTCCAAGCTTTATATGAAGAAGTGTAAGAAACATGTTGGGATCATCGAACATTGAGAACACTGTGTTTTCCAGGCTCGTAAGTTACTATCCTGTTTCTGAATTTTTTTATCTGATTTGAAATACGCTAGTCCAAACAAGATCTCATTTTATTCCCAACAACATTTCATGAAGGAACGGCTTTGCCGTTGGGGATTCGCACAGTCACCATATGAAAAGTCTGACTCAGAAGCCATTCGCGTTAGAGAAAATCTAAGCAGGTATTTGAAATCAGCACGTGGCACTCAGTAAAACTCACTTATTTTCTTTCCTGATGATTTTTCAATTTCGGACTAGGTAAATTCTTATTTTAGGTGATAATTCGCGCATTCGAAATATTTACACCATCTTATCACAAAAATGATACTCACTCAAGTGGAGAGAGTCAGTACATATTTGGAATCAGGGCGTGATGCATAGTAAATCACATATAGTTTTATGTCTGATGCTTTTTCATTGTTGACTTGTGTTATAAGAACACAGTGATCAAGATTGTACGCAAAGACCACGAGACATGTCCACTTGCCAAAGCTCAGTTGTTTTATTTTTTAATATAATCATTTCTTCTTCTTTTGGCTTGTGATCTATTTCACTGAGATGACTTTTAGTAATATTTGCTATGCAAAGAAATTACTCGTTTCGTATGTTTAGGAGCGTGGAGCAAACAATAGCAAAGGGGAACGAACGACTAACATCGTCTATATCAATTAAAGAATTTGTCATTACTTCCTGGTAAAATGTATGACACTCCGTCTAATTTTATTCTGTTCTTATAGTTTGAGAAACACACTCTAAGAAGTAAAGAAATGAAAATTGTTTTCTGAGGGACAACATGAATTTAGAAAAGACTTCTGTTATAAACACAAATAGGATTTTACCAGGCGAATTCCGCGGATGAAGGTGATGTTCAATATAACAGTCTTCGCGAGAGTTTTTCGTGTTATCACCCTCAATATACACTAATGGAAAACTAGTGGGATTACGCGGCATACCAACACTTATTATTCTCTTTCCTCGAATTGAGAGATAAATTTCACTGAACAAGAAATCTCAGCATTAATACTGCTGGTTTACGACAGGTTTGAAAATAAATGTGTACATTTGCAATTTTCAGATATTTCAGAGGTTTAAATAAAAACCGGGATTTAAAGATTAAAAATAAATTAGCTGCAATTTTTCAGAAAACAATTAAAATGTCACAAGAGCTTCTTGTAAAATACCCAGAAAAAATTGAAATATTTTAATAACCATTGGAACGAAGTTACTCTGACGTATTTGGCAATATTCCTCTGCCAGATCCTAATCTGACAGTCCTGCGCGTCGCACACGTACATCCATCCATCCATACATCCACGGATATGTGCATACATGCAGACAGAAACAGACGACTTCCCGATTTTCAGGCACAAAATTCCGTGTAACTTCTCGCCATCTGCACCAATCTAAACAATCATTAGAACAACACTAATAGACTTTAATACTGACGTGTGTATGTGTGAAGTTTCAAAACAAAAGAAGATAAAACACTTATTTTAAGACCGACATCCGAAATGGTATTGTTGAGGTAATTCCAGTATTCTTTCTCCCTGTACTATCGTATAGATTGGAAAAAACACCATTATAAAATAGAACTGAATTTGACAACAATAGTTCGGATGATAGATTTGCTCTGTAACGCGTGTGCACGATAAATTGTTACAAAAAGTTTCTGTAACGTCAGTGTTACAGCGGAGAAGTGTTTCTTGTGGGTGTTGTTCAGCAATATTTTACAATGTTTTAAAAATTCAGTATACACTTCATTTGAAAAATCTATCAGAATTAAATTATTCCTTTAAATTTTCCGCGGTGGTAATATACTGTATGTTTAGAAAAACTTTTTCAGCTTCAGGTACCCCAAAGCATGTGTGACGTACCACCTTCGTAGCTGACTAGATTCAGCGTATGTATTTCTGTCGAAGTCTAACCTAAAAGAGTCCAGAATCTCCGGTATCCTCATTCGCAAGCTTCTACTTTAAGCAGGTCTTATTCCCCATTACTTATTACCAATATTTAAAGAACTAACGTCAATATGAAACTAAATGAATCGTACTGGACTATCAGGGCTATAAATCGTTATAATGAAGTTATTTGACACTGAAACTCTACCTCTTGGACTATCATTTTCAATACAAATTTGTGGTGCTAAAACAGCACATACTTTTTCGAGCGTATTGTCACCCAGAACTATGCGAAAAGTAATTCAGTTTTCGAAAAATTGAACATGTCCTCATTTCAAAATCTATCTTTAAGAAACTAATGTTAATAAGGGGAAAAATCTCTATATTTAATATTTTAGTTGTAGGAAGACTCCAAACAAATTTAGAGTTTTTGCAATTTTCGAAAAATCAGGGTTTTCAACGAACATGGGACCTGTACCATTCTCTTGAACGTTCTGTACACTATCAAATAACAAAATTTAATCACAAACGATGGACCCATTTTTTTGGAATTTGGAAAATTGCCCAGATTCTTTATGTAAAGTACGTCCCAAAATTAAAATATCGCTTTCAAATTCAAGGGGCCGCGACATCAGTCAGATCGACTGGGCACTATCAATGTTGGAGAAAATAGGCTAAACGGTTTAGCTGCTAGCCTTTTTCACAGACGGACGGACAGACAGACGTTTTGCTGTCATTCAATTTTTCGGTATGAAGGACCCACAAAACATGGATTCTGGCTACACCACGTGATAGGGAATTTTGGTCTCAATTCAGCAACTGGATTTATCAGCTTTTTCGTTACCAGGGTCCTGAAATAAGAGTTCTTCTGCCTAAATTCGCCGATTTTTCGAGCAGCATTACGTAACTTTCTCTCTACTCCAAAGTAAAATCATATCGTATTGTCAGCAGGTGAAAAGCAGTTTTCGGCAAGAAAAGCAGTTTTCAGTGTAAAGATGATTTCTCCCGTCAGGTCACACTACTTTCACCAGTTGTGATAAGATTCGAAATATACGCACGATAAGCGCACTTTCTATTAGCGATGAAGGTATAGTTTACGTTCAAATACATGAACACATACAGACACTCAAATAAGTTAAGACACTCCACATATAAAATTTTTTTGGGGTTGAGTGTTCAATGACATTCTGTTAATTAGGTAGTATTCACTACTAAACACTCCATGAACACCATATCCATGCATTCACATCCGCTCACTGACTCGTTTTGAATAGTTTTCATTATTGATATTACTTTTTTACTCTTATGCCCGTTATATTACACTCAACGGTATTTGAAATTCCTATTTGAATCACCTGTCGATTCTTGATGCGTTTACCATCCTTAACGACCAACTTGTTTATTGTTCCATTCATTCAGGGAATCTTCACATTCGCTAAAATTGCTTTACTTTTTAATTTCTCTCTTTACTTCGCTAGAAGAGAAAATATTGTAATCGAACTCCGGAAAACGGTGGTTTTTCGCCCGAAAAACTATTAATGACGGACCCTGGTAACGAAACAATGGAAAAAATCTTGTTCCTGCATGCAGTAAATTACTTCCCCTTACATGTTGTGTAGTCATAATCCATATTTTGTGGGTCTTTGATAGGAAAAAGTGGATTGCAGCCAAGCGAATGTTTGTCCATCTGTTATGTCTGTGATCAATTCTGCGCCAAATTCAGATAATTCATTCAGATAATATTCTCGAAAACTGATGTTCCCCGACCGATCTGAACGAACTCGAGACCCTGCGAGATTGAGAGGGATATTTACATTTTGGACGTACTTTACATGATGCCTCAATGACATTGGAAAAAAAGACTTTTAAAAGAATGGAGCATGTTACATATTCGTTAAAATCACCGTTTTTTCAAAAATTGCAAAAAATTTAATTTTTTTGGAGTCTTTCTAAAACTACAATGTTGAAAATATAGATTTTTCTTTTATAAAATATGATTTTCAAAGACTTGAAGGTCAAGCACAATTCTTCGAGAGTCGAATTAGAGTCGTTTTAACGTAATTTTGCGTGAAATATAGGCATTATATAACAATTATTTTCTAAAAAATTGCTCAAATTGTTTTCTTTAAATCGTTTCCTTGTGTGTATTATAGGACGGTCAATAACGTGATTCTAGTTCTATTTCTGGCGAATTCTGGTTCTATTTTCAAAAATTGCAAAAAGTTAACATTGAATACGTACAAAAATTATGTAGACTTTTTGAAAGGTCAAGAACAGTTATCTGACAATAACAAGTCGTTTTAGTGTAATTTCTGCTTGAAGTTAACGTAAATTTAGGTAATTCGGTTCATGGTATTTTCGAAGGGCAACGACTAGAGTCGTGACGTTGGCTTGGAAATATGTGGACGAAAGAAATCGAATTGGATAATCATTTTGATCAAATTATCATCAATATCAAATTACAATTTTTACATAAATTAACTACCATACGACGTTTGAATCAACCAATGGTACAGCTCATTCCATTTCCCATTTATTAATCCTCTACGTAGCCACGATCATTATATTTTGTCCGAGAGCAGAGATAATTGGGAAATTGAGACTTCGATCACCGCGGGCTGCCGGAAATTTTCTTGTGGGTTCGCGCATTTGCAACTTGGTTGCGCCTGCTGGAATAAAGTTTGTACGTAGCTTACTTCAATCGGCGTTTCCTATATTTCTTTCATCATTCCCAGGCGAATGCTCACGCAGAATTGGAAACAAACGGATTGCATGCGATCTTAAGGGCTCAGAAATGAGAAAATTCATCGTCTAATACAACGAATTTCCAATTGATAAAAAAATTTTCAAGCTTCAAACATCCACATTCAGCAATAAATTTCGTCACCCTATAGATCACGAAACGATGATTTTCAAGAGTTCGGAATCCATGTGTTTGATCACATATTCCAGTCGCTTTGATATGCAATTCCACTTTCCTGCGCGAACTACATATGTATCACTGCTACCATTACGGCTTGAAAATAATTTTCAATACATTTTATCTCTTGCGGACGCAAGAATAAAAACTTCTAGAATAATATTTTGTGATGGTAATGACGCGTGAATTTAATTACAATTAACAGTTTCAACCCTGAAACTTTGTACGTAACGGAACAAAAAATAAAAGGATTTCCAGAATGTAAAGTTGTGCATGCGTGCAATTGCCTCTTGTGCTAAAGCAGAGAAGACGTCAACGCTCCGGAGCCGGCGCTTTTGGAGAAGGCCCACTTTCGCAACGCTTGAGCAAAAGATGGTGCAATAGTAAGTGGTGGATAAATCTTCGAATAATGGTACACATTCGTAAACAGGATCATTAAGAACAATAAGTAAGATAGCCCTTCGTAATTTTCGTGTGCACACATCAAATGATATCATCCTTCATAAATCATCTCTCGGTCGCCGTGGCATACGGACGTGCTAACAGGTAGCTCCCTGGGACTTGCGGTGAAAGGCGGCGGCAGCATGGGCTGCTCGCTGGAAGTGTACCGGGCGAGGATCGGAAACCGGGCTGGGCGTGCGGGCTGTGGGGAGCTTCGCGCAAGTTTTCCTAGGCGCGACGGATATCTCGGGCTGACGGCAACGGTGAGTGTTTTATCTTTAATCTCCGTTCTACTAGTAATTGGCGGCCTGGAATTAAACCCAGGTCCTACATGTTTCGTGTGTCGAAGAGCACTAAAATCCGGTGCCGAATGCAGTGTGTGTGGGAAGTGGTACCATAACTCCTGCGAGCGCATTCGTGACGTAGACATTATTGGCGACGAATGGTCGTGCAACCGGTGCACTAGGAAAAATGTGAAAGTGCTCAGTGAACGTGTTCGTGCGTTTGAAGACGAGAACATTCAACTCAGGCAAGAAAATCTTCGATTGGCGCGTGCCGTGGAGGAGTCGAGGGCAAAGTTGGCTAAGACTCCCAAACCAGCAATGAGTACTGCTCGGAAGAAGACTGAGGCTGCGACTGCTGCGCGGGAGGAGACGGCGACGGTGACTGCTGCGCGGGAGGAGACGGCGACGGTGACTGCTGCGCGGGAGGAGACGGCGACGGTGACTGCTGCGCGGGAGGAGACGGCGACGGTGACTGCTGCGCGGGAGGAGACGGCGAAGGTGACTGCGGCGCGGGAGAGCGCCCCATTCGTGACGCGGGATGCAACAACTGCCACTGATCCTGCAGATAGGCAATATCTCGTTCTGGGGGACTCTATAGTCCGCCACATCGGCAAACACGAAAATCTGACGGTGAAGTGTTTCCCCGGAATTCGAACCAGGCAGTTGTCAAATGTAATCGACAACCTGGAAAAATCACAACCAAACGTAATTGTACTACACGTTGGTACTAACGACATAAAGGGTAGGCATGATCTGGACACGAAAATGGGTGAAATGTATGACCTCGCAACGACTGTCAAAAAGAAGTTCCCGAAATCACATATCCTACTCAGCGGGATAATTGCAAGAGCGGATGTATCGTCAAACAAGATCAGTGCATTGAACGATAGGCTACTGTGGGTGGCACGTGTCCAAAAAACGTTCTTTTTAGACCCAAACAAGTGGCTGACTTACAGGGACCGGGGAAGAGACGGTTTGCACCTTAATAGAACAGGTGCACACAAGCTCGGCAGTCTCTTTCAACAGTGTTGCGAAGTTCTACGCAGAACGCCGTTAAACTGAGTGAGGAACACGGCGATAGAAGATATCCAGATCTTGACACAACGCGATCGGGTGAGATTGTTGAGGCGAGTTCGAAAACAGGAAGTAAAAGTGACGAATACGACGTAACATCGTTAATCGGAAGTTCATTACCAGAAGTGTTTCACACACATTTGGGAAGCAACAACCCGCGTTTGGCGGCGCAAGAATATCGGCGGCGCATCTTATATAGTAGACGTGAGCATGGGTCGCTGGTGCTGCTGCAGGTGAATTGTAGGAGTCTCTATAACAAAGCTTTAGACTTTTGGAATCTTGTAGATTCGTATAACCCGGACGTTATCATAGGAACGGAATCTTGGCTTCGCGAAGACATCAGCACTGCGGAAATATTTCGATCAAATTTTACTTGCTACCGGAGAGATAGAAAGGGGCGGGGCGGAGGCGTATTTATTTGCGTTAAAACTAGTGTAACATGCACACATCTCTGGACAGACGAATACTTTGAAATGCTCGCGGTTGAAGTGAAGGGCCACTCTCTCAACTTTGTGCAGTTTTGTGAACGCACTAAAAGTGCAATGCGCGTTCACGCCACCGCGGTGTGACCATTCCTACCCTTACGGGCATCTATGGCCTATCCTGTAACATGAAAAGAAAAACAAAGGTCAGAAACGACTTTAGCCTACCGGCGCGCGCATTGCGTGTGTTTTAATACTGCGTTATTTATGTTTCAGTCCCACTTCTCTGTTTCAGATTGCTCTTACTCCAGAAAGTGTTTCGGTCGCTTATACTTCGCCCTTTGATCGGGTTCGTATAAGGCGACCGCGGAAATCAAATCATTTTCCGAGTCAGCCGCTTTCTCAAAAAAGTTTTTAACTATATTTTTAATGTGAGTTATTAGCAGTGGCATTGAGGTTTCGCGATGTAAAGTTTCTATACGAGCAAATCTAGGGGCGCAGAGGGCGGCCCTGAGACACTCGTTTTGAACTACTTGCAGTTTGTTCAAATATGAAGTTGCTGCAATTGCCCAACTCGGGCATGCGTAGTCTATTTGCGGCCTAATTATTGCTTTATAAAGCGTGAGGCAGTTTGCCGTTGACAGTTTGCTCCGCTTGTGAAACAAGCTTCGCAATCTGCCTCGGGTCTGCCGCGCTTTCTGTCGCACGTTTTCTATGTGCGTTGCAAATGTCAAAGAGCTGTCTAAAGTAACTCCTAAATATTTGACATTTTTTGACCAATTAATCTCGTCTCCGCATAGCGCGAGTGGCCTCTGAAGTGAAGGGCGGGTGCTCAGAGGCACTTAATATAATTGGGGCTTACCGACCACCCGACGATAACTTTGAATTTCTAGAAAGGCTATCCGAGAAAATAAAGAACTTTACAAATAACAGTCGGACAATAGTTAGCGGAGACTTTAATCTTCCGCACGCTAACTGGGAAGGCAAGGAGGAGGCCACGGGAGGGGGGCAAACGTGTATAAATAGAATGATCTGGGAGGAGAACTTCGAACAGGTAGTGAGCTCTCCGACCCGCGGTGACGCGCTTAGACATTTTCCTCGTTCGACCGGCTGAGTCTCTAATTGAGTGCAGCGTAGTGGAAGGGATTAGTGACCACCGCGCGGTAATACTTGAAGTACAATAGCTACCGAAGCACACAGGGGTCTTAAGGGCCAGGCGCATTTCGCTATGGAAAAAAACCGACATACTGGGGCTCAAATCTTTTTTCGAAAGCAAATATTTACACTGGGCCAGCACCGGCAAAAGTTTAAATGAAATATGGGAGAATTTTAAGAATATCTTATTCGAAGGCATGGATCGGTTCGTACCATGTAAAATGTTGAAAGACAATTCCGATCCCGAATATTATAACAAAACCGTGAAGCGACTTAAAGTAAAAGTTCGTAAAGCATACAATAGATCCAGACGCGACAAACATTATAAAACAGCCTTCAAACAACTCTCGAAACAACTACTACATGCGAAAAAGCACGCGCAGGAAACGTTTTTATCAAGCTTGTTGCAAGCCAAGAATAGCTGGGGACAATTTTACAAATATGTTAAAAAGCGGAAAGAAACTAATACGAGGATACCAGCAATCAAAGATAGCAGTAACCAGCTAATAACAGATCCAACGGATAAAGCAAATGTTTTCAATCATTATTACGCATCTGTATTTACAAACGCCCGGCTGTGCATACCGATGGAAAATTCTCTAAATAACTCGCCATTCAGAATTAATGTGAAAACTATTAGGAAAAATTTAGCAACAATAGGACGCAATAAATCGATAGGTCCCGACGGTGTACCTGGGGAGATACTGAATCTTGGGGGCGAAATCATTGTGCGTTATATCACGCGTCTGTTTGAAATGTCCATAAACAACGGTACTCTTCCTGATGACTGGAAAAAGGCCATAGTTGTTCCAATACTCAAGGGTGGAAACCGCTCTGATGTCGAAAACTATCGCCCGATTAGTCTAACTTCGGTAGTAGGTAAACAAATGGAAAAAATCATTGCAGAATACATGAGAGCGGTTTGGGAAAACAGCGGATGGTTGTACGCAGGGCAACACGGGTTCAGGCAAGGCCACTCATGCGAAAGCCAACTTTTAACAGTTTGCCAAGACATTTCCGAATCTTTAGACGCAGGGGAAACAATAGACGCGGTAGTAATAGATTTTACAAAAGCATTCGACTTAGTGCCGTGTGAGCGATTACTTAATAAACTTCGAAATACAGGAATTGATACAAGAGTAATCACTTGGATCGAATCGTTCCTTCGCGGTCGCTCTCAAAGAGTTAAGATAGACGATTATCTTTCTAATGAAATTCAAGTGACGTCAGGAGTTGCGCAGGGAAGCGTGCTAGGTCCCCTTCTATTCCTAGCATATGTTAATGACATTTCCGATTGTATTAATTCAACGATTAGGCTCTTCGCGGATGATTGCATACTATACCGGAGAATACATGACGCCCGAGATCGGCAGATTTTGCAAAAGGATCTCGATAAAATTATGAAATGGGCGGAAGGAAATGAAATGAAAATTAATCCTAAGAAATGCAAAGCGGTAACCTTCAGTAGGAAACGTGACAAAATTTCACTAAAATACACACTTGCAGATCAACTTGTGCCTGAAGTTAGTAGCTTTAAGTATCTGGGGGTAATTATTCGTAGCGACTTGAACTGGTCCGACCACATCAATCACGTTGCGCGCAAAGCTTGGAAATCACTCCATTTTGTAATGCGGATATTGAGGAAAGGAAACGCGAACACGAAGCGCTTAGCGTATACTTCCCTTGTGCGTCCGGTGATGGAATATAGCTCCGCGTGTTGGGACCCGTATAGGGCTGGGCAGGTAAATTTGTTAGACCGTATTCAAAATAGAGCAATAAAACTTGTTGGAAAAAACATTGATCAAACTCAGATGTGGGAACCCTTAGGCAAACGTCGAAAGATCGCTAGATTAGTAAACCTTCTGAAAGCGTACACTGGATGTAAAGCGTTAAATGACATTCGAACTAGGATAGGGCACCCTCAATATTTCGGAAGAGGAGATCATCCATACAAAATCAAATATAGGAATCAAAAAACCGACGTAGGTAAATACTCTTTTGCCAACCGGACAATAACTGATTGGAACAACTTACCTGCTGCAGTACTGGCGACTTTTCCCTCCAGTGTGCGTTGCTTCCGGAAACGCCTAGAGAATTGCGTGTGATTCCAAATAACTGTGTATGTTAGGTCTTAGACATTCTCCTTAGTATTACTTTCGTTGTACTTCAGTTGTACTTTTCATATTATATATATGTAACTAATGTATAATCATATTATATATATGTAACTAATATGTAATTCATATGTGCTGTAAAACTCTGCCACCGAGCGAAAGCTCATTAGCAGAAAAATAAATATTATTATTATTATTATTATTATTATTATTATTATAAATAATAAATAATTCTTTGGAGTATCTTCACCAATTGAAGAAGTAAATAAACTTGACTAAAGATTAAAAAGCTGTCAGCTGAGGAGCCGAAAGAAGACCCCAATCTGTACTCGATAAAGATATTTGGAAAAGATGTGTGATTGAATAAGTAACAGATATGTTTCTGGGATGCAGAAACTGAAAACGTAACGGATATGTATACATATGTGACTATTTTGTTGCGTAAGTGCGAATTTTAACTTCCACATTTGTACACTTCCGCCCACCGCGGAGGCAGCAGAAGCGTTAGCAACATTACCATTTCCTTTTGTAATTTGACCTTCCTTTCTGAATTCAAGGCGCAGTTCGCGTCGAAATATATGAATGCCTATTTTTCTACTTTTATTCAGCATTCTATTCAGCATAAGAACATTGTTTCTAGCAAAAAAACGGGTCACTCGGATGCTTGATATGCAAAGTAGCAAAAAGGCTTTCGAAATGTCGCCAAGGAGGTTTTTCATCGGCTTTTCAAGGATGATTCACAGTCACTTTCTTCAATCTCTATTTCTACACAAAGCACTTATTTCCAAATTTAGAAGATTCACTTTTCGGTTTCCGCGTCTGCTGCAACTCCTTTCACCAACGTCAGTCATCAATTCTTTTCCACCTAAAATTCAATTATTTAACTACATGGATTCATAGAGTGGCCATTTCGCACCATGTGTCGCGATATGGCTCAACTCGCGACACATGTATGGTTCGAGAATGTTCACGAAAATCAATCCCAGGTACGTGTACGGTGTGCAAGAAAAAAAGGCGAGGGCACAGTTCATGTGTATATTTGCATTTTCAAGTATACGAGCTGATGCATCGGCTAGGCGGAACAAAGAAGGTCAGTTCCCAGGCGCTGGCCCCTGTACCGACCCCCAGGTTATTTAAAAATCAGCTATTTTAACTACATTACATAGTTTTTATTTAATTACTATTTTTCAAATTCATTGTCACCTTTAGATAAATTACCCTTCCTCCCTTTTTTATTATTGTAATAACATTTAATTTCTATTTCCATTAATGTTCTAATTTTCTTGTATCACGTGCAGTCAACTCTATATAACCCATATACAAAACCGAAAGAAAATTATGGCCATGTGAGAGGTGCCTATGGTTTCTTTAGTTACCAAGAAACTCGGAAAAAATATTAAACCAATAAAATACTTCGATTCTGGGTTAAAATATAAGTATTTGATTTATCCCGTCTATTCTCGTACTGCCGGTATTGACTGAATTCTCATACTCGGTTCGTCACTGCTTAAAACACAGCTGACGTCATGCGCCTGCAAGGCTCAAGGCTGCAGGGAAAGGGCTCCCCGCATTTGCATACTTGCATTTCACGAGTAGAGTAATATAAACAGCAACTTTTTTTTTAAATTCTTGGTGTATAAAGAACTGATGTACTGTGTTTATACTATACTTAACTAAACAATGTTTTTGCAGGATTCGTGAAGACTGTTTTTGTTTGTTATTGAGCGGTGTGCGTGCTACTTTTAGGAAAACCGTTTTCTATTGTGCTCAGTAGCATTCTTGCTGCAGCAGACCACTTACTTTAATTATATTTTACAAAGAGTTATCCAGTTTAAAATAATACGTGATAGAATAAAAATAAACATTTGAAATTTTAAATCAATCTCATGTACTTATTGAAACACTATCAGTAACATTAAAGGCACAACGACAGGAAATATGCAATAAAAAGCAAATACCAGGCATAAAGACAATCATGATAGACTGTTGTCTGACAAACTCAAACCACACTTAAAGTGTATTTTGTGTTATTATGTTTGTCATAAGTATGGGCGGATTTTAATGACTTAAAACATTGCCAATATTGATCTATAAAATGCTCTTAAAATGCTATAAAATTCCCTAAAATCAAATTACGTAATCAATTTGATCAAAAACACTTCAGATGAACACTTCAAGCCGTTGGGTATGTTACTGATGTATTCGAGGCTTCTTCCTATTGTTCAAGTGAATGTAGCCTGCAAACTTTTGGTTTGGTCTGTTCTTCAAAATAAAATTTCTACCTTTATTTATCCCGAAATAAGCCGAATGGGGAATGGCGCCGAGAAGGTCACTTTAGAATACGTAGTACTCACAACAGGTGACATTACAATATATGAGCCATAAGACAATATAGAAATCGAATAGGCTACTCAGGAATTCTGTGGTGAACATTTGTTACACCTCTTAAATATTGTTTGAAGCAAGTACCATTGAAATTAAATTAAAATCGATGCAAATCTGCAATTAATGCGAAAAAGACGTAAAAAGGTCAAAAATGATTTATTACTTGAAATCGACAAATATGCCAAAAAATGACTAATAAAAATGGGTCCTTTCGTATCGTCGTAACAGAAAATTAATTTCTCCACAGAACGGCGTTCTTCTAAAGTGAAAAGAAAAAAATGAAATTTCATTAAAATCCGCCCCTAGTCATGAGATACGGACTGAGGCTGTGACCGGCCTCTTCTCAGCGTACCAGCTTAGGTGCCCAGGTCATCAACTGATGTCACTGCAGTTCCTTTGACCGGGAGGTTCTAGGGTTCGAGTCCCGACGGCACGATTTCGACACTAGCTACACAGCTAGTCCGAATTCAGCCGCAGTCTGAAGGAGAATTTTAGTGGCTGACCGCTCTGATCGGTCGTTTTCCATGGTTTCTCCGATCAACACCAGGCACTGGAGCAGAACCCTGACAATCGAGTCTCGGACTGCGCGCGATCTTTCCCTCCTCTTCCTTGTCCTATCCTCACTCCATACTTACACACACTTTCACTAACATGCACAACACTAACCCACATGTCGAGAGACCAGTCGGGAGCTCAGCGCTTTCCCACCTGGGACTGTTCATCGCTGACGGGAGATGCCTGGTTGGGGAAAATTCCCGTAAGCCGGCTTAGATCGTCGCCAGAACTCTTTAAATCATTTCAAAATTGAAACATCGATGTTAATAAAACATTTTAAAAGGTTCGAGATTTTTAAGGACTGATCTTTTTGGATCTAGTTTCGTTATCATTAATGTTCACAAGTGGGATTTAATTCCACTAGCCTTGTTTATTAATTATTAATGGAGATTTAACTCACAAAACGAAATCAGAAAATGATCGGGACAATCAACACACCTCGGTTTACATCTGTCGGCGAAAACTTGATTTTAATTGTTTCATCTTTGGAACTTTGGTGTGAAGAGTGTTGAATTTATGGATATCTGAAATTATATATGGGCTTTTATTATAATGGTCCTTTTTCACGCAAAAGTAAAATAATATCAACATCAAAAAATTTTTGAAAAAATCGGCTTCTGAAAATCGATGTTCAATACATCGATGTTTTTATAAAACATTTACCATGCTTTTATAAAAAAATCAATAATTTGAAAACATTGACAACTATAAAGCATGCGTAGCCCTTGAAACGGTGTGCCTAGCACTTTTCGGCAAGGACACAACGCCTAAGCGGAGTGCCCCTACGACACCGTCCCTCACACAAGTAACCGGGTTAGTCCAACATCTTGCTTTGAATAATTAGAATCCGATTTGGCACTAGCTCTTTTGCTAGTTTGTCTGTAGTCGGTATAGGTATCGATGTAAGCTTTACCGTAATGTTTTATCTTATTTCAATCCTGTGCTCCGTTTCAGTGATGTATCTTGTTTGCTTCCATTTGGAGCAGACCCAGAGGAAATGTAAAGTTGTCTACTCTCCACATTAACAAAGGAGGGGTGAATTCAAGAGAAATTCGGGAAAGTTTGCCCACAAGGGGCCAGCTTCTGCCATCATTAGGGCAAGTTCTGGACTCGGCTTTAGGTGCTTTAGGAAATTCCATTTCGCATTCAATCTGGGGACGCAAGCGAAGTGACGCTTGCATGAGCGCGGAGGAGCAAGCAACAAGTGCGCAGCGGCGCGGCGCTGCTCCTGCGAAGCCACGTGCTCGCCGCCGCCGCCGCCGCCGCCCTAGTTGCGTGGGCGGACCGGCCGGGCCCAATGGCACGGGAAAGCTTTCGCAACGGCGCGCCGCATTGTTCCGGCGCGCGTCCTTTCCTCTTATCAGCGCCGCGTTTATGTGCTAATGCGCTGTTGACCCAGTCTGGGAGAGCTCCCACAGCAGGCGGCGAGCGAGAAGCAAAGAGCGAGGGGCAAGGAGCGTGGAGCGAAGAGCGAGGGGCGATGGGCGATGGGCGAGGGACGAGGGGCGACGGACGAGGGGCGTGGGGCGAGGGGCGAGAATCGAGGGCCGAGGATCCAGAGGTGCGGGGCGTGGAGCGTGGGGCAAGGGGCGGCGGGCGGCGGGCGGCGGGCGGCGGGCGGCGGGCGGCGGGCGGCGGAGCGTCATTGGCCAAAGGTCTGGGAGCATCTCGTTCTCGCCCGCCTCTCCGCGCCGCAGATCCAGATAGTGCGACTGCGACCCCTCTTGAAACACGAGCACAGTGCACGATAGCACAAATTCAAATGGACATAAACGCGAATCCAATGCGCTTCTTTTGTTTCCGTTCAGTGAACTCTAAATCCAAAATAGGAATCCAAATTAATTAAGAAGTAACAATTTTGAAATGCGCGGGTGGTAATACAATCTTAACACGCGATTTCTAACTAATTAACATTTTCTTCCTTTGGGGTTATCACTTTCTCTCAGCAACACTGCATTAGTCAAGAATGGAAGTAATTTATACAACAAAAGGGGGGAGGGGTATGTGTAGTTCGGGCCCGAGACAAAGATTTTTCTTAGAAACTTCTGTTGCCACTCAAGAAGGGCTCGCACAACAGTACAGGTATAAGTCTGCGTTCAACCGTCGAGCAGTACGGACGTGCCAAAGCTCTGAGCTGCCGCGCTGATAACAGTGTTTGAGTCATAAGTCTTATCTGAGCCGGTGCGATCGATAACACTCGAAAACAGACGCAGTTAACGTTCGCTTTGCCGCATTGCGGCAAAACCACGATATAAACACTTAATTTATTAATAGTGCTCCACCACAAAGACAAAAACATCAACTGTGTTATATAGTGTATCATCACATATATAAAATAGTGAATATTATAGTGAAAAGTGCCACAAACAAAACGACAAGGTTCTCAAAATGATATCGGAAGAGGATTCATTAGGAAGACACATTACCAATTCCATAGAACTTTTAAATAATGACGGAAATTATGAAATGTACACAAACCAAAACAACACTCATCCCTTGCAGCGGGACCAAGCAGCAGATCTACATCAACAATATCAGCAACTACTACATCAAAACCACATCCTTCAAGAACATCTCAGCAAATTGGAATGCCAAAACCAGATGCTTCAACAACAGCTTCAGCTTTCTCGGTCCGACCCAACTGCACTTACCTCTCAAATACGCGAGGATCATACTCAAGCAACGGAGAAACACCAATCTGCAGATGAGAGGTCCACAGAAGTCGACAGCGAACTCTTCCAACCAACTAGTGCGCAATACCAACCCAACAAAAAAAGAGGACTAAATAAAGTAAGTAATCATAGTGACGCAAAACGTAGAATGTTGAATAACAGTTCTAGTAAAGACGCTTTTTCAATAAATAGGTACTCAATCTTAGAAACATTAGACGAATATGAGGAAACTGTTAATAATAATGAACCACAATCAGAAAACATAAAAATACCCCCAATTTGTATCAGAAATGCAGAAAACATAACCCTACTAACAAAGGATCTAAAAGAACTAATTGGCAAGGGATTTACCTTTAGAACTATAGGGAATTCGGTAAAAATACTTTTGAAAAACATTTCAGATTATCGAAAAACAAGAAAATATTGCGAAGAGAAAAACGTTCCTTACTATACTTACTGTTTACAAACAGAAAAAAAACCTATCAGTTGTTATAAAAAATGTACCTCTAATTTTCACTGAAGATGAAATTTATAGTGAACTTGAAAATCTAAACTACCCGATTAAAAAAGTAACCAGACTCACCAATAAAGAACAAATTCCGTTCAAAGTAGTAGCATTAGAACTAACTAACTCCGCCGAAGGAAAAGAAATATTCAAATTAGATAAACTACTTCACTGCATTGTGAAAGTTGAAATAAGAAGGAAACCACAAGGCCCCCCTCAGTGTAAAAAATGCTTCACATACGGACACACAAAAAATTACTGCACAATGCCACCAAGCTGTGGATACTGCACTGAGCATCATTGGACAAAAGATTGCAAATTATTACAATCCACAAATCCACCACCCCCAATTTGTACTCTCTGCAAAGAAAATCATATGGCTACCTCTAACCAATGCAAATATGCCCCAAAAAGAAAGAGAATCCTTCAATCAAATTACTTCAATACACAATCACAAGCTCCACAATCACAACACAAATATGATAACAAAACTCACACACAAATATTCCCACAACAAACCCACATAAATCGAAATCCTTCTCAGCCACATTTAGCTCTTAATACCAACCAATACACAACTGCACCCACATATGCACAAGCAGTTACACAGAACACCATACAGTCAAATATTACACAAATTATAATGCAGATGTTACCAACAATAGTCAACCAAATAACAGCAACATTACTCCCACAAATACAAAATATTGTTTCAAACCAAATTTCAAATATATTAAGAAATGGATAAACAACACAACTTAAAATCAATAACAATACTTAACTGGAACGCAAATGGACTAACAAATAAAAGAAATACACTTATTCAATTCCTGAAAAACCATTCAATAACAATTGCATGCATAACTGAAACTCATCTTGCTCCTGGACAACTGTTCAAAATCCCTGGATTTAACTGTTACAGAGAAGACAGAATATGCCAACACGCCGCAGGAGGAGTAGCAATATTAACTAAAAAGAATTTAGACCACTCACTAATCTCTATCCCTAAATCAAACAACCTAGAGCTAATTGCAGTAAAAATAAATTTAAAAAATGAACACATAAATATCATAGCAGCTTATAAACCACCCAAAAAACAAATCGATATAAACGAATTAAACCTAATACTACACAATACAGAACCTACAATCTTAATAGGAGACCTAAACAGTAAACATACCAATTGGGGCTGTAAAGTAAACACACCTAATGGAAGAAAATTACTAAAAGCATCATCAAAATTAAATTTTCAAATAATAGCTCCATCAAATCCTACTCACTACCCCAAAAACTGTAATGCTGAACCAGACATCCTTGACATTACCATAGTTAAAAATTTAAAACATACCCTTTATGCTCATGCACTACCCGAATTAGACTCAGATCACTGTCCTGTTATTCTCACTACTGATATAAACTATATTAAAACTGATTTACCATTTGGCATAGATACAAAAAACATAGATTGGACAAAATTTCAAACAAACGCTGTTAATTCACTTCCCACAAACCGTTTCATGAAAAATAAAGAAGAAATTGATATTGCCATAGATACCTTCACCAAAATCATACTAAATGCAGCAAAAGAAGCAAATACAAAGCCAAATTACAAACCAAAGTATTCACAATATACAATACCTATTGACATTGAAAAATTAATTCAAAAAAAACACAGAATTCGCAGGCAATGGCAGCAATATAGGAACCCTGATCTAAAGAAAATATTAAATAAACTAACACACCAAGTTAAACTAGCCCTAGATGAATACAGAATTCAACAATATAAAAATCACATCAAAACAATAAATCCTAAAGACAGCAATTTATGGCAGGTGACAAAACAAATATTGAAAGAACCAACAATTATTCCAGAACTAAAGAAATCAGATAAAACAGCTACAACAACAAAAGAAAAATGCGAATTACTAGCAGAACACTTTCAAGAAACATTTTCACCAAATACAACCTCAAACAATAACAACTTAATCCACATCAATAACTATGAAGTAACAACAGTTCCTCACCCAGTAAAATACATTTCACCAAAAGAAACATACCAAACAATCAAGCACCTAACTAAGAAAAAATCAGCTGGAATTGACCAAATACCAACCATACTCCTACAAAAACTAAATAAGAAAACAATTAGTTACCTAACTGCAATATTTAACTCAATGTTAAGGACAGGATACTACCCCAAAAAATGGAAACACTCCATAGTAATACCAATTCCTAAACCAAACAAAAACCCAGCATCTACAGAAAACTATAGACCTATAAGCCTAATACCTATTGTAGCCAAAGTAATGGAAAAATTAATCCTAAAAAGACTGCTGCAATATATTAATGAAATTCAATATATACCATCTTTCCAATTTGGATTCAAAGAAAAGCACTCAACAACACATCAACTCTTAAGAATCACAGAACTTATATATAAAAACTTCGAACAAAAAAATCATACACTGGCTGTTTTCCTAGACGTATCCCAAGCATTTGACAGAGTTTGGCACGAAGGTCTAATATTCAAACTTCAAGAATCCGGGCTACCCCTCTATCTGTTAAAAATAATAAAAAGCTTCCTAAAAGAAAGAGTTTTTACAGTAAGAATAAATTCAACTTACTCCACACAAAAAGAAATCACAGCTGGAGTACCACAAGGCAGCCCATTATCTGCAACCCTATTCAATATATTCACAGCAGATTTCCCAACTACCCAAAACACAACAACAGCATTATTTGCTGATGACTGTGCAATTCTAACCTCTAACAAGTGTCTAAAATCAGCCACAAAAAATCTACAAGATGTACTGAACAAAGTAACACAATGGGCAGACAAACGGAAAATAAAACTAAACCCGAGCAAATGCCAAGCAAAAATATTCACCCTATGCCCAATAAACACCACTCCCAAACCACTAAAACTACTTGATACAACACTAGATTGGTTACCAAAAAAGAAACCCATTAAATATCTGGGATTATTAATGGACACCAGATTAACATGGACTAACCATATAAACGACAAAATCACACAAGCAAATAAAAGACTACATAAATTGTACCCACTAATTAATAAAAAAACCGTGCTCAAAACAGAATGTACATTAGTACTGTATAGAGCAATAATTCTCCCCATCATAATGTATGCATGCCCAATATGGTACAACACATCAGCGACTAACATAAAGAAAATACAAACATTCCAAAATAAGATCCTACGCATAGCTGTAAACGCACCCTGGTTTATCAGGAACAATCAATTACACTCAGAATTAAAAACAGAAACTATACATCATATAATGCTCAAACGCGCACATTCCTTTTTCACATCTTTATATAACTTCCCATCAACTGAACAATACAACCTTGGTTCATCAGCAACAACAACCAGAATCAAAAACAGATTTCCATACGACAAGTACCTAATTCAATTTGCTGACCCTCCTTAAACTTGACAAAAGTAAAATAAAGATTGCAATCAACAACCAACTATGCTCTTATCAAACATCATACAATAATGAGGAACCTGTTGGGCTTCCCTTATTTCTTCTTATATTTAATGATTGACTGTATTATTTTTTTTTTTCTTCTTTCTTTTTCTCTCTCCTTGTCTGAATGTAATCCGTTTAAATGTAGTTTGAAAAGTATTCTACTGTTTATTTGTATAATTGTATTTTAAGTTGTTATTAGATATAATCAATCCCTGTAAAGCAGTAATGCTGGTCTGTGGAAATTAAAAATAAAAAAAAAAAAAAAAAAAAAAAACAGTACAGGTATCACACCCAAGTGCCTAGAGAAAGTCATATCGAGGTAGCTGTTGCCGAGCATTATAAAGCGCAATGACTAGTCTTCATCATATTCAATTCGCGCTGAAACCAACAGGACTTATCTCACGCCACGCTTAGCGCCACGCTCTTTCGCTGAGAAGCACTTGCAAAAGGGGCTCGCACGACCTCTGCACTAGCACAGTAGACTCGCATATCACGGAGTAAAACATTCCCCATCAATGTGTGCGCCCTGTCGGTCCATGAAAGCGCGCACAGCTGATCTGCCGCCCCCAAAACAGCTCTGCGCGTGCGCAAATACTGCCACAACCGTTCGTCAAAAGGAAGCGTGTAAGTCGGATCTTATATGAGGTTTCCTCTCCCCCTAGCTCAACGCGTTGCTGCTACATACTGATGTAAATTTGTACACAAAGCTAATTCGAGAGTATCACGTGCATGCACCTATACGCGTGGGCTGACGTCACAGGCGAATCACATTCTGCGCGACAAACACGTTATCTACCTGCTGTAGACTCACCGTTGTTCTCAGATTATTAGTTACGTAGGTCGTATAAGTGATTCAAATCTTACGGTATGTTCAAACAACTTCAATGAAGAGATCAAAAGCACGTTTATTTTTTCAACTGAACGAAGAAATTATGTAAATTTGACATTAAAGTTGGATTTTTTCATCTTCATTTGTGAGAGTGTTAAGTGGATGAAATTTCACATTGTAGATCCAATTAACGTATCGCAAAAGAAAGATAACACGTGTGGTATTGCATAATGCAGTTCCTAAAATAGTGTTATCTCTTGTAAATAATATTGCTGAAATGATGAACAATTTTACGAACTGTCTTAATGACGTTAGCTGACCTAATCTTATAAAATCTCCATTTTGGTAGAAAACCACAATCAAATACAAAGTTTGGTTTGACAATTATTATATGGACGAATGAGGTATAAATTAATGTGTTTAAATTGCGTGTATGTATATGCAATCTAGTAACACAAAAACTCTTGGCATCCATAATGACTGTAACATTTCTAAAGAAACGTTAGAAAATAAGTTTAAGAAAAGAAGTTTAAGAAGATTAGAAAAGTTAAACAATTAACAAGTATGAAATAATGGAAAATGGGCATTCTTGGCATATTTATCAAACATTAAATTCTTTGTTTATCGCCCTCAGAAGGAAGATATATAATATAGTCGAGTGTCGACAGAACACAATGAAAAAGAGCCCAGAGGAATGTGAAATAACGAATTCGTAACCGTAGGAACATCCCATCCGCTGGGTCTTCGGAAAGCATAAAATCAGCTCTCGTGAAGGGCTCAACAACACTTGTCATTAGACACACCTGCTTGTGGAGAGTGGCTACGGGCGGCCATCGAGCCATTCCTCAGCTGCCCTCTTGTAGAATCCGCACGAGGACTACGCACACTCGCATTTGTCGGCTGCGCCGCACCCACGTCTCAGCCGTGCGATCGCGGGAGGAGGTGGTCACCGAGCATCCCCTGGCCGCTGCATCTCCATAACAAAGGGGCTTCGGAGGCGGTGGGCGACAGGCACGACGGGGGCGGCGGGACTCCCCTCGCCGAAGGGGGATCCGCCGCCTCGGAAATGTAACGAAACATGGTAACAAGATATTTGCTCCCGAAAGGAAAATATCCTCTTAAGAAAAGAAGGGCTTCCCTCGTGAATTAGCTGCTTCGCTCACCCATCTCGCATTCCGAGAAGGAGGGCGGTCGTGGGCAGAAGGCTTCCCGCAGACGGCGCGCGTCGCCAACAACGCTCGTTGCTTCAGCACAATAGCTCTAACATCGCAAACTCAACAAAATGTCTCATTTCTCGATGATATCATCAGTACTACACTACGACCACCCGGTTGTCGCAAAAAACTTTCGAAATTTATTTCATGGGCCCCTTTAAACAGTAGTCATTGATTTAATTGCGAAATTATGGCAGGATTTTTGAGACTAACTTGCCAGCAAGGCCAGTCCAGCTGCTGTCTACAGAAGAATTATAGAGGCCGGCTGCTCCGGTGGGTAATTTTCCGTGGTTTCTCCGATCAATACCTGGCAAATACTGGAACATTTCCCTAACAAACGGACCTCTAACAAATGGACTGCGCGTGATTTTTCCTTCCCATTCCTTGTCGTATCCTACCCCTACATGCGTAATATAGGGGAAGTTATGTAATACTGCAACAAAAAACAGCGATTTTTCTACCCCCCCCTGATACTGAAAAAGTCAATAATTCTTCTTCCTATAGGTGGCAAATTACTTCCTCTAACAGGATGAATAATCAGAATCTACTTTTTGCGGGTTGTTTGTACCGAAAAATTGGTTTTTGATAAATCACCTGTCCATCGGTCTGTTCGTCCGTCTGCAAACAACGCTAGCGGCGTAAGTAGGATTCACTAAACTGCATATTCCCCAATCGATCTTGCTAGTGTTGCGGACCCCATGAATGTGAAACGGATTTTTAATTTTTGATGGCACTTTATATGATGTTTCAGTTTCAATTTTTCTCACAAACGGCTCCAAATTGTTTTTGGTTTTTTATCGAAAAAGCAAAGTACCCTTACAAAAATTAGTGCATGTCCGATTTTCGTAGAATTTTCTGTATTTTCGAAATTTGCAAAGGTTCACAACTTTTAGGTACATTTTTAAATGAAGTAATGTACTTTTTTTAAAAAAAAAAACAGCTCCAATTTGTTTTTTAACCGTTTTGTACAGATAGTGTTAAATTCACAGAAATCCCTGACGTCTATACCATTTTCAGAACAACTGGAGTACTCAGAAGAGCAGAGACTAAAAAAAATTAAAGCAAGCGCCCAAAGAATTTTTGCAAACAATTGAATCTTCAAAACACAAACGTTGTTTTAAAAGTGAAAATAGTTTCACACTGGAGCTCACCTTCGATCGTTTCTAATAACCCGTGAGAGGGAACCTTTCAAAACCCATAGTCCAAAAATGTCTCCTTTTGTAGACTATGACATTAAAAAAATCTGAAAGATATACGGAAATGCGGCGCTCTCACCGTCCTCTTCCTTGACCTATCCTCTCCCCTTACACACACACACACACACACACACACACACACACACACACACACACACACTTACATTATCATGCACTACACTATCTGCTATGCCGAGAGACCGGTCAGTAGCTTAGAGCTTCGCCCGGATGGGGGCGGTACCACACTGGTGGGAGACGCCTGGTTAGGGAAAACCTAGCTAGCCGACGGCAGGTCGGCGCTGAATCTTGCCGTACAGCGGGGGAAAGGTCACCGCCACCTCCCGAGAAAACAACATGCACTACACATACGGAACTAATTACCCTGATAGTTTACGTACACGGAATCACTAAACAAACAAACAAACAAAACCAATCCTAGGACGCATCGTTGGCGAGTTATAATCGATGGAAAGGTGTGTTGCAGGTTGCATGTAAGCTTGATTCTCCAAATTGTCATAATCTGCAAACGTGTCTATGTTTCGTCTTAAATGTGTTTCATGCAGTCCTGGAGGGTGATTTCCTATTCAGCAGTAATACACTTATAGGGTTGCATATCCGTCGTTTCCTATAAAATGTAGAAATCCAGCGCCATTTCGTAGCGTATTATATACAGAGGAAACGGTATAATTCTCATTTGCATAAAAAGCTCTAAAACTTTAAAAATAGCAAAAGTTAAAATATTTGTCAAACGTTCCTCCACTTCTAATACGAAAGAGATTTCTTTCTGACGGCAATTAATCCCTCAATTTTAAATCTTTGAATGATGTCATTCATCCTTCTTTTAAAAATATGAGTAATTGTCGAGTAACTTCAACGGAAATCGTGAATTTTTTTTTCAAAAAATTCTTCAAAATAGGAACATGCAAAAGAACATTCATATAGGCATCTACGATTTTCATTAGAAAAGTTAATTTACTCATATTTAGCTTTCATCAGTATTATATATATATATATATATATATATATATATATATATATATATATATGTGTGTGTGTGTGTGTGTGTGTGTGTGTGTGTGTGTGCATATATATAAGCATTAGTATAATGAATTCCAATTTTTAAGGCAGTTTTATTCATAAATTATAAATTGTCAAAACATTTTAATCAAATTTTATCAAGTAGATCACTATAGCCTATTACACCTTTCTTCTCTTCTTTATTGTACAACGTTTCGACGATTGCTCTTTATCCCACTTATTGTACAACGCTTCGACGAATGTTATCTTTGGGTTTCCATCGTCTTCCCCCTAGTTTTTAAACGCCAGATCGCTTTAAAACAGCACGGTCGATACTATCGACAGCAGCATTGTATTCATGCTACCCCTTTCTCCAACAAAATAGAGATAGCAACATATGTGTACGCGCCAAGGACACAGCTTCACCGGATTTCCGTCCGCTCGTCGCAACTTTTCGCCCATCGCCCGACACAATTTCCGCGAAGTAAATAAAAAGTGTGGCGGAAGGATCGAAAATAAATGCGCTGGTGCGCCTCGCCTAGTGTCGGCTTTGCCTCGCCTCGCGCCGGCGCGCGCGCGCCCGCCCGTGACGCGCGACCCGCGCGCCGCCGCCGCCACCGCCGCACCAATTTCTCTAAAGGCGCGAAAGCGCGGGCGGTTACGCCACCCGCAGGCGGTGGCGGCGGAGGGAGACACGCACCTAATTACATTACGTCAGAGATTCACCTAAAAGCCGACAACTGGCCGGCGGCGAGAGGCGGCCGCCAGGCGGTGGGAGAGGGGTGGAGAGGGGAGGGCGCCTGGAGGGGAAGAGGGAGAGAGAGCGCGGGTGCCCCGAGTGGATGTGGATGTGTGCGAGGCGAGGCGCCGCCGCACCGGTGTTGTGTAGTAGTATTTTCTCCGCGCGGTGCGGCGCGGCGCGGCGCGCCGGCGGAGGTGGTGGGAGAGGGAGGGAAGGGGGCGGGCGGTGGCCGAAGAAAGCGGCGGTGTTGCCGCGCACTCACTCTCACTTTCCATTGTGCGGCGGGCGTTGTGCAACGCGGGCGCCGGCGCGGCAGCCGCGCGCCCTCGCGCAGCCCACGCGGAGAAAGAGGAGCTCGTCGGCCCCTTCCCGAAAACATCGGCCGCCCCGCCCCGTGCCGCGCCGCCGCCACCACCGCAACAACCGCCACCGCTGCCGCCGCCGTCGGAGCGCCCCGCGCTGACTCACCCGCACAGGCCCCGAGGTCACCGCACGCAACCAGCTGCTCCTCCGCCCCGCCTCCCAACTCCTCTGCGTCGCTTCTCTCCCTCTCTCCGCTTATGCTCCCATTCTATGTTCTCATCTCTTTCTCTGCTTTTTTTTTTTCTTCTTTGGCGCTCCTCTCTCTACTTCCGTTTCATTGATTTTGGACTTCGCTGCCTACCTCTGCGTCTGGGCTCGTCTGTTATAGATATCACGACACCAAACGCCTATCGTTCGGGGAGGGGAAACGCAGATTGTCCGCGGGCCACGCATCGTCAGTCACGTACTGTTCTCGTTATATAAATCACGTGCGTGAAACACACAAAGCGAAAATCTCTACACACTCAGGAACAAAAATACCCATACAATGGGTCAAGTAATATGGTAAAATATTTATGAATAAAGAACAATAATACTTACCTATTCCATTTCACGTTATTTCCATTCTATTGTATTTCACTTCTCCTCGTGATCTGGCTTTAATGCAAATTCAATGATATTAAAAAGATTAATGCATTTTCAATGATATTAAAAAGAAAGCGTTATATAACTATTTTATTTGAATGTCTTGTTTGGAATAATATTTCTGGAACGAACTTTATCACCTTTAACTGTATCACAATACATTTTCATTGTTTCATGGTCGAAGTATTGGGGTGTGGGTAATCTGAGACCTAACACTCCAAAATATATTAAAACGAATGAGACTAAACGGGCTAGTCTTATGGGATATTAAGTGAACATAAATTTAAAATATCCGTGTTTATTGTTCTTTAAAAACATATCATAATTTCTTTGCGAAATAAGAAATTAGTGTTCCACTTGAAGAGTAAGATAAAATGCATAAATTAAGAAAGAATGGGCCTCCGGAAACAAGTGCACATTGATTCGTCCGTATATTGTCAGCAAACAACTGAAAATCACTGAGACTATTTTTGATGTTTCTGAGCTATTTACATCCTTAAAACACATTTTACTTTTCAATGTACGAGAAATACCGAAAGTGACGTAATACTGTAAAAAACCCATGTCGAGATATTGATAGAAAAACACATTTTACGAATGCTTGTTACGACAGGTTTTTTATTTTTCAATACATCTATCCGTCAGTCTGTCAGTCCGTTCGTCTGGTCGACCATCTGGTTGACCGACCGTCCTTCCGTTTGTTTGTCAGTCAGACCATTCGTCTGTCGGAGCGTTCGTCTGTCGGAGCGTTCGTCTGTCGGAGCGTTCGTCTGTCGGAGCGTTCGTCTGTCGGAGCGTTCGTCTGTCGGAGCGTTCGTCTGTCGGAGCGTCCTTCTGTCGGAGCGTCCTTCTGTCAGTCCGTCCTTCTGTCAGTGCGTCCTTCTGTCAGTCCGTCCTTCTGTCAGTCCGTCCTTCTGTCAGTCCGTCCTTCTGTCAGTCCGTCCTTCTGTCAGTCCGTCCTTCTGTCAGTCCGTCCTTCTGTCAGTCCGTCCTTCTGTCAGTCCGTCCTTCTGTCAGTCCGTCCTTCTGTCAGTCCGTCCTTCTGTCAGTCCGTCCTTCTGTCAGTCATTCCTTCTGTCAGTCATTCCTTCTGTCAGTCATTCCTTCTGTCAGTCCGTCCTTCTGTCAGTCCGTCCTTCTGTCAGTCCGTCTGACTTCAGTCCGTCTACCTGTCTCTCTGTCTATGAGTCCGTCTGCATGTCTGTCAGTTCATCTGTTATTTGTTTTGAATGCAAAAAAAAAAAAAAAAAAATCGGGGCCCTAATTCAATTGGGGCGTGCCCCAGCTCCTCTCCCCTCCCGTTGTGAGTGTTCCTCCCTGCACCAGATTTAGAACTGAAGATATTTGTTTCTTAATGAAATATGTTCATCGAAATGAGGTATTTTAATAATTAATTAGAATATTAGAACGTTTTTGAAGAACTAGAACTTTTTTCGGAAATTTGGATGCAATGATAAAGATTAAAAAACAAGTAGATGGGGTGCGCCACGATGAGTAGCAGTGGCGTAGCAGCGGAACTTTGTTCGGAAACCACTCTTATTCTCCTGTCTGCACTCCAGAGTCAACATCGGAACTGCATTAACCTAATATCATTCTAACTTTCGAAGCCATTGCCCATCAATGATGATAAGAAACTAGGCTACTAAGAAGTGGAAATACCTCCCATTATTGGAAATCGAGATATTCATGAAAATGTTGGTTTACAGAATTGGTAGTTACGTCTTGTCATTATGTGTGAATTACTAGTGTTTAGATTAGTGCTGCTACGTATATCAGAGAAGGAGTATGAATGAAGCGAACAATTTTTTAAAAGAAATTGAGTGGTGCTAAAACAGCAAACAATTTCTCGCATTATTTGTAAAGACTTTACAATATTAAACTACTGCATTAACCTTCAAAAGACTTTCCAACAAGTATTTTGTTCTCTGCACCGAGATTCGAACTCAGGTAACACATTAACACGATGGGCACTTTACCGCTACACAACGCACTTGTTCAGACGTACTCACTTTTGCTGACGCTTAAAAAACTAATGGGTATTTTCCATTACTTATGTAATTTACCAAAACTTAAAGTGTTCAACAAAAATGAGACATGCGCCATTTGTATGCGCCCTTTGCTCCATCGGTCAAAAATGTAAAGAAAATATTGGAAGCCATTTTTAAGAAATTGTTTTTGTACTTTGCATTAACTTCAAGCTTAAAATACGGGGAAAATATTATCAAAAATGTACATGACTTCATTTAAAGATTTCATTTTTTTAATTGATTTTATTAAAGAGAAAAATCTCTAAGTGTAATATTGTACTTTCACTATGTTTTTATTATTTTTGAAATTTCCGCGAATACAGAGAGGTTTGCGAAAATGGAACTATCACTTTTTTACCATTCCTTATCACATACGAGAAGAAATGTATTAATTATTCTATGATATAAATATGTATTATTTATTGTAATAAATGCACATATTATTGATTTCAGTTTTTTAGCTCATTTAGCACTACCTATACAAAAAGTTAAAGAAATGAATTATCGCTGATTTTGTGGAAATAATTGTTTAATAATCGCCTATATTTCCAGAAAATTTACGCTAACTACTACTCATTTTTGAAAAGTCACCGAAACCTTATTTCAAATTCTGTCTTAGTAAAACATATTTCATTAATAAAAAATCTTTGCCCATAATATTATGGTTGTTGGTAAACGCCGACAAAAGTCTGAATGCCTGCAATTTTCAAGAAACTGGGATTTCAACGAAAATGATGCCTCCCCCATTCTTTTAAGCGTTTTCTACACTATCGGAGGACAAAAAATTATTACAACATTTGGAACCATTTTTCAGAAAATTGCGAAAATGTAATTGAGTCTTGATGTAAACTACTCACTAAAATTCAAATATCCAATTCAAACAAGCCTCGAGTTCGATTAGATCAATAACGGAATATCAATTTTGGAGAAGACGATTGAAGGGATTAGGCGGTAGCAAGGACTACAGATCCAACGAATAAACGGACAGACGGTTAGCCGTCAATTGATCTTCCGAAAAATGAATTCTGACTTCATAACGTGTTAGAGGAAGTAACTTAAAGAAACAAGATTTATCCACTTTTTCGTTTTCAGGGTCAGACAATAGTTTGTCTGTCTAAAAATCGCCGATTTCCACCGTAAGATTACAATACTTTCTCTTTCCTACTTACATAGTCAGGCAGACAGAATTGTGAATGACTTATAAAACATAAGGTTTCATACCTATTTAGAAGAATGTATGCTTTGAAAGTGAATTAGTATCAACCAATGACCATTTTTGGCACTGATGAATATCCTGCTTTGAAAAAAGAAGACAACAAACTTGATAGAGGTAATATGCTCAGAGCAGCGTCCGACTGGAGTTTTATTTAACTATTCGGCAGGTTTATCGTCAAATATGGTACATAGTTCGAATAAATATTGTGTGTATTTCCATTTACAAACAGTATACTAAAACATTACAGTAATATTAATTACCTATTGACATCTGGAACATTTGGCTAGGATGGGCTACGTTCCCAAACGATGTTAGGGTTCTATTATTCCAGTTATCTTTGGGGTTTCTGGTGTTTTTCGTCAAAATTGATCTGTATCGATTTCTTGATGGAGTCGAGCGGATTCCGGTCTCGTTAGGAGGGAGCGGAATAGAGCGCAGACTGCCAGTGGTTGGTATGTATTCGAAGTGATGTGAGTGGGTAGGACTTGGGGTGTGCGTCTTACCGAAAGCACCCTCATGGAGGACCTAACCAATCCCTTCCACCTCCTCTCCCGCGTCTTTATTTTCATAGGAGAGTGAACTTTCCAAAAGAATGATAGTAATCTTCGCGATGAAGTGTCCCTAACTGAAAGAAAAATAATTCGAAAACACAATCCTCAAATCTATTTACGGCATCATCTAAAATTGAAACGTTTTTACTTTTAGTAAAAGAACCAAATGGTTAAAGTATCGATATACTACAAAAGTGAAGAACCGTCGTCTTGGGAAACCTTGAAATCATAACAAAAGAGCAAAGGGCAACACAGAAGTGCCAACACAGGGCGCGCCGTGAATAGTCCTGTGCTCTGCGCCCTCGCGGGCGCAATCGAGCTGCCTCCATTCGAAAGCAAACGTTTTGTCTGGAAACCACGCCTACGCGCAAGTGGAGCAGACAATGTTCCCCTCGGCCCCCCAGGGATGCTAAACAAAAAGATGGCGAGAAAGCAGCGCATCCCAAAACGATTTCAGAAACAGGAAAACAACATGTTAAATGGTTTGTCTTAATAAACTTGTCAATAAAACACTATTCATTGAAAAATGCAATGGTGGCTCCTTGAGGTAGGCAACGCCTACCTTGATGAATATGTAATAAAAGTGTACATTCCATCGGAAATATAAAATAAATTAAAAATTACATCACAATCACTACTTTATTTTAAATCTGTAATTTCTTAACAATAATAATTTATAAAAAATATTTAAAATATAATTTAAGTTAATCATAATAAGAATTGTTGGTCGTTAGTCTATGAACCACTGAAATGCAAATCCAGGTTTGTGACCTCTGCAATTTTACTACCCGAAACAGTTGGTAATTCAACATTTTCTTGACATACAACTCATTTTCCATCCATTCAGCATCCTCTTGGTTCTCAATATTTTTAATTATTGCCAGGTGTTCTTTTTGCCGTTTTGAAGCAATACGGATTGGATGAATCTTCAAATCTACAGCAATAGTACCACAATGTTTAAAATGCTGCTTCAATAAGTGAGAGATGCATGATAGAGTCCACATATTTTGCAAGACCTTTTCTTGATAATATCTTTAATACATGGACACATATGTTAGGGAATGTGATTGTAGGTTTTGAATTCTTTAGAGTAAAATGTACATTGAAGAGTCAGAGAGAAGAAATAACGGAGGAAAATTTCCTTTACTTTCATCGATATTAATTTGAGATTTACTTTGAACAACTTGTCCTGGAGGTGGTCACATACTGGAAAACACATTTTACAATAACAATTTATTTTCTAGTGATGAGTTTTATAGCAGAATGAAAAACGAGAAAATTGTGGAAATACGAAGAGTAATAACACGAAGAAGTAGTAACACAGAACATGTGTGAGCTAATAATTCGTTATATAGTTTACAAAATAGTTATTTTAAACTTATATATATATATATATATATATATATATATATATATATATATATATTATACTTTAATAGACTAAGTTATAGATATTAAAAATAATTAAGTTGTTGAAAACTCAGAAAATGTATAATTTTTTAGATTAAATGTCTTGATAAAATAATTTTTTTTAAACCTAAATTTTACAAACATCTTACAAAAAAATAGTTGTATCTTAAATTTCCACCATGACGTCACACATTTTAAAAAACCTTCCCATCTGCATTAAAATAAGTACAAAATTAATTATATCTCTCCCCTATAGGTGTGACGTAGTTTACGGAGGGTCCCTAAATAAAAATGTCATTAATGTGGAACATGAAATTTTGAATTCAAGCGTTGCATAAATCCACACGATCAGTTTCATACCCTCTCCTCCGTCATCTCCCGCTCTCTGGGTAGGCACATTCGGATACATTGCTTCGCGTCTTGGTCTCAGAAAAGCCCAGTATGAACGTAGAGAAGTAGCATGTTCTGTCTCGACGCATGCGTATTTTGTTCAGGTAGGTGAAGTACGATACCGTCTGCGCGCACGGAAGGCTTCCATTTCCAGCCACATTAGCAGCATACTATTTACTTAATTGACAAGTTTACAAGGGGGGATAGTATTTATTATTTACACAGTGTTTATTACTTTAGATTTGAAGTTAACTTGTACGTGTTACTTGATATCTTAAAATTTAAATCACTTTTTACGATAATACTATGACTAGTGAAGTAAACGAACACCGTCTTCACGATCTAACGTTGTAGATAAACTATACATTCTGAGCAAATCTCGTCCTTTTTCGTCAATGAGACCGATTCTGTTGGTGAGAAAATATCATTCTGAAGCAGTACTATGCACAGTTTACACAGTATACACGGAACGTATTTTAGGACGGAGCCAAACATCGCATAAAAAAGTTAGAGGAATATTATACTTTGTACATAAATTATACATAAACGACCCCCGACTGCATCCCACGGTCAACTTTCCCAAACCTGTTACCTGTCACCCCAATCGCTCATAGCCCGATTGCATCGTGTTCGGTGTTCCTCGTGAATACAAGAAAGAGATCGTGCAGGTTTCAGCGTACCGCAGCTCGCCTCTATTTGACTTCGGCGATAGTTCGATTTTCTTGCAGCATAGAAGCGCTATGCATCCGTTTTGGCAGGATTCGTGCAGGTTTCAGCGTACCGCAGCTCGCCTCTATTTGACTTCGGCGATAGTTCGATTTTCTTGCAGCATAGAAGCGCTATGCATCCGTTTTGGCACGGGTCTTCGTATTCTTTTCGGCGAACATTCAATGAATCAATTTGGAAGGGTGTATCTTGCGCTATTCTTTTGACAGAATTTCTGACCGAAAACTGGGCCAATCGAGGTTTTCTCTTGTATGTTGCGTAAACATTTATTTGGGTTACTCATGCATGGAAATTTATCGATTCCTCCTTCTCCCTCCTGAAACATCGTCCGGAATGCGATTGGCCCTTACCTTCTGAGGTGGCCAAAAGCGAAAGGAGAATAACTGAGAAGCAGGTGAGGACAAACAGCTGGATGCAATCGGACGTCTTTCGTACATATCCTATTGGATTGATGTCCGTGCAGACTTAATAGTGTTGCTTCTTAAGAACGTCATCAGTCAGTATGAAAATTGTTTTGATCAAATTCAGAAAAATGAAACCAAGGGATATAGATTCCTCCTGGATTCGTTACCCTTCTGTAATATTTGTTTTTCTACTTTGATCATTTCTTCACGACTCTCCACGAATGAATTAGAGGCTACAAATCTGAGCCGGTTCGAGTGCATGTGAGTTAGCACGCTTGTTTCCTAACCCCGACTTTGCTGGTTCCAACACAGCTACGGGTAGCAGATTTCAAAGGGTAGAGGAATCATGTTACACTAGCAGTATGTACAAGAATCCTGGTAAAATTGTCGGCAAAAATCCCGTTCTAATCTGCTTTCTTGCATGCGCTCAATCAAGGAATCATGTTAGTAACGGATACTCATTAACGTTGGAGACCTTTGTTGTGTCGGTTCCTGGATGAAACCGTGGGAGTCAAAATCAGTTATTAGTGCGGGGGGCCAATGTTCTCCCAAACTACAAATTCCCTAGTGGTTCACCTCATGTTCAAACATGTTCATCAATGAACTAGTTTCCAGAGCTAATTTTCATCATCATAATCAACACACGAAAATACAAGAATTCTCTAAGATGTTAAGCTTAACTGAAAGAACTTCTTGGTATTTAGTCAGACATGTGCTTTAATAAAATATTTTTTAGACAGCCCGTAGTAAATGACCAGCCACTAGTGGTTGGCACGATACTCATGTGTTTTGATAAATCTGTGACTGCAACAAACAAAACAAAATACTTTTATCTGATCACATCAGCTACAACTGACCTTAATAAATCATTAAGTGATTTATATACTCGAGTTAAAATAAAATGAAAGTCAGAAAGAGTGACTAAAAAACTGTGTATGACACACGTGGTAAAAATGATTTTATTTTGCTCGTGGCATTGCGCCACTCAGCCTGTCGGCCTCCTGTCGCAACCTTTCCTACTCGCAAAATGAAAAGTCATTTTCACCACTCATATCATAAATATTTTAACACGCCGGGAGCGAAACACGATTTACCATGCGTTTTCCATGAGCAAAACGGCCCATATATTTCATTCCACCTAAGAGCGTGTGAAACATTACAAAGCGTCCGCGAAACATCACGAAGGGTGTGCGAAACTTCTTTCGGACAAGGTGAGTTAAGAAGTAGTGGTATTCGCAGCGCGTGTGCGAGGTGATCCGCCCACTCGTCGTTTTTCGCCGGCGCTACGCACGAGTTAAAGAATTAACTCGGGTTAATAAATTAGTTTTGGGCAACAAAGAGCAAATGATCATGTTGGCGCTTAATGCCCTTGAGAATTCTAATTTTACCGACGTGTATTTACACAACAAAAAATGCATAAAAAGTTAACTGCTGTCAATAGAGCATTTTTTAATGAAAGCTGAGTTATAATGCACCACCAATAATTTAATTTATTGGTGTACTTTTCTGTTATTTTGTAGGCTACTGAACGTATCGTTAAATTTTCATTAGTTGACAACAATTTTCTGGGTAAAATATTTATATTTTCGATATTGTGTAAAATAATTTAAACTTTTTGTAATTTCTTCTTTCGTAATGCACTTCTTTGAGATTGGCACTTTAGTCATAATCATTGGTAGCATCAAACACAATAGAAAAACATCAGATAACTCATTCCTACACCAGTAACATGAAAATGCTTATGGGGGGAAACAGGTATGTGTGATCGTGAAGAAATATGCACTCGTAAACAGTAATACACGGCATAATAATTGTTGATATTACCCACTCTTAACTTCACCTTTTCTTACATTCGATACCTACAGCCAACCGATTTTCAACACAGTAGAATGGAGGAGACTGTAAATCTCCAAGGAACAAGTGTCCATTAACCAAGACATTACACTCCAATAGATAAAAATACCACAGACTAATGCAGAAGACCACGAACGTTCAGTTTTAACTATGTTAGCCGCAAGGAGTGCCAATTAGTCGATGTCAGAAACTGGATTGAAGTAAACAATTATATAAAAAAATTAGAATCTGCAATGAAGCATTCCAACAAACATATAATATTTAAGTTTTAGAATTGTAAAATTTGAATGCACAAGATGGATTTCCAAGATGCAAAATATAGATATATTTTTTCTCGATATATGTGAAGCATAAAAAGCTGTTTTTACATTGATTTTCCAATTTTAGATCAGATATTGAAGATTCCAGCAAAGCGTCAAATACCAAGAAACGTTTACTTACATGTCTAGCAAAGGATATCAACAAATAGTTGACAGAACAGTCAAGTTGCAACATGGCAGCATTACGTCAAAATCAATACGGATTTCACTGCTTATTCTAGCAAAATGTACTAATCCAACATAATGTTCATTTTCTTTTTTGGCTTTTGTTGCCCGCCAGAGCTCTTTTGAACCTCGTCTCAGTAAGACTAGGCAAAGCATACACTTATTGCAGAGGTGGTGTGAGGGCAGACCATCAGATATTGATAATTCCGGCAAAGCGTCTAATACTTTGTAGAAACGTTTACATACATCTATAGCAAAGGGCATCAGCAAATAGTTTATAGAACAGTCAAGTTGCGACAGCAGCAATACGTCAACATCAAAATCGATTACACGGCAGATTCTAGCAAAATTTACTCATCCACATAAAGCTCTACTGGACCTCGCGTTCGTGCCTGAGTAAGACTAGTCATAGCACACGCTCATTGCAGTGGCGGTATGAGTGCAGACCAGCTTCAGCATAAGGCGTCCGGCCCGACGGGCGACCACCCAGCGGCGGAGCGCGCACCTCCCCTCCCCCTCCCCCACCCCCTCCAGCCGCACGAGCCGTCGCTTCGCGTCGCGGGCGTTTTCTGCCCGAGCACTCGCGCTCGCGCTGGAGCGCGCGGGGCAGCGCGGCGGTGAGTCAGTGGGCAGGAAAAGTGTAGATAAACGTCCGGGCGGCAGCGATTGCGCGCGCTTTCCAGCGCCCGCGCGGGGGCGGGGGTGGGGGCGGGGGCGGGGGCGGGGAAGAGGCCCCGGCGCGCGATAACGCCCTCGGCGCGCGCCCTGCGTTTCTCTTTTACGCTCTCGCCCGATCGACGCCGCCGCCGACGCCGCCGACGCAAGCGCGCGCTCCCTTCACCCCGCAACGCGCCTCCGCGCCCATTACTTGCTTAATCCCGTCGCCATTGACGGACTATAGTATGCATGTGAATTAAAGAAAATTCGCACCATCTGCTTATTCATATATTACAATTACACATCGCGAATAACAGGAAACACTATCTTCTGTTTTATATATGACTGCAGCTATTTTTTCTGAGTGAAGTAAGTGCTCCTCCTTTTGTTGTTTGCACACAGTTCTTACATTGCACATAATATTTCATATACAAAATGTATCAGTGTCTGCAGAACTTAAATTAACTACTTGAAGATTAAAAAATAATATTAAGGAAATTGCAGAAGAGAGGTAGTGAGTCGGTAGTAAATGACACGCCATTCCAACGTCTCTTCCGCTTCGACTGTTCGGTGGAGGAAAAAGTGCTACGCTGCACGGAATGAGAAGGCTGGCGCTGACACACGCTAGCAAGTTGGCGACCTCATTGTCTATTTAATCTGCTATGATGACAATAGAACACTTGTGCTGCCTTGAAATATTATACATATGTGGGCAAAACAGTAGAGTGTATTCACTTGCGTCCCCCAAGTCCCAACACTTGTTTCCCCGGAGGAAAAATGTCTTTCAGGAGGGTGATCGTTTACTGGTGTTCTCACAGTTGGAAAAAGCTGCTCCGACTTATGTAAGAAGCAAAAAACTCATATTAAATTAAAAAAAGGCTCAATGAACTTAATTGTCTCCAATACAGTTTCATCTTTTTTTTTTTTTTTTTTTTAATTTCCATCCACTTCCTCAAACTTTAGAAATGTATCACCAGGTCGTGTGTCTACCACCAGTGATTTATTTCTTGCCTTAATCTATTCAGAGAAGGATACAAGGATCCTTTCCAGCATAATATAGAGAGCATCGATCGTGAAATGAAGCCTCCCGAACGCTTCAGAAACGTTTGTAGGAAAACCATGGCCACTGGCCGAAAGAATGCATCTAGCGACGTCTACAACCTGCTACCACTGTTTTACGAAGATTCCGAAACCTAACTGCATGTGTTCCGAAAATTTCAATTCCAGGGATTATATGCGAATTGGTCGCATAACCGCTGAATGCATAAAACATCTGATCAATGTTGCAGGTAACTCATCAATGTTGAAATGAACCAGGTCAAAGTGCTCGAAAATCCCAATCCAGAAAGATCATCGGTAGAATCATAACATGCTAAATCGCACCGTCGTTGAAGAGAATTGGAAGGGATATTGGATGTGCCAACCCCAGCCCTCCAAGGTGGACCAGAAGTAAATCGAGATAAACCAAGTCTAGGGAGCACCAGAAAGACTCTGGAAACTGAAGGTCTCAATGGACCACGTAGTGATTGAACCAAATCCACAAATCTAAGGAAAGCACCCTGAGTCTTAATACGAATTTAAAACAGCATTATTCATATTTGCGAATCTTGTGGGTTTCCGAGGCGCTTGATTATGACCCCAATCAAGAGGAAAATCAACAAAATGTGCTTGAAATGCGATATAGGCAGTAAAAACTAATGGTCTGAGACAACAAAAATGCTGCTGAGAAGGGTATATAAAATGGGACCCTGCGGATTAAAATATTTCGCCTTGAAAACTCTCAATTGACATTAGGAATGCAGAGTAAAAGAGAGATTAGGAACATCAATTACATAAAGTGATTGCCCATTAATTCGACGTTTGTTTATGCTAACAGTAAGCTCATACCCGTCTCAAGAACGTTATGTTAAACTTTAAATGCAAAGAGGCGGGATGCCCAACATATGACGAATTTGGAGTCCCACAAACATCATTTTGATACTCGTACATCTGCCTAGGACCTCTTGACAAAACAAATGTCCATAGATGTTAACATGCCGGACTGGAAAAGCCATGTAGAATCCCTTCCGTGCTATTGTCTTCTTTATAGTAATGACGATCAACTAAGTGAGAAAGTGTTCTTTTAAATAGACACCCCAATAACAACATGGTTGAGCGTGTCCAGGGAAACCTGCTCCCCTACCCTTCCCCCTTCCGCTGCCGCCGCGCACCTGACGCGGCCCACAAAGAGCGCCCAGCAGCCCGCCATTCAAGGAATCTGGCAGCGAGGGGCGGGTCCCGAAAAGCACAAAGGCTTCCCTCTCGCGTGGAGCCCAGCGTCGCCAGCCACGGCACTGGGCCCAGCCACCCCGGTCACACGGAACTGAAATCCAAAACTACATCGTCCAAAATATGGATCCAAATGTGGGGTACTGGAATCGTTTTTATAAATGGATACTACGGGAGGAGACAGTCGGCTCTTCGGCTTGGAAATAAGCTACAACGCAAGATGCGCTTACAGCGCTTACTTAAGTATAACGATAAGCCATCAACAAAGTTTATGCTACTATTCTGCGATTTGTTGTGAGATTTTAATAGTTCTCACAAAGACACAAACTGGAAAGTCTAGAGCCGTACAAATGCTAATCTGGTGTGTAAATGTTTTCCAAATGTGACGTAGGAGTATCCAAATTCAAAATCTCCAATTGTATTTCCATTACTCGAACTGCTGATCTTATAGAAACGAATTAATAAAATAAAAGAGTTTTACTCATTTTTTGTTATTTTTTTTAATACCATACTTAGGTCTTCACTCATGTTGCAGCATATGTTACTGGCAATTTTTGTGACAGTTCCTCTACTACACATATGTATTATGGAATGGAGATAAAAGATATTCATAGTAAGGAAAATATAATTTTGGAAGTTGAAACGAACAAATACGAGAATGATAAATTTTAACGTTTATCATTCCTGTTTTCTGAAGGAAGATAAGCGAACGCTTCTTTACGAATTCACTTGGTGGCGATGGCCCGAAGGGAAAGTGCACTTTTTAAAAGGAAGCGGACGCGTTCGACCTGGTGTCGTAAGGGGGGGAGGGGGACGAGGGGGGGACTCGCAAGGTGGCCCCCTCCCTCTCCGCGCTTCATTAACGAGGGATTTATGGCGCGGATAATGCATTTACATGGGCCCTTCAGGAACCCTAATGACGGCGAGAACACACTCTCCGCCTCGTCCATCATTCCAAGCGCAATGGGCGGGGCGAGGGGAGATTTATTAGTAAACGATTAAACAAGGGAAAAACATATCGCCAGCCATTTAATCACACCCTTTGAATCTGGTTATTTTATTAAATGGTTTTTGAACAATTGATATCAAGATATGAAGCTCCTGTAAAGAACTACATGAAATGCAAACGGCCAAAATAAGTAGTACATTTATGTTTCACTTCCTTTTCCGTATTTGTCAAAAACATCACAACAATGAAAAATTGTGTTAAAGTGTCCGCTGCCATGCTAGACAAACTAACTTCTTGACTGCCTGATCGGTTTTCCTCTCCAGATAGAATCGCCGGGACCTTCGAATACATTTTCGATAAATGAATTTGAATCACAAAGTTCAATTCCCTACAATGATTCAATTTTCTTTTTCCAACAGATTAGATTGTCAATAACTTATTCATTTTTATGAAAGTGTTAAATATGAAAAAAATGGTAACGCTAAACGAAATCGAATTGTTTTTTGTGTCTGAATTCGTCGGGGAAAATTTTTAAAATCAATAGAATTCTGATAGGTCTGTGTAGCGAACAGAGTTCTAGAGTTCTCGAAAAGCTTCGAAGAAAGTTCTGCAAAAATTCAAAATGTACTAACAAAAATTAAATTCGATCTAAAACTTTCAGATGTATGAAAAAGTCCCAAAAATGAAATAATATAATCCAGAATAGTGGTCAACTCTTTTGAGACTCCCCTGTACAAAACCAATTTAGTTTTCCAAAAAAGGAGCACAATGCTCAAGAACAAACAATAAATCCCCTTGCATTCAATAAATACAACTTTAACCAAAAAGCTTCAACAACTGTAATAGTAAGCTATATTTCAATAATATAGAATAGTGTATTATACCAACTGTAAAACAGATCTTGACATACTAAGAATATAAAAAAGTTGCTTTTCCATAACGCAACACGTGAATGGCAAATATTTAATGGCGTGCGGCCAGTAGAATTCAGTCAGTACGCTCATTAATAAGTAGAATAACTGTGAGATTTATCATCTTATATTTTTCAATCAATATTCATAGTTTTTGTCTTTTCCCCCGAGTTTTTCTGTATCAAACGAAATCATAGATACCTCTCAAAAGGTCGGAGGATGAATAATTGTTTATCAATTTCTTCGCGCATTTGAAATTAGTAATATAGATGATTTTTATGAAACATTTACTCTTGAAAACCTAAACCGATATCTCGCTGTGACAAATATTCTACACCTTATATGTAAACTATTATTTTGACACGTTTCCTTTATATGTGCTTCGTCTACAACAACCAGTCACTGAATAGAAAAAACAAAAATGTAATCATATTACGATTATGATAAGATGAAATCGGAAATCGAAATTGCCGAATCTACGAGTACGTAAATACAATAATTTTTAACATAGTAGTGAAATAAGTTACCCTTAAAAGAGTGAAGAGAGTGTTGGCCAGAATGCAGAACGTTGCTCACTCATTGCCACGAGAATCAAAAATGAATGTTTTGTTCTTTGTCAGGGTCATCTATCACCCAGCCATTTCGTTTAAGTGTTATTATGGAAGTGAAATGCACAACCCAGCTTTGCTAGGCTGGGTTGTGCAATCTAGGTGAAATGGCGCCCATGGCAAGCACTGTTTTGCGCTGCTATTCGATCTGCATCACTTTGCATCACATCTGCATCACTTTGGGCGAGACAATCACAATTACTTTCTTTATTAGATCAATAGAACTATGAATTTAAAGACAAATTCTTATGTTTAAAACCTAATAGAGCGATTGAAAATTATTTTAATTGAAAGTGATTAAAGCTGTATCCAATTCAATATTGTTTTGTAATTTCTAATTTCTAATAGGATGTGAATGTAATGAAAGGAATAAGACAATAAGCACAGAAATAACATTTTGTTGATTCGATATCCGTGAACACCTAGTTTAAAAATAGAAGAAAATAAAATTCGTAAATATCAAGACTAAGCAAGACGAAGTTTTCCTCGTTATTTTATTAAAAATTGAATTTGTTAAATTCTTTAGATAAATAATTATATTTAAGTGTAATTGTCATTTAACGTTTATACAAATGTTGAATGTTAAATGGCATTCCTTACCAGCGGCAGCCATTGCACATGGTACACCAGCCGCACCAAGATACGACACTGGCTATCTGTATCTTTTAAGTCGAGACCGTTGAGAAGTGAAATTCATCTTTCCCTTATTCTTAGTGGAAACATAATGACATACCAGGTGTAGTACACAGTACCATAAAAGCCTGGCCTGAATAGGCTGGAAATCAAGGGGGTAGGCCGAAAGCGGAGCAGAATTGAACGTAGTTGGCAGGCTGTTTGTCGAGGGCGCGAGCGAGCAGACGCAGAGACGCATTAAGGCCGCATCCGTCAGGAGCTGCACGGGCGGGCGAGCGCCGGGGGCGGGGGCGCCGCGTGGCGACGGAGAGGGCGCAGGCGCAGACGCAGCAGGACTGATTACTTCGCCATCAGGCGCCCCCCGCGAGCGGCGCGGGCAGCGAGGCAGTTGGGCAGGGGGATAGAGGGGCAGTGGGGCAGCGTGTGTGCCCGCCGGCGGCGCCTCTCTCCACCTCTCTCGCTGCAGGTGCCCCGCGCTCCCACCTTCGTTCGCAACTGAGCATGTTTCTTTCGGCCGTGTCCTTTGTCTCGTTCCGTCGCTTTCCTCCCTGCCTTCCACACACGCCCTCCGCTAAATTGCCCTTCAGTACTTCGTCTTTCGTCCAATTATTTGTCCATATCTCCTTAAGGGTATTGTCTCTGTTGAAAGCGAGCGCCTAGCTCCGCTGCACGCCCGCCCTCTCCCTTTCGCTCGCTGGGTCATTAGGCCGCTCTCTAGAGGCAGCCCGCTCGGCGCCAAACGCACGCACAGGGAGGCATTCACATTCAGCGTGAGAACGTCCATTTCACTTTCGGCCAAGAAGTCGAAATCAAGTCACAAAATGGTTTACAACGATCCGCGGGCAGCCGTTAGTGTCCAATTCGAGCCCTTAAATACATACAATAGAGCGTCAGACGTTCCACGCTTTAAATGCAACGGGATTCAATAACGAACCCCACTTTTAAATAGTTCAGCCAACACACATGAAGTATGACTGTGTCCTATATCAACCGACAGCATAACCCTGAATTTGAACGTTATATTCGAGTCTTTTTGCAGCTACCCCAACATATCCGTTTACTAGATATCAACAATTAGAAATACAATGGACAAAATTTAACACAGTTTTCCTTACATAACATCGCATACACTGGCTATCATAGAAAATAGGTATCATATCAAAATAGGATTGCAATAAGTAAATTATCGTAACAACATCAAAACTTTTTAAAAAATAAATTAAAAACTTCCCCTCACTTCGCTCCAAAGCATTTCTCAAATTTTACGGTGGTATTTAATTTAGGCGAGATGAGCTTAGTAAACACGGATTGGTACCAAAAGTCATCTCAGGGCAATTTCTCCGCTCCATTTCTCGTGAGGCACGGGTGTCGGCAGTGTGTCCTGCTTCCTGGTGTGATATCAAGGCAGAAACAACCAGCCGCGCCGGACACAGCGCAGCCGCAACCCGCAGCGCCCGCCCCTCGCCTCCGTGGCACCGCATGGCAGCGCAACTCTACACACGGACTTCGGACATTTACAGAACGATTTCTATTGAAAAAATTGGGTATTGGGTATTTAAAGATAAGAATTGTACTATTGTGTTTTCTCGTATGCGTCACAAGTACAAGTAAATGGATTCTTTCCGAGATGTTCATTCATTTGCAGTGACATTTTGCATTAACAATCAACCGGCTATAGCAACCTTTAAATCCAGTGACAAATATTTCTCAATGGAAAATACACACTTTTTTTCTCTTCTGTTCTAACTGAAATACCGCCCAAAACAAAGTCTTGGCTTTCTCAAGTTTATTCCACCACTGCGAGTTCCTTATCTACACTCTCCATACACGCTGGTAAGTCATTCGGATATACGTATCCTAAATAGCGTATTGCTACGCAATTTTTATTAAAAGATATTGTTTGGTATTCTGAAGTCTATCAAATGTTTATTTCTTTCCCATTACCATTAAGTTTCATATAATGTTAGTGAAAATTATTTGGAGGAATCGATAAAAATCTAGACGTTTCTATCACACAAAAATTGGTCTTTTAAAGTAAAACAACTAGAGGAAAATATGGGAATCGTTTTTGAGAAACTCTATGTTATTTTTGCCATTATTTTGCACAAAATTAAAAGAAAATAACTCATATTTTGAAAAACATATTTGTGATTTCATTTACAAATCTTATTTTGAAGAACAGATTTCATTAACAGTACAGTATATACACTGCTTTTCAATTTCTTACTGTTGTATTTTTCTACTGATGTATTGAATTTGTAACAGAAATAGTCACTATTAACAACATGGTTGAGGCGACTAAAAATAAACTTTAAAAAAAGATTTCATTAATAAAAAGTATACGGCGGGAGGACATTTTATCGTTCACCGAATATTCGGGTCGCGTCGTCCGAGCAGACTAGGGCTCGCTAGCCCAGAGAAGCACTGACTCACCTTCCATGCTGACATACGGGAACTATTGATGCACTTCATTTTCCTTAAAGAAGATGCTGAAAGTCATTCGGCTCGAAAATTGTATACGTTTTGAGGCATTTAGAATCAATTTAAGCTTTTTTTATTTCGTATATTTTCACATACATCACAATAATTGCATGTTTTTACATATTTGCATATTTTTGTTGCATATTCAAACCTCATCTGCGAAAAGCAGCCCAAAAGTTACAGCTCCGTCAACGTGTAAACGGTTTGGCAGTTCTCTCACCACTTGCTCTGGTTCATCATGTGACCTGCTCTGAAGCAATGGGCTTCCGAGGATTTGTTTACGTTGCTATAGCCACGGATCAGCGTTGCCACTCGCCTCAATCGTACGAAGTCGCTCGAGAAGCACGCCAAGACCTGTCATCGGCAGTACAGTCGAAATGAAATGTACCCCCACCGAGCGCCTATGCGTGCTCACACCGGGCGCAAAGGTGGAGTGGTGTTAAAAGTTTCAGGGCCGTGAAATTGTTGTGAATTGAGATGGAGTCATGTTTTTGTTGAAATACCTATATTTTGCATTTTGTGAAATGTACATTTACTGTATCTCCCTTTATTTTCCTAAGAAATGATGATCTTCAAAAATAACGCCCTTGACTAGACTGTCGCTTTTAACGATTCATATGATATCTGTTACTTTTTTTTGCCGTAAACATATTTTCCACATTACACTGTTGATTTATTTTTACACTTACACATTACATCACACTATTTCACATATTTTCCTTTTTCAATTGCATAATTATCAAATATATTTACGTACATATGCTATTATTTCGCTGTTTTATTGCATATAAGTCACAACCCTTACTAATAAGTAACATGAATGAGATCCACATTATATGTAATTGGGTTACTTCAAAGTCTTTTTGAATAGGCAGTTATGGTTTGTAGAATAGCTAGGGGGCTCCAATGGCCCAGCGGCCGCTTGATCCTCCGAGCCCATGCGGAACACGGCGTGGCTGGGGACGACGCAACGCGCTGGGCGTCCTGGCCTCAATATCGGGCGTTCGCAGCGCCCGCCCCGCCCCGCCCCGCCCCCCTTCCCTTCCCGGTCCGCCACGCCCCGCGCGCCGCTCCGCGACCGGACGGAAGGAATAAATCTCCATCGGCGGCGGGGGCGGAGGCAGAAGCAGAGGCGGAGGCGGAGGCGCAGGCGCAGGCGGCGGGGCCTGGAAGAGGAGCGCTCAGCTGTGCTTGGCGATTCTCCTTCTCCTCCTCCTCCACCACCACAGCCGAGCCTTGCGCGAAGCGCCTGTCGCCCCGTCCCGCCACGCCTCGTCCATGCGGGCCAAGGCCTGTCGACGCACGTGCCCCGCGCCATCTCCCGCCCGCGCGCGAGGAAGCTGCGGATTGCGGAAGCAGCAACGCGACGCAATGCGAGGTCGGCGGCAGAAGCCAGTGCTCCCCATCGCTCGCGCTCTCGGACATTCACTCGCGACGTGGCTTGCGACTTCACATAAAATGTAAAGATGCGTTCATTATTCCATAGTTTTGCTGTGTGTGTAAGTGTATGTGTGTAGTATACGTAGAATCCGTGTCCTAATTGCGAAAATATATAATTTTTATTGCGTAATCATCAGATTACACTCCATCACTATAATCCACGACATATTCAGAATCCTTGTTTTACATACTCGGCCAAATGGACTTTACATCAAAATTGGAATCCTATTTCACTCCTTTGTACAACTTACGTTGGTAAGTCTACCTATGAATACGATGAAAAGTAGATGGGGACATTGCTATGGGAGAGGCAACACCAAAGTAGATGCATTCTGCTTGACAGATGCGCATTGCCTCGCCAGATGCGACCGACGGCGTAGTTGCGGGGCGTGGTTGGCGAGGGGAGAGGGGCATGGGAGAAGCCGAGTCCCCGTGCTGGTTGGCCGCGCTGCACACGCTGCGCGCACCAACTGCTTCCGCCCAGCAGCGTTTAACTCCAGCTCTGGAATTCTCTTCTTGCACGCGCTCTTGCAAGTGCACGTGTCGCCCATATAAGTGAAGGAAAAACTGCGACTCTGTATCACCGCTCTAACTCACGGCCTTTGCGAGGGAAGGCGCTCAAGAAAAAAGTCTGGCTGATATGTGTATTTCCACAGTAACTTCGCAAACTGGCTTTTTTTCAGACAATTATATCAATGTAAGGTTCATCATAAATTTCGAAATAAAATGCGAGGAAATGTAAAAATTTAATGAATACGAGTAACAAAGCAAAATAATCAGTCTGTGATAAAAGTATTAAAAATTGTCAAAAATTATGCGAAATGTGTTTTAGAGTGAGATCTAGAGACGTCAAAAAGTCGAATAAAATGACCTACGAAAATGTGCTCAGGCCATTCCCAATGAATATCACTGCGCACATTGAAAGCTTTTTTAATTTATTTTTCGTCAAAGAACGGTAAAAGCTGTATGCGTCGATTGAAAAAGTATAATCATGTTTTCTCTTAGCCATCCTTTTACTATTCATAGTAGAATGATCCAAAAAGTGCAAACAAAGCGTAGCAACACTTCAGCACACATATTACCTACGACCGGGTTAACAGCAGTTTAAATGATTGGTAATTTAGTTAGACGATTACTTAGGAATACACATATTTTTGAAGTCTTGCGCATGGCTCGCACAGTCTGAGTGAAGAAAGGCGAACTTTTGTAGAGGTGAACGCCTAGGGTCTGGTCTTCGAACCCCGGCAGAGACAGTCATCTGACAAGAACAGGGATATCTCCCTCACCGATCAAGGAGCGCGCGACGACGTACCGACGTGCAAAGAAGAAAGGAACCGTGACAAACGAAAAATCAGTTCATAAAAATCACTTTCAGTTGCACGAGAAAAAACTTCAGCCAACGCACTGTAATTCGTCAATTACAGTAGTAGTAGATTAGTAGTGATTAGTCGTAACAGTTTCTTTCAAATACATTTTTATATACGGAAGCTTCGCTTGGGAAACAATGCGTGCACAAAGAGATATTCATTTCTTATCTACCGCCACGCCCACTGGGAAATGTAGATATGTAAGCTGTAAATGTCTTCGTATTTCAAGAAGTACACAAGAAGTCTCCAAACCAGCGGCGGATCCGAGGGGGGGGGGTGAGGGCCATGGGTCCCCCCCCCAAAAAAAAGGCCTACAGTTTTCGTTTATCTTCTTTTATTTGGCAAAATTGATTTAAATATTTATGTTAGAATTGTGTAGTTTTAAAATAAAATTGTATAGTATCCTATGTACACTAAAAAATAATAAACATTATAATAACAAATATTTATTGGTTCAGAAATATATACGTTGGCCCTCCTCCAAAATGACTGGATGGATCCGCCCCTGCTCCCAACCAATCACCACCTATCTTCATCAACCAACAGAAACCACTGAGACGTCAATACGATTATCAAGCTCTTCCGTCACAGTTCTCGATATTCTATCGAGGCCATTTTGGGCATGGTGCTTTACGAACAGCCTCCGTCGAATCCATCGGTAAGAAGGCTAGGCGGCTGAGGCTGAGACGGAGACTGAGGCTGAGGCCGAACAAAGGCATAAGAGCGCTTCCGGCCCAAAGGGGTCAGGGCGGCGCCGCGCCGCGTCGCGTCGCGCGGCCTCGCTCCGTCTGCGCGCCGGATTAGGGCGGCGCGTGGCGCCTCGCGGCTCCTCCCCGACGCGCCCCGCATCCCCGCCGCATCTCCCGTCTCGGATTAGGTCGGCCTCTGTTATCAAGAAAGCGAACACCTGCCGCGTGGTATTAAACTACAGTCCTCTAAACAGCAACAAATTGTCAAGCGACTCATTTACATTGCAACATTGCTGTTCCTATTCGCAGGAACTTCATTGAGTAGTAATCTAAATTCTTAGGATTCAATTTGAAAGATTCCCCGATTATTTTTGGTAGATTCTGTACGCTGCATTTAGCTGAACCGGATGAAAATGTAGAATTTTTAATCATCTTATGAGGATTAGAAATTAAATACTATCTTCAAATGATGATATGTGATAATCGAAACTTCTCAGAACAATCAGAAACATCCTGACTTTATTCTTCTTTGTCGTTAGAAATATCTTCCTTCCACAATTTTCAGATTTCATTCTGTGCACGACTCGAGGTGGGATGATGATTTTTCGCTCTCGTAACATGAATGCTCATAAACATTTCCCCGTGTGTCAGGAACAGATGCGGGCCCGATCGAGGTGCTTTCTTTTCCGCGTACGACAAGATGGACGAGGAGACGCGAGGGTCGGCGAGGAGGGACGGGGGAATCAGGGTGGGGCGAGGCAGGACAAGAAGGATTGGGGAGTTGCAGAGCGCGATGGAGCAGGGAGGAACGGACGGTCGAAGGGAAGTGGAATGGATGGGTCGGAGCAGAATGAGGCTTACAGGGAGGGGCGGGGGCGGAGCGGAGAGGGTCAGGGTGAAGCAAGGACGGGCAGGAGAGGGTGGGGTCGAGAGGGATGGGATGAGGTAGGATATGGAGAGGCGGGGCGGGGAGAGGCGGGGCGGGGAGAGGCAGGGCAGGGCGGGGCGGGGCGGGGCGGGGCGAGGCGGGGCGGGGCGGGGCGGGGCGGCGCGGGGCGGGGCAGAGCAGCCGCGTGGACACCCCTGGGGCGGATATGGGCCAAGGCCGGAGTAAATTCGCAGAGCGGCGCGCGGCGGCGGCTCTGTCGCTCTGTCCGGGGAGAGAGGGGAGAAGAGGCGAGGCGAGACAGACACGTGGCGGCCGCCGCTCCCACCCCCGCCCGGCCTCTTCCCTGCGTCCCACGCACGCAAACATGATCCCCCGGCAGACGACTCATGCGCTTCCATTTGGCGCTCGAAATTCCCGCTCTTGCAAGATCGACAATGTTCCCGCGTTTCGGGAACTTCAGGGCAACGTTTTCACAAACGCATTCTATTAACATATTTCATGTTTTCTCGGGAAGTAGTGGATCCACCTTCTCAGCTATCTCCTAATGTCCCAATCTTTTTTGAAGTATCTATTATCACTTTTCTGTACTTACTAGATGTACAGAAGTACTATCACAAGTATGGTTGGCATAGAACGTATCCTTTGTCTGAATTACAATATTATGATGTAAAGCGAGAAAACAGATCAGCTGCTAATTTGAAATCAGGTTAGAATATAATTTAAGAAAATTAATTTAGGGTGTATTTGTTTGTTTTTTCTAGTAGGGTAGTTAGAATTCTTGAGAGGTGGGTTATCTGGAAGATTTTTAAGTGGAACGTACAATATACGTATGCCACGTGGTGCTCGTTCAGTTCTTGTACGTCTCATATTTTTTTTTTTTGTATGATCTATTAGGCGTTTGTTTTTGCTATAACCTGTGTCCAAATTGTTCATAGGATTTTCTCCAAAACGGGTAACTGGTTTTGGATATTTGATGAATTAATGAATGTTTCAATAACTGGGAGAAATGTTCTCTCTTTAGGCTTAAGATGTAAATATGAATTTTAAGTACGTGGTTACTCATTTTGCCACGACAAGAGAATTTCATTCGTTGATATTTTACGACCGTAGCGTAAGGCGTGACAGGTAGAGAAATGATCGAACATCGATTTTGCTGTTTTTAACAATGCGGTGTCTCAAAATAGGGCATTTATGCACGAGAAATTCAAATCTTTTTCAAATAGGATAGCATTTTCTTGATAAATATTGATTTATTTAACGATATTGTATTAAAATTCTTAAAATCATCCCCGGATGACACTCCTCTTCAACATATATTAAATAAAATAAAAAGAACTTTACATTAACTTTACAAAATATAATCTACTTAATATAAAAATATATTTTTATGCATATCAAAATATTTTATTTAATTTAGCATGGTTAAACAATATCTTTTTTTTAAATTTATTTTCTGCCTGTTCGGCATATAATGCCTTTCAGGGTTTTTAACTTACAATTTATTTTACACATAATTTTTGGCCTTTCGGCTAACAATATTGGAGGAGGGCCACACGGCTACCTCGTAAATAAAGTCTGCAGTGCAGTAATTCAAAAGATTTTCAATTTTAAATTTGGTTTATTATTATTATTATTATTATTATTATTAATATTATTATTACCACCATTACTACTATTTTCATTATTCACCTTTAATTATTCTAATTTAAGGTGGTTTAAGAGAGTCTTTGGGGTATCGGGAGAAAATGCGGGTTGGGATGGAAGCATTTTTGCCTAGATTAAATTTTTGTGCACTTGTACACGTCGGAAGCAGGGTGAAAAATCTGTTACTCATCTGTTGAATATATTCGTTAATGGAAGGAATGTTTAGTTCTCTGTGAATTTGCTTATTTGGAATAAACCAAGGGGCTTGTACGGCTTTTCGTAGGTACTTGTTTTGAATGATTTGTAGTTTCTTGAGATGTGTGTTTGCTATATTGTTCCAAATTTGACAGGCGTATGTTAATGAGGGACGTATTATCGTTTTAAAAATTGATAGTGCGCAGTCCAGATTAAGCGATGACTTGTTATTAAATATGGGGTAAAGTTTGTTAATTTTTGAGTATGTTTTATTCGTTATTTCTTGAATATGGTTTTTCCACGTTAATTTTTGATCCAGTAATACACCCAGATATTTTACGGGCGTTTCATTATTGAGCCAAGGAATTGCAGTATTATTGATTTTAATTTGTCCTGGTTGATGTATGTTTCTTAGTGAGAATATTTTAGGCTGTGATTTGGTAGGGTTTATGGCAATCCTCCATTTCATTGTCCATTCGACAAAATCATTTAAGTCCGACTGGAGATCTTTGCAAGCGTTGGTGATGTTTGAATTTGCATTAAATAATACGGTATCATCTGCATAAAGTGCTATTTCTGGGTAAGTCATTTCTGGATAGTCTGCTATATATATATATATATATATATATATATATATATATATATGTATATATATATATATATATGTTGAACAATAAGGGAGAGAGAGGGGAACCTTGCGGCACGCCGGCTTTGATGATATGTGCTCTTGATTTATTGTCATTAATACTAACTTTGAAATCCCTCTCTGACAGAAAGCTTTTAATGATATTTTGGAGGTAATCGGGGGTTCCTAAGGTTTGCAACTTGTAAAGTAGCCCAAGATGCCACACTTAATCAAAGGCATGTGCGATGTCGAGAAATATAGCAGCTGTGTACATTCGGTTATGAAATGCTTCAGCAATGTACTCCGTTAGTAGTTGATGGCTTGTAGAATGGTTTGGACGGAATCCAAATTGCGTATTTGGTAGCGCATTTGTTTCGGTAAAAAATTTGAATAGTCGGGATTTTATAAGTTTTTCGAACATTTTGGCAAAGGTCGGTAACAAACTAATTGGTCTATAGCTAAGAGGATCTTGTGGATTTTTGTTTGGCTTGCAAATTGGTGTTATAATTGCAGTTTTCCAAGTCTTTGGATAATAGCCTAACCTTAGACAAGCATTAAAAGAGCTGTTAATGTAGTAATTGCATTGCGAGGTAATTCTTTCATCATTTTATTATTTATTAAGTCATGGCCTGCTGATTTCCTCGGTTTTAAAGCCTTAATTATTTGGTATGTCTCAGACGGGGATATAAATTTAGTTTTTGTTGGGACGGAATATCGCGGTATTGATAAATTTTCTTCCACTTCTAATTGGAAGTCAATGTCGGTTACTGGGTTAGTTATAAATATTTTCTCAAAATGGTCCGCTAAAGTTTCAGCTTTTTCGGAATCCGTCGTTGCTAGTCCTGTGTTAGTAGATAATTGAGGGATAAAAGATTTTTCTTTTGTAATCATTTTAATTGTATTCCACATTGTCCTGGAGTTTGGAGGGATGCTGCCTAAAAAGTTTTGGAAATTTTTACACCTCTCTTTATGTAATTCTTGTTTAATTTTTACCGATATACTATTTAATTTTTGTTTCACAGTTTTATTGTGTGAATATTGCCACATTCTACGAAGGTTATGTTTTTCTTTAATTAAATTTAGGAGTGGCTTAGGAATCGGAGTATAATTTTTGGTGAAATTTCTAACTTTAATAGATGACCTTTTGACAGCATTTTTAATTATGTTTTCGAGAGAGTTGATACCAATGTCTATTTCAGATGATGTTTTAAGATTCTTAGGATACTGACATTCATTTGTTAGAATGTTTCTATACATGTCCCAATTTACTTTTCCCTCGATAATTTTTTTCGTTTTGATGGGCCTGAGGTTCAGCATTGAATGAAATTATTACTGGATTGTGGTCTGAGTCTAATTCTGGTTTCACATTTTGGTAAATCGGAATGTTTAAATTTTGTGTAATAACAATATCTAGAATATCAGGAACTACATTTGGGTTATAGGGGTAGTATGTGGGCTCTGGAGGAGCTAGTATATTTAGATTTCTTTGCAGTGCGAATTTATGAAGAAGTTTCCCATTATATGAAGTAGTATTACAGTTCCAAACTTGGTTTTTACAATTTAGGTCTCCTGCTAATATTATTTGCGATCTTCCATCAAATAATGCTTTCAAGAAACTTGAGGGAAACTTTTTGTTGGGAGGTTTATATGCTGCTATTAAAGTTATGTCAGAAGAGATCAATTCAATTTTGATAATAATTGTTTCTATTTCATTTGAGGATGGGGATTGTATCAGTGTATGTTTAATTTTCCTATTGATGAGAATTGCTACCCCACCTGATGCTATTTGCGAAATTCGATCACTGCGGTATGATAAATATTTTGGGATCGAAAATTTTTCTACCGGTTTTAGATGTGTTTCTGAAATACAAGCAACGTCTATGTCATGGACTTGTAGAAAGTATCTTAGTTCGTTTTCTTGGCGCTTTACGCCATTTGCATTCCAGTTGAGAATTTTGAAGTTTTCTATTTTATTTTGTGCCAATCATATGAACAGAAATAAGTCTTTGAACCATTTGTTGCAACTGAGGAATGATTGCAGAAAGAATATTATTTATAATTGTTTGGATTAGATTTTCGTTTATTACATTCATATTTTAGAGGACTGGGGGAGAATTCCTGTTATCTGGCCTAGGCGGCTGACTAGTGCGATAAGAGAAAGAAGGCAAGGGCGTTGAATTAAGCGGCAGAGGAGGAAACTCTTGAGGGGCATAGTGATAAGGTTGCTTGTTCTGATTTACTTGGTGATTAGAGAACTGCCTATTTGGCAGTTTGTGAGCTGAAAATTTTTGATTAACCTGATTCCAATTATATTTTTTAACTGCTTCTTTGTAAGCTTTGCAGCCTTTATAGTTAGCCGTGTGCTCCCCACTGCAGTTAACACACTTTGGTACATTATTATGTTTAGGTTTATCACATTGCGAGTAATGATGGCTTTCTAAGCATCTCACACATCTAGGTCGCCTTCTGCAATTTGCCTGTGAATGACCGAAAGTCTGACAATTTTTGCACATGATGGGAGTTTTAGACTTTATGCGAATTTGAACTCTGACAATGCTGTATATAAACTGATTTATTCTTAAAATTGCTTTGTTATTTTCATTATCCGTTAAATCGACCGCAACGGTAGTTAACGGTTTACGTTCTCTTCCGAACAGTCTAACAACTTTTAATACTTGAAAGTTTTTCGAAAGTTCGTTAAATATTTCCTCTTCTGAATAGGTAATTGGCAGATCTTTTATTACAACCGAAAAAGTTTTTTGGGTAGGGTCCCTATATGTGTGATGCTCGATTTTCTCTTTTTCACAGAATTTTCGGTATTCTCTATAGTCCTCTATTGAGTTGAATTTAATTTTAATAGTGTCTTTATCTAATTTAGTAGAAAAATTGTCTTTTGCAATAGCTTTTAGTTCACTGATAAATAGGGGATAGTCGAGTACTTTATGGACATAAAAGGGGGGTATTTTAATGATGGATTCTTCACTTTCTTCCCTTTCGTTTGGCGAATTTTCTTCGGTCATATTTTGAAAACCTTGGTACCTATTTTTGACGGGCACGTTGTATAATATTCTTTTAGAAGCATTGTTTTCATCTGGTAGATCTACGTGCATGCGTTTTAGACTTTTACTGTTTTCATTAAAACCACTGGTTGACTGTTGACTAACTGATTGCTGTGGGGCAACACCATACCTGTTAAAATAAGCATTTTTAGTGTTTACTGACTGAAGGTTGGTCAGAGCCCCTTCCATTTCTCCATCCTGCTTCTGGGCGGGCGGTTGTGACGTGTTGAATTGTTCCAGGGGTTGAATATTTTCCATTTGGGGTGGGAATGGAAGCACATCTCCATTCATTGCTGTGAACTGATTTGGTGTGTCACCATTTAGCACGTGAGCTGCTGACACTAGTAGACCCCCCAGCGCGGGGGGACTTGTTGGGAACATACAGCTTTCGCTGCAGCACTACACTTTCACTGACGACTAATATATTTTGTTAAGCACAATAAAAAAAATACTGTTTCACTCAAAAAAAAACAACAACAACAACAACACCGTTCGAAGTATGGGGAGCCGTTGGTAGCGGCGCCCGTTTGTACTTGCACTAAACACGAGTTTGAGCGTAACACTGAAGCACAGCGATAAGCGGAGCGATGCTAGCTCTACGACGTCTAGAGCGAGACATAAACAATATCTAATATTAAGTTCAAGAAAATCTTTAAGCCAATCTGATGTGAACTTCTACAGCCTATCTTTTCTCTTCGATATTTTATGAAAACAAGACAGTTCACAGAGATCTTCATATCATTGGGACATAACTATTTAAGGTCGGGTTTGAACATGTTCCGGCCTGACAGGTCATCGAAGTTCAGAGTGCAGAACAATATCTTACTCTCAACATTGGATATATTGAAAAGTTTATTAAGGTTTAAATGAAGATTTCCAAGACATCTATTCTCTCTTCTGGAAGAGTCATTTCTTGTTTGATTCGTAAATTGTACATAATTGTAAAGGTATGGGATTGTAAATTGTTCAGAACCGTTTTTCATGCATTCAAAATGGGATTAAAAAACGGTCAGCTATTATCCATTTTCAAACCTTAAGAATAGATGTCTTTGAGATATTGTCCATTGTTGCTCTTAACCTTTCCAAAATTGTTTTGCCTCGGGAACGTACCGGAAGTTCGGTAATTTCATGTAGCGGCGCTAGGAAGTACGGAGTTCCTATTCATTCCGGACAATAGTAAATTATTCCAAGCTAGTTCGGATATTTCATTACAACATCCGAACATCACAATCATTCCTTTACTTTTAATAATATTCTAAACCAGAATTAAATAGTTTTAAAAGGCGCCAAAAATTCGTCGAAATCGACGATATTTTCAAATAACTATTTACTGAGCAAATTGCAATTCCGTTAATTGGGAAAATATATTTTACAAAATTATACATCAACATACTACTTTCAATGACCCCTCACTTTTCGATATCAAACTTCGATTTTAGTGATACGTTCTAAAGGTAAAGGGTGTGTAGTGGGGGAGTGTTAAGTGAGAATGTTCTGGAGAAATGTGATGCTAAAAGTTCGGGTTTTACGATGTTCTTATGACTCACAGCGGATGAGGATTTTAGTGAGAAGATAGTGCTTGTTTTATTTAATTATTAATCTATTTATTCTGAATCTCATTAACAGTTGCGTTTTAAGAGTTATAGATTATATGGAGTAATATTGTTGGTTACTAAGTTTCTTTCTTTGTTTCTTTTTTGATAATGTTGGTTAATATTATTAAATTATCGCTTTAGTCGAGAGGTTTTAAATTGGTTCCATAACTTTTCGTTTTATTCTGAATCATTATTGGGTGTTTTAGTTTGATTGTTATGTGATACTCGAATATTTAGTTTGTTTTAGTTGGGGATTGGGTTGGCGGTTTTGGATGACTGAAAGTACGAGTATGTTAGTGTTTAGGAATGGCATTACTTATTATACTTGTAATTGTGTTTCAAATGTTTTAATTTTATAGATTTTGTTACTAATGGGAAAAATTTGAAGTCGACGTTCCTTTCCAACAATCATTTTTTTCTTTAGCTAAGCTAGGTCGTTCCTAGCGAAATTAATTCATTAGATTGCATTTAATATGGAAGTCTGCCTGCAAGCACAAACACAATAGTTGAAGTGATAAAAAGAGTCACTGAAACTTCCTGAAAAGGTCACCTGGATTGAGCAGTCACTATTAACACCCGTTGAATCGTGAACCAATGGATTTTTCCTTAAGATGCGATTCAATGTATCTTCTTTTAAGCGGTTACCTGGCCCGCGTACTGGGACCAGGCTCATTTCATACGAGAATAATCGGTATTAGACGGCCACAACTTCCACGACAATTTTCGATTTTGATCCTTAACGCTACGAGAAGCAGTGAATGGAGGATTTTTCAGTTTATTCAGTATTTACCTGCGTCGGGATTCAATATGAGATTACGTTGAAGAGCAATGGCGGGATTCAGGATGGGCAAGATCTCCCAATTTTGAGACAATGTTTTCCAGAATTAATTTAGACATTTAATTTCGTGGATCTTCAAATTTATATTATAAAAAAATTACTTGTTTCTGTATTTTAAGAAGAAATGTATTAATAATTACGTGAACAATAATTTTATTCAGCTGAGCTAATAAGATACATTAATGAATTGATGAACTGAATATGATATTTTTGATGTAATTATTTTATCATTTTGATTCCATTTTCGCATAATTGCTTGCAGTTATCTCAAAAGCATTTTTCACATTTCTTAATTCAAACGTTGTTTGTGGTGTTTTAAGGGAAGCGGGAGTTGGATTTCTCATTTCCTGTGAAACATTGGACCAAACTAGCCACTCAACAATTGCTGTTATCTTACATTAGTAATGAATCTGTTGTGGCCTGAAGGAGTGAAGAGAGAAAAGGTCCGACTTCTAATCACTCATGCAGCCAATGGTTAAAGCTGGTGAGGTTTGCAGCAACTCTACCCTAAAATGGTACATGTAATATGCATTGCTCATACATTATATCGAGTTGCAGAAGAAATTCGTGGAAATTATTCTGATGCAGATAAGTTAATTTCTGCAGTGAAGTAAATATTCATCAAAGCTCCAATACGAGTGCAAAATTTCAAAGATATGGTTACTTCGATGCTATTGCCTCTCAACCCATTATTACACGTTGCGGAACGCGGCTTACCGCCGCAAACTACTATTGTACCAATTAACAATCTATCAAAGAGGTTAACGCATTCAATGAAGGAAATGCTGCCTCCATCAAAACCGCCAAGTATAAATAAAACTATAAATTCTTTCGATCTTGTAAAAAACTGAAGATTGTATTTTAACTAAAATAATTTATTAATGTAGTTTTTAAAATATGCATCCAACAATTACGTATAAATATTTGTGATCATACTAAATGATATACACTTTCGATATTTCGATATATGATTCACTGAGAAAACTGTATCATTGAATGAACAGTTCGGTCCGTTCAACTAACAATGAGGATCGTCATCTCTGTGTTCAACTAATCTAATGAATAATATTCAATAATAATCAATATAATAATTAACAAAACTGAAAACAATTTTCCAATTTGCCCCCCAATAAAAGATCCGAAATCCCACCTTTGTTGAAAAGTGATATCTAGAATAACTAATCTTGCGTTGTAATTAATATTTGTTTCAGATAAAAATATAAGTTCCGTGCATGCTCTCCACTTTGCTCTGATTTGGATGTATTTCATTTTCAGGAGTAGTTGTGGAATAAGGCCACATACGGGAGGAAATAACTAGCGAAGTGAAAAGAAAGAGTACAAATTCCGAAAATTGAATGACTTTTTTACGAGTTGTTATGCACACACGTGCAAACACCTTTTCTGTATATTATAGTTAGGGTAATTACAATATTTTAACAAGCAAAAATTCATACACAACCTCATTTCAAATAACAAAATCCTGCCCAATATGCGCTTCTCATATTCTCTTAACCTCTATAAGCTACCACCTGTCGAACGACTTTTCTGTGAAACCATGAGTGGCCACTGGAGACAAGTTCAACTGTATTATATCATTACATTTCATTAAGAATGATGAATAATACGTATCATTAACATTAAGGCCTGATTCAGGCCGAATATATGGCTGAAACATCGATAATATGAATTCGGATTAATCACTACGATCTAATCTGAGGAACCTTATACTTATCATTAATTTATCATCCGTTTCTTCATGCCGATTTCCAATTAGAAGACAAAAAAAATATTTCAATAAAATATCTATTAATTAAGTATGCACCGATAAGTAGTTGAAATATGTGAAAAGTTAACCACAACTGTCACTTAAAACAAATGTCATTTATGCCAGGATTTAATTCATAAAAAGAAAGTTCTTCTATAAGATGCTTGTTTATCAATACAGCTGGTCAACAAAGAGACTCCTAAATATATTGCAGTGCGCAGCATTGCGGTTTCTTATACCTTATTCGGAAAATAAGTATCGCAAAAAAAAAAAAAAATAATAATAATAATAATAATAATAATAATAATAATAATAATAATAATAATAATAAAGGAAAATGACTAGACCTTCGTTCCGTGAGCAGTTTTGTTGGGCGACTTTCGTTGTCCTTTCTTGAATAGATTTTTGCTGTTAAAGTGACTGCTGACAAAGTGAGAGCAGCGTCACCGCCCTTGACGCAGGCCAGGTCGCCAGGATTAGGGCAAGAGTGTTCGGATCGCCCGGCGACCTTCATGAAAAGTTTGTGACTAGATGATCATCACCGAAAACGTAAGTAAAACCACGATACATATTTGTATTTGAAGTGGCTAAGGATTACACTTTTAATATTAACACATACGTAGGCATATGTTTTTCTAAATTGACTGTATTTCACAAGACGAGGGGTATGACTATGAGTTAATATTATCTTCCATTCACTCGCGAATTCCTCCTGAAATATTTCCACAATAGTTATTTGAGAGAAAATTGCAGGGTTTTACAATGTCATATTAGGAGAGTGGTAGGGGCGGGGCGGGGTGGGGCGGGGCGGGGTGGGGCGGGGCCGGGCGGGGCGGGGGAAAGAGGGGAGCGGCGGAGAAGGCGCGTGCCTGGGCGCGTGCATGGGCGCGCGGGTGAAGGGGCCGCGCAATTTCCTTCCGACCTCGACAGAGGTGGCTGCGACAGGAGCCGCCATCGCTTACGTAAGCCCCACCGACACCGAGCGACACCCATGAGGGGACTTACTTCCCTTTCTGCATCTCCCTCAAAACAACCAACCAGCTAGGAAAGAGGTAAGAAACGGCAAAATGAAGTACAGGCTTCCTGAGATTTCTCTCGCGTCTTGTGAATATCAACCGACTTGTTTATACTGATTGTCGCCTGCCGTCGAGCGACGCCTAGGCAGACAGAGGGCCCTCTACGTTCCGCAGTATCATTACTGCTTAGAACCAGTTTAAGGTATGCCCGCTGCGCATAAAATACCGGAGAAATTCGAGGCGCCTATTCTAATTAGGCTCCTCCGGAGGGCAGTGCGATGCTTATCGTCAGTTGCGTGGTGAGGGAGGGCAGAGGGAGGGCGGCACCCCGTCTCGCCGCGCCGTCCAGAGCCTCCGCCGTCCAATTACGCAGCGAGGCGCACCTCTTGGCAAGCTCCTCCTCTCCCACACTGCCGGCAACGCACTGCCTCCCGGCAGGAAAAGCGGCCGCACGATTTTCAGCGTTGCCTCCAAAGGTCTCAAAGCGCCAGAAGTGCACACATGTCGACTGGGTCTCAATGGGAAAATATAAAATAGAAACCAGCCGGTCCCATCGGAAATCTTTGGCAAGATGTAGTTCACGCCCATACAAAATTTCCTATTGGCTGCCCGTAGACATTGAGAACTTCCGGAGTTGTCGTGTCGGCGGTTCTGCGCTAAGAGATGCATCTGCCCTAGAATTGGCTGGCTTTGAACCTTAGGGCATGTATTCACTCCTCAATAAATGTTAAAGGTGCCACATTAAGGAAACAAAACATTAGACAATATTCGCGAGTGTTTGTTACATTGTATGAAATTAATTGTGTATTGTTTTACATTTTATTGTGTAACACAACTTACTGCACTCAAAGTGGTGATATGAAATATTCATTAGAAGCCACTAAGCGAATGTTCCGCTATTAATGAGATCTACCATTTTTGACATTGCATTGTATCCGACGATTGTTGTGTGTAGGAAATTCTTAATGCTAAATACTGTTCTTTCATTATTCAAGATAGAAGGATATGCATCAATGTGCATTAGAGTTCACAAGACGGTATAAGGCCGTGAGAAAATGTCTAGCAGTGCGAACGTTTCTCCATTCAATTCATCTGTGTTGATGGTGCAGTTCCCACAGTAGCAGCATAGAAAAGTGTGAATCATCATATAGAATAATACGACATAAACAAAAAAAATAGAAAAATATTCCAAGAAAAAGTTGTGTATTCGAAAGTCTAAAACTGAGTTTATGTCATTTAAATCATCCACTATTACGAATAAATTTACCTGTATGTACAGAAAATATAATAGTGTAACACCTCACCAACTTAAAAGTGTATGCGATGTAAATGTCTTCGTGCGCTTGTCCTCGTATTACTTTTCACAGATGTGCACACACGAATTTTTAATACAGGTTTCGGTATCTATGCCTTACGGATGAACATGGAAATATGAGTAATTTAACGGATAGATGGTTATGGCGATGTCACATGACTGATGATCGAACAGTGCTGGAATGAGAGGCGAGGGAAATGCAAAATTTTCGACAACAAATACCTCTTTGCCCATTACAAGTTCCGCGAGTATTCACCTGGATTTGAACCTCAGAATGTAGATAGCACCTCTGCGCTTTGGTACGAGACCCACTCCCTCTCGCACAGAAGAATTAATGAATTTAAAGACGACTCTGGATACAGTGAACTATAGGTTATAGTGAACTGGGCCTGATCCACATTCATTAACAAATAAGTACTAGAAGAACCGGTTATTGTGAACGATCAGCATCGATTATAAAGAACAGAGTAAATACAACCTCCAAGAAAAAATTACGTCCCTGTACTGTAATTTCATGTAGCACTAAAGGTTTGCAGGTAGCGTCTCGTGAATTGTTTTTATGACTCTGACAGGGAATGTAAAGGATTTCCGGAACAGCCCCACAGGAGGAATTTCTCTGGCTCTTTAATGACAGTTCTGTCCTGACAAAAGACTTTAACTATCAGGTACCCAAGTTAAAAATTAGAGATATACAATTTATCTAGGGCATCGTGCATGTGTTTTCCAGAACACAAGACTGCGAGTGTGATAACAGGATACAAACATTAAGAAAGGGCTTCAACAATCTAAAAGACGTTCAAGCGTGTACTGCACTTGGATATTTCGAGTGAGTAGACAATGAAGAAGAATCAATTGTGGAGATATTCAAATTCTGAATTCGCGACAATAGGATCATTTACCCTCTGAAATAATAAAATCAATCGTAGTTGAACAACTGTATTACATTACGGAACCATCGGATGGAGTGAACCTCTGATATAGTGAACCAAACATAGTCCCCAGAGGTTCGCTACAAACGAAATAATTTGTATGTACTTCATTTTTTTGATGACTATCCAAGGGCCCCTACCTTCTCAGGGTATGGAGGCCGTCGCACACACATCTGACTTCTACGGCAGGAAGTCCGGTAGTTCCGCCTCTGCAACAAGAAAGGCAAATAAATGTTGGGCACACGCTGTAAACAGAGACTATTGGCCCCCTTTGCGTGAAAAATAATAGAAATGAACATGACGATTGTAAGCTCATCAATGCTGAAGACCAAAACTTGAAATTCTCCCATTAACATGGAGGTTGTTATTCCAGGACATTATACAACATTTTAATATTAATTATACGTACATAATGTGTTCCTTATATAAGTTATTAATTATTTTTAAAAAATTGACATAATAATTCTAGAATCTATTGTGACCAACTTATATCAATAAAGCGTATACAGTATTTCGAACCATCCGGGCATTATTTTAAAAGGCTGGTAACTACATTATTGTATGGAACTCGGATGTCCTTACGTACTATGATGCAGAAAGTTTATCAAAAAGAAATATAAATTAGAACGTGGGAACATAATTTCACAAAAGAACAAAGCAAAGATAAAACAATTCCTACTTTAAGTCAAGAGAAATGAGATGGATTTTGAGACGTGTTGATCGCTGGCAACCGTGTAAAAGATTTAACATGTAACAAATTGGATTTATTAACTGTATCCTTAAAGCTATAATTTCCTTGTCACTGTAGAATACTTTATTCATTTACAAAAATTTTCAAAAACGTGTCACATGTTTTAAAGAAATGCAATGGGAAAGGGGGCCCAGACATTTAGTTGGCCTCCTCTTTTATGCCCACGCCTATCGAAAAGAAGTTTTATGTGGGAGACAATCGTATGAAAAAACCAAAGATGTCAATACCCTTCAGGTACCTAATTTCTCAGTACGAAGGAATTTCAGTGGAAAGAGGCTGCAAAAAAATTGATCAAATTAAAAATGCTGGATCGCCGATTTTATTTGCGTTTGCAGAAGCCGAGAAAGCTAAGGGTGTGCATCAAGACTTATGCGCTCAACAAGAGCCATTCTGTACTCAGTTTAACGTCAGAGCGTTTTAATTAGTAGAGCCAACAAGACTGGCGAGATAGAAGCCGCCGCCGTCCCAGGTGTCAGCGATCAGGCGAACGCTTGCGGTGTGTGTGTGTGTGGGGGGGGGGGAGGGGGCTGCGGATCAACCGGTTGGACCCCGATCTGGGCATCGCCGCCCGCGGGCAGGCGCGACCTTGCCAGGGCGCCGTAAAAAGCAGCGAGGGCAGCAGGCGCGGCCCGCGCGGGGCGGGGCGGGGCGGGGTGGGGCGGGGCGGGCGAGCAGGGCGGGGCGGGGCACGGCGTGGCGCAGCGTGGCGTGGCGTGGCGGGGGCATGGGCAGGGCAGGGCAGGGCGAGCACACGCACCCATCGGCGTGAGTGAAAGGCTCCAGTGCCGCTCCGCTCCCCGCCGCGCCGCGCCGCTTGAGAAAGAGTCGCCGCGTCGCCACCGCTTCGGCCTCCGAATTTCGCAGCGCCGTGGCACGGCCCTCCCGCCTTGCCCCGCCGCCGCGCGGCCTTCCGGCCCTACCACACTCCTTCAACCGTTGGGGCCAGGGTTCGATTCTCGGCCTGTGGTGGACAAAGCGAGGCCTCGATAGATTTCCTTGGGGTTCCCCTTCCCCTCCTCATGCCACCATTTCGCCATCATCATTAACCTCACATTTATTATCGCTATCATCTATCCTTTAGATAATCACACGCTGAAAGGCCAGTAAACTACAATAAAGAAATAAAAAAGATCACCCAGATCGCAACCTTTGACTCTTTCCTGTTTGGAACCTCCATGATTGCTCAAGTTCCGCAGAGAAAACTACTATTCAAGTCCCCATAAAACTTCTTTCCACTTTGAACATTTCTCATTTCGGGGAAAACACACAGAATTGTGTACATTTGTTAAGGAAACAACATGCTACCAGTACGACGTTAACTCACGCAAATGAGTATGTGCCCACGGTAAGGCGGGGTTAAGATATTTAATAACGAAGCTTATATTAAGTTAATATTGCCTAACAACTCACTTCCTTGCAAAGCGTTCAGACAGACTATGTGCTTGAGAATCAGAGAGATTGATGAGAAAATAGTGATTTTTTTTCTGAATGCTCGTAGTATCCTTCACTCTTCCTCCTGGATGCGGAATTGACTTGATGACTTTCCACTCACATTGTAAGGACTTGATTTCTCCACAGCGTAAAGTCATAGTCTCTGAAATCCACCTTGTATTTTGGCAGCGGCGAGGTGCGCGGCGCGTGGGAACGAGAGAGATAAGGCAGCCGCAGGAAGAAGCGAATGGAAGAACCGGTGGCGCGGGCTTGGGCCCATTAGCGCATCCGCTGCCGGCCGGCGCGACGCGACGCAAGGCTACGGTCGGAGCCATTCTACTTCGCAGTAGATTTTCGATTTTTATCAACAACATATCTGTATGCCCAACACTGACGTTCTAAAGCTCGAAACCATTACGACTCGACCGAACATTCATATCGGTGCTATAATAGGGAAGCAAAATTGATGTCAATGTTTTGGAAACATTGATGATTTTATAAAAACACAACCTACTTAACATCGATGTATTGAAGACTGTGTTCCTTTCAATCGAAGTTTTGTGCTTGATTTTCTTTAATGAAAAACGTAATGAGAACAAATTAATAATTTCCAGATTCAATAAATAAAGATTTTTTTAAACCAAAGTGACCAAGAGTGTTATGTTAAACGAGTTTAGGTACTATGTTAGACGAGGTTTAATCGATAAATGTAGTTTATTTTTGTACTATCGTATCAGATAATAAACGTTTTGTAACTTCTCTAATAATTTTCTTCACTTTGCTTTGTCACTTAACTCGCAATTATAAATGAATAAATTCACTGAATAACGTCGAATTAAATTCCTTCCTCCGTAAACAATAATTTTAAAACAATTCTTCTAAAAACTCCAAGCTTAAAAACATCACTGGTTCGGGGGCGATTAACATCTACGATTCGTTGGCGATCCGGCGTGCGTAGCCTGTACCTCGCACGTGCGAGCGCGCACACGTCGGCGGAGGCGGAGGACCCCACGCAAAAAGTGCAAATCTCGCGGGGCGCGACGCGACTCGGCGCGGCCGTAATGACTGCCAGATTGCCGGGTGCGCGCGCTTAATCGCGAACGGGTCCCTCGCACTCGCCGGCCGAAGGACGCGGTCCATCCACACGCACTCGGCCTTGATTACGCGCCAATACAATGCCACGTCTCCAGAAGCGCTTTCCATTGCTTGCAAACCTACATACAGAACTTTAAATTGATTCTTTAAATTCTTTGTTCTTCATCTCACGAAATACTTCTCACCTGCATCTAAAAATTTTATTTTAAGGCAAAATTCTTTTTCAGATCCTCGAATACGTTCATCTTTAATTCCAGATATTTTCCATCCTCTTTAACTAATAATTATTTTCTTCTCTTTTCAATTCGCTTCTATTTAAATTGTACACACATGTAGTTCACTTAAGTAATTCTTTTAAATTGTGGGTAATATTATTTATTTACAGATTAAATGCTGGTAAGCATATTTCCTATACACATGTAATTAAAGTACCTGAACAAATTGTACGATTGAACAGGTAGAAAATAAAGTTTAAAAAACACATTGGTTACTTGCTTTTCAAAATATTAGTTACGTTTTTGCACATTAGAAAATATATTTTATTGACACTAATGTTAGCAATTGCCTCCATTTTCTGTAAATTGGTATTATCTTCAATATTAATAAAATTAACTTTTGCCGTAGAAAGAAAATGAATTTCTTCCAATCGTAAAATTATTGTTATTTCCTAGCATCAATGACCACATGCGTTCCACATGCCTGAAAGTAAATCGCCGATAGAAATCTTTGTATTAGCACGTTAACCGCTTGCATCTTGCCACAAACAACAAGAGATTGAAAAGAGACTTCACACGTCATAAACGCATTAATATTGAAAATATTCTTTTAATTATTCACTTATCTGATTTGCGAGGCATATTACGAAAGTTCACTTTAACAATAAGTTTACAAGTTCACAACCACAAAATTTGGGTATTTTCGGGATTGCAGATCTGAAGCTGAAATACTCAATTCAGCAAAACTATTGTTTACCCCAGAAATCATGCGTTTCCGATCAATTTAAATGCATTCATTTGCCATGATGGTTCATCTCAGGTTAGAAAGACAAAACGTACAGCTGCAACATCTCTTACTGCACATATTCCACGCGTCGTCGGCGACCGCCGCAGTCGCAGGGGGCAGAAGGCAGCCTCGGAGCCGAAGCACTTGGGGTCAGCGCCGGATCAAGGCTTCGCCTGTTCCTCGGTCGCGTTGTTCCATTGCAGCATTCCTACGCCAACGGGGCTCACGGACAGAGCGTTGAAGAGGCTAAACGCAGTCTCTCTCTTTCGCACGCTCGTTCTCCGCGCTTCTCCACAGACGCGCTTCAACTGCATTTCACGTACGCGACGCTCGAACACTACAATGTCACCCGAATCATTTGCCAATTGAAAACCATTGCTTTCCCTTCGCCACCGACACTATTTATTTTACTGCTAATGAAATTGCTGAGTAAAAGTTTGAGATTATTGTTTGTCTATGTTCATTTTATTTTAAACGAGACCGCTGGCATCGAAAGGGTCGGTGGGCTATTTAAAAACGCATTAATTTGTTTTAGACATTGGAATATCGGAATGCGACACTAAACAATTGCATGGTTCCCTTCTTGACTAAACTGATTGAATCGTTAAAATCACAAGGGCAGTCGAAATGGACCTTGCTGGATCATGAAGATTCGCAACAATATTTTCCAATACTTGATCATATGTACATTTCTCCACACAAGGGAATGTAAAACGTAATGAAAATGAAACTGAATGAAATAAAAAGATAATTTTAACGTTATTGTTTGAGAATGTGCCTTCAATTGGAAAAGATAATAGTAATTTGACCGGTTAATCGTAAATTAGTAGTAGACCGGTTAATCGTAAATTTTAGTAGCCTACGCATAATACCCATAATAGATAGCGAGACTTAAGACTGGACACAAAAGTTCAACATAAAAAGTGCTGTGCATTTGGAGAGAAACATTGAGCTACAATAGTAATTAATATCCTAAAATTCTGTTGGACTGTTGAAATTCGAAATGAATTTTAATAATTATTTCTTAATTGAAAACCGATAGGGGAAACAAATATTGGATATCCATACGAGTAGCAGTTCAGTCAGTAGCCGTGCAATGCGATGTGCACGAAACGCACGCGCGCGTGTGCGTGCGTGTGAGTGTATGAGTGAGAGAGAGAGGGAGAGAGAGGGGTAGATAGAGGGGGAGAGAGAGGGGGAGAGAGAGGGGGAGAGAGAGGGGAAGAGAGAGGGGAAGAGAGAGGGGGGAGAGGGCGGGAGAGAAAGGGAAAGGGAGAGAGATAAAGAACGCAGTCAGACAGATAAACAAAATGAGGGAGAAACCAGCACGGCGTGGAGTTTGAGGCGAAGCAATGCAGAATCGCCACATTCCCACTCTTAACACGCCGCTCAACACGCGCGCTCTTTCCGCGCCCGTACCCCCTCCCTCGTCCCAACAAACCGCTCCCGCTCTACCTCCTCGCCTCGCGCATCGACGTCTGCCCCGTGCCTCCGCGCCAGCATAACAATGTCCTCCCAAGGCTCGTTTGTTTCTTCTGAATCGCGATTCCAGGAGGCGCCACTTCAGGTTTTCGACACCGCACAAACCATTTAAACAAAATTCGACGTCTGCGAGACGAGAGCCATTCGCGAAAGAGGATTTCTATTTCCAACCCGACGAAGGGCCTGGGCCAGTTTCCCAACTGATTGCTGATTTTGGGGAAGCCCGCGTCGAAGGCCTTCGTATTCGTTCTGACGAGTCTCGACTGGCTGTTCTAGAACTTCTCATATTTCTCGTCAGCTGTTTTCGAAAACATATACTTCTTTATTTTTAAAACATCATTACCGTTTTTACTCTACTTACTAATATTGTAACTATTATAACACATTTCTGTAAATTGCATCCTCTAAATCATATCAATAATCGTTTTTAGACGGAGACACAAGAAGGGATATCTTCAGCAAAACAATATTCTAAATTGAATCAAAATTAACCAAGAAATGTAAAATACACATAACTCAATAATTTCCCCATAAAACCAAACACCAATATCCAAAATCAAACCCCCATATCAATAATCGTATTAATGGTACTGTCACGGAAAATTCATTGTTTTTATGATAACAGATTACAGTATCATACGCTGAAGAACATATACTGTTTTTTTATTTTCTCATGCATTACTACTAGTATTCTTGAAATTATGTAATACTGCAGGGAAAAGTGCAAACTTTTCGACGAAAATAACGTTTTATGAGACCCTGAAACTGGAAGGTTAATTTGATGTCTGATCTGAATGGTGAGAGACGATTTCATGTTTTTTATGAAGTAATTTATTACATGTAGAAACAAGATTTATTCACCTTTTCGTTACCAGGACCCCTTAATAAGAATTTTTGTCTAAAAGCGCCGCATTTTGGCGCGCGATTACAATACTTTTCCTTCTTGCGAAAGTAAAAAGTAACAGCGGGTTGTTCATAATACTTATTATAAATAATTCATTTACAGGCTTTGCTTTTCTGTAATTTTTCGACCTGGCCGCAGCCTGCATATCACCACAACCTTTTACACTTTTCGAAGACTCGATGCGTTGTTGTAGACTCAGAAGGTCATTAACGTTATTTAGGGAGTAGAGAGTGCACTACAATTCTGATGGCCGGTTCACGGGCTAAGCTTCTGATATGTGAAAATCGTGCCCAAGTTAGTGATGCCCTTCGTGATTAACATATAACATAATTAAACATTAAACATTAACGTATAAAACATATTTTACTAGAAATAATAGTACAAGAGAGAAGGTGAATAGTTGAAGGGTAAGTTATACCACGGACTAGAAGGAACTATTCTTGTTCTTTGATACACACACATATTGTCGTTACGTACGATTCTTTTAGTGAATTTTCCGCCTCGACGAAAAGAAGTTCAGTATTTTGAGCATATAATAAGTATTCGCGTGGTATCGCTAAAATTGTCTCCGACGATTGTGAGAAATTTATGAAGACATCCGTTTCTCATTCACGAAGTCAAGAGTACTTGGATGCCGCTACAAATTGAATGCAAACCTAAGAGTTGTCGCGAGCGATATATGGACTTTAGATGTGTTCTCTGTACAGCTACAAACATGAACAGATATTCACACGTGCAAATGAGAATGAAATATTTTACAACAGTAAATACCACTTACGAAGACTTATAAAGTTTATGAACCACTTATGAAGTTTTCTGTACATCAGATCGTAGAAATTATAGCGAAATTTAAATTTTGAAATTTATGGAGATTGTTGTTAGGTCTTAAAAATGACATTAGCAAATATTTGTCGTATTTGATTTCGAGAACGGTCACAGATGATTCTGTGACTTATCAGCCCCTCTCCGCTGCAGCAGCAGGTAGAGCCGCGTTGACGCCCAATCGAATAGGAAGATATGTTGTAGCGAGGTGCGAAGGCGCAGAGTGTGAGGGTGGGATGGGGCGAGGTGGAGGTGGTCCGAGGGAGGCGGGAGGAGGCGGCGGAGCGGCAAGGGAGCCTGTCGAATGGGACGATGCTGCCGCGTCGCGTCGCGCGACGTGCGCGACGAGTGGAGTGGAGCGGAGCGGAGTGGAGTGGAGCGGAGCGGCTGGGCTGCGGCGGACGCGCCGTGGGGGCGGGGCGGTTGGGCAACGCAGCGGTTGCGAGAGCCCCTCCGCTCCGCCGCCGCCGCCGGCGCGCCGTCCGTGCGTGGCGCTGCGGGGGCGGCGTGGGCGGCGTGGGCGGCGGGGACGGCGGGGGCTCAGCTCCGCCTGCCGGGGCGCGAGGAGCGAGAGAGATCCTCTCGCGTTGGAACGGCCTGGCGCTCAGGGATCTGGGTAGCAAGACAATGTTCAATCTACGAAACTGGTAAACCAACTGATAACTCCTGCTCTCGAAATGTGCTCCCACCGATAGCGTTCAAAACACTTGCAGTGATGAGTTCCAAAAGTTTTCGTTCAAGAAATTACAATGCGGTCTTTGCAGGAAAATGCATACTACCGCAGAGGTACGATGAGGCAGCGTGTTCATAACAGCAAGCGAAATGAACTAAAAGGAAATCATATTTCCCTGCACTTAAAGAAACGTGACATGATAAAAATTCTGGAATGCACCACTAAAACAGTACACAAAAACGTGTTGAAAGGTTATGCCGCTGATCGCCAACATTCTCCGAATTATCCTTCCGAAGGAATGAACAATATTCTGCCTACGTACCTATTAATGTGCCAAAAGCATTTCCAATTATTTTATCTCAATTTCTCTCCCTCAGCCGACTGATCTTTAAACTAAATGAGCCAAAATACAAATCCCAACATTGTCACATAACATCAAATATCTAAAAAACATACCAAGTTACTTTATACAGTTTCGAAGTAGTACTAACAACATACAAAAGAACGTTTGTTGCGAAGTAAGTTGTGTTTGCGAAAAGTGTGCATTGCGAAAAGTGTGCATTGTAAAGATGTTATGACATTTACGTAATACTCTCGAAGAACGCTGTTCGGACAATGTATCAGCTATTACTGTATGCTGTTCATACGATTTCTACATCAGGCTTCAGTACCATGACTTGCGGACACGTCCATTGAAAATGTATGTTATTGAATCTCCAGTATTGCTGAATAATGTCGGCATTATATTGATAGAGAATCATTGAAGTTAAACGAGAAAATTACAATTATTAGAAATAAACATTTCAAACCATTTTTTATGTATATATTTAAAACACTAAGACTTTTCGTTTAGGAAGAAGTTTAAGCTTCTTACTCAAATTTGTTTACAATTTCTCGCTTCACTACATAAGAAGAGAAAATATTGTATTTGTGCGCTATCTGCCCGTGGTGACTGTGTAAGACAATCTGTTTGGGGTGACTGTGTGTTTGGGTCTATCTATGGTAACAATGTGTCTGTCTGTCTGTCTGTCTGTGTCTGCCTGTGTCTATCTATCTATGTGTGTCTGTCTGTCTGTGTCTGCCTGTGTCTATCTGTCTATGTGTGTCTGTCTGTGTCTGCCTGTGTCTGTCTGTCTGTGCCTGCCTGTGTCTTCCTGTGTGTGTCTGTAAACAATTATTTTCTCAAAAACGGCTCCAATTTGTTTCTTTAAATTTTTTCCTCGTATGTATTAGAGAAGATGTGTGAAAAGTGATGATGGTCCCATCAGCAGCACGCTAACTGTATTTTCGAAAATTAAAAAAATAACATGTCAAAATTACAATACCGATCTTAAAAAAGGTAGATCTTAGAAAAAAGCGTTAACAATTTTTTGAAAAAAAAAAAAAAAAACTAGTCATTCAAATAATTTCTGCTTACGGTTAATGCAACTTACAAAGAAAACTACTCCATTTTTTTTTTAATTTGTCCACGGATAGAGTAATGGGGGCTCAAAAATGTTGCAGGGCTGATTTTGGTTGAATCTTCTGAATTTTCGAGCACGTTAGCAATAATGGGAGAAACTATGTGCTATTGGATCACCACTAGTTTCTTTTAATGAAGAACAATGGTCCACAGATGTGTTATCTCGTGCTCTTATTAATTGATTTTGTAGTAAACACATTTGATTTTAATAATTTCTTAAAATTAATAGAATGATCGCTTATCTACTGGCATTTCTTTGGTTAAATGATGTTTTGTTGTGACAGTTGCAATCGACCTATCTGACAAAAGCAGTTGTCGTTTGGTCGACTGGCGCGGGAGTGTGTATGCGTATGAGTGTGAGGATACAAATAGGGAAGCAAAGATATCGAGTTTTTTGTAAGTTTGAAGATTGGTTTGAAATGTCAAGATCAGTGAGTTTATATAAACGCTACGTTCAGCAAATTTCTGACACATGTTTTTCTTTTCAAAAAAGAAAAAAAAATACTTCAGTGATTTTAAACATGATGGATTCCGTTTTAATTTAAAAAGGATAGCAGGTTTTCCTGCAAGAGACCACTAATCTTGGTAAATATAAAATAGTTTCAAGATGATGTGATTATACAAATTTAAAGAAAGATATTAACAAAGCATGGAATTTTTAGTGAATTAACTGCTGCATATAAGTAATTTAACTGTTTTCATTGCTGAAAATACACCTTTTAATAAATTTCTTGAATTTGTTATTGTTTAGAGCAATAATCTGATGCTATGAGTAAGTGCAATTACGGAATTTAATAAGGGACCACGCGCGATCTTTCCTCCCTCTTCCTTGTCCGCATTCACATGCACTGCACTTGTCGGGAGACCAGACAGGAGCTTAGAGCTTGTCGCAGTTGGAGCGGTGCCCGTCTGGTGGGAGATACCTGGTTGGGGAAATTCCCCGCAAGTCAACGTATTCGGCGTTGGATTGCCAGCCTGCCGGGGAAGATCACCGCCACCTCCCGCGATAAACAAATGACTACACTAACGGGATTAATGGCCTAAGGGCAGTTGACGCGACTGGAATCACTAATCAATCAATCAAATGTTTATAACCTGAAATGGTGTTACATTTCATTTCATGTCAAATGGTGCAGTTTTTCCGTCTTGTACAGAGTTTATCAGCTACTCCTTGGAAAGTTGTTTTATTTTTATTAATAAAGAGAGTTAATTAGCGATTAAAAAACCTGAATTTTAAATACATTACTCTCTAAATGTCAGCGCTGTAGAGTACTCTACTGGTTTACGAAAGTAAATGACTCATACAATAAGTACTTTTCTGTTGTAACTTTTCTACAGCTGTTCAATATGTATGTGAGTGACTGTTCGTGACAATTAAGAATAATTTCCCTTTAATAACAATTACTAATATAATTAATTATTATTAATATTTTTCTACAGTTCTTTTTTGTTCGATGCAGTAAATAGATTCACCTACAATTAAATTAAAATTTCATTCCAGCACCATTCAAAAGCAATATAATAAAATTATAGACATTGAAAACCATTTCTATTTAAGTCAAATGGTAAAATTATGTCTTAAATCCAATATTGTTCTTCGTATGAAATAGTCTCTTTGGGTCCCATTTAGGAATATAGTGTTTGTATTATAAATAATATTAAAGTGTTAAAAATACATTACACAATGAAAGTAAGATATCGTACATAACATGAAATATATCTCTTTTAGTTATTTCAATTGGATCGCATTGTAAAAACATCGAGGTTAAAATCGAATTTTAGAATTTTATCTCAGCAGATATGTCATTACAATGAATATATTAAAGATTAAAAATGGTATTGAAATGTAATTTTTAGGCAATATAATTTTATAAGCATGATCACATTTTTGCTGCATCTAATATTTTAAATTTTCAATTGAAATTACACGAAACTACAAAAAATAACGATTTACTTCATACAAACGAGATACTTTACTGTATACAAATGTGGTAAATATAGTTACTTTTTTCGTAAAATGTTTGGAGGAGGGCGATACAAAAGATCTGCCATGAATAATTCGTGTCCGGTACGCGAAGAGGGCGTCAGGCATAAATGAAAGGCAGTGAGCCACAACATTCGCTCTGCCGGACTCACTTCCCGGCGTCGTACCGCAAACGACGTCTGCAATTAGATCTCCAGATCCAGAGATGCACCTCCGTCCTTTTCCGACAACTTCACCCACAAGGAGCTCAAACCTCGATGTCCGTTACATCGTTTCTCTCCAATTTCTCCTCGTTTTCACATTCCTTCCGAACATCAACACACTGAAATTAACGCAAGGAAATTTAATGAAAAAACAAAATTGTTGCTGAGCCGGAGAAGCATTGCCAACGAAAACCTGCCCTTGGTGAACGTTGTTTTCTCGTGCCTGCCTCTCAAACCCCAAGAAACCCCTCCCGTTGCTCTCCGAGTGGCGAGAGCCAACAGGAGGAGATGCCCTTTGCCACGTAGGCGTGGCCGGAGGCGCTCATTACAAACGGTGGGGTGCGCTCTGGGGGAGGGGAGTGATGAGGGGCGAGCAGCACAGCAGGCCTCTCCTCCTCTAAAGCAAATGCAAATATACCTCACAAAATTAGGGAGTAGTACATGATTCGGCATATCACAACTGGAAATAGGTATCAAAAACGCATACGAGGGACGACATACAGGAAATGTGAAAATATTTTATTTATCGTCAAGGGGAAATCTTATGCAATGTCACTACTACATCTACTTATCCATTCCTCCTTCCCTTTGTACACGAGTGCCAACACTCGCTCGTGCAACGGCTGTTTAGGCAACCTCTTCCCCTTTCGCAGACGTCGCTCATACTCAGTTTTGTGCACCAGCAACTAGTCCCTGCCTACATCTCTCCAGGATATCAAAGGATTTCCTTTCACCTCCACAAATTCACAGTGGAAACAGGGTGCTTTCTTCCCTTCGTTTTGGAATATCTGTGAACTTGTCGCGGCCCGACGGCTCCTACTGTTAAAATACGTCTATGAAATCTTAACACATAAAAATTCCTGTGACAATGGGAACATTTAGAAAAAAAATCGTCCATTAGATATTGCCTGTCATGAAGGATATGACACGTAATCCCTTCCGGTGGAGTGAATGCATTCATTGCTTGTATCCTAATTTCTATGCAAAGATATTCTAACAGTGTTTCGACCCAATTTACATGCTTCCTTTTCGCGAACGATTCCAACACAGTGCATGCGCGCGTTCGCATAAACTCGGAAATCGTTCGACAAAAGTAAGCATGTAAATCTAGGAGAAAATGGCTTTTCCCTCCGTTGCAACGTGGCGTTTGGGTGTCCTCTGGAGAAAAGCGAGTGTCTGCCCGCCCGCCAGGGGCTTCCGTGCGGCCGGGCGCGTGTGGCTGTGCATCATGCACTGGGGCCGAGGGCGACGGCCAGAGCGAGAGCGAGGGCGAGGGCGAGGGCGCAGGCGCGCGGAGGATATATTCATGATTGAGAGGACGCGCGGGGGAGGAGGCACCGGAGAGATCGCCCTCGAGGCACGCGACGCGGGGCAGGGCGGGACGGGGCGGGGCGGGGCGGGGCGGGGCGGGGGCGGCACTCCCGCAAGACGCTCCGCGCGCCGACGAGACATTGCTCCCTGTCGAGAGCGGCACCGCCTCGTCGCGTCATTTGTATGCGCTTGTGGCTCACCTTCGAAGGCGGAAGATCACATATCTGCAAGATGCTACACGAAATGAAAGTACTGCAATGTACAACCGAAAACGTACACAATGAATATTTGTCTACGTTTTATTTTCTGCTAATTTACAATCGTTTTTTTGTTAATCATTCTTGAAATATTTTCTTAGTGACAAAATCCTATTAATACGTGTGCATTGAAAGTTCTAGAAACTAATGTTAACAAATTTACTATGTATTAAGGATTATTTTAATCTTAAGTTGTACACGTGAAACGTCTTTAAAATTGGCCATAATGGGGGTTGGTCGTATGATAAAGCCGAAATGAAGCTTTACATGTAACAAGACATGTCATGTCAATATGCCTTAAGTATCTACAACCGTATTACTTACATGCCTTTCTTTGGCAAAAGTGAAAGTAGAAGAAACAATTACTAGCTCACGTGCTTATACATAGCACTGCTGTCCGCAAAACATCTTGTGCATGGCGTTCACAGAGGAGTATATTGATCGATCACGTCAGAAATGGTCGCGTTAAATCGCAAGCATACGCACGTTTAGATCCTAAGATTTTTATTATCTGTAACGTAAGTTCCATATGTTAAGTATTTGATGCGTGACAAATTACTAAAATATGTTAGTCTTTATATATCTCTAAAACTCTGTAACACGAAGAAGACATGTAAACTCTGGAGGCTTTTCCTATAAAGCATGGACGAATCCGTCATGACAAAGAGTAATTTAACGTCATATGGCCACAATCCATCCAATAAAACAAAAATTTCGTAACCATGCATTCACATTAATGCGGTCTCCCCCGGATTTATATAACAATTGGCTATAAAAAGGAAGTTGTGTAGAGTTTATAGTCTCTGAAATTGAAAATGGAACATCTGGCGAAGATCCTACAGTTATTTAATGCAATTTAAATCCTTCTTCTTATTTATCGATCACGAATAAAACGTCTTGACAGCTGTGCAACAAAGTAACATGAGATAAAGTTATCTATCTCTCACTCATAAGTATTTCAAGTATAACTGAGGTGTCTCAAGTGTAGCTCAAGGAGCAGATTGTGCAAATGTCTGAAGATTCCCTTGTATCATAGACTTCCTCAGAGAAGATGGAACTAAAAGAATACATCCCAGAATTCCTTTCAAGAGAAGTACTGCGCGTCACTTTTCTGGCACAGGCACAGATTCTCCTTTCTTTCCCCGTGGCATGTGCTGCAGGGGCATTAGAATGTGTATCATGTTAGGAGTGACCGTTGATCAAGAGTTCGCCCTCAGTCACTCGGAAAACCACAGCATTTGCGTTTCCGACATAAAAAAGCAAACTTCCACATACTCAGTGCAGTGGTTTTCATTGAGATGGGATTGGGATAATTAAGGCCATTAATTACATGTGTGTCTTTGAGGGGGTAGAATCTGGCTTTTCAGGATAAAGGCTTGTGCTTGGTGGCGGAACTTATTTTTCAGCTTCTTCGCTTTTCTCATATTTTATTCAATTCAAATTTGTTTTAGGGCTACGTCATTAAATGTCTTAAATCTGATATCGTTTTCATAATATACTCGAAGCAATTTGATATCGTTCTCATGATATAATCGAAAACTAGGGATTTCAAGATCAGGAATACTAGGAAATCTAACATCAAACACGCTTCGCCCGTGCACACACGTGCTCGCGCACGCGCGCACACGCGCGCACACGCACGCACACACGCACACACACACACACACACACACACAATGTTATAACATAATAACGGAGATAATATCCTCAATGTTTTTCAGGAAGAAAAAGCAAAAAAGATTGAATTCAATGGAACTGTGCCCTGCGAGAGGAGCCGTGGGGGCCGACGTTTTCGGCGCGGCGAGTAGCGAACGGCGAGCGCTGTGTCGCTCCCTATCTCCTCCGCATTTCCCCTATTTCGCCTTGGTGTATTGTGAAAGTGCCCGTCCGCCCTGCGGCGGCCCCTCTCCTGCCTTCCCCTCTCCTCCACTCCCGCCGCCAACGCCTCCGCCCCGCCCCCACCCCTGCCCGCGCCCATTTTCCGCATCCGAGCGAGTGAAAGCAAAAGCTGTGCGGGCGGAGGAGGACGCGCTGCCAGGGAAGACGGGTCGGGAAGCATCTCGTGCACAGATCCAGCCCCGCGCCTCGGGCTCTCGGAAAAGCCAGGGCGCGCGGTGGCGGAGGCGGAGGCAGGCGCTGCTGGGGCAGGAAAAGCCAGGAAAGCCGGGTTCTCCCCTCCACCGCCGCCAGCCGGCGCGGCGCGGCGCGGCGCGGAGCGGCTGGGCGCGCGAAGTGGGAGAGCGGCGAAGAGGGGGGACGGCGAAGAGGCGCAGCGCAGAGCAGAGCGGAGCAGCGCGACCTTGGCGCTCGCGAGAAGGCGCTGGCAAGCGGCGGCGGACGCTCGGCGCACAAAAAAAGCGGAAAACGGAACAGCGACGCCCAAGACGGCGGCAACGACGTCGACGACGACAGCGAGTGCGGGGTGCGCGGCGACTAGCGACCGGCGGCGGACGGACGAGCGAACGAACGAGGAGCGAGCGAGCGGTGGCGGCAGCGAAAGTGGTGGCGCTGCCGAGGCGACGGCGGACGAGCGGGGGACGCGGGGGCGCGGACGCGGGAGCGGAGCGGGGCGGGGCGGGGCGGGGCGGGGCGCGAGCCGGCGGCGACGGCGCCCGCCTCAGTCGCTGTCCGAGCGTCGTCCGGCTACGAGGCCCAGCGCGGGGCCGCGCGCGACCGCCTCCGACCACAAAGCGCAAGGCAAGCGCCCAGCCAGCGGACCAGTGCAGTGCTCCGACGCAGCCACCACGGCCAGTGCGACAGTGCGTGCATGCGCCAGTGTGTTCCGTGTGGCGCCCCGACGTGTCCCCATGGAGTTTGTAGGCTCTTGACGACGAGCGAACGCCACGCCGGGAGCGCCGGCCGGCTCCTCCAGTGCCTTCTTCTGCCTCGGCTGCTGAAACACCTCTGTTCCTCCTCTTGTTCTTCTGCTCTTCGGGTGCGAGCGTCGTTCTCGGGTCCAGCTCGGCGCCGGCGCCATGGCTGTCCCGCGACCTTACAGTGTTTTCGTGTGCGTCTTCGAGAATTGTTGCGAAACGTCTCGAGGACTGTGAGTGCCGCGTTTCAGCCCTGCAGCCGTTCTATGGGATACGCGAGTCGCCCCGTCGCCCAGCACATTCTTTGACACCGGTGAGTACCCAGCACGGCGCTGCGCGCGGCTCCTTCTCTCCGGTCGGAGCTCCGGCTTCAGGCGGAGGCAAAGCGAGGCGAGGCGGTGCAGGCGGGCGAGGTTGGCACGGCGGCGGGCGCGGGGCGGCGAGGGCGATGAGGGCTTGCCTCACAGCGCGGGGAAAGGCAGGCAGGCAGCCCGGCCCGGCCGGCCGGCGGCGGCGGCAGGCGGTTGCGTTAGGCGCCGTTGCTCCATTGCAGAAAACGACACGGCTGCTTGCGACATCCGCGCGCGCCCGCCCCGCCCCGCACCTCACCTCGTCGCTCGCGGCTCCGCCACAGCGGCGCGCGTGGCGCGGGGCCGTGCTCCGAACGCGCGCCGGCGCCCGAGGCCCGCGATCGCCCTCCGCGCCCCACCCTCGGCCCCTCCCCGCCACGCCTCCGGCCCCGCCGTAGCAGCCCTGCGCGAGACGTCGTTGGGCCCTGACGGACGACACAAACAGGTGTTCGCCGTGGCCGGACCACCTGTAGACGCAGCATTTGTCTCGTTAAAGCCTCAGAAACGACTGCCACTCAGTGTAGAGAAAAGCATGCTCAGAGTGAAATGTGCGCTCCATCTTTCCTTCAATAATTCTGTATGGACACGTCGACAAAGTGCATGGCAAATGGGGCAATCTGCAAAATTGTGTCAAATCCTTGTTTCGCGAAGTGATAAGGCTGTATATTTTGAAAGCGGGAGAAAATCCATATTTGGCTGTCACACGTGTTGAGCTCCTCCGTCTCCTCCCAGAGAGGAGACGTCCTAGTGATGAGATGGTGAAGAGAAACGACCAAGACGCGCGCTGCGGTGCAGGAGGAAGCTGGGCTCCAGCGCCGCGCCCATGCGCTGGGGGCTCAGAACGCCGCGGCGGCGCTATAACATCCTTTCGCGTCAACTTCGCTATAACGGGGGCGGAGAGATACCACCCAAATGTGCGAGAATGCTACCAATAGGAGGTTTTATCAAACGTCCGTGGAGTGTCAGTGCCTTTAGATTAATTTGCTCGTATAAGTTAACGAAAACTCTGTTAGTTATGCGTATTTGGTTTCTTAATAAACGTAAAATCATGTTATATTGTACTCGCATTTAAAGTACGCTTGTTTGCAACTGACAGTGGCAAGCGAGATCCAGATTATATATTTTTTGGTAAAAACATATTTGATTTCCCAATCCGAGATGTTTGAGAACCAAATCTGTTTATGAATTAAGTTTTCTTTTTTTACGCAAACAATCTACGACCTCACTTATAGTACTGCAATTCAGTTTTCCTGACACTGTAATTTATCTTTAATCTGTCAGAGGTGTACTTGAGAAAATTTCATGCTCGATTCCTCGTGTGTCAGCTCTTTCAAGCCCTCAATTTCAAATTTCCATGTTTCTTTTATACAACTGTTTCTATACCAGACAGTTGTACTGTTGAAACACGTGCACGGTCTTTCGATTCATAACTTTGTTAATGGTGGTAAATAAAACAACGCATCAAAAATAATACAAAATCCATGTTTTGGAGACTGCTCGCGGTAAAAATGTTACCCGCACAAATAGTTAAAACATAAGCATATAGGAGTTTACATAGCAGTCTGTTTCCTATCCTTTTTTTTTAATAAAACCATGTCCGGCGTTTGCAAAGGTTGCCGTCGGAGCGATTACTGTCAATAATCCTTAAACTTCGGTGCCCCACCCTTTCAGCTAAAGACCGGTTACTTTTGACACCGCAAACGTCACTGCTTTACTGGCATTAGTCTTGTGATTAGCATGAAGGTTTGGGAAAGAAAACAAGACGACTAAAAATATTAATGTTAGATCTTTCTCCGTGTGATATGTTTCTAACTTTCGTGTTGTCCGTTTCGTCAACTCATCGCACACCCATTTCAATACGTTCGCGTTCAGCTTTAGGCCGAGTAAGGAGAAGATAGTCGGAAAATGCCGCTGCCACCGTGGCAAGGCGTCGCTCCTTCCCGACGCCTTCATTGACGCGAGGCGCCCCGTGGGCGCGGGCCGCGCGGTCCCCCTGGGCCAGATGGCGTCCAGCGAAAGTGAGAGTCGCTCCAACGAGAGCGAGAGCGGAGCGGAGCGCCTGCCTTCCTGCGGCCTCGCGGCGTCAGAGTCCCTCTTCAAAACGAGTTGGACTTCCTCTACGTTATTTCTGCCAGTTACAATGCACTCGCAATATGCCTTCTGTAAGGCATGTTTCACATTAATCGCAAGTTGTTTAGTTGTTTAGTATTAAACCTTCCCTATTGGAAACTGCACAAGTTTTTCTCTGGTTTGCCTTACCCAACGTTTCCTGTGGATATCATGCGCTACCCTCCTTCGAATACTTTCCGGCAATTTTACAGTCTCTAGCTTCTCTCTTCTCTAGTCCACGCATCCAAACCAGAACGCTGTTGTGTAAATACTTGTGCGAGGTACGATGAGTTCCAAGTAAGACGGCAGACCGATGATTGCGCCCGTCAGAGAGAGGAAGCGTCGAATATTGACATTTTAATACTTGTTTCATTCTTGTAATGTTCGTGCTACCGTACTCCAAAACACATTTAAGAAGTGACAACAAAAACCTGACAAGAGCAGGCGAAGTGCTGGTTTGATGGACTTTAGGTTTAGGTGATGTGAAGGAAGCCCTGTTGTCTTGGACGTAGGCCGCAAGAGCTGGATATTCCTCTTTAACTTCGGAAGCATGTGTTGCTGTTGAGTTCGTTTGCCCGTTGGCCTTTGGCCAGTGGCGGGGGCGGGGCGGGGCTGCGAATGCCAAGGCCGCCCAGGGGGCGCGGAGACTGGGCGAGACGGCGCGGGGAGGCCGGGGCGGGACGGGACGAAACAGTCTGCCCACTCACTCACACGACGGACTGCTTCGCACTGCGTGAGTCCTTCCTGTGACCCGTAATGTTCACGCACGACCTGTAGAGCCCCCGGCGTACACGAACGGGCGGTTTCTCTTCCCAGAAGCCTGTGCCTTCATAGCTTAGGAAGAGCATCTCGGTCTGCTCAGAAGTCCGACTAAAGGGGTCCCGCCCACACATGTTCTACGCGAGGTCCGCTTCCAGCTACCCATCCGGACAAATGCGGGGGCCTGGGCTCGAGTTTCTCAAACAGCAAGAAGCCTTACGAACGAAACCTATCGGATCCTGTTAGATTTTATTATTTACGTAAAATATGATAATAATAATAATAATAATATAATAATAATAATAATATAATAATAATAATAATATAATAATAATAATAATATAATAATAATAATAATAATAATAATAATAATAATAATAATAATAATAATAATAATAATAATAATAATAATAATAGTATCTTTACTCGAGTTATCTCTTGAGTTCAAATAGCATGAAAATGTAATTGTTCAATTCTTGCTAATGATTAATGTATGAACCATAAATGTCACTACATGTGCTTGAACGTTTTGCACAAAACGCATAAGAATGTATTCTCGCTGCAATTGCCTAATGTATAGTACATTATTTTTAAATTTAACCAGAATAAATAAAAAAACAATAAATCATTTAGAAAACAGAAATGCACAACAGCATTGAAGAAGAAAGATAACGTAGTTGACCACAAAATTACAACAATAATGTTGGAACGTTTCTTCTGGACCGAGTATTGGCGTCCGGTTTGCGAAAGTACATTAAATCTAAATAAATGGATAAAAAAAATTTAAGATCCGTGGAATTTGCATGAATCAGTCAGTGTTGAACTAGACGTGAAGACTGCAGTTGGCGCATTGAGATCGGCTCTTGTGACTATATAACACTTTTACATTTATATTAATTGGTTTTCATTACAGCAGTTTTCAGCCACGAGTCGTGTTTTCTTGAGTTTCTCTAGTCGGAAACTTCGGATACGTCGAATTATTTCCGCTCGGAATGTAGGAAATAAGTGTGAAAGCGCGATCATTGGTCCACAACTAATTTGTGCAAACAGGGGAAGAGAAACGGCGTGATACCGCACGTGAAGCCTTCCAGTTGGCGAGCGGAGGTGCGAAGTAGCTTCTGAAGTCCACTACGCATAGATAAAACCATTTTTGGGCCGTATGTGCCGAACATTCTCCATCCAATAATTACGAGAGGTACGGAGACAATGGTGGAGAAGGGAACTAGAACACCCAAAGAAGCGATGTTAAGATTCTGTTAAGGCCGAAGAAAGAACCGTTGAATTCGAATGATATGCGAGTATTATTCGAATACCATGTGAGTATTAAACATTTGTCCGATTTACCAAATATTGTTAAAAAATAATAAGATGATACACCGGTTGCATTCCTATGTAATCAACCCACTGCACGAGTCTGGACGTGTAACTATACGAATAGCTATTGCACAATCATATTATGCTCTTTAATATCTTTCAAAAAAGTGAAGGTAATGGTGCAGAACAGTCACTATCTCTCACTAGGAATAAACAATTTATTTGTACATCTGATCCGTGTTATGATATACAGTCATTATATTTTGATCGAAGGTGTCATTGGCGAATGATCCTATTGGCAGCTATCAATTAAATACATTCAATAACAGTAGATAGAACTAAAGATATTCAGAAAATGGACCATGATGTAAAAATACCAGGCATGAAGGAGGAACCAGAAGATTTCCGTCGAAACCATAAAAGTTATTTATTTTCCATCGTACACTTTTTCCCTCTGAATTGTGAATTCAAGTAATCGAATTGTTAGCGCGAGGACCTTATTTGGATCGCCTTGTTAGCTTTTCAGGTCTCGAAACGACGTCTGTAAGAGTGAGCAGCAGTGGGGTGAAATACGCTTGCTGCTAGCCCGTCCAGGCTGAGGAAAAAGCATCCGCCCTCCACTCGAACCCTCTCCCTGGCTTTACGATCCGGCCACTCGTACAACGCTGCCACAAGCACTGCAACATCATTGTCCTTATTTAGTGCGTGAAAAATTCGATACATGAAAATTAATGCGATTCATGATATTATGATTAATATGACAAATAAAATACATCTTTGGAAACTAATACGGTTAATGCGACGAATAAAGTAATCGTTCTGACGTCGGGCTCGCCCGTCTCAAGGCACTAGTTTTTTACAATTACTCATTTTCTCGAAGAATGAAAAATATGAAAAATTGTAACAATTATGGTTCTCTAGTCATTTCGAATTACTAGAGCAATTCATGCTCCAGGAACTAATCATGTCCGATTTCAAATTTTATGTATCTTTATCGATGCAGTATTTCTTAACTTCTTCAAAATACAAACAACGTGGTTCTTGTCTTCAGGTCATTCAATCACAAAACCATCTACCAGCCCACATTTCGGCTTTATTTTTTGCGATCACTGGGTCTGCAAACGACTTATTAATTAGAAATGTGCAAAATGTGATAGTGAGTTGAATTTCTGTTTTTTTAATTGCTAGAATCAGTGGCACAACTAAAAATTTTCTGTGGGGGCCTAGAATCGACTTGATACTTCTTATAAATAATTCATTTGGGCTAAATTTAAAATTAATTTTTATTTTTTGATTTATAAAGTGTTCAATTTAGATATTGAATGATTTCAGTTTCTAAAGAAAATTAGCAAAATCTATGTTCGTGAATGTGTAATCAACTTCTATAGGTAGGTTGATGGCCCAAGAGATCTCCTCTGTTGCACCGCTGACAATGATACATTTGCTGTTTCTATAAATATCTTAACTTAATATAATTATATTTGTAGAAAACTTATATATGTGTAGCTATAAACATACTACACACAACTCATGACCACAACACACACACACACATAACCAAATCACACATCACCAAAACCCGTAACTTCTCCCCTAATTATAAACCGTGAACTCTAGAAATATTTTTGATATTGATGTCCATGTTGAAGGCAAATATAGCGCTGAAACGATGTTCCGTGGATAATCTTGTGATTGATCGACCAACACTAGACAATCACATCCCGTTTTCCTGTGTGCAAAACATTTCGCGGCGGGGGCACATTAGTGCACCTGTTTTAAAAGCGTGATGATGTTGAGGCAGTCCTCGACGGCTGCGGAAGAACCTTCTACAACAGAGCGCAAGATAATATTGCGGCGACTGGAAAAATCTTGCATTTACTGGCTCCCCGTCTGACAGAGGGAGTGCAAGTCCCTACCAGGACAAAAGCATGACTCCTGCTCAATTTCTCCTACATGACCTGTGTATATTCGCAATTACTGGGTGGTCGTATCCTGTCAAATGGCATGACACCCAGGCTGTTGCTAAGTGGAGGCAAGTGGGAAGGTCACCTATTCTGCTTCCATCAAAAGCATGCTACATACAGATAAATTCTACTCATCAGAGGGCAAATCAAGAATTCACATTCTTCAGTTTCTGACATTTCTTTTCTAATAAAGCAGTAAAGAGTGTCTACGAGTGAGTAGTCTCAAAGAGAGAGACTAATACTTCCATACCCAATTCAATAGAAGAGCGGAGACATTACATGAGCATTCAGTTGCCGTCGTAGGAGGCATCATGACTGACGTGTCATAGATTTGTTCTCCGGGTGGCTCCCCAGACTGTTACGGATCGCGGTGGGGGTGGCGCATTCCGGGGCAGCCTGAGGTCTGGCCGGGCGCGTGCAAGCGCTACCGCTACCGCCGCCGCCTTCGCGCCCTCGGTCGCCGGGCCCGGCCCGGCCGCGCCGCGCCGCGCCGACGGTTATTTATTGGACTTTCTATCCGGGACTGGTGCGGGGCGGCGAAATCACCGGCGATTTTTCGCGGACCCTGACCGACCAGGGCCGCGCGCCCGCGCCCACGGAGTGAGCGGGTGGGCGAGCGGGCGAGAGCCTTACGTAACGCCAATCGGCGCTGATTTATTCGGCACCGCAACCGCCCCGAGGCCGCCCGCCCGCCCGCCCGCCCACTTCTTCCGCCTTCGCAACGCCCAAGGGATGGCGCGCGGGGCCTGCTTTTCCAACGCAGTTTTCTCTGTCTGAGGAATTCACTTGCGAGAGGCTACTTCATCACTTAGTCTCAATGTCGTGATATGAAATTTCATTGAACAGTAGGATTCGGTAGTCCGAAAAGTGAAAGAATGAAATAATGGTTGAAAAATGTCACCATTGTTATAAATATTTCTCAATACATAGGGGAATGTAGATCAGGTAAATGAAAAACCAACGTTTCGGAATCTATTATTCCTCCACCTCGGTTACGAATGTTGATCAACGAAACAGAGTTAACACAAAGTTCTGTTTTAGTCTATATTTATATTTTATAACAAAGGGACTGGGGAAGTGAAGGGATTAAAATTGACATGATGTGGAAAGTACGGTCCTCTGAATGATTCGCCAGAGATGGCAAACACTAGGGCGACAGGAGCTGATCTTTGCTTCTTGAAGGGAGCGCCGAATGGAAGAAAAAGCACGGGCGAATAAGCCTTCGCTTGCACTCTCTGCAATAAAATTACATATTTCGTCTCTCTCCGTTCATCTTCGATTGGTGTTCGATTTTCAGTACTACAATCTTGATAAAGGAAATACATTTTCTGTTGGATTTTGAAAGTTTGCAAAACTAACATTACGCCCGGCAAATGCCTCGTCAATATCCGAATAACAAGTTCCTTTGCAAGTCATATAAGAGGAAGGATGTAATGCACATTAATGGACGAGGTAATACTATAATTATTTGCAGCAAGATGGAGCAAATGAAATACGTCAGTACATTTTGAATGTTCGTTGTAAAACAAGCATACGGCATCACTGGGGGAAACTGAAAAAAAACTCGTTAACCTTTCTTCATTCAATAAAAGTTACTCAAAAGAACGGAATGTGCACTGTAAAAACATTTGACGTGATCTATTCGCATCTCTTGCCTCGAGTATTTGGAAAGCCTCCGTTCCACGAAAGATAAAAATATAAGCAATGTAATATCGTCTCAGGCATTACGAAGAATGAAAAGAATAAACACTTCCAGTCACGTGTTACGTGTTTGCAGCGTCATGCCGTGGGCACTCAGCCCATGCATTCCCTGCGCCCACGATGCATCCGCGACGCAGCATTCGCTTAGAGGTCCGAGATACGGATGTTGGTGCAACGTGCATCCAGAATGGCCGCCGCAATTTCATATCCCTTCAGCCGACAGCTCCGCCGTGGAACATATACTATTTGAGGAGAAATAATAATAATTAATGCTCATTAAATATTTCTAAGAACCATTCATATTGGAAGTTCTCAAGCTCTCAACACCGCAAGATTCGAACTCACATGACAAACGGATATAAAATGGCGGAGTTGGCGGCGCAAAGGAATGCACAAATGCATCAAAGGTCTGCATTTGCTGAGTGGATGAGGAGGAGGGGATCGTGTGTCCGGCAGGGGCGATGGAAGCGCGCGGCCGCGCCACGGCGTGTCCGTCCGTGTCCGTCGCTGCCTGGGACAGGCGGGGGCGGCAAGCGGCAGAAGGTGTCGCTCTCCCGTCGCCACCTGCTGCGCCCCTCCCCGCATTCCGCCCTTCCTTTCCTTTCCTCTCCTCTCTTCTCCTCTCCCTGCCTCTACCTTCCCCGTTCCTCCGCTGCCGAAGTTTCACGCCGCAGCTTTTCTCGTGGTGCGGCGCTAAACAGACCACAGCACACACACGGTGCTTATTAGCCTGGCAGGTGCTCCTGTCGGAGGGAGAGGGGTGCATCAGATGGATTTACTCAACGAGGAGGACATTTGCTTCTTAACATTTGTAACTTTTCCTTTTGTGAGTTTTATTATAAACCGCACCAGGCGTGTACGAGTAGAAGAGAGCAATCTTATAGCTTTAGTACGTTTCTCAGAGCGTCGTCAAGCAGTTATAAATAAAACGTGTCACTAAAATGGTAGGCAACCAAAATAAACATTAGTTTCGAATATAGAAGAGGGAGAAATAATAGTACTATTTTCTCCCTCTCTGATGCAGGTATGAATGCCAATATTTGCGTACTAATATTGGTCATATCAATGTCCTACTCTATAATTATTTTTCATTCTCACAATTTACTTACTTAGATAAAAAATGTATTTCTGCAGAAAAAATAACTGGCGGTTTTTAGATAGAAAACTCCGTTTTGTGAGCCCTTCTAACTCAAAAGTTAATATTTTTTCATATACATGAAATAAATACTCCTTATACCATGGTCGAGAGACTGAGTCACTGCTGGTCGGCCATGGGACGGGATGGGACGGGATGGGATGGGACGGGACGGGATGGGACGGGACGGGACCAGATAGGCCCGGACGGGACGGGACATATATGTAGTAAATAACTTCCTGTCATGTTGTTTCATCATAATGTTTTGCGGATCCTTGATATTAAAAACGTGGTATGCGGTAAAGAGTCAGTCCATCTGCCATTGCATCTGTACGCCCGTCTGTCCCCCGTCAGTTAACATTTTGTTTTAAAAAAAATCACTTACGTCGTAAACGTATTACGTATATATGTACAGTACTAGTAACCCGTCAAAAATGACCGGTCAGAATCAAATTTTAATATTAATAATTTATGAAGATGAATAGGAGAACACAATTTCATTTTTTAATACTAAATTAATATACTTAATACTAAATTTGAAACTGTTATAATTTCAATACTGACTTTATTGTCAGTAACAGGTTTAAAACCCGCTCTCTTCTAGGGGACAGCGAAGATATTTTAGGATGAGACTGAAGGTAGTACGAGGAGAAATTTTTGGCTATTTGCGGTTGTTGGCACTGGTTGCCAAGCACCGTGGAGGAATCCAGTTTAGTTCCTCTTTTGTTGTTGTGGTTTGGGCATACTGCATTCTCGGAATCCAAGAGCAGGTCTATCGAAGATTAGGTCTCAGCAGTCTTCGAATTTTATGGTATTAACAATCTATTGCATTTAATTATATGGTTATATTTACCTTAGTATCGTTATATAACCTAAGTATTTTTTATGGCTGTATGTCTACATTTCACATCTCCAATACTTTATTTGTCAAAAATGTTTTACTAAAAGTAAATTGAAAAAGAAATAGGAGAATTAAGGATTTTTTTATCCCGACTCGACATCCAAAATCAAAGACCCGACAAACGAAATCAATTTAGGAAAGTTACTCAGTGTTCTTGTATGTTGTAAATTCAATTTCCGTGTATATTCTCCAACATCAAAAATTCCCAACCGAATTGCTCGCCGTGAAAACTACCGAACTTGTACCTTCAGATGTCGTTCCAATTGCAACATATTTTACAGCAACTCTGTCATTTTTTTATTACTTTTTTTTGCGTATGGTGACATCCTAAATTTTTTTGCAGCACAAGTAATTATAAAAAAGTAGTTTTCTATCTTACTCGGGTTATTCAAACTTTACGATACAAACACGGGGATGCAGGACATTATGTTATTGACAGAGTAGTGTAAAATTAGCAATGTATAATTATATTGAAATAGATATAGTTGTAATTACTTACGTAATTTCCCGTGCTTTGTAAATGATTGTTTAAAAAGTAAAAATAGCTTTATGACGGAACCTAACTTCCAAAAGCTAGGCCGTGAACAGTGCGTTACATTACAAAGACTTAGTACTGTGCGTGTGCAATCATTACAATATTGGTAAGCATTTACTAGCAACCGAGTTGTGAGATTAAATCAGAATTTCAAATTGGCCTTTTTAATTTTATATACGTATCCATATTCTGCCCGTTAGTGAACACTGGTATAACAAAATGGGAGTATCCAGACGAACCTAACTTCCAAAAGTGTAATAGGTCAATAAAGTTCTCATTTTGTTACGGCCTAAGAAAAGTATCTCGAGTGCCCCGCACAGGGTGTTGAAGCGTATAGGACGCACTATTTCAGAGTGATGCGCCATGGAAGTACCAGGAAATAGACGTGTGTCGTCTGGTCTTGCTAACTTCTTTAACAAACTCTCTTTCAAAATGCTACATTTTTCGCTGTAAGACCGTTTGATGGAAATTACCTATTCAGAAATGTGAAAATTGTGCGGTTTTGTGTAGTTGGATCCGTGTAAATTGTACCTAATCGTCATTTTCTCAAGGGATTAGTGAACTGGTGGCCGTTGTATGAGACTCTTGTTCTGAACTCTTGTGGCTGTGCAGCAGTGGTGCGCTCTCTGGGATACCGGCTGGGCGTTAGCTCCTAAAGGACGCACATCAATATTTGTGTTGTTGGTTCAAGTAGTACCTTTTCCCGCGCGTTGTTTTGACAACTTTCAGGCATATTTGAGTGGCTGAAGATTTGGGGAACACAAAACCGTCGAAGAGAGAACTCACATCTACAAATATTCTCTTACTTCTGCTTCACTTTGAGAAAGTTCAAGAGTTATTATAACACCAGAAAGTAAGTAGCTTTTTAAAACTTTGCAAATAACGGTAGGACATAAATCAAGTCAAAGCAGTAATTCATGGAAGTATGGGATTCCCTTCAGATGAATATGGTCCGTTTCTGTAATTTCAACGATTAGACATATCGGCCATTCTTTTGTATTCACTCTTGATTTCAACAAAAAATACGTAATTACTATTTTTGTGGTAGATTTAAAATATTAAACTTGCGTTGTGCATGTAGTCGCTATGATTCCTTTCAATCTTATCCTTCAGCGAGCACCCAATGCATCAAGATGGTGAGGGCAAAGTCCTCAAGAGCCGTCCGGGCGGTTGTGCGATATGCAGACGATCGTCCTCGAGATCAAGTAACAAAGATTCACATACGAAGTATCCAATGGAAACATTTCCACAGCTTCGGGTGTTACACTCCCTTTGGAAATTGCAAAGACGATTAACACCAGTGTCATACTTTTCCCAAAGGAGAACTGGAGTCCCTCTTGTTTGTGTTTTGATTGCTTTGCAGAAATTTTAAGAAATCTGCAATATTTCATCTTGATGTACGGCACCTTTATAAGATTTCACCGCCGCTGTGTGTGCTGTTCAATAAAATATTTGCGTCAATACTGCAGCAGTTTCCAGCTGTGAATGTGTTATTTGGCAAATCCGTAAATGTACGTAATCGTCCGTATCGTACGTAATCGTACGTATTACATCAAAATATTCGAATATGTAATGAAGCGCTGTGACACTCTTTCAGCAGGACGCTGGAAGTTTCGTAAGGATGTGGATGTTTTCCTCGCTGCTCGAATATTCATTGGTTGCCCCATCAGATGGAATCGAGAGTCCATTTCACGCTTTGTCTGCACAGTCATTTCGGGAGCTTAGTTAAACCCCGAAGAGAAGTGAAAGCTCAGGGAAACCGCAGACGGGAGCGGGAAAATCGATTTGTTTTCGCCGCTCGCTTCGTGGGCCAGAAAGCGCCATCTCCAAAGCCAACAATTCACGCAATGCCTACACCTACCTCACTTAAGCGCGAACAGCTTACATATCAAAACGGCTCTTGTATATGAAACAGTATTAATTCGAAACTAAATTGATTTTACAAGAAGATTGTTTTGTTCAAATTTTTATTGGCAATAAGGAATGTGAAGAATTCGTAACAGATACATTCAGCTTTAGAGAATGCGGCGACAACGAAAATCTGGACTAGAAAAGAATTACTTACTCCAACTCAAAATTCTGAAATAAAATCATTTACCAAGCTTGATGGTGTATTGGAATATGGCGAACAACTGACGCACTAGAATCCTTTGTAACTATTGATATCTGGTCTACTGAACTTTAAATTGTTTATGTACATTTTATATTCAAGGCACTAGAATCAAATGTTAAAGAGAGGTTTTCAGTCTTTATTGTAAATGTTTTATAACAATTTCTCAGCCCTTTAAAATAAATTAATGATAATTTAATCCTATTTACCTTAAAAGTAAATGTTTAACTGCGGATGAACGGATAATCTCATCGCTACTTCAGGGATTTGCGCTTCAATACCTGTTACTCATATGCTGGTGAACCATTTGCTTTTCCTCATTTGTTGAGACATTGCGGCTGATAGATCATCAGTCAATTACAGTCGTAAATAATTTCTGAGTTGATAAAGCGAGCTCTAAATACATGCTAAGAACTTTAACAAATCAATAATTTTCTGAAGTGCGAACGCTGCCGCTCTCTCACCACTTAGCTGTGACAAATATGAACTTTTACACAAAAAAGGGAAGGGAAAGACGTTGAACACGCCAGGATATGAGAAGATAGGACTTCCAGGAAAAATATACTGATACGACTAACGAGGGTATGTTTCCAAGATGTACTCTTGGCAGCCAGTGACAGATTGCAGAAGTTTTGGAACGTTCTGTATCACATGTTTGACCCGTAAGGCTCATAGTAATAGGCCGAAAATGCAAACAATACAGTTTGCGTGAAGTATTAAATACCGTACAGAGTATTCAGCGATTTCGGTCAGTTTACACTGGCCTATGTCTCTGAAGCCATACGAACAAAGTGCAAGAAACGTAGCCGTTACAAATGTGTGCACAGGGCCGGTCTTTACATACATGACGCTCGTGACACAGCGACCTATTCTGTCAAAGCACATAATTGAAGATAACCATAGTTAGAAAGATAAAATCAACAGAACGTATTTTTCTTTATACATTTCAGAAAACGTGATGGCAACAAAATAAATGTCTTAGGTACTAATAACACCTGTGTCCCTTATTTTTCCCTGCTACGAATGTCGCGTTCAAGCTACCCAAAATGCATATTCTATTGTCCGCGACAATGGATTTATTAATTGATTTAACAGAACACTTCGGCTCGATTTTGCCGAATAGTTCAGTGTAAAGTCCGTACGTGCTCGTATTCGTCCATGTACTTCCGTGCCCGGAAGTCCGCGAAGGAAGACAAAAAGACAGCACTTCTGAGAACTGCGAAACACAGGATATAGTAATACAGTAAAACACCAATACAGTAATAGCCGGTGATTTATGATATACTAATAATAGAAATCGAAATGAAATATGATGCAATGCATTTTCCTTTGATTTGTCTGCCAATCCGTCCCTCATGACGATTCTTAGCCAACAGCAGTCGTCCACGTAAAGCGAAGTGCTCGTAAATGACAGGAAATCCGCTACCGGTCTTTTTCGGTGATTCATAATCATGTCTACAGAAAGACACAGAAAATGTTTAATATTCAACCCCAAATATCAAGCATCTTTAATAATCATCAGTCATGATTTTTTTTTCTTTCGGAGTTTCTCCTTTCATCGTTAATATTAGCGGTGACATATATTACATAATGTAAAAGATAGAGTGAAAATTGCCCTAAGTCGATTTTCAATTTCAATACAAGTAGTGAATTTGTTTGCCCCGAAAGTAATGCCTTCTAACATATTGGCAAGATACGGAAGTGAATATAAGCTTCCAAAAATGAATGCATTTCTGCATTCTCTGAATTCAAAAATTGAAAAGGAATATTTTTTTTCGGTGTCGTCCTGCGACTACAATATTGAAGATAGATTTTTTGTCAATGAAATCTGATGTTCAAACACAGATCTTTTAGTGCGAAGTACACCTATAAAAATGGCACATTCCGATGATCACCGAACTGTCGAAATTTTCGAATATTATAAAACTTAAAAATTATTGCGAGGAAGTATGTGCTGTTGTTTATGTCGGGAAGTATGTGTCCTTAGGTTTGGAAGTCACTCGCGTGGCAAAAACATCTACTCAACGACTTAAATAATAAATACTATTTGATATTCATTCACACAAAAACACATTTAGGTCCACAGCAAGGAACCATCTTCTTCTAAACAATGAATTAAATACGTGGACGTTAAAATACTGCAGCGGATGTTAAAATTGAGCGGACCTTTGGATTTAAATTTTATCATGAATCGTTTGATGGCACGTTGGGACAGGACTGCATCCCCCAATAATTTGGAACGTAATTTGTATCAAATCCAGTTTTGTTTCCCAAAGAGAAAATTACAAATTTTCAAATATCACTGCTATATTATTGAAAAGTACGAGAACGTAAATAATATGACTTATTACAACACGTGTTCTAATATTCCATGTTCACTAAAATTAACAACAGTGACATTTACACCAGACATGTAGTAATTGTCGACCAGAAAAAAAAATTCTGGCGGATTCTGGAACTAACTATCTTCCTTTAACTCCGGACACCCGAATCCAGTGTACTTGTACAGTCTACAACGTGTCCTTCGTGGATTCCAAAGAGAATTACTACTCCGGCATGCGAATGGCGAATCTGAGAACTAACATAGGTGTTTACAAAATACGGATCAGTCAACGGTCTGTTCAATAACTGCTTTCATCTTCAGTCCTATTCTTTGAATAGTGGTGTTCGAAGGTTTTGAAGGGGAAAATGTCAAAACGCTTGCAATTCTCACAAAATGTGTCCATCAGAAAATTAAAGCAGCACGAAACCGCAATATATCGCACAGCAAGATACAAGCAAGAGCAATAAACACGTCAGTAAATTCTGTACTAAACGCAATTTCGTATCGATAACAAATGAAAGATAGGCAAGTAATTGTGAATCAGCATGACCGAAATACATGTACACTTTTCTTTGCATTCTATGTTTTGCGACGATGCTGATATTCCAGCCAGGCCAATATTTTTTTCTGACTGAATAATTGATTGGAATTTTTACCAAGTGGATAAAACGTTGTACGGTATTCCTATTGGAATAATTATATATTTCGTAAACACAATTAAGCGATTTTAGTACATACTACTGAAATAGAACCAGCAAATGTATGTTTAATGTTATTAATCGCTCATTTAAATCGCTATCAGAATGTCATTTATGCATTTTATAAAAGAATCAGTTTTCTAATGAGTAGTTCCAGAATTATTAGACGTCACAGCTTGCATTTTTACGCTTTCGATAGATTGACATAAAAATGTAGTTTTCCTTCCAACTTTAACATTCTGTAAATAACCTGTGACACTAACTGTATTAAAAATCAGCTACAAACACATTCGTCTGTTTGCCAACAGGCCAAGCCACTCATAGAAAAGGCTCTGGCACAACACATCAATGGTAACTTCTTCAATAGGCTAATTACAAAATGTTTATTTTGATATTTTAATATAATAATTGTATAATAACAAAACAATGTGTATGTCACACGTTCTGTAAGAGTCTTTAAAGGCACACATTCGCTTACCACTACGCTTTGTAGTTAACCTTCCGGACTCGTTCTTTATGACCCGTTTTGATATTGCAGTTTTGTGAAGAAATTCAGAAGCTTAAGGGTAATCCAACATTCAGCAGCGTTCTGCTCTGTGTGCAAGGACTTGTGAAGTTACATCAAGGAAATCATGACACACTCCTATTCCCCCCGTGCCGCGCTTCGAATGGCATCACGATGAGTGGGATGCGTGGTGATGACACATGGTCGCAGCTGGGTCCCTTCTGCATTTCCCTTTTCCTCGCCGCACACCCATCTTCAGGAAGTAGGACGATGGCTATTTCGACCGTTCTCCTGAAAACGTTTCTGACCCTACTTGGATAATCTTCACTAGACATTTTGCAAATGTATAACTCATAGCAAATAAATTACGTTTTTTTTTTTTGAGAGGTTTACATCTCAGGAGTGTACAAAGGTCTATTGCCAACCTACGTATTGCCTCGATTTCAATGACGTAGGCGGCAAATCATGTTACTGTTCTTTCTATTGCTATCTGGCGAACGATTCTGCAGGCCCTAAATACCAGGATTAGCATAATCACGACATGTATTGAAATCCTCAAGTGGGTTAATTCCCAATGTGTCCAAACCAGACTCCGCGAAAAATGGGGGAGGAAGGGCTTCCCACTCGCACACGACCTCCGCCACGTCACAAGACAGCCACTGGCTCTGGGCGGGACCAGGCGGAGAGGCGGAGAGGGGATTTCTTTCGCCGTGTTACTGCGATGCGAAGAAATGGCGGCGGCGACGAGACGTGGAGTTGGACAGCCGGGGGGGAGGTAGGTGTGCTGGGAAAGTGGTCCCTAAAAAGAGCGCCCTGCCCCGCTCCGCCCTCGCCCCCGCCCCGGCAGCCATTCGGCGCCGCATTGTCTCGCCGCTTATGTAAGCGCGGGGCCCGGAAACAGCCGCGAGCAGACGCCAGAACAAAAGGAGGTTGGACGGCGGCGCGGCCGAGACAGCCCGCCGCGCAGCTCCACGCCGCGCCGCGTCGCGTCGCCGCAGGAGGCGCTGGGGCCGATCCGCGCTGCGCGACGCCCACGGAAACGCGCGCTGTTTTACGCCAGCCGCTCTCCAGTGCGTTGTGGAGGATCAACTACGCCCTGTGAAAGCATTCATAACACAATTATTCATCAAATTGAAAGATAACCCCGACGCTTTCAATATTCCTGTTTTACTCTCTAGCGCAGGATCCGCAGGATGCACCACACCATTCCAATTTCCAAGAATTTCATCTTCTCTGATTAGAACATTTCATAAATTCCCTTATGGATGTTGAAATGATATTTTATTATACTCAACGTACTTTGATACCAAGCAATTGTACCCCTGGAGAGACATTCTGGAACGGCAGCTGGGCAGAAGATTCACCTACGCGGGTGAATGCCCAACCCGCTCCCTTCGAACACTGTTTTCACTCACGCCTCAAGATTGACCGTTGTATTTGTGTTTCCGGACGCGTCAACTGCTATGGTCTTCATTAAGTGCACTTTTCTTTCCCTTTCTTTCCCTTTTCTTTCAGTCGATAGCAAGATCCGGCGCCGACCCACAATCCGGCTTGCGGGGTATCCTTATTCAGGTGACTCCCTTCAGCTGGAGCTCCTAGCCGGGATAGCTCTAATCTCTCGACCGGTCTCTCTCAACATATGTAGTAGTGGAGGGCATGTAAGTGTGTATGCGTCAGTCAGGTGTGACGATAGGATAAGGAAGAGAAATTCTCGCGCGCGGCCCGTCGCCCGTTTGGGTACTGCTCCGGCATTCGCCTGGTATTTTCCAGAGAAACCACGGAAAATTACCGTTCAGACCAGCCGATCTCTAGAATTCTCCTCCAGACAGCGGCTGAATTCGACCTAGTTTTCTAGCTGGACATCAAAAATCATGTCACCGTCGAGACTCGAACCCTACGCCCTCCCGGTCAGAGGCACTGCAATGATTTCAGTTTATGCTCTGAGCCACCTCTGGCTGTCAAGTCTCAAGAATTTGTTTTGTATTTGTATATGCTACGCTAAAGAGTTAAGATGCACGATGAATACAAAATTAGCTTGATGTATCTTCGATTGGAGAAATGCGAAAGAGTTTGGTATTTCACTTCTCTTAAGGCTTTTCCAAACCTTCCCTTCCGCAACGCTTTCGATTCAATGCTCCGAATTCTTATGACAGTACTTACTGTATTTTCTGATCCCATAGCCCTCCTTCCTCGGAGAAATCAACGGAACCCGCAACTTGAGTCTTGCAATCAAGAACTGTCCCATGTCCCCAAGGCCGACAGCATTTACTTTAAGCCAGATAGAAATCTTTTAGTAGCATGCACAAGTCACCTCCACATCAAAACGGTGTGGAAAGGAAATACACTATTTTGAATATTCGTATTCGCGTTACGTGTGAGTGGTCGAGACCTTGATCAATGACGGCAGTGATTTTACTAATGTTAGAAATATTTCCGCAACTCTATAATTGCAATTATACGACATGACCCTTTGGCAACCTCGGATGTCTGTCCGATGTATTTGCTTCATAACAATTTCGAACAAGACTATCGGCATAACACAGGAAACCTTACATTTTACACAAGATAATTAGTCGTTATACATTTACATATCTCCACAGAAAAGCAAAATAAACGTTGCAAGTTTCGTTTTATTTCCCACACATTTGTTTTGGTATCCATCGAAAATATTGACAAAATAATGAAGTAATAAAATAATTGACAAAATACTGTGTAAATTTTGTTAGTTTCGGGAAATAAAATCATCAGCGCATTTCCAAGGTAGTTGGGGTGAGCATACAAACAATTCATTCGGTCAGATTGGTTGAGGATGCATAATGTCTGGTAACCGCTGCGGAATGAATTTGAAATAAGTTGTGTTAAATCACTCTTGTAAAAGTGAACCCCACATTTTTTAATTGCACACTCAGAGGTATTTTCTTAGTTATCCATTGAAATTCGATTTTCTGGAGTTCAATCGAAAAATAATAAGTTTTTGTATAACTGCGCACTGAACAAAAATATAAAATATTTAATGGAAATCATTCCAAGAATGTGCATGAAGGAATTCGGGAATTGGTTGGAAAACAACTAGAAATAACTATGAATATACAATAATATTGTTCGCCATCTGTTATACAATAATACAGTTTAGGTGTTTCAGATCTGAGTATTATATTTGAAATATTTTGAGATAAAAAGTTACTATAAATAGTTCTAGGTTGTCGGAGATATTTATACTTTATTCCCCTTTTACTTCCTAATCTTGATTTCGAAGACAGTCCCTAACCTGAAGAGGACGAATGATTTTGACGGATATGTGATTTTGATGTTATGAGAAAGAGGGCAAAAGACGACAACATCCAGAAAGCCTACCAACACTCTTTGGCCACCGATTCTGCCTGGATCGACAAGCATTTGAATCTCTTAACCCAGAGGCTGAAAGCGAGCGGGCCGGTGTCTTGCGCATGGGTTGCCCTATCCCCCTCTAAGGACTATCTCCCATAAGTGATTCAAATAATGAATCCACCGTATCCACATATTCATCCACCGATATTTTCTCGGCCCATCCTAACAAATGACGGCTTGAAGTTGCTTGTCGCAAATAATAGGCAATGGCGAATAAAATGTTACTGTTATAATCGACGCTGTCAAATGTTACTCACCAGCAAAATAATATGAACAATTATGAGACGTTAATAATTAAGTTTCATTATTAATAATTTAGCATTCCTTGTCAAATATCTCGCAATCAATGAATTCTCGTCTATAAAAAGGGCGCAATTGCCTGACTTCACCATAGCTGGAGTAAATACATCACGTTTATGAGCTAATGAAGTGTAGTACCCTGGAGTGGTCGTCCAGGCAGTATGGTGGTGGGAAGGCCTCCCACGGACGGTGGCTTTTTAGTTCTACATTTTGCTTGTACTGTGAATGCGTTGCCCTAACTTGCACGCTGTGCCACACGCAAATTCAATTATAGCACCGACAAATTTTCTCGTCCAAAGAGTGCTAATATGTGCTGTCCGTTCATTGCGAGGAAGTTATCGCACGGGTTCCGTGTCACTCGATCGCCCGAGTGCGGAGCTTCCGAGGCCGAATCCGAGCGGCTGCTGTCGCAATCGGGGCGTGGGCGCGGGCGTGGGCTCGGGGCGGTCGCGCTTCGGGGGGCGCGAAACGGAACCACCGGCGCTGGCGCTGGCGCTGACGCTGGCGCGGGCGACGGCTCTCTCCGCGCTCAGGGCCGGCCGGCCCGTGCCATCGCCCCGCGGCGCCCGAGCCCACCCGCCCGCGCGCTGGCTTTCGCTTTCGCGGCGCCCAAGGCCGCCCGCCCGCCACAGAGCAGAGCAGAGAGCCAAGCTGAGCGGAGCTGAGGCGAGCTGGGCGCAGCCGCTGCCGCTGCGGGGGCGGCGCAAGGCCTTGAGCCCCCTCGTCTCCCTCCCCTCGCTTCCCTACTCTTTCCCCTCCGACAGCGCCATCAGAATCATTTCCTCTGCCTCTCCGCCGCTCCCTCTGCAGTTGAGCGTCTCCCACGCTCATTTCATTTGTTTGTCTTACAATGCTTCGTTTTACGTATGTTTTTCTCTATTTGCTTCCTTCCCTCCTTTTCTCCAGATTTGCCTTGTGTCTTTTCCTTGTGTCCCTACTCCTTTGTAAGCGCAAATCTCTTCCGATCTCACGATCTTTAGAAACACAAAGGTTCTTTCTCTGTGTGTCAAGTGTGACGCCATTCTCTATGAAGGCGGTGGTATTTCGCAGTTCCGTCTTTTGCATAAGTTATCCTTATTCTGAATGTGGAAGTAGCTGCTTTGCCTCCAGAAAATAAATGAAATTCTACTCAATGAGAAGTAACTTCGCAGATTACGAACATATAGTTTATTTTAGATAAACGTTAATGTTTCGTAATGACAAACCCACAATATATCGTAAATGGCGACATAAAACACCAAACTTCCCAGTATATAACTTCATAATAAAAAGCAGCTAACCAGTTATTTCGTGTTATTTTGAAACTAACTGCATCAGAATGCAAAATCTTCAAACAAATCACAGGATCTTTCGAGTTTTTCAAGTTACTTAGATTATTCTTCTCATGAATGTAAGGACAACATGCGACGAAATCACGTGTTCGCGAGTCATCACTGATCTCTGACGGGAATCGCCAGAAGAAAACCACTGCATTAAAATTACGAACATGGCAGTGAGTGAAACCATTTTATTGCAATTCATACCATTTTATTGCAATTCATATAATTTTAATTCAAGAAAGCCGACGACATGAAACTCACATTTCCAAGAAAGCCCAGGGTTTTTTTTTTCTTTTTTCTTTTTTCGATGAGCAGAGAGCGACTGGCGATGTTGTAAACCAATTTTGTCCAATTCACGTAATCTTAATTCAAGAAAACGGACGCCATGAAACCCCATTTTGTCAATCCCTCACAGAGTTCGGATGGCGACGAAGCATAAAACTGCTGAAGTGTGACTGGTTTTGGATTCCCCCTCGCCGTGGCCGCCGTACGCGGTAGGCAGGCGCGAATTCTGCGAAGGCGCCGCGCCGGGAGACGGCGTCGCGCACCAGCTGGCGCTGGGGCGCGCTCTATCTTGTTTGCGCGGCGCGATAACGCAAGCCGGGCGGCGGGGGCGGACGCGAACGGCCCGGACACGATTTGTGTTCAGGCGAGACGCTGCGTCTTCTAAAGCTTGCGGATGTTATGAGTTCATTCGCCATTCGTTTCTACACTCCGACACGACATGCTCGTTTATCTCACTTTTAGGTGCCTTTTCGCCTACTTATTTCGCTAATTCTATACCAAAACTCTCAGTCTCTAGTAATGAGAATTAAATGAAAGTCTCAAGCAAAGCGACAAATAATAATGTCGCTAGCGTAATGGCTGACATGATCTTCACATATCAAACACCAATTATTTTTTTAATAATTTTGTTTGGGAAATATTAGACGTACAATTCTGAATGGAAAAAGTGATATGATTCTGACGGGGAAAATTGTGAAAAAAATACATACTCGTCATTGTCTCATACAAACATTTTACTGAAGTATTGTGAACCGTATCATTTCAGAGCCAATCAGTAATTCATGCTTTCTTCTAATCTCAAAACATTTTGTCTCGCAGGAGTGGCATATTTTCCATTTCAGATACTGCATAAGAATCAGTTTCACTTGTGAAATATCGTATGATTCTTCTCCAAATTCTGTTGCAGCCCTTGTAGTCTCTTTCTGCAATGTCTTCCAAGTTTCAAAATATTTTGCAACATTAGTAAATTATTCTGTAAGACCGAACTGTTGGGAAATATTTATTTCCAGAAATATCGTATATATTAGGGATGAGAAATGTTAAACGTGGTGTAATGATACAAATAATGGCGAAAAAGTAGATGAAAATTACGCGAATGAATGAAGTGTGTACATTCTCCAGTTGAAAAATTACAAAACTTATGAGCATCACACCCCCACTACAAGTTAGCCGACGTTAGCAAAATGAATGCAAGTCACTTCTATGTAAAACTCAATGATCACACCCCCAATTTAGTTTCGCATGAATGAGTGTCAAAATAACCGAACGCACTGTACCTCAGTTGACGTTTCACTAAACATTTTCGAGTAGGGATGACAAGGCTCTTATGCTGACCCTTCCCGATTTACATTAGAAAACCTTGAATCTCTGTAACGCATAATTTCTTGAAATCGCACTAGGCAGCTCATACTAAGACAACCATCTTACTTTAGCCAACACTCTACCTAATGCCTACTATAACCGGATAAAGTTCGACATTTTCTGTTCATTGTCATCAGCAGAGCTTTATATAAATAGTCTGGCTAATGTCCGAACTCACCCAGCTAGTTTTGACCGGTAAACAGCTGGCTGCTTCTAGAAATGATGGCGCCCACAAATCAAAATGAAACCACCAGCGCCAATTACACAATGTAGTAATATTGTAACTGTTTGAGAGAAATTCAAACATGGAATGGAAGTTAGGGAGGCGTTCCGCCTGAGCGGTTGCTGAATCGCAGCGCGGCGGTGCCTGCCACCTAGTAGCCGCCACCGCATCCGGGAAGAGCACTCCTCTTCCGCCGTCGCCCTGCCCTGCGCCGTGTCGCGCTGGGCACTTCCACGCCAGAGCAGGTGGCAATCACGCAGTGCACCACTTTCAATTCGTCAAATCACCAAGGAACTACGCCTCTCGTTCAACCATGGGCATTATTCACAACAAAAATGTCCTCCCCGGCGGGGAATCGAACCCCGGTCTCCCGCGTGACAGGCGGGGATACTGACCACTATACTACCGAGGAATAGATATTAGTTCATAAGTAAGCTGCGACATCCATCATACCTATTTCCACCAGGCGTTTGAGAGCCAATACGAATGGGATCATGGTGAAGAATCCAATCTGGAAAGAAAATGACGGGCTGGCACGCAGCCAGATGCTGCTGCTACACTCATGTGTTAGCTTCGCGATGACGAGCCAGATTCCGGCCAGCTGCGCGCGCTGTCATCCTCCCTCCCGCTCGCCCCCGGGGCCAATTTCCTCGTTCCCAGGGCATCGAAAGTGAAAGGGTGGGGCGGGGAGAGGAGAGGGAGAAGTGGGTCGCGACCTTCCGCGGCCTCCACCGAAAGGGAAGCTGGGGCTGGGCGCCGGCCGTCTGGCGTGCTTCCGCGCCGCGCCGCCCCGCGCCGCCCCGCGCCGCTCCGCTCCGCGCCCCGCGCCCCGCGCCGACCCGCCTCGCCCCTGGACCTGAGCCGCCCCGCGCAGGTAGTCCGCGTCGGCAGGTGGCTGCCTCAACCGCACCGATCCCCTCCGGTCCCTTTTTTCAGACGCGTTTTTATCTCACTTCTTCAAAGCAGCTCTACGACTTCCAAGGTCATCCACCCACCTCGCCTCGCCTCGCCTCGTCTCACCTATCCTCTACTACTCTTCACTCGCTCGCATCTACTACATTTACAATAACTTCTTTAAAGGATAATATAAATGATAAGACATATTTATCTGCATAACTCGGTTGCAACTAAAGCTACCAATAATAATAATAATAATAATAATAATAATAATAATAATAATAATAAAATTAACACATTAAGACTGCAAATGACAGTAGTTCGTCGCACTATGTTGCTACTTGCTGTGCACTCCCCTGTACTAATGTGCACACTATAATGCTCCGCCCTATGCTTCGACGCATTTTACATCACACAGGAATGCACGAAACTTTAATATGTGCAAGTTAAAACTATGCGTTAGTTACTTAATTTATTGTTTCTACATTTAATCTAACTTGTTTTAGAAACTACTGTCATTACAAGGAATTGAATTTAATTGAATTAATGCTTTATTTTACAAGGCGAGACTCGGGCCGGAAGAGTTTTGAGTCTCTAACCTATTCTAAATTTTCTCCCAAGTTGATTGACCTACATACATTTTTTAGGAAGGTCAATTATCGCTTTCATTCATATTTTTTAAGCGACCCCTATGAGTTTCTAAATTATATTTTCCGTACGTAATCTTAGAAGATTTCTTTGGAATTATTTCCAGATTTGCATTGTGAGTAATTCTAGTACGAGGATCCCTACAAGTTACTCCGTAGTCCATGGGGGAAGGGACAAGAGACGAGCCAATTATTTCGTGTTCGCCGTACATTTCTTTAATGTTCTTCCTATGAAATCCAAAGAGTTTCACCTCCTCATCACTTGATTTATTTGATTTCACGTATAATTTCGTTGAATTCCAAGGTATTAATACAACGATATTCGTGGAGCGAAGTCGATTCCTAAATAGTAATAATAACCTCATGAGTAATTTCGAACCGACAAAATGTTTTTGCTTTATTTTTTGATCTGTTAATTTCATGCCATTTATTTCAACCCAATATCAAGTGTTCTAAGCAAGACCCGTTGAAACTTATTTTCATCTTTGATATAATTACGCGATACAGTAACACGCAATTATCGGCGAATGATAGTACTTTTGTACATATGAAGTCTGGGGACATTTACGACCCCCCCCCCCCCCCCCAAGGTTCGTCAGTGAACTTCTTTGTGGAACACCTTGACATAACATCCAACATTCGAAAACTGCACTTCTATTCGAACTGTTCTCGACCTATTCCTGCCGCAAAGAAACTGGTTAATCCATGCCTTTTGTGTATCTATTCCTGGCATCTTTAGTTTATCGAAAAGAAGTATATTCGGAAACTAAATCGAATGCTTTGGCAAACAGAACTACAACTGCCCTCTACGTCTACCCTCTCGCATATTACAACCACAATCCTTATCAAGAAGATGAATAACTTGGCATTCTCAAGAGAATTCTCTTCTGAATCCATATACGAGTAGTTTCTGTACACGCTTTCTGCCCACATACTGTAGATCTACAACATGAAGACGTGTGAACATATTTGTTGTATGATCATATTTGTTTATTCATACGATCATATTTGTTTTTAGGGGACACTCTACGATCAGCGTTTTGGATTTATAACGTGAGGGTTAGCACTCTTCTCCGACCCCATTAATTCAGAGCTTAGCAAAGTAGTGAGTTTCGAAGAATAGTTGATGGGAGTTCGCGTCCAGGTGCCGTGCGCCGTGGGTCCGGGGTAGTCTTCGCTTCGTGAGGTCTCCGTGATAAGCGACGCGCAGATAGCGAGAAGCGGGTCACTGGCTCAAGGGCCGCTTCTTCCGCCCCGCCCCCGCCCTGGCCCGCAGCCAAAAGCTCCGTGTAAGTGATGACATTCGCCGCGCACCGTGAGCTGTGTGCTTGAGCCCCCCCTTCACACACACACACACACACACACACACACACACACACACGGGCGTCTTCTCTCGCACGTTCTAATTGCAATCCAGATATTCTTGTTTCGACTTGGGAACGGTCTATCATCATGTCACAACATATAATTTCTTTTAGTTTGTTGTACATGTGTAAAAAGAGAGCATCGATATTGTGAAAAACACTGACCACACAAACTTAATCAAAATAAATAAATTAGGAGTTCTGAACAATATTTATTTATGATTTTAGGGCCTAGCACAAAGGCTTCGAACATATTATAACGAATTTTTTAAACATCAAAGTCCGCGAAGTAAGTTTTTTCAAATATGAATACTTGGCTCTATGCAGGAGAAATTTATATTTCAAATCAGGCAAAAAAATGTAAAAAGAACAGGACAATGTGCGTCATGCTTCAAGCAATTTAAGATATTTTATATAAAAAAATAGATAATGACAGTGTTAGTTGCACATGCTATTTAAAAAATAGATAAGTTATATAGTCATTGATATGAATACTACTCATTTTACAAATACGAGTATCCCTCCACTAAAGTGTAGAAGCGAGCGTGTCCTCTTGCTTTCCAGCCAAGAACAACTCCATCTACCAGTCCTTTGCCAGGGACACTTTTGCTTCCTCTACGATCGCCATTCGAGGAAGGCAGGCGACCGGCAGCCTACAAAGATTCTAGCGCACCTCAAATATAACACTTCCCAAACACAGTAGCATATTATCTCCATGACTAATAGTGTGTTGTGCTTATTCTCATTCGTATCAAAACCCCATGTGTTATGACATAAAGTCCAGAGGTATTCGCAGCAAGCAAATTGATGTAGATACAATGCACTACTCAGTAGCCGCTTCCTTCGTATTTCTTTGTGAAATACTCGCAAATTCTAATAATTGCTTTAGTGGGTTTAAGGCAAAGAATATTTGATTAACTTTCGGGCGCTAGACATTAACAGAATGACCCACAAATTGATGAAACTCGCATTTTCTTAATGTTTCAATTATTTCACATCAACTAATAATTTAATATTAAAAGAAATAATAATATCAGAAATATCATAGCTTGTCAATTATTCAATTATGTTTGTAAAAGTGGAAAAAACTTTGATGGTATTCAATCTCTGCATTAGCACAAGAGGTAGGCGCAAGAATTCGACAAAAGCTATTCCTATGTTGTTAGTTCCCAAACGACAATTTCCTGGTCAGGCATCGACCACTCGACGCATAGGAACATTCAGTAATTGGAAACTAATATAAACAAGAGGTGATCGACAATTTTTGAAATGAAGTAAGTATTTATGTTAAATACGTATTGTTTCAATCTTGTTTCCATGTGACCAGTCAAGAACAGTTAGTTCGCGATCGAGAGACGCAACAGTGCGACTGCAACAAATACTCCAGTCAATTATCAGCAACCCTGAAGCGAACACCGTTTTTGTTAATTAAATATTCAAAGTTATGATGATGCACAATTGAAACAAATAGTGCTTAAATTATTCACTACTTTATGGTTTTAAAGAAATTAAAATAAAAATAATTAAAGTTCCTCCCGTGTATTTGGGCACGTAATACACAACTCCCAGTTACAGGAAGACATGCTACATATTTATTTTACACTAAAATTGGACACATTAGTAAGGAACGAAAAGGATCTATCTTCGAAGCATTTGCAGGGTTTACCTGTTCAATATACTTTTAAAATTTTGACGATATTCGATGTAATGTAGGAGCCGCACTTTTGATTAGACGTTTTGAAACCCACCCCCGCTTCCTCGTCCTCCATTCTCACGAGCCGCTGACCCTCGACAGAGGGAGGGGCGAAACAAGAGGCTGCCTGCGTAAATATGCATGAAGCTGACGGCGGGCGAGGCTGTGACAAGAGGGGCGGCGGAGGCGAATGTCTTCTCGGCCTCGTCTGACCCAGTCGGCTCGAGTTTCTCGCTAGCGTCGCGCCGGCCGGCGCTCTTTTTTCGGCGCTTTGTTTCTTTTCTGCCTCCGTTGCACAATGGCCGCTCCCGCCGTCCGTTGCGACCAGGCGGCGGAGGCGGCGGCGGCGTCTGACCTACACGAGCAGCCGCCGCCAGATGACGCAAGGGGCCACCGCGACGCAGGGCGGGACAGGCTGAGACGGAGTAGAGGCCCAGGAACCGCTCCAAGCTCTGACACGCTGGTGCGCGTGTTGGCTTCAACGACGGGTCACCTCTCTCTTTCTGCCACGGCTGGGCTGCTATTCTATGTCTCGCAAGAGGCAGAGCTTTCATATACACCATGGTGGGCGACTTGAATATTACTTCGTGCTCTCAAAACCAATGTGCAGATTCATGCGAGCTTCAAATCGCCAATAAGTATTCGAATTCAAGCACTACTAATACGTCAAGCGTGAACCATATTTCCAGTTAGTGAACTGTGGCGAGGGTAAGTGGAGAGGTCCATCTGAGACATGCTGGAGTTTAGTTTTGCTACATTACTAGTAATCGTGTTTAAAATTGTAAAATAATTGTCTCTATAAAATGTATATAACAATGATTGGTGTTTTCGTTTTGGTTACTGTTAAATAGTTAAGAATTTTGAGTTGCCTAAAGAAAAGTGTAAACTATGTATAGTAATTGTGTTGTATCACTTGTTCTTTACCTTCTTTTTCTTGTAATTGGAATATTAATTTGTGTCACTCGATGGCGACTGGGAACGAATTCATTAGCAGAGCGTATGAGAAACATCAGGAGCGGTCCGAAGCTCCCTGACCTACGTAGGATGGTGGAAAGATCGCTAGTCTGGCAGGGAGAAAAACATCCCGCGCAAGACTTAAGTCTCCGCCTGAACACACGAGAGGCTACCTGCAGGCCGCCCCGCGCGCCGCGAGAGTGGTCGGGCGCCGCGTTGCGCAGCGCAGCGCAGCGCAGCAACCGGTCCAGAGAAGCGCTGACGCGGCCGCGGCCCGGCGCTGCTCGTCTGACGCCAGCCGAGTGAATGGCCCAAGGTCAGGGAAGGAGAGTGCAAGCGGGCGGGCGTCGCTGGAGTGTCACGTTTCGATCCGCAGCGGAGAAAGGCGGCCGCTCAAGGGCGCGCGGGCGTGCGTCCGCCCGGAGATCCCGCCCAGGCCCGCGCGAGGCGGCAGAGGTGCGCGTGTCGCCTCGGCAGCAGCCCGGAAGCGCTTCGGCGTTCGGATGCGCATGAGGAAAGTGGCGCTAGCAGGTGCAGTGCGCAACGCGTTTCAAACTAGATCGATTGGCCTTTTCGCGCGGTCTTCTCGCATGCGAATGGATGCGCGCAGACAAAGCTGAACCAACGCACGCTTAATTTATTCGAGTTCTACTTTCTCTGGCTGAACATTGCGCCCCAGTTCGTGTGTCGCCAGAGGAGGCGACGTGTGCGGCGGAATCGCCCGAGCGGAGGTCGGGGCGCGCGGTGGGCGCGGTAGGGGCCTTGGAGAGAGACCGAGCCGCCCCCGGAGCGGCGGCGGGCGAGGCGCGGTTACGTAAGGCGGCGACCGGTTTGCCCCTCGCCCAGCACTCTTCCTTTCGCGAGAGGCTCCACGCGGACCAAATGAATGGCCGGAGAAGCCAATATTGACACTCCCATTCAGGATTACTTGGCACTTTCTTAACGAAATACAGATAACACGAATATTTTATGGGTTTTCAACTTCATTCGCATGTACTACTCAATGACGCTGAAGAACAAGAATGTATCTTGGAATTAATAAAAACTTAATTTATGAAATTAGTACGTTCGTCTTTTTCAATTAATATGTGTAGTTCAACTGCTTTATGTCGCTTCGTTAACACATAAAGGAGGAGCCGGAAAACTATGAAAGAAGGGTTTTTCTACTTCGGCCATTTATTTTTCTTTGCAGTGGCTTCAGATGACGAAGCCGCGACGACCGAGCCACATGCCGCCTGCGTAATGTAGTGGGACAGAAAAATTACTGAACAGAACACGAGAAAAGGACATGCAAGAAATCATTATGGGTCTGGTACCCTTTTGAAATTCATGAAGTCTAGAACTGGAAATCTCTAAAAATTAGGACATGAGTTGTGTTGTGTTGTGTTGTGAATTGATTGAATACTCATTAGGGTGTTACGAGTGATCAAGTGTCAGTCATTAAAAGAAGGTCCGTCTAAATCATATAATATATACCTATGATATATATTAATTTTAATCGAATCGTTTTTTAATCTCAGAACTATTTTCACCGCACGCATTAAGATATGAATAAAATTTCTCTCTGCATATCTTTAACTTCTCTCCACAACTTGAAACGTGTTCACTTTCGACCAATATCAGAAATATTTCCTGGGTTGTATTGCTCGCGCTCACACTCCCAGAGGTGCGGTTCAGACAAACAGTATTCTCTACCGTAACAGGCCCGAGAGCTTCCGACGCAGAATGCTGTCCCCCACAGAGATTTATTCTCCAAGAACGCACTTCTTCTCGGCAACATTGAGTTGTCGGCTGTATTCACGACCCCCGGCAACATATAAACATGAGTGGAGTGTTCATATATTTCAATACGCACGGATAATGAGGTCGCATCGCATATCTCGGTATATCTTTTAATAATTGCACATCCAATTGAATTAGTGTAATTTTATTCAAACTGTAGACATTGACCGTTGGTTCTGGTTATGTTGACTCGTTTTTGTAAAACGTACAAAATGAAATTTAACGTACGTTAAAAAAAACTAGAGTTTTCCGGTGTATATTCATATTTCCGTAGTGAATATAAACACAAAGATATCAGATGACTTATCACCTTGGCACAAAGAAACATTTTAATATAATGAAGTTCTGACCTATTTCTTCTCTTCAATATTTATATCAGGTCTTTTTATTCCCAGGTAATATTGAGCAGGAGATTCACGGCATGTATTACGGATATCTTCACAGAAACAAGTACAAACCATACATGACCTAGTATCTCGACAGAATTTTTATTACGCCAGCAATCCAGAGACGTTCTTCGAGTCCCACACCAGAGGTGAGCAGGGTGAAGACGCTCGTTGTGGTCCAGGGAGGCGCGTTTGAGAGCGCAGCCTTCGTTCCCGGAAGCGAGCCCAGGCCCAGTTTCGGTGGAGTGCGGGATGTGGAGGTGGGGGGACAGTCTCCGCGCAGGAGCTGCTCCGCCGCAGCAGCACGCGTAGCGCTTGCACGTGTCGCAGCGCGAGGCCGCGGCCCTTCGCCCGCACACAGACGGAACCCAGTCGCGTCCACTTCCCCGCGGTGGAGAAAGGCGTACGGCTTGTCGCATGCTCCGCCTCTCGCGCATAAAAGCCAATGCCGCAAATTTACCACAAGCGAGTTATTTTATCCTGCGGGAAACCCGTGCGCGCGCGCGCCCCGCTTCGGGCGCGAAAGTGTCAGCGTCCGTCGCCAGTGAGAGGGCGTACTCTAGAGAGCAGAGCTCAGGTGCCGATACTTTTGTTCCTCAAGCTTCTCCATTTTGTGACTGTCATATGCGAGGGGGCGAGGAGCGGCCGCGCCGCTGTCAGGGCGCCCCACTCCTCTCCCGCCCCCGCTCCACACTCGCCAAGCACCATAATCCCCGCAACCTCCCAACCAACCGCTCGCCCGGTCACGCTCCTTCACGTCACGTCACGTCACGCCACGCCACGCCACGCCACGCCACGCCACGCCACGCCACGCCACGCCACGCCACGCCACGCTCCACCATGCCACGTTGAACTCCCCGCCACGTCCCGCTCCGTCCCATCCCGTCTCGCAGACGTCGCTTGGAATGTCGCCCAGCGCACTGGGAAGATCTGCGCTGCGAAAACAACTTGCACAGATCTGCTGGGTTCAGGACGCCGAAGGCAAAGCCAGCGCTGTGGAGGTGCGATCTGGGAGAGGCAGAAAGGCCAAACATTTCATTAGCTTCCGGTTGGACACGGCATCTGATGGCGTACTTCATAAGTTCCATCCATTTGCCTCAATCGCGGAAACAATTAATTGAGATCTAGTTGTCTAATTTCAGGGTACAGAACATGAAGTATATTATCCTAACCCTCCTTTAACAGGAAGACTGAAACCATTTTAAATAAAATCGGGTTATGAATTGAATCCAATAGAGCTTTTCTACATTTACAGCATGTGTGTAATCGAGCGATCTACAGTGATAAGACCGGATAACATGCAGGTTGCGTACTTTTATGATTATTATTTCAATCATTGCACGTAGTGGCATTTATCAACATATTTTTACTGTTTCAAGAAACAGGACTTACACATTACAGGGGAAAATTCTCAGAAGTGAAGCGTTTGTTATTTGCGTTTGTTCCAATTTTACACAAAAAATGTCATCAAGATGATAAACCAAGAAGTTCAGGATATTTTTTATTTCACTGATTATGTTAAATTGTGGCAATATCAACAAAGCGTCAGCTGCCAAGCCCTTGCATAAGCCAGCGCAGGGTGCGACATGCTGAGGGACAGCTGAAAGGTGGGTGAAAGGGCGGTGGTATCGTCAGTTTGGAGTTCCCCCACACTCTCTTCCCCATCTAGGTGACGCGCAGCGCACGTTTGAGTCAGTAAATACCATTTGTGTGGGTTGTGTTATATGCGCTTTCTTGGTGTGTTTTCAATGGCGAATATTAATTCAGCTACCTCCAAAATTGGTTCCAGAAAATGAGAAAATTCTGTTGCCCCCGAACAAAATGTGAAAATACAGATTAGTTAATATTTATTATTTATTGAAGTCTTTTTGTTCGAAAATGAAACAATATCAAGTGAAAAAAAAACTGAAAGACTCTTTACATGACTATAATAGACATTCCAAACATGGGTTGGGTGCATTTTAGCAAATAATGTGGCATAAATCTACTTTTGCCATGCTTATTTTAGAAAAAAACCTGCTTATATAAGGATGAGTTTTCTTAATAAAACTTTTGAATATAATCCGGTTTCTAGTGATAACTGTTATGGAGAATTCTTGTATCCTTCGTGTCTTTTAAAATCCTCATTTTCCTCGCGCTGGCAACGTAACACTTCAATGAATCAATTCTCAATTTATCTTTTATCATGACCGAAATGACATCCGAGTAAATAAAACCAACACTATTAGCGGCCATCAGTTATTGTGATAAGCTGTGAAATATGGTTCTCTGATCGATATTATTCTTCTCATTCCAAGGACAGCAGAGTTTGCACATCGATTGATGTAGTACTGGTGGATGTGAGCTGCTTTTATATTAGTGAAAGAGCAACTACTTTGTGATTGCCACATTATCTGGAATAGTAATTGCGTCCTATTCAAGTGTATTTGCATTGTGCTTTCGCGGCAGCGACCAGCGCGCGTTCGTGCGTGGGTGCGGGTGCTCAGAAGCCGGCAAGCAGATGTCTGTGCGCTGGGCAAGCACTTGAGCGCAGCTGTAGCCTACTTACAGTGCATGCGCACCTTTCGTTATCGAGCATTCATCTTGCCAGTTTAATTTCAACTGGACAGAAAATAGGCGTGCGCATTGATAACGGAAATGTCTGCACTTTGGCGGGAAGAGTCGCGCCTCTTATCATCTGTGACGTAGATCGAGCTTGGAGTCAGCATGGATTGGCCTGACGGAGCCCGACTGCCACCTACGCTGGAATTTTGTGTAGCCGTTTGGGAACGGCAAATTTCATAGAATAGGAATATCATTTGACCTCAGCAATATCTACAAAAGGGAATGCATAAAACATTCAGATATTCACTTTCTCACAAGCTATTACGGGGATTAGAAAGGAACTTCACATATTTTAGAAGCACGTCATAAATATAAAGCTACTCATATACAAGGGCGTCCAGAAGGGACGAGGGGGGCGCACTGGGGCAACTTTCCCCAGGTCCAGACTTAATTGGGGCCCGGAATTTTTTTCATTCAAAAATTTAAAAATGTATTTATTTCCAATCCAAATTTTACACTGTAAGGTATTTCTGATGAATGGGGCAATGAATTCTGGTAATGAATTGAGGAGGAATTTTTTATTATTATTATTTTTACAATGGGTCCCCTTGGATCAACTGCCCCAGACCCTAGCTTCCTCTAGGCGCCCCTGCTTATATCCAGTCATATTCTAGGAAAACAAGGAAAGGAGACCTCCGCAGGGACTCCTCGGGAGTATCCCGTCCGCCCGCGGAGGCGCCTGCTGCATCCTTCGGCGAAAGCGGCGGGTTTTCCAGCGCCCGCAATAAAGCACGATTCAGCAAATAAAAGAGGCCACGACATGGTGTTGTCGCCTCATTGTAGCAATGTTCTGGCTGATGCGAGGACGGCGGCGGCGGTGGCGGCAGCGGAGGGAAGGGGGCACGGGGACGGAAATACACGCGTGGCGGGCGCGCCCGGCGCAGCGCGGCCTTCCCTCTTACGTAAAGCGCAACGAGGAAAAGTGTCGCCCGCCTCGCAAGCTGCTCGAGGAGCCGCCGCGTGACTTGAGGCTGCTCAGGGCGCTGCGCTCCTCCACCCCCACCCCCTGTGCTCTTTAGCTGCCCCAAGAGCACGCTGCCCTTGCGCTCGCAAGTTTAACTCGGTGCATAGTATGCCGTGAGGCAATAGTGCCTGTCTTCCAAATCCAAGTGACGTAGCAACCAAAATAACTTTTCTGTCTGACAGGTGAACTTTCGCTAACACATCTTCGTTATTTACTACCATGATCATGGAAACAAACAAAAAATACCCTATTGCATCTCACTGTGCTCTAATTGGACAAAAATTATGTAGTACAAGGATAACTTCGATTAAGATTTAAATGGTGGTCCATTAAAATTGTAACATCCAAAAATCTCGACAAAATATGAATTTTATAAAACAGTGTTGGAGAAAAGTTAACCTTTTTAAAGTAAGATTTAATAAAGATAATATTTTTATTGCAGTTTTGAATACTCAAGCAAAAAATAACTAACTTATGTGCGAAATACATTTTTGATTCCTTTTAATGGTCTGAAACTGAAATGTAAATCCCATTAGGTTTCTTCAATTGGCAATTCATAACTCGACTATTCAAGACAAGTTATTATGAAATTTGTAAATATTTAGTTGTTTAGGGAAATGGCAGTATATTACATGTCGTTTGCTTCGGCGCGAGATAAATGTGAAGACAAAATAATGTAGTTGATACTAATTTTTAGGCCCGATGGAAACAAACATCATGAAGATAAACATTTTTAATTTAAACTTTGAGAAAGATTAATACAATCAGTTATTAGAGCTACATTGCGTGCTGATTTATCAGCTTTTACGCTTCGTTGACTACAAATCGGTGAATTAGTTTTTGGAATGTTATCTGTAGAAATGTAAAACGGAAAACCTTAATGGATCATTAGAATTACTTATTTTTGTGTTTCATACCCTTTTCACTACCAAGGCCATTCAGACCAAGAAAGATGAATAATGAGTAGATGATATGGATAATGATGCTTGCTTGATGTTTCCGGGAACGTCAATGATGCTGTGATAATTAGTGCTATTAGGGTAGTGAACGTCTTATCATGGGATGTTATCATTGGTGTTCTTTCCCCGGTGGATGGCGAGATCCAACCCATCTACACGCCGGATTGACGATCATTTCCTTTCATCTCGCCTCAGCGGGCAACTGCCCCAGCCGGGACAAGATCTAAGCGTCCTCCTGGACTCCCCTCATGAGTGATGGTGTAGTGCACTTAAGTGTGTTTGTGTGAGGAGAGAAAACAGGTCAAGGAGTGGGAAGAAATGATCGCGCGCGGGCCGTAGCCTGTTTGTTATGATACTGTTTCGGTATTCGCCTGGTATTGGTGGGAGAAATCATGGAAAACTACATATCAGAGCAGCAGGGGCACTAGTCTTCTCCAGTGAGTTGCTGAATCCGACCTTCTAAATAGCTTGTGTCGACAATACGCCACCATTGGCTCTTAGTGACCTCAACAGTAGTACTGGCTCTGAGGTGGTACAATAATAATGAGGTGAGAGAATGATGGATTAAGGAGTGGGGTAATCGACAGAACCGCGAGAAAACCGGCCGACAGCTCGGATTTTCCACCAGAAATTCCACATGAATTGTTCTGAGACTGAATCCGGTCCTCGTCCTGGAAGGCGTATTCGCTAGCCATTACATCCCGTGCCTTCCAGACAGACTCTTTGAATAACTCATTAATGATATTTAGTGCTCATTCAAATATAAAGGTACAATTTGAAAAAGAATTGGACCAGAATCTGCAATATAAAATGGACAAGATTAGCGCTTCAAACGTAACCAATATTTTTTACGAAAATAAATTTTCCGACCAAACTGGCCGCAATCGAAGACCTGCTAATTTGAAACGTTAAGGCACTAGTTCTCTAGATCTAACTCGCATGAATGAAATGATTCTTGCAGCATCCACATGACTGCTAATCGAACATCATCTCACCGTCATCGATTAAATATTTGCCTCATTCCCATTCATTCTTGTTCAGCATAGATTGTGTGGTTGAACAGCATATGTACGATACGCGAAATTTAAATTAATTTAATGACTTTAACTTGAGGTTGTACAGCCATGATATGATAACATCCTAATATAATAATCATAATTTAAACAAATTGAAAAATTCCTATCGCGTATTGAACAAATTAAAAGATATCTGTAGGTGAACACACATACATTCTTGAATGCAAATTTTACACTCATCTCAATATTATACAATATGTTTCCATTTATATTTAAAATAAACTTGGGTATACTATATACTATTGTTTAAAGATAAGAGAGATTACAGAACATGGGCCTCAACCGACTTCTTTCCCAATTACTTTTAACAGTTGCTTTCTCTCTGCGCCGTGAAGGTGGCAATTGTAAAAAACATGTACGATACGTGTACTGGAGGGTGTGTGGTGATGCCCTCTGGTGGCGGAGCAACTGGAGGGTGCGCAGCGATGCCGGCGGAGGGCAGCACCTCGCGCGCCCACCACGGCCCTCACTCGGGGTACTAGGGGGTAGAGGGCGTCCCGTCACGCAAGACACTTGAGTCCCTAGATACCTGAGCCCCTGTATATGTCTAATAGGCTGTGCTAGATATAGAGAGTAGCGGAACCGCCGCCATTTAATATCCTCTCACCCGATTGCCTCGCCAGGCAGCATTCAGGAGCTCAAGGGAATTTATAACAATTGGTGACATGGAGATTTTCAAGAATATTAATATTGTTTTGGGATAGATTCATAGTTTTCAACTCACAGAATACCATACAGTTCCATTTTTCCTGATAACGCGATATAAAATGGCGGAATCGGTGGATCAATGGAACGCGATAATCTCTGTATCTAGCGACTCTACAATACAGTAGAGTCCTTAGATAAGAGAAGACTAGCCACTAGTGAGTCTAGCGTATTGTAGAGTCCCTAGACACGATAAATACCCCAGAGATTCGTATAGAGAGTAGTGCATTCCTTCGCGCTGCCATTCCAGCCATTTTATATCTAGTTGAACTGTAGGGTTTTGTCAATGATGTAGAAACCACCAATCTACCAAACACTATTGACAAACTCGAAACTCTCCGTAATGCCTCCGAACCGTATTTCTCGTCAACTCCTGAACGCTGCTTAGCGGGGCTATCGGGTGAGAGGAATTGCGGCAGCAGTTCGGGTTGCGCTACTCTGTGTATCTAGGGACTCAACAATACGCGAGGCCTGCGCACCAGCTTGGTTCAATATACGCGAGCAGGGACGAGTAAGCAACAATTACGTGAACGAATCCATAGAAGAAGAAACGGTTAATGCCCTTACGAGACCAGTTTTAAACATAATTTGTCAAAATGTGAGTTATAATATCAACAATACAGCCTGTATTGCCACATTACAATGTCTTGTCATGAGCGTTCTGCGCGCTTTTTGTTCTTAGAGAGGCGGAATGTTGTCTCTGCTGTCTAGAAGTGTGGTTGGTGCAACTAAAGAGCTTATTCCCTTGGGGTCTGGAGGCAGCGGCTTAGCCGAGCAGCGTCCGGGAACCCTATTGTGTGCGGCAAGGCATCTCGTTCCGGAGAAACAACAATCATTGCTTTTTAATGTAAATGAATGTGTCAGTTAACCGAATTAATTGATTGATTATTTTGAGTTTGTGGTTAACAGTCCCTTAAGTACAATACATATTACATCTCGGGTGGAGGCGATGTTCTTCCCCGTTACAAAGTACGGACCTACGCATCGGCTAATGGGTTACCCTGTTCGAGGTATCTCCGATACCAGGGCACCGCCCCATCGTGGACACGGTCTTCTGACAGGTCTTTCGACTAGTGTGGTAATGCAATGCGTGCAACGCGCGTGTGTGTGTGTATGTGTGTGTGTGTGTGTGTGAGCCTGTAAAAGGAGAGGTGAAGGGAAAAGAATGAAGCACAAAAGATCACGCGCACCCGTGTCCTTTTTTTAAGCCATTCGACTAGCAATGATCGGAGAAACCACAGACAAATTCCGACGAAAAGAGCTGACCGCTAACATTCTCTCCCAGGCAACGGCTGAATTTGACCTAGGTATCTAGCTAACGTAGAAAATCCGCTTCCGTCGGGAATCGAACCCTAAGGACTTCCGGTCAAAGACGCTATACTGGCACTAGTCGTTGCACTGAGCAATCTCAACCGATTTAAACCAATAAACATATAATTCCAAAACTAAATACCAAACAAACTTTCATGTGGATTTTGTATTTCTATGACTTGCATAAGCATATATCTGCAGACACATCATATTCAAGGAAAACTCTCCATCTGTCTGAATGTCGCAATAAATCGTTAAATAGCAATTTAGCAGATTATACTTAAATTTACATTATATTTTTCTCTTGCCGTCCATTCCGCATCCTTCGAATTGTAAATTCTTATCTTCAAGGCTTCGTTTCATAATTTGTAAGAATATTCGAAGCCTGGAATTGTCATTTCTACTAAGCACCCAACTTGTCTTAATATGGTAAATAGTCCGCTAAGAATACTTTATTTTAGCAATGTTACATCTTTAAGAATCCCAGAAATTGATATTTTTAATTTAAGGCATAAGCCTTATTAATTATTTATTTTAATCATCAAAAGCCTTGAGTAATTGGCGATCTCGGTTACAGTTAGTTTCAGTTCTTAATAGTATACATCACAGTAATAGATTAACTGCAATGACTAACATGAATTTAAATTAGTCTAGAATTCCAACTTTATACAGTTACAACATAGTTGTTTTTTTAATTTTATTGTGTATTGATAATACGAATCGTATACATATAGTAACCAAAATCATTTAATAAAATATTTTATCCACTAATAGAAAGTAATATATTTCTCGGTTTGCTGCTTTCGAAATTCCAATCTTCGTATATACTTATGTTTTGATTCTTTCAAACTATTATCTAATACGGACTGAACTTTTGGGAACCGACTTGTTTTTTTTTTGGGGGGGGGGGGGGGGACCGACAATATATTTGAATAGTGTCAACTGATTACTGAATTGTCCAACCGATTCCTATAAGTGATATAACTTAAAATTGGGTAAGGTTTTGGGAAATCCAATATTCAGACTTCAACGCATTTAGAGCTAACAGTTAAAATGATATTGATTACATAATTAGACAGGTAATTAGTTTACCGTGAAAATTTGTGAAATTCAAATGCCACACCGAAAAAAAAGAACCGTTGGAGTATACCACATCCATGATACTGTAACAAGGAAACTTGATACAGCGTCATGGATCTGGTATAGTCCAACGATTCTTTTTTTTTTCGGTGCACATGTGAAAAGTAAGTTAAATAATTTTTAGTGTCTCACATTTCACTAGGTTAGACTTTTTAGACAAGTAATGAATGACACGTAAACGTCATCACCAAGTATCATTGAATAATAAAAAGGGCGTGAGTGAAATGTATGAAGTAATGCAGAATTGATTTTAGTAATATTGTTATGATTATTAAGCATTAGATGTAACCACACCGTTAATTTTTTGCTCCATAAGAACTGAAGTAAGTAACCCAGAGAGAGTTTCAGAGTCGTTTATGCCATAACGAACATCTCTGAAACATTTTAAAAATGTGTTTTACTAAATTTAGCTTGTAGTTGGGATCTAACTTTTAGTGTATCGATTGAAAAAGGCGGAATACCATTGATACGGAAAAGAAACGGCGAATTGGAACCAAGTATTCGACTTAGAATGATCTCAACCTTTTATTAAAAGCATTGATGGCAAGGTTCTCTTAAAACAAAACTGGTAAGAAAAACCGAAAGCTACTGCACCAATCTATGATCTTCTATTGTTTGGATGTTGCTGAGCCGGAGCGTGGTGTGTGGTGCATGAGGAAATAAAAGTCTCACTTTTCCTTCATCGAGTTGTTTGAACCGTGAAGAATGAACGGATGGCAAGCGCATCGCTACGAAGGCCAGCAGTGTGTGCGCAGTGTTCCAACAATTGGTCATTTCCTTGCTTTCTAATGAAGTCATCAACAAGCAGGAAGTTCTCTCGCGTATCGCACAGCCAGTGTGAACTCCTCAATGACACTGGACGAACCACTCCACGCCCTTGTCCCGATTTACACTTTCTCTTTTGACGAATGGTTACGGTGGATTAGGGAACGCGCATGCGCAGTGCGGCTCCTATTGTGGGGTTCGGGCATCTGAGCAAGCGCATGTTCGCTACAACTCTCAAATCGTGCGGCAGAAGAAAAATGTTATTCGGATCTTAGTCGGAGCCCGGGGGAAAGCCCTTCCACAACTCGCTTACATCATAGGCACGAATTATCTTGCAAACCACTCGGTCAACGAAGATGAGCACTTCAATAACCACGCTCAGAATGTCCATTCGGCTCCTGTGCATTATTTCTTGATCTTAAACGTGTAAATCGGAGTCCGAGGTCACGCAGCGGCCGGTCGGCAGGCGTTGCGCCGCCCGCTCGTTACGCCAGGAGAGCGGAGCGGCCCGGCGCGGCGCGGTGTGGCGTGGCGCCACCAGGAAAAGCGGCGACCGTCGCTTCTGGCACCGTTTCCCTCGCGCCGCCCACCCCGACCCTGCCCACTGCGGAAGCTCTACACTCTGCAGCAGCTTCGGTGGTATAACGAATAGCGTGTAGGGCTGTTGTACCCACGTTTGCGGGTTCAAACCCGATCGAAGCCGTGGATTTTTAAGGGCGAAAAAATTCTTCGTATGCCTTCCTTCAGGGAGAAAGTAAAGCCGACTGTCTCATGTTGTAGATTTACGGCATGTAAAAGATCCTCAACCCTAAAAGAAGCCTCTGAGCTAAATTCAAATACCTTGTTTCGTCACCCGAGTGAAACCTTCTTTCTCCGCTGGACGATGAAAGGCGCATAGGATACTTGTGTGGTCAGTCAGAAGAGCGGGTCTTATGTCTTACGTCTCGCCACGCAATATAAGGCATGATCTGAAATGAACTACACAGAACGGATTTGGAGTTCGATCTTCCTTTCGAAGCGTAAAGGTCCATTTAGGCTGCCTATAAATGGCTTTGGTGGTAGCCTGAGCTACACGTAAAGAAAATCTAGTTTATTTTGCTCCAACATACAGGTTTTGACCAGAGAGAGTCCTGGAAAGCATTGGTGCCTCAACAAGTTATTTAATACGCACGTAACTGCTATAGGGGCAGAGGTCAGTTTATTGTAGAAATACTGGGGGCATATCATGCAGCACATTGTACTTCCGCTGACATTTTAGCACATCTTAAGAACAGGAAAGGCACGAGCATCTTCTTACCTCGCTGAATTAACATACACAATTCCGAAGATTCTGCCATATTTACATGTGTTGGCGGTTTTCTCTGGATTGGTGCGAGAACATTTATACGCACTAGTTATGAATGCAAACTTAACTAACATTTTACCTCCCGGATGAACGAAATTGGATGGAATCGGGCTATGCTTTCACAGGTAACGAAAAGTGAAAGGGGATCAGCTGGGAAGCGAGGGTGAGAGAAAACTGACCGCTGGATGTAGTCGGGCGATTCCCACGTAGGAGAAATGGTGGTTTGCGCTCGGTGTGCGCGGCGGGGGCGGGGTGGGGGCGGGGGCGAGGGCGAGGGCGGGTGGGCCAGCTGACCGCAGCGCCTCCGCCTCCACCTGGTCGCGCGCGGGCACATAAATCAGACGAGGCGGAGGCGGGCGCCGCCCTGCGTCCTTGGCCCACTGGCTATTCTCGGGCGCTCCGCTCGCGCCAATATCCCTCTTCCCCGCCACGCCGCGCTGTCTTCGCGGGCAGGCCGCTCCGCGCCGGGCCGCGCCCTACCTGGGCCACAATGCGCCTCACTTTCGCTGCGAGCCTTTCTTCTTTCCCGCCCCGCTCCGGTCCGCCCCCTCGTCCCGCCCAGCACCACCCCGCCCCGCCCGCGCTGACCCAAATCCGCGCCCGCGCGCTGCATTGTGGGCCGGCGCTTACGACAGACCACGCGCTTCCCGGGCGGCGTGCAAGCCGAGTTTCCGACGCTCGCGGCACGCGTTGCTCTACATCCCCTTTCAACCTTCGCTCTTTCTACGGCAAATTTTAGACCCCCCCCCCTCGCATCTCTTAAAATTTTCCAAACGGGGTCATCCATCGGACCAAAAACAACCTGACTTTCGAACAGTACATGAAATCATCCCAAAAACTACCTGCAAACACTCGGAAAACTACCTCGTAAACGCACATGTTAAATGTAGATAGATGACTTGTGGGAGAGAAGAAGACTAAAAGACGGACAATGAACTGTAAAACGCTCGGACACCGAGCACAGCGTATTCTCCGTTGGGCGAAGGAGCCAACCGTGGTGGTGTGGGGTGGAGCGGGTAAGGAGGGGCTGGGAGGGGCGGGGCTGGGGAGGGGCGCTTGCGCAACGCGTGCGCGCCGCCAGAGACACCGGACGGGTCCACTGCCCCGAGCGCCCGGGGGAACACATTTCCACAATTCGCTTACATCACACGCGCTAATTATCTCACAGTTCACTCAGCCAACCAGGATGAGTACTTCAATATCCACACACAGAGCCTGATCTCGGTTCCCGTACATCATTTCATGATCCAGCCCGTAGACATGAAGGAAAAATGGTGTTTTATCAGTTTTGCTTGCTCTATAAGGAAGACATGTCTTTGCGATGGTGTCGAACTTTTTTTTTCTCAGATGTATTCTTTCTGAATTCTGAGAGCTGAATTTATTTCAGACATGGTGACTTCACTTGCTTCTTCTTAAATCATTTTATACATACACATTTCAAGCAATTTCTTTACCCAACATATCATTTCTAAAGAATTTCTTGTAAATGAAGCGTCGTGGGAAGGTTTCTTGGTGTTCAAATAATAATGAAGTGAACTTATCCATGACCTTGTTTATAAAATGTGGTTCACATCTGCGTAAGAATCGCATTTCCTTCAATGTGATTTTGATGTGTGCAGGGGAGGCAGTGGGTAGAGCAATTCAATCCCTCCTGTTCAGCCAACGTCCGGGAAGGGTTCCAACACGGATATCACAAGCTGCGTAGTGAACATAAATTTGTGTTCCTTGTTAGTGTAGTCATCAGTATCGTCTTCCAATTGTTGCAACTTCCGTGTTTTAACTAATCCATTTAACTAATATTAATACCACCTTTAGGCCGAATGTGCGGTCCCTTGTGCCTGGGTGTGGGCGCTGGGTGAATGACAGCCGGTCCCCATTTCTCAGCAAGGGCACCTCCCTAGGTTCACGGTTCCTCAGACCGCAGTGTGAAACTCTCAGACATTTTCCCGGATCTCACATTTTACTCTCGAGTTGAATGAGATGCTTTGATTTCATGTCTTTACAACGGCAATAATAATTAGTTGTCTCCATACTACAGCACGCACGACAATTACGACACGATGTTTTAACTCAACCTTCGCATTATGGTTGTCACAAACGCTGTTCCCATTTCGTTTACTATCACATTGTGTTATCCTCAACTCACGAACTCTTCTTCCTTCCCAATTTCATAATTCACTACTGATAACTAAAACCTGTTGTCTGTAGTTAACGCATAAGTAACGGCTTACGTAGTACATCCTTTTGGTCAAAATAAGTAAATATTTAAAATTATACGACTAAAATTAAGAGAATGTGGGTAAGTAATTGCCCTCATTTCATATTTTTAAAGATTAGTTATTTCATTAAAATTATTAGTTTTATTTATCTCTACAGACATACATTTAGGAGTATTGTGGACAATGATATGTCTCTGTAAGTGTTCTTACGGAGGTAATCGTGCTTCTAGATGTTCCGAGGAATATTTTCCAAACATTATTTGCGTTTAATTCCTGGGTATGTGATGCCCGCCAATTGCCTTCCAGCAACTTCCCTGCATAAGGAGCAAAGATTATCTTCGCAATCACTTAATGTTCGCAAAAATCTAATGATTTGCAAGAATGTCCCACATGCCCAATGCCATTCTCCCTCCACGTCAATACGAGGGCCCCATACTGCATACTCTCCGAGTTCTCCACAGTCAGTGAGGACGCGAGTTGTATTTATCTATTGAGGCTGACAAGAAAGATTTATTTCCGTTCTGAGGAAACTGGTCGTAAGAAAGCTGCAAAGACTGTCAGTCAGTCGTGCTATAGACAGCACATTAGAGGAGATGTTAAGAACAGTCTCGTTGGGAGAAGACGAGATCGTTAATATAAGCGTCTACTGATATTACGGGCTGGATGTATAGGTCAATTTCTAATAAAAACTGATTCAATGTAAAATACTAATATCTCGTCAGAGTTGAGTCTTTTCGTTTCTTTTTATGGAAATAACCAAGAAGATTGAAAATTTGGAATTACAATAAAAGAGAGTCGCAAAGATAACGTTTGCAGTAAATTTGCCGAAAAATGAAAATTAATACAGTAAACATTTAACCCTGTGTTAAACGAATAATAATTATTTTCGTCTCTATTTCAATATTCCGCTTACACTTATTATGTGCGCACGTTTTCTTGAGCCGTCTTTTTGCTAGATGCGAGAAGAGAGTGTGTGTGTGAGGGGGGGTGTTTTGACGACAGGAATATTGTATAAAATTTTCTGGTTTTTCTATGCAAAATAGTTTCTATTACACGGCAACAAACACATTCTGGCTATCAGAGTTTTTCAACAACGCTCGTTGCCATCACTGCTTCTTATTTCAGTTAATGTTGGCGAAATGGGGGGGTAAGTAATTCGGGGCTCAAAAAACGTGCACATTTAATAGTGCAAGCACCGGGTGCCAGGTAGGACTAAATGCTGCTCTCTAGGGGCGACCTCCCTGCAACCCTTTCACTCCGCGCGCCACCGCCAGGAGCGCCACACCAGGTAAGGAAGGGGATCATAGGAGGATGTTATAATTCCAATAGCTGGCAAAAACAAGTAATATATGTCTTAATTTTTTCCTTCCGATATTTGATAGATAGCGCTGTTATGAGCGAAAGTTTCTTCGATTTGGGAAAACCAGGTTGCACTTCGCCATAAATCAGTGATAAACAATTCCATTACTGTGTCCGGATTGTTTTCTGGCTTATTTCGACAACAAGTTATCGATATTAAATTTCAAACTTATTGCTGTAAGGTAAATGTTTTCGAAGTTGGCATATTTTATTTTTACGGGTACATTCCACTCGCAGTAATCGCTGACTTTGAAGCTCTCGAATCAGATCTTCCATCAGCATAAACAAGAGGTGACGCTAGGGGAGGGCTGGAGGGAGGAAGGAGATCCACGCGCCCATGGTATCCTCAGCCTGTAAGCAAACCTACTGTATATTTTGCAGCTCAGAGAGACTCTTGTACGTAGCTTGAAAGAAGTTTTAATGTAAGTAAACCATTTTAAAAATAAAATACCGTATGAAGTAAAAATAATGCTTGCGTAGCGAACATAGCGACAGAAATCACTACTACTCGCGCTTCTAACAAACCATGTCCATTTACAAAATCTCATTTACAGACATCATTTTCGCATTTTCGATTTGTTTGCTACAACAACATTCAAATAATCAACTCTTTCATCAAATGAATGTAATTCATATTTTTTTATGAATATGTTCACACTAAAACACTACAATTCACAACCAATTTCTAACCTTGTGCGCTAAACAAATACTAACCTTTAGAACGATATTTTAAAATTTCGAAACAATCTACATACTGTGTACCGTTATACCTAACGTGACTGATTGGCTTGGGTAAAAGACATTTATAATGGGTTTGCCGACTGCCGTCTTGTCGGCGTGGGGGAAAAGCGTTCCGGACCCGTGGCCGAACAATTAGGATACTCCTTCCGGCTGCGGTCGCTCCCGTAATCGATTGGAGGCTTCCGGTCTCGCCGCGGGCGGTCGCAAGACCCCGAGCCAGGGGTCGGAGGTCAGAGGTTGGCGTCGGAGCTGCTCACTGCGCTGTTGAAACGCTCCTTGCGAAACCACGCCGCGCTACCAAGGGTGGGGCAAGCTCTTCCTACCTTGCTCCGGCTACTGTGCAACCGATTGGTTTCATCCCGTGTTGCGCTCACGTTCCGAGATTCGCACTTACTTCAGATTGTAGAAATAAAACTTGATTCGTTACATCTAGAGATGTTGGTGTAACGAAGCAATATCTACCTTTACTGATTAATTTTCTCTTAGTCGTTTGCTCTTGGTGATAGTTCTACTGAATCTCTATTTCGTCCATCAATCTTACCTACGTTTTAGGGTCAGCATCTCTGATAACGTAGTGCAATGTATTTTGTGAATCAATACGATGCATTCTATTAACAAGCTTTCGCACACATTTAAGTAACAATTTGGCGAAGCTCGTTCTTCAAAGTTGTTTTGTGTTCGTGGGCTGGTCCTGAATACAGGATTGAGCGCGCCTCCTCCCAGAGCGAAGAGTGGCTCGGCACGGCGGTACCGCTGACGAAACAGAACCTCTGCGGAGCTGCTTTCTCGCGAGGAACGTCTCGCGCTGTTACCGCACAGCCCACACCCGACCTCCAACGCCTGTCCCCGCCACCGCGTCGCGCCGCGCCGCGCCGCGCCGCATCGCTTGCTACCACCCACCCTACCTTCTCCTGCTTCTGGTTTTCTTCCTCTTGCCCCGTCTTCCTCTCGCCTCCTTCTTTCACGGAAGGACGATCCGTATCTCAAAACACACGAAAATCAATATCCAGATATCAAAAATCAATATTCATGTCCTGAATCATCAGCGATCGGAATTCCACTTATCCACTTCTTTCATTTATCAAAACGATATATTTCATTTATTCTATTATCGCGGTGATAGCGAAGTGTTTCTGCAACATTTTGCAATTAACACGTTTCAACGCTAATCTAACGCCCTTGTACTTTATTAGAAAAAATAAATACATTACAATTATAAAATATACAAAACTGGATATGATCTCGGGAACCAGAAGACGTCGAATGTACCAGAAGGCTCCATCGCCCTATTGCACAGCCAATGCAGAGGAGGAACCTTCGTCTCCACATTAACATCACAAAACAGGGCTGCCCGCTGGATTTCCCAAACAAGAGGCGACCGTAGCTCCTCCCGCCTAAACATGTTAATACACTTCCCACAAGGAAGCCAGAATTGTAAAGATGTCCAGGATTTGTCTCCTTGGGCTTACAGCAGAATGCCACGACAGCAGCGGTGTTGTAAGAGAACAGAAGTGGCTTTTCTTGGGGATGGGGAGACCTTACCGCAACGGATAGATGTCAGCCTGACATTAAGAACTTATCTTTGCATTTCTTTCAATGAAAGAAACTCTGTAACTCTCTTAGTGGTTAATATGACGACTTCCCCAAAAAATCGTAAAATCAAAATACACAAAAAATAGAATATTAATCATATAACCAATGCTTAATGCTCCTCTTAATAACTGACATGTTTCCAATAAAAATGGATCAAGACTCGACCATTAAATTGTAATACGAACAAACCCAACCCGTTATGATTGCAAGCAGTCAGCGCGAGCAGGGGCGCGGAACATCGTCTCTTTCTCTCCTTCACTCTCGCTCTAGGACGAACGAAACACACTTCGTCGGTCCATCCCCTCTACTAGTACGTATTCGATTTTCTTCCAAAGTTTACATATATTATTTTTTAACAAACTTAAGAGGCTATTTGCTGGAAAGTGATTGATTAAAAAAAATATCTGCAGTCAGTTCACTTTTGTTAAAACTTTTGAAATTGTTTGGTAAACACATTTTACCCATTTAATATTTGTGGTATAAAAAGCAGTCTTCAGTATAAGATTTTAATAGGGGAAAATCATAAACTACACCAAACCCAGGAACATACCAATATTCCGGAATATTAATTTTGGTAAGTTTCAGTTTACAGATAAGTACGCAAATTCAGTTTTTAAATAATATTTTCAATGATTTACTTATAATTGATTATAAAATACAATTCCGTTTACTTTTCGTGAAACATCACAAACATAAATTTACCGGATACCTCCGGTTCTATCGTACCTGAATTTCTTAATATCAAGTCTCCATGAGCTCTTGGCCAGCTGCCGGTGGACGCGTTCGCTCTGTTCGAGGAACGAGTCGGGCCAGGGCCAGCGGAACCCGTCCCCCGATCTGCTCGCCGCGCCGCGCCGCGCCAGCCGGAAGGCGAGGGGAGTCGAGTGGAGCCTCATCGCTTCCTCTCCTCCGCAGGAAGGAACCCACGCACCCACCCCCATCCCTCACTCACACTCTCCACACCTCGAGTATTGTTTACTTATGGATAGGTTGGTCTTCCTCCAAAGAAAATGTTAAAAATAACAGAAAATACTACATCAAGTCACTGTTATACTGTGCAATATATATTTGCAATCAATGAGCGGAGTGGTAGCATTTGCCGTTGGAAGTTATGAAAACAATTACAACTGTTCTTGCTTGTAGATAATTTCCCAACCGGGTGGGTGTGATCTGGTTAGGATTGGGGAGCTTTCATCTATCCAATCCTAACCTAACTAATCTAATCCTTCAAATACCCAATCATAGAAATAGTGATGACTGCACACTGCACAGCAGTTTTTAAAGCGAGAGAATAGAAGAAAGCTAGAGACCAAATGGCCGAAGACCAGGTGCGTAGCGCGTCCGTTGGGACCTCGAACGAGGACCCGGTGTTCAGGGCAGTACGGGGCTCAGAATAGGAAGCCGAAGGCAGAAGCTGCACCCAGCCCTGATAATCGTTTCGGAAGCGATCCGTGGCCGCCTTATCTGCTCCTGGCGCATAACCTGCTCGCGGCGAGCGGCGCGGAGGGTCGCCGGTGCGTCTCCCGAACCAGGAACACGTGTGTCCGCGTCGCGCCGCGCCGCTCCGCGCCGGGTGGGGGTCGAGGGGCGGAAGAACCCGTTCCGGCGGCCCCGGTTCGAAAGCCGGGACGGCTGAAGCTGCGGCCGCGGCCGCGCCGGGTTCCTGTCCGGCCGCCTGCTCCCGCGCGGAGGGGGCGGGGCGGGGTCCGGCGGGGCTTGGCGGGGCCTGGCGGGGCGGGGCGGGGCGGGGGCTGCGATCGCGTAATGGAAATGTCACGGTCGCCTCTCCAGCGCAAGAGCTATCTGATTTACGCAGCCGACTTTTGGCATGGATTCATTGACAGGTGGCTGGGGAACATAGGGCGGGACTTGTGAAATGCCACTTCACCATTTTTTCATATGAGAACTCTATCGCAGAGAACAGCGGGACCGAAGTGAGAGCTGAACACGTAAGGTGGCACGTCTCCATGCAAACTCATTATAAGTACTGTGGCTGATTCCTGATTTACCTATACTGCTACATTTTTCAAATGTGCAATTGATTAATAATATAATAATCCTGACTATTAATGCACTTTAATTGAAGGGGAAAATTCACAAAATACTTACACAAAACAGTAACTCCCATTTACAAAGAAATTCACTCACACAGTTAACCGTGATATTGCATGTTCACTAAGATATTTATGGATATTGCATGTTCAATAAGATATTTATGGATATTCCATCTTGGGAAAGTTATTATGAAACTTCCACTCTAGAACAAACGGAAGTCTTAAAGCCAAGATTAGTTTCCTATATAAATAAATAGCCGAACGTTTTCCCCGTTTCTGACATAATTGAGTAATTCAACTTGTAGAACTTCCGCCAAACGTCTCAGCTTAGAACTTGGAGTCTGATTATTGAAAAAAGATTTCAGAAACAGTAATTAAGTCAACGATTGAAAAATATTCTTTCATCTGTCCAATATTAAACATGTAGGCCTAGTAAGAATTAAAAAAAAAAGAATAAATAATGAAAAGAGCGTGGAAATGAAGCAGTGCATTCGAAGTGCGTGTAACGTTCTCCCTCGTGCGGAGTGTGGAGTGATGAGTGTGAGGAGTGTGAGGAGTGTGATGGGCCCGTTTCCGCTTCCTCGTGCGCCGAGTCCCGCGCGGCGCAGCGCATCTCCCCTGCTCAGAGAAACCGGATGCGAACCCGTCTCCTCAGCCTCTGCCTTCCAAGCCTCCTCCTCCTCGTCCTCCTCCTCGGCCCCGTGGCTCCGACGCCGGGTAACGAACCCAGGGCTCCCAGACGCGCGTCCCCTCCCCCCACCCTGCTACCGCTCCACGCAGTGGGCCCTGCGTCCAAACGCTGGGTCGAACACGGAGCATTGACACCAATGGACTAAATAATTGGTAGCTTGATGAAAACCATTCATTTGGAGAAAAAAAGACAAACAATTCTCAGCTGCGTTTGGAATTACTTCGCGTAACGATGAAGATACATCTCGTGAAAGTTCTGGATCACATTACAGGCGAGATAGGAGATGGAAGAAGGGCAGCTGTAGCTTGCAACAAGTTGTCCAACGAAGACGTACTTATCGAATCTAAAATTTAAAAGGGTGAAACTCGTATTGCTACGATAACAGAACGCTAAGTTAATGGAAGACAAATTATATTGCCCAATAGATACCTGCTTGGGTCTTGTTTCGGAAATGTGTGAAGAAATATAATGTTTGAAATGCTTGATACCTTTGCCAATAAAAACCGTTTCTTTGCATTTACCCGCATTTTACGGAGGTTTCAACTGGAAATGAAAAATCAATCACGCATTAATCTATTCTGGGAAAAGTATTAGGAAAGGCAGTGAAGTGTGAGTCAATGTCTGTTATTTAGTAATAAGTTTTACGTTATTAAACATGAGCATTTTCAATGAAATGTTCTTTGTCAAGCATGTGCAGTTAAATTATTTAACAGTCCCATAAGGTTAACTCCGAAAGGAAATAACAGGAAACTGTTATGACCAGAAAAACAACAAAGATAAACACAGTTTCTCACGACGTGTTTTATTCCACAGTCCAAAAGAGCAAGTCAATTTACAATAGCCAAGTTCTAACAGAATTCCAGGAGAGAGTCCAAATACGTCGCTAAATCACCAAATATCCGTAGGGGCAGTCCAGAGTTCGTAAGCACTTCGACGTATCAACTGTTCACAATGGCACTCGCTAAATCACTTGCTGACGCTCGCTTCCAACTGCCTGTCGCCGCCCGAGCGGCTCATTTTATAGCTCGCTTGCGGCGAAGGATCGCTGGCCAGCCCGCTGATAAGGGTGGGCTCTCGCGCGCCGCTGTCTGCTCGGGCGTGACGGTACTGCCGCGCTGTCGGACAGCGCGCTCTCTTGAGCAGTATCGGTACCGTCGACCGGCGGCAACTTCAAGAGAGCCTGTTCGGCCACGGCACCCTCCGCGCCAAAATGCGTTGCGTATGGCGCAAAACGCACTGAACGAGTGACCCTCCTGGGCCGGAGTTCCGTCCTGGTCGAACAGGCGGGTTCTCTGCTGCTGCTGGTGGCTGCTTCCTCCCGTGTGTCGGCTGCAACTGTTGGTGTCCCAACGGCCGTGCGCTCCTGTGGGACATAAATTATTTCCTTCATCACTTTTCTGCGGAATTCCTCGGGTGATATCCAAGGCCTGCTGTCTACTTGACTTTCGTTGGTACGAGGTCTGATCTGCCCCTGGTGGCGTGTGACCAGCCTTTCTAAGGTCCGCACCGCGTAAACTCTGCTGCCTCGAATTTCCTGTATTATCCCGGGCACCCATGCTGGTTCTTTCTTAAGTGACTGAATATACACCTTGTCACCTACCTTGTACTTTGGTCTGATACCTCCAGCCGTATGCGGGTCGCTAGGGCTGAGCAGTGACAGCAAGGTCCGGGGCTGCCTGCCGTGGAGTACTTCAGCCGGGCTCTTGCCTGTCGAACCTGGCAGGACCCGGTATGTAGCCAGGACCCTTAATAGAGCTCGGGACTTTGGCGTCCCCGCTGCCCGCGCTTTCCCCATGGCCGTTTTGAAGGTTCGTACGAACCTCTCCGCCTCTCCATTAGACTGTGGGTGGAAAGGCGGTGCACAGATGTGATGTATGCCGTTGCTCGCACAGAATTTTGCGAATTCCTGGGACGAGAACTGCGGACCATTGTCTGAAATCAACACCACAGGTAGACCCTCTGTCACAAAAATCCTCTCGAGCATCTCTACGGTCTGCGTAGATGTGGTGCTCCCCATTTCAACTACATACGGGTAGTTTGATTTCGCGTCCACTACTACCAACCACATAGACCCCCAAAAGGGGCCGGCGAAATCCACGTGGACCCTTTCCCATGGTTCTGTCGGCTCCGGCCAAGGTGTCAGGTCTTTGGGGGGGGCACTTTGGTTGAGCTGGCAAGCCTCACATCTCTTCAGCATTTGTACAATGTCGTTATTCATCCCCGGCCACATACAGTGCCGCCTCGCCAGCTGTTTCGTACGAACTATCCCCCAATGTCCCTGGTGTAACAACTTAAGCACTGTCTGTCTGAGGCTCTTGGGTATAATTACTTTTGTGAACTCTTCGCCCTCCAACAATAAAACTCCCGCTTTGCATGACAATCTGTCTTGTTTGCTGTACCATCTGGCGTTGCTTCTTAATTTTCGCGTTGGCCACCCTTCTCTGATGAAGCGCCGAACCTGGTTCAGCTCTGGGTCCTTGTCCGTCTCTCTTGCTATAGTCTTAGCCTCTAATGGGAAATCTGCTAGGTTTCCTAGATCCTCCAGGTCTAGCTGGAGGCACTCCTCTTCAGACGCGTCGAAAACTGGGTCTGGGCCGGCGGGTAATCTAGATAACGCGTCCGCGTTCGCGTGTTGCGACGTGCTTCTATAGTGGATCTGATAGTCATAATCTGCAAGAAACAACGCCCACCTCTGCAACTTCTTGGCTGTGGATTCTGGGATCTTCTTCCCTGGGTGGAAAAGTTGCACCAGAGGTTTATGGTCCGTAATAATGTGAAATTTGGTCCCGTAAAGGAACTCATTGAATTTTTTTACCGCAAAAATGATTGCCAACGCTTCCTTTTCTACCTGGGAGTAATTTCTCTGATGTTTGTTTAAAGTTTTCGACATAAAAGCGATTGGCCTCTCGATCCCTTTTCCATCTTTCTGGGATAACACCGCTCCCAGACCGTAGTCTGAGGCATCTGCCGCCACAGTTGTGGTTCTTCCCGGGACAAAATGATTAAGTCTTACCGTGCGTAGTAACTCTTGCTTCAAACTGTTCCACGCTTTGTTGCAATCTTCCGACCATACAAACTTGACCCCTTTCTTTCTCAGGTGGTTTAAAGGAGCTGCTATTGTCGAAAAGTTTCTAATAAACTTATTGTAGTAGTTAACTTTGCCTAAAAAGGCTTGCAGCTGTTTTAGATCCGTTGGCGGAGGCATCTGAATAATTGCTTGTACATGCTGCTGGGTAGGGGCTATCCCCGTGCTGTCCAACACGTGCCCCAGAAAAACTACTTTCTCTTTGAAAAATTCGCATTTCTCCTGATTTACCCTAAAACCCCTGTCTCGCAACACTGTAAACAATTTTCTTAAGTTTTGTGTATGGTCTTCTAGGCTGCGTCCTGTGACGATAATATCATCTAGATAATTGCAGCAACCATCCAGGCCCGAGGTAATTTGCTCTAGACAGCGCTGGAAGATTGCTGCCGCTGAGTTTACCCCAAAAGGTAATCTGTTATAGCTAAATAGACCGAGCGGAGTGTTGATTACCAGTACTTCCTTGGCTGCGGGATCCAACGGTATCTGTAGGTAAGCATCCCTAAGGTCTATTTTAGAAAACTGTTGTCCGCCTGATAGTTTGTGGAAAAGATCTTCCGGCTTGGGAATCGGATATTGCTCCACTTCTACTTGTTGGTTCACCGTGCTTTTGAAGTCACCACACAACCTAATCTTCCCGTTCGATTTTTTCACTAAAACCAAAGGCGTGGCCCACTGGCTCACTGTTACTGGCGTAATCACCCCTTCTTTCTGCAGCCGTGTTAATTCTTCTTTGACTTTGTCTCTAAGTGCTCATGGCACCGGTCTCGCTTTGTAAAAGCGAGGCTTATGCCCCTCTTTAAGCTGGATCTTAGCCTGAAATCCCTTGCATTCTCCCAACCCGGGCGAGAACACCTCCGCGAATTCTGAAACTAAGTCTTTAATGACGTGCACCTCATCTTGGTCTGATATCTGATTCACCTCATCTACGACTCCAAATCCCAGTTTATCAAAGGAGTCTAACCCCAGGATGTTCGTTACATCATACCGGTCGACCACTAATAGTTCTATGATTGCCTGCTTGCTCTTGTATGAAGCTTGCACGCGCACACTCCCTAACACTTTAATAGGCGTCTTCCCGAAACTGGTCAATCTTTTTTGTACTTTAGCGTAACCGGGAGACCCTAAAAGGCGGTACGTGTTTAGATTGATCAGCGTAACCGGTGCTCCCGTATCTAACAGGAAATCTACTGGTTGACTGCCTACCTTAATTTGCACCGTTAATTTTCTCTGCCCCTCTCCACTAATGACCTCACTGACCATGGCTACCTCCATGTCTTCTTCGTGTCTTGCGCTTCGTGCCGCATGTCGTTTTCGTTCACAGACTTCTTGGATGTGGCCCATTCTCTTGCAGTAAAAGCATTGCGCTTCCCTGAACCTGCACTCGGCTCTACTGTGACATTTCCCGCAACCTTTACAAGATTTCTTTGCCTTGAAAATGTTCGTACTTCTCGTTTTCCTTGAGTCGCCGCCCCACTTTGCTGACTTTGCCCCTATCTGATTATTTTGTCTACCTTTCCTCGCTTCACTTCTTTTCTCTCGCGCCGATCTCGTACTGACACAACTACTTAAACTGTTAATACTGTCAGAACTGCTGTCTTTCACTGAATTGTTATCGGTAACGCTACACACACATGCACCGGCCGTGATTTGGCGGGCTGTCTCACGCGTAGTCTCGTAAGTCTTGCACAGGGTTTTAATTTCCTCCAATGACGGATCTCCATTTTGCAAGGCTAAAAACCGAATTTTGTCCTCCGGCGTGTGCAAGACCACCATATCTCTGATGAGTGTTTCAGCGTATGATGTTTCCCCTTCTGATGGCGGGCATTTGAAATGACACTGCCGCGCCAAACCAGCTAATTCCGTGATCCACTCGCAGTGCGACTGACCTTCGCTTTTCCGGCACTGGAAAAATTTATACCGAGCTGCCAGTACATGCGGCGTTTTGTTAAAATAAGTGTCTAATTTGTTCTTAATTTCTTCCCAACTCCAATCAGATGAGTCTCTATCTGGGAGTAGTTTTCCCAACAAACTCGTCACTTTGTTCCCAACACAACTTAGAAAGAACGCTTTTTTTGTTTTTGCGTCACCTACCTGGTGACATAATAAGTGTTGTTCAAAACTCTCCAGATACTCTGACCACTCCTCTGAGTCGGGCTGGAAGCAGTGAAATTGGGGCGGGGGGCGTCTGTTGATAGCTTCCAACAGAATCGCCAGCTGCTGCGCCTGCGCCTCCGCTTGCTGCCGCTGCGCCTCAGCTTGCTGCCGTAGCTGCTGCGCGAACGCCTCCTGTTGCAGCTGCATCTGCTGCTGCAGTAGTGTTAGCATTTGCACTAACGGGCTGCCGGCTTCCATTCTAGTTTTCCTCGTCGCCAAGTTGTTATGACCAGAAAAACAACAAAGATAAACACAGTTTCTCACGACGTGTTTTATTCCACAGTCCAAAAGAGCAAGTCAATTTACAATAGCCAAGTTCTAACAGAATTCCAGGAGAGAGTCCAAATACGTCGCTAAATCACCAAATATCCGTAGGGGCAGTCCAGAGTTCGTAAGCACTTCGACGTATCAACTGTTCACAATGGCACTCGCTAAATCACTTGCTGACGCTCGCTTCCAACTGCCTGTCGCCGCCCGAGCGGCTCATTTTATAGCTCGCTTGCGGCGAAGGATCGCTGGCCAGCCCGCTGATAAGGGTGGGCTCTCGCGCGCCGCTGTCTGCTCGGGCGTGACGGTACTGCCGCGCTGTCGGACAGCGCGCTCTCTTGAGCAGTATCGGTACCGTCGACCGGCGGCAACTTCAAGAGAGCCTGTTCGGCCACGGCAGAAACAAAACGAAGTGCATTGTTAAATGTGCATATTCCATGTTATTTATGTTTCTTACGCTTTCTCAAAAGTATTCTTTGCTTTCTCAAAATTATATTCGTGGTATAGATATCAGACTGCACACACACATACATATTATCCTGCCTCCCCGACGCATTTTTAAAATGTGAAATGCGACGGTTAAAAATCTTTCAGATTATTAAACAATATTAACCTGTGCTACCGAACTCTTTATGATTTTTTAGTAACGTTTCGGATCCTTATTCTCTTTCACACAAAGAGGGTATGTACACATCTATGTAACACATATATTAAAAGAGCATACATTTAATTCTCACATAGGTAATTTGTATGCGTAAATAATGTTTTTCTATAAGAAATGCATTCGAAATAAGCATATCCGCACTTTTTGGGGTCAGGTATAGAGCCCAGCCGACTTGGTTTTTCTTATAAAGAATTTTTCATTTATGCTGAGTATAAAAGTTAATGTTATTTGTTGACTCGAGCATAATATTGATAACGTTAACAATTGTTGTATTGAATGACTTTCGTTGCAGTTCAAAATTAACAAAATCTATATTTTTTAATATGTATCATTGGCTTCTGAAGGAAGCGGGGCAAATGCCCATGAGCTCCTTCCCTCTCCTTGCGCCGTTGGAAATAAGAGTTGCACGTAGTACGTACTTAAGTCACCTTCATCAGTACATGAGTGCGAATGCCGTGTAACCCTAATTACACGTCATTTTTTCCCTTAATTTGTATCTGAATTGTTTGTGCTCGAATTTTGATTTTGTTTTTCTGTTGCAGGTGAGTTGCCGCTTATACAATCTTTATCGGCTTAATGAAATAAAGGGTGAGTGTGGTTCAAATATATATTTGTCCATGTTGATCATTGTCACTTCTTCGATTACGGAATTTTCGATTAAATTACGGAATTTTAACGTAAAATAGTTAATTCGTGATTATGTTAATATTGTAAGTTGGTACAAAAATATTCGCGCAAAAAACAAGGATGATCACATTTCTTATATCATCACTCTTTCATTTGGTGATACAATTTCTGCCAGTGAGAAAGCGTATGTTCCAATCTACATTGTAAGTAAAATTGTAAGAACACTTCCCTAGTTTGCTTATCGAATTTTAATGATTTGAGTGGGAGCCTAGGTAAATAATGACCCTACTTGTTTTTATCAAATCTCATTGATAGTGTGCAGTGATACTCAGGAGAGAGTCTATTAATCTGTTTTCAGGTTATAATGATTACGAAACGATACTAATTCTATTCATGACGACTGCTCTCTGTTTATACGTTTATGCAATACGTAAACTACGCTATGCATCAATTAAACCAGTTTAGAATAAAAGTGCTGCTTCTGTCTCTTGTTCACTTATCGTTTCCGCTCTCAAATTCCCGCGCACGCCAGCCGCTGGCGCAAGGGCAGGAATGCTACTGGGCGACGGCAAATCCGTGCTCGGCCCTGCCCCAAAGGAAGTACGTAACGGTGCTATGGTACATAGCTTCCGAGCAATTCACAGTAATGAACAGTGGTGAAGATACGTCACCAAATGCTTATGTAACAACAATTTAGTAGTTTAAGTTGCCTTAGATATTAGAAAAAGAACCTATGAATTATCAGCAGTCGCCCGCCCAAATCCTTGTGAGTTGGCTGGACGCGCCGATGTTCCTGGACAGGGCGGCAGCGGCCAGCGCGACGCTCTGCCGGGGGAACGAACCCAGGCAAGCCGAGGCGGCGCGGCGCGGTGCGGTGCGCTGATGCAGCCGGAGGCAAAGGCAGACGGGCAGGCGGGCGGGCACGGCCGGTTGGTTCATTTGCCTGTGAATGCTGTGACGCAAGGTGGCGGCGGCGGCGACGACCGAATGACCGGGCGACCGAGAGAGCAAGAGAGCGGGCGGGCGGGAGGCCGGACGTGCTCTCCTCTCGCCCCCCGCTGCGTTGCCCAATCCGCCCGGCCATGGCCCAGGCGCGCCCAACCCACAGCCTCACTCACCGTCGAGAAGGCGGCGATGGCAATTATTAGTTCAGTATGGTTCTTCACTTAAAACTTTACATAAATATGCTGTGTAAATGGGAAATATTTGCTTCAGAGAAAGGCATCAAACCGAAATCGAATCCGTTAAAACCCGTTTCGAAAGTGAGAGAAAAAGCGAAACCGATATTTTTTCATTAAATACATCGTTGTGACAGGAAACAAATAAATGATTTTCGATCCACTTGCCAGTTTTTCAAGATTTTCATATTTTGGTGCAACTTGTTTCGCTGGATTAACATTTTGAGAAATTACACATAGTTTAAACAACAGATGTCTGATTTTTTTCAGAGAGCAGTCATTATTTTTTATTACAGTGTTTCTTTATTTTAAAATCAAGAAATTTCTAATCTAGGCGGGAAAGGAATCGCAAAAACAGTTTTAAAAAAAGGAGAAATCGAAGTTCTTTGCCATCAATATTTTCGAAATTCATTATTAAAAATGTGAGAATCATTTGAAATTGTTTGAAAATCGAGACCGAAAGCAGAACTGAAACAACGATAAAATAACAAACCACAACAACCTTCTACCAAATAATAAATTATTCGCGAAATACTTTAATATTCGAAACCGGAACTTTCTTTCGAACGATTTGATGCCTTGCTTTACAGAGCGTTATTCGAACGATTTTAATGAAACGAGGATTCTTTTTCCTAATTCGTGTCGTCAGGTCCTTTCACCAAGAAAATATCACTTGTTCAGGAATGTTCTTGGCGAAGAAATAATGCATTGAAAACCGGCAAAAGGCTGCAAAAAGTCCCCCAGATCCTCCGGTGAAACGAAAACAAGTTTTGGAGGTTTTCTCCTTTGGACCGCGTGCTCCGCCAGGCCCAAGGGCTTCGTAGGGGGAGGTGTTGATTAATGGTGCTCCCTCCCACCTACATAGGATAAACCCATTCACACTCGTCGGCACGCGAAAAGAAAATGACAAAATTCTTACAACTTTATGCAAATTGGCGTTTGTGAAGCCGTCTTTCTTAGCGCATTCGAAAAGCCGAATCGCGCCTTCAACCAATCGCGTCTCAGCAGCTGCCCCCGCCTTCGCAGCCTCTACGTCTAGACGACCCTCCCGAGTGAGTGGCGATTTCGAACATCAGCGGAATGAATAAAGACAGGGTTTTTACAACCTTCCAACGAAATACGTATAATTAAATGCATTCTGTAATATATTGTGTATGTTCAGTTAAGCCATTATAAATGCCGGGAAATCAAATAATTACTTCTAATTTATGTAAAACTTGTTACTACAGGCCGATTGTAATAATTCTGTTCACTGTGAGATACCTTGCAAATGGGACATACTGGGTTCGACTTTTCGGACAACACAGGAACTTAGTGATATATTGTGTAGTAACTCAATTTTTCTCCAAGTACATGCGTTGCATATTACAAATAAAGACTGAAACATTATTCGAAAGTAAAATGATTTACTACTAATCTTAAGGTCCCAATTGCATTGGCAAGGTGTCCCAAAACCTAACGTACTAGCGTCAGTTCTAGTGAACGCAATGTTTGTTAGAATACGCTCGTGGTCAACTTTTTTTATCCGTATTTTCAGATTTTCTTTTATTTCGATGTTTGAATCTCCATGATTCGAAAAAAATCGACCAGCAATTCCAAGAATAAAAGCTGGACTACGGTCAACGAGAAGAATCCAATCTCGTGACATAGTGTGATTGAACTTGCAAACGCAATAGCATTCCCTTCTAAAAAAACCTTGCTGGGCATTTTCTCCACTAATTAACAGTAGGGGCACTTGCAGTTTCCTACACTATGTGTAAAGTAGTGACGTTAAGTATAATGAGGTATAATGTAGGCCATCACAATATATGATACATTATTACGATACTGAACTATGTAATTATCCGTCTTTCAATAATATTGTTTTTTAAATGGCGTAGCGCGGTCCGGCGTCTTTTAGCAACAGCTGCGGTGACAGAGCTTGGAAGAGCGCAGCGCGCGTCGTGTTGAAAGGTGAGCTGGTGGAGAGCAAGTGGAGGAGAGCAAGTGCGGCGGCGGCTGCTCCGCTGCCCCGCAGCCCCAGAGCGCGCGGCCGCGCCGGTCCGACCGGCACGCCTGGTCCAGCGCCGAATTGGGCCAGGGCGCGGGGCAGAGGCCGGAGAGCGCGCCCTTCTCTCGCGCGCAGGTTATTCCGGCCAGAGAAGCTTTCGGGGGAGAGATGTCGCTCTCACCGCGCCGCTGCACCGGCTCGCTCCCGGTCCCGGTCCCGCTCCCGGTCCCACGGCGAGGCCAGGCGCAGATAACGCCCGGCGCTGCCTTCTCACGGACGCTCCTCGCGCCGCACCGCTCCGGCGGAGACGGGGACGTGCCCCCTCCCCCAGTTCTCCCGAGCGTAATTGCAGCTGTTTATTCCGCCGCTCGTTGCAGCCTCGCGCACGGCGGTGCGGCCCAAGGGCAGAGGATGTGGCTCGAGCGAAGATGCCTCTACGACTTACCCGGACCCTAAGACGGACTCCGCAAATTGCAAACGGAATGGTGAACAAAGAGAGGATCTTTTACTAGGCTGTCCGGGTGACGCCGCGTCCATGGCGAAGTTGCCTTCTGTGGGCAACTTTGCCATGGACGCGGCGTCACCCGGACAGCCCAGTAAATACTGACTCCGGCCGTGGAAGCCCACGCTCTCAAAGAGAGGATCGTTTCAATCAGTCACTACATTTCGAGCTGTAATGGCGCGTTTCTTTCACCCTTGGAGGGGTCAGCGCAATACTGGCCAAAGCCACGTTTTAAGAAAACGGAGAAAAGTCACGTTTAAGTTACATACTAGTTGTGATAGGCAGAGTTGTAAAGAGAAAAAATAGTGATTTCATTTTTAACTTTACAGACGAAAACTTGTCAAACCCACACAGTACAAAGATTGTTCATCTCCTTAGTTAACAAATTCTACATCATTTTTCATTTTTGGGGGTTAGTGCGCTCAACTTTAATGCGCTCAACATTTCAATTTCTCATTCAGATCGGTCAGAGAAGATTCCACCCAGCATTTATGGGTATATTCAGAATCCCCGTCTCTCACCCAAACGCGGCGATAGCTTCGAGTAACCCGTAAGTCTCCACGCCGGTGCCGCTCGCTCCCCCTTCCCCCTCCCTTCGAAGCGCCCCGCCGCGCCGCGCCGCGCCTCGGGGTGAGAGGTCGCGAGGGGCGGCCGGCGACGAGACGAGACGCGACGCGAAGCCAAGCCCAGCGACGCGACGCGCTGGTTTTCTCCAAGAAACGGAAAGCGCCCCCAGCTGCCGCGCCCCGTCCCACGGCTACCCCGCGCCCCGCGTCCCAAGACCGACCAGACTTTCCGGAAAACCGGAGCGTCTTTGAGGGAAAGAATCAAAACACGCGTCTGGGTGCCTTTGGTTTACAATCATTCCAGGATAAGAGAAGACACCATAGCAACTCGGTTCCCCACTGATAAATTCTCGGAAATGATATGGCGTTCGTTTCTAACAGACCCCGGGAGAGGTGACTCAGGGCATCAACTGATGCCACTGCAGTGCCTCTGACCAAGGAGGTCCGACGGTGGCAGAATTTTCGACTCTAGCTTGTTAGCTAAGTCGAATTCAGTCGCCACATGAACGATAATTCTAGCGACCGGCTGCTCTGATCGGTAGTTTTCCGTATTTTTTCCGACCAACACCCGGCGAATGCCGGAGCAGTACCCTAACAAATAATCCACGAACCACATCTTTCCTTCCCATTCCTAGTCTTCGTATCCTATCCCTTACACACAGTTACATTTAAATGCACTGCAGTACCGCGCATGCCGGGAGCCCGGTCGGGAACTGGGAGCTTGCCCCGGCTGGGGTGGTGAGAAATATCAGGTGGGGGTGGGGGTGAAACTCCGCTAGCTGACGGTAGGTCGGCGCCGAATCTCGGCATCCAGCGGGGCAAGATCACCGGTCACCTCCCGCGATAAAAAAAAATGTACTACACTTACGAGACTAAGGCCCTTAGCAGTTGACGCGCCCGGAATCACTAGTAATTAATCAGTCAAACAATCCAACAGAGATGGAAATTTTACTTGAAACCCACTTCAAATGTGTAATACCGAGTTCCCACCTCGTGCACACTGTCCTGCTGGGAGAGGTCGGAGGAGCGCGCAGAGGAGCAACGCGCCGAGCGCCGCCGCCTCCCACGATTGTTCCCCGCGCGGCGACGTGAGAACGCCGGCTTCTCGGCGCTCCGCGGCGCGCCGCAAAACGTGCCTCGTTACCTTGTGAGTTGGGTCTCCGCTGGAGGGAGGGGTTTTTCAAACGTCCCTCGCGTCTTCGCAGATCTCGGGACGGTCGCTTCCTACCTCCTCACTGAATGATAAGGGTACAGATTAGATTATCAGAGGTAATCGCCTTCGGTGCTCATCATGGCTCGTGAATTTTGATTCGTAATTTATTTTTAAAATTCACCGGTGTAATAAATTGCCCATGCCGGAGGTAAACGTCACTATGCCTTTTTTTTTTTTTTGCTGAAGTTGGATATTTCAACATATTTCTCCCAATTCCATTGCTCTTCCAGGAGCTCTGCGAAAAATGTCCAAGAAACACTAATAAATAATAACGAAGTTAGAAGCAGTCAGTGCAGAGGTATATTCACTTTCATTCAGAGGACAAAAGCCATTTTTAATGCTCTCCTGTAAAATTAGGTAAATGTGACATTTGCATTTACCTCTGAAGTGCAGAAAAGTAAAGTTCATTTGAAAAACCTATTAATACAGGTTTTTATTCGCGCGCAAAAGAATTGAGATGAGTGGGAGGAGTCATTATTCCGCGAGTGACAGGCCAGGAATTATCTCCCGTACGCCAAGGCCGAAGCAAATAGCACGGCGGGAAAGCGGCGGTAGGGCGGTGACACGGCGGCAACAGGGCTCACAGCGTCAGTCAGAAGAAATATAAACGTTCACTATTAATCAGTATAGACGTACAACCCTCTTCTAATTTGTAATTAATATTTATATATTTTCTTTGGGGTTTATATTTCTATATACATAATTTATACGAATATTTAGAGGGTATTGAAAAGTGTTATTGCCATATATTAGATATTCTAATAACATAAAAAGACATCCCTTCCAAACATTATGTCAGAACTGCTAACTATTGAATTTGCGAAGCAACACCTTCGATAATCCGTAAAGATAGTACATATTTTCTCCTATTGTCCGTACACCACTTTAAATTAAATCCTTATATGAGCAGTATGAGCAAATAACGAAAAATAGGTACACTTACTAACCAGTGCTCAAAATTGTAACGAACCAAACGTGATACGGTTAAAAAATTAAATTCTACGGATACATAATATTGGAAAGGGACACAAAAGGGGTCCGAGTGACAAGAAGAGAAGAATGTAAAGACAGAACGAACTAAAGGAAACATAGGACAACGCAGTAAAGAAAACACAGCCAAACTGCATTTGATTAAACTAATAATAATAATAATAATAATAATAATAATAATAATAATAATAATAATGCAATATATTGGCTTAATTCTGTTGAAATTACAATATTTGTTATTACAGTAACCTGTCTGGCTAATAAAAATTTGAAAAAGTGAATACAAAAATTACAATTAAATCTAAATATAATAATCCTTAAAACTCAGTAATCTGTCATCTTGGAAACATGTCGAATAGTCCGCGCTGTGCTAAATTCATCTTCAGCTGCAATGTGGTATGTGGTCTGTCAATGTTGGCCCCACTTACCTAATAAAATCGGATGTTGAATCTTCCAGACTTAAGCAAATAATAATATTAACGATACTCGTAATGCTTTATACGGCATGCATTCCTTTCTTCCCAATACACCCGCCTCCTTGCATGCTGCTCGATCTCAGCACGCACGGTGTGCGCCTGGGGGGTCTAACGCAGAAGAGACTTCATAAAGAGGACCGAAGACGAGGGGAAAAGCCCGGCGGGAGCTCGCAGCCTGCAATTTGCTCCCGATGCAGCGCCGCGATACTGCTACATCGCCACTAGCCAGCGCGTGCAAAGTGGACGAAAACAAACATCGCCGCGATAATATCACACGGCGAGAAGCGATATGAATTACCAATTTCCCCCAATTGAATCATTTGCTCGGCACACTCAATTCCACAAATTCAAAGCTCCTTCGATTACGAATTTTCGATAAGAAAAACACACCTCCATTACTCTATTGCTATGTTATCCCTCAACACAAGCTTTCTTTCAGAACATTGCGGAGAACTAAAATGCATAGATTCTTTTAATCATTTATTTCTTAAATTCTTCAGGTGCAGACTACGTACAGCTTGTAGCATAGGAAGTGACTTTTTTTCTGGAAGTTAGAAAGCAAACAAGAGGCAGATTTCTTTAGGCGCCCCCTCAGGTATTCATAAAAGGGCGAATCATTTCAGGTGAAAACAACAGCAGCGTGTTTCTCATAATTTTAGTTACGAATAATTGCTTTTTTTCTTTTCGCCATCAGAAGCACAGATTCCATAGAAAATATATTTTGTAAGTGCATTTGTAGTTGTACAGCCGCGTCTTATACGAAATTTTTGCATGTTTTCAAAACTCGGAAGTGGTGTTAGCGGTGTCGCGTCATTACCAAACAGCGAATGCGTAGCAATTCTGACCCCCGGCTGGCGGCTCCGGTTCTGATGGCCTTCGGTCGGTAGAGATAGCCGCGCACAATACAAGGCTACAGCAATGTTCCCAAATTCCGTCAATTCACACGTATGTTTTTTTCGTCTTTTATGTACGGAATAGGTACATTTTGTCTTAAGCAATACAGAGAAATTTTCTCAGCGCTTCGACTCACTTTAAGCGCAAATTTCTGGACGTTATAGAAAATAAACCTTGGGCACTTTCGAAGGGTGTTTCGACTTAATGACATAAATATTTGTTTATCTACTTAAGAAATATACGAATGTGTGCTTTTTACGCATAAAATGATGCAATCTGTAGATGCAACCTTATGACAACCTTATTTCCAACCTTAAGACATTCTGGTAATAACATTTTGTTGGCATGAAGTCAAGACACAAGATACATATCAACGATAACGAAGTATTTTTTCCTCTAAGGTAATTAATTCAAATTATTATCGTTTCCGTAGACTATTCATTATCAAAGTTTCGGTAATAGGTCTATAAAATAAGAAAATAAAATTTGACGAATGAGAGGACCTATGTGATAAAGGATTGATTGAAAGGACTGATATAGGGCGCTATCGCCAAGTGTCACTGAAGTGTTGAAAAAACGATATGTCCACGTAAAGGGAAGTAAAAATCAAGCTCTACGCCCGGTCGTTGGGAAGTGTGAGGGTGAAGTGCAATGAGTCGCCGAGCGACGCCCGCCGGCGGCACGTGGTCCTGTTGCCGTGCGGAGCGGCGCGGCGGGCGACGCGGCGAGGAGGCGCTCTAATTGGCCGGCGCTAATTACGCGGCGCGAGAGGCGGAGGGTGCGTGGGCGCCGTGGCGCATGTCGAGTGGGACTGGGTGCAGGCGGGGCAGGGCGAACAGGGGTTGTGAGGGGAGGGGCGGGACGGGGCGCGGTGGTGGTGCGTGAGGCGTAGCGACGTGGGGTATGGAAGAGTTGGGTGGGGCGGGGCGCGACGTGGCATGGCATGGCATGGTATGGCATGGCGGCGATGGTTGGGGCGGGGAGGGGCGGGGCAGGGAGGAGGAGGGAGTGCCAGAGCGAGGGGGAGGAGGAAGGCCAATTCCGTGGTCGGAGGTCGAAAGTCGCGTCTTGCGCGCGCGAGAACGCGAAGGCCGAATCTATGGAGTGCGGCCTCCTCCCCACGCCTCGTTCCGTCACCGCTTCCACAGCCTCACCATTTTGTTGCGTTTGGCATCGCAGATTCCTTCAGAATGATTCATTCAAGATTGATTAAAATAACCGGAATAATTTTTACATCATTTGATACTAGCTCTGAAAACTTGATGTTGAATCGGGGCATTACATCCCAGGTGACTGATTCTATTACCTTTTTCCAATGGAAGAAAGTAATTAAATAAACAGGATGCAAATAAATATATCATTCGAAAATTATTTGTAACGTCCACAAGTCATATTTATCTTAAGAGCAACACACATACACTTATAGCAAATATAATGCTGAAAAAGTATCTTATTCGATCGTATCTGTCAAATTTCTACATTGAAGTTAGGCACATTTTTGTATGAATATGATTTGTCACTTTGCGCGCACACACACATATGTATGTGTTAGTTTTCCATTAATCTTCATATGAGTGGGCGAGTTTGGGAACAGATGCATCATCCAAAAGTGGTTCGCTATCATGGGTTGGAATCCACAACAAGAGATCTAAGCAAAGCAAGTAGAGTGATGGTAAGCTTAATTAAATGAACGCTCGTGACGCCGATGGTGCAATGAGAGATGGGGCGGGAGACGACGAATTCATTACAAACAAACTACGTGCGCTCACTTCATATTTGTACTCTGGGCTGTCCAAGTATAAAAACTACAGGGTCCTAACATTTTATGTGCACAGTACCTAATGTTGACGGGTGTTCATTCGTTTTTATAGAAAAAAGTAAGGACATCCGTTTTCAAAATTCGGAAGAATTTTCCACGGAGTCAGATTGCCTGAACCTCAATATTTAAAATTCGTTGGAAACATATCAATTAATAAAAATTCAATTGATACACTCATTTCTTAATAAAAAAGCAATTTTATAATGACGCAAATATGAACGTACAACATAAAAATATTATCCGCACAATTCAATTATTAAAAAATTGTAAATACTAGGAAACAAACTGCTTACTGAAAAAATATAAAAAAATGAAAATGCATACTACAATACCTACTGTTTACGATGACGTGTTTGAAAACACGGAATAATATACCCAGAACATTGAGCGCCCGCATATATACCAACCTCTATTTTTAATTCATTCTTTCTTAAGTTTTCTAAGTGGGTTTCATTATATTATCATTGTGCTTGAAATAATAATATAACTCATTTCCACAAAGTATTCCTCTGTAACCTTAAAAAATGAAATTGCTAATATATTGTCGAATCACTCAGTTTTTTAGCTTTTAGAATTACGACAATTTGAACAGATTTTTGACTAAAAGTAATTAATAAATCAATCAAATCAATTAATAACATATCTCAAATTTCTTTCTCATGTTTATTAGAAACTTTTTTATTATTGTTTAAATTACGTAGAAAACTTTCATTATTTAAAAGAATACTTACAGCATATTTACACTCTCCTCCGAAGGTATAGTTCATTTTTACGAGAGGTCGTGGTCTTCGCGTTTATTCAAGTAGGAAATAGATTTTTTTTAAATATATTTATACGACTATGACGTAATTAAATGATCTTGGAAAAGAAAGAAAACATTGCAAAATGAATTACGAACGTGAGAAAAAAATACAAAATTCTTGTATGGAATATCATAAGCGAAATGGTTCCATTACAATCTATTACTGAAAGTGCTAGATATATTTCGTTCGAAGAGCTGTATAGTTAAGGATTATTTATGTAATATGTTCAACTCGAATTTCAAATGAGAAGTCAAAAGAAGCTCCAATACTCAGCTAACCTTGCGATAAATTTATACCTTGCAATAAATACTACAATGCATTTAACGGTGTCCTAATGACTGTAAAACAAACTACAAGATATGTACTCATATTAGCAGAGTTTTCGGTAACTTTCTATATCTACGTAATAATAACTGTATAATACCGGAATGTGCAGCGGTTTCGGGTTCCTTCCTTTTTCTTGTATAGAGAACCCCATAATGCCACTTCAACAGAAAAAGTTAAAATATATTTTTGGCAAACAAAATAAGAAATACTGAAGTTGTTTAAAGAAATTGATAGAATTTTTAAAGAGAGCGTATACAAGCTCTTTTGACCGCGCGCGGGCAGTGCCAGTGTGGCTAGCGCAGCTGCCAGCGGTAGCAGCCAGCGCGACCCCCGCGCAGCCAAACCTGACAGCCGAATTCCGGTAAAAGGGGGCGGGGGCCCAAAAGACAGCTCAAGGAGAGGGGAGAGTTCAGTGGGGCGAGCAGAGAGAGGGGGCGAGAATTGAAATGGGGAGAACGTAGAGCTCCCTGTCTTTCTCTGTGCTGGAGGCGGATGGCGGCGGCGGCGGCGGCGGCGGCGGCGGCGGCGGCGGCGGCGGCGGCGGCGGCGGCGGCGACGGCAGCGGCGGCGGCGGAGGCGGCGGCGGTGGCGGCGGCGGCGGTGGCGGCGGCTGTGACGTTGGCGTACCGGCCATCGCGCCGCCACGTCCACGCCGACCGTTCTCACACGCATCGTCAGCGGCGGGCGAAGGGGCGGGGCGGGACGGGGCGGAGCGACAAACCAACGCACGCTCGGGAAGTGCGTTAAAGTAGCGCCCAACGCAGCTAAGAACATGTTTTGGCCGGTACGCCGCCTCACACCTCTTATCAATAATGTTTCTGTCAAGGGCTCCCTTCTAATAGTACTTACAGGCCTAACGTCCACCGCTTTGTCGGTTTGATTCTCCAGCAACGGTATTATATTTCTATGTTTCTCAGATCTCATTTATGCGGTCGACGAATATTTCTCCTAAAACTCAATGAGGATAAGTATCCACGCCGTTTATTTCATTATGATTGTTATTCGCTCTCTTGCAACGTTCGCGGTCGTTTAGGTAATAAGTGGGCTCCCCGCTCCCTATTAATTAACGTTCGAGAATTTTGAAATCCTTCGCAACTCGCGAACGGAGTGGTCAAGTCACTGCTTAATTGCAAGAGCGGGATTGAGCGGGTCAAAAAGTTTGACACCGCTCCGAAAGACCGACAGGTACAAACAATTAAGAGACGTAGGAGCTTCCTGAAGGCGGACGGTTGAGAGTGCGTGTTCGAACCCCGGGGTGCTCTTCGCCGGTTCCTCCCTTGCTCCCCCTACGGCACGGGCGAGCGGCCAGCGGAGCGTTGCTGTGTTAACAGCAATTACCAGGCAGTTAATGCGCTCCTCTCGGGGCCAATTATCGGCGATCGGGATGGGGAAGGGAAAGGGGAAACGGGCGCGGCGCCGCCATTATCGCGCGTACGTACACATGTAGCCCCGTGCGGTGTATCTCCCAAGGACAAACCACGCCTGTAATACGCGACCTTCCTTTCGAAACTCGGAGTGAGATACGACACTCTCGAACACACACGCACATATACACAGCCGTCTCGCAATGGCTATTTAGGGCAGGCAGGCACCGACATGTCCCACTCATCATCGATAACCCGTTAATGCATTTCTGTAATTTAATATGTAAAGGTTTCCTGTAAATTATCATATATTTTAAATCAATACACATGATATAACACATGTATCATCGTTTTAATTTTCATACGTTTTGCGAGATAAAATAGTTGGTTCAGAGCTGTTATCTCTATGGTTTGGTGGCCACAGTAGGTGCCGATGGCTTTGAAGACCAACGAGCTAGTGCGTGAATCCAGCTTCGGCGAGAGGCACAGCGGCTGGGATTCGGGCAGTGGTCCTGAGGGCGCGGCGCGGAGTGGCTGACCCGCTTTTTCTGGGACTCTCCCGCCGGCCGCTGCCGCCTCCGGCTCTCGCCCCATTCACCGAGTGACCCTCGCCCGCGGATGCTGCATCCGCCGCCTCCGCCGCCGACCGGTCCAGCGGCCAAAGGGCGAGAAAGGGCACAGGGCCAGGAGGTCCACCCTTCACCCGGTCGCCCGGGGCGCGATGGTGTTTGGGCGCCGTGCGTCCCCGACTTTCCCCGCCGCGCGTCCCCGCGTATCCCCGCGCCGCAGCCTCTCCCCGCCCAGCGCCCAGCGTCTCCCAGCGCCCAGCATCGCCCAGCGCCGCGCCGCCGGCCGGCCAACGTACGTGCGCCGCAACCGTCGCTTGCCCGCCGTTCGCCTCGCCCCCCTCCCCCCGCCCTCCCGGCCCCACCCCCTTTCATCGGCGTGCGCAGTGGAGCGTTGAGCCCGAAGCGATTAAACGGGCGCGTTGCGGCTAATTGAGCCGTCGACGCTCCATCGGTTTCTCCTCGTGTATCGGAGACTGTTTCGCGTGTACGCTTTTTTGCGCGCGCCCGCTGACAACCGTTGTCTTGCGAGATTGGATGGCCTTGTAATTCAGTGTCCTCGTATCCACGCGGGCGCGAGCGGTCCATGCAACCCTATTGCCATTTCTGCCTTCCCCCCCTCCCAACCTTTCCAACAATTCTGCCACGCACGCTCAGCCCTCCCTAATATCGCGGTGTTTAAATGACCCTTCGTACGATCCAACTCGTTTTGGCCGTTGGCGAAATTCGTAAATGGCAAAATGCTCTTTCACATCTCCAAATCTATTCAGTCTCTATTCCGGTTCTGATCCGCCTGGTCCTTTTACAGCGGGTGAGATGAAGTAGCAATTTATTTTCTCTTACTCGTGTGCATTTTCACACTATGTTCCCTTCTCTAGACTCGCTTGATATACCTACGTGTTAAAACGAAGGGGGTGTGCAGTGTCCGAAACGCACCTCAAAAGAAGCTTTCTGGCGACGGGTTTGAAATACGAGAGTGGAGTTTTTGAGAATGGCACCTCTCGCTAAATTCAATGGACTGCCGCCTCGCCACCTCCCACATCGCGCGGACTGTTTCACCGGCTCCGCGGGCACCAACGAACGCCGAAGATTTATGTATGCGGCTATTTACTTCAACACCTCGCCCTGACAAAACCCAGCTGAAGCACCGTCGTCCTCTTCTTCCCACGCAAGAAAAAACAAACGTGCTCGAGTCTCTAGAAAGACAGACGCAAGTGAGAAACGAGAGAGCATCCCCTGTGGCAAGCATCGTACTAATTTCGGTTGGTTTTCATAAAAAAAAAAGTAAGTGCGAATTCTGCCCAGGCCCGCCCTGCCGCCCCAGGGAGGCGTCTCGAGCTCAAGACGGCGCTCGCAAGGGGCGTGGGCGTGGGGCGTGTGGCGTAGGGCGTGCGTGAGGAAAGGGGCACGGACTACCGAGTGATCCGGGGCGGGGGAGGGGGGCGCTGGGGGTGTCGTGGTAATTGGACGGTGGCAGATGGCGCAGCGTCTTTGTCTCATGTCCAATTAGTCTTGCGCTCGCGGATCGCCGCTGAGGCTCGTTAGGCCGGCGCAGGCCCGCCAGAATCGTGAGCGCGCCTCTCGCTAATGAGAGCGGAGGAGTGGGATTGAAGGAGCTCGCCGGGTGGTGCGTCGCCCCCCCCCCCTCACCACCCCCCGGGTTGCGTTGTATGGTGGCAAGGCGGACGGACGCTGGTCGGCGCGATAATCGACACCCCTGCGGCCTCCCCGTTATCAGCGAACACTCCTGTCTTCGTACCATTTTTTAAAAATAAAATAAAAAAGGTGTATTTGTTATCTGAATTAATTTTACTCTTATGACAAGTGTCTTTCCTGCTACCAAACGCAGAGCAACTATTTTACGTCTTCACAATTCTAAAAGATTACCAAGTGATTTTGGTTTACTTTCTCGTATACGTATACGCAAACGAAGTAATATACGTAGATCAGAAAAAAGTTACGCAATACCATGGATTTTTTTTTTTTTTTTTTTTTTTTTTTTTTTTTTTTTTGAAATTTCAACGGAAATACTCGTTTTGGCGTCCCTTAACACCGAAGAAATGATTGAGCTGGCCCGACTAGAGTTCTGAGATTTTTATATTTTTTCTTTGAATTTTGAGAGTACTTTACATAAAACCCTTGGTATATTTTCACACTATTCTCAAAAATTGCTTCATTTTTTTCTTTACACTTCTTATAGAAATAGAGTAAAATACATTTATAAACATGCCATACATCGGATTTTAACTATTTCAAAATTCGAATTTTCGAAAATTATAAAACATTGAAATTTCTTAGACGACTTCCTAATACTACATTACTGAAGTTAGAAATTTTTTTCTAATAAAATATGTTTCCCGCAATTAGGTTTTTAATTGATGCCATGTCTATTTTTAAAAATATTAGTACTTTTAGAGCAATTGTGAGTGAAATAGGTAATTTTTAAACATAAAAAACAAGATTTTCTTAAAAACTGCCAACTATTTTTGATATTTACAGTATGGATAGTGTTAAATATATTGAATAGCATGACATGAACTTTATTTTGATGTTCTCTTTTGATTTTTCACGAATGTAATTTTTTTTCTATATATCTGCCACTTCGTTAATATTTACTTTAAGGTTTTTTTTATTCATTATTGCATTTGCAAGAACAAGTGCTTCAAATGTGGTCTTTGTGAATTTTTTCGAAAACTCAAAATGTTTTAAAACGATAATTTCTCAGAAAGGATTTTCATTTTTCAATGAAAATTTGTATAAAAACTATTTTATTCTTATATAACACCCTTGAAGTCGATTTTCCATAATACTATTAGAGGGCCGAAAATGACGAAAATGTGAAAAAAGTTATGCATTTTTTGATAAAACACAATTTCCTCAATATAAATATGAAAGAAAGTGAACTAACCCGTGCGTTAACTGATACGTGCTAGAAATAAATATATTATATTATATTCTACAACTTTATAAATATTATATTCTACAACTTTTTTTGCAGAGTTAGCGTAGTTTGAGAAAATTGTTTAGTATTGAACGCGTTGTTGTAAGATTTTAATGCTAAAATAACACCGTAGCACATTTAAGGCGGCGTGTGCGTACAAAGATCAGTTTTAGTGGTATTATTCGTTTTACCAAATTATTATATATAAAACCATAAAACGTATACAATTAGCAAGGGCGAGTGATTGGCCCTCTGAGACAGGGTTTCGGGGCAGCTGAGGCAAAGTTCATGGATACTAAGATTATGGGTGTGACACCCATATGAGACCAATGTTTCCAGTTTTAATTAAGAGGGGGAGGGCGTCCAAACGTTGTACCAGAACAATGATATTAACAGAGAAATAAAGCCAAGGAATAGCATGGGCAAATATGTAAAGGACGATGATAGATCTTTAAGTTATTCAGGGTGTCAGAAGTTGCTCTTCGTTTCCTCCAAAAGGAGCGGGGTTTCCTCGAGAAGCCCTGGTAGTCTTTTAGACGTCGATGAGAATAGTAAACTAACCGCTATGAAAAAGTCTGTGCCATTCTGTATCACTAGTTTATTATAAGAATGAATATAAGACGAGCAAAGTTTTGGGGGTTTCAAACTGAAAGACACCTTTCAATTGGAAAAAGAGATTTGACAATAAGAGTCACCAAATTTTGGTGAATTAAAGCGATTCGCTGAATTTTCCTAATAGGAACTTTCCCTCATACGAATCAGTAAGACCTAAACCATGAAACTATAGAACGAAATACTTTATACTGTATATCTTATACAGTTCGTTCCGGCTTATAATGTTCTTGATTAACTTAAGAGGTTTTAAGATGTAATTCTTCTGCCATTCCAATTTGACACATTTATTTTTCAACCTCCAGTAAACAGAATATTCGCGATTAATCTTTCTCTGAAATTAGTCCTTATAAGTTATGATTGAATTTGAACAAAAAATCTGTTAACAAAAATAATGGCTATTGAATTCACGTCCCTCTGCAATAAGCCATGGTTGAGCACCTCTAACTTTCTCAAAGAACAGGGTTCGGTACCTAATATTAAGGATTAAAAATTCGATCTTTTCTTACGCAAGAAACTCGAGCTACTCCAATTTGTCGACTTTTCATAATAACAAAAACTTGGAACGTAGTTGGCAGTTGAAGCAGCTTTGGTTGTGTCAAATGTCTCTATTCGAAATAATGTTATGTGTGAAATGTGTCATGTGAGACCTTGACTACTTCGGCCAAAATTTCACGGAAACGAAAATAAAAGCAGTCACGTTTGTCTTTCGGATAAAGTTCATCCCGGAGAGCATCCCCGACTAAGGCGACGACAGTTGGCGTGTCGATGAGACAATGCCCGGGCGAAATCGGGCTGAGAGCGAGGGTGGATGGCGGAGGCCGGGGCGCCACGTGTCGCGAGCGGTGCCACTTCGCAGACGAGACGGCAGCTGTCGCGCGGGGGAGAGGCGTGGAGTGGTGTGGAGGAGGGTGGAGTGGAGTGGAGTGGAGGGGAGCCGGAAGCGCTTCCGCCGCGCGGGGGCGGCCGCGAGCGCACTTCTTCCGCGGCGCGGGGCGGGGCGGCGCGGCGCCGCTGACGTGGTCTCTCGTACTTGCTCTCGCTCTCGCGCGGCGGAGCTCCTCACGGAGGAGAGCAGCTCTCCGGGCGGCAGGCGACGCGCTTTCCGGCCTACCGCCCCGCGCCGGCCCTCGTCCGCCCTCATTACTTTCATCCCGCCCCACCCTCCCCCTCCGCCGCTCGAGAATCCTTTTTCTCCCTTTCAGCTCCCCCTCGCGCTCGCGCTCCACCCCCTGCCCTCAGCTGACGGCGGCGGAGGAGAGGAGGAGGCGGAGGAGGAGGAGAGGTTTTGTGCGCCCGCGCCCGCGCCGCCCCCTTGAGGCGATTGAGGATCGCCCGCCGCGACGCGAACGCGCTTTGTCCGGCGTCCGGCGCCGCCCCCGCGTCCACTCCGCCGCAGACGCCTTCCGGCCGGCCGCCCGGCGCAACGGCCAGCGCCACGCCCCCACGCCCGCTCGCAACGGCTCTGCAGCCAGGGGGGGGGGGCGCGAGAAACTACCAATCAACCGAGTGGCGACGCAATGAAGACGTAATTGCTCGCTCTTATCACGTGAGAATGTCTCAGTTCCTGTTAATGGTTGTGATATTTGTACTGGATACAGTGGGGCACGATAATTTTCCATCGGGAGCTCCGGTTTTTCAACTGCAACGTATCGCCATTCTTCCACTGCCATTCACTGATTATTTTCTGTGCGTGCATGTGACAGATCAAAGCTCCTGGTACTGCAAAACAGGCTGTGCAAGTGACATATGCTCAATGGATATCAAATCACATCAATTAGACTAACGTATGAGCAAATACAAATAGCGATCATGTGTGGGTATGTAAAACTGTTAGTAGGTGAAGAAAAATCAAATTTTGATAAGAAACACATTATAATCCAATCCAATCCAATTCCATTTTATATTAAGACTAATTGCTAAATAGGTTTAAAACTATAATCAATCATTTTGTTGAGGAGTTGTCGTTTTGATTCACTACCACATGATGCTACTTGTGTATTTTTTACTTGAAACGACATAGGCTCCCTGAGAAACCCGAAACTTTTCATGAATTTTGTTAGCCGTTCCGTTTTTTAACGAAAGGCGTCAAACGGAGTGAAGGCGTCGGCCCAAGGGCCCCTCAACCGAAATTCAGTTGCCGTGAGGGGCGAGCCGATAGGTGACCAGGCGGTGACCTTGGGGTCGCTGCGAGCGCCTCGTGCGCCCGTTGTTGCGGAGGCGAGGGCGCCGCCGGCCGCAATTGTGCCAACAGGCGAAGGGGGCGGCGCGTGCCCCGACGCGGCGCCCCTCGCCCGCGAAAAAAAAAAGTGCCCGAAAAGAGGCCCTCCCGGCCCCTGTCTGCGTGTTTACCTCAGTTGCAGGTGCCGCCCCGGCCCTCCCCCTCGGCCTCGCCTCGCCTCGCCTCGCCTCGCCTCGCTTCGCTTCGCTTCCCTTTCGCGCGCCTGCGAATTCGGGGTGGTTCGGGAGGACCTGTCGCGAAGGGCGGGCGCACCCTTCCGGGCCAGGCCCGGCCGCCCGCGCGGGGCCGGCTCGCGCGCTTTGTCTCCGCGGAGCGCGGGCGGCGCGGGGCGCGGCGCGAGGCCTACCTGGGCGCGGGTGAAAAAACTCCGGTTGCCGGTCGCGATCGCTCTGGTTCCGCGACTTGTAAATCACGTGCCATTGTGCGTTGTTTGGCCCGGGCCGGGCGGGGCCTGGACGGGCCGTTCCGCGCCCGCCCCGCCCGCCCGCCCGCACCCAGTCGTCGCAAGGCACTTGGCGAGCGTCGGCCCAGAGTGCGGCGAGGAGAGAGCGTGCGAGCAGAGAGCGATGGCGCCGGTGGTGCGACCCGCGGAGGAGATGCGGTGCCGCTGGAACACGCGGGGTGGGTAGACTGGCAGCCCCGCTTCCGGGCACAGCCTTTGCCGATTTATTCATTTCGCATTTAAACACTTTACACGAACGGAATGGTGTTTTCTTAAACAATGATTCAGTGAATTCTGTCACTGACATTGAACGTGTGCTCAACGACTCCACAGAACTAATTGGCGGATAAGACATAGTAAATAACTTAATTTACGACGCTACAAAAAAAGAAGAATTTCAATTTTGAGTCTGTTGATGGGTTTGTTGCATATACCATATCACTTGATTTACTGGATGTGAGTGCAGAGCCTATTTTACAATAACGCAACATCGATTAGTGCCGGGAACAATGCAAATTGCAGTTATGTTTTAGATATACTTTAAAACGAACTTGAATCATATATATTTACGTGCAGCCTTTTCACCTCAGTAAATGTTTCGAGAATGCGACATTGTACAAAAGTGATTTTTTTTCTACGAACGTGCTAGTGAGAGAAGATTAATGTGAGAATTACGTACAACAAAGATTGCAATGAAGTGGGGGTTGCGACCACCTGTGCCTAATTGGTATGCAGGCATTACTCCCTAAATAGTTTATCATGTCGTGCGAATTAATAATGAAATTAATGTCCAATTTGTAATATTCAACGACCTTTCTCATTTTTTTTGTTTTTGTATTGTATTTTGTTCGTGTGTGTGTGTGTGTGTGTGAAAGACCTGTACTTAACGAAGCCAATAAATGCTTACAAATGTGTCAGAGCGTGGTTTCATACGAAGTTATTAGGATGGTAAGCCAATACATCTATCATAATTATATTACAATCTTCTGCTGCCAGTTCGTTACCATGCCGAGCGTTAAGAACAGTAATGAGTGGAGGTTGGGACAAAAGAACTGTAATATCTATTAATGAGCTGCCGTAAAAATACGAACAGGTACAAACATCTCTTACCTCGCATCAGTCCGGGCTTAGTCCCATGTCGACGAAGTATCCGGACATCTTCACACCTAGGTGGCGTCGTGGCGCGCTTCTGGGTAACAAGCGCGTGTGAACTACCTTCTGCAATCAATAACAGTTTAATTAGATGAGAAATGTATTTCGTAAACTTAATTATCTCAGAACTTTCAATTCAGGCTACAATGACTGCTCTTCCGCCTGACCACACAAATATTTTACTTTAATGAATCTACTAAGAATAAGAGAAACAAAATTTAAAATACGTTCACTGATTTAGGGAAAATGCAGCACTAGATAAAACTAATTATAAAATGACTACAAAGAAATTGTATTTTGTTTTGCACACGCTTATCTCCTTAGCGTCCCCAAAATAGAGCATCATTAAACTAATTTCTGTAAATTCAGTTGGGCCAAAGTCCTACAATGTTTCAACTAAAAATTCACTGCTTCAGAACAAGATAAAATAGTTCAGTACACAAATGTTTACGAGTAAATATACTTTCTTAATCATTTGTGGAGTTGCGAATTATAGCAAATCGCAAGAAAAATACGAATTTTGAAAAACAATTTATGAATTTGTAGGAGTGATGATTATATCAAGAAAAATATTTTGTTGGACAGGCGGAAAATAACTTTTGGAGCAGCTCTCACTTACCATCTCTAATTATTAACTAATTTGTCTCAAAGATATGCTTTGTACGTCGACGACTGACTTCCGAAATGTGAGTTCCCAGTAAAATCTCGATATGTGTTTTCCGCCTGATGACAATTCTTTACAATGTTTAAGATAGTAGTTAATAACATTTAAGAACCCAAATTACCTATTAATTTTTTTAATTAATTGCTAATGAATAATTTAATTGAAAATGTGAAGACATTGCATATGATTGCAGGCCATGTTCTCCTGTTAAACTGAATTAATACTAGAAAGATAAAGTCTAACCCTTGCACATATTTCCATCCGATTCAGAATGTTTTGAACGAATTTCCACGATTTAGACTGTTAAGAGTTAAGAGTTCTATAGCTGGTACTCGTCGAATCTCATGCTTTTTGGACTTTAGTTTTCTATTTAATGGGAGAGCTTCGAAAATAACTATTAGCAATTGAAGTATTATACTCTTCTTAATGTACTGCCCATTATTGTGTCAATATTTGCTAAAGGCAGAATAAATGTTCATTACGTTCGTTTGATGGATTTCTCTATCTTCTTTCAAATGACCCATCATCATCATCCTGAACTGCGATTTCTTTCGAAAGTTTCCATTGAACATAATTTGTCCACGAAGTGGTGTTTTACACAAGTATTCCCTACTCAAGCTAGTTGGAGTGGATTACCGACGGTGCACACCATACCTTTTTGATAGAAACCTTGTCTATTGTCGTATTTACACAGTTTACGCTAATAATTAAACACATAGCAAATAAGCATTGTAAGCCATAATTGTTTTGACTAAAGTAATGTGTAATTAAATTGTTAAAAATGTTAAAACAATGGTACATATTTTACTTCATTTAACTTATTTAGCGAATTTTCAACAAATTTCTCCTTAATTCCTCAATGTATAGAATTATGTATGACCGATTAACTTTAAAATCACTTCCCATTTTTTGCACAATAATAAAAAATGTTGTTGTTTCCTCGAAATGTCAACAAATTCCAGAGTTTTCGTTTCACAATCAATATTAAACAATTTTGAATGACACTAAGGGGTGCACATCTGAAAATTCGAACTTTTATTGAATACCTCCCTACACACACTAGGCTGACAACAGGACCTTCGTAACGATCTGCGGATCTGAACTTTGGGGAATAGACATTAGAGAATTAACTCCCCACGCAATTACACATGCTATGTTCGAAGTACGCCAATTTCTATACATCTCCTACACAAAGTAGCTTATTAAAACGATACTAGTTTTATTCCATGTTCAACATCAAATATTTACACATTTCACTTCATTTTTCTTGTTTTCATTAACTCAGAGATTCGAAAAAAGTAAAATGTCGATACTTTTATATGATACAAAATATTGTGGTTACTACTCTTCCGATACCATGTAGGTATCGAGAAATATTACTCGTAATTTTAAAAAAATCTTCAATTTTTGAATTTCAAGGTTAAAAAGCACGTGAACATACGGTGATCATATGAGACAAATTTTAGGAACATTTAAGGGAATATTTGGGGGAACAGTTGGGAAAACATGTAAGGAATATTTGAGGGATCATCTGAGAACCTGTAAAGAACATGTGAGGAAACGTATAGGGGATCGCATGGGGAATGTACCCATGTTAATGCGGGGGTGTATACCGAAAACACATGATGAACATGCAAGGAGGCGTGCGGTGAACATGCGAGAAAATATGTTGTAAACATACGAGGAAACGTGATGAAAAAGTTATGAAACAAGTAATAATCGTGCGAGGGGAATATATCGTGGAGCACATGGGGATATATGCGGGGGTTCAGGTGGAGCGAATAACTACGAGATAATTTAGCTCTTCTGGCCACTACTCCTCCGTAACAGTGTGGTCAGAAACGATCAGAAACTAGAAATCGATGTAAAATTAAATTGACGCGTTAATCGGCCTGTCTTGAATCAATGTACAATTCAGATTCCGACCTGAAGTTGTGATCCAGTATGTAGCTAATTTCGTTTTTAAAACAATGTGTTACAAAGTGCGGTATTTTCACATGGGTCCAGCTAATTATTATTATTATTATTATTATTATTATTATTATTATTATTATTATTATTATTAAAATTATTATTATTATTATTAAAATTATTATTATTATTATTATTAAAATTATTATTATTATTATTATTATTATTATTATTATTATTAAAATTATTATTATTATTATTGTTGTGTTGTTGTTGTTGTTGTTGTGTGGGCTGCTTGAGAAAATAAGGAATTTGACCGAGGCTTCCAGTTTTCATAGCTTGTAGTGTTGAAAAAAAAATAGCTTACCGGATCTTGGAAGCACTTTATTATTAGGCGTACAATTTGATTTCCTCAGAAGAAAGGTAGGACTATTTATATGTATCTCTCAGAAAAATTTTGTACGAGTTTGATTTCATTTGCGATCGCTGAATTGTCCACTATTGTAGCTGTTATAAAATAAATTGTTTTTCCATAAGGAAAAAAAGGAGGTCACAGAAAAATGAGATTTCAGGATGGTATGAAATATTTTTCATGGGCCGTTCTTGAAGAATTATCAGTCGCCCTTGCTATCTGCAGCTCTAGTAGCTGTAAAACGAAACGGCCTTCATTATATCAGGACAAAAGATCAAAGTGGAACTATCGAGATTCGTTAAGGTACATTTCCAGAAATTACCGGTTTGTCCTCTGTTCTACGTACGTTCAAAGGATTTCCAAATTTTCCAATACAAATGATCATGTAGAATAACACTCATTTTTCTCGATAAGTACACTTCTTATAAGAACATCTCGCTGGTACGTGTGGTTGCGTTCGAACCCTCTCCTACTAATGTGTGAATGGTATGCGCGCCAGTACAACGGCTTATTATTATACACACAACAAAATGTCCCTAAAGTACGTACGAGTCGCTTTTCGGAATATCAAGATATTCGTTTTCGAAGTTCAAGTTTCGAATCCAAAGTTACAGAAGAATACTGTAAAATTTCCATAAAACTGATGGATTACGGAGAACATATCCTGTCGTATCTAGTGAAAATAAACATTTTACTTTGTTCTTCATTCTAAACAATATGACCGTTTCGTTTCATCACCACAAAAGCTATTGCTAGCAAGGTCGGCTGATAACACGTCAGACACGCCATTAAGATAACTTGTAAAGAACACGATCCAGTTGTGAATATCCATAAATGATAATTGGCCCTATTACCTAACTTTTTAAATTCTCTCACATTTTTCCTCAACGCATAGAAACAATGCGAGGCTGTTCGAAATATTTTCTGTTTCTTATTATATCATTGTGCATTTGGTGAATTTCTGGCATGGGCGCCAGTGGCTTGTAAAATGAGAGGGGACATAAAAGGAAATGCGTACCTCGGCATAATTTTGGATGAAGTCATGAATTTTTTAATCAATTTATTGAAGTGAACAAGGTGGACACGGAAAATTAAAAAGGTATAGTTACGACGCAGATATTCGAGAATTCAGTAATACAAGTATAATCTAACAACAAACGACGTCAGACACATGGATGGTGATGGTGACAGTGATTATAAATGGTGGAAATGAACGTGATTCGTTCTCTTCGTTCGATATGAATATGAAAACTTTTGGCGTAGCTCCGTATCTTCCTGCCAGATCTGAAGCTTCTTTATAATTTCCCTTTCCTGTGCATGTATAGTTAAGATTAATAAAAGACGGCAAAAATGTTCCGGTACGCCATGTTATCATTTCAATATCATCGTTATCGAATCAATGCGATCGTTAAAATGATATACTGAAAGTGTCTTTAGCAGAACAAAATTAAATTAAAATAAGACAACAGGAGGTAGTTCTTGAAAATAGTGGGGAGGGGGGGCGTGAAACGTGTTCCCTGCGTCATTCCCTTCCCTTCCCCCTGCAGTAACGCCCATGAATAAGGGGCGGGTGCTTCTGGTCGTAAGTCGCGTTCCGATTGTTTCAGGTGTTTAGGCGTTTTCACTTCGTATTCTTGCCCACTTACAATTTTACTGCATTCTTCAGTAAACACTCGTTTATCTATTAGTTGGATACTTTCGTGAAGGTAAAGCACATGTATCGCTTCCTAGGAATGGTTCAGATATTCTATCGTGTATTAAAGTAGAAGTAAACGAAATATTCTTTGTGGATGATTATGTTTCAACACAGGACACGAAGCTGCTATTGCTCTTATTTTCAACCAGACCTATTAAATGTAGGTGAAGGGGACTTTGGTTTCTTCTTACTACAATTTATAATATACATGAATAAGTATTACACAAATAAAGATGTTTTACCAGACAAGCTTCATGGGCCTTTGAATGACTCGCCACTATCGGGCGGAACGGGCGAGCCGGTTAGTTCTCCTCTAATCCTTCCTAATCTTTAAAATCTCGAAAATAGAGTTTGTTCCTCAACTCGCCTCTCCTCTTTCTTTCTACTATGTTTCACAGTTGCGCAGTCACTCATATATCCAGAACACATTAATTAAAAAAAGTTTTTCGAAAATAATAATTTCATTCTTCGCCTGTTGCTTGAGAATTAAACAAGCGCATTGTATTGCTAATGTACTTGAAAAGCCAAGATTTCCTGCGATCGAGCAGTATCATAATGTGCCTACACGAGATCAAGCACAACCCGCATGCGTCGAGAGTAGTGCTACTACTCTTACGCCCGTTACGGGGTCTTTTCCTGAGAAAATGGTTCGAAGCGAGGCAGCATCGCAACGTGCCTGTTCTGAGAAGTGCGAGTTGCTGCAGGAATAGAGAAAACGAGACGGATTTTATGAAGCACTTGAAATGAGAATATACCTCGTACTACGGTAGTGAAATGACCATATAAAGTTTCCAGATGAAAAATACTTTCACAGTACTGAAGCTGTAAGAGTCGTTTAAATTTTATTATAGCTGAAATGTATTAAAGTAGTATACATTCATTCGATTAGCCAAATCACTGCCTACCTTGCCCACCCCAAGAAGCAGCTTTTGGTTCTAATTATAATTTTGTCAAATTATTCGTTCACTCATGCAAAATCATTAGTTAATCATTAGCTGAATTTGGTTAATTTTAAGTTTCATTAAATTTGTTGAAACGTCGAAATATGGTAGCAATGATTTACACTGATTGGTTTGAACCGCTGATGTTAGTTGTGATTAAATTAAATAATTATTTTATAAATTATCAATTTAATTCAAATGCAGTTTTCTGTATACTTTCCATGAACATTTTCTGAAATTGATAATTTTTCACGACCTGTCATCGTTTTCATTAACACTATGCACAGTAGGCATAGCATTTAATAAGCTTACATAGTGTGAAACGGCTGAAGTAGGAAATATGGATAATTTGCGAATTAGTCGGTTCATTCACACATTAACCATACGATTTGCATAAGGTGTGTGAATGACGATGAACGGTTCGTTACGGGATTCACCTGGTTAATGTTGGCAATAGCTGCAAGACGCTGGCTAAACTAAGGTGGCTGCCCAGTGTGAGGAAAATTGTGGGTTCGGGAGAAATATTTTGGATTAAAACGCGTTTATGCGGTCCACAGACTGAAGATTGTTTTATGTTAGTTGCCTAAGGTGAGGGCCGGAGACTCGTTGCCTCAACTCGGAAATGCGCGGCAAAGCGTCAGCTGAAGTAAGGTGGAATAGTTATAAACTTCTATTTACTCGGACATAATAGAACTCGAAACTACACCCTCGTCCTCTTTAATCTTTTAAACCTCACATCAGCAGCCGGATTCCTGTTTATCATATTCTTACGTGATGAAAGCGCTACAATGCTACTCCTTGCCACCGTAATGCTCATCATCTACCTTAGTCACCTCGTGTTGGCAAATGTGATCTTCACCTCCTTAATGACACACAAACAAAAGGGATGCAGTAAAACTGCGGCACGATGACACACAAGGAGAACTTGACACCTCCAAGGAAACCTGAACGAATGAAATCTCTGACGTGTCTGTTAATGAAATTTATAAATGTCCCTGAAATTGAACGATTTGTACAACGTATGCTGAGGCGTTGCATACATGGGCACAATAACAGTTTGTAAGGTTAAGAAAGAACTTCATTTTCAATACTTGAATATTCGTTTGATCATCTAGAAGCTCTCCGTAATGTGGTGACGGAAGTGCTACTAGCAGTTATTACCGAGTTTACTGAACGTCGCAATGAAATACGCGTATAATTCCCACTAGCAGCGGTTTCAAAAGCATAATTGAAGTTGTGTGGATTTGGGGCGAGAGCCGTGCCCAAAATGCATAAGGAATGATGTTGTGGCGGACAAAGGGGTCAGCAGGCGCCGGGGACCGGGCGGGCCCGGGAGGAGCCGGGAGGGGACGCGACCTGCCCCACTGACAGTCGTTGCGCATCCCTGTGTTCCCGAGGGAGAGCAGAGAGAGGGAAGGCTTTCCCCCTCTCCCGGGCGTCTGCTGTTGGTCCAGCGGGCGCGAGGCGCGGGGCCGCGGCGCGGGGGGAGCGGAGCGAGGGCGAGAGCGGGCGGTTCCTGGAGCAGCGCAGACGCCGGCCGGACGGTCCAGGCGCCGCTTGTCTCGTATCGTGCGCTGTGTGTGTGTGTGTGTGCGCGCGCGTGGCCGCGCCGCCCTCTTCTTCCCGACGCCTCCGACGATGCGGCAGCTGACGGCGCTGCTGTTGCTGCCGCTACTGTGGCTGCCAGGTGCTGTCTGATCCGGAGCGCCCAGCGCTAGCGTAGTCGGGCGCCTAGCGCCCAGCGCGTTTTAGGAGCCTAAGGCTCTTCCCAGGGGCTCACTCGACGTCAGGGGGCGCCGCGCCCTGCTTCCGGCCTAGACTCGTGTTCTGTTCGTGTCGGCTTGCCCCGTGTCGCGTCTGTGGCGCAGGGCCCGGAGAGAGGCTTGTGCCGCCCTCTCGCGCGTCGGCCGTCCGGCTGCCGGCGTTCGCTGTAGTTGCTGAGTCCGCGTGCGGGCCCTGCCCTCCTCGCTCCTCGTCCCCGTTAGCCTCTCCCTGACCCGTCCTCCAGGCAGCAGCGCTCCTGGGCCAGGGCGCGAAGCGGCGCTGCTGCACCCACGCCTCCTCCGCCTCCGCACCGTCCCTCCTTCCGTGTGTAGGGATCGTCGCCAAAGCGCAGCTAAGCGAAGCGATCGCAGCTCCAAATTGCGCTGCCCAGGGCCCCCTGGACCTCGAGCGAGCCCCTGGGCGCGGGGGGTGGGTCGCGGGCGGGGTCCGGGGGGCGCTTCCTCCCGGAGGGTGGGGCGGGGGCGGGGGCTGGGGCAAACGCAGGGTGCTTTGAGTGATGTGGCGTGGCGCGGGCCACCTCTGGTGTTTCAGGCACGGCCATGTTCGACAGCAGCGGGCACCTCACGCTGCACTACGGCAAGCACCACGCGGCGCTCATCGGCGAGATCCGCGCGTGGTTCCACGGCGAGCGCTTCGCGGACGTGACGCTCATCTGCGACGGCGGCGAGCGCCTACGCGCGCACCGCCTGGTGCTGGCGGCCGCGTCGCCGCTGGTGCGTCGCGTGCTGCAGGAGTCTCCGGCGGCGGCGGTGGAAGGCCCGGCCGCCATCCAGCTGCCCGGCGTGCGAGCCAGCGACGTGCGACACCTGCTGCACTTCCTCTACACCGGCGAGGCCTTCGTCCAGGTAGGCGCTAGCCTCTAGTCTCGCTCACTAAGCTCCAATTCACAGGTTTCCAAATGAAAGAACTGAAAACCCGATATCATGTACTCCAATCGATCAAGTCCAAGAGTTACAGTCAAGATGCACCAGATATGTCCACCTCCAGATGTCAGGAGATTTTCATAGTAGGTCTTTCAAGCCCAGTCCCTGAGAACCCTAGATCTTTATACTCGAATCCATCTTTTCTAAGAGTTACAGTCAAGTTGCTCCAGAAAACCTGTCACGATATTATCATAGTTGCTATTTCAGATTTTAGATTTCTTTTAATAGCATTTTCTTTCCTATTGACTCGTACAGTAATAATAATGATTTCCTAAACCTATGCGGTTGTTTACATAACTTCATCAATATTTTTGTCTTGTATTAATCTAATTAATAACAAATTAATTATGGTATTACCAGTATGTAATCGTCAGGAACCGGATTTCTAAGCACGTGAATATTCCCCCCCCCCTCTGTCAGACAGTATGCTTACTTGATATATGTTTAAAAAGCCAATGTCTAATCATATAAACGGAATTTGATGGTGCAAAAAATGCTTATTTTGCCTGTTTTCTTCATAAACATATTTCTGCAACTTGTTAATTATTTTGCGTATTTTTCTTGAAAACGTTTAACGTTACACCTATTTATTTCTGTTTATTCCAATCCGTAAATTTTGTTTTCGAATGTGAAGTATGTATTTGTAGGTATACTGATACATTGTGGCTAAAATTGATTTTCCGTGATTGAATTACGCAAGATATTGATCTGGTAGATCATTATCTTTTAATGTAGAGTCGTCAAGTCAATTTTGAAAGTTGGTAACACTGATGCTCTTGTAAGGCGATTTGTACTGGTACCAATCCAACACTTCACAACGGGACTTCCCCTTCAAATATGGCTGAAACGGGAATCGAAACAAGCGTCTTCCTTTTTCATGGGATAAAGCTTTACTCACTTAACGCGGCATGTTTTAGTGCATATTTTAGAAGTCTTTACTGCATAAATGAACACACAGTTAACGTATTATTAGAGAACACACATCCACTTCCTAGTAAGCACGAACATGGGATGTTATGAAACGAAATGAAATCAGATATTTCGCAAGATGACAAAACAGAATAACAAACCTACCTTTTGTACATAATGTAAGTAATGAAATTCTTTATCTCTCCAGAATATTAGTTGCATATTAAACTTGCTTACTATGGAAATGAAGGCGTGAACATCTTTCTACCTCTTTACACATTTCGATTCTGTTATTACATTGTCATTACTATTGCCTTTGAAGTCTCTCAAACATACTTTGTGATTTGAATCTTTTAAAATTGGTTAGCCAATGGGTGACCATAAAATATTTATTACATTTTCTTAAAACTTTTCCATTTCGCTAGTAATCGCATTCTTTATTTAATTGTACAATATTTTTGTTTGTTACATCCAAAGTTTGAAATGAAACGTCTTAGTTCGTTAATAATTTAGTTACATCACTCTTTACTTATTGATTGTTCTCATTATGAGTTGATTCGCAATGATATGATGTAACATGAAAATATGCTATTTAACTCCATTCAGTTGTGCTTATTCTTTGAGAATTCTTTCCCTTATTTAACGAATGTAGCCGCTGGCGCCTGTGCGTTAAAAAGAACCCATACACAATGCATCGGGCTTCTTCCCCTTTACCATCACAGACGTACAAGCGTGCATATGCGAGTAGATGTTACGTCACCGCAACTAGTGTTGCATCATCGGAGACATTCTAATATGTCCACAAACAATGCACAGTTTTCAGGTGTTTTTCATGCACCTTTCGTATCACATTTCGATTCGCTGCGGTGATTCCGAATGCTTTCTCTCTCTGGAGACTTGTTTATCAATAAACTTAGCTGCCTTTTTTCTGGGAAAACTCAGAAGAGCCCACTCTTCTCAGTTGCGATAGAAAACTAACGTAATCATAAGTGGGAGGCGGATTTTGATGACCAAACACATCGCCAAAAATCATCAATAAAATGCTCTTAAAATGTTTTTAAAATACCTTAAAAGTTAAGAAAAATGACATAACAAATTTGATCAAAAACAGTTGAGATGAACAACTCAAAATGTTGGATCCTATTAATGAAGTAATAGGCTTCTTCCTTTCGTTCAAACGAACTCAGCTTCCAGATGTTTCGTATAGACTGCTCTTTACCAGTCTGTCTTTAGTTATCCTGAAATTGGCCGAACTGAAATGGCGTTAATAGTCGTCACAGAAACATTACATTACATACATCGGGTGATATTACAAGTTCTCATCGAAGAAATCAAATAGGCTACTCAGGATTTCTGTATCTTTTGTTACTACTTGTAAATATTATTTGAAGCAAGTGCCATTAAAATGATAATAAAGTCGATGAAATTAGCAAAAAAAGCTTTAAAAATGACGGAAAAGGTAAACAATTACGTATTAGTGGAAATCGACGAAAAATGCAAAAAAAAAAAAAAATGAAAATGGCTAATTTTCTTTTGTTATATCATAAAATATCCACGATTGTTCCTTAGATGCAACTACTGTTGCGCTTTGAAGTTCATCTCACGCGGAGAGGTTACAGTTCGGAAGTATTCGACAGCTGGCAATGACTCCATTTCATCTCCTCCTACTGCCCCTGGCTTCTCGATCGCCCCCGTCGCTGGAATTCCAGTGCGCTTCCACTGCGATTGGGGAAAGGGGATAAAGATTACTCCGCTATGAGACGAGACGTCACGCATTCATGCTCGGAAGCTCGAGGATCAGAAATGCTCGGGTTTACAAGAGTTCGCTTAAAATGTAGGTACTTTACATTGCAGTAATCATCTGCTAGTAAACGATGGTCAACAGAAAGTACACTCGCCTGATCTCTTCCCTTGCGTCATCCTCAGTTCACTCCATTACCTTTTCTCTCTGAAGACAGTACATAATGTTTAAGAAAATATTGCGACAGATGGTGTTTTATTAGAGGAGAAACATTTACTAAGCGGATATTCAAATGAGAATAGTTTATTAAAATTTCGCGTAAACGTGTCTCATGCACAAACGCAATTTATTGCGTGATTCTTATCACTTACTTTATTCTAGAAAGGACAAGAAGGTAAATCTGGTTTCATTTCTTACCTCAGTATCATACAAAACCATCTGCTTCCACAGATGTAAAATATATCGTCAGTTTTCTCAATTTCAGAAGAAACCGTAGCCTTTAGACATAAACTTAATATTTGGGATCCATGTACGCTGATCATAATTTTAAGAAGTTACCTTCGGGTTTCTACGACGATATTTTTCTCAGGGAATAACTACCGAATTTTGAGAATTACCTTTCGCCAAGCTTAGAAACATTCTCATTCACGCGGTCGGTCGGCAATAAACGTCGCGTTATTTCGTTCGGGGTGGGTACTTTCTGGAAAATCGAGGAAATCAAGGAATTTGTACAAGAAACCTTACAAGTCAGAGAACATTTTCAGAGGCTTATAAAACTATATATTCTTTAGCACAACGTATAGTACAAAATATCTTTTTTTTCAGTTTTTATTTGCTTAGAAAATGTTAATTTGTACTTTCTCATGACGAAATCAGAGGGATCACCAATTGTTATCAAACTGGCTTTAATATTGTCCTTAAACAGTGTAAAATTAAAAATCTGATCGTTAGTAATTTCAATGCTATGGATTTAAAACTTAGTTCGTTAATCATTTAATTCCATCACTTTACTCATTGACTGATCTCAGTATGAGCAGATTAACAAGCTTGTAGGACCAAAAACATAATAACCAATCAAAGAATTTCTAGTAGAACTCTTCATCGAATTACACCAAAATTGCTGGTTACGCGAATAAAATAATATGATGTAACGTATCTGAGAAGTTTCAAACCTTAAGTCATCAATTCATTCATTAGCATGAACACAGTTACCAGTAGCGAAAAACATTTCTAGGTGGGTTGTTTCAGACGCTAAATTAATTACAGCCGTTTTGGTTATAGAACAAATATTTCGAAACACTTGAACGTCATCTGCTGCAAGACGGTAGCAAAAAGTACAAATGTGAACTTTTCCATTTTACGACGATTGTGTTTTGGTTATAACCATCTTATTATTAAGCCTTTAATGAGTAGCTTTTAAAAAATTCAATGGAAACCGGAAAAAGGGAAGTTTGTTCCAGGAAATGAGTGGCCACCCTATCATTATTTCTTCGGTGTAAAAGCCCTAGAGACCTCTTTGCAACCTAAAGCCAGCCATGAAATCCATTGTGTAGCACGTTAACGTCAAAAAATCATTGTTTCAATGCCTGCTGCTGAAGAAGCGGAATACTTGAAGGGACGGAGGGGTCGGCTTGCAGGCGCTTGTAACGCCAATTAACGTAAGGGCTTTGCCCTTTCGTTGTTTTACTGGTCACAAGAGAAAAATAACTTTTTCGAAATGCAACTTCAAAATTGACTTTTTTTAGTATTCTTAGGAATTTCAATAAACAATAAGAAAATATGGCCAGACATTCTATACAACAGAATGTCTAGGTAGTATTGCAGAAATGTTAGGTAAAACTTCCCCATCGCGAGGACTTCGAGGAAGTCGCTCACTAAATTTCCCTGCACTGCCGAAGCATTGCGAATGGATATGTCGAAACCAAATGTCTGGTGTAGCTAAAGGTAGTTTCATGACATAACGCCATTACTCCAGTTGATGAGAAAAATCAATATTTTAATACGCCGTCTCCCAGAACGAAAGTCACATGGCGTAGCTAGCATTCCATAAAGAATTCCCATTGGCTTCTTGACCCGCCGCGTGTCTCTCTGCAGGCAATCCTATCGCTGTGCGTGCGTGCGTGCGTGGCGGGCCAAGGAGCTCCGCGCAGCGCGCGCGTCGTTCCCAGCAGCCCCTGCAAATTACAGAGCGCGCCGCCTCCAAATAAATTGCGCGGACGTGGTAAACCTGTTCGGCCGGAGAGCATTAGAGCGCCGATGAAGTCATGAAGCCATGCGCCGGCCGGCCGCCCGCATTGCGCAGCTACTGATGTTTAACGACAGGCTCTTCCAAACGCGAATTTCCGACCTTCAATTTCCTAAGAGTACATTTCACTTTGAGGCGGTGCCACGTTTGTGCCGAGTATATAACAGCGATAGTAGTTTTTCTAATTTCTTTGCCACGGTGTTTAAGTTAGCCTTATCTCGTCCCTAAAGGCCAACAACGATGTCCTCAGTTAATTTGCCCCATCATGAAACTGTTTCTTGTGAAAGAAGAAATTTTGAACCGTTTTCGTTTAATTCGCTTCAAACCGCACTGAAAAAATCTTTATAATACGGCAGTCACCATTTGTACACACTGCTTCTTATTTCATTGGATAAAAATATAATTTTTCTTCTATTATCTTTAATGTTATATTGATATTAATCAATTTCACTATTATCCAGTGTACAGAAATATGCGTGTATAAGTCTAATCGCTGTTATTCCTTTGCTATCTACAAGCGATGAGAGAATTGCCTTTTCATAAGATACGGATTTAGAGCATCTTCAATTCATTCTGCTAAACATAAAATAAACAGAAACCCTACACCGACATCTGTATTTGTACTTATATTTATGTCATTGATTCACGCAAGCAACGTTTACTAAAAAATACACTAGCTCAATGTCAGCGACTCCAACGCGCAAACAGGGCCTTGCCTAATTTCCAAAAAGAGGTAAGCACCCAAATGGTTCCAAGGGCTATCTCGACGTGCGTTTTGGAGAGTTAAGTCTCCACTGGGTAAATCGCCCGAGGGAGAGGTGGAATACCTAGATCCGTCAGACGCCTACAAACTCAGGAAGTCGGGCACAGCAGGAGAGTCCCGACTAAACACAAAAAGAGAATAAATAGATACAATTTAAAAAAAAGATAGTTATTACCAGTGGGTTTTAATGAACCGTAGAGAGCCGCGCGGGGCAGCGCGCCGAGTGGCAGAGAGAAGGCGCGGCGGGCGGGAAATCGCGGATTCTGCCCGGCGCCGGAAGCGAGGCCGGGAGCGCACGGGTCGCGACGTGCACGCCCAATTGCATTTCCGGCCTGCCAGGAGGCTTGCGTCAGCGTGGGCGCGGGCCGTGCGCGTCCGATGGGCGCGCGTGGCCAACGGGGCTGCCCGCACCCACGTCGCCAGCCGCTGCCCAGAGGGTGGACGGGCCAAGGGTTACGCTTTAACGTGCATCTCACGCGCCGTTCACGGGAAATCTTTTTGAATTCGTATTTGGTAATTACGGATATATTATAGCGAATGGGTTGTAAAGATTTAGGTGTACGTTGCAACAGGATTTGTCATTGCGGCAGGAGGAACGAAGGCATGCGTGGGTACTGTGAAAAACTGTTTTCCCTTAGCCATTCAGTTCGTGGAGGAATCCAAGGCTGACGTGGGAGCAATAGTGTTCTTTAATGGTGAGCCTCCGCCGTAAATATCCGCCTCGAGAAGTTATATTTAAAGACGTGAAAATTAAGTCTAATAATCTCGTCTACCGTTCTGAAGATAACTGCATTCTGAAGGGAGTCATAAAGAAATTGCATTCTGTTGATGTTTTTAACTCAATTACTAAACATTGCATCAATATATAATGAAACCAGCAATTAAAAATCAATTTAAAATCAATTATTGGCTATCAAATTATCATATATCATCACCATCATTAGATTCATCTACTGTCTTGAACGGTTTTCACAAGCTTTCCTACGTGCAATACTCTGCCACGAGATATACCCATGAAACAAGAAGCAGTAAAAACAATTGCCAGTAGAAGGTCGAAACAAGTAAGGGCGTTAGGACTGTGGAACTTTCTAATGGCCCCCCGAGTACTGAAATATATAGTGCGTACTTTGCTTCCTTTTCCCCTACGACACTTCAGGAAGTGCCTTTTATCGAGCTTCTTCTCAAGTCTCACACTTTAAACTTGTGGTTAGGAGTTACGTTCGGATGTAAGAAGAGTACACACCGACAGGGACAGAGAAAGTGGTGGCGGAGGACGCAACCGGTTAGAGTCAGTTTCGCAAATGTAGCAGTTGCCTACGAACAGAGAAAGACGCGTCGCTACTGTGTGTGTAAGTGCACATGTGTGTCTTTGCATCGCACACACCTGCACGTGCCTTCGCAGCCATTGACGGCGCGAAGCAGCAGGCAACGAGGAAAAGTCAGACGCAGGGTGGAGGCGGGGGCGGGCGCGGGGGCTGGGGCGGGGCGGCAGGCGACGGCAGCCTGCCTGCACCGCGGCGCGGCGGGTGGTACAGCAAACGGGTATGACATTTCAAGGGACGATTGCGCGATGCGTAGTATAGAGGAGGTACTCTAAGAAGGGACCACTTTGACAGGTTGGGAAACTAATGAACGTCATATAGGGCGATGACATTATAAGAGACTGGTATGAAGCCATTTACAAATGAGCTATCTGTAAACGAATGCAATGACAAAATGAGTGCATGGACATAACTTGCAGCTGTATTACCAGCTGTGACCAAGCAGTAGGTGTCAAAGCAGTCTCTTTTTTAGTAATCTCTCTGCACACGTGAACTAAGCTATGAATGCAGATGTCAAGACCGTTTTTCAGCAGTTCAAAAAATTACAAAATTAAGCCGATCTAGTGGAACAAATATGAAACAGTAATGAAGAAAGAAACGTGGAAATACAGAAAGAAACGTGATACTTGGTACACGAGAACTGAACTACTGATACACACGCCAAGATCGTATCCCAACAGCTCAAAGAATTGCAATATTAAGCCGGTCTATCGAAGCAAATATGCAACGATAATGAAAAAAAGAACCGGGAGCTAGAGTAAACAACTGCACTGCACGGCACAACCTGCACACCTCTTCAAAAAACAATGATGCGATGATGCGCGGAATATGATTCATCAGCCTACGATCGTCCTTGGCTCGTGCGGCATGGCGTCCACGTGTCGCTGAAAGCGTGCTCCAGCCTGACACGCGCAGTTTCCTTTCGCCGGCCACTGCTGCGAAGGCGCGTGGGTGTGCGGAGGGGGAGAGGGAGAGCTGCTCGCAGGCCAATTATTACGCGAATGCGCTTTTTCCGCGGTTGCGCAACGCACCGCGCGCGCGGCTGGAGCTGCACCGGATTTTCCTCGTTCCGTCGCCACCGCCTGCGCCCGCGCCCGCGCTTCCCATGCTGGGCGGGCGGGAGCGGTCGTCCTTCTGCCACGGGGACGCGCATGGGCACCGCGTGCGACCTCTCCGTTCTCGCCGATGAGAAAATGCTCTCTCAAGCATTTTGTCTTGTTTTTTCCTTCCTTCTTTCTTTCTTTCTTCCGGGGACTTTTTCTAGCTCCAGGGGTTCGCGATTTTCGACTATCCACGCCGGTTACTCACTGTGTCCCTCACAGGAACACATATTAATCTATTTCACTAAATACTGACACACGTACGGGCTCCTCTGTCTGTGGTCAGCAGACTCACCAGGCCGGCCTTCCGCGACAACACACATACACGAAAGGCAATCATGCCCACTCGAACCCGCGACCCTTCCACGAGGCGCTTAGTCGGCACACCTCCGCCATCCAGGTTGGCCTCACACATTCTGTCTGATCGAAATAATTCCAATTAGTCCATCTCGTTAGTGGCGAGAGGACGTGCGTGGGCAGATCATAGCTGCGACGACGTGACGGTTCGACCGCAACTGCACAGCGCCTTCCTCTTCCTCTCTCCGCCGCCCCCGCATCAATACCACTCGTGAAGATCGGAATCGAAGGCAATGGAGTGGTTTGATGCTAGCTTTAGAGCACGTTGCTTTTTCTCGTGCGAATATTTTTCCTAAATGACGCTATAATTTGTGAGAACGTGAAGCCTAGTAACGAAAATCCCTTATGCATACATAGGCTCTTGAGAGAGCGCGGAAGCGAGGGGTCAGGAGGACTGGACCCTTTGCGCCTGCGGAATGCGCCAAGCGGCCGCCGCTGCGCGAGAGGAGCCTCCGCGATGGCTCAATTGCGCCAGCTGCGCGCGGTGCCCCCGGGTAGGAGCGCGGGCGGTGGCGAGCGGGGGGCGGGGTGGGAGGTGGGGGTCGGGGCGCGTGAGGAAGCCAAGGCCGCCCATCGCCGCTCATTAGCGCGTGGCGAAACCTCGGCGAAAGGCTCTCGGCAGCCGCTGTGCCGCCACCGCCGCCGCCGCCGCATCCCGGCCGGGCTTGGCGAGCCTACCTGCTTCAGTGTATATAAAAACAGGAGATCGCGACAGTTCACTTGCACGAGTGCCCCTCTGTTGGCGTTTATCTCTCGAAAGAATGAAAGACACAAATGGCCATTCGATCTTCCCAAGTTCATCTTGTAGGTCCAAGGTCTCCAGTCAATTGAGAGGCAAAAAGCTTCCCGGATTATGTGTTCGCCGAAAAGCTAGAAGGAAACTCATATTCAACTTTAGTGTACTTTACGGATTTTTAAATGTTCTAATCATTCCAATTGATTTATTTTATATCTCGGACACCAAATCCGCCTGTATTATTCCACAGATCTTTAGATGGTCGGAATATTTCAGTTTTCAAGACACCCGCACTGCTTAACCCATTTTCGGGGTAATCTACGACGTACGGGAATGTCTTCAGAATTTGCGGCACCATCACTTTCAATGTCCGTTCAGAGTCCGAAGCACAAACGCAACAGGACTCATCGCCATAACCACATTTCAGGAAAGCAAAATATTCAGGGAATACCAAAACCCAGGAGAAAATATAATAGGCCGGTGAAATGTCGTTGATCGAAGTGTTCTACTTTGCCATTCTAGCCCTCCCCCAACACAACATTCTGTCCCAGCGAGCTTCGAAATTAGCATTCGCGACCGCGCCCGGCGGCGGCTGCTCGCGGGGCCCCTCGGGGCAATGACCTCGCGACGGGGGGCGGGAGGGCGAGGGCGAGGACGACGGCGAGGGTGAGGGTGAGGGCGACCCGGGCCGCATCCCGTTCGCGCCGAATGTGGACCAGTTGGGCAGGCGGCGAGAAAGGCGCACCCGAGACCGTTGAATTGCCCGGAGAAAGAGAAAAGACTTCGCCCACAACTTTCGATCATCGGCGCGCTTGGATCAATTGATACTTCACTTCTTCCTGTACTTAAAACACTTTAATAAAAGACAACTTCAATGAAACAACACTTCCTCGTCGACCAGAGGAAATCTCTTCACTTTTCGTCGGCCAATTTTTGTCAGACTCTTCATTCAAAGTTCCTAATAGAATTGGTGCGAACACAATGCACACATTTTACATATTGTATTTTTTCTTTATTCCCTTTCTGTATAACTCATGTTTGATAAAACGATTTTTGCACTGACATTGTTTGAAACCAAACACACAGAACATTAAGTAGAATATCATTAAAAAATTATGATCTCCAAAATACTGATTAATAAGTTATACGTAGATAACTAATATAAGTATAATAGACGTACTTATACGCAGATAAGGGAGCTAATTTAAATATGTTTGTACTGTTACATCGAACACAAAAACAACAAAAAACGTATATCCAAGCGGGCCAAAAGCATTTGAGAAATACCCGACATAATTATTTAACTGTTTAGGATTAATTCAGAGTGTCCCCAGAATAGAAAATTAAATGTACGCGGTCCCAATTGAAATGACACGTAGTCACCGTTCGCCCACTTGAGCAACGCCGGTAGGCAAGCGGGCGCGGCGTTATCTCTCGCAGCCTTCACACGATTTCGAAAAACACGAAGCACTTTCACCGCGAGCGTTTCTTCTGCACTTCTTTCCACAATACGTGCAGCCGACGGCGAAGCCCTGCAGCGCCCGGCGCCTCTCCTCGCTGTCTCCCCGCCTCCATCGCCCGCCCCACCCCGCCATTATGTCATCGCGCGCAGCACGGTGCGGTGCCTTTTCATAATTCCGATATCTCCTCAACTATGTGTTCTTTTCGCTGCGAGAGCTTTCCCCGCCGCGCAGACCCCACAGCTCGTGCCCGCGCATAGCGGCGAAAATTGGTTTCACACTCGTTCACAATCACCATTAGCGGCTCTGAAGCTCTCAGGCCTGTGTCACACGAGCGTTGGGTTGACGCGCTGTAAGCAACGCGAGTCGTAGATAAACAATGTACCTTTTGCGGAACGGGCTAGGCGCTCGTGTACCGTTTCGCATAAGGTAACAAGTTATTCGACGACGCGCGTTACGAGGCGCGTTAACCTAACGCTCGTGTGCAGGGGTCCTTTTCGGACTCGGCGCCAGTGACAGGGGATCCGCTTCAAGGCCAGGTCGCGTTGCCTTAGGTACTGCCACTATATTCTTGCCATTCTACTCAGAACATTCATTATGTTCCAGCTACCTTTTCATCTCTCAAATAATTATTCATTGCCTGTCCAGGACCATGATGAGTGTTGCGAGAGCTAGTGGTTGGGTGGGTTATCGAATTAGCGCTGCTCGTAGAGACTAAGCCATTTTCGTTTCTAAGTTCAGAAATGTTTTGAAACATGACATACGAACACCACATACACTAGGCTTCACTGGGCAGTTACAGTAGCATGTCAGCTGTAACTCACACAGCAGAAGATATTCATTCGCATTATAAAATCACAGACGTAACGCTAACATATGTCTACATTTTACCTTCAGTCGCCAAAAAAAATAATGATGAACAGACCATGACTGCATCGAACGTATCAGCTACGGTAGGATTATACTAAAATGCCACGCTTAAGCACCTTTCCACAGCCGCCACTGGATGTGAAACCTCTCCCTAAGAGACTCAACGCCAAATATTCCTCACGGCATCTTTCATATTCCACGAACCGTCCAACGCACAAACAGGGGCCCCCTACCCTCTACCCCCCCCCCCCCCGGGTAGAGGGTCTTTGGCGTGTCGCAAACTTAATTTAAACTTTATGCGCCTGCGAGTGCGTACATTCCGGCGCTAGCGCAACTGGCGAACCCTGCCTGGGCGCAGATCACCGACCTCGGCGGCGCGGCGCGGCGTTGGGCAACGGCCCTCGTGGTGCAATGCGCTGCGACGCACGCGCCCGCGCCCGCGCCCGAGCCCGCGCCCGCGCTCACGCCGCGGCGCCCTCGCGAAGCGGGAGGGGCGGGACGGGGCGGGGCGGGGCGGGTCAACGGCCAGGCCTTGTCGCCCTGCGCCTGAGGACCAAGGGCGGCGCTGCGCGCGGGTGGGAAGCCTCCTGGGCGGCGGAGCTGCCGCCCGCTTTCGCTTCCCGCGGACAGAGCGCAACGACAGCTCGATCAAAGTGCCCCTTCATCAGCACCACAGGCGAGAGCAAAATGGGGAGGGGGTGGGAACTTGGATCCCATTGAACATTTCGAAATGGTCTTACGTAAGAACACATTTTCTTGCCGTAAACATCGTCCAACCCAGATTTATACACTTTTTAGCCTGACAATTCGGGGAGTTACAGTCCCTGCATTTGAGGAAGAGGCTCTCCAAGCCATTTGGCAACTTTGTAAATGGTTCATAACTCAATAACAACAAAAGATCAAAAACATTAATTGTAGCAATGAAGTTATTCTTTAATTACCCTTATAGGATATTTATTTATTTACTAGTAATACTTGTCATGTGCAAATAAAAAAGTTTAATGGAAAAGGGGACCCAAATATGTAGTTGATTTCCGTCTTGTTTAGGCCGCGCACGCCTACAATCAGCATTGGGCTACACGTAAACATAGTATTAACGAACGGATAACGTTCATGTTGTTGGCTACGGGTCTGTGGATTAAAGTTATAAAGGAAGTAAAAATCACGACCTGAAACGTAACGTTATCATTTTCATAATTCTGTATTAAGATAATTTTAAAAAATCTTAGAGCACACAAGTCGGGAATACAGTCATACACAGCTTTACTTCGACCAAAGCTAAATTGGACGACGGGTCAAGAGGCCGAATTTGCAGACCAGAGCCCCCCAGATTCGCACAAACCGGTCGCTGCGGTAAAGAAGTGTAGTGAGTGGGAGACGGGGCCGAGGGAAGGGGGAAGCAAACAAAGGCAGGCGTAGCGGCCACGAGTAGTGCGTGAGGTCAGAGGACAAAGGCAGCCGCCTCCGAGGCTCCTCCGATGCGTTGGGGGACACGAAATCGCAAAGCGAATATTCAAACGAACAAAGGGCCCCGCGCGCTGCATCCCAGTGCCGGCCCTCCACGGCCACCCGACCAGCACAACAGTTTCGCGTGTTTTTTTGTTGTTGTTTTGTGTGTGTGTGTGTGTGTGTGTGTGTGCGCGAGCGCAATATTGCTGCCAAGCGTAACCTTTTAAGGCGATTGCAGCCATTCAGACCTGCCAAGCAATTATTCTCTTCAATTAATCTTAATGGAATATACTATTGTAAATTGTAAGGAATCACTTAAACTAGTTCATCATATTCTAAGCATAAAAAATTAAAATATAAAACAATTTTTAAAAGGCATCAGACGAGTATTGCATTGCTCGTCAGAAGAATAGTATTTTAAACGTGAATTATTAATAGTTATGTATAATTATATTGCTATGACATTTTACGTGTCATGGTACATATTTCATGACACAAAGAAACGCGGCATCTGTCACAAAATCCAGTGACAGTCATCAAAATGGATATTGTGAACAGAAGGCGCTGTGAGATATACTACCAAACATAAAAATACTCTGCAGAGCTCTTCAGTCATACGGACGCACTTTTAACGTTCTCTGACATTTCCCACCTCACTTCACTAAAACTGAAAAAGCGAAAGAAAAACAAAATGTACTGAACCCGTTGGCCCTACTTCACTTTATGACCTAAATATTAGCGCAGATAAATTCATTAACTTCAGTCCGCAACTTACGGGATAAACACAGCCGAGTCTAGAGGTGACACTATGACAGAGAGCAGAACGGCTGTTAACTCCATCGCGGAGGTAGTCAACTGCGAACTGATTTCAAAGACCAAGACTTTTTTTTGACCTAACACTTGAAGAAACTCGCTATAGGGAACGTTTCGAAAAGGTCATTGATTTGTTTATTTGAGCGTGAATAGTGTAGGCTTGATTGATTTAATGTTGCCGGACACGTCTACTGCTATGAGTATTTGTTCCATTAGTGCAGTGAATGGAGGTGTTTTCTCCTGCCAGATGATGAGATCTGGCGCCGGCCTACACTTCGCTTTCGGGGGAGTTCTCAGTATCTCTTTCCAGTGGGGCGCCACTCCAGCCTGTTGTCCGTGGACCGGGCAGGCTCTAGGTTTCAGCCTAGCCTCTCGACATATGAGTAAGAGGAGAGGATAGAACAACAAAGAGGAAGGAAATATCGCGCGCGGTTGTCGCCATTTCTTAGGAAACTCTCTGGTATTGATCGAAGAGACCACGGAAAACTTCCGATCAGACATGCCGGCCGCTAGAATACTTCCCCATACAGTGGTTGAATTCGATCTAGCTATGTAGCTAGAGTCGAAAATCCACCACCGTCGTGACTAGAACCTAGGACATCCCAGAGTCACTGCAGAAAGAGCTGGTTATGCTGGTTATGAACTGTAAACACAGCCGAGGTATACATGATAATCACATTAAAAAATGACGAGTACTCCCAGTATCAGAGTAAATATGGAACTATTGACACGGAAACGCCCTTTCCATCTATTTCGTTGCCGAACCCCTCAACTCTTTATCTCGCCCTCATTGGTGCTTCCCGGCCCGCCCCCGCGCCCGTTCGCAGCGCCCGCGGCGGCCCCACGGCGTCTCGTGGCCTGCCACCTCTCGCCGCGCCGACTTTTCCCCGCTGGCAGCTTTCCCCTGCCAGAGCTTACGTAACCCCCCGCCCCGCCCCGCCCGCGCCGACGCTGCCCTGTGGTGTGGCGCGGGGCGGTGTGGGGACTCCGCGCTGGATGCATTCCAGTTCGCGCGCGCAATGCAATTGGGAGCGCGCGGGCGACTTTCCTGGGGCGGGAGAGGAGAGGACGATCCGCTTTTCACAAGATACTACCAAGTTTCTGTCGTTTTGCGTGTTTATATGCTCGTTCCTCATATAATGCATATTTTGCTTCCCGCGTCTATTTCGGTAATATTTCTTCCTTTATGTCAAAAGTGAAAACTAATAAATAAAACCGTAGTGGTTTTCTTAGGGGGAGGAAAAGGAAAGTGCTCCTGACATATGTTTTTCTTCTGAGGATAAATATAAAACTTGTTTTGACGTTTAAAGGAAAATGTTTAATTTTTTGGATGATAGCTAAGGAAATTCACCTTTATTGGATTTCAACACGTGTTTTAAACGACGCGAAAACGATCAAAATCATTCTTAAGAGTAACTACTAAAAAACTCTCATGTGTTAGTTGTCCGTATCTTACAAAACTCCTACGGACAAAGAGAAAAATATTTTTTTGTTGCTTTTTTTTTGTTTTTGTAATGGAGCTATATAGCCGCAGGGAAGATCTCCTCACTTGAACTGGCATCTGTAGGTGCCTCTTTCAACTATATGAACGTGTCACGGTACGTGACCTATATTCAGCAAGAGCCAGGACGCGTTCGGTCGAGGGCAGAACAGCTTGCAAACATTTTGACCCTACATTTTTGTACTCACGACAACATGTGCTGGTTATGTTGATACGAACTTCGTTATTAAAATTGAGAACTCATAAACTTCATATATGGATGCATCTTTCACTCAAATACTTCGAATGTGGCGCATGTTGTTCAAAGGGCTCTCTCTCGCCGATGACGCAATGGACCAGAGCGCGCGCCTTTCCTTGGTACAGTGGCCGCCCAGGAGCACAGGTATCGAAGAGCTTGAGAAAGTAAAATATTTAGAAGCATTATTTCCCGTGTTATATATATATATATATATATATATATATATATATATATATATATATATATATATATATTAGTTCAGAGACGCAAAGAATACAAAAGTAACACTCTAAGTACACCATAGGAGCAATTCAGAGAGGTTCGGTTACTGTTAAAAAGTGATCTCCGAATATTTTCTCTGTAGCGCATTGAACCAGCTTTCTTGTTCGAGTAATAGAATAGATTGTCCATCCTCGATTTAAAAAGGACGTTCTTCCCATTTTAACTCGAAATGCGCAACCTGGCACGTAATAAATACATTCTACAAACATTTCCTTGGGTGCACATTTAATTCAAACGCTGAACGTTGGAAAGTGAAAGAGAAATTAAAATGTCACTCTACTGCCCTATTGATGGTAAACGACCATAAATGACATCATAATGAGCGTGAAATGACAGTCAAGACCCAAATTGTCAATTTGTTCACTGAGTCAAGAACATAGAGAAGTTCGAACATCGCAGCATTGCCGTTGTATACTTGAAGTGAGACAGACTTTGTTTTCGAAAATATTTCTGTTTTTAGATATAAGAAATTTCAATAATAGGATGAGGATAATTGAATATTTGTAACATCTCCAACCAGAGATTTTTCAATCCAATGAAGATGTTATGGCGGCAACTGTTCGACCTTTGTGTGTTCGGTTAAATTGGGCTAGGGGTGAATGGTAAGGGATGAGTGTATATGGCGTGGAATGCAACGGTTAATATATTCACATCCCATTGTTAGTTGCCAAGCGTCAGTGTGCTAATACTTGACCGCCAATATTTATTAATTTATACATTGCCAAAAACTGGATGCGTATGCGAAAAACTGAATGCGACGTATGGAGTTATGGTGGATGGTTATGGAGTTGCCACCAGAAGGGACATTAAGAGATGTGGTATGGAAACCTTCAATACTACTCTGGTAAACACGATTTCAATAAAAAAGTATTATTTTCTACTAATTATTTTTAATACAAAAAATTTCCTATTCTACACTTAAGGTTCGTAGCTCGTATTACATCCTTCACAATTTGTTTAAAAAATTCGAATAATGGCTATAGTTTTGGTTAAGTTCATTCTACTCTGAAAAAGCAGATTCTAGTTCAAAACTTGGTATGAGTTCTTTCAAAACTCGGTTCGACTACAATACATTTTTGATTTTCAACACCCTTCATACCCCTAGCCTGATCGATATAGTTAAACTGTTTTTGATTTGTATGTCCCGAAAGTTGTATTAACTTTTTGTAGCTTTTTGCTTTTGCAGCTTTTCTTTGTTTGATTTGAAATCTTATCTTACAAAATCTTATCTAGTTTTCTAGCTGGAAGATTTCATGAATTCAGCAATGGTTAGGAAGGCATCGCTTATCACATGTCACATCTGCCATTTGAGCAGTGGATCAAAGGTTCACGCTGACGTCACGAACGCACGCACACGTCTAACTCCCCCAACTGCAACTGGCCATAGCTATACTCGCACAGCCATTGCTATGGGAGTATATCAGTCATTTTAATCAGAAATATCATAAGCGTGCGCACACACGGGCAAGGAGGCCGTGTTTCTCTGAACATTTCGAGAGGAGTCACTCAGTTCTAGGTATTAAACTATTTTATTTCCGTTAATACAATTATTCTAGATTTTTATTTTTTTAAGCTGACAATTTTGGGAATTCGCACATGGCATTTGGGAAAGAGACTCTCCAAACCATCTGGCAACCCTGTAAATGGCTCAGAAATGTAATTGCCCTCCCCCTCTCGGGTTTTACGTTGTATACGCCTATGATAATTATTATGATTGAAAATTATCGAGAAGAAAATAAATGTCTGATCACCGTTATCTTCTGCGTTCCATATAAGGGTTCCAATTAGAGAGATGAGGCATATCCTGGATTTCCCATTTTCTCACATACAGCAGTAAGGATAGCTTTTCAATAATAAATTTAGACGATACTCTACATTGTAGTCTTCAAGAAGGTAAAAAGTGAGACGTAATTATTTTGAAGGGATCCGACTTGGGACTACATGCCACTGCAATTGAATGAGATATTAAATTATTTAACTTGAGTAATATTCCGAGGGCAGCTATCTTGTGTAACGCTTCTGGAATAAAAGTAAACGAAAATTGAACCATTGCGTAGCCCAAAAGGCACAGGGCGCGCCGGTGACCCACTTGTGCCTCTCGCCGACCTTGGAGCCTTATCTGCCGCGGAATAGCTTCGCCTGAGATATTGCACGAGGCTTTCAAGACAAGGCAAAAAACGTATGCCAGGAGCTCCATCGGTATTGCACTTTTTGGAGACGCAAACGGGGGAAGAATTCACCTAGAGAACAAACACAAAGGGGGGGAAGAAAAATGAAAATAAACGGTAGATCTTATCCGATTTTTCTTCTCTGACGTAACCACTTTAACACGCATTATATCCATTTATTTTGCAGTTAAAGTATCAGTTTGATCTGCCGCACTGGCTGAAATGGCTCAGGATATCAACTGAGGTCACTGCATAGCCTCTGATCAGAAGGTTCTAGGATTTGAGTTCCGACGGTGGCAGGATTTTCGACACTAGCAACATAGCTAGGTCGAATTTAGCCGCTGACTGGAGGAAATTCTAGCGGCCCCGTACTTACATACACATACACACGCGTGTGTAGTCACTACCAATCATGTTGAAAGACTAATCGGGAGCTTACAGCTTGTCCCGGCTGGGGTGGTGGTTTCAGTTTGTGAGAGATACCTGGATTGGGAAAACTGCGCAAACCGGTGTGTAGGTCAGGGCTGGATCGCCATCCCGTTGGGAAAGGACACTGCCACCTCCCGTGACAAAATGTGCACTACACTTTTGGAACTAATGACACTTAACGCGCCCGGAATCACGAAATAATCAACAATGGATCTGCTGCTCTTCAAATTCTTCTCAGAGTAGATAGCAGCAACCCGTACGGAAATGTTCCATCTATTACTAGTACAAACACTAAGTAATATTGAGATGGAAAATGCCCTGAGCTACGGTATTTTCTACGTTGGAAAGTTCATGAAACAGTAAAAATTAGGTAATGTTGGCGCGAAATTTGATCCAACAAAAAGTGGAATGTAGTTCCTACAATTGATTCTTTAAAATCGGCTTCATTTTGTTTTCTTTTTCAAAAAACAAAATCCATGTCTTGACATAAGAAGTGTGAACTCATTCTGTGAAGAGCCCACAAACTCTGCTAAGAAACTCCAAGAACATTTTACCAATTAGAACGGATTTTGTTATTGTACCGTTATGCCAAAACGAGATTGATGTCTGTGATGCTATTTCTACAACAAAAGATGATACTCTGAGATCTTTATACCCACCATCTTCAACGTGCGTCGAGAGCAAGAGGCGAGACGAAACGACGCGACTATCGGCAGGTTTTTTTTTTCATACTCAGATAGAGCGAATACCCTATCAATCGAAAAAAGCATGTATCTGTGTGATTTTCGTTTCAAATGTGACGGCTTTCCATGAATATCTTTAGTTTAAGATCAGTAGTAAATCTAAAAATATTATTTTCACATACCTGCCCGTAAACATGTTAAAACAAGTTTTAACATCACTTATTTATGTACCAGTTATGGATGTATTCAACGACTTTCTGAAGATTGTATACTTGAAAATTTCGCACGGGTTTTGAAACGTTTGTATTAAAGAAACCTTTAAAGATAATAGAAAATGTGGAAGCTGCAACACATTAACAGGGGCGAGGGGGTTAACATACTCTTTTTCATACGTTGCATGGTTGCCTCAGATATTAACTTACATAATACGCCTATTCTCAATTATACTATATTAGAATATTAATTCTTTTTCTCCCAAATAGCTTTCTGAAAGTGTTTTCTGCACATTTATTGCAACAGCAATATCGGTCTTTTTTCGATCGTAGTTTTTCGTTTATGTTGCGCATACGCAGATGCTCAAAAGTAGATTAGGTGGTTGTGATATTGCTGTCGATTGCCATAAGCTACACTGTGCTTGAAGTCCCTAATGTTCGTTCGAAAATAGATGAATTTCATTCAACGATATAGTATCGTCCTTTGTGGTCGGGATACAACGGCTGTCGGTCGTCGCTAGAGCGATGGAAGCGCCACTCTGCGGCAGAATGCGCCATTAACTTCCGTTGGCGGTTGTAGCATTTGACGAGTCTGCCGCAGCGCTGCGCTGCGAGTAGAAGTGCAGATTATTACGTGTCGTCTTTGTCGATGCTGCAGCGACGGCAACGGCAATGGCAATGACAATGGCCTACTCGGTTGGCCAGCTCTGAATCCTGCGAGGTCCACCCACGTCAGTAGTGGTGACTAGCAAAGTTCTAAAATAATCTCTATATTTTAATCAGAATCAAAATGATTTGGACTCAACCAATTACCTGACCCCGTCACGAATCGACTACTAATTTCTGTACGTTCACGAATACCTTCCCCGAGAGCTCGGAGAACTACACGGGGCTCTGGCGGTGGAGAGAGTACTACACGTAACGCCCCTCATTATTCTCAAGAAGCTACAACCAGAGGTGTATCTACTGTATGGCAGACATGCCACGTACCATGGGCGCCACTCACAGGGGTCATTATTTAGAGTATACTCGCTAAGCAAATAACACTGTTTTGAAGTATCCTGACTGGAGAGCAAATTCTGTTTGGGATGAGCGCCTGAATATCTAGATACGCCAATGGCTATAACCAGTAGTTTTTTTTTTCCCAATTTCATTTTTACTAAAAACGTTTTCTTCTACAATGAAACATATTATGATAACAATATTTGTTCGTCATATAACATTCAGACTGATCGGTAAGATGAGTAAACGGTAACGACATCCTTTTTTGTCCTTCATTAGTCAAAAAAAAAAAAAAAAAAAAAAAAAGCATAAGGAGCTGCGTCCATGCTTTTGCGCTGGTGTGCTGATCACATGCTGCACAATTAGTTATAAAAACCTCTAATTCCAAACATTTGTAACATTTTTTAAAAAAATCCCTCAAGTATTTTTTGATTTTCTCATGTCATTTCTATAGAATATCTTGATGTAGCATTCTCTTCAGTCAGTCTTAGGAGAAATCGGAAGGTGAATTAATTTTCCTGAATAAATTTGTATCGTTATATCATTTACTCGAATTATTTAACAACGAGGAATGGCAAACGTAGGTTACGTAAGTAGTACTTTTTCCTTATATAAAGTCAAAATAAGTGGAATACGTGGTTTGGCCCAAAACTATTTCAAGATATCGTCGGTTCATGATCACTTCTGATCTTCCTTCCTTACCTCGCGAAGAGTATGTAGTTTCTAATGAAAGTATTATAATTGCACAAATTTGAAAATGTATACTTATTGTTCCAAAAACAATTACAGCCTTTAGTTTTTTTCCTTTCAACGAACTGATAAAGCAGGGATTATTTGTGTTAGGCAAAAAGCTGAAAATTATAACCATGTTTCAGGAAAATACTTTTGTTTACTTCCCGAAATCGGCAAATCAATGTAACAATATATTTCTACTCTCTGCAATAGCGCTTTCAAATTTACGAAGGTATTGCTACAGATGTTACAGACAAAAGTCTTTGTCAAGACTCCAAGACGAAGAAAAGAGTTTGGTCGCTTTTGTTGCAATTCCGAAAGCGTCCTTATCAATTTGATGTACATACATAGTTGTTTGATGCTTCCACGTATAGCTGACGCCCACGGCTTTTGCTCCTCTGTTGCAGTCGAACGAGATTGAAGGGCTCCGGGAGCTGATCCAGCTATTGCAGATCAAATCGGACTTCGTTCATCATGAGGCATCGACGCCCACACCTACACCGACGGCGTCGTCTAAGGGCGACGGCGTGGCGCTGCCGCCGGCGGCCCCGCCCACCGCCGCCCCGGCGCCGGCGCCCGCCGCCGTCCCCGCGCACACGCACGCGCCCACGCCCGCGCCCACGCCCACTTCCGCACCGGGCGACGGCGGCGGTGCGGGCGGCGGCGCGCGCGGCGCGGCGGACGCGCCCCACGAGGAGACTGCGGCGGACGACGGCGGCGGTGGAGGCGGCGGCAGGCCGGTCACGGTCAAGCGCGAGCTGTCCTCGGAGACGGACGACACGGACGGCGGCGGCGGCTGCAGTGGCAGCGGCGGCGCGGGGGACGACCCGGGCGGCGGCACCTCCGACTCGGGCGACGAGCGGGACGGCGAGGGCGGCGTGGGGGCGGACGTGGAAGCGGCGGAGGCGGGGCCGCGAGGGAGCGTGGCGCCGCGACGCCGCCCGTCCCTCAACCCCGTCAACCTGTCGCTGACCAACCCCGAGAAGAGCGCGCAGCAGCCGGCGGCGGGGGCGACGGCGACGGCGGGGCTGGGAGCGGGGGCAGCGACTGCGCACGCGCACGCCCTCGCGCGGGACTCCGACTCGACGGACGCCGGCGACGACTCGGACGCCGGCGTCGAGCAGCGGGACGGCGGGCCCAAGGTACACCCCCTACCCTCTAGGGATACGCTACGCAACCTCCTCCCCCAAAGCGACGGCTTGCGGCTCGCGATCCCCTTTGCTTCCAGTGTTCCTCCGTAACTAAGAATTCGATAATTAAATGAATACAATCATTATAAATAACCTTCAGATGTAGCTGCAGACAAACAATTGCTACTTTCTACCACAGAACGGGATTAAGTCAGTACCACACTTTTTAAAACTTAATTACAAAGAATATTACAGTGTACACATTTATATCACAATTTTGCTAATAATTTTTGGATTTACTTTGGTTACTTTTTTTGTGTTAAAAAAATGTTAACTGTATATTTTTTTTAATTAATCATGTTCTTTTCTTTGACAAAACCAATGAATTCTACTTGTGATATTAATATTTCATTGCATCACTTATGCACAAGATGAAGATCTCATAATGCGTTGCTGCAACTAGGCAGTAAATAATTACATGAATTTATTGACATCACCCTGAATGACTTAGTGAAAATAAGATACTATGTTTCAATGGTTTTAGGTTGGCACTAAAATATACTTTGCATTTTTCTGTCAAACTACATAGTCTCATTGCTCCTTCTTTTTACATTTATATAGGCAAAAGGTCACAAAAAATACAATATGTTGTGGATGATATAATTAAAACAAAGGAGGGTAATATCTTTAGTCTAGTGTGTTTATTTTTATACTATTTGAAATTGTGAAATTTAATTTTATACTATTTCTATTTTGAGAATACTGCTATATATTGAATACACTGTAAACACAATACATACTGAAAACATGAGGCATTAAATGTTATTTTTCTCCCTGAAATATCTCTTGTTTTTTTGGGAACACCTATCTCGAAAGCTATAGGGAATAGACAATATGAAACATACAATCTCGTAGGCAATTTTAACAGATTCATTTGGAATGTAGTATGTTTTTGATATGATGCGCTGTCACCATTTGTATAATGCCTGGCATCCATTCACCAGTTTATTCACTCGCAACTGTAAATTATTCGTACTTCCATTATAGTATTGAATTAATATGGAGGAATCAAAATTATTTAATTAAATTTCAGATAAGAAATGTGATAATAGGTTCAATGATCTTTTTAGAAATGGAGCACTACACTATTACTGAGTACCTAGGAGAATGTCCTATTGAGGAAATGGTACTCAAGAAACGAAATGGCCACCATTAATTAGCAATAATCAAATTTCATCACCAATCTCCTCCAACGTGCTATTAAAATTTCATTCAAAATGAGAACTTTACAAACAGTTTCAAAACACACATGATGTTCTGTAATGAGATGAATGTGTGAACGTATTTGAAAAATTGAGTCGTAACATACTGCAGAATTTATGATAACATTCATTAAGCAACTCTCCCTAACACTCATTATGAATAGTGATTAAAATGTAAGAAAATAATAATCAAAAGATAATAAATCAAAATCAAACCCTTCTTTTCAAGTTGTTTATATCTATAAGATATCTAATTAATACCACTATTTATCACTGAAATACATCTCTAACCCAAACTTTCATTAATTAAAATACATTTGTGCTCTTTTTATTAAATATGAAGATTTGAAATATGTAATAAAAGCTTACGATAAAATTGTTTATGACCTCTACATGTCAATACTGATAAACCTCCACTAAATTCGGAATGTCAATACTGTCATGTTCATACATGTCAATACTGATAAACCTCCTTCTAAATTCGGAAGTTTCTTTGGCCCACTCCCCATATTTCTTTTGAGATTTTGGTGTAAAATGTCTTTTTAATATTTTATTTTAATTTTTTAGGTAGTTTTCTCACTTTTAGGTAGTTTCTCAATCTAGAATTTTCAGTTTACTTTTTTCCCCTCCTTTATTTAGCTCTTAACTCTCATATGTTCAGTTTGCAATTAATTTTTTCCATCAAAAATAATTTTCTTATCCAGTCACTTTTGCCTGTAGCCACTGGTCAAAAAGAAACCATCCATCAGCAATGACCTCGCAAGATTTCAACTGGAAAGGATCCCTCCACACTTCATGCTGCAAACGGCACATCGAACTAGCAAACGGAAGCCCCCTATTTATCCTGACTTTTACTCGGAGACAGAAGCAGACAGCAAGGCAAGTTTCATTCAGTATACAATATGCAGATATATAATAATATGTTTACAACCATTAATATATTCTCAGACTTGTATAACATGTCATTCATACATGTTTTCTTGCAGGCTGTGGAGGAGTCGCACAAAGTGCCTGATGATGGGGTCATGATCCAGACATCCCCAGAAAACTATGTTGTCACCCCACACAGAAAGAGACGTCCTGGTTTCCACAACTCTCCAGCGCAGAACCCTCCATTTGTACCTTTATGCCCATCATATCTGGATGAGATTCGGTACCGCAACAGCCTCCACAGCCCCAGTCCACGACATCTGGCTCATCCAATGTCTGCTTCTGCACCACCATATTTGGAACGAGTGTCCACACCACCAGGAAGTGGTCCTTTGCAACCAGGACAAGAAATGGGCACCCTTACCTCAACACAACAACATGTGCGTGAAGACGTGGTAGTGAAATATCGACCACCAAGTGGTGATGGTCATGTGCAAACTGTAGACTATACCACCCGATCAGGAGATGGAGGACCTTGGGGGACGTGGGCATTATGTTCACCGCAGGTAGGCGTCAGTTCCGAAGAGACTGCAGCCAGTGGTGCATATGCACCGATAAGTGGGAGTATAAAAAGTGAAGGTAACGGAGCTGGAGACAGTTCTGGGTCGTTCAACAGCACGTCGAACACCAGCTCCACATCCAACTATAAGACAGTTCCCGTACGTGAATATCGTTGTGAATATTGTGGAAAGCAGTTCGGAATGAGCTGGAACTTAAAAACACATCTTCGTGTTCATACTGGGGAGAAGCCGTTTGCGTGTCGACTATGTGTGGCAATGTTTAAACAGAAGGCACATCTTCTAAAGCATCTGTGCTCTGTGCATCGGAATATCATCCATGAAGGTGGAGAGGGCCGGTTCAGTTGCTGTTTCTGTCAGCTGACATTTGAAGCCCTCCAAGAGCTCATTAGACACTTATCAGGTGCACACAACAACCTGCTCCTCAGCAAGAACTTGCATGAATAACTGTAGGAGGGTGGGCAGCAAATTGAATCAATAGTGCCTATTCAGAGTGTCCACTAAGCTTGATGAACAGTAATGTATATGTTCCATGGTGCCGAAGTAAATGTATTGCATATACCTCATTATTATAAAAGTAGCTAAAAGAGATACACTCAAAAATTAATATGTTCTTAGAAATAAGTAGTTATTGCTCTCGAAATAAGATCTTGTTTGGGCATTTCCAATGAATGTTCCTCTGGGATTGTAATCCAGCCAGTCATATTGAAAGTAACAGCAAAGTATTGTAAATATACGATAGCTAATGAACACAACCTCTGAGAATTGTTTCATATTATGTAACAAAATGAGGATAATGTATCAAAACATATTTAACCCACAGAAGTGGATATTGTGATGTAAGACCTAACAATTATTTTCTGTACAAAGAGTGTGTAACATTGGTATTTCCCAATTTAATCTCAATAGAAAGCAAGTCAGGGAGATTGATGTGGAGAATCTCAAGTGTTAGTTGACACCCTGTACGAGGATATTTGTTGAGAAAGTGTTTCTTTTTTTCTGTGATATCTCTAGTTGGATGTCAATTTGTTGATTTCTGTTCTTATTTATATTATTTACTTGAGACGCAAGGAATCTCACAGCCCCACCTACAACACTTTGCTCACAGTATTCAGGGAATGCTTGCTGCCCACCCCTCAGAGTTTAGTGATTTAGCTGTAGAACGAATGCTACTCTGATGTTTTGCCTATATTCTCAGGATGGTAATGCCGTAACTACTAATGCTTTGTGCTGATCTCATTAAATTATTACAATGTCATGGAAAGTGAGAACTGTGGGAAATGTGAAAATGCTATGTGGACATCGTCCAAAAGGAATGCTATTTCTGCTTTTACGCTAGTCTGTTAAATCTACTTCCCGGAGACATCAAAGATTTTTAACATTGTAATCTCTTTTTTGAAGAATATTATACAGAAATTTCTATAATACATTTAACCTCCAAAGTGCCTCAGCTGTGTCAGTACAGATCAATGAATTAGTCAGATACACAGCATTTAATGCTTCTATTTACCAGCCTGAGTCATAGGATTCTTAGCACATAAACATTCAGAACAAATAGCATTCATAGATTGGTTAGTTATGATATTAAATATTTATGTTGTAATAATACAAGAAAAAAAAACTTTTCTTTAAAATTTTTTTCACTGTAAATAAGATTCTGACACCTACTGCTGCCCTATTTGTTTAAATTCTATGACCACTCATGTGACTTATATATTGCCTTACAAATCGAATATACTTATTCTGGGTCCAATGTTTATGCACAATTTGTGCTCGAACAATCACTGCCATTTTGCCCGAAGACCATTAATAATTATTTATACACTTGCTGTACAAGTTATAAATCACCAGGCACATTTCCGCAAACTTATTCTTTATTTAACTTGGCTGTATGTATTGTGTCTCACTATTTTGTAATTTGTGTTTTTTCTTTTCTCCTGGTGAAGGTTCATGTGTCTGTAGTATGTAGGGGCGGCATGAGTTGGGGCTGTTGAACTATTTGCTTAATGCACAAAAACCTGCTGCCTCACTGCTCCTATATTAACTGCTTACAAACAATTTGAAAGTCCTGAAATTTCCCACTCTCCTCAGAATATCTATAATAATTTATGGCAAAAGTGTTTAAATTAACTAAGTTAAATAAACCAATCAATGAAGAGTCATGAACTAACAGTGTATTAACTCACCTGTTTATTAATAACTTCATCCTTTACCCATCCTGTCCTCCACATCTGCAACACAAGGTAATATTAATATAATTATAGCAAATGTTCAACAACCAGTGAACTCTATAACAAAGGTGGGAATATTTCAGCAAATTCATTACGTTATGAGTTTTGGGGACATCATTCAAAATCATTTAGAATTTACTTTAAAACTCTTTTAAACCTAATCTTTTTGTCAATTTGTAGACTTTTTGAAATAGTGCGCGTGTGGGGTATAGCCGTCCCTAAACTGCAGCATTTTTGAAGGGTAGGATTTAAATTTTCCAGCTTATTGGTGCACTTTTCTTTTGATTATGTCATGTTGCCATAAAACAAGAATGGTAGTGACCATAATCACTAGTAAATAATTATAGTAAATCCTTAGTATTATGCTCTTTAGTAAAGAATGTAGGAGGAAATGTCTTTAAGAAAGAATCATACTGCTTATGAAAGTAGCATTGAAGAAAATGGTAGTAGTGATGGTAAATATTCTGAAGGCCAACTCTTGATACAATGTGTTCTGACAATATGTCATCTTTTGCTCTTCTTTATTCTCATATACAAATAGTTTGAATATAACATTTCTATGTACATTTTTTCTTAAAAAGATAAATTAACAAATATAATAAATTCATTCACCTTGTTACAATCTGTGATAAATGTGTTCTTCTGTGTAAGAAAATGCTACCTTCATGATTCATGATTCATTTTTGCATTTGCTTCTGAATCCTTTGTGTATAATTTTATATAAGATGCAAGTGTAAATAAAATTTATGTTGAGTGACTGAAAAGGCAGGTTTTAAGTATGTTGTGAAGTTGAGCAGTAAAATATTAAACATTTCTACACTTTTTTTAGAATAATGTTATTTCACATTTATGAAACGTATACATGAAATCATGAAACTATAAAAAAGGATTATAAAATGTTTACCACTGATATAACACCACAATTACAATCGTATTTCAAAGGAATCAACGTTGAATAAAAGTACAATAAAATTCTTCTCGTATCACAATAGCATATAATAAACCTTTCCTATGTATTAAAATAGTATATTTAAAATATACTGCAATGCTGCTTGAGTTCACAACATGCTGTGGTAAGTTCATTGTACATGGTTTGCGTACAACATAGAATACAAATGTATATTTTATTTGCACCAAAGATGTTAGTTTGTATCAGGGTTTAGTTATAATTTGTATGTGTAAAAGCAACAGCTAGCTGCAGCATTTCAATCTCAGTTGAGGACTACATAGCATATTTTTTTGAGAAAATTTGCTTTAACCTTAAATACACAACTCACGCATAATCTTACTGCTTTTGCAGTGACTTTTGATAAATCAGAAGAAGTTTGCTTCCTTGCAAACATTTAATAAATGATAATTGAAAAAATTAATTTGAGATAAAGAGATATTAAAAAAAAAAATTACTAATAGACTTTTCAAAGAATAACTTTATCAGTGTACACATTGTTAAACTTCAATGTTTTAAAAAAGTCTGTATTGAATTTTACAAACTTGAAAATGTATGTCTAGGAAGTTTTATAAAACAGTTCCAAACTTAAATATTCTATTATGAAAAGATAATGCATTGATAATTTAAAGTTTTCCAACTGAGAGAACTACGGCAGAGTATCTTGTGGCCAGTAGAAGGCACTAGTTTCTAGCTCTAAGTGAACGACGTGATTAATAACACAATGTGCTGCTTGCAGCATTATACACTTTATCTGACAAAGACAACACTTCACAGTTCATGAAAAACTGTATATTCTTGGGATGACGCAGCTGGTTGAACATGTGATTATTTATTATTAACATCTGTTGAATTATACAAGTCCCCAAGTTTACCTCAAATTGTAATGGGGTTTGATTTATTTTAATTTATGTTCTTTGCTGTCTGTGCCTTGGCAAAAGAAAATGTTATGTTCCAAGATATTTAAATTCTTTGAACAAATGTGTTACTAGTTTAGAAAGAAAATACCAAGTAGAAAAATTTGTAGACATATTAACCAGGCTTAACAAGTTAAATTATGATTCCGTAGACCTCATTACATAATAATCAACAATTTGTAAAGAAGATGCAAAAAGTGACTCACAAGCCTCATGCTTGACAAATCTCAAAAAGTGAGAAAGTAGATTAATACTAAATTTCATTCTGTAGTTTACTATAGATTATTGTATGGTACTGTGTATATAGTTAGTATGACTGTTGTTTTGAGGTTGTGTGTGCAAGATTACATTAAAAAGACAGTTCTGATTGATGAATTTTAGTGTATATATTTTTCCCTCTCCTTCGTGCCATTCATATTCTTGAGCATGAACAGGCAGTCAGACAATGTCCACAAAATGTACTGTTGTAGAAAAAAAATAAAAAAGAGAGAGAAAAATCTTAGCAGGTTTTCTGCATTTAAACGAGTCTAGCAGTTAAAACTTTGATTATAAATGGGAGAGGAGGTGATAACTACCAATATTTCGTTTATAGCGGTTGTCAAAACAAATATGTATCTCAAATATGCAAAAACATCGTTCTTGACATTACGTTTCCAACAATGCTCGTTGCTACCTTTTATTTGTAATCATTTAAATTTCTATGGTAAAAGAGAAGGGAAAGGAATGTCGGAGGTACAGGCGATACTGACGCAGATAGGAACAATACACATTGCTTTTAAAATACTTCGCCCCTCAGAGGTATATTTAGAACATTTTAATAAGAGGTACTACATTTCGTTATTAATAGAGAATGCTCACCAACCTTACGGTTGAAATTGATATCATTTTTCTCGCCAAAATAGTTCAATACAAGGCACATCCGCATCCGCTTCCGCTTCCGCCAAGTGCATTACCATACACTACCCCATTTCGTAAGAGTTGCGCACATTTGCTTCTTACCTGTTCTTATCATGAGAATTGAGAAACAACAGCGCATCATATTATCCGTGCACAGCAGTGTTGCCAGTAGAATCAAAGAGTACGGGTGTGGTATAATGCTGTGCCCAGAAATTTTATTTTAAATTTTAAAATTTGACCTAAATTGATTTAGATCAAATTTTGCGATTTCGTTTTAAATGCACCCTAATTTTTCTTAAAATAAAAAGCGATGAAAAGCTGTAGTGGTGCTCAATAATACAGTTTTTCTCGTATTGTTTGTAACTTGGAATTTTCAAAAACTGAGAGAGTTCACAGAAAATAGGAACTGTGCCGTTTGTATAAGCGTGAATTTCTCTAGTAGGAAATGGCTATTTATGTAACTATACGGAAATTATGTTTTAGGTGTACGAATTAAATGTTTACGGACGAGGTGACAATGGGAGCAAAGTCCGGTATTTGGAAATTGCCAAATTCGTATAAGGACCATTTCGTAAGAGTTGCGCACATTATTTTGTAGAGCGAACTTATGAAAACTTATAAGATCAAGATTTTACGATCATTCGCAGTATGTGAGGCGGCAGCCTAGCCAATTCATGTCGCGCCAGTGTTTTGTTTACTTTGCGGATCCCAATTTATTATATGGCTACGACATTTTTGTGGACCTGCACAATTTTTATAAGCGTACTTCGGTCTATTCGAAAAAAAATAAAAATAAAACAATTGCTTAAACATTGCCTACATTTCACGCAAAATTACGTGGAAATGACTCATATTTTCAATTTTCAAACGACAATATTTTCATTATGTATGACATAATATGTTCTTTGAAGAACAGATTTGATAAAGCAAAATCTCTATCTTCAATATTGAAATTGTAGGAACACGACTAAAAACATTTGAACTTTGCGATTTTCAGAAATTTAGATTTTTTACGAAATTGAGACTATCGCCCCTTTAAGAGCCCTTTGTTCTATCCCAGGAAAAACATTAGTAAACAAATTTAGAGCCACTTTTGAGGAAAGTGAAAATGTTAAGGCTTTATATAACCTGTACCCCAAAATAAAAATATCCGTTTCAAACTCGCAGGGCCTTGGGTTGGCGGCCAGGTCGTTCGGGAATTTCCCAAAAAGTCGTCTGAACAGTTTAGGCGGTAGAGTTGACAATGAATAGTCCGATTGACAATAAAATTCTCGGCCATTGTACTCATGGTTTTAATTGACGAATAACAAATCCCCAAATGATCATATATGTAGAAGTATAATAATTTTGATCACACCCTACTCGCGAGCGATTTTCACCTGAAATACATTTGGACGTGTACCGAAAAAATGGATAAAGAATCTATTTCAACGTGAAGTATGATGTTACAATTAAACTTGAAAGTACAACTCGGATGGATTTTTTCTTTGAGTCAAACTAATTTCTTGTTGATCATTAAAACTTGTAACAAGAAAAACGGGACATTCTTACTTAGACGACAAGGCATCCTTGATGATGTATATTCAAGCGTTGACTAAAACCACGTCCTCGGAAGGGATTTTTATACTATGCGCTCCAAAAATACATAAGCAGATACAATTCATTTTTTATTTATGTAAATACGACTTCTCGCTGCCAGACTTAATTTGTATAAATCCCGAGTGCTGCTGTCTTCGAAAGTTGTTGCATGTAGAACGTAAAGTGACATACATCGCCTGAGAGCCTTAAAACTGTTAATATCGATCTTATTATACTGCATACTTAGCCTTAGATTTATTGGAAGTGGCGATCACTGGCATGAAACATTTAAAGATGCTAGTGTGAGATGTAACACGTCTAAACTAAGAGAGCTCTTAGTTCTCTTGTTGGTTTTCTACGATGTTTCACATCCAATGAAATAGAGCGAAATTCTTCACTTTTTCTGAAGATTTAATTATAAATTTTTCACGTTGTTTACAATTTCATATAAATGTTCGCATGACAAAAGCGTGTTTTAATTCTACTACAAGATGTGGTGTTTTCATTAAGTAGTAAAATAATAAGCGAATTTGAATTTGAGTAGCCGCTCATCTATGTCTGATATGTGTGTGTGTGTATGTGTGTATATATATATATATATATATATATATATATATATATATATATATATATATATATTAGTTGTCCAGAAGCTCCCGTCACAAAAAAATATCCCAGATTCTATGTTCACGTTCTTGAAGAATGGCAGGTCCATTTTTTTCGAAAAAAAATTCTCTTCAATAAAACTTAGTTTAAAAATTACTTCTAGGCGCGAAATTCAAACCTGCTGACGCGACACCAGACACCGACGAGGCGTCTGCCGACGGGGCTGAGCGTAGAGTAGTTTCCTTCCTTTTTCGGTTGAACTGTTGAGTGAGGTAAATCGCTTACCGCGCACTAGAGTATTTTAACAACACCAAGAGATTTATTTGTACTATTCATTCATTTAATCTATTAAATCTACTAAAATTTCATTTTTGTTGCTTGTCATAACCACGTTATTCAGCGGCGTAATAATGAACGATGAATACGAACTAAGTCTTATGGAAATTAACAAAATTCCTGGATTACTCGAATTATTTTTTGAATATTTTCAGAGTGAACTAATGTCCCGTTCTTTAGAGAGCCTCATATGATAAATGAGAATTCCCTGCAGTTTATATCGTTATTAACACGACGTATTCTAACGGAATTATGGAGCAAAAATATGAAATCAATAAAATATTGAGTTCATTAATTATTTGTGGCCTCGCAGTTTCAACTAGTGTTTTCTCCAGTTTCATTTTGTGTAGCCGCAGGCCGACAATTGCATCGATGAATATTTGCAGTACACATCTGTGTGCACAGTAAATCAATCCTACACGGTATCCATAATTAACAATGAGAAACTGGCATATGCCCCAGATGACGATTAACGAAATGGTTTACTAATATGGTGTATGTGCAAAAGAGTAAAAAACAGAAAGAAAATTTATGTTTCATACACATTAGAATGTTGCTTGGTCACGTAGAGGTTTCTATCCTGAGGTATACAGACATTTGAACGTGTTGCTGCCACACACTGATCAATTGAAAAAGAATAAAGAAAAAAGAAAATAAAAATAAAAAAGACACGCATTTAATGTATGTATCTGCTACCTGTAAGAGAAACAGCTAGACAAAAAAAAATATTCCCAAACCGCCGCCAAGTCTGTCCAGAAAACATTTTACGAATTATCTCAAGGCGTCAGGCGAGTGGCATGCGTTTACATCGCCTACGGAACAGGAAAACGAAGGCCAGAACACACATTCATCGGTGAGAACTCTACGCAGGGATCTGGGGTAATTGTCGTGAGGTGGATATTCCACGAAGAATCGTGTAGCGTGTTTTGCAAAAACAGCCCCTATCAAAATACATTCCTAGCATCAAAATACAGTTCGTCACACAGGATTAGCCCTAAGCAATAATATTGTAATTTGCTAGGATGTCTTAAGGAAACTCATTAAATACCCACTGTTTCTCAAAATATTTTTATTTGAGGTAAAGTTAATGGGGAGCAATTACATCTGACGGGGAGAAAACCTACATGTTAATTCGTGAACAATCATTCATCTAAGCAGGCTATCATTAGCTAGAACTGTCCAAAATGACACTCGCGGAAGCATCAGTTCGAATTTCAAGCCTAGAAATAATCAATAAACTTAATATTTCCTTGGTGGAGAAGCAACTCTGGCACAACTTAACTCACTCAACTATTTTTACGCAAAATTACGCGAAAAGTACTCAAACTTTCGAAAAATTGTACATTTTAAAATCTATCTTTAAGAAACAGTTTTTATTTAGGAAAACATCCTTATGTTTACTATTTTATTTGTAGAAAGACTCCGAAAAAAATTTGAACTTTGCAATTTTTGAAAAATCAGTTTTTTTTTTACGAAAATGAGTCCTACACCATTCGCTTTAAATTCGCCCTTCACACTATCCATCAACAAAACTTAATCAAAAACAATGGAGATTTTTTTTTTTGAAAAATAGGAAAATGTCCCCTGAGACTTCATATAAAGTACCCCCAAAATTGAAATATCGGTTTCAAATTCAAGTGGGCGTGACATCAGCCAGATCAATTGGGGAATATCAATTTTGGAGAAAATCCGCTGAACGGTTTAGCCTCTAGCATGGTTCACAGACGGACAGACGTTTTGCCGTCATTCGATTTTTCGCTATCCCACAAAAACATAAATCTGTCTTCACCAAGAGTTAATTGATTTTTTCTAAATTTAGCAACTGGATTTATTCACTTTATCGTTTCCAGCGCCCTCTGATAAGAGTTTTTCTGATGAAAAGTTTTTTCTGCCGATTTTTCGCGTAGCTTTACGTAACTTTCTCTCTACTTCGTAAGAAGAAAGTAAATATACGAATTTTATGTTATGACACTTATTTTAAAACATTTTATAATTAACAAAACTCCTATGAAGTCTTTTGATAAAGGTTACCTCTTAATGCACCAATTAGTAAGCGGGTGGTACCTGTAATTCAACCTCACTTAAAAATTTGAACCGTTTATCGCGAAAATTTATTTTTCGAGTTGTGACAATATTGCAGTCCATAAAAGATTTTAATGAATCAATATTTTAGCTGAAAAACGCTGTTAACATTAATTATGGCATGATGATAAGGAAAGAAACTGCAGTGGATTCTCATTTATAGTATGTAACTCCCTAGAGCACGGAACATTAGTTCACACTGAAGATATGCAAACAAATTCGAATATTCTAGAATTTTTTTAAATTTCCATAAGGCTTAGTTTTTATTCTGCGTTCATTATTACGCCGTTGAATACCGTGGTTATAACTAGCAGCAATAAAATTTTTATTAGATTTAATAGATTAAATAAATAGTATACATAAAACACTTGGTGCTGTTAAAATACCCTAGTGCGCGGTAAGCGTTTTACCTCACGCAACAGTTTAACCGAAAAAGAAAAAAAAAAGAAAAGAAAAAAAAAGGAAAAAACACGCTACGCCCAGCCCAGTCGTCAGACGCCGCGCCGGTTTCGTGTCGCGACAGCAGTTTAAAAATTACTTCCGGGCGCGAAATTCAAACTCAATTTTATCGAAGATTTTTTTTTCGGAAAAACTGCCATTCATTATGAACATCAACATAGAACCTGGGATCCTTTTTTGTAACGGGAGCTTTTGGACAACTGTATATATATATATATATATATATATATATATATATATATATATATATAAATCTCGTGTCACAATGTTTGTCCTCAATGGACTCCTAAACCACTTAACCGATTATAATAAAATTCGCACACCATGTGCAGTTCGATCCAACTTGAAAGATAGGATAGTTTAAATCTCAAATTATAGTCGCAATTTTAATTTATTTCTAATTATTTGTCTGAATAATTGCTAATTAATTGTTGTAATAATTGTAGATAATTGTGACTGTCAAATAATAACAGACAAATAATTAGCAATAAATTAAAATTGCGACTATAATTTGAGATTTAAACTATCCTATCTTTCAAGTTGGATCGAACTGCACATGGTGTGCGAATTTTATTATAATCGGTTAAGTGGTTTAGGAGTCCATTGAGGACAAACATTGTGACACGAGATTTATATATATTAAGAAGAAAGATTACAACAATCAGCTAGCTGACCCGGCCACGCGTTGCTGTGGCTTTCACCACGAAAGAGACCCTGCGAAAGATACCCCAGAGAATCTGATGGTATCATCATCAATTATTTGTCTGTTATTATTTGACAGTCACAATTATCTGTTAACTCCAAATGATTCTAACAGATGTCGACACCTTTCGACTGGGTTGAGTAAGTAATCAATAGATGGCGCTGCTATGGTAAAAAATCAGCTCCAAGAATCAGGACAGCAGAAGGTCATGCACAAGAATCTCAAGAACAGTGTAACGAACGTATTCAAGAGAATATCATAAGAACATTGTGACACGAGATTTATATATATTAAGATTATTTAACCTCCATTTAAAATTATTTTGCACTTATTATTTCAATGTGCTATGATAACATGTTTTTCAGTTCCTCTTTCTAATATTTCAACGATTATTATTATTTTCAGTCAAATGCCACCGAAAAAATCTAACCTCAACAACGCGAGCAGCAAAGGGTCACGACGCAAACGTGTTGAAAGAGCTCTGCAATTACCAGAACAAATCGAAACAAGAAATGCAGCTCAAAGAATCAGGACTGCAGAAAGTCGTACACAAGAATCTCAAGAACAGCGTGACGAACGTCTGCAACAGAATATTACGAGAACAAGAGCGGCACGAGAACGAAACATAGCTACAATACGAGGACTAGATCGACAAAGGCAACGGATCAGCCGCTCATTAACACGTGCATCATTCGTTCGGCTTGCCTTTGAATATGCACCAGATATTAACTACTCGGCGCATTCAAAAATTGCTATCGGTGGAATGGATAAAGTATGTCAATATTGTCAGGCATTGAAATTTCGGAATGAAGCAGCCGGCATGTGCTGCGCATCAGGAAAAGTTGTGCTGTCACCTCTACCCGCTCCGCCGGAGCCTTTATTATCCCTTCTTACTGGCAATTCAGATGATTCCAAATTATTTTTGCGTAAGATACGCAAATTTAATTCTTGCTTCCAAATGACGTCATTTGGGGCAACTAAAATTTGCGATCGTGCATCCGATGGACGTAATTTTGAAACTACATTCAAAATTCAAGGCCAGGTGTACCATAAAATCGGATCACTGATGCCAATGCCTGATAACAATCCGAAATTTCTTCAAATTTATTTTATGGGCGATTGTGAAGAGCGCGTGACGACTCGGTGCCTGTATAATTTTATTGAACAAGCAGAGGAAAGAGCAATTGTGATATTATTGGAAAATTTTTTAGAAGATCACAATCAACTAATTCAATTGATCAAAAGAGTTTCGCCACGACTGCAAAATGACAATTATCAAATCGTCATAAAAGCCGACAAAGTACCATTAGGTGAACATGCTGGTAGATTCAACGCTCCAACTGTTGATGAGGTTGCTGTTATCATGGTTGGTGATCCAGTTGACAAAAGATCTATAAAAATTACACGGCGAGACAACACTGTCAGTACGATTTCGGATCTACACCGTTCATATGACGCACTACAATATCCATTGATATTTTGGCAAGGACAAGATGAATATCACCTTAATATCAAACAGTATGATCCAAATACCGGTAAATTTTACAATTATCTATTTACTTTCTTACTGTATGTATAGATTTTAATTTCGTATTGCATTTAATTTTTTATTTTTTTAGGTGATTACAGAAATAATAAAGTTAGCTCAATGAACTACTACGCACACCGAATAATGGTTAGACAACATCAAGACAATTATATCCTTCGATATCGTCAGCTGTTCCATCAATACATTGTTGATATGTATGCTAAGGTCGAAAGCGAACGCTTGCGATTCCTTCGATTCAACCAGGCAAAACTACGATCGGAAGAATATATTCACTTACGAGATGCTGTTGCTGGAAACATCGATGGAAATTTAAATCCTCTTGACATCGGTAATGTTTTCATTTTACCTTCAAGCTACATCGGCAGTCCACGGAACATGCAGGAATACATACAAGATGCGATGACTTACGTACGTCATTACGGCCGACCGGATTTATTTATTACATTCACATGTAATCCGAATTGGGAAGAGATACAAACTTTACTATTGCCAGAACAACAAGCCATTCATCGTCATGATTTAACTGCACGTGTGTTTAAACAAAAATTGAAATCCTTAATTGATTTTATTGTTAAATATTCAATTTTTGGTATCACACGTTGTTGGCTGTATACGATAGAGTGGCAAAAGCGAGGTTTGCCTCATGCCCACATTTTGGTTTGGCTTAAAGATAGAATCCGTCCTGAAGAAATCGATCAAATAATTTCAGCCGAAATTCCAGACCCATTAATTGATCAAGAATTATTTGATATTGTCACCAAACACATGATACATGGGCCATGCGGTGCTTTCAACATGACGTCACCGTGCATGGAAAATGGAAAATGTAAAAAAAAATTCCCAAAGCCGTATACGAATGACACGATCACGGATATTGATGGTTATCCAATGTATCGCCGCAGAAGTACTGAGAATGGTGGCCACACATTTACAATGCGACTGCCGAACTTTCCAAATCAAGTTGAGTTTGATAATCAGTGGGTGGTACCATACTCACCACTACTTTCAAAAACTTACAAAGCTCATATCAATGTTGAGCTTTGCAGTTCTGTTAAATCAATTAAGTATATTTGTAAATATGTAAACAAAGGCAGTGATTTGGCCATATTTGAAGTACAAAACATAAATAAAAATGACGAAATAGCACGATACCAAATGGGCAGATACATTAGCAGCAATGAAGCTATTTGGCATATTCTCAGCTTTCCCATCCACGAAAGAGATCCTGCTGTCCAACATCTGGCAATACATCTTGAAAACGGTCAACGTGTATACTTCACTGAAAAAAATGTTCTCCAAAGAGCGTTCGAAGCTCCGAAAACGACTCTAACTGAATTTTTTACATTGTGTCAAAAACCTGATGTTTTTGGCCAATTCGCGAAGACATTGGTGTTTGGTGATGTTCCACGTTATTTCACATGGAACAAATCCAGTAAAAAATGGGAGCCACGGAAACAAGGAAAACCACATCCTTCCATTACAGGCATATTCAAAGCTAAGACATTGGGGAGACTTTACACGGTACATCCAAAGCAACGTGAGTGCTTCTATTTACGTTTGTTATTGGTGAATGTTCCCGGACCAACGTCTTTTGAATTTTTACGAACAGTTAATGGTCGAGTATTCAATACATACCAGGATGCATGTCGTGAACTGCAATTGCTAGAAGACGATAACCATTGGGACTTAACGCTTGCTGATGCTGCGTTGACATCAACACCGAATAACATTCGTCAGTTGTTTGCAATTATTTTGACGACATGTTATCCCTCGCAAGCACAAACTTTGTGGGAAAAATATAAAAATTGTATGACAGAAGACATATTGCACCGAATTAGACAAACAAATCAATGGCAAAACGTAGATTATACACCAGAGATGTACAATGAAGCATTGGTCTTGATCGAGGATTTATGTGTTCTTATTTCAAATTTACCACTTAATCATTATGGTATGCCATCATCTAATCGTCCAGCCACCTACTTAGTCAATACCGATTTACAACGAGAAAATCAATATGACCATGAAAGTTTAGCAACAATTATCATGAACAGTGAACCATTACTGACAGCAGAACAAAAAATTATTTATGATCGGATTATGCTGGCTGTTGCTGCTGAACAAGGCGGTTTTTTTTTCTTGGATGCACCCGGTGGAACCGGTAAGACATTTTTAATATCGTTGATTCTTGCCAAAATACGGTCGCAACAAAAAATCGCATTAGCAGTAGCATCGTCAGGCATTGCGGCTACTTTACTGGATGGTGGGCGAACAGCACATTCAACATTCAAGCTGCCATTGGACGTTCATAATAAACCAGATGCAATGTGTAACATCAAAAAGAATAGTGGAATAGCGGCAGTGTTGCGGAAGAGTTCTATAATAATTTGGGATGAGTGCACAATGGCACACAAATATTCACTTGAAGCATTAAACAGAACTATGCAAGATTTAAACAGCAATAATAAACTTTTCGGTGGTGCTATCTTACTTTTGTCTGGTGACTTCCGGCAGACCTTACCGGTTATACCTCGCTCTACTTTCGCGGATGAGATTAATGCATGTTTGAAACAATCATTCTTATGGCGAAGTATTGAAACACTTCGATTGACCATAAATATGCGAGTACAATTGCAAAATGATCCATCAGCACAAATATTTTCCGAACAACTACTAGATATTGGGAACGGTAAAATAGAACTGCAACCAAATACGCAATGCATTAAACTACCAGACAATTTTTGCACTGTTGTTCAGGATAAAAATGAATTGATTCAGAGTATTTTCCCGGATATACAGAATAATTATTTGAATCATGAATGGCTTAGTCAACGGGCGATTTTGGCAGCCAAAAACGTTGATGTTGACGAAATTAACTTCCAGATACAACAGTTATTACCAGGCGATATGATGTCTTTTAAATCAATCGATACTGTTGTTGATGAAAATGAAAGTGTAAATTTTCCGATTGAATTTTTAAATTCATTAGATATCCCTGGAATGCCACCACATAATCTTCGATTAAAGATTGGTTCCCCTATTATTCTCCTCCGTAATTTGAATCCACCTCAATTATGTAACGGTACGCGTTTGGTCATCAAAAAGATCACCGGAAACATTCTTGAAGCAACCATTTTGGCTGGGAAGTTTAAAGGAAAAGTGGTCCTGCTGCCACGTATTCCGATGATACCATCAGATTCTACCATACCCTTCAAAAGGCTACAGTTTCCAATTCGTTTAGCTTTCGTCATTTCTATAAATAAATCTCAAGGTCAAACAATGTCCATTTGTGGTTTAGATTTGGAAAATCCATGTTTTTCTCATGGGCAACTATATGTTGCGTGTTCACGTGTTGGGAAACCGTCTAATCTATTTGTGTTAGCTAAAGACAGGTTAACCAAAAACATTGTGCACCGATTGGTGTTAAATTAAATTGAATTTGAAAGTATTTATAATTGAATAGTACTTATATTTGTTATACAAATTAAATGGAAATAATAAATCTGATAAATTTTTATTTTGTACCTATTGATTTCTGCTTAATATCAAGAGTAAGAACATTTTAATTAATTGTGTTCAACGTACTTCCCCTTCAAATCTCAATCCAGTGAATTTGTATACCAACATCAATATTTTCGTCTTTATTGGTAAATAATTTCATTGTACTAAAGGGTTATAGTAGTAGAAAGTCAAATAAGGAGATCACCATATTTTTTTACAAATACCATCTGTGTGAAAAAGCATAGTGGACTCCGTGACTGATGTTCTCTTATTGTTCCTCTTAGATTGTTTACTATAATGTAATATAACAAAAACTTTAGCCACAGCAACGCGTGGCCGGGTCAGCTAGTATATATATATATATATATATATATATATATATATATATATATATATATATATATATATATATATTACCGGAACCCGGCAGACGTTCTTTCTCCTTCTCTTCCCCTTTCTGTCTCTCCCTCTCTCTTCTTCTCTTCGTCTTTCCCTCTCTCTCTCTCTTCGGCTCTCCCTCTCTCTCTTCGGCTCTCCCTCTCTCTCTTCGGCTCTCCCTCTCTCTCTCTTCGGCTCTCCCTCTCTCTCTCTTCGGCTCTCCCTCTCTCTCTCTTCGGCTCTCCCTCTCTCTCTCTCTTCGGCTCTCCCTCTTTCTCTCTTCGGCACTCCCTCTCTCTCTCTTCGGCTCTCCCTCTCTCTCTCTTCGGCTCTCCCTCTCTCTCTCTCTTCGGCTCTCCCTCTCTCTCTCTCTTCGGCTCTGCCTCTCTCTTCGTCTCTGCCTCTCTCTTCGCCTATCGCTATCTGTCCATCTCATACACATTTAGTTGTAGATTCTGCACGTCTCTGAGAAGGTGGAGTGATATTGAGAAGCGCCGGACCAGCAAAAATGTAACAGAATATTCAAGAAGATCTCATTCTGTAGATTACAATATGAGAAATGTTTCTATGAGGAATTTGGCCTCAAAATGTTAGCTTTTAATGGCCTAGAATGCTTCGTTTATGAATTATTTAATGATACAGTACAAAAAATATCTTGTCGCGCGTCGCGGGTTGCATTAGTCAACTACATTTAGTTTTTTCTTGGTTCTTTTGTTTGTGAATTTTAACGATATTTTAATAATTATTCTGCTATTCGTGGTGGAGATAAATACAACAAATCTGAGATAATTAAATTGGTCCAGCCGTTCTCGAGTTATAAATGGTGTAACTAACCCGACTTTGTTATATATTGTAAACAAACCTAATGTGATAAACTAGCCCCACGTTGGGCGCCAAATGTAAACAAGCCGTCTGATACACTAAACTAGCCCCACGTTGGGCGCCAAATGTAAACAAACCTAATATGAGCGGGGGAGGGCGCCAGGTTCAGCTCCTGAAATGTGACTGGATGGAAGTGTTGGGAGGTCATGAATTAGCACAGAGTCATTTGTAACAAATAACAGTTTATTCCTGGCACCAAGAGCTGCCAGGGAAGTTACATGTCGCAAAGGGCGACGCAAGTTTTTTACTAAATCTACTCTGTGAGCTGGTTATCTTAATTACTAGTCGTTAATTCCCTTAAGGCTAACATATTAGGCTTACTCTTTGATGAAGCGTGCTATTCATCATTTAAGGTCTGCAGGGCCTGAGCGCGGCCACTTGCAATTTCTCGCCGTTACGATTGTTCTGCGAGACGGCTTCGTCTCGTAGTTTTTCACCAGTGGCTGCGTTGTCTCCGCGGGCGGGCCGAGGCGGCAGCCTCGAAGCAGGGGCGGCGGCAGTCCCGGGTCGCTGACCTTCTGCGGCGCGTCCCCCTCTCGGCAGGCAGCGGCAATCCCAGGGTGGTCGGCTCGAGCAGGCTCAGTGGGGCGGGTGGCCACGGGCGTTGACGTAACGCGGTGGGCTGTCAATCAGCACCGACGCGGGAGGCGGCAAAGGCTGGCGGGCCGATGCGGAAACGGCGCGGGATCCAGTAGTCTCCCGCCCGAGTTTCCTCCGCGACAAGTCCACTAGTCGCGTCCGAACTAATTCGACTCTGGGAAAGTCTTTCCCGAACTCGCGTCCCGATCGTAAGTAACTGAGTAATCGAGCAAATTTAGCAACGAAGAAGTATCTTGGAATTCTCTCGAAGTATCTTAGAAGTATCTCGAAGTAACAAAAATTTAGCTCTCAAAAAATTCTTAGGAGCGTTTCAAAAAAATCTTAGAAGTGTCGCCGAAAAAATCTTAGAAGTCTGGCCGAAAAATTCTTAGAAGTGTCCTGATTTCCACTGTGCATCACGTTTTTAAAAGAACTCCCTTTCCCCTTCCCAAAATGTTCCTAGCTCTGAATTTCTCCCTTCCCTCATGGCGAAGCTTCCCATTGGCTGAGGGTGGCTGCGTCGCAGAATTCTGATTAACCAATCATGTGGCAATTTTCCCGTATTTTTCCGTAGATTGTTCTCTGTCTGACACCGGCTTCTCTCTCTCGCTCGCTTCCCTTTCTCAACGGTTCCAGAAACTTTTGGCAGCTGTCTGGACACGTGTTCGAGCAGGAGCGCATTTTCACGGGCCCTCGACGGTCGGCATGGGCTAATCGACAGCCTACTGTATTTAGTTTGTAAACAGCCCCTGCGGGAATTCGGGTGCCTAGTCCAGGCGCGTGCCAGGACGGGTGTGGGGGCGGGCATTGTTTGGAAGGGGATCGGTTGATGGCCGAGAAAGGTTTTCGTTCACGACGTGTTGTAAAAGCGTCGTCGTCTTAATTGACGCCCGGCCAACCCCTCCGGGGGGCTCCGCCTTCCTTCCCAGAGTGGTGCCAAAAGAGGTGGCGCGAGGGTGCGTATTGTCCGACCGGGCTCCGGCCTTCCATTTTATGAGTGCAATAAACCAGTCGCCTCTGAAAAAAGGGTCTGAATGCGGCGCGTCTCAGCTCAGCAGCGTTACGAAAGGGCCTCCGCGGCACGGGTAGTGTCCCACGACCCACTTCTGCCGCGGCGGGAGCTGTTATTAGATGTAGAAATTATTTTGTTATTGGCGATGCCACAATAAAATTATACTTAATTAATTGGTGACGCCACAATATATATATATATAAACACACATTCATATACATGTATATGCGGTCGCTTTGACCGCTGGGCGCCGCGTCGTCTCGGGTGAGCCCGCCCGAGAGACCCACTTGAGCTGCGGGTCAGCGGGGCGGCGGCGGTGGCGGCGGCGGCGGCGGGCGTCGAACCGGAGGAACGGACGGGGAAGTGACGGCCGCAATTCGGCGCTCGCGGGCGGCGCCACCTGAGTACTACCACCAGCTGCCAGCGCTACGGGCTAGAGACGTGCGAAGCCTTTGCAGCCCCTGGCAATTGCAAACCGTCACTGAAACCAGCAAGGCCCTGAATGTGTGTCGTAATTGCCTAACGGCGTTCACCTCTCACCAGCTGTTTCACTCAACAATAAAATGAATTTACCGTAAGTTCAAAAATATACACAATCAGGAATTAAATTAGTTATGAAACGAACTGCCCAAAAACTAACAATACATCAAATGTTGAAGATAAAGAAATTCATTATTAATTTAATTAGAAAAAAATGGTTAATATAAAATGACGAACACGCCCAAAATAATTAAGTTTTTATGGGAGGTTAAAAAAAAAGAAGTTAAGAAGTTTGTTTCCAAAAATATTTTAAACTGTAATGAATATTACAAGACTATGACTACAACAGTTTTAATGACGGTACATCATTTCTGAATAAGGAGCTCTTTAAAAAAAATTGAAAATGTTCATTTCGTGTCAAGGACTTTCAAAAATTGAGTTCCGTTCCCAGAGTCAAGGACTCTTCAAAAAATCCAGAAAATCTCCAAAAAGTTCAAATGTAGATTACGAATTTGAAATAATGGACAATGTATGGAGTACGGTGGGTGAAAGATAAGTGGATGAAAAAGATAGGCAATGTATTCAGAGGCAAGTGTTTAAACAAAAAGAATATCTTTTGCAGACATATCTGTCAACTTGCATTTTACGGACTATAATTGCTGTACGCATGGCGAACATTTGAGTTCGGCGTGCTCCCTATTTTGCAACGACGTAAGTGGACTTGGCTGTACACGCTGGAACAAGCGCCGTGCCGTGGAGCGAGTCTGGGCTGGCAGCGGCGCAGAATATAGAACGAGCTGACCAGTGCCTGAGAAGACAGACTAGTTTGAGGAGTGTTCTTAGAGCTACAGTGCCTCTAGGGTAACAGCTATGCCGACAAGGCTTACGTCCAGAGTTGAAACTTATTCGGAACTCTGGTTGTCTGGCCACGTATTTAGACTTCAGCTAGTGGATGGTTACTAGCATTTAAACTTGTTTATTCTCTCCTGGCAATTTGTTCACTTTGCAAAAAAAACTATTGTTATTTGTTACTTGTCTTGTTTATTTTCATACATTTCAATTGAAACAGATCTGAACTTATTCGGACTAGATCAACTAAGACGCTTCTTCCAAATATAAAGAAATAAGAGCCTTGCGAAGGAAAAAAAACTCGATTGTTTTATCTTCATTCATACATTTAACTGTGTTGAAACCTCAATCTTGTTCTCAATAATGTTTACTGTAAATCAGGAAAGTGAAACTCATATTTCTCTTTGACCTTAAACACTCATGTTTCCCTTTTATTCCTGAACTTCACTTAACTGACAATTGACGATTAAGCTTTGATGTGCAGAACCTTAAATAATAAATGAAACGTTGTTAGAAGTCAACTACACTGACGACTTGAGTTAAAAATAGCGATATTCGAGCAATACCGTGACAGCGTCATGTGTCATTCATTGCTTCATTTGTGCCATATTTAGCTGTCATAACAGCTGGGTGCGGCGTCTTCCAAAGCGATCCAGTTTCAAGTAGAGAAAACCCCCGACAGGAATACGTGTCCGCATATGCTAGGATATTTACGTAGTCACTTTTGGACCACCTTTAACCCACACTTCTCCCATTCCTCCAAATTATTCTCACCCAATGATAATTGTCTAAAAGAGAACGTTGTTCTAAAACTCAGTATCGATTGAATCCTCTCCTTGCGAAAAGCACACCTGAAAGAAAAACAAATATTTGTGTGCCAAGTTCTTATATTCTTTGGAGTCTGTCTTTGTACCTTCTTTTTCGTGGATGTATTCAATCTTACAATTCGCTAATTTCATGGAAGTCCTTTTCAGGAATAAACGTGATATTAATGAAAATATTTAATAGTCGCACTAGAAATATGGAATGAGAGCTTCTTCAATTTTTTTTTCAATTTATTTCATTCTTACCAGTACTTAGAAAGATCCAAAAAAGTCCTTGGAGATAAAGTTGCAGCCACTGAACATGCTTTGTGTGACACCTTCGTTCCCTGTATTTCGTATTCTTTAAGATGCTCAAAAGAATATCAGAAAATAGAAAACAGAATGTAAGAATAACATTGACCTTATACTGCTTTTTACAATTTTAGAACGAATTTTTCAGAAAATTGACAAAATTTAAACAAAAATTTTGTGTAGTAAAACATTAATAAAGCACATTTAAACTATTTTCAATGTAAATCATTCACCGTCAATACGTTTATTCCAAAAGAGCGTTCAAAATTCTCACAATGTATTAAAATGATACGCAAAATATTAATGGTGCTTTATCCCATCCACGCTTATAATACAAGTCAGTTTTACCATTTTGTGTTCCTACGTCTCATGATTAACCGTATCCTAAAGGGGCCCACAAACGCCCCGTTTCACTCATTCATTTTTATAGTATCTCATGTCCTCATACTAACGGCTGACAACTGACTGTGCCACTCCCTCCAAGACTCTGGGCGTCTTTGGAGTCAAGCATCGCAAAAGACTACACGAGGGCACATTGCTAATTATTCTGCAGAGGTCTGTACTCGGAAGGTTGCGAGCCCAAACCTTGAGCATAAGGGCAACGACGATACCGAATCCTGAAGAAAGCGAGGGTAAATTCAGGAGGCGAAGGTTTTCATTCGTGACTGTTTTACCAAGTTGTGGTCACATACGTGTTTACCTCAAAGGTTAAAACTGAACGGGTAAAACAGCTAAGTAACCCTAGTGGATGCGGACCCCTTTATAAGAAGCGCCGCGACTACCGGTGTGTTATGTACTATATTCCAATCCCTTTGTATCCCTTCCAATCCCCATGTTGCCGACGCAAGTTTGCCTGGTCACAGCGACGCCGTCGCACTGTGCCTCTTCCAGAAAGTGACAACAAACATTCAGTTAGTTCCGTTAAAATGATCGTGGCTGTTTGCAGGAATCAATGAAATGAGAGAAATAAAAGGAATTGCTTCGTTCGATCTGCAGGAGAATTCTAGCGGCCTAGCGGCCTAACGGCTACTTTGATCGATAGTTTTCCGTGAGTTCCCCGATCAAAACTATGCGAATGCTGGAGTAGTACCCTACCAAATGGGCCACGGATCTATCCTTCCCGTTCCTTGTCCTGTACTCACTTCTTACGCACACACACTTTCTCGCATTACACTACCACATATGCCGGAAGACCGGTTGGGAGCTTAGAGCGAGTCCCGGCTGGAGCGGTGGCCCGTTGGTGGGAGATACCTGATTGGGAAAATCCAGCTAGGCAACGGTAGGTTGGCACCGGATCTCGCCATCCAGCGGGGCAAGATCACTGCCACTTCCCGAGATATATACACGCACTACACTTACGGGACGACCGACCTTATACGTTGACGCGCCCGGAATCATTCGTAATCAATCAAATTACGAATCAGCTTCGTTCGACTTCAAGACTTTACCGTTGGCCCTGGCAAAATCCTCCAACTCGGGGCCGATGTGAGCGTCCGGAGCCATCGCGGACCTTCCTCACGGCCCGACGCGCTGCGCTACATTCGGGGGCGGGGGCAGCGGTGAACCGGAACGGGGCGAACACCGAATGGGGTCTCGGGGAGGCCCGGGCAGACCGCTAGGCCCTCTCCGCCCCGCCCCGCCCCCGCACGACGCCGCCTTTCGCGCGCGCGCCCGCCACGAACACACGCGAAGCGGCGCAAAGAACAGACGCTAAGAAAATGCCACTCTCAGCTTATGGCCTTGCCTAAGGCTAGTCCCCGCTCTTGGAACTCTGAGCGGGTACGACTGCAGTCAGCCGAGAATCTCTACACGCTGCCCTCCAAGAAAGCCTACCAGCCTCAAGATTTAGGTGCTTCGAAGTGCGCTGGGGGAAGAAGCACACGAGATGAAATGATGGCAGAAACTAGAAATGACCACCACTTCGTAAAAAAGAAGCACACAAGAAGGAAATCATGGAAACTGCAACGTTTTTGTCAGTAGAAAGAAACCTTAGATAAAACATATATTCATTTATTCATCATTTATTCAGATGAGGGAAAGGAGAAGAAGCACAAGATGTACATAAAATGAAAATATTAGATTGAGTTCATGTAATAAGAGATAATTCTGGAGCCGGTGACAAAAGGAACGCTTTCTGAAACTAGAAACTTGTGTAGGCATATAAGTGGTAAAATATAGAAAATGCGAAAGGGGTCCCCTTTGCATTCTACGAAGTTACACCTTCATGCATTTCTGGGAAGCTTAGCATTTTTCTCCGCGCTGTGCGAGGGAAACGCCGCCCCGGAGGCTGAGGCTCGCTAGGGCATTGGGTTAGCTTCTCGACCTGTGATGGCAGTTTCTCCAGATAACCCTATCATTGAAGGAAAGTAATGGATTAGCACATTTAATTGCAGTAGTAACATAATTTGTCATATGATATACACATGGAGAAAACTTTCACGTCTTTACTACACGGAGAATTCCCCTTTTGGGCGTCATTCCAAGACACTAAAGCGAGTTCAGTAGTGAGAAGGGTATTACGATGATAATAATAAATTCTCTGAGGTCTGTACTGCAGCGAATAAAGAAGGAAAGCTGCAACGGAGCCAAACCATTGATAAAATGGCAGAAATGCTAAAGCGAGACGGCATGGCGCGGGGCGGTGATCTGAGGGGCGGAGGGCGCCGTGGCGGCGGGCTGGGGTGGAGTGGGGCGGGACGGGGCGGGGCGGGGCGGCACTGGCCCGTTACCGGCCCCTGGAGGAGGTCACGCGCGGCCGTTGCTCTACACTCGCCGCCGCCGCCGCCATTAATCCCGAGCGCGCCTGCGTGCGTGCGCGCCAGCAAGCGAGCGAGCGAGCGAGCGACCGTGGCCGCGTGGTCCAGTCACGCGTGCTCCGCATGCTGATGGCCGGCCGGCGGATGCGGCGCCTTGCCCCAGCGCTCGCTTTCCTCTCCAGGGAGGCCATCGGCTTCCCCTTCACAGTCATCAGCGTCGTCAATACCACCGGCGAAGATGGCTCAGGGAATTATGATCCTAGGGGTCCTGTCCCGACGGCGCGGCAGGATTTTCGACTCTAGCTAGATAGATAGGTCCATTTATATGATCTGTTGACCAGCAAAGATGGATCAGGGGGTCGATTGGTATCACTAAAGTGCCTCTGACCGGCAGGTCCTAGGGTTTGAGTCCTGACGGTGGCAGGATTTTCGACTCTAGCTACATAGGTCTAATTCAGCCGCTACCTGGGGGATAATTCCAGCTGTCAGCTACTTTGATCGGTAATTTTCCTTGATTTCTCCGATCAATACCAGGTGCAGTACTTAAACAAAGCCACGGACCATTCCTTGCCTCATCCTTGTATTATTCTCATCCTTACTTACATACACCACAAAAAACCCTACCACACATGTCGGGAGATCAGTCGAGAGCATAGATCTGGTCCCGGCTGGAGGGGTGCCCTGCTATTGGGAGATACCTGTATGGAAAAAAAACCGCAAGCCGAAATGTATGTCGTCTCTCGTAGGTAATCTAGCCATCCAACGGGAGAAGATCACCACCACCACCACCACCCGCGATAAAAAACAACAACATGCATTTCATCTAAGGGACTATTGACCATTCCAGTATACGCGTCCGGAAATACGAAATGATCAGTCGTCAATACCCTTCCGTCACTTTCAGCCTCTCTCCCTTTGATGGTCACATCTCTCCAAATAAATAAATTTCGAATGATGCTTTAGTCGCAGATGTGGAAGGAAGATAATATAATAAAATGCGTTGTCTGAATATAAAATGTGCAGCTTGGCTCTAAGCAACCTAATGTGTGCATTGCCCAATATTCCGAGGAAGCTGAATCGAAATCACTGATCTGGCATTTTCATTTAACTGTGTGAACTATACAGGATTTGAAAGGGAAGAACCACGCTGATATAATATGGTTTTTCAATTGAATTAATTATTAATATATTAATATTTATAAGTATAAGCAACTGAACGGGGAAGAGCTTAGGATATTGTGTAGTAGTATGGTAGATTAAATTACATCCTCACAGTGACTCCATTTCCCTCTATCACTGTAGTCTTCATTCTTCAAACCTCTCTTTACCATTGCCTCTTCAACTCCTCCCCATGTAAGTCTTGGTCTTTCTCATCTTTGTTGGTTTCACGTTGCCATTTCAGGTCGTGTCATGTTGTGTTTTCGCCAATGTTCTTTATTCAGTCTTTGCACGTGTTAATACCTTCTTAGTCGTTTTACTTCAACGGCCATCATCATTATCATCAGCAGCATGTATTAGGCTGACCTAGCTTGTTCCGGTAAAGTTGCCTAGAGAACACCATCTCTTCTTTGGTCTTCCTACTTCTCTTTTTAAACGCTGTTATATTTGTAAATACTATTATGTTTGTAAGTTAAAGCTCCTAAAATGACTTCAAATTAATGTTTTCGAAAACTCAAAAATTTTCTGTGAAGAAGAGCTTCAAATTTAAAATTTACAGTAGAGCTAAAGCGCGGTTTTTTAAAAACAGCTCCAAATTTTTCAAACAAAATTGTAATTTGGGACGAGGTTTTACTATTCTTTAATAATCTTAAAATAATATTTCCACTCTACAATTAGGAAACCGAAAAATTAAGAAACTGTCAAAAAAACGTACTGTGGGCGGCGATAGATTGCAGCAGGCAAGAATATGTGGCATGTTCGAATAGCTAACCGAGACCAAAGGAACTGGAAACGGGAATGTCTGTGCCATCCTGTAGCACCAGTAATTTATATATGTATTTATCATTTCTTGTAACCTGGTAATTCTTAATTCTTCAGCTAACTCTGCGCACGTCCGCATCGCGACCAGGGGATATATTAGACTCTACGTTATATTAGACTATATGTGACAAGCAAAGTTGTACTTCAATGGTGTGAATTATATTAAAACCTATTTTCTCTTTACGTTCAATTTCTTCGTTTTTAACTTTATCCATTAAAGTCAGTCCACCAGCGTCTCTTGACCACACCTTCTTACTAGTAATTTATATTTCCATATAAGTGGATGTACTTGTCTTGAAGCCACTCTGCCGTTCGCAATTCTGTTCTTAAAATCTCGCGTACAGCCGCCTCCATTTACATTTACTTCGGTACCTAAATATGTGAATGTTTGGTAGGGTTTAATTCCCAACCATCGTCTAGTTTCAATCCTTTAGCACTTCCTCCTACAACCATATCTCTATCTTGTTGAAGTGTATTTATAATTCCTATTCCGAGTACTCTTCCTATAGTTTCTGCAGCATATATAGGGCATCTGCGAAGTGTCGAGAGAATAACAGTCACCAATTTGAATACCCATATTACTGCATTTCTTCCTCCATCTTCTCAAGGCTTCATTCAAATATTATTTAAACAAAGTCGGAATAGCAGAGCACCCCTGTCGAAAGCCTTTACGTTTTAGAAATGGTACTGAAAATATTTTCATCCACCTTTATTTGGCTCGTATTACCAGTGTACAAATATTTCACGGCTCTAATCAATTGGGCATTCACATTTTGTTTCTTCATTGTCATCGACAGCTTAGATAATTGGGCAGTGTCATAGGCCTTACGCATATCTAGTATAGACACAAGGTGAGTCTCCAATTTTGGGCGAGACGTTTGTCCATTACCAGTTTAATATCAAACATGTTACCAATACATGAGCGCTCCGCTCTGATCCTCGACATCAATATGATCTCTTTTCAGTCGGGTTTTGAATAATTTCTCATACACTCGGCCAATGCAGCTAATGGCAGTTGAACATCAATAGGTTGCACACTGGTTCCTATCACTTTTCTTGTAGATGTCTTCCTAGACATCCTTTTCTGAAGTTCATTGGTATTTCTTCTCCCATATTGTTTATTCAGTTTCTCCTACTGTAATCTATTCCTTGAACCCTATGTTTTACGTCTTACTAAATGGAAGTCTATTTTCTTTCAAAATTTCTTTGTAATATATTTTATATTGATCTATACTTACAGGTTGTACTGGCAAATTTTCTTTTCCATTTTGTCTGAGATTATTTATCATTTTCCATGCGTTCTTTGATCTGGCATTGCCTACACTCTGATAAATATCTTCATATACTCTTTTCCAAGCTTAATGTTATGCTTTTCTTACTTCCTGTTTAACATATCTACTAATTTGACTCTACCGTTTTCTGTCTTCGTTGTCTTGAATGATTAACCAGGTATTATAAGCAATTTTCTTTTCTCTCACGTTCCCTGCCAAAGAATTATTTCACTATGAGACACATATTCCTTTCCTCTCAGTGTATTCTATTTCCCTGAGACTCTCATAAGCTGCTTGAAAGACAGCACCTACAATTCCATCGAAGAGTGTTTGAGTAAGTTGTATGATTAACTTCTAACACGTTCTTACTTAACTTGTGTTTGTATAGGAAGTATACTAGATGGATCTTCAAGCAAACACATTTTGTATTCTTTTTTTTCTACAGTACTGGACGCACCATGAATGTCCGGCTGTTTTGTCTTTTTTACATAAGGAACATATAATTATTGTGGAAAACACCAACACAAAAAGGACCAGTCTCTTTACAGATGTATTCTTTGAGTCTCCGTAAGTCTCACTAAGTTCCCTTTTATCTACGTAATATATACTTTTGTCACTTGTATAATGTTTGGTCAAACTAGGGCATACACAATATTGAGAATATTCTCATTCGCCGCTCTCTCTGAAATCAAGACGAGTGCAAAAATTATGAAAATCTTATTAAGTAATTTATAGAAATTATATTATTCCTTTCCGTTTACTGCAACTCGGTCCTGTGCTTCAGGGAGTCAGCCGGCGATAGAGAACATTGTTATTATTGTTCATATAGTCTGCCAGGCTTCGTTTTTCGGTGTAATCGTCCTCAAAAAAGATGTAAAAACATTGAAGTTAGTACGTCAATGGGAATTTTTTTCTGAGCGACACTCATGAAGGTAAGTTTTAGTGATCTTAACTAGCTCAGATTTCAAAATGCAAACCTGCGCTACAATTTGTTACATTCGCAAGTGACGTGACGTGAGAACAGATACAATTAGTGACAGACCAAATCAGTGATTGTGCATTACATTGTGGATTTGTTGCTTCAGATCTTAATGTATTGTGAAGCAAGAAGTTTTACAAGAGAAATAATTACTTTTGGAACAATGATTATTTTAGTCACTACAGCTAATAAAAATTTAAAACACATGACGTTCTATGACAGCAATTTCAACAAGGCAGTGAAGCAGTTTTGTATTATTAGCGTCTTCTTCATTCAACCGTAGTCTTATTTCAGATGTAGTTTTGAACTGTTTCAATATTAAGGTTCGTATTCATTTTGTATTTCTTTCCGGAGATCTAGCGGTCTTCTGGTTATAAGCGGACCATTATGTTCACTTATTTTAAGATACTTTTAAGTGATAAAACTTCATGAAGTGAACGAAACGTGACAGATTTACGCGTATTCATTTCAAAAGTAGCAAACAATTCAACAACGTGAGGACCCCAGTTATAGGCTCTAAGAATTGAAGGAAGTGGTTCACTGGCACGGAAAAAGACATTACTTTGATGAAAAGTGCAACCACGTTGCTCACTGGAAGATGTTCAATAGAAAAACATTACTCCTTACGCAATAGAAAAACAGTTTTCGAATGACATCTAGGAACATGCAGTAATTTTATCGACATATATGACAATAGTACCAAAATGATCCTTACATTTCCCTGAAATCCACAGTTGCCTAATATTTTTCAACCTTTCAGCCGGGCGACGCACTAGCTAATAGATGAGACATAGTTTCATAGTTTTCCCCTCAAAAATGAAATAACGTAAATATGGCGTATTTAAATAAAAAAATAGGAAAATTCGTTGCGTATGTACATTTGAGAGGGTTTTAAGAAAGAGGTCTGCATTGTTGTTTTGATTTATCCTTGATTTGGTAGACCTAAGAATTTGATGAGTTTGCTGGTTCTAAACTATCAAAAAGTTCGCGAATATCAGGCCAAGAAAGGAAGCACAAATTTACGATTGTTGTGGACACAGTCCGTCAGTGTGGACACACAGTTTTTTTCCTATTGATTCTTAAAAATCCAGGAAGCAATATCATAGGATTGGGAACCTCTACGAAGAGACTTCTGACGTGGAACATAAAAATCTAGGACACGGGAAAATAAAAAAATGAAACCGTTTCCATTTTGACTCAAAAATGCAAATACTTGATTGTGTTATTCCCATATTCTCATACTCCGAGAACCGACTGAATTCTCATACTCAATACTTCATTGCTTAACTGACGTCATGTGACAGAATGGTCTCAAGGTAAGGTCCGCCCGTCATTAAATAATTGTTTTTCACGTGATGCGTTAAGGAACGTTTTTACTATCTCGAATACGTACGTATATACGGTAATAGTAATATGCGTAGTATAGTGAAATTTGTATAATGCTGCGGCAAAAAGGCGATTTTTTACACAAATTCTCGTATTCTGGGTCCCTAATACTAAAAATATGTAGTAAATGACTCCCTCTATTACGCTCTGCAGTCAGATTTCACGAATAATGGATCCTTCTTGTATGTCATGTTCTTAAGAGTAAATCGGCACCGGATCTCGCCATCCAGTGGGAAAAGAATACCGCCACCGCTCGTGATAAAACATGCGCGACACTTAAGGGATTCACTACCATAATTTAGCTAAGTGCCAGGAACACGAAATAACCCATGGAAAACCCATGAAACAGTTAATATTAGACCATGTTGTCTGATCCACCAAAATGTGAAATGAAGCTCTTACGGTCGATTCTTTAAAATCATCTTGAATTTTTACTTTCTTACATAGTACGTGTATACGTACGTAGTCCAGAGAAAGTTATGTAATGCTGCGTCCAGAAACGGAGATTTTTCAACACAAAATCTCGTACTGTGGGTCCTTGATACCGAAAACCTGTTGTTATTTTTCAAAATGTTCTCCGTCTGTCTGTCCGTCCGACCGTCTGTCGTCTTTGAACACTGCTGCGTAAATTATGTAGACATTAGTGTTGATTCTTAATTGTATATATAGTTGTTAATTATTATTGTTTCCAAACATAATACTACCGTGTCTATCTGGCCACATTAAAAACTATGCGATTATGAAAAACAGTAATTATTTTTTGGGGGGTATTTTACATGAAGCCCCTGAGACATTTTCAAAATTTTCTGAAAAATGGCTCCAAATTTTTGTCTTTACATTTCTTGTAAGAATAGAGTGTAATACACTTATAAAGGAGGCATAAATCAGATTTTCACTGTTAACTTTGCATTTTTGAAAATTACAATGAAATTTTATGGCGCCATCCACAACTACAAAATCAAAAAGTAGAGATTTTTCTCTCAAATGTTCTCCTTAATTACTTCTTTCAACTGTTCTCTCTCTTTAATTACCTTCAGAACCTTCTTTCATTAACGTGCTATACATTTTTTAAACATTTTATTAGATAGCGCAAATTATTAATTTAAAATATGTGCAATATTAAAAAGTATAAAAAACAACAATTTCTCAAAAAAGGTTCAACTTTTTTTTCTTTAAAATTTCGGTAGGGATAGTACTAAATGTAACGTATAAGATGACATAAACGCCATCTTGGTCTATTTTGTTTTTGTTTTTTAATTACACGACTGTCATATTTTATCATCTCTCTCACGTCGTGAATATTTACATTAACGGCAATTTGTATGCATTATTGAATTCGTGAGTAGAAGTGCTTCAAATGATTTCCAATGACGTTACTCGAACACTGAAATGTTTTCTGTGAAAATGAGCCCAATATTCCGCATTTTCAGAAACTCTCAAACACCATTTTGCCGGGCCGGATGGCCGAGATTGCTAAGGCAGTAGAGGCAGTAAGGCAGAGGCAGTAATTGCTAAGGCAGGAAGGCCGTAGCGATCTTTGAGCGAAGGATTACGGGTTCGAGACCCGCCTCGGGCATGGTTGAATTGTGTTCGTCCTTTCACACCTTTATCATCACCATATCGTGTCATCCTCATAGTTACCATACCGTTACATGCAATAGTGGTCGCAAGGTAAAGTGATGAGGCGCGCAGGAAGCCAAGACGGGGAGCTGAGACGGATGTAGCGAATCGCTATAGCGAATCGAGGCAGGGGTGCGAGGCTGGATGTATATTGACGGGTCAGTGCGGAGAGATAGGGTGGGGATTAAGGGAAGGGGAAGAGACGCGGGGTGGCGAGGCGGGATAGGATGGCGAGCTGAAGTGGCGAAGGCGGTGTGGCGAAGCGGGATTACAAGAGCAGGAGGCGAGGAGGGATGGCGAGGCGCGGGGTGGCGGGATAGTGTAGCGAGGCGAGGTGGCTATTTTGCGTGTTGGGACGAGAAGCAAGAGGGGGTTTGGGGTGACGTAATGGGAGACGAAAAAGCTAGGCGAAATGAGGCGGGAGGAGGGAGAAGGAAGAAGGGAGGGGAGTCGGGGAGGGAGGGATGGGCGTAGCCGCATGCAGCGCACGTGCGTGCTGTTTGCTCGGGGCGCGCGCGCATGTGCGTGTCCGTATGCATGTGCGAGCGATGAACCCGCGCGTGCGTGCGGAGGGCGGACGTGTATGCGTGAGGAGTGGAGTGGAGTGGAGCGGAGCGGGGCCCAAAGGCCGCATACCACGCGTCGATTAGCGATCAGCGGTACTCGCTGCATAAGAAGGACCTTCGCCGCACTTCCTTATGCGCCCAGCCCCACACGCCCTAGGGTTGGATCTCCGCTCTTCTCAGCAAGTTTTCAATTAATCATATTTGTTTGTGCATGTGAATGAATTCACATGTTCAAACATACATTTCCAATTCGCGGTAAACGTTTCAGAAGTGGAACGGAATAATCTCAATATCATTACGCGTACCCTGGTCTTTCCGGTGAAAGCAATACTGACGAAATTACTAAATGAAATGAGAAGCGGCCTCAAAACCTGTTGTTCATCAGCATCGGTTCATTGTCCCCTCAGTCTTGAGCTCGCTGTCACCTTTCCTCTTCCCGCCATACTCTCGCCCGGCCTCCGCAAGGGGAAGGGTTCGCACGGGCTTTCAGAAGCCTCATTAGCTCCGTCACTCAGTCGCCTTCCCATTTGTCTCTGTCGTACAGCTGTCGCTAGCGCTCGTCTCTGGCCCTCGACGCCTCCACGCGCTGTGCCGCACTCGCCCTCACGCGCCTTCACAACTAGGTCATGAGGCTGCCTCTTGGCCCTCTGCTTGCTCTCGATGCCAAATGAGAACCCCTCCTTATTTTCAATGACATAACCATATCAATACTTCCATCACCACAACAGCGAGCATCTCCAGTTCACATTGTACTAGAACTAGGCGAAGATCTAAAAGAAAGCCATGAATAATGTGGGCGACGATGCCCCCTCTGGGACGCTTTGACAATGCGGGGCTGGCTCCTGAACAGCCGGCAGGTATGGGCGGTTGTGCGGGCGTTCGCTGTGGGTGCTATCGGGTACGGAAGCATGGAACAACCGCAATAGATCTCACCCTTATCAACTTCCGCTTTTCCAACCACTAGATGAAAAGCAGCTCATATATAATTTATTTTTGATCACAGAACACCCTTTTTGACACAATAATTAATTGAAAGTGCAAATGTAGCTAATATGAGACAACTATCCTTTACTGGATTGTACCAGACTTCAGGAAAATTTTTGAAAAAAAGTAAGAAGAGCGACAAATTGACTGAGGATAGGAAAATAAAGACTTCACAACCAAGTTCTAAGGAATTTATTCGTAGGTTAGAAGGTTGCAGTTTCGAAGAAAGCAGAGCCCAGGCAACCCACTTCCACAGGGGGAATCCCCGGCCACACCCTTGCTGGTCCGAGGCGCCGCCTGCCCTGCCTTCCCCGGTTCGTTTCTCCAGTCCGTGCGGAGCCCAGCAATGCGCGGAGAAACCTGAGCCCGGCTCTTCGGCCTCTTTCGGCCCCGTCCGTGACAGCTACACCGCGAGATGACGGACGGCGCAGTATTCCTCAGGCGCGCAAAGGAAAGTCTCCGCCGCTTCTGGAGGCGGAGAGGGTGGAAGTGGCCGGTCATCGGCCTCGAGCTCTTCCAGCGCTCCAACCAGCCATCCCGCTCCGCCCGCCCCGCCCGCCGTTTCGCGCCTGCAGGAAAATCGAACGGTCGGTCGGAAGGGGAACCGGATTTCGAGACCCGCTCGGGTCAGCGCCGCCGCCGCCGCCGCCGCCGCCACCGCCGCCAGCACCACGGCGCCCAAACAAAGCTCGCGGGTCCCGTTAGCGGCGTCGGCCAGCACCGGCCGCCAGCCTCTCCGAGTACTCAGAAAGGTAAATACGGCTTACTCTTTTATGGTCCCTGGGAAGGCCAGCCACATGGAGGCATCAACCGTTGCAATTGCCTCTCCATCACAAGCTGACGCTTCGTGCTGCATCACGCTACACGAGGAACGCTTTTTGCGCATCCAAGCCCGCTTTGTTCGGAAATGGGCCGTAGCGTAGGTCCAGGACGGAAGAAAGAGTTCAGTGGAGTGTGGATCAAATTGTATTCCAATTATATGCAAATTGAGTAGCCTACGAGGGAATCGGGGCAAAAAGAACGTTTTACACCTCATTTTCGGTATTGATGTCACAACCGCGAAATATCACAAAAAACCCATACTAAAACGGAAATTCGAAGTTTAAGTACTCTCATCTTATTTATTCTCTACACTTTTTTGGCGGCATGGAGGAATTCTTAAGTCTCCAAAATACAATCCTTATAGCGCTGCGTTGGCCTAGACCTAGCCCGTGCACCGACTTGTTCCTCCTGCATCTGTGACCGCCGGGGGATGGAATTTCATCCGGAGGGCTCCCGGAATGTCGCTAATGAACGTAAGAAATGCTAATTGAGTGAGAACCCGTCGCACCTCGCACCCATTCATGCGGGCTGGTGCAAGGGGGGGAGAGATGGGCGTGGCGCGGTTGAGGGGGTGGAGGGGGTGCGCCGAGGGCAGGCGTGGCGGGGGGCGAAGCAGCGCAGAGGCCGATGTACTCTACCGTCGCGCCACCGCCGCCGCCGACACCGCCGCCGACACCGCCACTCGGTCACCTATAAAAGTGGGCATCCCCAGCCGTCCCCACACAGTTCGACCTCTCATCTCCAAGGCAACAGGTGAGTGGCCGCGCCGGCGAGGCGGCGGCGAGGGCGGCGGCGAGGGTGTGGTGAGGGCGGGGAGGGGCGGGGTACCAGTGGACCGAAGCGGAGCGCGTTGTGCAAAAGCTGAGTTTGCGTCATATACACGCGTTTAAGTCTCCGTGCCGCATCATTTGCTTAAGCTGAATATAAAGTTGAATATCTCTTGAGACAGGTCCATGAAAAATACTGTCTCCGTTCTGTCTGTTTCTTCAACAAACGTATGTAATGCTTCTTTAGATATGATCATTATTTGTGTTGCGTTATAATATGTAAATGAAAATTTAAAACAATAAATATTACAATACGAGATTTTTTTGCAAACAAACATTGTGATAGGTGCATCTAACTTCAAAACTGATCAATATCTAAATTTTTTTTATTATGTCTGACGTTCGTAACAAAGTATTCGCTAGGGTGATTTTGTCAGATGGCGAATTGAACAAGAGAAGAAAAATAATACTGAACTAATTGTTTAAAAATATATCTAAGCCAATATTGTTCGTATCGTAATCCTGCAGACGTTATTTTAGTACTTTTAATGAAACATCATTGAGTTCATTGAACATTTTATATTGGCTCTTTTCATTTGTAAAGAAAATATAATTTTATCAGCATCTTACTCATGAAATATAACCTAGACGGTGGAATCAAAATTATTCTTTTCAGAATTATTTATTATTTCTTTACCTATTCCGCCCAGACTAGGAAGAATCTTAAATTACAATACAATATAAAGGTCCTCGCTTTTTTTCTAAAATTCGATTTTCAAATAAAATTTACACGAAAGTGCATTTAAAGTCATTATTGCCATATCATACTGAAAATTACACAATTGAGTTATATAAGACAGAACGAAAGATAATATTCAATTACAATCCGAGGTTTCTTTTCATTGGTTAACGTTATGTTATTTCACATGCATATATATATATATATATATATATATATATATATATATATATATATATATATATGTGTGTGTGTGTGTGTGTGTGTGTGTGTGTGTGTGTGTGTGTGTTGGAAGATAATATACTTCATATATCCTAAATATGACACTAACGTCCAAAAACTTGAACTGTTCGATCAGAAAAAAAAACTCGTGAACTACTACTTAGATAGAAGTTTCAAAAACAGGTTAGCCGAAATTACATTCGGTTTTCCTATTTCTTTTTATTATACTCGTCTTGCATCATTACCTAGGAGTCCTTACATAATCAACGTATTGGTCATCACCTTGGACTTGAGATGTCCGTATGTTTACATTCACAAGAAACCACAGAAGCCACTAACAAGTATGGATAAAATTTACAACATACTAATATTTTCTCTCATTACCTACAATGTAGCGATCAATTTCAAGGCGGCAACTGAGCAAGTAAAATATTTTTAACATGAACAATATTCAGTGAATATATAAATATATAAGAACATTATTGCTCGCAAAGAAGTAAAGAAACGAAATCTTTGATGATCTACATTAGTAGCTTCGCGGATTTAAGACTTTAAAATCCGTAATAAAGTGTCTTTTCAAGATTAAAGATTTATGATAGCATATGAATTTTACAATGACTGTACGTATCAGTAAAATTTGTTTACCGTTTCCATTATCTGAAACTATTAAGCCAAATGGTTAGTCGGAACTAAAATCTTCGATTAGACGGTCTAAAAATAAAATAATACTATTCAATTCAAATAAGAGTATAGGAATTATCATCCGATATTGACATTAAAATTAATATTACAAAGGATTTGTGTAGTATTACTATATTTTCCGTTTATGTGGGTATCGTGATAAGACATCTCTGACAAGGTTTGGATATAGAAAAAAAGTAGGCCAAACATTAACACACTGACATTTAGTTAAAGCTAAAATATAAACAAAGTTTTGTTCTGCAAGACGCTGGCAATGACATTGCTGATCTACCTTGTAAATGAAAGCGCAAAATACGCTGCTCGGGACCGCCGCTCGGTGAGTGTAAGGAAGGTACTTGAAGTATTGTTTTGTTTAAACATTGAGAAAATTGTGATGGCTCTGTTCTCCGTAAGGACAGAAGTAATTTATTAAAAATTTTATTGACCAAATCTGAATTATAAAGAAACACTAAAATATCCAAAAGGTTGTGTTCTTTTAGAACTCTGTAAAGTGTTAACTAGAAAAGCCAGAAATAGTTACTGCCGTGAAACTGTTCTTCGGATCAAAACGACATGGTCTGGCTCTCGTGAGGCGTAGCGCACTCCGGTTAGGCGGTTGGTCCTATGTGGTGGCCGCTGTAGAGGCAGTGCTGTAGAGGCTTCTGCTGCAGCAGCAGCAGCTGGGGTTAGGCGCCCGTGCGCAGGCGCAGAGGAAGACCCTCCAGCGGGCGAGGTCAACGACCGCGACGAGCAGGGTGGCGAGGGCAGCCGGCGGGCGGGCGCCCGCGCCTTCGACGCGACGCCACGCGACGCCACCTGACGCGCTGACCCACATGCGCCACACGGCACCGGAAAGGCCGAGCGACGCAAGCAGAGCGAACGCGGAACCGCTGTCCCCCCCCCCCCCGAATTCCAAATTTGAACCAGTTTCCAAATTTTGTTTTGAATTTGGAATTTTGACGGTTACGTCCGAATAATATCAAGTCACAATTTTATGGATTTCAAAGAAAACAATTTTATGCAAGTCTAAAATTGTTGTTGAAGTAACGGTGTCGGGCTCATATCTTCTGGCAAAAGACAAGCACTATTGACCAAGAGGCAAAAAAACTTCATTGTTGTTTCATAGTCAGACTGCCGAAGAATAGGGCATACATCAATATAACTTGGAAGAAAAATGACAATGATTAGAAAAAAATGTGAGGAAAATTGTAGTTCGAATTGTTAACTCGTAATTGCTTTCGGAGCTAGAATGAGGTCACTGGTTTTTGAAGGTTCGATTTTTCTCTTTAACAAAATACGATTTTCAATTCTGCCTTGCTTTACCATTTCATCGTCCGATTTAAAAGAAGAGACTTAAAGTTTAACATGATGCTAATGTTCTCGTTCGTTGGCCTGAGCTTTCTACCAAACCCGAAGTCCGCTAAAGGCGTGACCCTGCTACCGCCCATTCGGGCCAACCAGGCTGTCCACTTCGGTCGTGTCTCGCAGCCCTGAGGTCCGGTTGACCCGAGGCGACCCACTTCGCCTCCCGGAGACCCGCGCAGCGCCTCGAGCCCTCTCACACGCCGCGTCGCGTCGCGCTTCGGGAGCAGGACAGCGAAGAGAGCGAAAGCGTTACCAGTCACGGAAGAAAGAGTGCACGTGTTTACGAAATGCGTACCTATACCAACGAGCTACATTATACTACATAGAGTGGATGAAGCGCTTTCTTTGGGCGAATCTTTGAAGCAAATTGAAGCCATGTATTTGCAGTCAAAGCAGCGCCTTCTGGGAAACAAAGTATTATAGCATTATGTTTGGGGCTGGTTACGGACGGTTACACCCAGGTAACACTGCCACTCGTATGTTTTGACTTCATATTTTGACTGCAAAAACATGGCGGTCACTACTTCGGCGATCCTCCAGCAAGAGCGCTGAAACTATAGGGACTGCCACTCTATGTAGTTTATTCTAGCTCGTTGATCTATATCCGTTCGAATGATTCGCCAAATAAATTCTTCAGCAACGAGTTCTGACCGAGGTGACAATAAAAATAGCTCAAATGCAGAGGCACTGTTAATTTTGAAAATTATTTTATTAATTGTGGATCATGGCAAACTATGACTAACCTACGATAATGCGGCTCCACACATACAGCATTCGGCAAATCCTGAGCAGTGTGGACGGATTCTTACGATTTGCCGAACGCCGAACATTCGGTATCCGCCATACCCACCGTGTGTTGGTCTTTAGGACACATGAATGGGAGTGAACATTTGCCGAAAGGCGGCTCCACACATTCGGCATTCGCCGAGCAGCGAGCTACTCCTCACCCAATCCCGAACATCTGATGAGTTCCCTTTGATGTGTCCTAAAGGCGGTGTGTCGGACGAGAACCGAATGTTCGTCACTCGGCAAATAGCAATAAACTCATCCACACTACTCGGGATTAGACGAGTGGTTGCTTGGGTTTCGCCGAAAGCCGCATGTGTGTAGCCGCGTTTATGTTTCCCACCGATCACCGTTGCATGCTGCTAGTCTTAGCTGTCGCATTCCTAAGCCATTCCGGAACCCGGACACCAATTTGTAAGGTGGAGTGGGTGGTCAAAGCTTTTTCTCATAGCGATTTCCAAACTTCGCATCTCGGCAGTGAGAACCCGGGGTCTACACGCCTAAAATGGTCACTCAAAAAACTCGGAATGGAAACTTTGTATCTTTTAGAGCTTCTGGACCGCAAGCGCTAAAACGCATTTTGAGACACATTATCGCTCACTCAATAAGATTCCTAGTTCCAATGCCAAATTTCTGAGTAAAAAATAATCGCAAAACTTCGTGACATATAAATGCAGAGTTATCACTGTCTTCCGGGAATTTTCATACACAACATGCAGGAAATACTTGATCTAGTAAAAACGCTTTGATATGAATCTTTACACTGTACTAAAACTGTAAAAAACGTTAGGCATTCATGTCAGTTGTTTTCTTAACTTCTTTTATTCACATCCTCTGGATGTAACCTTCAAAACGAACTAATTGGTCTAAGGGACATGATCTAAAATTCAGTAGGAGGTACATAGCGCCCATAAACCGAATTAATTCATTCGCAATCTGCAGTCTTGGCTCCTTATCGCGCTTCACTTTTATTACAGCCATTCCCCGCAATAACGTTGTAGGTTATCCACAACATCTCTAACTAATTCCCTCAGCGGCAGAGGATGCCATCGCTTGAGGGTTCTCATGCAACGCCAACTTCCTGCGCTGCGTCCGGGAGGGGATGGAGTGGGTGGGGGTGCTTGGCGATTATTCTTTCAAGCAAACTCCCAATAGCGCATGCGCTTCGCACCACCAGGCGCAGTTCATAGGATTGGAAACGGTGAGCCATTGATGCATATATTGGTCAGTCTAAAGTAAAAGAATACCCGTAAAACATTTAAATTGTCAACGTTTAGGCTTTTATTAAGCCATTATAAGGACATTTTTACTCTGGATTTCTCAAACTTACCCACCATTCTCACACCTCTTCCTTCCCACATGTTCCCTCCTGCCACAAGTGCCAAGGTGGCTTGGTATATGAAAATAATGTGGGGAAATGGAAATAAGGAGGGAATATGTGGGAAAGAAGATTTGTGAGAAGGGTGGATAGGTCCGAGAGATCCAGAGGAAAAATGCCCTGATGAAGGCCTACTAAAAGCCGAAACGTTGGCCATTTAAATGTTTTTTTACTGAATGCAACTCAAGAACATTCCATTATATAAATCAAGTCGGTCAAGAAATCAAGCACGTTTATAAAAAGGCTTTTTTAAAAGAAGGTTCATGATCAGGACCTTCTTCAGGGCTACAAATTAAGGAATAGACGCAGATTCTTATGAACGTGAAACTGTTATTAGGTTAAGATTTTTTCAGTACCAAGTTCATCCAGCGTAGATATAAATGTAGTGTACTTATATCTGCTTTATAGTGACCTTACTACATGCCACATTACTAATTTTGGAATGAAACACTAAAATAAATTCAACTTCTAAATGATACCAAGCAAGCGATATATCAGATTAGAATAGAATATAACTAGGCAAAGCAAAGCATAAATTCCCTATCATTACATAAATTTAAATTAGTCTATAATGTGAACCTTTGAAGTTTAAGACATTCAGAATTTTAATGAGATCATGTGGCAAGAGAGTAATAAAAATACAATATTGTGGGAATAGTATTACTCAACCACGAACTCTCGAAAGAAAGAATATGCATTACGTTCAACACAGCGTACTCCTTACTTTGCTAGTTAAAATATCAAAATTTATTTGAAATTTAATATTCATTCTCAGAACCATTCCTTATTACTAATCAACGAGAGCAATAATGACATTTTTATCAGGTCTAGAAACGATCATTGCCCCAAAAGCAATAAGAAACGTTTGTTTTTTGTTCCTTTGACAAGCTATTTGCTTTTGACAAATTCAAACAAAATGAAAACTGATCTAACTAATATATTTTATAACAAATACTGTAAAATCCAAAGTTCACCTATTCTGTTAAAATGTATTACAATCTCGCATAGTTGAAAATTCTTGATACCAGAACAATCTACTGATGATTATGGGTATTCATATATTTGTCTAAAAGTGTTACTTTAAATCCTCAGTAAGCTTAGATTCATTACCTGCAAGAGAAAAGAAAGAAAGATACATACAATCGAGCTGATAGCATTCAAAGCGCATTCTACAAGCGTATCTGATTATTCATAGAAACTGAACAGTTACATGATGCAGATGTATAAGATCATGCCTAGTAGCAAAAGTGGTTGAATAGGAGGTAACTCGGTTAAAGTTAGCTAAGAAAACATCCGTTCCATTTCTTCAATTACTTCGATTATCTTTCACTGCTTGTCACACTTGTGGAAGATATCATATATCATCAGAATGATTATTTCTGTCGATGTCTTAAAGGCATGTAAGGTAGATTATCTATGTCGGACTGATTCCTGAGCAAACGTTTTCTGAAAGTTTGTCGAAATATCGTAATTGCACTCATTCATTTTGTTAGAATATGGCGTACGTTTTAGAATCTCTATCAACAGATACGCAGAGATACGTGACACCGCAAGGAAGCGACACCTTGAATGATGAAGGGAGACCAGACGTGCTCTACTCCATTAATTTTTGTGGTCCTTTTGTATGGTAGTCCTCACAACGTTCTTATTTCTCCTGTGCAACTCGCCGGTTTAGATGGCTCAGGGCATCAACTGATGTCACTGCAGTGCCTCCAATCAGAGGAGGTCTTCCAGATTGTGTCCCGACGGTGGCAATATTTTTCGACACTAGCTACAGAGCTGCGCCAAATTAACCCGCTGTCCGGGGGAGACTTCTAGTGCCGGCTCTCTGAGGGGTGGATTTACGTTTTTTCTCCGATCCACACCTGGCGAATGCCGGAACAGTAACCTAACAAACGGGCCACGGACCGAGAGCGATCATTCCTTCCTCTTCCTTGTCCTATCCTCACCCCGCTACTTACACAAACATACATTTACATATACTACACTACCACACACGTCGGGAGTGGAGGCTAAAGCTTAAACCTTGTCCAGGCTGGGGCTGTGTCCCGCTGATGGGAGACTCCCGCAAGTCGATGCGTAGGTCGACGCTGGATCTCACCAGGGAAGGTAACCGCCATCTCCCGTGACAAAAATCATGCACAATATTTTAGGGACTGCTGACCATAGCCGTTGTCGTGCTTTAAACACTAATTAATCAATCTAATTAAAACGCATTGCTCTGGCAATGTTAAACTCTAGTGATGACATGATGGGCTTTATAAGCCGTAGCTCTGCACGCGCCACATTGGAGACCAGGGGGATTTGAGACCCTAGAACGGGACACCTGAGCTTTTTCGTCTGTATTCTCCGCTCTCTTCCTCTCCACATCGCAGAGTGCAAGGACTCTGGAGACCGAAGTCTGGATGAAAGCCAGATCCCGGCCGCTCTTGGCCTCCCCAAAGCCGCCATCTGAAAGGTCATGGTGTACTGAACGTGTTGTCGTGTGTCGCAGGATGACGTGGCTACGCTCGACGCTGGTGTTGGTGGTGCTGGGGATGGCGGCCGCACAGATGCCCGGCCTCGGACCCTGCCCGCAGTTCGTCGCCAAGAACAACTTCAACATGAAGGAGGTACGCAAACGCGGAGGCCACAAGCGTGGTAGCTCCTTCACCCAAATGCTCGGGAAGAGATTTTCAAATTATTTTGGTCAATCCCATTAACCGGAACTACGAAGTAAAATGAAATGTAGACAGGCCAAATAATTAATCTACACGTTTGACAGGAATGAATGATATTGATACTTGATATTTTTGCAAAAAATCATACTTGGAAGATTAAATAACTTCTTAATACTAAAGAAGAAGTCTCCAGCTCTGTAAATACGTCATAAAGTGTCTGTAATTTTCTTTCAAATTCTATCTATAATTTTTTTGTTATTTAAGGTCGCAGCAATTTCTAGGTCATTAGCGACCACTATTGCTTGTAACGGTATGGTAACTGAGAGGATGACACGATATGATGATGATGATGATGATGATGATAGGGGGTGAAAAGATGAACACAAGACGAAAATTGTTAAATTTACCAGAAAAAAATTCGGAAGTAATATCAGTTTGTCGTTTTTGAAGTACCATAAAGCAACAAATTAATATCAGAATATTCTATGATACTTTACCCGTCAAAATATGAGTAAGATAGAGAGAAAGCGTTACAAAATGAAAGTCATTCGACTTCCATGTGTAATTCGTTAAACACGTTATGTGTTGTTTTTTTAAATAATGCCGTTGGTCAGCCGTTCTGGCAGAGGCACATTCGAACGTTAGAGGTCCTCAATTTTGCTAAGTTTAATTATATTTGTGATGTTACCATGTCTGATTATGTTGAATTATGTTTGTGGACGAATTGTGTAAATTACAATGACCAAAACAAGGTTAGATTTCTACCCATTCAGAGATACTTCACAAATCTATCAGGTTTATCGATGACGTTATGTGAGAGTTCAACGACAAATTAAAGTTTCTAACGAAGTAATAAAAAGTTGTTTGTCAATGCCATGTTGCTGAGTGACTGCCCTCTTCGTGTCATTATCTGCATTGTGAGCGGTCGTATGTGTGTGTATGTTTGCAGTTCATGGGCATGTGGTACGAGGTGGAGCGCATGTTCCAAATGCTAGAACTGGCCAGCCGCTGCATCGCAGCCAACTACACCGAGAGCCCCGACGGAAAGGTCCACGTCCACAACTTTGTCACCAGCCGCCTGTGAGTACGCAAACACTTTTCCAAGAGAGACAGTTTCACATCCAAATGGTCACCTTGGAATGAACTAAATAAGTCTGGCCACGATTTAGCTTAATGGCACCGAGCCCTTGTGTCTGCCTTATGTGGCTGGCAGCAGGCACGGCGCCCGTACACTCCAAAATGAAAGGTCGTAGAAACAAATCATGGTCAGACTGCATTTTGCTTCATTTACTCACAGCAGAAAACATGTCTAGTGTTTATTTTTATTTTCTTATATTAATGCTTTAGTGCATTATTGAGGAAATAATGCAAATTGTGGGAACTATTAAGATTTTCGGAATGCATATCAAATAATATTTATTAAATTGTTGAAATTTTGACAAGCTTGGCTTTTTAATTGCAACATTTCCTCCATTCTTCTTCCAGAACTAACATTCAGCGCGTCCTGGACGGCGAGGTCCAGCTGACCGGCAAGGACGGCGAAGGCAAAGTCGTCGTTAAGTACAACGTCATCCCAGGTGCGTTAACTACTCTTCCACTTTATTTGGTTTGCATATATTTCAATGTCTCCATTGTTCCTCAAATTGAAGTCAACACATTCATTCGTAAATGAATTGAATAATGTGAACCTCTTTTATAGCCTTCATAAACAATTCTGCACTGAAACATAATTCAATCTTTTTCTCTATTTAGTAACGACCTACGACACGGAATACACTGTCCTGGATACGGACTACAAGAACTTCGCCGTCTTGTACCACTGCTCCAGTCCGCTGCCGTTCTTCAACACACGTAAGAAAATAAGTATTTCTCGTGCACCAGTCTGTTAGCAAATATCAAATAAGGGGAATGATACAAATATCTAGAATGTCATGCAAGGAAAAATTCGAAGTCGGGGAGAAAGAGAAGAAAAAGAATTATAATAATATTGTAGTAAGATAACAATTCAATGAAGAGATAGCACATTTTTACCCAAACTCAATTCAATCATGTGATATTACTTTCCCGCGAAAGAAAGTCTCATTAATAATAAGGTATGTTACATTTCATTAGAAAGCTCTATAGTGGTAATAGCGATTTAAGACTATGGAAAGTCAACAGTACGCTTCAGAGTTCTGCTCTGGTACTTTGCACATTTCGACCGCTTTGTCACGATCCAGTTGTAACATATACTGGGACTCGTCACATGGAACACAGGCGTTTCTTTTTATCAGGATGGATTTTCAAACATTCAAATATTACTTTTTAAGATTACGTGAATAGAACTTCTACACATTAATATATTTTGTCTGAAAAGTCAAAATGTTTTTATTTAAAAAAATTATTACATGTCAAAAACAATTAAAAACGTACTATGTGAGAGAAGTAAAATATGCACAGATTTCATTGAGTTCCAGTATCCCTACGTTTGATAACAAGAGGTATGCACACCCATGCAGTAGCAATATGGTGCTTCGGCAAATGAGACACAGAGTTCATTTGTTGATACGGCTGGTAAAATAATTCGATTCCCCAGTAACCATTGCAAAACTGAAGAAAACGGAAGCACATTGTAGAGTTCATTTACAGCCCAGAAGCAATGCAAGGGGTTTAGGAAGTAGGAACATTTGATTTATGGAAATAAAATTATAAACTAAAGAAATAATTACTAAAGAAATAACTTCTATCCCAACACTTAACCACTGTGGACTAATAGTCGATGCTTCCCACTGAAATTAAGAATTACTCTTCCAATGACGAACGCTGACCATTGAGGTTGATTCAAACGTTTTGAATTTCAAATAAAATAAACTTAAGGCATAATAATTTCGTAAAATAAGTGTAAAATACTTGAATGAAACAAACGAAAGTTCTCTTATATACTTTCACATATATCAAGACGATATTGCCTTATCTCTCTATATACAGGAATGTAACGAGTTATTCTAAACATGTCTCCCTGCGGCCGAGTAATCATTCATATTTTAACTGATCGCGTGCGGTCTCTGATCCATTTGTTAGGTTACTGCTTCAGCATTCGCTTGGTATTGTTCGGAGAACCACGTAAAACTTTTGATCAGAGCAGCCGAGCTCTAGAATTCTTCTCCAGACAACGACGGCTGAACTCGTGCGAGCAATCTAGCTAGTATCGGCAATCTGTGACGGTCGGGATTCGAAACCTAGACAATCCCTTTTAGAGCCGCTGCAGAGACAGCGGCTACGTTGACTGTGAGCTAGCCTCAGTTTGTGGATTCGGTTGCAGAGAACGCGTGGATCATGACGCGCCAGCGCTACCCGCCGCCGGCTGTGCAGCAGGCAGCGTACGGCGTGCTGGACAAGTACGGCATCAACCGCGCGCAGTTCTCCAAGACGCTGCAGGACGACTGCGACGGCCCCAGCGCCGTCTCCTCGCAGGCGCCGGTCTCCGCCCCGTCCACGGCCGCGCCGCCGCCAGTCGCCGCCCCCGCCGCCGTCGCCCCGGCCCTCGTCGTGCCCGCCCCCGCTCCCGCCGCTCCCGCGCCCGCTGCCCCGGCCCCGGCCCCCGCGCCCGTCTCGGAGAACACGGCTTAACGGCTTCAGGTGAGCGCGCAATATGCAAAAACTGTATGCACACACTCGCAAACCCCGTTCTAGACACGAATAGTTTGAAATGAAATGGAAAATACTTCATACCTCACAACATCGACTGGGTGAACATTGTAACCAACCCTTGCAATATGCTTATATTTTATTTGATATGTCTTTCGGGAGCCTATGATCCTGATTTTTATGGATCACAAGTACAATTACTGTTAGAAAAATTCTGTAAAACATGAAATTACAATTCAAAATACCTTTCTGAATAAAAAAATAAGAACGCGAGCAAATAGCGTTGCGATTTGATTTTAAAGTGATTTTAATTGTGAAAACGATGGAGATTCCTATTTTTATGGCTTGCTTTAATTGATGCTTCGTAATAAATGATGCGTATTCCATACAACTTGCACAAATTATAAGAGTATTTTCCCGTAGTTCTGAGATTAAATAATGTGACTCTCTGTTGATGAAGTGTTTGTTTTAGTTTTTATTTGTAGTTAAATTCACCAAATAATTTACACATGGAATTTTGCAGCATCGTCTTCATGACAATACCGTTCATTAGTTCGTCAAATAGATATCTCAATATTTCTGAATGATAACTTCATATTGAATGCATTAAGAGTGTTCTTATTTACTAGGCTGTCCAGGTGACGCCGCGTCCATGGCGAAGGTGTCGACGTTTCGCAAATGCCAACGCATTACGCCCTGAGGAAGGTCGTAGAATGGCGACCGAAACGTCGGCACCTTCGCCATGGACGCGGCGTCACCCGGACAGCCTAGTAAATACTGATTCCGGCCGCGGACGCGGACGCTCTCAAGAGTGTTCTTGCATTTCTTTTGTTGTAATTAATGTTTATTCATACATACACTGAAGTAATACGAACATTAATTTCCAACTGCGTGTTACATTTTCACGTACATTATTTCGATGCCAGGATATACATGCTCCTTATTTTGTTTTAGATTCTTTTGCCAAGCGTTCTCTGGAACTGTTTTCATTGCAACACATGTATGTTTTTCTTCTAGAGGGCGTTGGTACCAGAGAGCCGATCCGGCGCCCCTGCCACAGCCAACAATGCACTTCGCAAACGCGCGCGCTATTTATATCCTATTTATTGTTGCTAGCGTAAAAACCAAATAAACAATTCAAACACTTTTGTGTAATACCAGTGTAATTATTTTTTTATGAATCCTTTTTTATATGTTAATGTTATTTCTGTCCTATTTACTAAAAGTTTCCATTCGTTTTTGAATCATTAAAATGTAATAATAATTATTATAATACATTTCCATAATTTCAGGTAAGATAGCCAGTAAGCAAATATAATATACGTATTATAATTATACATTTAATTTTACAATCCTGAATCCCGGCTTTGCGATGACAGAGGCATCTTCGCCCGCTCCAAGATTTCCTACTTGCTGCCCCCTCACGTCATCGTTCAAGTGTTGTTTGTGCGTCATATTTACTCAATTTTGTGAGATTTGCATGCTATTCAAGAGTGGTTGTCTTTACTTTTTCGGTTTGTTCGTTATAAATAAACGTTAGTTTACGAAGTATTCAATGATAACATGGGGTGAATTCACATCATTTCTAGTATACGACTTAATTCAGGATTCACGAGACTTCAATTCTGATATATATATATATATATATATATATATATATATATATATATATATATATATATATATACACATAGAGAGAGAGAGAGGGAGAGAGACACATCGATATTATTTTTCAAATTTAGAAGCATCAGTTTAAAGTATAATCAACGGAGCAGGAAAACGTAATTGATGCTGCAAAGAATATGAATGCATGATGATATTAAATGAAAATGAGTACATGCCACTGGACAAGAGAATAAACGATTGACAAGGTAAACCTAATGGTGTTGAGATTTATATTTTCGAAGATAATATGAATATTTTCTGCAAATGTGTTTACATATTTTGTTTCAGTTTAAAGTAACCAACGAAAAATATTTAGCTTTGTGCAATTTAAGTATTTTTATCATCAGCGCATAAACGATTTTGTTATCTTCTACTGTTGAATATTTCTAAATTGGGAGAAGCGTTTTAGACGAATGAGTTTTATGGTAATATTTTTAAGAATATTTCTGTTAAGGAAGACGAAAGAAAGCGGAATCTCTCTTGCAAAACCACAACAGGAAACGCTTTTTAAAACCTCGACGTCATTTAATATCAATTCATCAAGGATTTTAAATCATATGCTTCTCTTTGCAGGAAAATCGAAATCGGGCGGTAATCCTTAAAAGAGATGACATGTCTTGCCAACCTGATTTTCAGGAATGTCGCAGCAAGAGAGAAACCTGTTGCGTTTAGAAATTACTTCGAGGTCTGGTTCGGGTAGGTCATAGGACGAAAGTTCTTTCCAAGCAGGCAAGGACTAACATTATTATTCCCTCTAGGTGTTGGGTATAATCGCATCCGGGTCTGAACCGGATCTTCGCGTCCCCTATTAGATCCCGGCGTTTGGAAGTATGGCACATTCTGGCATTATTTATAACTTAAGAAGAAGCCTTCAGAAGTAGCCTGTCGACATTCTGTAATGCAATCCGTGTACACTTTCCGTAGCTGCAAGTAAATAGATATAAACAATGAGCCGACACCGCCCGTTGCCTTACAAATGACTTACTTCGATGTCTTACCATGCCTTACATCGATTGTTTCACAATGAAGGCATCCCAGGTTTCAGTGTAAGACATCTCAGAAAGTGTTCTGAAGACACATGGAGGTGAAAAGAAGACCACATTATGAAATGGTGTTCTAGATCTGAATACCTTTATAGTTATCAATAAAACGCTATATTATTAATCTTTATTAAAAATCTTGAGCAAAATTACTCAGTCGGCCTTGCCTTACAGCGGATGTTCTTTTTTTGTAGTACCTTTGTTCTCCTTGTTACTTTTGAAAGTTGAATCTCCTGTTAAATAATTAACTTACATCTCACCTGATCTTTGTAGATAACTTCTCTGCAGGGTATGAACAAGTTAAATGATTAAAAATCAATAGAAACTAATTTAAAAATGACAGGACAAGTAAAATAATATTCAAAGATGGTCCTTCGTATTACTAAACGAATCTATACGTTTCTAATTCGGTATCACTAATCTGAAAGTGAGCTTTGCCGTCCTTTCATTTATTTCCACCATTAGGTGATATAATTTGTACAGCACCGTAAATATATTTTTATCACAAGCTCTTAATAATTATTAACTGACGTGAAAGTTCTAGACAAATTGAGGGCAACGTATTGAGTATATCTCTCTTTTTTATGATGATTCTCCTCCTCTTTCTTCCGATCCGGCGCCCAAGCGAGTGTCTGACAAGTGGGTGATTCAGAAAGTTGCAGCGAGAGGACGCAGGCGGTGGAGGAGAAGGCGGGGGCAGAGGAGCCCACGGTGGCGCCTGAGTAGCCGACAAACCCACTTCTAGCCACGGACTTAGCAATTAGTGCAGGTCGCGCTTCCGGGCCGCCTGCCCAGCTCCGCCCTCTCACACCCCACTCTTCTCCTTGCCTTCCCACCGGTTTTCATCTCGTATAGATTTTTTTAAATTTATTAAATGTTGAGCAATACCTTCAGCAATTTCGTTGATCTTAAATTCAAAATTTCAATAACAAGATAATCTCAAACAGAAATCAAGAGTAAACAAGTGCGTGAACGTTATTAAAGGTCGTTTTCAAACGTCCCCAAACAAGATGGGTATAGAATATATCCCCAACATGAATTATTCAAGATTAATTCCGATTCAATATTACAAAGGTTTGTTGTCTACTAGATTGATGTGCACAGCAACGAATTCCCAATAAACATCAACGAAACAAGAAACATTTGTAATGTTACGACAGACTTTCCGACACTGGGTTCATGGGTAAAAATTCATAAAAATATACTGGAGCTAAGTAAGTATGACGTGTGTAGTACAGAGCAATTGTCACTATTTTCTGAAGCTTTGCCACAACGTTTATAAAAACTGATATCAATTAAGTTTTTTTGTGCTACATTACTAGGAAGAGATCCTAATAATCCCTTATGCCGAACAGTCGTTGAATGCGACCCCCATGTCCATGGATAGTAGATTTTAACCTCGATATAATTAATATAAAATTGAAACTATGGTCATGTGATCTACTAATCATCTTGAATTTTAAAACTTTGCAACGATCCTTTATAGTATTTTTGGTGCAACAAGACCATTTTATCAAAAAAACATTTTTAAAACTTAACTTACTATTAGTTCCATCTGATTTCAATGTTTGCAAAGCATGTCACAAATTAGAAATTCACACACAACGCTGAATAAAGTTTATTAATAAAGATGGGGGAAAATAACGCGGAAGGAATCACGGAGTATATATTATTTAAGAGCGAAGGCTTCCACGACCGGAGACACAAGCTACTTGGCTGTCCGGGAGGCTCCGCGTTCTAGGCACCTGCACCTAACGCCCTTTAAAGTGCTAGGCACCTCGCGTACGACGCGGCGTCTATCAGACAGCCAAGTAGCTACGTATTATTTGTAGTAATATTCGTTGCTCATACTTGTAGATGCTTTGTGTCCCTAATACGAGAACACACCTTGACTATACTTGATATATGCTTGAGTTGTAAAAATCACAAATCAATAAAAAGTGGTAATCGGAGCCGCCGAGTTACCCGGAACTGTGCCCAGAGTGAGTGCTCTAAGCGGAAGACGGGAAGGTCCGACGTTCGATGCCCGTGAGGTGCGCACTGCGGGGCGCGTCCTGGCGGTCGCAATCCTTTTTTGCCAGCGGCCGCAAACGCCCTCCGCGCAACGGTGCTTTAATGTCAGCGGCGCTTTTTGTTTTTGCACCCGCCGCGCCCACTCGCTCGCTTCCCCTCGGCCCTCCCTCTCGCCCACTGGGGCCAGAGACCGCGCGACCCTCCACACCGCCCACATCCCTCCGTTCCGATCCTCTCAGAGCACACGCGCCACGGTGGTGAATGGCCTGGCCTGGCAGCGCACACTGCATTCAGTGATTGGTCCTGACGCACTCTTGCTTATGTCGTTCCATTGTCTTTTGATGTCTCTGCAGTGCCTTTGATAGGGAGGTCTGAGCGTTCTAGTCTCGAAGGTGGCAAGCATTTCGACACTACTCAGACAGCTAGGTCGAGTTTACCCGCTGTCTAGAGGAGACTTCTAACGGACGGCTACTCAGAACGGTAGTTTTCCGTGGCTTCTCCGAGCATCACAAAGCGAATGACGAATCAGTGTCCTATCAAATAGGCTACGGATCATTTTGTCGTTCTCTCCCTTGTCCTATCCTCACCCCTTTCGTACTCACGCTTACACGTTTATGCACTACACTTCCACACATTGCGGGAGACCAGCCAGAACCTTACGGCTTGTTCCGTCCGCGACGGGGCCCCGGTAGTGGCGGTACCTGGTGAAGAAAACCTCTGCATAACGACAGGTAGGTGGGCGCAGAACCTCACCATCCAGCGAGGTGGATCATCGCCATCACCCGCGATTAAAAAAAGTACAATTCATACGGGTCTAATGACCTTCGCTGTTGACAAGCCCGCAACCACTAATTAATCGATCGTTCCAGAAGCCTCTCTGCGAATGCGCGCGTTCCCGTAAACTGGATTCGTTTCTCAAAATATTTGAATGTGAAGAGTGTAAATGGGTCCGTAAGAGTAAAAAATTGCAACGGCATTAACATAAAACTGTAGGTACCTTTACCTATTTCATGACAGCCACAGCAGCTATAACGCATCAGTTTATTGAAATAGAGAAGGTACCTGGAGTGCCAACGCCCAGTAGACCGGGCGCTTCTACGATTGACAGAGCGTCATATACGAAGCTTAAATCCAACGCGTGTGTTAGGGCGGTCAGGTCCAACCCTTGGCGAGACATGCCTTGTCAGACGATACCCGGGAACGATTCATGCCTTGTCAGATGATAGAGTAACAGCATTAAGGGGGTTTATAGAGCCCATCATCGACAGAACGCGCTAACTGTTCAGCGAGCCAGAAGGATGGATACGAAGAATATATACGTACGAAGGATAAGTACGAAGAATAAGTACGTAATTATGCACCGGTGAAGCCATTATTTATTATGAATTACGAACTGCATTTTGGTTTATTAATAAAATTCAGTACGGTATAGCAGTGATATTGTGAGTCTGTTTGATTAAATGAAAGAACGTGAATTGTATATGTACCGTACGTGTTCCCTGCTTCTCCCCATAGAACAATAGCGGTCTTTATACAATGCAGAAGATGATATAAATGCTTTTTAATTTCCTAATGCTTGCCTTAATTTAATAGGAAGGAAATGTGAAATGAAATTAACGACATGATTACTTTTTACATGATACTTAGAAAAAATTTGAGATGGATAATTTATTGATTTGTATAATGAGAAAGCCAGCCTAATGAGGAATGATGTCGGACGTGGGAACATGGTGAAAAGAGAGAGGGTACGCCGTTGCACACTTCTCGTAGCCAAGAGGCTCTCATTATCACTGGGATGCGCCCAAATGAGGAACTTGGAAACGCGGCCACCCAGAGCGTTCCCATTCGGCATATAGTATTTAGGCACTTAAATCTCATGTATCCGAGCCAAGAGAGAGCAAAAGGAGACCTCTGGGATTTCTTCTGAAACATGGGAGGAGGCGTAGAGTTTACCCGCGCAGGGTGGACTGGGGGGGGGGACGTGAGTGTGATGCGGCTGGAGCATGTCGATGCTCAGGCGGAGGGATGACAGGAAGGCTGGGGGAGGTGGGATGAGCGGGATCGGAATTTCGGTAGGACGGGACAGGTGCGGGGGTGAATGTGGGGGCCGAGGTGACGGATGAGACGCAAGAAGAAGCGGAGGCGAAGGCAGAGTTAGAGATGGTGGCGAGGGCGGTGGCGAGGACGGAGGCGAGGGCGGAGGCGAGGGCGGAGGCGAGGGCGGAGGCGAGGGCGGAGGCGAGGGCGGAGGCGAGGGCGGAGGCGAGGGCGGAGGCGAGGGCGGAGGCGAGGGCGGAGGCGAGGGCGGAGGCGAGGGCGGAGGCGAGGGCGGAGGCGAGGGCGGAGGCGAGGGCGGAGGCGAGGGCGGAGGCGAGGGCGGAGGCGAGGGCGGAGGCGAGGGCGGAGGCGAGGGCGGAGGCGAGGGCGGAGGCGAGGGCGGAGGCGAGGGCGGAGGCGAGGGCGGAGGCGAGGGCGGAGGCGAGGGCGGAGGCGCGGGCGGAGGCGAGGGCGGAGGCGAGGGCGGAGGCGAGGGCGGAGGCGAGGGCGGAGGCGAGGGCGGAGGCGAGGGCGGAGGCGAGGGCGGAGGCGAGGGCGGAGGCGAGGGCGGAGGCGAGGGCGGAGGCGAGGGCGGAGGCGAGGGCGGAGGCGAGGGCGGAGGCGAGGGCGGAGGGGAGGGCGGAGGCGAGGGCGGAGGCGAGGGCGGAGGCGAGGGCGGAGGCGAGGGCGTTGGCGAGGGTGGTGGCAAGGGCGGAGGCGAGGGCTGTTGCGAGGGCGGTGGTGAGGGTGGAGGCGAAGCGGAGGTAGTGGCGAGGGCGGAGGCGGAGACGATGATGGCGAATGAGGGTCGAGGGGCGCAGCGCGGCCTCCTTCGAATGTGTGTCGCAGGCGGTGCGAGAGGTAGCGAGAGAGGCCTGGCAATGCAGGTGACAAAGACAGATGTCATCGTAGTCAGAAGAAGCAAATGCGACAACCGGAAAAATATGTGTCCGAGCGGCGGGTAAGGTACGAAGAGTCTGTGAGTATATAGGCAGATCGCGATGGACCGGTGATTGGCAACGGATTACGGATTAGACCTACGGCTAGGTTTAGACCTACGGCTAGCCCGCCCAAGGTTGGAGGATTAATCGAAACTCAGCCTGAATATAGATCATCACACAAGATAACATATGCAAATTTGTTCGGCATAACATATGACTACGCCTTTCGGAGAAATCTATACCACTAAATAAGTGCGTGTAAAGTAGTGTATTAATAGATATAAGGTTTTTATAGTCTTCTTCAGTATTGTCGCAGAGTCGTTGCAAAGTTTGGTACAGATTTATTTAGCACAAAGTCGAAAAATAAATAATTTAAATAATAAGTTTGTACTACGAACACTATCTTTCTCCTGTCGGTAAGAGTAGATTGGTTCCTAATATATTCCGCCACACAATTTACTACACGAACTATTACTACACAATTTGTATATCCGTCCGTATTTGCGGTCGACGGTCCGCCCTTGCGTCTGTCCGTCCCCCCTTTCGTTCGTCTGTCCGTCCCCCTTTCGTCCGTCCGTCCCCCTTGCGCCCGTCCGTCATTCCATGCGTCCGTCTGCCCGCCATTCTGCCCATCTGTCGTTCTGTCAGTTTGTGTGTGCTCAACAGCTGTGCCTAAATCTTTCAAAGGATTTTCCCCACAATTAATACTATCCGATCGATCTGGCCGAACTCGAGACTCTTTCAATTTGAAACGAATATTGTGGTTTGGGGGCGAGGGATCTTTACGTAAAGTCTTAACAACAGTTTCAACATTTCCTTCAAAAATGGTTTCAGAATTTTGGATTAATATTTTTTCCTGGGTAGAGCATAATGCGAATAAAAAGGCAGGTCTCATTTTCTTAATTGCGATAGTTGCTTTCTTAATTCCAATAGTTGCAAAAGATCAATTTTCTTTCTGCATCTTCCTACAACTATAGTCTTGAAGGTAGATAAATCCAGACTACCATAATGACCCATTTTCTCTTCTAACCTAATAGTAGTAACTCTTAACCCTTTCTCCAAATCACCCCAACCACATAACCTGAAAATTGAAATTGAGGACTCCAGAGGGAATGGGTACTTGGCTATCCGGGGTGAGCCACGTCTCAGTCGATTGAACTGACGTTTCGGCCAACGTGCTGTGGCCTTCTTCAGAGCTACGCTGCTATAAGCTAACACGATACCCCAAACGTCAGCTCAGTCGACTGAGACGCGGCTCACACCGGACAGCCAAGTACCCAATGACTCCGGCCGCGAAAGCCTACGAACACATCCAGAGGGAATGGCCTCTTTGTTATTAAGGTTAACGCTAAGTTAGCTATACATTATTAATGTCAAAACGCTCTTGTAAAGCGCTAATGGTCTGTGTAAGAATTATTTTTAATAAACAAAGTTTTTTTTAAAAGAGTTCGTATGAGCGTATTGTTATTTTTTTTCTTTCCGAACACCTCTTCACATGACATTTAAGAAAATACTGCTGAGTGTTTTAGCGCGAGCGCTGCTGGTAGAAGGTGGGAGGTGGGAGGCGGCGCCAGTTGGGAGGCGAGCGGCGCGCGCCCACAACCCACTTCCCTCGCTTCGCGGGCTTCCCAGAACGCATCCCCCCTCTCCCTCCCCCCCCCCCGCCAAAGTGCACGCCTGACGCGGGTAATGACGCGCGAGTCTTCGACAGAGCTGCCTCCGCGAGGACCTCCGCTGCTCTAGTGGATCTCGCTTCACACTTTGCAACTCTGACATGCCTTCACTTATTATAGTACAGAGTATATTGACGCAACTGTCAATAATAATAATTATAATAATAATAGTAATAATAATAATAGTAATAATAATAGTAATAATAATAATAGTAATAGTAATAATAATAGCAATAGTAATAATAATTATTATTATTATTATTCACATATTTCTGTTACATGATTTAGGAGCCACACATATTTCCATCAAAGCATGATTTCCATAGTGTAATACATTTAACAAACCTATGTTAAGAACTAATTAGAAGGTAAACAATTCTACAAATATATTATATTATATAATATATTAAACTGTTTATAAGTTGAACAGTAAATAATCTTAACACATGAATTTATTTAGGAACCCCAAAATCTTCTGACTAAAGAACACTTGCTCAAGATCACAGTTTCTGTAGATTGGTGATAATGTTGGTCTCGATCCCCAGTTTGTTCAGAGAGTGCTTCAAGACGGTAGATCTGTTGGCGAGAGGACGACTGCTAAATGCCACTGCTCCTTTACAACTTGTGTTTTCTGTACTTTTGAATTTTCTTTTTGTGTGTTGTGTCAAAGGTTGCTGGTATCTACAACTGCTATGTCTATCTGCCATACGTTTCTTTTAGACGTATCCCATATTATTATTATTATTATTATTATTATTATTATTATTATTATTATTATTATTATTATTATTATTATGCGAGTATTATTACATAGTTTCGCGAAAATTTTTATTTTTTCTTCCTTGGGCTTTTTCCAGTTCAGGAGATGCCGATTTCGGCTATCCGCGCCGAGTACCCACTATGTCCCTCATTAGGACCCATTTTTAACTTTACACTAGACACACATTCGGGCTTCTCGATCTATGGTCAGCAGACTAACAAGGTCTTGAGCGAAAACTCACATACATGAAAGACATGGGACAAACATCCATGCCCACGGTGGAACTCGAACCCTCGATCCTTCCAAGCGAGGCGCTGAGTCAGCATACGCTCTAGTCCCCTCGGCCATACAGGTCGGCACATTGTTATATTATATTATTATATTGGAGTATACTGTTACATTATATTATAATTATAATTCCTCTACTTCACAACTTAAGAGTCGGCAGGTTGCGACAGAGACACATCGACATGTAAACACGTTTTCATCTCTCAAAACCCCTGATACAGTTTGTTTGCCGCTATCGTGCAATCAGTTTCAATATGTTGGTAGTACAGTCTAACAGTCCTCAATATTATCATTATCATTATTATTATTATTATTATTATTATTATTATTATTATTATTATTATTATTATTATTATTATTATTATTATTATTATTATTATTATTATTATTATTGATATTATACAAGCAAATTAATACATACGTAATACTGACAATAAAATAATTGAATTGCACGTGTCTTCATGCATGCATATTATAGAAAATGGAATGCTCCTTTCCTTTCCCAGATCTTTCTGCTAATTAGCCAACTAGAATCGGATCCTCTCAGATGAACGATTAATTAGCGTCTCGTAATGTTACCAATATTCAATGGGGCAACATCTACCTTAATTACGGGAGATCATCCACGCTGAAAGGATGGATAAGAAGCTCCAAGCGTGATGAACCCCTGAGGTGCTCCGCGGCAGATGCGTCGTGGTTTCTATTTCGCGCGTCGGCCGCAAAGGCTGGGGGCGGGATGTGGGGCGTTGTGGGCGTCGAGGGGGGGGGGCGATTCGCCGCGCGGAAGACACGTGCGCCCAACGACCTCGAAACGTGCGATTCGCAGCCGCTCTCGCGGGCCTGCCCGCCGCCCGCCGCCCGCTACCTCCTCCCCGTCGCTCGCACGCTGACCCACCCCGTGGCCCGCTCGCCCACTGACCCGGCGTATGTAAATCAGGGACCAGAAGGAAAATAAGAGTTTAACCAATAAATAAATTGGGGACTGACACAAAGAATGGCATACGTTAATTGGGGACCGACTACGTCATCCCCTCCCTGGCAGAAGTTGATTGTGACACTGTTCTTTCAAATAAATTTATCATAGCTATTATTTTTAAAATACATTTCCCTTACCAATTTTACAAACTTAAAACTGGCATATTTTTTTCGAAATATAATTTGGTTTTCATTCAAATGAATCATTGACTGACTAAATGAATTCTTATTTTATCATTTTTATATTCTTTCTTTTTCTCAACAAATATTCTAAAACGCTGAGCATGAAATTCGGACACTCTAGTGCTTTCCTTGCTTTTCATTGTGATAAAGGAGCGAGTCTGCAAGATTTTTAATAAGTCACAAGGAAAAGCTGGACAGTACCGTGGCGGTGGCGGCCCGCTTAAAGCGCTTACCTACTCAGTCAGACCTTTTCCTTACCTGGGTTGGTTTGGTCCCCATTTTACATGTAGAACTAGAAAGTCAGTTTCGCGAGAAAAGATGAAGGGAGTATTTGGACGCCAATTTACATACGCCCGCACGTCCACTTCCAGCCCGCCGCTCATGCCTAACGAAACGCCCCACGCTCACCCCACCCCTTCTCCGCATCGACCACTTACTGGCGCGACACCCGGGTGGATGTTATCCTCAAGAAACAGTCATGGCCATAGGCAACTACACCACCAAATTATTGGGGTAAGGTGAGGGCCCAGTTGCTAACGAGCCTAGAGCGAGGCGTCTCCCGGTCAGCTAAGAATCCATTGACTCGGATTGTGGAAGTCTACGATTTCATTTGAGCAACCTCTACGGAAAACAAACATTTGAACTCACACGTGAGTTCTCCAACTTTTGGGGAAAATGTAAGCGACATCTCGTTGTCTTTCAAGTGTGCAGAGATAAGCACGTTCCGTCACCTTTTCTTGAAATCCGTCACCCGACTCACAGGCGGCATCCATAGGACGAGATTCCCCATATCGCTCTGTGAGAGGATCCACCGTATCAAGGCGTAACTTTCCAACATCGAACGTAAGTTGCTTAATTTACACTTTTTGCTTACATTCCATCTTAGTACACCTGACTAGATCACACTTAAAACGATTACGGCGGAATCTGCTGAAAGTGTTTATGAAAAGGCCAAGATACAAGCAAATTCGTAAATTTGATAAACTAAAGGCTAAACAATATCCTGAGGTCTTCAGAGTTCGTCTCCTTAGCATCGTCGTGAACCTAACTGACAAAGAGATTGGAGGAGTAAGCAGTTGTGAAGCAGTGGACTATACATTTTGTGGAAGTTTGCTTACTTCACTTTTCAGTATTCCACTTTAATTGACGTGTTATAAAAGATAATGAAAAAAGTGTTGAAACCATTAAGTATAAAAAACACCGAACATGAGAAAACCATCTGCAAGCAAATGGATTACTTTGAAAATGTTCTCTATTCTCTGGTCATTTACCTTTCACTGTGTGAAAAATGTGAAAAAATAGCTAATAGCCTCCACGACCTGCATATCATTATGAAGATCTGTATTTTTACTCACCGGATGTATGGCAATAATATTGAATGTCTTTTTATAATCAATATTCGAGTTGCCTTCAACCTTTTCAATTCCGAAAAGGTGTTGTGGATGCCTCAAATCTACCAGTTGCAAATAACAAAAAAAATAATGTGAAAGAGAGCCATTTGAAAGTTCAGAAAAGAATGTACGAATATATACTGAACCAGCTCTGTGGCTGTGGCTCTGAAAATCCCGGGACACATCAGGGGCTGCTTTTCCCCGGACCTCTTCCTCCTTTGCGGTGGGCCCATTGTGCCGCACTGAAATCGCGATTTCTCTTACGATTCGGAGAACTTTCGCTATTCGCGGCAGAGAACTAGATTAAATAGTTTTGGACTGAAAACCCTGCAAACGAAACCAACAGAAAGGAAAAATGTATTTGTTGGTTAGAGTCGTGAAACGTCTAGCGTACGTCATCCAGTACTTTATTAATGATTTGAAAACAGAAGTATTTTTACTTTCTCGCACTTACTTTATAAGAAGAGAATGCTATGTAATCCCGCGCCGGAAAACGGCAAATTTTCGAGGAGGAAAACTCTTATTGCCGGGCCCTGGTAACGAAAAAGGGGGTAAATCATACAGGCACTTTTTAAAAACTTTTTAAACCATTATTTTTCTCTAAATCGGCACCCAGTTTTTCTTTACCTTTTCTCTTCGTATGTATGAAGGAACAAGTAGACGGGAAAAAATGATGCTAGTCTCAACTTCGGCAAACTCGCCGTATTTTCGAAAATTGGAAAAAGTTAACATTTTAAAACTACAAAACTGATAATTAGATTTTTGTATTTTACAAAGTATTTTGTAAAAAATCAGATTTTGCACAGGTTTTGAAAAACGAGTAATTTTCGCATAATTTGGGCTTGCAATTAATGCAATTTATAAAAAAAACTCTTAAAAGTTTTTCTTCAATTTGTTTGCACAGATACAAGAGATGCTAAAAAGAATGGCGCGGGTGTCATTTTCGTCGAATTCTCTCTGTTTTCTAAAATTGCAAATTAAGAATTGAAGCGTGAAAGTATGTGCTGTTGTAGTTCTAGTTATAATGCAGTATTTTATAGTCCTTAAGTGTTCGTATTTCAGACGTGTGCTTCACTTTAATCGGTCTTCCCTGGCCTGGTAGTCCTTAGGCCACTGTTTTGGTCAATATTTTCTAATGATTTCTAGTTTGACGAGTCATGCAAATTCCCTCGTTTCGTCTTTGAGATGGTGCGTTCTTTCGAAAGCGTGCGTGACGCATGTGGTGGTATAGATGAAACATGATTTCTCAATAAAACCGTACACGTTTTCTCAATAACATTTCATAAGGTAGTTCAGATTTGATGCACTCTACGCTCGGACCTCATTGAATTTTTCTTTTTGTTTTGTTTCATGGAACATCGATTCAACATTCACTTCTCCACCTTCATTCGCCAGAACTGCGTTTAGCTTAATCAGCGTGTCTTTTATTATTTCATGTGACAATAAAAATATAAAATAAATGTTCATCTTTTCAATTCGAAATACTTTAATTTGTTATTGCGGTTACTGTAACCGCATACGTAGAAATTTTGGACATCGGAATTGATGAATTTCATTCAATGAAGATAAATTACGTATTTGGAAAGATGGTTGTTGAGCTGATATTACTCTCATTGATGTTGAGTTTGTTCCTGTAACAGTGTACTTATAAGTTGTAGACATTCGAGTTGGAGTTTCATCCACTGAAGATCAATTTCGCATTTGGGAAGATGGGTGTTGAGCTGATGTTATTACTTCTGTTGATGTTGAGTTTGTTCCAATAACAGAATACGTATAAGATTTAGACATAGGAGTTGGTGTGTTTCATCGACTGAAGATCAATTACGTATTTGGAAAGATGTTTGTTGAACTGATGTTGATGTTGAGTTTTTTCCTACCGACGAGAAGTGTTACGGGTCGATTCTCTCTCCTTCCCAAACAGCGCTGGGAAACCCCGAAGGGCGAAGGGCCATGGGGAGGCCGCGTGCGCTTCGTGATGGGCAGGGCATTCCCCAACTCCTACTCCATATGCAGCGCAGGGTGGTTCGCCATCGGCCGCGACGCCCTGCTCATCAAGACCCTCGCGCAGCACCTGGGCTCTCCCACATGTCGCGACGTGCCGACGATGAAGACGTTCCCCAACGGCACGGCGCTCGAGGGGGGCGTGGCCGAGCTGCTGCACGGGCGCGCCGACGTGTACGGGGTGGTGGCGTACCGGCCGCCGCATCCCATCCCCGAGGTGAGCTTCCTGTACCCGCACGTGCGAGACGACTTCTGCCTGCTGGTGCCGCGCGCGCGCCCCTTGCGCCGCTCGCTGCTCCGCTCGTTCTCTCGGGGGACGTGGGCGGCGCTGGGCGCGGCGCTGCTGCTGTTCGGCTGCGCGCTGTGCGGCGCTGACGTGCCGCTGCGCGTGGTGCGCGCCTTCGTGACGGGCGCTTTCCGCGCGCGCAGCGGCCGCCCCCGCGCCAACGCACTGCTGCTGCTGCTCTCTTGCTTCGGCGTCGTCATGGTCAGCGCCTTCACCGGCTGCTTCATGAGCTACCTCACGAAGCAGCAGAGCGGCGCGGAGATCAACACGTTGCGAGAGGTCAACCAGAGGATCACTCGAATTTACACCCCTCAGGGCATGTTCGATTACTACAAAACGGCCGCACTGGACGACGTAATAAAAGGGATAATTGAGAAAAGTGTAAATATATCTACAGAAATAACGTCAAATAATATTGTGAAAATTGTGTCCAAATCGTCCTCGTTTGCTATGGTTCACAGCAGGGAAACGATCACTTTTTTGAAAAAAATGCCAGAGGCTTATGAGAATGAGTATCCCGCTACGCATTTGGTGAAACAATGCATCTGGACTCCAGCTTACGCCGCATTTCCCGTACGAAAGAATTGGATTTTCGCGGGACGATTTAGCAGACTCCTGCAAATTATGCTCGAAGCTGGCATACCAGACAAACTCTACAGGTACAGAATGGAATTTTTACAAATTTTTAAAATGCATCTTTTTCGTTTAGTAGTTTCATTGATTCGGTCACTCAGTTCACCGCAACTCGTGACCTTCAATTTCCGTTTAACTTCATTTTCAGTAAAACTTCAAATCGTGCCTTAAGAGAATTTTTTGAAGCATTTTGTTTACTCTGATTTCTCAATCGTTTAACTCATTTGCAAGTTCAGAAACCTCTATAAGAAATATTAGTGTTATTTAAATCTGTTCAGTTACTAAATTTCATTCAATATTTTTTAATACAATAAAATTTGAAATATACAAGGACACGAAACAGGTGATTCACGCACGAGTCGTGATTGTCGTCCAAGCGTACCGAGAACAATAAAGAGACGAGTGCGGGAATCAACCCACGTATACTATTTTTATCACACTGTGAGCAAGATGCAATGTCAAGTAAAGGAATATCAATTAAATGTCAAATAACTAGAAATTCCTTGTACAAAATTAATTGCGTTCCAGTCTGTATCGTAACACTATTGTTTGTAAATAATAAACAAAGTCGTCGTCAAGACGAAAAACAATTGTGAATCGTTACAGATGTTTCGCAACATGCTTGACAATGTTTCGCGATGTTTCGCACACTAAAGAAATTACCTGTTTTGCACACGGAAAACAAGTACAAAAAAGCGCGTTTTGCGCACGGCTTGTTAAAAATGTATTTTACTAAAAAAATAGAACGATGATTCAGCAACACACGTATGTTTGCAATGTAAACTAATTGTTTGTGTAACTTTTCAGAGATAGCTGGTTCGAGGCCAAGAAAGTAACGATCATACGGCACCCAGAAGTGGAGCCTTCAGACAAGCCACGTTCTTTGACACTGGTTCAAATATCAGAACCTGCACTTTTATTGGGATGCGGTCTGGCGACGGCCATGTCAGTTTTCGTAGCAGAATTGCTTATGGGCGGAAATAAACGTCGAGTGCTGGGCGCCAAGCAGCGGATTGGACGGCCTCCGTTGCTCCTCACCCATTGGCAAAGTAAGATCACGAGAACCTCTGGAAAGAGCAATACCCGCATCCCTATTTCTTTTACTTCGCAGCAATACCTCTTTTTTCCTTGCAACCTGGAGTCACAAGATAAACGTAACATCGTCAATTATTTACAATTCTATCTGGTTTTATTACATGTGGAACGGTAAAATAGAAACTCATTGATATTTATATAAGAAAGTAGAAGCAAATACTAATAGGTGTTAACATCTCAAATGTTGTGAAATTCGATTATAGAATAAGAGAAAAGTAATGAAAATGAAAGTACTGCAATAAGAGAACATTCTCTCTCCGATTATTTGCAACTTTTGCAATTTTTGAAAATTCAGAGTTCATAGAAAATGAGACCACTACCTTTCTCTAAGCGCCCTTTACTCTATCCGAGAAAAAAATGTAAAAAATGAAGTTTGAGTCGTTATTATTTTTTTTATAAATTACCATTTAATGCAAGCAAATAAATTCGGTAACTACTCAGTTTTAAAACAATTGTACTTTACTTTACTTAAAAATAAAATATTTTGGGGCATATTTCATTAACGATAAGAAATTATGCTTGTCAATAATTGTCAGTATTGTACTTTTGCAATGTTAATGTTTTTTAATTTTCGAAAATACTGAGTGTTTGCCAAAAACCGTACCTGCGCTACTTTAAAGCATTCTTTCCTCTATCCGAGGAAAAAATTTGAAGAAAAAATTCGCAACTGATTTTGATAAAAATGTCGTTTACGTGAATATTAATACTGGTAAAATCTATAGATTTTCAAAAAACTGAAGAACAGAGGGAGGGAGGCAAGGAAAAAATATTTACCTTCAATATCCTAATTTTAGGAAAATAGCGAAAAAATTGAACTTTTATAATTTCGAAAATTCAGAGACTTCAACGTAGTATGTTTACGTACAATCTTTTGCGTACGTTTTTTAGGAAAGAAGGAAATATATCAATATTTTTTCACAAAAACGGCTGATTTTGTTTTCTTTTTTTTTTCGAAAAGACCAAAGTACGCGATACACTGGCGAAGATATAGTTTTCGGTGAACTCTATGTATTTCGAAAATTGCAAAACTACATTATTGGTGATATTGTTTTCTTTAATGAAACCTGTAGTTTAAAACCAATATTGAAATAATGTAAATGAAAATCGATGACTTTCGACAACTATGAATGCAATTGTTCAACTTTTATATTTAAAGCGTCGGGAAGGTTGATTTTAGTTCTGAGGCTGGTGGTGTAGGTGGTAATGTTCACGGGGTTGCTGACTTTAAGAACTTGACTCCTAGTGCGGAGAAAAAAAAACTTCGCTGTTTGGAAACTCTTTAGCAGCTTCATGTAGTATTATAATACTTCATAGGTATCCTTTACAAATAATGCGGAAAAGTATGTACTGTTGTACCATTATTTTTTTAATTTTTTCGGAAAGAGCTAGGTACTCTTTTAAAAATGAAAGGTTCAAATTTCATAGAACTCGGAATTTTCAAAAATTGTATATGTTACAAATCATGTATGAAAGTATGTTACGTTGTAACACCAATAGCTTATAACTTCATAATCAATCCAGTGTTCTACCCACATATCGGGGTCAACCAAAGTTAGATGTTCTACGTTGCCTGCGAGATTTTGTGTTTTATTATACTTAAGCAATTTTCTCGCGTCCACGTTGCAAGTGTCCCTTGTAATGTGATTCAGTGGAATTTCATATTATTTCATAAAATATAAATAATTTCTTTTCCTACAAATTTTAAAAAAAAAATAAAAAATAATTTAAAGTATGATTTTTTGTTCAAAATCCCTGTTACAGAATGTTCTTTTTCATTATCAAAGCAGCGTACATATCAATTAATCGCGACACCCTTTCCGCATTGCTATGCATGCACAAAGTGTAGTTTTCCTCACTTCTCATGAAAATATTGTTGTTTTATGTAAATATTATTCTAGAGATTTATCGGAAAAATCACTTTTCGCAGATCCTCACCCCAGAGGAACACTCGGCACGTGCAAAATGGTTACATCAATGACGTAGGGAGTCAGAGGTGGAGAAACCAGTTGGGTTCACCATTGTATATTTCTATATTTTACTTCCAAAAGATTTAAATAGAACAAAGTGCATGTTACCAAGCGAAGTAGTTCAGGGCGTAGTGTGCTGACTTCGCAATGGGGAAGGCGATCCCCGTGCCGGCCATCCTGAGCATCTCGGTGATCCAGGTGAATGCTGGGATGGTTCTGCTGAAAGGCCACGACCGTGAAACCGGCGTCGCTAGCCGAATTTGTTAACTACGAAGTCACGAAGGTTAAGAGAATTCGAGTTAGGGTGACAGACTGGATTCCTGGTTGGGTGACCGACTAAGAATCTTACGGCGCCGAGGCCAATTGCCCTTTATGGGACATATAATGGCTAAGTACAAATACAAAGTGCATATTAAGTAACAAGAAGAGAATGGCTAGCGCATAAACATATTTTGAGAGGGAATGGGTTGAATGAATGAGTGAATTGAATGAATACAATGTTAATAATATGTGAAAAAAATGAAAAAAGAAAATCAAATTAATTAAGTATTTATTTTGGTGTTAGTGATTATTTTGTATTAGCATTATTTAGTTTTCAGGGAAAAATATTTCAGTTAGGTATACAGAAGTGCATACATTTAAAGGTACTAGATTAAGCAAATATTAGATTAGTTTTAGTTAGCTACTACGAATAGACCCTCCGCCCTCTAGCTCCTTAAGCAGTAACGCAGTAGTGCAATGTATCCAAATTATAAAAAATAAATTCCCGCTTCCACAGAGTTACATTAGAGAAGATATTGAAAAAAATTAAAAATCAAATTACAAAAAATCATAACAAATATGTCAGCAATTAACTGCCATGTTGGTACTACAACATAACAAGCATGTAATTATAAGAAGCAATTGTAGTAGAATACCATATTTTAAAAAGAAATGTACGGAGTGTTGGAAAAAAAATTGTTTACAGATCAAGGTGTACAACACATGTGTTTACAAGAGATGTGGATGCCAAGAAACTGACGGTGTGGCGGGCATTACTTTTTCAGAATCAGGGCCACTTGAAGCGTTAGTTTCCGGTCAAAAACACGAGACATACTTCTGACGAGAAAACAATACTTTCTCTAAACTACACACACAAGAAAGTAAAGGGTCTGGCGAATGAGTTCAAATTCTTTCCAGTAAGATGGGCGCACTAATTATAGGTGCCGATTTTAAAACTCACTTGAATTCAGTTTTAACGAATGTGTATGATTTTAAAGGTTTCGAATTAGTAGATGATTGTTAGAATTATAGATGGTAAATTAAAACTCGTGGTGTAATAGAACTCTGCCTTTGAACTGCAACACTTTCGAAGGCCTGGGACCTCCCTATTGCGAATCCAGCGCGCTACGCACTGAACCACTTCGTTCGGTCAATTTATTTTTATATAATTGAAATATTTTCTTACTAAAATATTATTATGATGTGTTTTTACTATAAAAACAACTGTTCCTAGCCATTAATGTCACATGGTTTAGTATTGTCAAATGTCCAAGAACTATTCAATTGAACGCGCTAACTGTAATGTGTGTAATGTCTATTTTCTCTAATCAACTTTTTCCTCTAACAAATTTTCAAGATACTACTGGTTACTAAAGTTTGAAATTTATACGACGTAAGTCTCGAGTTAAAAATTAAATGGAACGGAAACGCCAAAATGTTTTTTCAATATTCTTAAATTACTAGGGAGTATTGAAGTAGAACTCTTTGCACTCTTTGGAATTTCATTTAAGAAATTTTAATATTCCACACTTTACACTGGTTATGCTCTGTAACAATTCCAGACTATCTAGCTTTACGAGATTTTGGTGTTGTATGATAATACACCTAATTTTTTTTTGAGCGGCATATTCCATGACAATGTTTTTTCCTCGCAATAAAGAAAAATTGATATAAGTACTCGGAATTGTCGGATAATGGAAAATCACAAGTTAAATAATGATGATAATTTTGTATTTATCAGATTTCTACACAATTGTAGTTCACAAACGATTTCTATTGGAATACACACAATTCGAGGGTTAATGAATGTACAATAATCGGGTAAATTGAATAACTGATTTCAGATTAAATATGTACTAGATAAGGTCTACATACTACATAATAATTAGAGTACGGAAGTTTGTCAAATCGCCTTTTCAATACTATTACGATTTTATAAATTTTAACATTAGGTATCACTTAATTGTATTCTTGGAGTTGTTTTAATAGATTTTCATTTTCCTTTTTTTGTCTGTTTTAGCTTCCGATTCCTATTTTTTGACATTTTGCCTTATTTGAATGAGTGAAAACTATTATAAAATATCATATCATTCTGGTTTTCACCCATTCATTTGTGCCTTTTTATGCTTTATTTGTAGCTTTTTGCCTTTTTTGTCATTATTCCCTTTTTTCCCTTCTGACACCAATCTTTATCAATTAAGTACGGTAAATTAATCTTTATCAAGCGGCAACAAACCTGCAAGCCTGGACAACATGAAGACACTGTCGTGTATTGTCTTTCTGTAGACGCGGAGGCTTCATGTCAGGTTGTGTTAAAAAAATGGAAGGGAAAGGAAGACGATAGCAGTGAAGATTTTTGATATTTTTCATTGATGCATACAGACTTATTTGGTCACGAGAAATCTCATCCTGTTTGTATATAGCGTCGGATCTATTTTGAGGACAGGGGTGTCTGGATGTAATATACCCTCATCAGTTCCTTCTTGCTCTCTCTTCTTTTATGGCGATTTCACAAGTGCGAAGAATGAAATATATAATTCCGATATCATTTGAATATACAAAAGGGAGTCCACAATAACATTTCGCGGAGACTGCGTCGCGAGTAAAATAAATTTAGTTGTCGTCATAGGGGATGTCCATGTGCAGTCAAGATTACGAAGAAGACCCCCATGACAATTTTATAGTTAGAATAAAAATCAATCATTTTAATTATTAATTTTTTAGGCTAATTACTTCTAAATGGAGGTTTTTTTAATATGTCCTGTGTTTTGCTCCTTACTTTAACCAGATTAAACGCCTCTTTTGATTGTTTATTTTAGTAAAACTAAATGTAATTTTGTCTCCCTATTTTAGGTAAAATAAATGACCATCCTTCTCGGCTCTAGTTATAATGTATTGCTTACTTTCAGTGATCACAAAACTTTACAATGTTCTATATGAAATATTGGAAGCTCCTCAATTCTCATTAAACCAGCCTTTGTGATATCTCCAGTCACTCTCTGGAAGTTTGATTAATAATAATATAGTAATAATAATAATAATAATAATAATAATAATATCGGCGTGAGCACGTAGAATATATTTACACAAATATACTAATAGTATCGTTTCATTACTATTAACTATACGAATGTGGTTTTTCAATTGCTCACGCATCATGTGTGGGGGAGGCGGCGGCGGCGGAGTGGAGATGCGGCTGGGCGCCTCTCTTCTGAGGCGAAGACGACCTCCAAGTCGGCGAACACCCATTTTCCGCTTTCCTGCTCGCAACTTTCCCACGTCGCCTCCACCTCTGACGGAGTTGCCCCCACCCCCGCCCATACTGACTACCGTCGCCAGGAGCGCCCGCTCGCGTTGAGAACACGGCAACGGCAGCGGAGCGGGGGTGGGGTGTGTGACGAGGTCATGGAAACCGAGTTGTTTCGCCCCGCCTCGCCCCGCCTCGCCCCGCCTCGCCCCGCCTCGCCCCGCCTCGCCCCGCCTCGCCCCGCCTCGCCCCGCCTCGCCCCGCCTCGCCCCGCCTCGCCCCGCCTCGACTCGTCTCACCTCACTCCGCACGACTCGTCTCACCTCACTCCGCACGACTCGTCTCACCTCACTCCGCCACGACTCGTCCTCTCCGCCCTACCCGCCTCGCCCTCCCCGCCTCGTCCTTTCCGCCTTACCCCACCTAGTCTTGTCTATTTCATACCTCATCCCGCCGCCCCGCCTGTCCCCGCCTCTCATTACCTCACCCGCCAAGCCCAGCACCACTCCGCAACGCACCGCCCTAGCCTCAGCCCAATCCCGCCCCGTCCCCAGGACACGGGGAATGTGACACACGCGCGGCGAAGGCGCGACGCAGAGGCGGCGCGTGGGAGAGGCCGGGGCCCCACAAATGGGGGTTAACAATGCCGCTGCCAGAGGGCGAAGCCCAGATCCACATTCGCAACGCTCGCGTTCTGCTCTACTGGGGGAGATCAAGCCGCTGTTCTGCATTCGGGGATTCTTTCTCTCAATGGGCATATTCCCACAAGGTTGCACCAGAGTCGGTTAAGAAGTTTGAACGATATGAATACACAAAAAAATTGAAGGGAACACCTACATACATTCGAGCCAACTTGGAACATGAATTTAAGATGCGAAGAAAAAAATATTGTGAATCCCATTGCGTTCTATCCAATAAACATTCAATACCCGACAACTGTTCGACAAAAAAAAAACACGAAGTGATTATTTCATCAAATTAGAATTGTGTTTGTGTGTCTGTGTAGCAGAACAGTGAACCATATAATATTCGCATACCACATGAGAATGGGGGGAGCAGCGACGATTCCGAGCGAAGTGTTCTTTTTTTTTGTATTTTTTTGTATTTTTTTAGGATAGAGTTACTTTTTTCGTCGTTTACAACTTGTCAACAAATCATTACCACGTGCAATCGTGTGCACTCTTACAATTAGGTTTGCCCATACCGGCGCTACAACTTTAATTTTCTACTTAATATTGAATTAGTCCTTAAAAGATGGACATGATCTCTGAGATGGACTGTGATGGACTGTGTTCTCGCAGAAAGAACCGCAAGCAGTCAACACGTTTAAATTATGTTTTTCATAAAGTCGCATACCTCAATAAATATTATTCACTATCTTGCAGAAAATGTTTTCAATATTAGTAATAGAGTAACATTAGTTTTTAAATCCCGTAAAACAATTCTCCCTCTTTGTTAATAAGGCTAATGGAGAATGGATGAGTAAAAAATGACTGATGGAGAATCGCTCATGAATGTGCCCATGACATTGACAAACGATTAGGGATGTGATGCTTAGAAAACCTAACATACCTTTTATATGTCCATAGAATGTCTCCAATTAAATTATCATTTCCAACCACAATTCACTATACACGTCAGGACATGACAGCGCCAAGAGAGCACGATAACTTGGAGAATCTTTTGTGTGATCTCTTGTATACTGGATGAGTGACAATTGTCAACGGAATCTGCAACAGTGTAAGGGAAGCTACAGACCCTCTGGATGAATCGAGAATACGTTGCTCACTGAAGTCACGTGTATCTACTGTCGGTACATGGAACTTTGGACGTTTACAACTCGCAACGTTGATTTTGCTTTGTATGACCTACTTTTTAAGCACATTTTTCAGCAGCCATTAAGCGGAAAATTATGGCTGTGTGCATGTTGAAAATATGACGACTCCACCTTTGAATATAAGATCTCTCTGTTTTCTCGAATGCTTTTCAACTTTATCAGGTTACATCAGTAGCATTGTCGCTCACATACTGGACAGTGGTTTATTTTGGAGATTTCTATCATATGGTCATTGTATATGACAGTAGACATCAGACATGACAAGGTTGCGGGCGAGGTAACTAGCTTATTAGAGTTGGCATGCATTGAGATCAGATCAAGTGCCGGGAGATTTAAAAGTAAGAATTGCACATATTAATCCGGTGTAGCGAAATGTCACTGGATACCTGTCTCATGACAGTCTTTTGAAATGAATACATTGAGTTTGCTAATTCCTCTTCTATAGGTGCTTGATTACCTCCTAAAATGTAACATCACATAGTAATCACAATAGTTCTAAACACAAACGATTAACACATTCTAAGGACAATTCATCTTCATCTTATTTTATCCCTACTTCTAAACCATTTCAAGATCTCCCAGAAGAAATAGATGATTCCATTCCTTCATCTCAAGATAAGAATCAATCTAATGAATATAAAAGTCCAATCTTGCAATTAATATATAAACAATTGCCAAGATTTTAGGTAATTATGGTGCACTTATTTCATTAAATAAAACAAATTGCACAAACAGACTTTACTACCAAAGTTATGACTGATTATATTACCATTTTCTTTGATATAATGGATTATTTTCAAAAACATAGAACCTTTTGTAATACAAATCAAATTCGATATTTTTATTATCGTGATCCGATACAGCAAATTTTATCAGCAATGTTAGAGATTCCTATTTTCTACACTAATGAAGAAATTACCATTGAATTATCTAAAACATATACTATTACATATGTGTATAGATAATTTAATAAAAATCGTCAACCTTTAGAAATCTTTACACTTGAACTGACAGGCAATGATCTTAATAGGGATATCATAAAAGTGGATATATTACTTAGTAGAATTGTCAAAATTAAATTTCGTTCCAAATCAAGTTCTTCTATACTGTATAAAAACTGTGAAGACTTTAAAAATATATGAGCTAACTGTATATTGAAACACGTTGTGTGCGATGTACTGAGAAACATATTGAAGATTGAAAAACAATAAATTCTAACCCTCAATGTATAAAATTGCTTTGAGAAACATACAGCTAACTATGGAGGATGTATTTTCTGTAAGAAACATACAATTAAATTCAAATACAAATACAGTTTTAAATTCTTATCGAAAGTTACCTTCATCTACAGTTAAACATAATCAAAATTTTAAAAAATAAACCCCCTACCATTATTACGTACCATACAACTTCAATAAGTCCTCTTATGAATTATACTCCAAATTTTGCTCTTTGCATTTCTTATAATAGAGTAAAATGCACTTATAAATGTGGTATGGATCCGATTTTCATGGTTAACTACGAATTTTCGAAAACTTCGAAAGTTTGAATTTTTGGGGGTCTTCCTTCAACAACAAAATTAAAGATAGAGATTTTTTTCTTCTAATAAAATTTGTTGTTTCTAATTTGTTCTTTCATTAAGGTCATGTACATTATTTTCAAAATTTTAATAGTTTTCGCGCAACATTGCGGGCAATTTAAAAAAATTACAAAAACAAGATTTTCTCAAAAACAGATCCAAATTTGTCTTTAAACTTTTGGCAGGGTTTGTGCTAAATTGTAAAGATGACATAAACGCCATATTGCTCTATCCTTTTGTATTTTCGAAAATGACTAAAATTTTTTTGACTTCTTCCTCTCGTCGTTAATATTTACATTAGCAGCAATTTACTCATATTATTATATTTATGAGTACATGTGCTTCAAATAATTTACATAAAGCTTCTCAAACCCCCAACCAAAATTGCGGTTTTAATGTTTTTTCATATTATTAAAATAATATTTCCGTTCTATTATTAGTAAACCGAAAAATGAAGAAAATTTCCAAAAAATGAATTTGGGGTGGCGATAGCTGGCAGCAATCAAGAATATGTGGCAAGTTCGAATAGCTAGCCGAAGCCAAAGGAAATAGAAAACTAATACGGCAAACTCTGTGCCATTCTGTAGCACCACTAGTTATGTTTCTCACCATATTTCACGTCAATGTAATTGCTCATACCTTTGAAAGACAAAGTTTCTAGAAAACCAAGGAATCGAATGGCCAATTAAAAAAACTCAGTTTACAATGTCAAAAATTCGAATGGTTTAGTTTACCCCTTGAGATGCTTTGCACAGAGCGATGTGGCCAGAAGAGCTCGTCTCTCAATTTGAACTGTACACGCGTTGCGTTACAAATTGTAGCGCTTCGATGATATTCTTGCGTAGTCTGTTGATCTATCATTATTGGTTAGTGACACCCGTGATATTTTGTGTTACTCTCCCATTAATGTCAAAAGAGCGATCTCATAACATACTTCTAAACCATACTCCAAGGACGTCTCCAGCCCCGGCGAAACTTAGTAAACTTTCTGCGGCGAATCATACAATATTTGCATCCGCAATGCTAAGGTTGAGTAGGAATCGCACATGAGCGCTGTGACGCATCAGCGCTTCTTGTGACTGAGGCATGAAAGACGCACAGAAGTCTCTCCTTAATGCATAATACCTGATAATATTATATTACCTTAAACTTCTTGATAAAGTTACGTTTCATTTATCTAATGATTCCAGATATTTAAAATGACAGGTATCGTGCATCGTAATCTCAAATTTTACAAAGGTATGTAAAGTGTACGTGTGTTAGGGATGTTAATTCAATGTATATCTATTGCGAATTATTTCGATCTCCAAGTGCCTCATTAACATAACAAAATCTCCCGGTTCATTGTAGAGGCAATCGCACTCGGATGCACCGCCGCGTAAAAGCGCGGTCGCAAACGGAAGTCGGAAGGCCGCAGAGCAGCTGACCTTGTCGTGCCACGCAGGAGCGCGGAGCTGCGGTCGCGGCTTCGATCCTCGCGCGCACCTTTCACTGGCCATTGGAGTGGAGCGAGGGGGGCTGTAGGGGGGGGGGGGCGTCAGATCGTATTTGCCACAAGTCTCTCGCCCGGCGCGCCAACCGCCCCTCTCTGCCGCTTCCATTGACCTCCCGTCGCTCCCATTATAGTCTCCATGGGTGACCGTGAATCTGCTTCCTACGGTCACTGGAGTCACCACAGAGGCCCCCCCTCAGTCCTCGCCGCTTTCGCCGCCCCCGCTGTCCCCGCTGTCTCCGTCGCCCCCGGTCTTCCCCGCCGCCGCCCCCGCCGCCGCGGGCGCGCGGGTCAACGGCGGGCCCGGAATCAGGGGCAGCGCGGCGGCGGCGGCGGCGGCGGCGGCGGCGGCACAGAGGCGAGGGGGGCGGCGGCGGCGGGGCCCCGCTGACCCACAAAGAGCGGCAGCCCGTTACGACGTCGCGGGCGCTCAGTGCTCTGCGCGACTCAGCCCCAGCCGCCACCGCACCGCACACCGTCACGACCCTGGAAGCTACGCGCTTCCTCGTTCCACGCCCGATCCACGTGTAAGGCAGGTAAGCGCTCTCATGATGCCCAGGCTGCTCTCGCCGGGCTACGGAAGTTGCTCCATTACCATAGGCTTATCAAATTTCGTTTTATCAATAATTGAACTCCGTTGTCAAATTGCCTTTAGTTGGTCAATTAGAAAACAGCTTTCTTTTGAATTCAAGTTGGGTGGAGAATTCGTGAATTTATTTAAATCTCTAGATGAAAGAAATTGACATTTATGTTATTTACGTCTTCTTCCCTGTCCAAATTTATCCCATCCTTTCCTTGCCTTGTTGCACCAGAAAAAAAGAATTCCGAATTTTTCTAGTGTTCTGGGAAATATTAAATGCTTTCTAAGAAACTAACACAACCTTCCTCTCTCACGGTACGTATTGAAGTGTTCAGTTCAAATTATTTTTTTAATCGGAGACTTTCTAAACAAGAACCAATGTTATATTCTGTCGGGTCATTTAAGTGAAAATGCGAATTTTTTTATAGATATTTTTTCTAAAGTTGTTCAGTGTGAAAAATATGAACGTATCGTACTCAGATTCTAAGTCCTTGTTTATGAATTCAAAATTCACGCAGCTTGTGATAAATAAAATCAAAGTGTAAAAAGGTGTCGGAATAATGAGTCAAACAAATAATACTTGTGTAAATACATTCATGTAAGTTCGTGACATATTATATGTGTTCAATATTGAGAGATGGAACTAAAAATAACTTTAACTAATTCATCATGTGCTGCAAATAATATCGATTTTATATATTCTCAAAAGTTAATAGATGCGAAATTCAAATCCACACACACACACACACACAGACAGAGATATATGAAAGAGGGAGGGAGAAAAAAGAAAAAGAAAGAGAGAGACAGAAAGAGACAAAGAGAGAGATAGAAAGAGACAGAGAGAGAGAGAGAGAGAGAGAACACAGATATGTTGGATGAGAGATCACTTTGAGATATTAGATACATATATTGGTGACTTCGTCATTTTTATATACTGATTTATTAAAAAATATTCAGATTCAATTATTTGTGATTTCAGTACGTGAATAAGCGAACCTCTCCTCCTGTTGTAGTATATTATAGAGAGAAATGTCATGTTCTGGAACATATACACGTGTTATCCAGGTAGTTGGAGAATTCCCTCGGAAATCCAGATTGCTTCCCTCCTACAATGGCAAACATTCTCGTAACAATTAAATTGCATCCGTTTTAAATCCGAGAGAAGAAAGACCCTGCATAAAGCTTAACGGTACATGGGTCGCTGTTTTGTATATTGTCATTTGTCTCTTTCTGATTACAAATAGCAAAATACATACAAAATACCAGCAGCAATAGAATTATTGTCATCAATTTCCAGATAACCTTATATTTGTTGAATAACCAACATCCTGGAATGGATGTTAAACACGCAGAACGCAAAAAAATAAATTAAAAATAGTATGGTACATAAATTTACTAAACAATACGCGCTCTTTTCAAAACACACGGCTGAGTTATAAATACGCACCACTTGCCATGTCAAAGGAGGTGTTACCACAATTTACCCTAAGAGATACTTGCGAATTATATTTACGGTAGGGTTAGGTTTGGGTTATTTTGTGTTTCCGAGCACTTTAACTGCTATGTTTTGAGTTCATTTGAGTTAGTCCCGTATATGTAGGTAGTGTTTATTATGTACCGTGAGATGGGAGAATGATGAGAGAGAGGATTGGGATCGAGCCCATCTACACGTCGATTTACAGGGGTTTCTCTCCTTCAGTGATGTCTCCAGCGGGCACCGACCCCGTCGGGACTCGCTGTAAGCTCACGATTGGTCTCACATGTGAGTTAGTACAGTCCCTGTAAATGCAATTGTGAGTGTGAGTAAAAGAAGAGGAGGGGATACGGATCCAGAAGAAAATATTGCGCGAGGTCCGTGACCCGTTTCTTAAGGTATTACTTCGGCATTCGCCTGGTATTAAACGAAAAAAGCACGGTAAACTACCGATCAGCGCAGCAGGCAGTTATAATTATCCACCATCCAGCGGCTACATTCGACCTAACTACTAGATTCCATTGTATCTCAAACCCTAGGGTCTTCCAGTCAGGAACGTTGCAGTGGTAGTGCCCTGAGACATCTCACGTGGTAAGTGTTAGGTAAAACGAAAGTTGATCGACGGGAAAACTCCAAATGCTCAATAAATTATCCATCTAAATGTGTAAAGCAACATCCACAGATGTACTTATATTCACAATGTAGAAGTTTGAATTCATGCAACATTAATCTCTTAATTAACAGTCTAATGCATATATTCAACTAAGCTCGTACCCAGCAATTAACATACCATCTGAAACCGGAATGCGCGAGATTTGCGTCCCAGCGACAGTTGCAGCCCACTCTCAATTTCAACCAAGCAGCCCTGAGCTGAAGAGGCTGCGTGGTGTTGGGTCGGCGCAGGTAGCCGGAAGCGGCGCGGCGCTGAGGTCACTGACCTCGTCCGCGCCGGCGCCAAGGTGCCGCCCCTGTCCCCCTTCTCGCCTTTGCCTGCGCTTCCGCCCCGCCCCGGCCCCGTCCCGCCTCGCCCCGCCCCTCCCCGCCACGCCCCGCCCCGCGCTGCGTCTATTGCTTCCACTCCACGGCAGCTCGTTTGTCCACAGAGCGCTCTGGCGCCAATCTCTTTGCAACACGGGTGACATTCTTTCCACAAGGACGTTGACAACGCACTTGCTAATAATTCAGAGCACGCTTCTAATTGGGATACCTATGATACATGCTGGGTGTAGTTGATAGGGTGTTGGAGATTCGTTCCCATACCTCTCCGAATTTCGCATAAAGTCTGAGGAAAATACCATGCATTATATACACACATATAATACGCACCATGTATTATGATACAATGTATAGAGCAGAGAAAATGAAGGACACATTTTTTATTATGCTTGACATTTTTGTGAAATTACAATCAAATTGTTTCCTTCCATTCTTAAAGTTAAAAATCGCACAATTACACAGAGTTTATAACTTGGACGAAGCATTTATTAATATTCATCGCGTTAACGCTTCAAACGACTTTTTCATTATGACATAAAGGTGCGGATAAATGTTTCGTTCATAACTGATATTAGATTTATATTTTCAAAACTTTCATTATAAGACGGATATAATTATATCTATGCTATTTTTGCCTTTTTCTTCATTAATTTTAGCATGGTGATAGTTCCTCTATGAATGTACTGTTTGCTACGTAAGCAACATTATATATTCAGCCTCCCAGAACAAACTTTCTTATGAAGTGACTTCAACGCCAGGATAGAAGGCGAACCCGATCCGTCGCGACGGCCGGGCGAAGGGCGCATCCCCCAGAACCTGGAGACCCGCCAGAATGGAACGGTGCCTGGCGGGCGACGAAGGGACGGGTGGGCGAAGGGGGCGAGGGGCGATGACTGCGCCGAGGCGAGTCCCGTTCGGCGGCGGCCCCGGTTCGCAGCCGCGCCGCGTCATCTCCCCGCAGGCCCCGCTGCACCTGCGCTTGTTTGATGAAGCTCTGGCGGAGGCTTGGCTCTCTCTTTCTCTCTCGCGCGCGCTTCAGCTACACCAAGTACTGAACTCGATGTCCTCTCCGTTTAATCCTCTTGATTTTTCGAATTTCACGGTCTGAATGCACGGGATTTAATTCCATCATCAGAGATTGTTCTTTCTTCGAGATGGGCGCGCTTCTAAACCATTCCAGTGTGAATGATTTATCTCATGAGATAGAGAGAGAGGCTCTGAGAGTAGCGCTGCGCACGTGTGGCATCTCTGGAGCTGAGAAGCTAACGGTGCATGTTCTTGTCTTCCTGGAAGCCACTGGCCTCGAGACAATACGTTAAAGAAACATATGTCATATACCCATCTTCAAGCTGAATGCAGGCTCGACAAGTCTTCTGAGATAAGAACTTTGTCTCTTTAGCCAAGTTCATTGGTATTGCGGTAGAAATTACCCATACTACAATCAAGGTGTCGTCAGTCAGTGAAATGCAACAAATGCAGAACTTGCTTGGCAAGTAAAATAAAAAGTGGTTGTAAAAAATGAAATGTGAAATCGACATTATTGATACATAGTTAAGGGAAGGAAATAAGTTTTACCATTAATTCCCCTTTCCACATTAAATTACTACAGCGCATACGGTTAATTTTTTCGTATTTAATTTTTGTATATTTATTGAACATTTTTATACTGTATTTTTATATATTTATTTTCATATTTTATTATATTTTTTATATTTTGAACAACAAGTTAACGAATGCCTTCTTGGCTATCCGCTTACAAGTAAATAAGTGTATGTGTTTAACGATAATCAAGGGTTTTAGAGCACAAAAATAATTTTATGTATATTAAAACTAGAATTTGAGAAAGGTGCAATATTTTCCAATCACATTTCATAGATTTGTCTTTTAACATCCTACATTAATTTGTTCAAATGAGACTCGGATTTCGGCACAAATTTGTCATTAGTTTCCTATTTCCTGAGCGTTCAAATCAGGGTTAGGCGGCGACCGAGAGGGGAGGAGAGGGAGTGGAGTGTGGTGGTTGATTTTTTTTATTGATTGATTAGTGTTTCCGGGCGCGTCAATGGCTAAGATCATTAGTCCCGTAAATGTAGTTCATGTTTTAGCGCAGACGTCTTGCAATTATCTCCCCCCGTTGGATGGCGAGATCCAGCGCCGACCAACCGTCGACTTATAAACTTTACCCCAACCAGGTATCTTCCACTAAGCGAGGCACCGCCCCAGCCGGGATAAGCTCTAAGCTCCCGATCAGAGCGGTAGTGTAGTGCATGTAAGTGTGAATAAGTAATGAGTGAGAACAGGACAAAGAAGGTGAAGTCGTAGGCTTCCGCGGCCAGAATCATGTGCGTGATCTTGGCTGTCCGGGTGACGCCGCGTCGAAGGCTGTGTTGCCGACGTTTCGACCATCTTGTCGTCGTCTTCCTCAGGGCTGGTATGCCAATATACCACGCGGAAGGAAATATCGCGCGCGGTTCGTTTGTAGGGTACTGCTCCGGCATTCACCTATTAGTAGTGGTTAATGCGAGTGCGTGGGCGCAGGTGATGTCGAGCTGCGGAGCGGTGTATTATATGTTGATGCCCTGAACCACCTCTTCCGACGGGAGAGTAGAGTGCGGTGGTTGATGCGTGGGCGTGTGCGCAGGTGATGGCGGGCTGCGGAGCGGCGTGGTTGGGCGGCGCGGCGCTATTGCTGCTGGCGTGGGCGACGCCGGGCGCTGCGCAGGTGCCGGCGCTGGGGCCGTGCCCCGACCTGCAGACCATGGGCGACTTCAACATGGCGCGGGTAAGCATCGTTCATGGTTTTGAGAGTTTCACGAGTGGCGTATTCATTCTTAGGTTTATGTCCATTCGTAAAGATATGTAAATTTACACGATTAGACATTAAGAAAAAAAAATGGTTAGTTTCCTAAGTCTGTAAGTACTTTCAAGACTATCAAAAGTCTAATACCGTTACCTGATGGATTTTGTGAAGTCATGACAGGGAGAAAATTACTGTCTAAGCCAGGCATGACAACTCCTGGGGCAAGCTTTCAACAGTTCGCCGACACTTTATCCATACCAACTGCGTTGTGGTATAAAAGTAAAGATTGTACAAAGTGCTCTGAGTGGCGGCGTGTCCCTGGACACCTGGCATGTGACACTCTTTTGAAAAGGTTTTTGAAGAAGTAAGTTGAGAGTTACAAGCCCAACATATATTAATTTCTATTTCCTTTACTAAGGCGAAGAAATGGTCCATTAAAATGAAATATATGTCAGCTTTTAAATAGTTGATTGCGAGTAATATTAAACATGGTGAATCGAAAATATCTTGGTTTCATAGTCGCCTTTACTTAAGAATGGAATAATTTCATTAACTTATTGCGTTCGAGTTAAGATTACCGGACAAAGATGTGCTAAAAGGCGGAAGCCTTGCCTTGTTAATTTTTTCACATTATTGATATATTTAATCAAACCATTCTGTTATTTGTTACATATAACCAGTACTGGATTTATAAAATTTCAGGTCCCGGAATGCTCCCCAAAAATTACTTATTAATTTAATAGAAATAAATGTATATTTATAGTAAAATTTAATAATTATTCCTGAGATACCGGAATGCCGAAATAATCAAAGATTTGGGCATTGAAATATTATCCTGAGCTTGATATTGTTTATACAGAATCAAAAAGGAAACAAACATGAAATAAAGCAATAGGTCTGTTGAAAGAAACTCTGTTGTAAGAAAATATTTCAGCATATTTTAGTAGTATAGTACTTTACAAACCACTGTAATATCTTTTGTCTTTACATGACTCTAGCTTTATTGAAGACATTATATAATATATTATATACATTTCCTTTATTACTTCAATAAATTCCATGTTATACGAGGGTAAGTGGATAAGTACCCGCACTCAATAATTTTAATCGATTACGACGGTGCCAAATTCACTATGACGCTATTTCTCAACTAGGGCATATTGCGTTTCAAGATAATATCCCCAACGCAACACCGACTGTACGATGCCCTCAAAAAATATTGGCTGATTCTTCACACGAAGGTCATAGACAAATCTTTTGGCATCATAAGCATCATTAAGCATCACTAAATGTAGACGGTATTTTGACACGCAGAGCCTGGGCGGCGGTATGTGGACGCGCGTTGTTTTGCTTCAAAAGAATGTGTTTCAACAATCCGTCTCATGTCTCTCATATGCAGAATCAGGCTAACGTGTATATTGTTTGCCACTTCTTCAGCAGTCACTCATCGGTTATTCCGAATACGGGAACGGACATGCTCAATATTGGAACTAGTAGTGGTTGAGACTGTACATTTTGCTTTTTCTCTCTCATCAGGCTTGCTTTACTGATTTTGAATGGTTCAATTTACTTATAAACTCTTTCTCGAGGAAAAGCAAAAGACCCACATTGTTCTGCTTATTTTCCAAGAATTTCAGCTTTTGGTACACATTCAGATCCAGTTGCAGCTGGTGCTCCCAAAAATGTTTTTTTAACTCCACCAAATGACTAGAATGAAATTCCTACAATTCAGAACGCTAATATATAATAAAACGTAAACCACAAAATTCAATAAAACATAGTTTAATATGTTTATGATTTTGGGCTTTTTGGGGTCGATATTCTGACTTCGTCAGCCAGCTAACTGTGTCTCCCATGCCTGAGCGTAGTTCAATACCTATGACTGGGAGTAACAGCGCCATGTGGCGAACATAACGTATTCCCATCACCGCAAATAACAAGATCCGCCTGAGCTTTTCTTCGTCACACAGCTACAGAAACAGGAAAGCTACAACGCTAATTTTTACCTCGACTGAGAATCAAATCCAGAACCACACCACGGAAAGCTAACACACTGCCCTTGAGCCTTAGAGGCAATAAAGTTTAATAAAAGTCTATATTGAAACACTACTTCCATAATTTTCTGCGAAGGATCCTTGTCAGTTACGCTCACCTCTAGTGAACATTTTTCTACCTTTCTACCTGATTTCCATTAAACACTCGAGTTTTTCTAGTAGTTCATCATTGCGACAACTATAGGTAATAGAATTCATACAAAACAAATGGATTAGGATTTCAAAATACGGTGATCACACTCCAGCTCTTTGCTGACAGAATTGGCTGCAACTAAAATTATTTTCTTTAGAAACTTTCTCTAGCTTAATATTGCTTGCAATAATGAAAGAACTGTACTTTTTATTGAAGTAGAAATGTGTGCTCTATTAATGTGAAATGATTACCATATTTATAAATTTACGTCGTAAAGGGATATCCAATAATGAATTTCTCAAAATGTACAGTACTTTATCGTGAGATCAGATAATTTGTCCATCCCAGTCCACAACCACAACAACGTTGAAGAGAAAACGTATATCAAACAATACTTGTCGCTCGAGATCTCACACACATTAGTATAAAACAAAACGGTGCGAAATGACTGCCAATAACTGGGCGTAGATTCACAACTTGCCACTCTCTGCACGCGGAGGACAATAAACAGGAAGAGGGAGCTGTTTCGAAAGCGGTCCACAAAAGAAACTGGACTCATCAAATGCTCATTTTTAAAATACAAACTACTAATATTAAATGAAACTAAATTCACCGAACATCCTAAATAATGCATTAAAGGCCATCATTAATTAACTGAACTTGTGCACTTTCAAAAATCAGGGAGTTAATAAAATTAAAATAGGTTTTATGAAATAAAAATTCAGAGGGCCAATCCTGAGGCTAGAGCTCTGCGATAAGGCTGGGGTGCTTCTAGTATCGTTGGGGTACTGAAACGCACGGGGAATGACTGACTGTTCGCAATGTTGACGCAGAGGAACATGAGTTCAGTCGGATAGCACAAGCTTTACAACGTTAAATCTCCGCAAGAGCATGTCGTCATACATCGGTGCGCTGTATAACTTGTATACTAAACAACAGAGAGAACGCTCGACCTGACCTCTTTTAATTTAAAATTTATTTTATACATGGATATTGATGCAATGTCTCGAACACTATGACACTGAATAGAAAATATAGTATATTACAAACACTTGGAAGTATTTTATGATTATCTGGGGGTTGTGCAACTGTGCAACCTAAGCACTGTTCATATATCAGAGAACCTATCACCTAGTCTGTTCTTTTTTGGTTGAACAGATATGATTACGACGCAGCCATTCAAGCGAACGTTAGATAATAAATCTGAAAATTACTCTAAGTGAAATGAACAATGTCATCTAACGGCTGGTACGTGCACAAAGCTGAACAGTAAAGCAACAGACCATTCGAACGAAAGTGAAGATACTGAGGCCTATTGACTTAACAACGTGTATGTCATATCAGAAATAACCGTCAATCCTTAGAAAAAAAATGCCGACATAAATTGTACTGTATTACATTAAATAGAGCCACATTACATAAAATCAAATATCAATACTCCCCCCTCCAGTTTTCAGCAACAATAAGCTGAATAAAAGGATACTTTATTTTCATTCCTCAATAACAAACAAGGTGTTGCAATGGGTGGCAAAGAAAAAAGGAAATAAAAAAAAGAAGCTAGGCAATGCGCGTGGAAGAGCATCCAGAGCTTAGCCCTCACAGGTGTATGCAAGGAGCTTGGCCACGCGCATGCGCGGAAGAGGGAAGTTGCGACCGCGTTGCGCAGCCACTCGCAGCCTCAACAAGGATTCCTCAGCCAGGCGCAGCAGATGATCTCAACACGATAGCGTTGAGCACCCAGCACGCTCTTCACCAGAAAATTATACTATTCCCGTCAGTTACAAAAAAGTAGCAAAAAATGTTTGTATCAAATGTTCTTTTTAGAGGTGATTTTCAAAAACACGTTTTTAAGCAGATCGGCTCACTTCCGAACTGAGAAGTTTTATAACTCCAAAGGATAAGTTTCTCTATTTTTTAGTGAGTACACGGGACGTCAAGTGATGCTAACATTGCTAACATAATATGCGATTTGCAATTTTCTCTGTTTTGTCAGGTGACACGATTATAAATAATTTTATTTCAGTTTGATTAAAATTACGACGTGTTTCAAGGTTTTGTAACCCCATCATTAGAGATTTACCTAGTACCGATAAGGAGGTGACTGACCCGCAAGGATAAGAATAAACAATTCTGTAATTATATAAGACACTGAGACTAATGATATAAACAGTTTTTAACATCCACATGCAGAGGAATTACAGCATACATGGTTTAGTGGTTAAATACATTTTTGACTACCATGATAGAAAAAAAAGAATAGTCTTGTTATGCCTTCCAACATCGCGCCGATGCTATCCGCTACCTCTTCAGCTATATTTTAATATTTTATCATACGCTTATACTATTTTTATGACTTAAGTGTTGGTTGTAGGTGAGTATATGTTTTAAATGAACTTGAAAAGAGGTGAAAGGAAGAAACGAATTGTGCTGTTATGATTTACATCATGCAAATACACAACACCATCCACTAAACCGTGCTTGTTTTTTATCCACTGGAAAATGTAATTGTTGTCGTTATATGAAAATGTCTTGTTGTTATGTAACTGGCATGTCGGGCTGTGTAAAGCGGTGCGGTGTGGCTGTTGCAGTACCTGGGCCGCTGGTACGAGGCGGAGCGCTACTTCGCGCTGTTCGAGTTCGCGGGCAAGTGCGTGAGCGCCAACTACTCGGCCGCCGACGACGGCCGCTTCCTCATCGTCAACCGCCAGACCAGCTCCCTGTGAGTCTCCAAGCCCCTCCACTGCACGGCACACACGCGCCTCTCTCACTTGACCGTTCACGTACTCTTCCTAATGTCACGCTATGCGCGAGTATTTCTTCTCTGACACTCTCACTCATTTTCGTAACACTTTTCTGACAAATCACAAAAATGAATTGCCTCTCTTAATAGACAGCTTCTGTTCAGGAAATCACATGGCTCAATCCGTTAAGAGCAAGTGACTTATAATCAAAGATGGCCCATAAATACTTCTATTCAAAGCAAAAGTTTTTTAAAATTTTTACGAACTGTTCTGATGTTTAATATTTTATCATACATTTATGCCATTTTTATGACTTGAGTGTTGATTGTAGGTCAATACATGTTTTAAGTGAACTTGAAAAGAGGTGGTATAATGAATAGTATTGAATAACGGACGAAAACACACATAGCAAACTCGGTTGATTATAAACCTCGGATATTGCCTCGGTTTCAATCGCGTCTATTATTTGATCCACTGGCATAAATATATTAATAATTCTAACCCCATTTTCTGTCTCTATTCTGATCACTTTTTCGAAAAACATTTACGAAGCGGTTTACTGAACTGATGTTATCAACATGTCTCATCCAAGGTATTAAGATACACGATCGATGTTACTTAAGACAAAATAAATTGAGAATAAAGAATTGAATAGCTTAATTTTTTAAGAAATATGTTGTCTTTTCAACTTTATTTATAATAGCTTTCAAATGATAACTTCATTGACTATATGTATTATAATAAGTCTTGAATTCAAACTTTTTTAACTTCTCATTGTCATTTTTTTCTTTTCTCGAAGGGATCACAGAGATTTATACTGTTTTTTATGTTGCGATTAATCTGAGAGTTCTTAAATATTGCAAAGTCAAATACTGAAGGTCGAGGGTGCCATTGCCGATGTGAGAGCGCGTGTGCATGCGCAGGACGGGCATCCGGTCGACCATCGAAGGCGAGGTGCGACTGGTGGGGCGCAGCGACGAGTCCAAGCTCAGCGTCAAGTTCCCCTCGCTACCCGGTGAGTCACCCGCCTGCAGGCAGCCATTTAGCCACATGCGCGTATAAAAAAATAACGGCGTTTCTTAACATCGTCATGTTTCTTTGAAAACCACGCAAGTTCCATTTGCTTCAGATTTTATATTAATTACACGACGAATCTCAGAGCAAAAATACACGGAATCGAAAATTGAAAGCATGGAAAGTCTGACAGCAAACTGACTCTTCATCGCAATTTAGGATTCTCGAATGTTCCAAAAAGATAATCAATATGAAGTAAGGAAACCCGTACGTGGGTTTTTTATTAAATAACTCATAATAATTGAATCATTATAATTTAATGATAATAACTAAAAGCAATAATTCTGGACACCTGTAACATTGCAAGAAAAACGTGTAACTGATATTTCTGACATGTATTGATGAAGGTCTTGAGAGGAAGTAATGATCTTGCTCTTGACTTGCTCATCGATGCCGTACGTGTGAGCCAGGTCACAACAGTGGCAGGTGGATGTGACCACACCCACCCACGTGAGAGAAGTGCACGAGTTATAATAATAATAGTAATAATAATAATAGTAATGATAATAATGATAGTAATGATATTAATGATAGTAAAAATAATAATAAAAATAATAAATAACATTATATTTATTAATATTATTATTAAAATAGTTTCGTGAAGATGAACCTTTATTAAGAATTTATTAAAATAGTTTATAATGAAATTAGCTTTTCTTCTCTCCTGAAAGTTTTCTTTTCTTAAATTACACGTTTTTTAAACAAAAGTCACGATATGTCAGTCAACTTTGCGCTGGTTCAAGCTGTAGAAAGTTAATTAATATTCACATTACAAGCCTCCTTTAAAATTCAAAACTAATGTGAAATAGGAAGTATGAGTGAAATATGAGGGAATAAAAAGGAAAACAATGTTCAATGTAAAATAGAAATCTCTTCCTTGCAGTGTCTCTGGCAGCGCCTTACTGGGTACTAGACACCGACTATGAAAACTACTCTGTGGTATGGTCCTGCTCAAATTTTGGCCTCTTCAGCACACGTGAGTATTCCTCTCCTCGGATCCTGACGACTACATTCTATCTACCCTAATCTCCAACTTCCATCCCGTTATCTCCATTTTATAATATTTGAACTATGCTATTATTTGTTTCTTCTGAACACTAATTCTGAACATTCTTCTGAACATTAAAATATTGTTTTATCTCAACAAAATATTCCTGATGGAATTTCACAATATAATTATGAATACATATTGGCTTCAAAAAGCAAACATAAATGACACATTGACTTATGATTCAAACATACCTACAATAATTAGTGTTGTTCAAAAATACTTCACGAAACAATATTTTACACAATCAGCTGACTGAAAGAGAGGTCCACGTACAAAAATCATGCAAAACCAAAGGTGTAGTATTTCCTTACGGATTACTATCTTTATGGAATAATAATAATAATAATAATAATAATAATAATAATAATAATAATAATAATAACTTATTCCTTCAAGCGAGCTCGCTGGCAGATAAGTATAGTATGGCATCTTCTAGTAGAAATGAAGGCAGCTGACACAACGTTCCGCTCCTCCCTGAGGATCTATTAAGCTTGACTAAATGAGGTTTCTTTAGAATATATTACTATACTCTAGTCCTCATTGTATCAGATAATGAGTATTTTCCACCATGACAGAGGGCCTTTTTTTATTTGAAAGAGATACATCACCGTTATATGAAGTACTCATTCAAAAGCGTGTGGAACGAAACGTGTATCAGAACAGGCATACAGTTCCTTACTTGCCAAGCAGTATTCGGAAGGTTTCCTTTCGTAGACAACGTCAAATAATTGTCTCGTATCTGGTTGGTTAATCAGAGACGACCTTCTCCCACGAGCAGAGGTATTTCCAGTGGTCTGTGTTTTTTTTACCACAATAGTAGTCAACAGGTATTCAATTCATTGCAACAATCTCACAGTTCATCCTTCTTTAAATTTTCTGACAATTTGGATTAATATCAGGTTAATGTTTGGCCACGTGCGCGGTGACAGTGCAACTTCACCCAACATTTAAAAACCACCCGAGCAGATTTTCTCTATCATACGAAACTTTACTGGATCTGCGCTCGCCAATTTCACCAGCCAACTGTTACTCAGAATGTGAAATTAAAGGGCAGGTATTGTCACTGTTACAGTTCTAATAATTCGATGATATAATTTAGAATATAAAGCAAATTTCGAAAGAGCAAATTGGAGTAAATATTGTTTAAACATTTTCTACCCTAATAAGCACTCTTAAAAATAATATCTTTCATATTTGTATGTAAACGTAGTACAGTTTTGTTATAACTTAAATATTATGAAAATATTTAGAATGATATGATTTCTGGTCAGTTGCTATCATGGTTGTGTAATCTGTTCTGTACTTTTAAACAGGACATACATAAACTGCAGACACACTGTCTCGTCATGTTTGACGTTACACAATATTTACATTATAGGTTGTCCATGATTTTGTAAAATAAAACAACATTTTAATGGCGTGACACAGTTATATAAACTTTATATTGTATTATATTATACATACCATTTAAAACCATTAAACGTTTAAGAGATATACGAATATTAAAACATCCCGTTAATTATATTCATTTCTTATTTTGTTTTAATATACGGAAATTTATCTTAAACGATTGTACAAATAACGTTGCAAATTACACTAAATTAATTAGTGTAAGAAGAAATATTCTGAGGTTAAATTACATGCACCAACTTCATTACGTGTTATACGTACGAACCCATTCTTTTTATTATGAGTTCTAAATTATTCAAAAGCAATTTATTAAAACACGTATTTTAAGTTACAAAAAGGTATTTTTAATCAAAATGTGTCATCAAAATTCAGATTTTGTGATTTCACTGTCTAAAATTGATATTTAGCCTATTTACCAAAATCCCGAAAAATATTAGAGCGGTTCGGTTCAAGTTATTGAACAATCAGTGCAAACACACTGAAAGAAATGTGGAGCAAGAAGAACATCGACCTCTTGCTCTGCATTCAAAATGTCATCATTAGGCGTCCTCTTCTCTGCATAAAATGGGCAAATATTTTCTTTATCTGTAGTAATATTTAGAACAATTCTAAAGGAGCTCAGCTACCTCATATTATTGTATTCAATTGAAACTGATTTTGATAGAGCATTTAACGGTTAGTGGTGAGACAAACGTCTTTATTCAGTTTAAATAGTCGAGAGGCAACACAATGTATTTCATTAATGTAGAGAACAGGAAGTTCAATTCATCGGTAGTTATCAAGCGGAAGTGACACATTAGGAACACGGAAATGTCAGTGGACCTGCTTCCAGAAACCATTATATTACGAAAGAATTTTTTTTTTTGAAAACTACATTTGTTACATAACTCACATCTTTATGCTTAACGGCACTTTTATTTAAATTCGCGAATACAAAGTATACAAACATTTCCCTTGGTTCATTATTTCAGGAAAATATTAATGTGAATGTAATACAGTGTCTAAGAAGAACTGGAAGAATGTGATGAGAGAAATGTAAAACAATTTTGGATATACTTAACAAGCCTCTGGTGCCAAACATATTGTAATTATCGCTTTTTTCTCTGTCTCCCGTCTTAATAAACTAATCCGCGAGAGAGACCTTTAAAAAAAACACCAAAGCTGCCGTGAATGAATGCAATAATAACGGAGAAATTATTGTTCGGAAGAAAATGTAAAAGAAAAAACGATAATCAGAGCAAATATAGCTGAAGATAAGACGTGCGTAGATAACTTACTAGGAGGGAAACTGAACATGAAGTAGATTTTCTCTCGTAGCGACAATCAAAAGCACGGAATTCAAACATGTTTCGATACTTCGTAACCTACATTTTGTCGCATCTAAACACCAGCTGCTTTCAAAGAGTGAATCACTGGGGCAACAGGTTACACACCAAAGGTGTGAAGCGTTGCCTCAGAGTGAGAAGCGGAGGGCGCGGCCCCTGATAAGAGCGAATCGGGCGCCGCCCTTTCTCACTCGCCTCACGCGCGGCAGGCGCACACGTGAGCCTCCTCGCCTACCGGGTGCCGCTCAGCACGCTCGAAAGGCATGTACGAGAGAGCGAAGGAAATACACGATGGAGAAACGCCGTGCACCTCATTCACTGAGAGAACTCGAAATGTAAATCTAAATGAATCGAAAAAATAGCGACCTCATTGTGTTTTGAATTACACGCATATTTGAGTTGATACGGAGTAATATCGCAAATATCTTGGAAATAAAAGGCCCTAAGTTGATGATTAAATATTGTAGAGTTATTTTCACTCACGAAGAATGGCCAATGCAATGCGTGTATCTCGCCGCAATGCTTTCGGTCTAGAATAGAAAACAAGGGAGAAAGTACAACCAGTAATCTTTGTTTCTTGATGTTTGTTTATAATTTAATTACTGGCGGCCGGGATAGCCGAGGTCGTAAGGCTGAAAGGCCGTAGCTGCGTCGGTTCGAAGGGTCGCTGATTCGAATCGGGCTTGGATGTTTGTGATTGTTCGTCTTGTCCTTACGTCTTTCTACAGTTCCCCTACAATTAAAACAAATTCAGTGGTCTCTATATTACTATGTTGTTAAATAACCACATAAAATAATGATTGTGAATATGAAGTTAATAACCGTTTTAACCATTGTCATTTTAATTCCTTTCCTCCATAATCTCTATTATTATATAAAAGGGAAAAATTTCATAGCCACCAAGTGCTGAGTTAAAATGGCGGATTTACAAACTTAGTGAATTGAAAGTCGCCACTTGAAATTCTTGAAATTCAATACTTGAAATTCTGAAGCAATATCCGCACGACAAAAAATGGCTGTATGAAATTGAGGTTCGTATTTCACACACGTTTTACATACATATTTCACATCCTTATGGACATGGAACGATTACTTACTTGAGCGATTGGAAATCTACTCCCCTATATATCAAATAGTGTGTTTACTGTTCATTGATAAAATAAATCAAATCAATAGTGCATCAAGTGTTTCGTAGATATGCTGTCTCAGAATATCATGTACACATTTTCCCAACAACGACCGTCCAATTTGACTTGTGTACATTTCAAATCGTTTGTTCTTTTAATGAATTCTTCACGTCTCTAATATATATTTCCATGGGTTCGCATGATGTGCAGTTTAATGTACTCAAAACGTATGTGCGATGAGTGATGAACGAAGAGCGATGAAATGAGCGATGAGCGATGAATGATGAGCGATGAGTGATGAGCTATGAACGATGAATGATGAGCTATGAGTGATGAATGATGAGCGATGAATGATGAGCTATGAACGATGAATGATGAGCTATGAGTGATGAGCGATGAATCATTAGCGATGACCGATGAATGATGAATGATGAGTGATGAATGATGAGCGATGAGTGACGAATGATGAGCGATGAGCGATGAATGATGAGCGATGAGCAATGAGTGATGAGCGATGAATGATTAATGATGAGCGATGAAAGGGATGAGAGATTGATTCCGAGTGATAAGTGATGATCCATGAAAGTTGAGATGAGCGCTGAGCGCTGAACAACGTGCGATGATCAACGAGCGCCGTGCGTTGCAGGGAACGCGTGGATCCTGACGCGCGCGCGCACCCCGACTCTGCCGGTGATGGAACGCGCGTACGCCGCCGTCGACCGCAACGGCATCAGCCGCGCCTTCTTCATCCGCACCGACCAGAAGAACTGCCCCGCCCACTACTGACCCTTCCCCCGCACCACCACCACCACCACCACCACCACCACCACCACCACCACCACCACATCACCCACCTCATCGCCTATTTATTGTCATCATAGCGCTTAGATGTGATACATTTTACTTATTTATTTAATTTATTGTTCAATAAATTTAAGTTTTACCTCTTGTGTTAAATTATTTTTTTACCCCCCCGTCCACACGTTTCTTCTCTTTAAGATTTTTTCAAACAAATGATTTTTTTATGTCTTCGCATTTTTTATGTCTTTTACTGTCTTCGCATTTTAAAATTGTCGTTAAATAGTAGGTAGAGTCAACTTCTCCTTTTACAATTTCGTCTTCACTGTCTTAAGGGAACATTTAATATACTTTTTTTTCTTAGTATATTTGAGTATATTTTTTTGCCGCAAGTAATTTACATTTTAGCTTGAAATAAAAATACAAAATTATCATTACTAGAAAGAAGAGTATTGATTTATTATTTTTGAAACAAAACATTTTAGAAATTTTGGGACTATACAGGCAGAACCATGACCTGAGCATAGAGATAAAGAGGAGTAAGGATACAAAGCGGTAAAGAACCTGGTTTGCAAATGTAACAAAAAATTACCAGTGGTTTCAGAAAGGTCGTGGTTTCTAAGTAACATGCGACAATGGTTATTTACAACTCCAGTAACTAGCTTTAAAAACCTGTGAAGTGTTCTGGCTGACAGCATGGAATATTAAAATGATCATGCCCGTTTCACCTGGTAATTTCTGGACTGGTATTTAAATTGTGCACTGGGCGGTTTCCTATTCTATTATGCTTAGGATGACTGTAGCGCGAATACCAGATACACTGCCAAACTACAAAAATACATGCAGTATTTCACATTCTTTAACACAATATTTAATGGAATAATTTGCTTTGAAGGTTTCCTTAAAATGAGAAGTGTACGTCAAGCATAATTTTTTGTAAATATTCCAGTAGTTTCCTTCCAAATGAAATTTACTTACTAGGAAAAAATGAACTTCTTTGTCTTGTTCCAAAAAACATAGGAGTGACAATGAAAGGAAGAGATGTAAATAACATAAAATAATATTATGACGCGGTTAATTGCTGCAAGTTCTTGACAATTGCTGTTACTAAATCGTTGATTTTTCTAGACCACGCTAAATACATACAACAAACAAAAGTGGTCATCAAATTTTGCCTTGATTTACAATAAATACTTACTAGTTTGAATGATTTCTTTGGTACATTACGTAAGTATTTAATATAAAAAATAACCACACGTGTTGTGGTGAATATTCATTTTTATTCTAGATGATCAGTTCTCTGCAAATTATATTTTTAAATGTTTTTCTGCTCATTTAACATTATTGTTTTTCGAATCATCTAACAATAGAATTTACATTACACATCATTTCAATAGTTTATTCGAACACAATGCACGCCACAGGAATCTGAGCAACTATTTGAGAACAACTATTTTAATAATGTATTATTTTCATTTTATAAGACATAATATTGAGAGATGAAGCTAATTATCAGATGGAGTGAGTTAAAGAGGTTTGCCTTTCTGGAATCTTGAATTGATTTCTGTTTGTTAATGCTGTATAGCTCAATTTAGATTCTGCTTTGCTGGGTAGTGGAGTAATGACAAAAAATAAGATAAGAATGTTCTGAGATTTGTACTTTTTTCAGTTTTCAATTTGGTGCATTAATAATTATTCGTAGTTTTATAGCAATACTTGAATTTTTAAATGTTTGATTTGGCAACTCCACCTATTTAGAGCAAAAATATATTAAATATGGACAAATTATTTACTTGTAATTAAGGACACCTTTTTTCTTTACCTTGACATTTTATTAACTAAAGGATAATTAATTCATTAATTATTAATTAAACGATATCTTTGAGTAAGTTTTTCCTATTCTGTTATCAATACGCCTTTTCATATTCGTTATCGTATCCAATACGTTATCAATACGTTATTTTTGGTCCAAGCCAATTTCTAGACATTTATCCGCTTCGTTGCAACCTAGCCATGAGATCTCATTATTATTTAATTGCAGTGGAAGGGTGAAGTTCTGGCCTTCTCAGAAAGAAAATATTTGCTTTCGACGTTTATGAATTTAATTCTATCATACTTTTTTCTTTATTATGATCTTTCATCCCTAGACTTTTTAGTCATAACCAAGATGAATGGCTTTGATGGGTGAGCGAAGATGTGATTTGAATCGCGATAGAGCAGTGGCAAAATAAGATGGAACTCAATAGAACCTCGAGAAATCTCGCCACGAACCCACATTGTCTACCACATATTGTGCATGCATGGTTCGACGAGGATTTGAAACCCGCTATCCAAAGGAGAACGGTGAACGGTCTGACCACTATACTCCGACAGGTTCTCCGGACAAATATTTAACAATAAATATGCCAGAGAAGTGTCTTCAGTCCTTAATTGATGGTATGACCTCCCCGAGGATGAAAACAACATAACTGCGCAACGCGCCGTCGCCTCGAGCGGAAGGGAAGCTCTTGGAGAAGAGCTCAAGCGAAACCTGCGGACACGACGCTTCCTTCCGCCGCCGACGCCAACACTTCCGCACTCACCGCCTACGGCCTACCGCCTACCGCCTACCGCCTACCGCCTACCACCGACCATCCACATCACCTGAACGCCCAGGGGAGCCCTTATGCGCAACTGCAGGCGGCCTAAATCTAGGCTGAGAGCACAGGGACAAAATCCTCGCCAAAAATTCAATTCAACGTCAATGCAAAATATACTGAGCAAAATATTTCTGTTTCGCAAACCTTACTTAAATTGAATACTATTCCAGAAAAATAGTTTTAAGCATTCAATTCACTCTTACGGAATAATTTTAATACCTGGTTTAAATGTATTAAGTTTTATCTTCCCTCTTTTTATTTTAATTACCTCCAGCCCTGAAACAGATTAAGACGTTAAAAAGAAGTTATAGATTATGACACAAGAGAACCCACTTGCGACCCGCAGCACATAATTCGCAGCAGCATATTATCATCGTACAGAACTCCGAAACGACACGTCCTACGACCTTAAAATAAGGCTTTTGTGTACCTAAAAGCGTATAAATTATGCTTCTTACGCCGCAATCTAGAAAATTATATTGTTTGGAAGTTCTGTGTATTACATTTTCGGGCAAACCCCCCTCACTGTATTACGTGTTATCAGAAACTTTTGATGTGGGGCTCCAGTTTCTAGCTACGTTTTCTTTTAAAACAATGATTTACAAGAGCGGACTGTTTGTACGTGTCCAGGTATTATAAAATAATTCTCTAAAAAGTAATTTAAGAGTAAATTAAGAGTAATTTAAGTAAAGTTCTCTCAGAAAACACTTGGAACACTCATAAACCGGTGGCGATTCGTGGCGTTTGTAGCTTGTTTACATTACAACCAAAAATTTACGCACATATATTTAAGTAGTGTTGGTACATAATGGTACAAATTTTCCCGTATTAGCTTTTTATTTTCTTTGGTCTCGGCTACCTATACTAACTTGCCACATTCTCTTGACAGCTGCCATCTATTGCCGCTCAAAAATATTACTTTGAAATTTTCTTTATTTTTTTGGTTTCCTAATAGTAGAACGGAAATATTATTTAAGAACAGTAAAAACTCGTCCTAAATGGCGATTTTCTTTGGAAAAAATTGGAGCCGTTTTTCAGAAAACGGCGTTTCAGCGTTTGTAAAAATGCTGAGTTTTGAGCTCATTTGCATAGAAAACTATCGAGTTTTCGAAAAACTTAATATGACATTAATTAAAGCACATGTACTCTTTAAAATAATATTATGGACAAATTGCTGCTCCTGTAAATACTAACGACGCGAAAGATATTTTTTTATTTTTTGAAAACGAAACAAAAAGAATAGAGTAATATGACGTTTATGTCATCTCATTGTATACATACCAATAGTACATACCAATATACATACCAATAGTTTAAAGAAAACAATTAGAGTATTTTCGAGAAAATCTGATTTTTGTTGTATCTAAAATTGCACATATTTCAAACAATATTGCTCAAAAACTACTAAAATTTTAAAAAATGAACATGACCTTAATGAAAGAACTAATTATGGAGAACAAATTTCATTTGAAGGAAAAATGTATATCTTCAATTTTGTAGTTGTAGAAAGACGCCGAAAAAATTCAAAATTTTGCAATTATCGAAAATTCAAAGTTATCAGTGAAAATAGTATAAAGCACCCCCCAAAAATTAATGAATGGTATTGAAAACCCCACAACTTTGATTCAGGCCAAATGGACAGGGGTTTATTCCGTTTTGAAAAAATCGTACTCATAGTTTAGGCGTTAGCGTTGTTCACATACACCAGACAGACGGACGGACGTTTTGGCGTCAATCAATTTTTCGGTATCAAGGACGCACAAAACAGGGATTCTGACTACACCACGTGTTAGAAATTTTTTCTCTTAATTTAGCAACTGAATTTATTCACTTTTTTGTTACCAAGGCCCGGCAATAATTTTGTATGTAGTTTTTTCGCGCATCATTACATAACTTTCCCTATACTACATATATTACTCCGTAGATACGTATGTATACGGAAAATTAAAATATAAATAGTATAATACGTTTTACAATATGAAATTTTGAGTCGTGCATAATTGCATCATAATTTTCTTTCTTGAACTGCAAATAAGATACGAGAATATTATTCACGGGTTTACTGTAGGCCTGGTTGTTTACGTCACGTTTTTATCTGGAGCCACAATACTAACGCTTTGGTGATAATGATCCATTTGCTGCGTGCGGAGGGGGGCGTGTATCACAATGGTATTAGTCAACCAATCAGTGGACATGGCTGACGACTCTCCCTTCGATCTTGTCGCCGATGTACCCTAGGTAACCAGGTAAATCGGATCGTAGATAGCAGCATCGATAGACAACGAAATACTCGCGAATCTCAGATTACATTGATGGGTCGTGCAAATTGGCAGTGCCAGTAGAACATGACAACCTGCGAGGACAGAATGTCATTTTAAAAATCTGAAAATAACTCAATACTTTCTTGGGCAATACGAGTATCATGGCGAAAGAGAAATTATAAGTTCTTGCACAGCTCTGAGTTGATTGTGTGTTCATTATCCAAATAGTAGACTTGAATGAAAGAGTTGTTGCGTAGTTTTCTTTGAGCAAGGAAAGACTTTAAGACTTCATTTCGTAGGTAAACAAACGTGCCCTTTATTCATATTGTTAAGAAATAGTAACTGATATTGTAGGAATGGAAATGTTTCGAAAAAAATCGAAGTATGCGATTACAGTGTATTTCTGAATCGTAGAAATTCGATTTACATCAGTCTCAACATCTGTCTCTACCGCCCTCATTGTCATAATTTTGGGCATCACTAAATACTGAGGGACTTCACTGACTCAATCATCTTACATCATTCACCTGACATCACGCGATTCAAAACATCCGGAAACTACGCGCATGCGTCAGTCATCGCGTGTAAGAAAACATCACACGCACATACATTCACACAGCACATGTGTTTAGTATAAACCATACGGCATTTAGCACATGTCTCCCTCAATACACTACTGGTAGATAATACTAAAACCTCAACAACAAATAGACCATATTCACTAATCATCGTAGACGATTTAAAGACAATAGGATTAATTAAAATGTCTAAATATATAAAAAGTGTTTAAAAAATAATAAAATTTTGAAACTTTTTACTCTCTCAAAGAAAGTCTCTAGTTCTAACGGTCTGAAGAAATTTTTTTCACTTCTGCAGGTAACTTGTTCAAAAACTGAATGGTTATTTTTACAGTTTTAGGAACGTGATTTTCATGCGACGTATGTTGGTTTCAATAATCTCGCATCTCCATTAAAAATCTCATTGTATTGCTTTGAATAATACACAAAGTAGCGACTTATTACTGCATTTCTCAAAAAGTTTCGACAACATAAATTCTAAGACAAGTCTTTGTCTTTACAAACTTGTGTTCATTTTGTATTTTTATGACAGATTTTAGTTGTCCTAAATTGTAGGAGTATTATAGTGGCAATTTCAGTATCGGCCGCATTAGTGAAGTGTATCGTAATTGCCTCTGTTTCCCCTCTTCGTAGTTCTCAGACACAAAAATAATGCTCTTCAGGTCCTTTTTACTAGGCAACTCACGTGTTCTGTCCAATCTCAAATTCTCATTAAGTGCAAATTTTAAGTATTTACAGTGATTCCTAACTTATGTTTGATGCACAAATACAAATTAAGATATTCATGCACAAATTGTCATAATTTATGTTTTTGACCGCTTTCCGACTCGGGAGCCTGTGGTCTAGTACATAAAACATTCCTAAAGTGTGTACACTATGATAAATCTATTGCTCCTGCATCTCCAACACGACATTCAACTTGATTATATTGAGACACCACGTTGCTATATAGTTCTAATTGACCCAGGGTGGCAATGCACGGAAATATTGGATACAATTTCTCCAAATCAAGTTAGACAAATCGAGCGAAAAAAATTCCGGAGTTTTGAAAATTGGGATAATTGTTTGTTTGCACCTACCGCACATTACATTAAAAATCCTGAAGTATGGAAGGTGAGAGGGGGGTTGGGGGGTTAAACGTTATTTTTCCCTAATCTGTTGTATATTTCCCCATTGCTAACAATCTTACCGAGTATATGAAATTATTCTTTACGAAAGGAAAGCAGACAAAATTGTCTACAAAAATCACTATAATATTTTGTTGTAAAATGGCCCCTTTTAAAGTTGTAGGCTTGAAAAATTCTGGTTTTTATTTGCAGCAAGGTCCTTTATATATATATATATATATATATATATATATATATATATATATATATATATATATATATATATCATAGAAAAATTATTTTATATGTTCAATGCATGGAAGTAATTTTATTTTTCCTCAATAATATGCATTTGCATAGTTTGCGTAAAAACGTGAACATTTTACTTCTCATCAACTCTTATTTTGTTCATACTTGCTCATATCTGAGGTTATTGGGTCCGAGATTACCTAGGGTATGAAAACAGATAATCCGTAGTTTATTTCGTAAGGATTGAATACAAATATTTGGTAAAGGTTTGTGTACACTTCCATCGTATAACTTACAAAAAAAGTATACGAGCACACATCGTGTATTATATATATATATATATATATATATATATATATATATATATATATATATATATAATCGTAAATGGAATGATTACGTTTACCGCGTACCTAGAAGGATTTCAAGTGTCTTGTAAGAAAACTAAAACTGAGAGTGTCAATGACGAGGGGGATCCAATCATTACGAAATTGGAGAAAGCCCCATTATTCCTCACTTTTTCGGATGTTTTGGGCATGAAACGTGCGCCATAAAAAATGTATCCCGAAATCGTTGAATTTCTGCCAAAAACACTGTTGAATGAACATTTCTCAGAAGATGCTGATTGAAGGCAACATCGATCCAGAATTGCTTAAATGGGCATATTTGACATCAGTGTCAAAAATAAAGAATTCCTAGAACTGGAATAAAACAAAGAAATAGAAATGAAATGGTGCGCTGTGGAGAAGAATGGGTAGAAGTAATAAGAATTTAAAAGTGTGATTTACCATGACACTCACGGCTTCAAAACAATTAATGAAGAATGTAATATACATGTTTATTTTTTGACATTTGACATCAATTTTTTTAAAAGCATCATATACGTGGAGATTTTATCGTCAAAGTTTGTTAGAGATCTAATGTGAAACCACAGTCAGTCTTCCGGTTTGTGCACAAAGGCTCAACTCTAAAAGTGAGACCTGCCATCTCCGCGCTGGGCGTCATGATCTCTGGCAGACCCCTGAGTGCGCGTTCTGCCTGGGGAGGCCTGGCGAAGCCAAGGCCGCCCTCGCGTCTCCTGGGCCCCGCCCCCATCCCCGCCCTTCCGCTGCCGCCTCCGCCGCCGGCGCTATAAAGCGGCGCGGTGCCCGCGGCGTCCGCAAACGCGCCTGACGCCGACTGCTCAGCCGCTCCACCGCACAGCTGCCGCCGTCGCCGCCGCCACAGGTGAGTGCGTGCGACGCTATGCGACGCGACGCGACGTGACGCTCAGCACCGGGCGGCCTTTCCTAGTAGGGATGCGTCATCGATGTCGATGTTTTCATAATCATGTTTTCAAAACATCGATTTTTTGAAGTCGATTCTTTAACATCGATGTTTTGTGTTCGATCTTTTCGTGGCCGATATTTTTTAATGAAAAAGTTCATCGTAATAAAATCTTATTGTAATTTTCAGATATCTATAAGTTGAATAATCTTCAGACCAATGTGACGAAGAGTGAAAATAGCTGAATTGGAATTTCCGCAATAAAGAAACCTATATTGATGTAAATTATCGAATCAGATAATCTAAGTTTCGATAATTGTCTTCATGATTTGTTGACTTTGTTTCGCCACTGAAATCTCAATTAAAATTAATAAACTATATTACTTTCAAATTAAATCTCTCGGCAGCCTGAATGTCAATGTTTACTAATTTCATTTTAAATCATCAAATCATCAGTTAAAATATCGATGGTTTTGGGTCGATGTTTTATTAACACTGATATTTTAATTTTGAGTATCGATGAATAGAAACATTGATGTTTAGTTGTCGCATCCCCCCTTCCTCCAGCGGCAAGGAAAGGAGAGGATGCTCTCATCATGATCATCTACAGTGCAGATTCATTAAATCGACTATTGTGTTGGCTGTGGTCTTATTTTATTGTGGCCTACATACTTCATATGGAGACAAAGTCAGTCAGTATGGTTCTCGAAATTAATTTTCCCCCCTTCGAATTAATGGATTCTTTTATTTTTGGTTGGGGGTGAATGATCGCGTAACGTAAATGGTTTGATAGAGAAAGTGTATTCATGTCATAATTCCATGTTTTCTTGACCTTGTGAGGGGTGTCTACTGATAGGAAGTGGATTTCGAAATGTACTATGTAAATGCGAAAAGATACTGTAAAGGTGAAATACACACAGTATCTTTCAGTTAATCAAATATTTTTTCCAATTTACCTATTGTAAAGAAATACTCAAATATATATAAGCCGTTCTTAGCCAAGGTAGAATATTTTTCTACGAGGGAGCAAAAGGGAACTTAAGTCTGTGCCACACAGAACATAAAGTGCGTCATTTTCGCACACGTACATATGATTTTTTTCTCTTATATGTACGTATGGATGTATGGAATAATATTCGGAATATTAGATATATAATGCTGCAGAAATATATTTCTAGATTTTCACGGAAAAGTTCTTTTAGGGTCCCCTGGTAACAATTTTCTTTTCAAAAGTCTGTCCATATGTGAATAGCATTAGCACCTAAACTAGTCGTAGGGATTTTGCCAAAATGCATATTATTCGGTTAATCTGGACTGGCTGCTTCAATTCAGAGACCACCGCTGCAGTATGCCGTTCTCATATGCAGTATGTCACACTCCTCGCGGCCTTCAGCACCCCTCAGCAATCCACCGTGACACCTGCATTCCCCTGGGATGGCGATAATAATTTTATCGGCTTAGGTGGCATGTTATATTTTTCACCACCTTAGGTGGCTTAGAGCATCAACTGATGTTCCTGGAGTGCCTCTGACCGGGAGGACTTAGGGTTCAAACCGGCGAATTCTGCCGCCTCCTGCAGTAGAATTCTAGCAGCCGGCTTCTCTGATCGGTAGTTTTTCCATGATTTCTCCGAACAATACCAGGCAAACGCCGGAGCAGTACCCTACCAAACGGAATTTGGGCTGCGCGAGATCATCTCTTCTTCGTCCTCAACTAACCTAACACTATCCTTACACTAAACGTGCATTACCAGAGATGTAGGAACACCAGTCGAGAGCTTAGAGCTTGTACCAGCTGGGGAGGTGTCCCGATCTTGGGAGATACTTGGTTGGATCAGCGCCAGATCTCACCATTCACCATAACTGTCTTATTGCATTACAATTTATTTTTTATTTCTAAACTCTTAAATTTAATTTCAAATTAAATGACTTGCTGAACAATATTTGTAAAGCATTTATATTTTGTAAACAAATCAGAATTTTAAAAATATCACTTAATAAAACGTATTTTGTATTCTGTTTTGCATGTCATGGAATAGGGGTATACTGCCCGCTAAAATCACTCAACTAATACTCGTATCACCACCAATTACCTTACAAGTTTATCTCTCGTATTTTTTTTATTTGTGCACTCAAGAACTAAACGTTGTGAAAATTTTGATTGTTTTTTGTAAGTAGCTCAGGACACGGAAACACTAGACGGTCCGTGTCTGTCAGCTTGTCTTTGCAGGAAAACATCTTTTCACTTCCTTCCTAAGATGGTATTGCATTTCCTTCCTTCCTTTTCGTGTTCAAAGATGCCAGCCTAGCCGAAGATATGAATCAATTCTTGTCTGTTTAATTTGTGTTCTTCCCCATCTACCCATCTTTTCTATCTTCTTTCTCCGTGCTCTCGTATCTAAACCGTAAATCCTTATTTCCTTTATCATGTCTTCAAGACCTTTTCTCGGTCGTTTTGCACCTGAATCCTTTTTACATGAGTTTATTGGACCTATTTATCTCTTCCGAACGATACATTTTCAAGCTCGTATCACTCGGTTGTTGGTCAATTTGTATTCGATTCCTTTTCTCGATTTATATCAATTTTGTTTAAACGTTGAACTTCCTTCGATTGTAAATTTCCGTGAATCATAGAATAGTGTAATTTTTCTATTCGGAAGTTATTAATTATTGGATATTGCTTAATAAACACGATTACCGTGGCAATTGTGACACAGTGCGACATCGCGTTGGAGCTACAAGAGTCAGTGATCTAGAATTAACAGAATCGTGACGAGAAACGTTCTTCGTCTCCGGATTCCAGAAACTCCACAGGCGGGAGATAATCTCCATAGTATCAGCCAAGAGACGTTCTTCAGCGCATTTCAAGAGGGAGGGTCAAAGACCTTCGTTGACATTTTTTTATGGTTTTATCCTCCCAAACACATTCCAGAAGACCGAGAGTTGAATAACATTGTCAACGCACACGCTTTAAAAATATGTTCACGATTATGTTGACAGGGCTAACTTGAAACTAACAAAGGAGGCAACGCACAGTTGAAAGACAAACAGTTCATATTTATTTTCAAGAAAGTTGAAGAAACAGTCAAATATTTACTAAAGTAATCAGAAAACAAACCAGAAAGTATTATAAAGAAAACATTTTTAGCAGTTTTCGATAAAATCTTGTTTTTTACGACTGTTCGTATTTTACAAAAAATTGCCCGAAGACTAACATTTCAAACAAGTGAATGATAATAATAAGAAAGCTAATTGTCGCGTACACAATTTCATTTGAAGAAAGAAATCATCATCCTCAATAGTGAAGTTGTACGAGTGAGTCCAAAAATTTCCAAACTTTTGCAACATTTTCGAAAATTTAAAGTTAACATTGAAAATGGGGTATATGACATCTTTATAAGTGTATTTCACTCTATTATTTCAAGAAATGTAAAGAAAAAATAGAGCAATTTTTAGAAAATTTGAAAATGTCTAAGGGATTTCATTTAAAGTACCCTCAAAAATGTAAAGAGTGTTTTTGAAAATCGCCTTATTGGCGTAGCGCCGTACGCCGTACTGCAGCGCTGGTCTCTGCAGCAAAACAGCCAGAGCCCCTCTGTTTTAAATGCCGGCCCTTCCTCGCGACAGTCGTCGCGAAACAATGAGTTCGAGCAGGTTTAGTCTTCTGCCTCCCATTCCAGAATTAATATCACTTTCATCTTAATTCATGCATCCTTTCCTCTTACCAATATCATAATATATTCCGCATCATCAACACTTTCTTAACATCCCGGACTTTCCCTGACTTCCTGAAAGTCTGTGATAACTTATCAACAGACTTGCAATTTATCTCGTCTTGGATCGCATGTAGTTCATAGATCAGCACAAGTTTGCAAACGGTCTCGAAATAAATGCAGATAATTTCGCGTCGGCACGTTATGTACCAACCATGGCTTGAATATTTAATTGGACAGGAATGAATAAAAAAATAATTGGTTAGATGCGTAAATTAACAATTGCATGATACACCGCCGCCCTTATCCCTCCCTACCTGTGCATGAAAAATGTCGTCGCTAGAAAAACCTTTAGATTTTAGATTATTTTAGACATCAGAAATAACAGCGAATTAAAAAGCAGTCGTTTGAGAGTTTTTGCACGACTTAGCGGGCAGCAATTTCGTTCTGACTGCAATCTCGTTCTTCTGCGCACGCGCAGATACACAAAAGTGATACGAAACTTAAAGTATACGTGCGTAGAAAATCGATAGTGCTGTCGATTGCTTTAACGCTCCGTTATCCGGGTTTCAACTCTTTATCTCGCTCGCAAATATACGTAACGGTTGAGGTGGCGCAGAGCTTCCGCTGGGAAATGCCCGCATCCGCGCGGTGCGTGCGAGGGTGAGACGGCCGGGGGCGGGGGAGGGGGGAGGCGGGGCGAAGGCCGGCCGGTGGCGCCCGGAAGCGTGGCTAGCGGCGCCCGGGGAGGCCGTGCGGGGCAATTTGCGCCTAGCGAGGAAGATGGCGCCGCGAGCCATTCCGCCTGTCCTCCTATTGTCACCACCGAAGGACACGCGCCGGTCGGCCTAGGCAGCTCATCTTCGCACCCACAGACGGTTTCTCGCACTTCTTATGGGATGACGCAACAAGTCGTAAATTAAATGCCTTCTTTGTTTCGTTTGCTCATAGCAGACGCAACGACTTCTAATTTCAACTTTTCTTCGGCCCTGTGAAGTATATTACGAGGTATTCTGTTCAGCTTAAAAAACAAGGGTATTAAATAACAAGTTACTCGTGGCTATTTCCAGCGGCAAGAAACACTACATTGGGAAGAATTTTGCTGTAGTTTTTACTCGCAGAAACAAATAGCTATAAACACACAATCCTCTCAAACTTCACAATGGCATGAACAAAGCAATAACTAGGAGCGTTTGCGAAGCGCCGAGCCGCCGCTGGGGGGCGGGGCAGGGCGGCGCGGCGCGGCGTGCTGAGTGCGGGGCAAGGACGGACCACCTTACGCAACCTTGGCGAGCCGCGCGCGGGCAGAGAAGGGGTAGGGCGGGCCGAAACGGGGCGGGGCGGAGCGGGGCATGCCGACTACCGGAGCGGCCGTCCTCCGCAGTCGCCACGCGCCCACGGTCGCCGTCGCCACCGCCGCCACCGCTCTCCAACCGCAGGTAAGTGTGCAAGAATGCAATGGAGACGATGTGAAACCACGCAAACAATATCGATGGGAAACTCGCAACGAGGCAATGACCTCGACTGCACTTGTCAACGCTCCTACGGTCATTAGTTTTTGATACATTGGTGCTTTCGGGCGCGTCAATTGCTAAGATCATTTGTCTCGTAAGAATACGGTATTTTTATCGCGAGAGGTGGCGGTGATCTTCCCTCGCTGGATGGCTAGATCCGGCGCTGACCTACGTGGGCTTGAGGGGATTTTACCATTGAGGTTATGAGTGATACACACATTAAACGTTTAAAAATATAGAAGCATCTTCAAGGCATGTAAATGTATTGAACAGTAGAAAAAAATAATATTCATTCAGTTTTTCATTGTAAAATCATTCGATTCGACAATGATTTTACAAGGCAATTTGTTAAATGAAGTCAAAAAGCGGCTGGGATTCTCAGGTCACAGAATGATCTCGCGAAAGACGCCCGGTATTAATTTTAAACAGGCAATTAGAAACGCTTGCCGGAGCATCTGTTTATTTCTCCGCCGAGCGAATGGAACTGCATGGCTAGAAATCCGATGGTTTGACCTTTGTAGAGAGACCCCTTGCGTTCTTGTGAGGTATGCAATTCCTCTTGCACGCGCGTCGTAATGGCCGCCTATTGTGCCCAGTCCCAGGGGCGGCAGTGTACATTTTTATAATCTCGCAAGATTGTCAAATAATTAAATGTAGACTTTTTCTGTGCAAGTTTTTTTTAATTATTTTAGTTTAACTGATCTTTAATCATCAGATACCACTGGTCGAGTTGAATGGTGCTACTTTTGGAACGTCGTGAATGCTACGTATTTAAACGAAAGGTACACATGCAACCTTTACATGAATTGCAGCCAATATCGCGATCTTAATTTCACTCAGTTTTTTACCGTTTATAAGGCACAACATGGGGTACTCGTATATTAATGCAGATAAAATTGGTTTAGGAAAAACAGCGTCTTGTGGCGAGTACTGGGGATGTCTCTCATCCTCAACCAGGTGCGCGTTCCGAAGTTTCCGTCTTCGATCGTTGTTCGAACTGTTGGCACCCTCGTCGTCTCACAATCATCTTCATCATCAACGGCACCCTCTCGGAACAACGTCGCATTTATCTGGAGTGGACAGCTTCTCAACGCAAGCACCGTTAAGATTGCTGGCTGCATTCTCGGGGATTTCATAAATACAATTAACAACAAAACCTTAATAAAGCATTGAGTCATTGCAAGAGTAACAGTAAAGACGATTATGTACAAGAAATAACATTCCACAATAAAAATCGTGAAGTGGAACTTTCTTCGAACGAAATTGATAGTATTCCGAAACCTTACTTCTGGGTCAATGTGCCTACAATATTTATTGCACACTTACGTGTGAATACAATTTACATTGTTTTAAATATTTTATGAAGTAAATTATTTAATTTTTCTGGTACGTTTTACTGATAAGGGATTTTTATTGTCTTCGATACGGACCTCGATTTACTCTGCGTAACTTACCTGAATTGAGAGGATCGTGGATGCGAGGGAAATATGAAAACAGTTGAATGATGTTGCATGTTCCCTTACGGATGGAATTATGAGAGGGAATTACGAAAGGGAAGTATCGGAGGGATATGAAACGACGAACCGGGACGTCTAGTTAATTAGTAAACAAGCGAATAAGAATACATAAATTATATACAAATAAATCAATTGAGCCAAAGGCTCTCGAGCTATTTCTTGTCGTTCAATCATTAGAACCCTTATAACGCCCTAGGCGAATAAATAACTGTTCTTCATACTTACGAACTTTTCAGAAAACTCCGACTCTGTCATCCTCCCTTGTCGCGGGCTGCCTCGTCCTTCTCGGCCACAGCGGCAACCGTCGCGAGAAAGATCGCATTCTGAAACAAAGCAGCATGCAGATGGCAGTGAAGTTGGTTATACATCTACTGAAGGAGTCGCAGTAGGAGAGAAACAGACGTTATTACATTTCCCAGCATTACTATACTTGACATCATTTCGAGTTTGCATATTACGATGGCATTACACGCTTGTTAAGAAATTTCTCGACCTAGACTGTAAATGAGAGGCTTTTCATATGATGAAAGTTCCGTGAAATTAACTTCAGAGGTGAGTGTGCAAAAATCTGTCTCGAAAACTCTACCTTAAAAATGTCTCAATTTTCGATGATATCGGGAGACTATTATCACAGCTAGATACAGCATACTATTGATTTCTTTTCTGACTGACCAAATATTGGCTTATTTTTAATATTTAATTATTTTACCACTTGCTTGGCGTTTTGTGACACCATGTCCCGGTCTTCCACCCTTATCAGCGGCTAACTCCTGTGGGATCCTCCACTACGACGGCTGCCTAAAGGCCTATTTCCGCATTGATTTTTGTGTGTCGCTTCTAACAGCCGCTTATGGTGAAGGGTAACTATTGCGGAGTGGCCGCGAGAGTGAGTGTAGGGGAGATTTTGCAGTAGTTAGGGTTGGTGTGAAATACGTGTCAAAGTGTGAAGCCCGAAGAAAATATTAAAAAGTGTTATTTGATGAGTTGAAATTGTTATTTTAACTCATTTTTTGAACATTGCAAGTCGAGATAATATATATTTGAAGATTAAACTTATATTTATTGCTTATAATACGCAATAAAATTAGTAGCAGAGACTGATTTGATTTACTTAATGAAAAATATAACCAACAGGAAGTTTGTGAAACAATCCTATTTTCCTCGAGATCGATTCACACTAAGACGTATTCGACATTAAGAAACATTAGTTTATGAAAGACTTTACAAAACTCCCAATTATCGGCTTTACTGAAAGAGCAAGTTGATAGAGTGCAATTTCAGATTAAAATCAACACTTAAATTGAAAAATTGAAAGGAAAGACAACGATGCTAAAATCTCTTATTAATGAACTAGACACAGATTATAAAGACGACTAATGCAGACAACTAAGAAAAAGTGAAAATCTTGAAAGAGCTTGTATGCTAGAAATACTATCGAGATTCAAGAAAATAGAATAACTGAAAATGTTGGAAGAAAATCAATGTTGTTTGAAACGAGAAAAAAAAATTCTTTCGAAAACAAATAACGAAGAAATGCAGAAATACACCAGATCTGAAAAAAAAATAAATTGTTCAAAGAGGAAAAAATAATGAAAGAAATTAAAATCTAATAACAAGTGGAGCAGGAATAACCTGATGCAAATATTAGTGATCTGAGGTGACATACTGACCAACGACTATAAGCAGAAATCGAAGGAAAATTTAGTCAAGAAGTAAGTCAGACCAGGCATCCTAAAATGGAATTTAAGGAGATTCGTAGCATTGACGTGATCTGACTTCTGGGACAGTTTTCATGAAAATCCAGCCATCCCTTCAGCAACCTTCACGTTCTTAACGCAACTGAAGGTAGAAGGTGATGAAATTCGCACTGTGAATGCGCAGTGAATTACGAAAAATCTGATAACTATCACGAATTCATCAAAGGCAGTGAACCACTAGTAGTGAAATTTCCAATGCACTGAATTAAAAGTAGAAACATTTTCAATGAGAGAAGTTGAAACTTGTAGCAACACTAGAAAAAGTGTCAATACCGATAATTTCCGTCAATATGATGGAAGCATTCATTCCAGAACGGGTGCAAGGTTCTATGGAAACGGGAAACAACGGGTATAAGTCAAACGAATAAAGGATACCTAAATTTTCATGCTCCAAATTATATTAAAGAAACTGTACGGTACATCAACGATCATTACCAAGTCAAATGGTATATTGAGACGAAGAACCCCATCACCAACAAGTATGAATTAGCCCAGGGATGGCTCAAGTCTGTATAAAACCGTCTGAAGCGTAAAGAGAGGGAATGAACGAGACATAAGTTACTGACGCGACGACACGTTATAGAACGTGAAGAAGGGGCTAAACATCCATTGTCTTGTTCATCACCCAGTCATTACACTCGACAAGACTACCAAGGCGAGAATCGTGAACGACGGCTGTGTTACGATGAGAAAAGATTCTTAAATACCTGTGTCGCCGACCAATGTTATTTGAAGACATTTCTCAACTTATTAATCCGGATCAATATAATTGTAATGATAGTAGATATTGGGTTTATTCCAACTCGAATTACGAAATTGACGATCATAACAAGCCTAGGTTCCTACGGCTCAACAATCCGATGAAACTGGTGTGAAATTAGAACAGATTTAACGAATCCTTTTTAAAGCTATCTCCAGTCTAGTCCTGTTGGCTGACACAATAAACCTTCAGAATTGCACTGATCCTATTGCAAAGCAAAAGTGAAGATAATATGATTACAGGGAGTTTATACATCAATAATATGATTACAGGGAGTAAGAATGTAAGAAAGGCCATTGAATTGTACAAAAATGCTAAATTCATAGGCAATGAAGCATCCAAATATATAAGCAAATGGGCAAAAAATTCGATTGAAGTAAGAGATGCAATTCCTGCGAATCTCAATTCAAATCTCTCGAGTTGATGTCTCCAATAACTGTCAAGGCCAAATAATTTATGCAACTATAGTTGTCAAAACAAATGCACTGGGATAATGCACTCGATTTGAGCAATTAACATGAATGGCAAAGCATGGCGGAAAAAATTTCCGGAATCACAACAATCACCGTACCGCGATGGATTGACACAACCGGAAAAGATGAACAATACGAGCTGTACAAGTACTGTGATGCACCAGAAACGGCAAACACATCCTCAATCAACTTACGTATACTTTTAAAATGGGTGAAATCATGACCGTGGATACTGCACGCAAAAAACCAATGGCGCCACTCAAAAACCTGTCGACACCCAAGCTTGAGGTTTTACAACTGTCAACGCGAAAGACAACAACAAAACAGAATACAAGAAAGAATGAAGCTGAATATCGATTGATAGATTTGGACGGACTCACAGTGCATCCTCAAATACGTACAGTCGAGAAAACAACTTTGAGACATTCATCGTTAATCGTATCAAATGAACACCTGGAAAAGGGTTTCGATTAGTTGGAACGACGGACAACGCAGCCTCACGAAGAATCACGAAGTACGAATTATAAAACAAACTGCTCTCGTGGAAGGAACCAGCGTGGCTCAAAGTTTGCAACACTCAAAGACCTATAGAATTGAGAATAAATTAGGGTCAATGCGATCAGTTTGAAAAAGACGTCGATACACCTGCAATGTGTCAAGGTACTATGATACTGTTTAAACATGACACAATTAATATATTAGAACGTGGCCCAAAGAATTTTATTCATCTGTTACGAATTACAGCGTAAATAGAAAGATAAATTGATAATCTGACAATCCTATTGCGAAGGCAAACTATCCACATAGCAAGTGGAGATTTCTAGCAAAAACAAACAAACGTGAAGGCGGACGTATTGGAAGAGACGTGAATGACGGATATTCAGTTTGTTCAAATCAAATGCTATTATACAATTAAAAATATATATTCTGTTTATTTATCATTTTCATTAATGTATTTTCAGCAAAATTTTCACTGATCGTCGTAACAAAGTAAAGGATAAAAAATATTTTTTGGATTTTGTTGATTCCACACAGTTTCTCAATATCTTTTAATAAAAGCAGAATATGGCAGTTATTTTTGGTCTAATTAACCTCCAATAATAAGTATCAAAAATATATATTTCATAAAAAAAGGTATATCCTTAATGTGCAGTATTTTAAAATATAGAATCTGAAATGGAAGGAGGTGGAATTGAAGGCTGATTATGAAATTAATATATAGAAAATTAGTTCAACAGGTATTGATATACATTTCAAAATTGTAAGAGAAAAAATGGTTTTCTCTGTAAACAACATTAATCCTTCGACTATCGACGCGGGTAAGAAGGGGACGCAGAAACTATTTTTTTGGGGGGGGGGGGAAGGGATTATAATTCGTTGACCATTTTGATATCTCATGTAGTTTCTTCTTAGTTAATTACCTGAAAGATCTTATCGGAAATGCATGTTTTTGGTACGCAGTCTTATTTTGGCTTATATTTATACATCTTTAATCCTGTATCGGGTTTTTGTAATAAGATTTGAGGTAATATAAACAACCGGAGTTTGTGAGCGTGTTGTTCAATCGTCTTCAAAATTATACTATTGTGTCTTTGACTATTAAAGTCGCCAAGAAATGTTTCAATAATAACGAAACGAATTAACGAAAACAAAATGACGTCTTCCGTGGTAAATGAAGCATTAACTACGCGTACACTGAATTTTTTGTGAGGTAACTTTGTCACACCGTTGGTACTCAAAGGATAAAAAATGTTTGATTGTAAATGGGTTAATTCTTGGATATGAATTTACATTATTTTTCTGATATTTCCCACAAATACAGAAATTTTGCTTATCTTCCGAACTCTAATTATTATATAATGTAAAATATACGCATTTTCCCGCATGTAGGGTTAATTATGTAATTCTTCATTGAATACATTTTTTTTTTTTTTTTTTTGAAGAATTCAATTGACCAACATTACATTTGATGTGTTCATCTCCAAATCCAGACTCTCATTAGTTGCTTATACAACAGGTCTTCTACGTTTTGGAAATAATTCTCTTTCGAAATCAGACTCCTATGCTTATAAATCATATTCATTTACCATGCCATTCAATGTTTGCCATCCAAAGATATAAAAAGATATTTATGATATTTAAGTGATTCATTCCTCCCCACGTAGTCTCCTGTAAGAACAGAATAATGAATTCCAGCCCACTCTGCATCCGAGTACACTTCTCACGAGTGTGACGCAGACAGTTATTGCCTTGGGTGTACGCGGATCCGACGCGCGATGCGAGGTGTTTGGGGTGAGGGGTGACGGAAAGCTCCGCCCTTGGCCGCCAGGAGGCCCTGACCGCGCGGCGCGAGGAGCGTGGGCGGGGCGGAAGCGCGACGCGGTAGCCAATGGCAATCTAGCGCCGCTGGCAGCACTTCCTCGTCGACGTCACCGCCGCCGCCGTCGCGTGTTCTGCCGCGTGCTTCGCCACGTGTCGTGCACGCGTCCCACGCCTCACCACGCGTATCGCAGCTTCAAAGCCACTTGGCGGCTCTCGACGACACGCAGTGGCCTTCCATGGCGTTGCTCAAGCAATAGAACGACGGGGGTGGCCAAGTGAACAGAAGGGGGAGTAAAAAGAACAAAATTTATTGGTTCGGCAGGAGACCGTGATAGGCACGATCACCACCTCGTAAAAGTGAAATCTTGTGATTTTGTTTGCTCTTTGATTAATTCACTGTTCCTTGATTGCGGAGGCGTTGACTTTCAAGATCATTAGTCCCGTAAGTGTAAACATGTTTTTCTTCGGGAGGTGGCTGTAATCTTCCCCTGGTAATGGACAGATCAGGCGCCGACCTTCCGTCCGCTAGCGAGGTTTCCCTCAACCAGGTATCAGCTGGGCAACGCCGCAGTCGGAACAAGTTTTAAGCTCCCGACCGGTCTCCCGGCCTGTGTAGTAGTGTAGTGCACGTAAGTGTGTTTGTAAGGAGGTGAGGATCGGACAAGGAATGGAAAGGTAAAATCGCGCGCGGACCGTGGTCGTTGTTAGGGTGCTCCGGCATTCGTCTGATATTTTTTTTACTATTTCTATGGAGTAAATGAGAAAAGAATCTCAAATACTCACTAGAAGAATATTTAAATTATTTGCAAAAGACATTTTTTGGCAGGTCTGGTGAGTAGTTATCCTGTTATACTCATTAATAATAAACCTTTCGCCGCAATGATTAAAATACTGGAGACTTTGAAAGAACCCCATTCCTCGTCTTCGTAATTGAAAAATGGATCCATTGTTGGAACTAGCTTCGAAGTTTCTGTCACGAGGTACATGCCGTCAACTAAGGCATGGATGCTCGTTTCCACCAACTCGCATTCCCCCTCTTTCCAGCCGTCATTATCACTCTGCCGTTACTCGCGCCCATATTTTGTTTTTCTTTCTTTTTTTTTTCATCAAGGGCAATAAGACTCCAAGACGGTTTAGAGCGGCACAGTTCAAAGTCACTTGATTTCTCGGAAAGGGGGAGTATTTTCATTTCACTTAACTTAACTTCATATTTGAATCGGAGAAAACAAAAACGTTCGATGTTCAGAAGCTTCAATATTTGAAGAGCAAGCAAAAAGATTCTAAGTTCTGGTCATCGATCATTTTTTCATAACATTAATGGTTGAAGGACACTCTACAGAGGTCACAGAGTTCACAGACAACGAGCAACTTTTATGCATAGAAAGTTGAATTTATATCTTAAGAACAGTTTCCCACCGTTAACATAAAACCGGCAAAATGGGACTGCCGAAAAAGAACTACGATTCTTTTCAAACCTGACTACGAAACAATTTCCTACACGCAAAATCTGGTATGGCGTTCCACCACGGTTATCTTTACGTGTGGAATGTGTGCAAGATAAAGAGCGCTAAGCGACCAAAGCAAGCGCCGAAATGAGATTGAGGCATGGGGAAGTGAGGAATGCCATTTACGTACGTCGTCGCAATCTTGCAAATTGCTAGATAATGATCAACGTTCCAATCTACAGAAAAAAGTTTCCTCTAAAAATGAAAAAAAATTGTTTCCAAATTTAGAATATTCACTTCTTTATGTACGGTATTTCGTAAATAATAATTTCCTCTTGTGTGGGATATCTGATCTCTCATTAATTGATTATTTCGTTTATTCGAGGGCTTCAACTGACATGATCATTAGTTGCGTACGTGTAGTACATATTTTATCACGGGAGGTGGCGGTGACTTCCCACCACTGGATAGCGAGATCCGGCCCCGACCTACACATGGCTCTGGTCGGCCCTCTGCGTTGCTCGTGGTGAGGGGTTATGCCTAAAACTAGGTATTCTCGGCACACTATTGACACTGTGGACCTCGGAATATTGGATTCCCAAACGATTTCCGAAATTGAATTCCCTTGCTGCAACTACAATTCCGCATGCAAAGTCTGTTAATTCGCGTCGTGCGGCCAAAATCACGCCAGAAACCTTTTCACGTTAATCATATGAGTACAAATGAAAGCTCTGACAATTCACTGTAATTTTATACTCTTTGTATGCGATGCTACTGCCATCTGTGTATTTGCATATTGCTATCCTACGTCGTTCGTCTCTTTAGTGTAGTTTGAACGTTCAGAGGCTAGGTCAGTGCATGAAGAACGTTTCGAACGCGAGTCACTAGCACGCGATCGATAGTCTCAGGCGGTCACATTCCCCTAACGCGTAATAGCTCCTATTCAGCAACTCAAATGACCTACTATTTCTGAAACGACTGTGTGAAATATCAAGCTAATATTAATGGATCGCAATCTACGTCATCAACCAGACCACCAGCGAAGAGAAGAATATTGAAGTCGTTCGTTCTGCAGTAACTACACGGAAAACTGTGCAAAGAAACTGTCCAAATATGCAAAGAAAGACTACAGATATATTCCGGAAAATAGCTGGAACAAGACAAAAGCAGACATGTTGGAAGACCTCGTCATGAAGCATGAATAAAAACTTCCATTCTTTCGTTTTCCTGTGTGTGTCATTTCTTTATTCTTAATGATTATTTTTATATTATACAGTGAGAGGCCAAGTTATTATGATCACTTTCATTTTTTTCTATTCTTGACATTCTTTTTATATACCCTTTATTATACTACAGAAGGATCGTTAAGTCAATTTCCTATTGATGTTTTGACATCTGGTGCCTAGTTTATATTAGTAGTTTTAGTAGATATTGGTACACCTGTAAAGTAATTGTCACATCTGTTTTATCATTACTTACAGAACAAATTATTTAGCAGCATGTTTGTGTTCTATAGATGATTTCATGTACAAATTCTGAGTAACTTTGAATGAAGTAATTGAGTTTCGGCTGTATTATTTTTATATATTCAGTGCACATTTTATTAACAACGCACACAAATACTGAAAGATATTTTTATCTTTAATCTCCAACTTTGAAATGAGAAAAATTGCAGACATTACACCAAAGAAAAAAATCTGAAATCAAAGCTCTAATTCAACACTCTTGTCATTATCACAGAAAAATAACACAAATTATGCATGTATCTCAGGCCTCAGAAAATAATGTAGAGAAAAGAGTGAAACTTGGAGAGACCCTAACATCTGCTCGTAAAGAGTCATGTGGAAGAAAGTGAATTACGACACGAAGGAATAATAGACAAATCAGGAAAACTGTTTGAAAAACAGAAAGGAGATCAGTAAAGTCATTATGAAGATTGTTGAAGATTCCGACATTCGTATTTCGAAACGAACTCGGCGTCGACCGCTTGTAGAAGAAGAAATTAAAGCCTGCAGGTCAGCCAAGAAGCCAAAACTCACTCCAACTATGATATCAATGAGACTTCTGTGGGCAAGAGACCATCGCCATATGACCACTGATGATTGGAATAAGATATTAATATATTGATTTTAGTATCGTGATGTATTCAAAGCCTTCAAAGAAAACTGAAATAAATTTATCGCCTTTCCTTTTTGACAAGTTTGTTTTTCAGATAAATCAACATTCGAAATTTTGGCAGAGAAATCCACTTTCGTTTGAAGATAAGAAAAGTTTCATCCTGACTGCATTGTTCAGACTGTGAAACACCCCACAAAAGTTATAGTTTGGTCGGTACTAAGCAGAAAAGGCAGAGGAAGGTTGTATTTTGTGGAAGGTACCATGCGTCAGGACCAGTATAAAAAAAGTACTTCAGAAGGAATTGTTACCACAACTCCAGGAATGGCTTCCTAATGATAAAAAACTACATTTTCGTGAACGATAGTGCCCCCTGTCCTAAGGCTAAAAGTATCATCCAGTTCCTGGCTGATGAAGGAGTACAAGTTTTGTCGTGGCCCGGTAATTCTCCTAACCTTCACTCTATCGAGAACGTTGTCATTTGATGAAACACGAAATGGTAAAGGCATTGGTAACCAACAAGACTGACTTAATAAAAAGACTTCAAAATATTTGAAATAATAATTTGAATGTCAAGGATACAGCAAAATGTCAATTGAGAGCAAGCCAAAAAGGACCATGGAAATGATCAAATTAAAAGTTGGCATCACAAACTATTGAAAAGCGCTGAGTGATATGTGATTTTTATCATTACCTCCCATATTTCAGATGTTAAATAATCTATAATTATTTCATATTAGAATGCTACATTTTTAAGTCTACAAAATTATGACCATCAATAAATACAGATCAAAACTGTATTATTTCCATGAATAGAAGCGGTCATAATAATTTGGCCACTCACTATATTATATTATTTATCAGGTTTCTACCATCCGCGACAAGCTCTAAGCTCCCGACAAATGTGGTAGTGTAGTGCGTATAAGTAAGAGTGAATGTACGCGGAGATGATAGGACAAGGAACAGGAAGGAAAGATCACGCGCGGTCCATTACCTGTTTGTTAGGGTACATCTCCGGTGTTGTATGATATTGATCGGAGAAACCATCAGAGAAGCTGGCCGAAAGAATTTTCTTCTAGACAGCTGCTGAATTCGATATATATATATATATATATATATATATATATATATATATATATATATATATATATATATAGAGAGAGAGAGAGAGAGAGAGAGAGAGAGAGAGAGAGAGAGAGAGAGAGAGTTTGGGTCGAAATTCTGCAACTGTCTGGACCCGAACCCTAGAACTTACCGCTTACCGGGCAGAGCCACCACAAGGGTAACACTGGCTCGGTAAACTCAGTCGGTCGAAGCTATGAAAATCATGAATATACTACCAGTTAAATTTATGAATTCGAGTAAAATATGAAAATACAAAAATACAATTGAACATACGGTGGGTTGGAAATGGTACCGTGCGGTGTGAAGAAAACAAGCCCACTATATACAATGAACAGGAATAATATACTGATTCAATACGACATGGTCGAAAATTCGCATTGTCGGCCACTTCATTTTAAGAAAGCTTGATGTCTTTGGATAGAAATGATGCTTAAAGAACATTGCACCTGTGTAATGAATTGTGTTTATAACTATTTATCTGGAGTGTAACTTCATGTGATGACATCAAGACATCGAGTAAATATATTTGTGTAAATGGGACTGAATCAGTATTGGTTTATGATGTTATACAAAGAAAAGCAACGTTATAAACAACGGAGTTCCGTTTTTTTCACTCATAAAATTACAGATCTTGCCTTTTATAGCGCATTCGGTGGATATTTTTGTTTCAAAACGAATTTCAACATTATAAACTAATTCAATATAATTAAGGCAATGATGAATCTTTCTAAAATGCAGAAGACCGTGTCCGAAACGAGAAAAATTAAATATGTTATCTAATAGCAGTTCTTTAACCGTAGCCAGAAAGATTAAACATGTTCTGTGACCTGTTTCCTATCTCCCGTACCAACTCTCTGGCCACACTCTTCTTCTGGGTTTGCGAGTGGTTTTTGATTGATTGATTTGTGATTCCGGGCGCCAACGGCTAATGTCATTAGTTTCGTAAGTGTAATGCATATTTTGTCGTGGGAAGTGGAGGAGTCCTTCCTCCGCTAGATGACGAGATTCGGCACCGATCTATCTGACTGCTTGCGGTTTATTTTCACTGAGCAGGTATCTCCCATCAGCGGGGCACCACCCCAGCCGGGATATGTTCTAAGTCACTTCTGGTGTCCCAGCATGTGTGGAAGTACAGTGCATGTAAGAGTGCGTGTGTGTAAGTAAGGGGTGACAATAGATCAAGGAAGAGGAAGGAAAGATCGCACTCTATCCGTAGCCCGTTTGTAAGGGAACCGCTCCAGTATTCACATGATGATGATGATGATGATGATGATTATTGGAGAAACAACTGAAAGCTAGCAATCAGATCAGCCAACCGCTAGAATCTCCTCCAGACAGCAGCTGAATTCGACTTAGCCACGTCGGTTGAGATCGGTGTATGCAAGACGAGGGAAGGAGGCTCCTCTTGTCGAGGGCTGTGCTCTTGCATGTGTGTGTAGTGTGCATGGAAGGTATTCAGTCGTTGCCCTGGGTTGCAGACACGATGGCCTCCGCCGCCAGAGCTTCCCCGAGCGTCCGCATGGGCGCGCTGCTGGGCGCAACACTGCTCGCGCTAGTGCTGCCCCCTGTGGCAGCGCAGGTGCCCTTCCTGGGCAAGTGCCCGAGCAAAGAAGTGCAACAGGACTTCAACGCCACCGCGGTAAGCGCTCTTGCCGCCAGATAGCAGCACCGGCCGTCATGACTTTCATTCAAACCCAAGAGCAGGGGTACTCAGTGGTGTGGACCTCCGAGTTCCTTCCGGAGGCACGCCGACTGATTTGGAAAATTAACTACTTGAAACTGAAGTCAATAACAAAATAATTTCACTGATTTTAAACGTCTTTAAAATCACAATCACAATTTTTAAGTTATTGTTCTTGCCAGATCAAGAAAATGACAATAAACGGGAATATTGCAGGTTTGTATATTATATACAAAAAAAGTTGTTTTTAAAGAATACAATAAACGTGTGAACGTTCCGAGAAAAAAACTCTCAAAGTGAACAAAGCGCGTCTGTATCACTCTCTCACTTTCTCTCTCCACCCCTCAACCACTTTCCCCCTTCTCTCCCAGCTTCTCTCTTTCTCCCTCCCTCTCACCCTCCCGCTCTCTCTTCCTCCCTCCCTCCCTCCCTCTACTTCTTCCTCCCGCCCTCCCTCTCTCTTCCTCCCGCCCTCCCTCTCTCTTCCTCCCGCCCTCCCTCTCTCTTCCTCCCGCCCTCCCTCTCTCTTCCTCCCGCCCTCCCTCTCTCTTCCTCCCGCTCTCCCTCTCTCTTCCTCCCGCCCTCCCTCTCTCTTCCTCCCGCCCTCCCTCTCTCTTCCGTCCACTCTCCTCTGTTCCTCCCGCCCTCTCCCTTTCTCCATCTCTCTCCCTGTACCTTCCTCCATATCTCCCTTATTCCCTACCTCTCCCTTCCTCCCTACCTCTCCCTTCCTCCCTACCTCTCCCTTCCTCCCTACCTCTCCCTTCCTCCCTACCTCTCCCTTCCTCGCACTCCTTCTCTCCCTTCCTTCCCTCTCTCTCCCTTACTCTCATCTGCGTCTGCTCTTACGTTCTCAACTAAGTTAAGATATGCCATAAAAAATGTAAATACGACTAAAGAACACTGAGAATCTGACATGACAATCATCTAAGGAGCACTTCTTAGGTGTTTTGAATTATGTGTCCTTAAACATGTATTGTGGCAATAAAAAGAGACCACTTATGTATAGTAATACACAGGAACGGTTGCAACTAGCCAAGACTTAAATAAACACATCATGTTGTCGATTCAAATCCGATTTACGTAAAAAAACTATATTTTTTAATCAAATCGGTTATGTACTACTACGGTTACTCTCACTATAGATCAAATCCGATTTCTCCAATCACATATACCCATTTTGGATGCGCTTTTTGTTTTTTTGTAACTTTAACATAGTATCAGAGCCTTAATGGCACACATTATAATAAATGAAAATTAATTATCTGTTCATTTTTTGTAGTCGTTGGTTGCTCGTCAGTTAGCGTGCTCGTTTTCAACGACGCAATCCCGGTTTTGATTCCCTGCCGGAGCTTTCTTTGCAATGCCCCAGCATATGTTGCTGTGTGACAGTGAAAAAACTCACTTCTCAGATTGAGAAGACCAGAAAACAGCGTAGGGATGTCTATGTGCTAACCACACTTACCCCTTAACCCACGGCTGCAAGGCCGGGACCCTGCTGGTAGGCTTTATTTCGTAAAGAGCTGTTGTGCCAAAGTACATATATTTTGTAGCATAGTAGAGAAATATCTCTTTCAATGGAGCTTTCACAGACATTTTCAATCCAAATTTATTTCTGCACACTCCCCGCTCTTAGAAACACACTTCGAAATTGAACAGAACCACATGCCCTCTTCTTTTTTTTTTGTCTTCTTTTTAACGGCCAAAATTTGCGCGGTATCATACTTTTGAATTTAGATCTTGTTGATCACCCAATGTCCTCACTTAGAAACCACTCTCCATTGCCTTCTCACACACCACGCAAATAAACTAATAAACCCTTAAATCATCTGTTGCTGTGTGCTCTACTGAGATTCATCTACCGACATTACACTATCTTACGACTATAATATTGTCTGAAATGGTGAAAATGTTGTTTTGAACCACGTATACCCACTCATTGCTGAAAAAAAATTAATAAAACGTGATTTTATATAAAAAGATGCCTACGGCAGGGCCGCTAGCCACAGTGTCCAAGTGCCACGCCATGTTCTCTGTCGCAGTACCTGGGCAAATGGTACGAGCAGGAGCGGTACTTCGCCGTCTTCCAGCTGGGCGGCAACTGCGTCACGGCCACCTACACCGACGAGGGCGACGGCCGCATCGGCGTGCTCAACGCGCAGACCAACCTCGTGTGAGTGCGGCGCGTGCGCTGGCGACCAGGCCCTAGGGCAGTGGGTCAAGGCGGTCAAACGTTCCCGGCGATGATGGCCTGGCCGGAAGGCCGCGACGTGCGCGACGAGCACCGACTCCATCTTTCGACGCGTGTATTATGTCTACGTCTTCTATTCAATTACTGCAAACCCTCCCCGTACCGTGATATCACTAAAAATACTTATTGGATGTGGCAGTGAGAAACGAAAAAACTCGCTGATCCATTACTATTTGTAAGATTTGGAGGGTGGGTGAGTGAGTGGGGGGGCCGAGAGAGTGATGGGTGGCCAAGAGGGTGAATGAGGGTGAGAGTGGATGAGTGTATGAATAGAAGGATGAGTGTACGGGTGGCTGGATGAGCGAGTGGATAGATGAGTGGGTGGGCACGCAGATATGTGAGTGGGTGAGAGGGTGAATACGTGGGTGGGTGGGTGTATGAATGAGGGTGACGGTGGAAGTGTGGTTGATTGAATGGGTGGGTGGATGAGTGGGTTGGTGAATGAGTGGGAGGGTGGGAGGACGAGTGAGTGGGTATGTGGACGAGTGAGTGTGTAGACGAGTGAGTGGGTGGACGAGTGGGTGGGTGGACGAGTGGTTCCGTGAGTGAACGGGCGAACAGGTGCATGGATATATAGGATGGCGAATATACAGGTACGTGGATGCGTGGGTTGGTGGCTGAGATGGCTTCTGGGTGTGTGTGGATAAGGGATGAGAGGGTGGATGAGTGAGTGAATGCATGTGAGAGAGCGAGAGAAACGAACGCCTAGTGCACCTGCCGTATGTTGCGCAGGTCGGGGCGCAAGACGAGCATCAGCGGCTTCGCGCGACTGGCGGGCGACGGCAGCGAGGGCAAGCTGAAGGTGACCTTCCCGTCCATGGGTGAGTGACCCAGGAAGCTGCCTCCACGCCGCGCCGCTCCAGAACCCTCGCGCCAGCAAGCAAGGGACTCCGGAGCTCAAGAAAACACCGATTGTACTCCTCACCCATATGTCACTCACAATTTTTGGCGTTAAAAAATTAAAAATAATATAAGCTGTAGTGACAGAGGGCAGACGCTGTGCGCAGCAAAATAAGAAATCTACACAGATTGTAGTTCTCATCCACGCCACATATAATGCTTGGCTATTTTTGACGATAAATAAATAAAAAGTAATATAAGTTGTGGTGATTTAGGGCCCAGTCAGTGCGCAGTGCCATAAAAAGTACTGTACGTTCACGTACAGAACCGCGATATCTAATATTCCATTACGTTAAGTTATGGAAACTAAATTTGTTAAGTTAAATTTTTTTCATAAATTAACATTCGTAATATCTCTTTTTAATTGACAAACGTTTCTCACAATCTGCATCCGCCTCGTTCGCAGGGAACTTTGAAGCTGACTACTGGGTGCTGGAAACAGACTACGAAAACTACGCCGTGGTGTGGTCTTGCACGCCTATTTTTGGCGTCAGCAACGTCCGTAAGTACATTATTTCAGATGGAGACATCTGTTAAAAGCTCTCCTTTCACTCAATTACACCCATCACCGGGCAGTTTGGGGCGTTTGTTTACGTTCGACAATGATTGTCTATTTGTCTCATTCGATTCGGCTTCCAAATCTAGTTATAACGTATGGAAATATATATATGAAAAACCTAAATCGGCTATCTAGTTGGGTCTGTCAGAAATAAAATTATCTCTTCGGAATTGATTTTCAGATTCCATTCTTTTTTTCAAAATAAATTGTAAAGGACTCGTGGTGCATTTTTGTCAAAATATTCATTTAAAATTTAACAATTTTTGAAATAAAATATCAAAAATAAATAGACCATCTCTAAAGAGAAAGATTTGCGAGATAGTTGTATCGAATGATTTGTTTACACTGGGCGGGAAAGAACATTGTTACGAGAAAAATGTTCGAGGGCGAAGGCCGCGTACAGAATTTCAAATCCAGTGCCGTAACTATTACTTTGAGACCAGGTTTCATTTTATTCAATTTTTCTTTTTTTCGAAAACACGCAAGACAAATAAGAACATTCTGAAAACTGTAGACATAATAAAACTAAAGAGAAGTATTGCAACACATTGGATTGTTAGATTGATTGAGAGATTGCCTCCATGATCTTTGCAAGTTTGACCAAATGAAACTGTGGAATTACAAACGGGGAAAATATTCTTAAAATGTGGTAAAATACATCACAGAAAAGTTTCTGACTGCAGAAACATTAATTTTGATGTAAAATGTCATCATTCTGTGCCGGCGTTAAGAAAGCCCAGACCGGACGATTACTCAGAGTCCAGAAAGTCAAGAGGTACGAAAACGAGGTACCGGAAAAATGAGAAAAAAAATTATATACGTCGAAGTAAAGTGGTGTGTTATAGCATAAAATCTGCCATTAAATTGAGACATACAACAAACTTACTAGTAATTACTTTTTAATATTTTAATTTAAAAAACCCTGAGGCTAAAAGGCCCTGAGTGTTGGTTTGGCCCAAGGTCTGAAGCTACTGGGAAGTTACTCTAAGAAGGAACCAGTGAGGAAAGTAATGATTATAATACGAGTTGATGGCATTGCAAGTCGTGGTGTCGAACGCATTTACACATGAGCCAACTGTAAACGATCACATCGACGAATTGCGCGCATAGACTTAACCTCCAGTAATGTTGCCAGTAGGAGGCAAGCAGAAGCTATCAACGCGGCCCCTTCTTAGACTAATCTCTCTACACCCAGTTCCGTCACTATCATTGACGGTTGTCTGACGAGAGGTATGGTGAGGTGTGGCGTGGTGTGCGTTGCAGAATTCGCGTGGGTTCTGACGCGCGCGCGGGCGCCGGGCGTGGAGGTGATGGCGCAGGTGCGCGAGGCGCTGGACTCCCGCAAGGTGGAGCTGCTGCCCTTCCGACGCACGCTGCAAGTGTGCGACGACCTCTGAGCCTTCTCACGCCGCCCCTCCCTCCTGCCCTCGCCCTGTTCTTCCATTTATTCACGATGGCAATTGACGTTCGATCAGCTGTTACGGTGCCATCCAATCGGAATTACATCGTAACATCTGACTCACTTCAAGTGTCGCTACAAATAAATCGAAGTACAGTGAAGCCCCAAAATGTGCAATTACTGTCGATTGATGTTAAAAAAACCCTCCCCACTGTAGAAACTACACAATGATAATGAAATTTTATCATCATGCCACAAACACATAATTACTTTTCCAGTGCCTATTCCAAGACTTGTGTCGTTAACTGTTAACTATTAAAATGCAATGTCTTTTATATTATGTACAGAAGAGAGAGCAATGTGTTCATAAAATAAATATATTCTTTAAAATTTCTTTTGAAGATTACTTCTTTTCAAATCATGTTTCCTACCAGTATTCCTGCAATCTTAATGTAAGAAATTGTAGGTATCCTTCGGAAACGTCTGATAATGTCTTAAATACTACAACTAGGGCTTTGAGTAGAAACGAGACTAGCAACACCAGCTACAGAAAGTCTCTCTATTTGTAAATGTCACTATCTCGGTTTTGGTCAAAGTTTGGCGTGTCTCTTTACTATAGACTACCTTAGTGTGGCGGTATTTTCATGTTAAATGCCTTACTTATGCTTTGCAAGTTCACAATAAAAATAAAGTTTAAACATATTACAGCAGCTCCGCTTGTCCATTTTCAGACAGAAAAGTTACATAAAAATGTATGCGTTAAAACTTTCGTTTTAATTTTTATTTCATTACAAAAGTAGGTTTAATTATCGACAATGTGCAGAATCGAATTGTAACGTTTCATGGTGTGCCGGAGGGAGGTATAAATTTACAATGTTTCACCAATGCACTCGTAAATGCACTGAAACCAAAAAAACACGCGTTTTCCCACAATTTTCCTGAATATCATACAGGTAACCAACTAAGAATTGTTCCCATCGATTTGTATTGTTGAGAGAAATCGAATGAATTATTCATCACTTCTGTACGTGCCATTAGTCACGCAAAATACGTTTTAGTTGCTTCATTTTTTTTAAAGAACACCTATTTTAGAGTTATCACACACAACACACACAAACTGTTCTCCAGGAGTAGACCGAGACGCCTCGAATGGTACCTCATTTGTCTCGATTGAGTGTCGGAAGGGGTCTATTCATGAGTAACTTTTCTTCAGAAGAAAACAGATGAGAAAGGAAATATTACATTTTATATAATTAAAGTTACTTCGTTCTAAAAAACATTAATTATTGATTTGGTTTTAATGTCCTCAAGAAGGATGCATCAATTAGTTACCAAAAGAGCGTCTCTTATTTTTAAACATCGAATTCAGTCCTGTAAAATGAACTGATAATTTTGAAATTTATCAAAGTATCGCATAAAATGTAGTGGTATATGGCATATGATGCACATTTTGGAATATATTTGATTATCTGATTTTAAGTACACTTGTTTATTTTCAGTCGTCAAAATGACATTTCATTTAAATTACTTTCATTCATTACAGCGCAAAGTAATGTTATAAATTAATTTAGTTTCATAGTTTTGCACTATGTAAACAATTACGTTGTTGTATTTTGTTTAATAAACTATTAACTTCTTGAAAAATCGTTGATTATCTCAATGTTTATGGCATGCGTGGAATGAAAACGTCACAGTGCAATAGAAAGTCCACAACCACAATCAGACTTCAGAAAAATGATCAGAATCGTTTAATTATGTCTTTATGAAACAGATGAAGCCAAGGTATTTCCAGTCGAGTATGAAACATGAACAAAAATGTACATCACAAATTAGGTACACCGAAAATGTAATCAATGAACGAATAATACAAATAATAAAGGAATAATTATTACTACTTCTTAGATAATCGTGTTAATATTTATAGTACGATAAGTCAAATTAGAAACTGTTACCCTACCTAACCCAGAAGTAGCTTTACAGATATGTTTACTTCATCTATTCGAACATGATGGCCCAGAGAGAGAGAGCAGTTGTTACGGCTAAACTCCTTTATTTTTTACAATATCTAGTGTTTTGTTTATCATTTGAAATATCGTTATTCTCATTTACACTCCACGTCTTCAACATAATCATGTATGACCATGTTGGTTTGACACTAGCTGACCAATTGAATAACATAAAATATTTAACATGAATAAAGGTGTTACGTGTAAAATATTTGGTCTTAGCATATTACGAATATAAAAATGTAATCGTCAGTTGTATTTACCCACTCTCAAAAGTACACCAGCAAAACGTCAGAGTCAGAACAGAATACTTTTTCTCCGTTTCAACATTAATACGAGTGGTTCTCCCGTACATGCCCTTACTTTTCATGCAATGTAATGTTTTTATGGCTTTGCCAGCTTCTTCTAATATTTCATCCCGAATATGTTGAATGTTTTCAATTTTTCTTTTTTCAAACAATAATTCTCTAAGACATTAAGGCGATCATAAATATACACTACGAGGCCTACTAAAATAGGTCTTGTTCGGAACCAACATGACGTCAGCAAATACATGCCTCAAATGGTAAAGATATGCTTGAATTTCTCAAAATTAAAATTATTCTTTAGTGGAAACGAAAAAATTTGAACGTAACACGCGGATAAATGCGAATAATTGCACTCGCGATAAATAAGAAAATTCCCTCCTATCGTCGCTCGTTTTCTTGAACATACCACTCATGAAATTATACCCCTCTTTATTCACTAGTTTCGTTAATTACTGTAATGAATTCAAAATTTTAATTAATATTAAGAGATTCATTTAATGAATTACAATGTTTATTACCCTGCCGTCCAAAAATATCCTCTATCCCATTTTAGGGTACTTTCAAAAAAACATTCAGGGTGGTAATATCAAATGGAAACGTATAGGTTATATTTTGGACAGTGGCTATTACAATTCATTGATATCATAATAACATGAAACATAAAACATGTAATATAACCGACAAAGAATGTCTCATTTCGTAGAGTACGGCATAAAAACATACCTCGGGTCCTTTCCGGGACATTAAAACCAGGTTTTAAGGCCCTGGGACACATCGTTTCTGACGATACATGATCGTAAAGTATGTGCAGCGAAATGTGTGTTCACGATTGTATGTGCGCCTGTTTCCCCTAATACGCCATGTATTTGAGAACTTCGGTGCTATTCGTTTTAAATTTCTTTTGATGCACGGTCGGAGGGTAATTTTCTATATTGTATTAATGGGATTTGTGTCGATAGTTTCTTATAACCTATCAAAAACTGTAATCTTTCCTAAGTGAATTGTATGTAGAGGAGAGAGTAATTTTAAGTATCGAAGATTCGGCATCTTTCTTCACTGGACCAAAACTACTTATAAATAAATCTGCAATAATTTACATTTATATCTTTGCTTTCTATATCTTTGCAATGAAGTTTCTTTCAAGGTCTTCTCAACATATTTTCACTGCACTAGCTGCTTTGTTTTATACGGCTCTGAACCTACATACCCGAAATTGTTTTAGGAAAGGATTTAAGAAATTTCTTGTGGAGACGGTTGGTTATAAATTTAGGTAATTTACAATCAAAACAATTTTAAATAATTTATAACACGTGGTTATTAACTAATTAAATATTATTTACTTTTTAATTCGTCTTATTTTAAAATTTAATGGTGCCTACACATACTAGTTCTTTTAAATTTTACATTAATGCCTCTTTAACATTAATGATAATCATATCAAAGCTATACACAAAGAGTCAGAGATTCTTTCAAAAAATTGTGATAGCGCGAATAATAAATATTACTCTTTCTTTAAAAATATAGAGATAAAAATACCGTGCTACAATCTGCTAAACATATTAACGGAAAACAGTTGATTAGCAAAACCCTTCTGCTAACCTTCCGTGTACTTCCGTCTGTTTGCCTTGGGAACAGAAGCCCTTCCCTCCTTGCACTCGGTAGCTGTGGCCACCGGCAGAAACGGCGAAGCTGCCGACCGCAGGCTCAGACCAACCATATTCCACCTGCGCCGCAGCCATCCGAGATCCCCACTGCCCCCTCCTCCCCTCCCCGCCCCCGCGTCTCATCTGCGATGCCTCTGCGCTTCTCCCGTCCCGCCCCCGCCACGCCCCTCCCCGTCCCGCGCCTCGAGAGGGCGAACGGGCGAGAGGTCGTTACGACGGGAGGCCGTGTCGCTCGCGCCGATAACTCATGGCGTTATGAGCCGTGTCTGGCATGTATATGTGACTATACTATTAAAGCAGTTTGTTGTATAAACATTAACAAGGCCCTTACCTGGCGGACGAGAAAAACCACTTCCTGCGGCTGCTATAAAAAGCGCTAGCCCGCTGGGCGGGAGGGGAAGGGGAGGACCTTGCCCTCCCACCCCAGCCCCTCCCCCGGTACATCCTCAGGCGCCCGTGAAATATTCATTACAGCCGATGCTCAGGAGCTGAGACAGTAGTGTTTCGGCCGCTGAGATATCCTGGGACCAGCCTTCGACCTTAGCGAATTTATGTCCACTCAACTCCAATGTTACCGCAGAGGAGATTTCTATGAAGTAGGTTCTGAGGAGCAATTGGAATTTCTTCAAACAGTTTAATGTACGAGGGCTGTTCAAAAACTACGCGGACTGACGTCATAAAACAAAATGTACTTCACTTACAAGTTAGATGTCTCCCCTTCAAAGTTTCCTTTCCAACGCACATACGTATCCCAACGGTGTTTCCACTTGTTGAAACAGTCCTGGTATGGTGCTTTTGCAATGTCTCTCAGCTCCTTTGTCGCATTTGCCATAATCTCGGGGAGTGTCTCAAATTTTCTTCCTTTCCTATTGAGTTTGGGGAGCAGAAAAAGTGACAAGGAGCAAGGTCAGGTGAGTAGGGAGGGTGTGGAAGAGCAGTGAACGATCGTTTGGCTAAAAACGCACGAGTTTTGAGGACTGAATGAGCCGGAGAGTTGTCATGATGGAAAAAACAGTTGCCACTCCTCCATATTTCTGGCCTTCTCCGATTGATAGCGACCCTCAGACATTTCATAATATCATTAAAATAATTTTGGTTCACGTGGAGCCTTCTGGGAGACGCTCGTGATGAACAATACACTTGGCATAAAAAAACTGTCAACATCACCTTGACCTTGGACCGAACTTGGAGAGCTTTTTTGGGTCTGGGGGACGTTTCACCCGTCCATTACGACGATTAGACCTTTGTTCCAATGCCATAACCATAAACCCATTATTCATCACCGGTTATGATCTTTGACAAAACGTGTTTATCTTCTTCTGAACGATCAAGCAGTTTCTGACAACGCTGGATACGATAGGAATTTTGTTCCTTCGTCATCAGGCGTGGCACAAATTTCGCAACAACGCGGTACAGTCTTCACTTTCAGTCAAAATCTCGTGACTTCCAGCTGATATCCCACACTCTTCAGCCAACTCGCCTATTTGCTCGTACCAGGGTATTGATTTTGTCGTCGTGTAGGTCGTCAGTTGACGAGGAAGGACGTCCAGAACGCTCGTCATCTTCAATGGACTTTCGACCATCTTTAAAACGTTCATGCCACTTGAAACATGCCGTACGTTTTATAGAAACATCTCCGTGAAGCATAGCGAAAGTTTCTGTCGCAGATTTTCCTACTTTAACACAAAATTTCATTGCAAGTTGTTGCTGTTTTATGTTATTCGTTTTGAATTCTGCCGAACGAAAAAATCGCACTTTACTAAAAAACCACGTAGTTAATAAAAAATGAAGATATCAACAATCGGAAAATGGCATCATAATGAGCAGATTTGAGCAAATCTAGCGACATAAAGCGGATTCCTCTAGAATTAACTGGAGATGCTCAATATAAACAGTCTGTGTATTTCTCGAACAGAATATGTATGTCACGTTTCGCGCACGATTCCTCTTCTGTTTTACCCATCCTTCTGTTTGAAATCGTCATCTAACTTTACCATAATATAAAGCTATAACTTATTTAAATTTCTTTTAATTGCATATGAATGCGCAAACCTTCATCCTCCTATACTATAGGAGAAAATATATAATACTTCTCAGGAATTAGATACAAATATTATGAAATAATAGTTCCCTCCAAACCCCTTAGCTGAAAGATCTGCTGAAAGATTGATAACGAAAGAACCACTAGGACATCTTTCCACACAAATGGTAAGTATATTTTGAATATATTTATTTGAGGGCCACAGTAATGTGAGAAACAGCGAAGGAACACAAAGTGAAATAAACGAATCATTGTGGATCCATTCAAACTTTAGGTACAAAGTTATAATATATTTTTGGACTATCGCTGGCCTAAAATTCAAGTGAAATAATACAAAACGAATGTGGAATTATGTATTTTATGAAAATAATAAATAATGCTGTAGGCAAAATATGGGCAAAACATCAAATTTCAGGAACGATCATTTTGCACGGAAGATTCATTTGCAAAGTTTATATTTCCAAAAAAATAATGTTTTATAATTATAAACCATACCGGTATATTTCATTAGACGCAAATCTTGCAAGATAACTAGGGAGAAATGTCTATGTAATTCGATGTTTTACAGAAACAAGATACCTGCATTCAATATTTTTTTTTAGAATTTTGAAGACATTCTGAATGAATTTTACTTTGGAATACTTTTATTTAATATACTTTGGTGTAATGATATATTTTAGAAATTAAACATATTTCGTACATACTTCTTTACATTTTAATATAGTTTTCACAATGTCGCAACAGAACATTTTAGTTGTGCGTTTGCAATATATGTTATGGCATCAAGTTGGTTACACAACAATCTAATGCTACTGTGCTTGTATAACCATCATATCTTCGTCATGAATTGTGAAATACCCTCCTCCCCTCCGGGTCTTGAAAACTGCGTACTCTGCGAGTCAAGGATGAGCGAATCTTTGTGAAGCAGAAGTAATAATTCAAACAGCACCCGTAACTCGATCGAAACTATCAAATATTTTTTTACAGATCTCTATCTCAACGCATGTTAAGTAGGAGGGGAAGGAGTATGTTACCCTTGACCTCCGCCACCGGGATCCAAACTGGTTTCCACTGTTTACTACTATTCCCATGAACACTGGCTCTAAGTAAACAAAATTCTGCTTACACACGTATTTTATTTAAAGAAAAAACTCTTGGGGTGTGTTGAATACTGTGCAGTTGCTTCTGAAAAGGTAGATCATTCTTTCAACCGTTCCCAATCCATGTAAAAGCCTGATCGGCAACTTTCTGCGTTCAAAAAATGTTTGAATATGGCGATTTGAAGCACTATAATGAATAGTGCTATGATGATGAATAATGATTTTACGTATATTATAGTTTTTCTTTCATATTTCAGAAAAAAATAAATCAACATATATGTACATATTAATATTTTTATTACAAAAATTTTAGTAGAACGGTCAAATTTTAATAGTCTGCATGCGATACCTACGATCTACTGAATATCTACTATCTACTCTACGTACATTTCGTAAACGACGGGGCAGCGATTAAACAACGACCTGGTGCGGCCTGGTGGGGAACGTCAGAAGCGCTTAGTTAATCACAATGGTCGACTACTAGAGCGCAGCACATGCTCTTACTACGCGCGGGGGAAGCACGTTCCGCCGACCTGCTTTAAAAGATCGAAGCAGTGAAATATATTTCGGTGTGTGAATTTGGTGGGATAAATTCTGAAATTCTTAAATATTAACGACTTCTGGTTCCAGAAAGAAAAGTTCTAGGGTTCTCGAAAACTTTCGGAAAAGTTTCTGTAAAAGTTAAAACTAGGAGCTACAATAGCACATACTTTCTAGTGTTATTGAAAACAGCTACGTAAACTTGAAATATATATTCTGCGCTACTAACACCTCAGCTATTATTAGAAACGTGGCCATATGAGAAGTAATTTATAAAAAACTGCAACGAAATTCATAGCAGTACTGGCTTTCGGTCTAGGAGTTAACCCACCATTAGTTGGACTTAATAAAAAAACTGTATCTTATCACTGCCAACATCTCGACGTTCAACAACAATTAGCCTCTTAAATATCGATGCCGCTTTGTTGCGACATTTCCATTAAGCTTTTCAGATGATTTAAAAATATATCAATACATTGAGAATGCAGATGGAGTATAAAGTAAAAACGCGAGAGAGTAGAAATAGAATTTGTATTACATATTCAATAGTAAATTATAGTTAAAATTAAATTAATTAGTTTTCATTTCTTTTATTCAATTTTTCTCATTGCCCGTAGTTGGTGTAAAACCTGTATATATTTCTTTAATTCCAAGCAGAGATGACGGAAAAACTACTCATTTTTCAAAACGCTTGTACACGACCTTTCTTAAAGAGCTAATTCTGTACTACAGACTTTGAGACAAAAATCTCTCTTCTTTTTTGAATCTTCTCCAATTTTGAAGTTTTAATTATTTTTTTTCCAATTTCGAAAAGTGGGGGATGTCAACGAGAATGAGGTCTGCAGCATTATCTTAAACGTCATTTGCACAATTCAACAACAAAATGTAATCAAAAAAATTGGAACTATTTTTTTTAAATTTTGAAAAGGCCCACGGGCTTAATGAAAAGTACTCCTCTAAATTAAAATATCGGTTTCAAATCCAATGAGCTAGAACGATTGGGAAATATAATTTTTAGAGAAAATCAGTTGAACGGTTTATGCCCTGCAAGCTGGGACGGACGGACGGACGGACGGACGGACGGACGGACGGACGGACGGACGGACGGACGGACGGACGTTTCGCCATCATTCGATTTTCGGTAAAAGGTCCCAACAAACACTGATTCTGACTACATCACGTGTTAGAGGATTTTTTTCTTAACTAGCAACTGTATTTATCCACTTTTTCGTTTCCAGAGCCTTGTAAAAAGATTTTTTCTACCAAAAATTCGCCGTTGTTTCGCGCAGCATTACATAACTTTCTCTCTATTCCGTATCTAGAAAGTAAAAATTGTTCACGACCATATATCAAAATCTCTTTAAAGAAGAGATTGCATTAAAGAATACATTTTTATCTTTATTATTGTAATTGTAGGAAGGCGCTGAAAAAATTGTACGTGTATAATTTTTAAAAATAAAGTACTTTAACGAAAATGAGACTTGTACTCTCCTTAGTGTTTTTTACGCTATCCGAGGACGATGTTGAATCACGAGACCTTTTTAAGAAAGTTTTGAAAACCTTGTTGAGGCTTCAAATAAAGTATCCTTCCTTAATCAAAATATTGTTTCAAACTGAGGTGGCCTCGACTTCATTTAAATCGATAAGAGAATACCAATTTTGAAGAAAATATGCAGAAGGGTTTATGCACTAGCGTTGACCACAGACAGACCGTTGGACGGACGGGCGGGCAGACAGACGCACAGAAGGACCACAGGAGGACAGACGCACAAATCGACGTTTTGCCGTCAATCGATTTTTCGATATGAAGGATCCAGACAACATGTATTCTGACTACACAACGTGTTAAGAGGAGTTTACTCCATATAGGAACAATATTTATCCTCTATTTCTTACCAGGGCCCAACAATAAGATTATTTTTCTAAAAAAATCGCCATTTTCCGCGGTACTTTTACAATATTTTCTCTTTTTACGAAGTTAGTGAAAGGAAAATTAATTTCCAAAACACAAACCAGAACCAGGTTGAGGGCAAAAATCAGAATAATCCAAATATTATGAGAGTATCGAGAGTATGAGAGTATAATCGCGGAAAAGAGTTCTAGAATTCCCAAAAAAATCATAAGAAAACTAAAAGATAGCAATAGTATAGAAGAAATATTTTTCAATTTTCCAACAAGTTGCAACAAAACCTAACAAACTCGCATCACGCTTTCCAGTACCATAACAAAATTCAAAATACTGAATAGAGAACAAAGAGCTCTGACGAAAGTTCTAATGAACACTCGGAATGCGAAATAAAACAGAGGAGATATTAAATAATTGCGGGTTTGTTTATGTCGGTGTGTTCGTCCATTCGTCCTTAAACAACGCGAGCGGTTAAACAATAAGAATATCACCAAAATTGATATTTCCCGATCGATCAACCTAATGTCAGGGCTCTTTAATTTGGATGGAAATTTTGATTTTGGGGGATACTTTAAATGAAGCCTCAACATTTTCAAAATTTTCTTGAAAATGTCCCCATATTTTTCTTCAATTTTTCCCCACTGATAGAGCAAATGATGCATAATGAAATGGGGTATTTGGCATTTTCGTTACGCTCTCTCCGAACTTTCAAAAATCGCAAACATTCTATTTTTTCCTAATCTTCATACACCTCCAATTATGAAGATCCCCCCCTAATGATATCTGTTCATCAAAAAATTAACTTTAAATAAAATCATGTTAAAGTTTTCGATAACATTATTAGTTTCTGCTTAATTTTACTAGAAACATGCGCAATTTAAAAATTTAATCAATTAATGTTTCGAAAACGGTTCTAATTTATTATTTTTTTCACGTATGTAGCAAAGAATGGTAATAAAATGGCGCTTCGTTCGCCACGCTGTTAGTTCGAAAAATGGCAACAGGAATGTTGGAAATTCTTAGAATTTTTGTCACTGTTGGCTTTTCATGATGATAATATTCTAAACAAACGAAATAGATTTCAGGATGGATTTCACGAAAGTGTCAAATATATTAATGTTTGTTTCATTTGTGAAAGTTAGAAATGACTTCCGTACCTGACTATCGAAATAAATGGAAATATTCACCACAGGGTCTTTGTTTCAATTGGTTTAATTGGCCTTTTTAAAATTATAGCAAAGGAGTTAAGCTTCGCGCTCACTGGATCGGTACGGCACGGACGCCCAGGACTGGACGAACGGCAGTTTGTGTGTGAGTCGCGCGCACTAGGACGGGACGGCACGGACACTTCACTCTGTGACTTGAGTTCTGCGCGGCAACTTCATAATGTAACAAAAGAAGCAATCGCATTGGGTTCATTTTTAATACCAGAAGAAAATTATGCAAGCAGTCGAAGAAAGTCCAAATTCTCGTCTCTTCAGAAGAGAACAATAACGACAAAAGAGTTTCACATATTATATCCTGAACTGGTTGAAGATGAAAAATTATTTAATTTTTATTATTTTGTATTTATTATTTTTCTTTAGGATGTCTCATGATAAATTTGAAGTAAAATTGGATATCTTGAAAAATATACAATATGAATAAATATGTTGGTAACACAAATTAATTGAACAAAGGGACGAACTCTTAATTGGATTACTTAATTACGAAAATAACACGCACTACAATTTACGCAAGACATACAAAAAATTACATTGATTAATGAAGTAATGATTTATTTCAAAACATGGCATAATTTATTCACCGTGCACAACTGAACCTAGTTTCACCAATAGTGCACAGCTTCTTATAAATAACTAGAAATTTAAATTTGGCAAATGTTACTCTCTGATTCAGATAGTTTATCTAACTAATTAAATTACACTTCATATAACGCTGTACAACTCGGGATAATTCTGGTTCAGCATAATTACAATGGACGCATTCATGAACCATCCACACGCTTTATAACATCACAACCGAAACGGCGCAAAGGGCATTTCGACCGTGCCTATGACGTCATCGACACGCCAGAATGTCCAGAAGATCATCCTTCGGACTTTTTGCAAACGGCGGAAGGTGCGGATCGTTCAGTCTCGTCCTAGCGCGCGCACCCTCACGGAAAACAGTGTAATCAACTTTTAAAAAATCTCGTCCATCTGTGCCGTACCGACCCAGCGTGCGCTAGACAGAAATTGTAGGGCAGAAATTGCAATATTACAATATTACGGAACTGTTTCCGATAATGCGAGAAAGTATATGCTGTTAAGCACCTCTACTTTTCTTTGCTCTCCATGCATCGAAGCAAGTCTAGTACTAGTATAGTGCAAAACGAGCGAGCTCTGTTTCTTAGATTTCCTCCAGTAATTTTACTGTCATCAGCTCATGTACTACTATTTAAATGAGACCACTTTTATATGAGATCTTAAACTGTTTGCTCACATTATGAAATAATTATTATTCTAATCTGCAACATATTAAGGAACCACTCTGTAACTCATTTGCCGATACAAGTATTTTCTATTAGATTGGAGCTTATGCTGTTAACAAATTTTGCCAAAGGTCCTGTTGCTTTTTAACGTTTTTGTCGATAAAAAATCATAAAACGCATAATTTCTTGACATCTAACTCAAAAATACTGACGAAATCGACTATTTTGAGATAGTTGATCCACAGAAGTCTAAAAATCTGGTACTGATCGTTCGGGCTCACTACCTAATTTGTGTTAGAGTAAAAAATTTAATTTAAATATTTCGACAGGAGTTTAAGAAAACCCCGTAGTCGGCGGGTAATCAAGGGGCAATTAGTGAGAGACTCTCGATTTTCAATTCGAGGGCAGATCTGGACAGTCGGTTTTGGATCAAGGAAACCCCTAAATAAGTTGTGAAGACGAACAAAAATATACATTGGGGTAAAATTCGGAACTTTACTATATTCTCAAAATAGATCCTTCAAATAAAAGTTGTCATGTGTAACTGCCTGAAATTTGAAAATACGTAGATGTAGATCAATAAAGGATTTATCAATAGAGATTTTATTTATTTACAAGCAACAAAAGTTAAAAGCCATAAACATTCCATAACAGATAGCTACTCATAAATAATCACAAATAAATAAGAAACATTTTTTACTTTTTTCTTATTTCATCTTTTATGAAATGTTACAAACCCGTCTAAAACACATTGTAATCAACCAATGTGCCCTGAAATGAAATAGCCACATATTCAGTCCATATTGTAGGCACATATTCATTTCGCCAACTTCCACAAATCTCAAACAAAATCATCAAACACTAACACTCTAGTGGGAATCACATCATACCGCAAGTTTCCTTCTCTTAGCGCTGTGAAATGCTTAATTTGGATATTGAGATGAATACAAAACGTGCTAATGGACACACAATACTCTAACCGAAAGTAGACTTCCCGCCTGAACATGCTAAAATTCTACGACAAACAGTATTTTGTTTTATTAGTCAACAGTATTGTGTTTAGTTCTTGTTCCAATGAGCTCTAACATTACGGGTTACCGCCTTCGTTATTATAGAAGACGACGAAAACATGAAAACTTTTTAATTTAAAAAAATTACAGATTTCAACAAAAATCGGACTTACACCATTTATATTGGTGAACTTACCTCTATGGAAAAAAACAACAAATATTGAAGAGAAAATTGGAACAATTTTTTAGAACATTTTGAAAATGCTTTGAGGTGTAATGAACAGAACCCTCAAAAATTAAAATATCAATTTCAAATTGAAAGGGCCGCAACATGAGCGAGATCGTTTGGGGAATATCAAATTTGGTGAATATTGTGGGGAAGGCACTAGCTTCTTTTTCAGATGGACCCAGAGAAAGAGTGACGTTCTGTCGAAAATCAATCTTTCAAGGTATTCAAGGAAAAACGAAGTGTGGATTCTGACTACACAATGAATTACTGGAAGTCATTTGCTGCATATTGGAGCAAGAATATCAATTTTTGTGGATTAATCAATCCACAAAACGAGTTTTTTGTACATCAGCATTATAAACTAGCTTTTCTGTTGCAAGAAATCGTTCATAATCGGGCATTTTACGGCACAAATGATGATGTCTTAGATTTTACGGCTCGAATGACTGCGTCACCGCACATTCAGCCAATCGCAGTGCGAGAATCGTGGGGATGTGGAGTTAAACGGAACAGGTGACCTCCGTTTTCTCGTAAAGTGAAATACCCGAGACGTCACAAGAAAGGTCTTTCGCAAAATTAAGTTTGATTCTCTTATAAATTTATACTAATGCTGTTATAAAAATACCGTATGTAACTCTTTTATAATGTTGCTTTATTGCACTCGTAGAAATTTGAAAAGTCGATTCTAACGTCGCTCGTTTTCAAAACATACTCATTCAATAAAGCTTCACATTGTAAGCTAATTGCATAAACAACTATTTTCTATCGTAAAATCACCGTTTTCGCTGCAGCTTTACAAAACTTTGTCCATGCTACGAAGTAGACTGCGAAAAAGAATACCAAAGATAACTTAAGAACAAGTTGTATCTTGTTCTCATAAGAAATTTAATCAAAACAGTAATTTTGAATATACTTACTTTATTATATTAACGCGTGGCAAGTGAGGAGCTCACATCTCACGAGGAGTTTTAAAACACCCGCTATCAATAAAGGAATTTATATTTTATTGAATTACACCACAATGAATTGTCCAGAAATGAAGTGAATTAACGGCTGCTGAATTATACAATATGTGTGTAGAGTACATGAGTTATATGGCTCATATGAGACAGTTATAAGGAACATATTATTAGATTTTAAACTTGTTCACATTTCTTTAAACATATATGCAATTATTGTTTTCATCACTAATTTAACATTTTGTGAGCATATATGTACTCCACGTTAGGAAATTTCATCTCAGAACTGGACCTAGACCCTAAATTCAAGCGCTCTTCCGCCAAATGCCTCTGTCTCTCATACATACACATCGATCGCGCACCCTTTCTAAAAATCGCCCCCCCCCCTTCAACAGCATCTTCGCTCTTTGGTGTCGCAAGACCACCCAGTGGAAAACTGGTAGGCGAACACGACAAGCACGCGCTCGAACGAGCATGTCCTCAAGATCTGGGACTCGATTAAAGAAGCCCTCCACCGCCTCCTCCGCCCACTCCTCCACCTCCACCCGCACCTCTCACCCCGCCTCCGCATCCGCCCACGCCCCCTCCCCCGCCACCTCCGGAAGCAGTAAATTACCCGCGAAGGGAAGCCGCCCCCCTCCGCCCCTCCCCTCCCGCAAGGAACGTCCACATAAAGATCTCTGCGCGCTGCCACCGCCCGCCCCCGCGCCGCAACGCGAGACCGCAGCGGCGGGGGCGGCACCCCTCCGTTCATAACGCTCCCGCCAAGGAGAACACGCCTTAATAAAATTTACACAAGTGGCTGTAATTTCAGAATTATTTCTCAAATGATCTTCGGGCATTCCGGGGGCTTCCGGTTGGCTTTATGTGTCGCTCGTTGACCCTTGCAGTCAGGGATTTGTGACGGCGGGCGCTTGGGGCGGTGCCAGCGAAAACTTCGACGACTCCGATGAAGAGATCGTCAGAATAAACAAGTCCATTAGCTGGAAATTATAACGCTCGGGAGGAAATTATGCTGCTGACAGCATGATCGCCTCATCGCTCTATTTTTGATAATGTGTTTGGTGATCAAACATGCTGTCCTGCTTTTGGATGCGGATTTATAACTGTTGCTTTGCGACTGGAGCTCCCGCAAAGGAAGTCAAAAGCACCCTATATATTGCAGTATTTTAGAGCTTCGTGCGTTCGCCAATCTTCTTTGTCGTAAATGTCATGTCTTGATCATAAATTTGTCGTCGAAGTGTTTGTAACTTTCAGTGATTAAATGACATATTTGATGCAAAGTGTACTTTTATTGTTTTAATAAATGAATTATAATTAACCAACAATGGATTAACAAAAATTAGGTTCTTCTCGCAGCCACAAAAAATATGAAGAAAGTGAATAGATGAGCAGTGCGCCCTGAACATTTGTTGCGATTCCAAATGTAAGGCCCCTACCTGAAACCAAAGGACAAGCCTTTCATGAACAATTCGACGAAGCTGTTAACCTTGAAGTTGCTAATTGGAATATGTTCACAGTGACTACTTAATTAGTGCGAGGGGCAAGATGGTGTTTATATACTCGTGTCAGACGGATATTAGATTGAAAGTGTTATCTGCTATATCTATTTATGTAAGAAAAGCCACTTTCCAGCCACTTGTGCTACAAAAAAAACAAACAGAAAGTGGAAGGTTCAATTATCGCAACAAAAACACGCAAGATAATTTTACGAAGTAGATAAATTAGAACTCACGAAACTATTTTCAAAGAAGTTGCTACTTTAAATAAATGATATCTTTTTACACGTATATTTTAACAAAAAAGTAAAAAAGACTTTTCCAAAAATTGATACACAAATACACAGATATTCTTTGTAAATTATTGAAAATCTTACATACTACAAAATATTTAACATTATCTCAATACTGTTTAATAATCAGTACCAATTATTTGATACTGATCTTAACATAGCAGTTGGCAATTCCACGTGAACGCATTCTTCAATTTTTTTTTAATTATATTTTACTTTAAAATTTACTCAAATCCTATTGTATTTCATAAGTTTTTGAGAGAGAAAATTCCACACTAACAAAGAATTCTGCTGTGGGAAGCGTCTGGTTTCTACATAGTTGTCGTGGACAATCAGCCACGGTCAGGGGATAGGATTTTCGACCCTTGCTAGATAGCTTTCACGCTAGGCCGTAGTCAACCGCTGTCTGGAGGATAACATATTCTAGTGACCGGCTGCTCTGATCAGACGTTGTCCATGGTCTCTCCGATTAACACTAGGCGAATGCAGGAGCAGTACCCTAACAAACGAGCCACGGACCGCACGCGATATCTTCTTCCTCTTCCTTGTCCTATCCTCGCCCCTTACTTATACACACTTAAACTCACATGCACTCACTACACTGCCACAAATGCTGGGAGTCCAGTCGAGAGATTAGAGCTCGTCCCGGCTAGGGCGGTGCCCAGCTGGTGGGAGACACCTGGTGGGGGAAAACCCCGTAAGCCGAAAGGGTAGGTCGGCGCCGGATTTCGCCACGTGGGGGAAGGTCACCGTCACCTCCCGCGATACAAAGCACGCAATACACTTACGAGACAAATTACCTTAGCCGTTGACGCCCCCAGAATTACTAAACAATCAATTCCGCCACCGGATTCGAACCCTAGAACCTCCCAGTCAGAGACACTGCAGTGACAAGACTAACTCGCCGACCTTTCTTAGCCAATACCCGTTTGTGGATGTATCTGGAGAGGGAAACCTTCGCAAATCGACGTGTAATTTGGCACTGGATCTCACATTCTCTCCGAGGAGCAACACCATTACTATCCGATATATAACATGCACCACTCGGAAAACCATCAAAGTTGGGTTCCAGCGCGTAGATATTATCCATTTTATTTTAAAAGGTGCTATTTTTGCACTACACTCTTGAGATAGCATATGCGAGGAACACTCACAGTACACGCAGTGAAACATGCGAAAGTATGTCCAGGAATGTAAGGAAAACGTGTGGAAAAGCTCGCAACGCACACCGCTTCATATAACATTTTTATTTTATTGAATATAATTAAAATTTAAAGAATTATTTTCAAAATCGCAGGGCTTCCAGTCGGGCCAGATCGCTAAGGGAATATTCAATTTCGGAAAAAATCCTATGGGCAGACAGGCAGAGTGACAGGCAGAGTGACAGGCAGAGTGACAGGCAGAGTGACAGGCAGAGTGACAGGCAGAGTGACAGACAAAGTGACAGAGTGACAGAGTGACAGACAGAGTGACAGAGTGACAGACAGAGTGACAGGCAGAGTGACAGGCAGAGTGACAGGCAGAGTGACAGACAGAGTGATAGACAGATTGACAGACAGAGTGACAGACAGAGTGACAGACAGAGTGACAGACAGTGACAGAGTGACAGAGATAGTGACAGACAGAGTGACAGAGTCACAGACAGAGTGACAGAGATAGTGACAGACGGACGAACGATTTTTAAAAAATCAACGTATTTTTCGGTATCTGGAGACCCCAAAACAATTATTTTCTTTGAAATCTCGAAATTAATTTTCCGCAGCATTACATAAGTTTCTGCGTACTATATTACTACTATACTACGTAAATATATTACTGCGTATTACGCGAAGACAAAAAAGTGAAAATGCCAACAACAATGAAAATCAAAATTATTGGGAGGCGGAAGCGCAAAACAGAAGGAGGCGTGCGAAGCGGTCGCGGGGCACCGAATCAGACGTGTGTACGAATCGGAAGTAAGTACGAATCGGACGTGTGAACGAATCTGATGCGTGTGCAAATTAGGCTCGGGCGAGGGCATCGACGGAGGTGGCGTGAATAGGTGGCGCCGGCGGCGGCAGCGAGTGCGTGAGTTGCATTAATGGACGTGGCTTTTAATAAAGACATTTACCGCGCCGCCACAATCGATCTCTCTCAGAGCAATTAGCGCGCGCGCCGCTGCCTCAGATGGGGAAATGATGAACTGCCACTCGAGCGACGAGTAGTGATCGCAGGTGATTAGAGACCTCTGGCGGAGGCAGTGGAAAGGTAAACTATTTACTTGAAGGCTCTACACGAAGAGTATTTGGGCTTCATATTCAAGATGGTGCATCCCTTTTGTCCGGGAATACTTTTCTTGTTATTTCCAAAGATAATTTTATTTACACACGAGCTTGTGATAAACACTTCTTGAAGTCTTACACTGTCAAAAAAAAAGTTCTTTAAAACGTTTTTTCTACACTCTTGACGTCTAAAGAAAATACAACAATAATGGTTCAGTGATGATTGAAAATCAAGGCCGTGGTGATTGGAACTCTAGTACGAACAAAAGAATCGTCCAGGAAACTAGAGAAGAGATCTGAATATGTCTTAATGCACCATTTTTATTGTCATTTATTCACGTTATTCACATGATATTCTGACATAGAGTAGAGCTGTTTCAAAGACGGTTACGATTGGTGCAGGTGGAGACACAGCCAATTTTGTACCCGAAATAAAAATTCTATAAATGGACGGAGGTCCGGATGGACGGATGTCCGAATGGATATGTAACGCATATCTTTGTCAGATTAAATGCAAGTTGAAATTTGGTAAATATGTCAGGAATGAGATATAGTTGTGCCGTTCCGGAGATCGTTAAGATATTTTAATTTTTGTATGAAGTCCCTACGTCATTTTCAACATTTTTAGGAAAATGGTTGAATTTTTTCTTTTAAAAGTTTTGTTTGTATACAAGAAAGTGCATTCATATGCATGGCATTGTTCCGATTTTCATTGAACAGACATTTAGAAAATCGCAAAAACATTTATACATAAAAAATTAAAGTGTGTTATTTGGAAAGAAGTTCGAGCATTCTATTCAACCAAAGGTATTGTTACACATTCTGTGGTATGAACACTAAATTATAATAAAAACATAAAATTAATACAATGGACGCTTATCTGCCGTCATTTGTTCATTGTTTTTCATTGCCATTGTTCATTGTCATTCAACGAGCTAGAATATAATACTGAAGCGTCTCCATCTTTGAAGCAAATTGAAACCATGTTTTTTGATGTCAAAGCAGCGCCCTCTAGGAAACAAAGTATTCTATACTGCGATTTATGCAACTTTGCCCCTGGCAGGTATCAGCTATTCACGGTTTCATGCAATCGGGAGCTTCAGTGTCACAATAGTGATGTCACTATGGTGACATTTAAGCGTCCGATTGGATGAAACTGTCAGCAGCTGATACCTGCCAGAGGCAGAGTTGCAAAAATCGCAGTATAGCATTACGTTTGGCGCTGGTTACGAACGGTTACACCGCCACTAGTATGTTTTGACTTCAAAAAACATGGCGGCCACTAGTTCGGCGAACCTCCACTAAGAGCCCTGAAACTATAGGGGCAGCTACTTTATCTAGTATATTCTAGCTCGTTGGAATTTCTTCTTCGACAAAACAAGTCAGTGTGAGGTTATTGTAGCGAAACGAAGTTAGGTAGGTTTTTTAAGTTTGAATATTAAGTACTTTAAATTCAAAGATTGATAAATTCAAAGATTGGTGGCCACACGAGTCCCTTCAAAACATTTATAATAATAATGTTATGCAATACGATTTCTAAACTAATGTGGATAGCAGGATTTTCTGCAATGGTCCCTTTCTACATACACGGCCAGATCTTCGTTAGCGTTTTAATTACAATTCCAGAAACATATTCAAATCTGTGTTCACAATGAATAGTAATTGTATTGTTCCAGAGTTTGAAAACCTTCCTAATTTCGTTAGTGTTCCGGATTTAAAATTCAACCACATGAAACAATTATTTGGGGGTTTTCTATTTTGCATACAGGCACTATGGAGAACGTTTCTACAGTAATATCCCACACATATATAATTTTCGGGGTGTATCCTCGCTACTCGAAATTTTAAGACTAGACCCAAATGTCCAATCCATTTTTCAACCATATCTATTATTCTTGCTGGGATGGTTTCATTCAGTTGTGGATATTTTAATAATGCTATGCACTTTTCTTTAAATCTGAATAATTGTTCAATAACAATATTATAGGGGGAAAGTTTTGGGATGGCGCCCATTCCATCAGTTTAAGTAGTAATATGTTATATATGTCCTAATATGTGATACATACTGACTTAAATAATCAGAAGACCGTAAGAAATTTCTATTCCTCGCGAATTATAAAAATTAACAACTGATACTTTTGTAATTCTTTGAAGACTCCCTATTTAAAAGACGTTTAAAAATCCCCTTATGTTCAAAGATACATTTTGTTTCTTCAAGAAAGTTTACATTATTGTGATGATTTCAAATGGCCATTAAATTATTTTTTTTAATTTATGATAGCTAGTTGGCTGTGTAATAAATAAATAAAACTGTACTTTTCTTAGGATTCGTCAATTTGGTACACCCGATTCATTTTCACACAAATCTGCGATAGAAATCATTGTTTACTAAAAGTTAATGTGATGGTTGACCGGAAAGAAACAGCAAAGATATCACAGTATTGGTTTTGTAACACGTTTTATAATATAAACACTGTATTTTAATAAAAATATAAAATTAATAGAATTGAGTATCATTGAAGGAAATGGATAAACACCTAGTCATCTAGGCATTGTATGACAGATATATTGTACTCATATAACAAAATTCTACCAAATTCAACAGTTTTAAAAATATTGAGGTTGATTTTTAATTTTTTCATTTTTTAAAAATTTTAGTAAATGAAAAAATATGAAAGTTATTTCAAAAGAACAAATAAAACAACACTTAATTTACTCGAATACAGAAAAGAAAATGTTTTTTTCCTAAATATTGTATCAGTGAAAATTCATCATTATTGTTAGGTTCAATGGCAATTTTGTCAAGTCATGAAAATTAACAAACGATTTCCCTGAGGCCGGGTAGTGACACAAGTAGCGACATTGAATTCCTCGTTTTCTCAAGTATCATAATCTATATTTTTGTGAAACTCTTCCTTAATCTTAAGAAACACATTTGTATATTATGAAATAGGAACTCATTATGAAGATGTTACAGTAAATTATTTTCTCTTCGCTTGCATAATTCCTTACGTCACAGATACGAGAATTTCATCGTGTTTTGTTTTCACTTCTACGTCACTTCTATGTCAAAATTTGCTTTTACATTGTGCCTTTGTAAGGTACGAGAAAAACGAAATATATGCCTTTGAGTACAAGATGAATTCACCAATGGTCGATATTTTATAGTGAATTAAATCAGAGTTAAAAATAATTAATCAACTATATTGAATTTCCAAATTACGTTAACACTCTTCCCTCCCTTTAGACTCAGATCCAGGAGAGCTGTTGGGATAGTGGGTCTGTCGATTTTTCTGGTAGTTATTGGAATAACGAACGACGATTTAAAAAAGTAATGGGAAAAGTGGTGGAGGGCCTTTGCTTCCACACCGCACTCGCAACTAAGTGGGTTTCGACCCTGTTCCCTTTTATTTATTATTTATTTACTTCTTTATGATTTATTTACTTCTTTCATATTTATTTACTTCTTTCATATTTATTTACTTCTTTCATATTTATTTACTTCTTTCATATTTATTTACTTCTTTCATATTTATTTACTTCTTTATTATTTATTAATTATGTACTTATTTACTTACTAATTTACATTTTTTGCGACAAACAGTTAAAAACTGTTTGTGACGTGCTACGGGGAGAAGTGTATTCTGTGCACGTTTTCTTCATTCTGGGATCCCTACCCCAAACCATATACAAATTGAAATCTGGTTATAGAAAGAAATGTGCGTTTTGGCAAGAAATGTAAAAAAAAAAAATTCGCACCGATGTAATGATATCTATTTCCAAAAGCAAATCAGCTATAGGTATGGTTTCTTATCCCTCCTCATTTCCTTCGTGAAGGAATGTACTTCTGCCGCAACAACATAGAGAACGATAAATTCAAAAACTATATTCCCCATTGAAGTCTAGAAGACGTGAACAGATAATGAAGTTACATTTAACAACTATTCTTAACAGCTAATCTGTTATGTCTTAACTGATAATAGTTCGAAACAGTTATGCGAAACAACAGTTTTTTCGCTTACCCTGTTGTAGGCTGAAATAAGATAAGTTTTTTTCTTTTCAGGCTCTCTTAACTTCCTTGTAAACAAATGGATATTTGCTATCTGAATCTGAATAATGAATAACTGTCTTAAGTATTATTTTATACACATTTGCAACTCATATAATATCAATTACTATTCTTCCTCGGCAATTCATCCATAGTGCATGAAAAAGCAGTAAAATGGCTGCACAAGTGTAAGGTGCAACCATCGTTATTCGTTTTTACATATCAGTCGGCTATATTAGGTTGCTTATCACGAGCATGTTATAATCAACTGTTACTTTTAACAGTTAAAACGAGCCACCTGTTATTCCGATAACTGTTATTGAAGAAAAGCTGTTAAGCCACTCTCTACCTGCGACTCCAAAGAGCCGAACGGTAGCCACTCAAGAGTGGTCCGTAGCAGGCGCTCGTAGCGGCGCGCGGGGGCAGCTAGTCGTCTGACCCTTTGCGTTCCGGCGCCCCGCCCGCGGCCTGCCGATCGCTTCCGCCGCCGCCGCCGCCGCCTTCATTTCCGCCTCGTCCATCATAGAGCGGTCGCTTCCGCCGCGGCGTGGCAGCGGAAGTGGACTGGGAGTGCGTCGGCAAACAAGCGCTTTATTTCCCAACCACCTTCCGCTATAATACCCGCTCTATGTGTAAAAGACTTCCCCGTTTACGGTTTTTTGCCCGCTCGGCCGTGGAATGTTATTTCCTTTCGCGATTTCTCTCAGTCGTTAATGAAGACGTATCTGTTTGATAGAGCATTCTTCTGACGGACATAAAATTATTAACGAGCCGACGTTAAGTGTTTCCGAGGCAACGACCGCAGCCCTCAGGAAACGAATCTTCGGGCGTTCATCGTATATTTACTTTTGAAGTAACCCAATCAACCAAACGCTATTTAATAATTCATAGTGCGAGACTATCGCGGCGAATCATCGCAGTCGAGTAAATCGAAGTGGACTTGGAGGCCGCCAGCAGGCGATGTTCTTCATTATGATGGACATGGGCAAATACGAGCGATGTCGCCGCGAGGAGCTGCTTGTGAGTGAGGGCCGACCGACTCTTTCGCGGTTGGCTCATGCCCCGGAGCCACCCGGATCTCTCCTCCGCTGAACGGCCTCGCCCGCCGCAAGAGGGGTGGGGGCGGGGCGGAGTCGCGGTCCTGCACCGGGGTAGCAGGGGGGGAGGGCTGACTGGCAACGGGTGGGCGGAGACGGTGGAGAGAGCGGGGTGGGGAGAAGCATGAGTCAGTACATACTCTGGACGTGGCCTGGCCCCGGCAGGGGGTACCTACCTCGCACACACATACCTTACACACCTCCCACACCTCAGAGCTGCTATTCGGCTTCACGAGCCCAATTTCATCGTTCCGTTTATACTATTAATAAGTAATGAAATAATCCGAAGAATCAAAGGAAGCGGCGTGCTGTGCGATTCAACGTTTTTTATTGTGACAAAATCCAATTCGTTTCTTAAAGACTAGGTTCATAAATTATCTATTCCACTACATAATTATATCATGGATTGAGTCGCTCAACAATACATTTTAAGCAAACACTTTCTACTATTACTCAACCATTTTGATCGGGTACATACGATTTAGCAAAAGGTGTTTTAAATCGTTTCTACTATAAATTTAATGCTGTGAAGTCTCATGAGCATACAATTGCAAACGTGTCGTACTCCAGCATTTCTTTAAACAATTAAAAAATAAAAAATAAAAATACAATGAAGCCGTCTCGGACAGCTGAGAAGAGGAGGATTCCTATTCTCTCATTAGCTGTGTATCCAACTACTTGCCTGTTTCCTATTATTCGGGAGCGACAATTTCTAGTTTTCAAATCTTGCTAACCACACTTTGTTGGTACAGTACTTTTATTCATGTTTCAGATACGCAGCAAGAGTCATGTAGGTGTTCTGGAGCTCAAGAAAACTTGTGACGATTAATTATAGTTCTTTCCCAAACGTCATATACATTATTGTATTTTTAACGAAAATAAACCAAATCAAGTAAATTCGAATTCGAAGGTATAAGCCCCGGGAATTTGCGGTGTGAAATATTTGAAGTGACTGAACAATTCGGGTCGCTGAGAGGCCCGAAAGGCTAAAACGCGATTGGATGAAAAATAAATTGATTTCAGTAAATTTCAGTAATCTAGTGTATTCCAGTTGAGTTCAGTACAGGGGTCTACAATGCAGTAGGGTACTGTGACATAGCAAAATGTCACACGAGTGTAATACAACGTAATGGATGCATCTAGAATGTTGAAATCCAAGGAACACGCTTAGCGTAGCAGCGAACTATAAACATTGAGGCGCCATGCTGGATTTTAGACAAGAATTGTATTGTCGAGATACGACACGGCCTGGTGTCATTAACATGGACTTGATTAGGAGTGGGCGTTGAAAATTAATCTTTAGCACAAAGAAGCGAATTCTCATTCTCACGGAAGCGGCCAAGCACTTTACATGGTATGAACATTATGAAATTGTAATTTTGCGATAATATATTTATGTTGTGGGTAAATGTTTGTTCGGTGAATCCATGATTGTGTAGGCTAAGCAGTATTGTTTATTTCAGTTTTAAGTGGGTAAATGTTTCCATTGTTTTAATAATAGTTGTCGCGCATGAGTTTTGCATTTAAAAATATATTAGACTTCGTGTTCGTGTGGTTTATGTCAGGTTAGTTTCGTAGTGGGAATTATAAATTATTAATTTTAAGGAAACAGTAGAGGCGAATGGAGGTTTCACCCGGAGTTTAATGAGGGAAAGTCGCGACGCTATAATATTAGAGCACATGTAGGGATTTTTCGAATAGCGGACTGTATAATTAGCAACAGTCGAGTGACATTCAAAGTTTACACGGACACTAGGCTCATAAATTACACCACAGGAGGACCCATGACATCCCCTTTTGGAGAAGACGACGCGATCATATCAAGCGAGAAGAAGATTTCGTAAGCTTACGAACTTTATCGAAGCCGTACCGTTGATTAATGTTTAAAGTCCATAAAATCATGAATTTATAACGAGGTCGTGACGTGTTATTACAAAGTTACAATAAATGTTGTTTGAAAAGAAAAGGCTGATATTTCATTGAATTGCCATCAATTCAGTAAGTAGTAAATTCCACAGAAGTTCTAGGAATCGTGATTTCTGTTCAGAGTCACACATCCACGTGCAGCAGGTAAGGTAACGTATGTTGTACTACGAACTCATACAAGATTTTAATAGAAAAACAAAGCTAGCCAAGTAATAAATTATTATAGCAATTAAATAACGAGCATAGCAAGGCAAATTAATTTTATAAAAATCATAAAACGTTACAAATGCTTACCCAGCTTGGGAATGATAAAATAAGTTGAGTTATATAAGTTTAAGATAGTTGATAAATTAGAAAGTTTAGTTACGTTACAAATTGTCATGCCCAACGCAGGGCAGGTTCATTTTGGTTACAGTATATTACACTGTATAATATCATATAATACAATACAATTCAGTACAGTACAATACCGAACAATACTATGCACAACAGTAAAATAAAGTACACCACATTTACGTCCGGCGCAACAGGGTTTAGAAATGTATTAGAACTTCATCCGGACATAAAATATAACTATTTTAAATATATCTATCAAATCTTAAAAAAAGGAAAAGTAACATTAGGCGAAATTTTAAATTTCAAAAAATTACTTAGAAGAAATCCTGTCCGGACCGCCACGTACTACTTCCTTGAAATATAATGTTAGTCGATTGGCCAGCGACGAGAATTCAAACGAGTTTCTCGAAAGCGCCCCAAGGGAGCGCTCGCGACATCTACGGAGGCTTTATACGGGCGGATTCCTCGCCTCACCTAGCCGCGTCGCTCGAGGCCCCCGCGCCAGCACCCGAGGACCGTTAGCGACAGCTCGCGAGGGCCGTGGTTCTTGCGCGGCGCGCCGGAGGGAGTTCCGGGGGCCCCAAATCACTGCTCCCTTCTGAAGGAAACGTCCCGTGCTTGTCCAGACGCCGCCCGCAGCGGATTCTGTGTTCGAGCCCAAGAACAAGTACAAGTTCAATATTAGCACAACCGTCCGCACCGTTACATGCGGAGGTCGTAAAGAGGTGGCGGGGGGGGGGGGGGGCGAAAGTCGAACGGTTGTCATTTCCTCGGGCGATCGTCCTCCGGCCACTTTTGGAAAAAGTGTACGAGATCGGGGTGTTTTATTTTGTTTCATGCAGTGGTTGTTCCTGAAGAGATTTGGTGGTTAAGGACAAAATAGTATTTCATTATTTAATTTTATGTATAACAGTCACTAATATATTATTATAAAATTGTTTATAATTATTGTAACTTTCCTTTAAATAAGTGTTTATTCATTGCCCAACCACATTTTCACTAAACATTTGCCATACAAAAAAGAGACTGGCCTTCTTTTATCTTACAATCAGTTAAATTTCTTGGGGCTGAAATATTCCAAAAATTAGCCTGAATGGAACTTTATGGGTAACACAAGTAGTAATAAATAGTAAAACAAGGATGAACATAATCTATTTAGTTTACATATATTATCAATGTCAAAAAGAAATGACAGAGACCTTTATCAACAGAAAACATGAAAGTAAATGGAAGAGGCATAAGAATAAATGTTTTGCCGATGAACAGGTTCATTTGAAAGACTCGGAATACAGAGGGCGGAATGACATTCGTATATTACAAAATACTATAGAATTATGAATTTAAGAATATTCACTGTGAAACCTTAAGTAATGTATTTTGTCTGCAAGCATTATAATTGAGGTGTAAAATAATTGTATTTAATACCATACTAAAACAAATGTCAGGATTGAATTACCTTGGACAGAGCATCCCTCCTATTACGATAAGAAGGCCAACAAGAAAAAAAGTTACTAAATTTCAGGCCTTATGTCGAACAATTCAACGACACCTTTCAAACAAACTAAGGAAAAGCACAAGAAGAAAGAAAGGTTCATGAAATTTTACCAGGTGATGGTGATACCTTACTAGAATGCGGTTGCAAAAATTTGAGGATGAACTATTCCGATACAAGGAATAATAAGGCTACTGAAATAAAATTCCTGAGATATGTTACGGGATATATTACAAAAGAAGCGAAGCCATCAGAAACCAGTTGAAAATCTGTAATCTTAATATGAGAATATAAAAGGAAAAGAGAAATCGTTTACATTCAACGAATAACTAGCGAGAAACCACCGGAGAACCTCCACCATGTCCCAAAGAAAATCGAGATCCAAGTAGGCCGAGAAGAAGATGGAGAGATTATCTCCTTCTAATGGAGCAGGCCAATCGACCTAGACCTTGACGAATAAAATGATGATAATGGCCCAATTTCACCTCTATTTATCTCTCTTCTAGGACCATGGAGAATGTATATTTTATTTCCAAACAATATTTAATAGGTCATCAACATTATGTACTTACTTTTTGAATAAACAAATTGACAGAAAATATTTTTATAATTGTTCCAAAGAATTAAAAATTGTTTTAAGTTTAAAACCATTTGAAGGAAACATTTACTATACAGGGTATTGTAAATAATAATTTTATAACATATATCCAGATAATATAATGTTCAATATTAAATGGAAAACGTTCCATAGAATGAAGTTAATTATTTCCTGAAATAATCAATTCTAAGTTAATTTTATTGTTTATTTAGAAGGAAGCACTGTACACGTAGATAACGTTCGAAAATAAATTAAGATTTCAAAATATGAGTTGATAAATTCTATGTCAGCTTCATAAAATAATCGATAAGATAGGAAACCTATAAAACACATGTCACAATGAAAATAAACTGTAGAAACATAACTAAAAAATAAGATAATTTTATTGTTTATTTAGAAGGAAGCACTTTACACAGAAGCCCGGTAATGGCGGCATTCAAAAAGAAGTTTTGCGATGAAAAACGAGAAAACATTAAGATGTTACAACGTCCACTGCGAGAGGCAATCCTCGATTAGGTGTAATCAAAAACATTCCCTCCGCAACCGGATATGGAATATTAGTGGCTAGCATGCAACGGCCGAGAACGCAACTAGCGCACGTCGCCGGTAGGACCTCCACCTCCTGATCACCCCGCCATCACCGTCACCTCCACTCGGGCGGCCGACGACCGGCCGCGTCACCGCAGACGGTGAACCGAGCCTTAAAATTGTTCCAACATAAAACTATTACCCGGTGTCTTTTTGCGGGGCGTAAAAACGCCTCGCCAAAACACACAAACACGCCAAGGCTTCTGCGGGGACGATCGACCTCCCCGCCGCTCCCTCCCCTCCCCACCCATCCCCACCCCACCCAGCGCCGACGACTGCCATTGGCTCCACTCCATTAGCTCGCGAATTAATCGGAGGGAAAGTCGAAGGAGGCCCCCTCGCGCGGTGAGCAGGTGGGCGGGACGGAGAGCAGCCGGGGGAGGGTAGCTGCTCATGCGGCTTCTCCTGAATTCTCATCCGTAGATGAGGTGGTGACGTAATAGGCATGGCCATCAATGGTCAAACACTAGATAAATGATTTACTTCAATCTGTGCTTTGTCAAAAGCGGTCCTAGAGACACCTCCCACGTCAGCCTCAGACACTAGTCACTAGATTTGCTTTAACCCTTTGACGTTCTCAAAAACGGTGCGAGAGCCACCTCCTGCGCCTGCCTCTGACACTAGTCACTAGATTTGTTTCAACCTTTCCCAACTGCGGTCTTAAGGCCACCTCCCAGGGTTGGCGAGGGCACCCGGGAAGCCACCGCAATACTTGGTTGCAAGACTGACGTCGGAAGGGGGTTGCCGACCATCGAACGCCTCGCACTTATCTCAAACTATTCCCTCAATCTTCCAAACTTCACACCGAATTAAACATCAAACCAATTTCTTATCATATTGCCTACCTTGCCCATAACTTTTACTCGAACCTGCAATTAGTCAACCAAAGCAGAAATCTCGAACTGGGTAAATATAGAGAACGTCAAACTCGAATAAAAGACAGATATCCGTTACATGCATTCTCGGAAATATTCAGCAATATGGAATAAATCGAGGTGCTCTGTGAGTCCCCTCGTCAGATGTAGCTTAGTGTTAGTAATAAAATAGATTAAGTAAGATTGTAAGGCAGAATAACAAATGTAAAGTAGATATAAACTGAACTTTGTAATCTCATTCAGAACATAAATAATTTGTTTTTTAAAAGTCTTTCAAACGATGTTTTTATGTTTTGTATTCGTATCAATAATTACGAAATAATATTCCCAAACCATGTTTAGCAATATCGGTGACCCTGAAATGATTTACACGCTCCCTTTTCACGAACGGTTTCAGACTTCGGAACGCGCGCAATCGCTCAGCGGCTCTGCCGCCCCAGAAGTAGCCTCTGGGGTTCACATTGATAGCAGGTTAACCTGGAAAAACACATAGAACTAACAACCAATGCAACATATGCCAAAATATCAAAACTATATCCATTAATCAATTTTCGCTCAGCTTTAAATTTGGAATGCGCAATTTTAATATTTAAATCGATAATTAGGCCATCAATCACTTATGCTTGTCCAGTCTGGAATAACACAGCTAAAACCAACATTCAAAAACTTCAAATCATACAAAACAAATTTTTAAGAAAATGTGCGAAGGCTCCTTGGTTCATTTCTAATACACACATTCAAAGAGAACTTCAAATAGAGCCCCTAAACGAATATATAAGAAATAACTGTGACAATTTTTTTTCACTTCTTCCATCTTCTCCTTGCAGCATAAAATTTACAATGGGAAAAACATTAAACAATCCCAAGAGAATAAACTCACGATATCCGAAAGATATGTTAAAACTCCCATGAAAATAAGTATCCTCTATAAGAATATATGTTAAAAATAAAAATATGTACATTTTTTTTCAATGTAAAAAAATGTGTAAAATATCAAGAATGTTTTATGTGTAAATTATTTAGATATGTTATATATATATATATATATATATATATATATATATATATATATATTGTGACGTACCTGGTGATGCCGGGTATTTCACTGCAATACAACACTAAAGGAGGGTATCTTTTCCGTGAATGGGTCCCTGGATAAGTTGGTATAACATTGGGAAAGTTAATTAGAAATGGAGATACAATCATGAACAAGATTTATTTGCAAATCAAATTTGTTAATTACATGATCTGACAACCTTTATACACTCTGCCTTGGTACCAAGATTAGGTGTAATATGCATTTATCATACCTTCGGGGCCCCGACCAAATACCTTCGATGATCGTAGTACAGCTCGTATCGACAGGGTTGCCGACCTCTACAGCAGCTGTGGGCTGTCGGCGGCTGATGGCGTGGCGGTCGTCCTGGGCTGGTGACCTTGTGACTCCTCCTCGACTTGGATCTTGATACCACGGCGTTGCACCTCTCGCGAATCACCTTCCGTCGATGGATTCAATTACTCAACCCGCGCCTATCACGCGTGCTGGTTCCAGTTCCGTACCACACAGTTTCGGTAAAGTTTCCACTACACCAATTACTACAAGCGCAATCGATTGTTCTATCAACACGAATCTTTTATTCTAATGATACTCTCATTGTCTACTTCACTTATTTACTGCTTCACAATTACTATTGCTTTACGAACACATCGCCTGTTCCCTTTTTGTCCCTGCGCTAACGGCGAGCTTTTCGCCACACGTCCGAACTCTTCGCCGCTCCGCTAACGTCTGTCCTCTTCGCAATTCTACCAACGACTGCCCGCACGTGCTCGCTGCCCAGTTTGTAACCGACATTCTCACGCTGGCCTCCCGGCGGTGGCACCGGTGGCGGTAGCGACCGTTGCTAGCTCCCGTCGTTGTTCGCAGCGCTTGGCATACGTACCGCGCAGTCCAAAATATGTATTGATTACTTACACTAATTTTCTAATTAGTGTAAGGGAACACATTCTGTGTTTCAATATATATATATATATATATATATATATATATATATATATATATATATATATATATATATATAAAGCATGAAACGATGTAAATTAGTTAGTAGTAATATACAAGAGTGAGAGGTTGTATGCCCAAATGCTATGTGTTAAAAATATGTACAAACCCCTGAAAGGCATAACTGCCGAACAGGAAGAAAATAAATTAAAAAAAAAGAAGAAGCAGCCCCGCACGTGGGCGCGTCGCCAAAACGCCCGAAATCGTTCGCCAAAAGGAAACGGTTTAAACAGGTATTACAGATATGGCACGCCTGCTTTTACGATTCGTTCTTTGCGGCTACTATATTGTTCTGGAAAGAAATTCCCACTTCCTTCGAACTACCTCAATAATCAAGAATGAATTCACTCAGTACCAACATTTAGGTACACTTCACTACCGCGACTCTGTAAATAAAACGTAAATACTCGTGCCTATTACTTAAAAAACATGAAATTCATATATTAAAATTATCTTTGTAAATCTCGAATATAGTAAATGAAACAATAAAAAGATCCTGGTTTCACACATTCAGGAAATGTAGCGAAAAGAAGCATCTTACGGAATAGTATTTCTTTTTGTAGGCAAATGAGCATTGGCACTTCAAGGTGTCGTTGCACATGCAGCCAGAACGAGGCGGCTCATGGGCAAATTTGGTTTGCGTACGGCTTCGAGAAGGGGAGGGGCGGCGAGGGGCGGGGAAGGACGTAGAGGGACGGGGAAGGGTAGGTAGGGGAGCGGAAAGGCGAGGCGAGGAGAGGAGGGTAGGGACCGGGCGGAAGAGGGGGGGCGGAGATTGGTCGGGTGGGGCGGGGCGGGGGAGGCGGGAAGGTCTGTGCGGGGTGAGGCGGGGTGAGGCGGGACGGGACGGGCGGGACGAGACGGGACGGGACGGGACAGGGCGGGGCGGGGCGAGGCGAGACGAGACGAGACGAGACGAGACGAGGCGAGGCGAGGCGAGACGAGGCGAGGCGAGGCGAGGCGAGGCGAGGCGAGGCGAGGCGAGGCGAGGCGAAGCGAGGCGGGGCGGGGCGGGGCAGGGATGGCAGAAGCGAGGGAACAAATGACGTGAAAAAGTCAACAGGGGCGACGCGGCGCCTGGGCTACCCACCCGAGACGCCCCTGCGACACCCGACCCGATGCGACCCGTCCCGGCACTCGACGCCGCGAGGGGCAGGAGAATGACGAGGCAACGAGTGCATGCGTGCGTGCGTGCGTGCGTGCGTGCGACGTGGGGCTGTTCGTAAGCAACCGTCCCCCTTTTCACCTGCAGCCTTTTGCAATGGATTCACAACATAAATTCGAAAAAAAAAAAAAATCTAGGGGCTGCAACAGCGCATGCTTTCTCGGATTGTTTATAATTTTTGCAATTTACGGAAATTCAAAGAGTTCAGCAGAAATCAGATCTACGACATTTTTTTAAACGTTGTTTGTCGTATCCATGGAAAGACTTTGAAGAAAAAATTTGAGGTTTTTTTAGAATATGTGTTTTTTATAAATTGAATTAATTATTATTTACTTTAACACTTATTTTGAATTAAAATGAAATGAATGTCAATAAGATTGTCTAAAACAGTGTGTGACAATGTGCTGTTTCTAAAGGCAATATTGAAGTTCCTATTCCTTCTCTCTCAGATAGTAGACATCTGTATCAAAAGCATAGTTCTTTTCCCTATTTTATTTTGTTGTTGTTGTTGTTGTTAATGAGTACGTTTTCTTTGAACCAAGACGCATTCAAGTTTACTTGGGGGAAAAAATCAAAATTCATTGAAAATAAACATCAGAAATTTTGGTATAGTTATTGAGGGATAACTTACATACGTTTTATGAATGCAATGCATTTTTTAAACTATAGAGAGCAGTAGAAAAGTAGTAAGAAATTTTGGTGTATTTGAGATCACAGAAAATATTCAATTTTGCACGACTATGTTTATAAATTGACAATATTACTAGGGATTCGACTTATCTTATTCTTAGATGTATTGTCACTGGCCAGGATTTGATCTCCTATCCAACGTCTTCAGCACCCGTAGCCTTAGTCTTACTCTCCCCCTCTTTGCCATCACTTTTAACATTTTCGTTCCCCTCTATCCCACTCCTCCCCCGTGGCCATCTCCGGTTTCCTCATCACATTCACTCCCCCGCTTTGCCTTCCGTTCCCTCCTCCCCCTCACGCGCCTTGGCCTGCATCGCGTCGCCCTCCGCCGCAGATGGCGTGGTAAATGGCGCCTCGCAACGCCGCACCGCCCTGCCCCGCGCCCGCGCCCACGCCCCCGCACGAAGGCTCGCGCCCAAAGCCTTTCCCCAGTGTAATTGAGAGGAACATCGGGGAATGAGCGACTCCGCGCTGCAGCAAATAAGCCAATGAGAGGACGGTGCACGTTTCATGAGGGCAATGAAGCGGACGCCCCTCCTCAGTTCACTTTTCATGAACGCGTTCTCTGCATTCTCAACGTCCACAGCGTATTCGGGAGATTTATCACGTAATTTAGAATTTGTACTCGAGGCTGTTAGGGGAAAATTGAAATAAATCGAAAGTAAAATTACTCTTTAGAAACAAGTTAGATCGCCTCTCAGCAAGCAGAAAAATATAATATATAAAAAATTTTCTCGAAAATTTTTCTCTTGACTGTAGAGGAAAATCAACCTAAAAAAGGTTGATTAAATTTTACAAAATATTTTATATTATAACAGGGTGAAATGAAAATCAATATTTATCTTGAAGATTTTAGCATATAAGTACTATTTGTCCTTCAACAGCACTTATCGTTTTGCAATATTTGTAATAGATGAAAAATAAAACTATATTACATGAACAAGTGAAAGGTTTTCAACTAGCAAATTTGTTTCCTCGCTGGAATTTGAACCCAGATTCTAAGGTTTAGTATTACATTGTCGTTATCTCTACACCATTAAGTAAACGCAATCTTCCGACACGTAACAAAAAGACAAACATTTGACATTTTACAGAATCAGATATGTTTATTTACATTATTATAAGAATTAGTTTTAATTAATATATTTGACTAAGAAAATAGTGTTTGAAAATTTTTTTGATTATCATTATTTAAGCAGCACAAATACAAGCAAGATTTATTCACTTTTTCGTTCTCGGTGAGCCTGAATACGCGTTTTTCTGTCGAAAAACTTTTTGCTGCAGAAGTACAATAAGCTTTCTCTTACTAGGTAAGTTCGTACTAGGGAAGAGAGAAAAAATATAATCGTGCAATGCATATGCCCGTTGTTCTCAGTTCACTCGTAAATGTGTGGGTGTTTTGTCGAGCTCATGGAATTTTCAAAAAACTCAATTCTTCACACAGTACGAGTAGATAAAGGAAATTCAAGAGTAAATTTCTAAGTTCAGAAAAACAGATTTTTCATGTGTGGGATTTCAAAACGTTGTCTCGGAAGTATTATGTTCATTTTCAAGACTGATTTTCAGCTTTCAAAAACGGTAAATGTATTATAGTTTCTGGCTCAAAATAAATGCTTATGTTTTAATAAATATTAGCATACATGTGATGTAAATCAAAAGTATTTAAAATGAAAGAGTCAAATTTGGTTCAGTATGCACACAAATGCAGTTGTATACTATACAATCTTATTTTATTACCAAACCCTTGATCTCAAATTGAGAAATTAATTATTTTTTTGAAAATTTTATGGTAGTATTTACTACTGCAACTTCCTATTGTTCCGCCTCATTTGCAGCAAGAGAATCGTACATCTAATTTGAAGAAACAAAGTTCCGTACAATTTTCCTTGATAATTAGAACTGCGTTTTGGATGGATTAACGTGTTACGTCATCACAATCGGGAATTTTCTGTTGTAGATTCGTGTTCTCCATTTGTATGAGTGTTAACTCATTCATGATTTCATATTGGAAAGTCCAAGAACCATGTTGTCGAATTAACAGACCACAAATTTATGTACCGCTGCAAGCAATAGTAGATCGATAGAATCGCTTTCAACAGCCGCTTTCTCCGAGAAAATACCTTGACAAAAAGCGGATGGATGAAAACACGGATTTTAGTTTAGAAAGAGACAAAAACTGTTCCCCTTTTTTTTCAATTTGATCTAAACTCCATACAAGGATAGGAGGTAAGGATAGGGGGCAGGATCGCGGTTGTTTGGTAACAATATTCATTTTCTAACCCCGCCGATAGGTCATGTCAGGAAATTCAGAAATTTATTTAGAATTTTTCTGACATCGCCACAACCACGTTTGTTGGTGAAGGACAACTATGAAAATGTATCGAAAGGATCTCTTACAATCTCCAGAACATATACCTCTTAGAATTTTTTTTCTTCTATATTTCTTTGAAAATATTCTAATCACTAGTTTCTATCGGTCACAGTGACACTTTTCTAGATGCGCACGTCTTCGTATACATGTATCAGATTTAACCGCCATTTTGTTTGCATTAGTAACTGTGTTTGATTCATTTAATTAATTCATATATTAGTCCTATACCAAGTATATGCCAAATTTTTGTGATTATTTTTAGATGACCCCAAGATGTGGCCCATCATTCCGCGAAACATCATTGAAATACCATATACATTGTTTGATAATTAATTATTATAATAATTTATTATTTAATTTTTTATCATATTTCATATTTATTAAATTTATCATTTATCATATTTATTATAATAAAGACACCATGAATATGTTGGTTAACAATCTACAATAATCAACAATGATACAATTTCTTCAAAATCAACAATGACTAACAATTACCCAAAGCAACAATGATTAACAAACGACAAAACTTAAACCTTGATTATAAAATTTGGTTCAACAGTGCACGGTGTAATAAAACTATGAATAAATAATATGAGACCAACAAAATATTGTGGATGAATCAATAACTGTTTATTTCCATTGTGTTCCTTTCCTTTTAGTTAACTCTTCCAAATATGGGAAAAGCAAATGTAAACTGGATCAGACCTAATGTCATTAAAAACGACAAGAATAAAAGAAAAATAAGAAATATCTCGCAAATTACTGTCTTTTGCTCACAAATTATATTCCAGACCAACCACTACAAATTCGACCAAAAGAATAATTCTGAGCTCAATATGAGCTGATAAGCAAAGCAATCGTTGCTATTCCGTTCGACATAAAGTGATAATTCTAGGAGAGTAATTTCATGAGAATCTCGTAAATCTTTCGTACATTCCCGCTAAACACCATGCGTGTGTAGTGAATACAGGAGGCAACCCTGTCTGTGTGTGTTAGGTGCAGGGGAAAGAACGCACGTGGTAGGTGTGGGCGACGCCGCCGTAGGAAGCCGTCAGCAGTTCTGTAAGCCGAAGAGTTTCGCCCCCGGACATCTCAGCCGCTTCCCCTTCCTCCCCTCCCCCTCGCGGAGTCTCCGGGCGTCGCTAATGAATTATTCCGCCTCATTTGCCAAATGCACGCTCCCACTAGGCCCGCGAGCGGAGACCACGCCACCGCCACTGCCGCCCCTGCCCCCCACCGCCCCCCACGCGCCCGGGGCACCCCGAGAGCGCTTTATGGTGCGGCTGCGCCCCGAACCTCTAATGGCTCCCCCTGCCCCACATTTCCTCAAATTTATATATTATTCATTCTTCAATTACGCAGAGTGATGCGTATTAAAATACCACCACTGCACCAAAAGGGGACTCCTGCCTTTAGAAAACATCAAATTATTATTTTTTAACCCATTCTATAATAGTTGGGTATTTTTTAAAATTTTTTAAACCTTATTGTGTACAAAATTAATACTAAAACATACAAAACTACAATCTTTCATTAAAATCAATTGAGTCGTTTATTTCAGAAACTCGTCAAACGCCAAATTCCTCATTTCGAAAAACCCAATTTTTCTCTTTCCAAAATATTTTTATTTTTTAAAGCAGTTGATAAACGAATATTTTTCATATAAATGTGCACTAAACGGTCTGTCTATCCTCTTGGAATAATAATCCACTGCTAATGCATGTTTTAGGTTTTGGAAATTGACAGGTTTCTGAAATAAACGATTTAATTGCTATTTCTTGCTAATATTTATTTCTACATTCTGTCTACTTCTTTTTACATTCAAGAGCTCTCCAGCAGACGACGATACTAGTATACCAATCCAAAATCATTATTCCACGCGTCCTCTCTGGTGCAATTCTTATAATAAGACTAAAATAGTATTTTGCATCCAAGGTAAGTCTACAGACAGAAAGGAATGGATTAAAACTATTGCATTTACAGACGTATGCTCGTGTAAAATACGTAACTCAATATTATTATAAAAATAAAAAGCGTATTATGGCATACATTGGAACCATATTACTTGGCCCAATTTATCTTATCTCTTTGTTGTAACTCGTATTACATGAAAAATGTTTTCAGTTTGAAATGTTGATCAAAATTCTCTTTGTAATTCATCATACAACAAAGTAATATATTGTGGACATGAAAAACGCCGATACGTTCTGAACTGATATGAGATTTAATTTTTATTGAGGAAGAAATTTGTCTTACAAATTTGTGGTTATTTCAAACATAATTTTCAAATACAATTTTAGCTCTTAAATTGTATGCAGAAATGTTCAATAAGAAATACTACTACATCCGAAAGATCAATATTTACTTTATATGTACGATTTTAATTATATTTAATTTTTGTTTTGCAATGTTTTCGATTGATCTTAAATTCAAAAAGGTTTTGACTGAAATAATATTAAATATTTTGTTCTCTAAATCGTGCATTTTATGCAGTTGCAACATTAATTGTATTGTATTCTTTAGAAAGTATGAACATTTCAATAGGAGAATTTCGTAAACTAATTCATTTATATATAATTAACAGGTAATTTAAAAAATGCTTTGAAATTATTATGCGTCGGATTCATATAAAATATGAACACCATAAAGAGTTGTATGTGTAGTACCTTGCAGAGTGCTAAGTTCCTGGAACATTTGTATTAGGAAACAAGGGTGGCAGTACTTTCTTCATCGGCAGCGAAGAAACCTGGCAGAGAGCACCACCGCAGCAGTCAAGACCCAGGATCTGCCTCCACTCCACTCCACTCCCCGCCCCGTCCCTTCCTCTCCCTCCCTCTGCCTCTTCCCACCGTCTCCACTCTCCTCGCCCCTTCCCGTTTTTGTGCGCGCGCGGCAATTTCAGCCTCAGCCGCAGCCGCGCCCGCGGAGAGAGGGGGAGGGGGCGGAATGCGCCGCGGCGGCGCCCAGAGGCCCCGGGGCCCGAGTCCCCCGCCCCCCGCCCCGTGTTTGTTTTAGGCCCGGTAATCGCTCGGTTCGGGGGGTAATGTGCGCCATTACCATGATTGGGCCGGCGCCCCGCCGCCGCCCGCTCGTCAGAGCCCAATTAACAGATAATAACTAGCGAATTCTTCGAGGCCCGTCCCCGGGGGCGGCGCGCCCCGTCCGCCCACCGCCCACCGCCCCCGCCCCCGCCCCTCGCCCCCGGCCCTGAGTGACGGGCCGAGGCGGGCGTCAGCGCCCGCTCCGAATCGGCGGCCGTCAGCGCGGGCCGCCCAGCGCCGCCCCTCCCCGCCCCGCGCCGCGCCGCACCGCTCTCAGCTCGTTTTCTTATGCATTAGTTTTTATTATTTATAGCTGTAATGGATTTTATTAACCCCGCTCGATAAAAACGTCGACCCCCAACAGCACTTGTCAGACCTCTGGCGCCGCAGATCCGCGCGGGGCAGCGTGCTCAGAGGGGTTGGAGGCGGAGTCGGTCGGGGCGGGCCTGGGACGGGGGTACCGAGAGTTGCGCTGGATGTGGATCGAGAGCAGAATTCGCACGGGTTGTTGCGCTTAGTCGATGGAAATCTCACGACCAAATATCAGATTTCGACGGAGGAGGATCTTCAATGAGATGCAATAGATCGTGTATATCTCCCATCACGACTACACTTCTCTGGACAATTGTGAACATTCTATAATAACGAGAGTAGGTAATTCGAACAGCATCCAATAGTGATCTTAATTCAACCGATCTAAATTCTTCCTCTGCCCGTTATCCTTGTCTGAAGCCGACGTAACTCATCTCGATACTTTATCTCCTCTCGTCCCTCTTATACTTTTCTTTTATTTCACCTTTAAAACCGTCTCTTCTAATTCAGTGTTTCGTTGCGGTTTGTTGGTTGTGTGGCGCGGCCTCCTCAATCATCCTCTTCTTAATCTTCGACCCTCGGTCTGTCTTCCTTCATCCCTCCATCGCCCGCTGCCTCCCTTTCTCTTGCGCCTCTCCTCGTGCCGCCTTCGCCGGCGCCGCCGTGCGTGGCGCGCCGCTGCAGGCCGTAAATCATGGCCCATCAGCGCGGGCGGCCGCTCATCGCCCACCACCACCCCGCCCACCGCCCCGCCCCCCTCCGGCCCCGCCTCCACGCCCCGCCCCTGACGGCATATCCACTGTCCGTCCCACGAAGCGTCCTGAAAATCTCTCTCCGTGGGGACAAGAGAAAGATTTACAGGTGAGACATTTCATTTTTTGCGGTGATCTTATTAAAAGGTATTTCCGTGTCTTTCTTTATTCTCAAATGTAGTTTGAACTACAACTCTGGCTACTTCTCGATAAAACGATGCGCAAGAAATCGAAAAATATAGACTTTTTTATTTTTCATTACAGTTTTCCATTATGGAAACAAGATGGCATTTATCCTGAACATTAATAATCAACCCCATTTTTAATTTCTCGTGACTATTTTCCAGAATGAGTAAGTAAGGTAATACTACAAGAAAAACTGGCGATGTTTCAACAGAAAAACAAGTTTTCTCGGTCCTAGATACCGAAACAGCGCATTTGTCTGGTTATTTGTAGTAAATTACTTTTACGAAAACCTAGTGCAGACTACGTTTTGTGGGTTCTTGAAAAAGGGTAAGACCTCCCGGTCTACAAAGTTTCAGTTGTTTTCATGCAACTACATGAGATTTGACGATACTTTACACTATCATATATACTTATACTAAAAGGTTGTGGGACAGAAAAATAAAATGTGCATTGATAGATATTACAAAACATGCTAATCAGAAAATATAGAAATAATACAGAACACAACACAACAGATCTTCACATCTGAGAAACAAATACAAAGAAAATCGATCACGGTAAAAATTGTTTGAAATGATAGTACTAAAGGAATGTTAATGATATCAGGGAGAATTTTCGTGTGGTCTGGTCCACAAGAGTAAAATGTTAAAAGAGGAGGAAGAAAACGTCCCGAAAGCAAAAGAAGGGGGGAGATGGCAACTGTTCTTGTCGGCGCCGCATTCTCTTTTCGATCGAGAGGAAGACGTCTGCACGCGGCTCGGATCTGGCAGCCGCAGCTGCACCAGCCACAGCAGCTATTATTACAAATACGGAGAGTTTTTCGGCTGCTTGTGCCATTAGGTTTTTCGTCCGCTGGTGTAGATGTCGGTTCCCAGAAGCCTTGCTGAGCGTTGCATGCATCACTGCTCGTCAAAATTGAGCCGCAGTAATTTCCTAACTGCTGATCTGCTCCTTACATAACCTTTAGTATTTTGCGAGGTTTTATTTTTATACACTTTTTAAAGCGTTTTGAGAAAGCACAACATACAGATTTTCTTGAGTCTCTTCCAGTATACTGTCGAAACTAGATGAAAGAAGCGTGAAACTGAAGATGGTGCCGCAGGGCTCCACTCGTTTTAGTTACTATTTGAAAGGAAATGTAATGAGAGTAAAGAGTAAGGGAAGAGTGAGGGAGGGCTAGGACACGAGCTAGGTTGGATACGTATCGGGGGCGAAGGCGAGTACCAGGGCGAAGGCGCAAGCGAGGGTGGGGGCGAGAGCAACGGTCTCGGCACGGCCTCCTATCCACTGCGTGAGAGCTCGCGGCGCAGGACGTGCCAGCGGAGGCGGCGGGCAGGACGGCGACGCGTGTTCGGATGTCCGGCGGCGCACAGCGGCGTGGACCACCCAGGCGGGCGCGAACTGCCAGCGTGCTGCCTCCTCCCGTCCCTCGCCACACCCCGCCCCGCCCCGCCCCGCCCCGCCCCGCTCGCTTAGCGCTCCAGGCCGCGAACGCGTTGCACTCTCCGACTCGAGCCCGAAAAACAGCAAAAAACTCAAAACGAGAGAAAAAAAGTTAAGACACTTCATTGAACCACGAGCGTCTCCTCCGCCTTCGACTATTCCTCCTCCTTCGCCAACAGCCTTCGCCTTCGCCATCTCCAGTTACACGCTGTCGCCTCCTCCTTCCTGTCCTCGCCGCCCGCAGCGTCCGGTGTCCGTCCAGCGCCGCGCCACCCAGCGAAGCGATACCTTGATAAACGGCCGCGAGAGCCTCCGGCGAAAAACACCCTTTGCATAAGAGAAGCTGTTCGCCTTGAGCCGGTCGCCGCGCGCAGAACGTATGCGCCTCCCAACGCGGGAGGAGGGGCGCCCGAGCGTGCGAGGACGGGGGAGGTGGGATTATCAGACGGCAGATGAGAGAGAAGGGGTTGGGAGGGCGGTGGGGTGATGAGGGTTACGGGGCGCAAGGCGAAGGGACGAGGAAGGTGAAGAAGCGGGGGACAAACTGGCGGGGAAGGAGGGGAAATGGGAGGGCGGGAGAGGTTGGGTATGTAGAGCGGGTGCGAGAAATGATACGGGTAGCGTGGCGGGGGATTGAGGGGAGCGGTGGAGGGGAGAAGGGGACGGAGCGCCGGCCAGCAACAGGTGGACGGCGCCACACAGCAGCACCGCGCGAGGCGAATCGAGAAATCAAATCGCGCGTGTATCGAAATAAAATTGCCTCGCCAGGAGCCCGGGAAGAGGCATCGCGCAACATCTTTACTGCCATAACCGAATTAGAAAGGAATATCAAGCGGCCATACACGCTCAAAGAAGCCGTACTATAAACATCGCGTGCCTCGCCAAGAATGCCAACCATCTATAATTCTCGCGCGGAGGCAAAAAAGCTGATTTACGGGTCGAGTGTCGTGCGGCGTGGCGTGGCGTGGTATGGCGTGGCGTGGTAAGGCGGGGCGGGTGGTGCGGGGCGGGGCGGCAAGAGGGCGGAGACGGGGCATTGCGTTCCCACCCGCGTGGCGTCGCGATGCCATAAACTCTCGCTGCGACGGCCCGCCGGCAGCAGCGCGAGCAAACGCTAGTTCGTCGCAGCCCATCGACTCGCCTGCCATCAATAAATCGTACGTGGGATGCAATAGATGTACATCTCAGATACTCAGGTGTTGAGATAAATGAGTTTGAAGTTTTCACGTTGTATTAAAATGCATTATTATTGCTTTCACACTTCTGACATTTGTTGATGGAAAACTGTACTATACTGGAGAGTGCATTAACTCAAAATTTTTTGAGTTGTGCCAATATATGCAGTGATCTTCCCCAGCGCAGTGTTCTGTGCAGCGGCACAGACGAGTTTAGAACATTTCCGTTGCTACCGCTATTGGAACCAACAACCTACCACATTATTGAAGTTAAACTTGATAACAAAACAAGATAGACGTGCCGTGATATCGAGTTCCTAGTTTTGTTCACCACTAGTGATAGACCACAACCATTGACATTTTCATAATACTTTTCTAATTTACTTGTCCATTTATATTCCACCAATTTACAGTAAAATGTCCGTGGCGTTGGCAATATCCACGCAAATATGCAACTGAAGTAGATCAGGCTCTATTCCATGCGTTTTACATTCTTCCTTTCCAATCGAAGAACAGTGAATATATTCTAGGACAAAAATTACATCATAACGTTATCGAAATGACTAGCGTATATAACCATGTTTTGTTAATTACATTGTGTTGCCTATTTGAAATGATTAAAATAATATTCGATAACTGATTGATGTTTCCGCGCATGTTAACTGATTTGGTCATTAGTCCTGTTGGTGTAGAGGATGTTTTATCCCGGGTGTTAGCGTTTATCTTTTCCCGCTGAAAGGTGAGATTCAATACACGTTGGCTTGCCGGTGATTTCCTCCTCCACGTATTCCCCACCCCCACTCAAAGTGAAACAAGTTCTAAGCTCCCGAATGGTCTCCACACATGAAGGGTAAAGTAGTGCATGAAAGGGTAAAAATGTGTATCTGAAGGGAGAGGATAGGACGAGAGAGAGGAGGAAAGGAGTGCGCGTGGTCCATGGCCAGTTTGTTAGAGAACACCGACATTCGCCTGGAATTTACGAGAGAAACCACGTAAAAATCCTGATTAGAGCATTCAGGCGCTAAAATTCCCGTCCGTACAGAGGCTGAATTCAACATTGCTATTTAGCGCGTGTCGAAAATCCATCACTGTCGGGATGCGAACCTTAGACAGATCTGGTGAGAGTCGCAGCAGAGACAGCGACAATACCGGCTCCGAGCTGAACTACGCTGGTAATACCCAGTAAAGTCATACCTAAATGATTTCATGTCTTTATAAAACTTAGAATTTATGAAATTCTTGTTTATGATCGTAACGAATAGATCCTTTCGCTCAACGTCAAGTGTTTCTCACTAAGTGAGCCTTACGTCTCTAAGAGCACAGCTGTACGTCCTCTCGACTGTTGACCCTCTAAAGACGTTGCGAAGTCCACTGCAGTGACGTCCTTGATAATGAGCGCTGCCACTTCGCCAACGCAAATGGAACAAGAAACCGCATAAATAATCAACAGAAAATGACCGATAATAGCGTCATTCATTATATCCGCCAGCCGAGCCTCTCGTTGCGTCATCTGTCATCGCATATCAACTCCTCCACATTCTCACACGCCGCTAATACCCGACGGGGGGCAAATTGTCTTCGCCGCCCGGAGACGGCGGGTACTCAGTTTGACGTTCGGTTGCGAGCCTCTTGCAGATGGCAATCGCTGGCGCTGGAATCCAGCTCCCCCTTGTCTTTTCTCTTCTAGCCTCTCCTTTTCTTTTCTCTTCTCTTCTAGCCTCTCCTTTCCTTTTCTCTTCTCTTCTAGCCTCTCCTTTTCTTTCCTCTCATCATCTCTCCTTTTCTCTCCTCTCCTCTCATCTCCTCTTCTCATCTCCTCTTCTCATCTCTAACTTCCCCTCCTTTCCTCATAGAGGCTAAGCATTGGACTTTCATTTCAAGTGTCACTTTGTCTCATGCATTCACTCTCACATGAGTGCACGGACATACAAAGCACAGCTTCCGAAGGTACCAGAAGACATTACTCCGATTAGTAACGATTCTTTCCAGTTTAATCCAGTTTTAGAAAAAATGCAAACATGCCATATCGTAAAGTATGCTTAAGAAAGTTCTAATGATACTGTCATTTAAATCCACATCATCAAAAACTGAGGAACTAAATTCGCATAATGAATTCACTTCCTTTACCAAACAGCTCGTTTAAAATAATAAGGAACATGACCCGTCTCTAAATTTCCTCTCCTCTCTCGGAGCTCTGGTGTTGCAGCGTTGCGCCAGCGTCCGGCCGCGGAGCTGATGCTGTCGCCGCACACGCAGACCGTAAGCGGCGGCGACGGCAGCTGGGCGTAAGCAGCCCTGATTTACGCCGGTGCGGGGCCGTAAACCGCGCCGCCATGCTAACAAGGCGAGCACAAAGTAAACAAAGCGAATAACAGTCGTTAGCGTCGGGTTAGCGGGCATCGCGTGTTGTAATTAATAAGCAGCGACGGGCGTGTTTTTTGCTGCCGCTGCCTCGGCGGCGGCGGCGGCGCCGGGGACCCGACCGCCCGCGGACGCGCCCCGGGCGGGGCAGAGCGGGGTGGGGAGGGGCGGGGCGGGGTGGGGCAGGGCCGTTCCCAGAAGCTGCCGACGCGGCGGTACAGGCGGGGATGAGAGGAAGGGTCGGGCAAGGGAGGGGAGGGGAGGGGAGGGGAGGGGAGGCGGCGGCAGGCGATGCCCGGGGCCCGAGGCGCGCCTTCCTGTCATCAACGTTTATGAGTGTCTTCGACAAAAACGCTTCGGCGGCTGAGGCTGTGGCTGCGGCTGCGGCGGTGGCAATGGTGGACGTGAAGGTGGAGGTAGTGGTGGAGTGACGGTGATGGTGGCGGTGGTGGCGGAGATAGAAATAGAGAGGGGGATATGGAGTGAAGAGGATGTGGAGGTAGGATTGGAGATGGCACTGGCGCGGAAGGTAGAGAGAGCAGGCGGAAAAAACAGCAAGATAGAAATTACTAGTTAATAAAATGGCGTTGTCTTTACCAATACTTTTATTATTTAAAGATTAATAGCTTTTGTTGGCTAAGGGGTTATCTTCAAATCTTTTGCATATTATTAAAACATAGGGCAGTCTATAAGTAGAAAATTAACTTGTAAAAATATAAATATATAGTTTTTATTTTGTTAAACAAAATTTATAAAGGTGTCTCTTAGATTTAATTTTCATTTATTTCATGCTAATACAATATTTCAAAATTCAATTAACTAATATGACATTAAAATGTAACTTTGTTAATATTATTTTCTATATGTTTATTCTATTCTTTTTTATACTTGATATTTCTTCAATGTTTTGTTTCAGATCTGACGACGATAGTACAGTAATCGAAAGACGCTCACATGTAAATAATGAAAGTATCGGAAAGACAATACCTTTAATGTATACTATTCAAATGCCACCAACATCTAATAACAATTGATGTATAGGATCCTATGTGGTATATAACTATGTATGGAAGAAATAGGTTAAAATTACTGATTATGATGATTTTACATTCCCTAATCTTTGGCATTCTCTTTCAGAGCCGTCAGCAATGTTTACCTACTACGTCAATTTTTCTCCCTTCTTACTATTATTTATTATTCTAGATTTTATTGGTCATCGTTACGAAATTACAACTACATTATACTGGGCAATGTTTTAATTTTTTACTGCTGATATCTGTTTTCACTATTATTTATGGTTCCCCCATTATTTCATTTATTTTTGCTTCATCTCTTGTTCATATTTTTATTACGTCTGAAAAAGGTTGAATACGATCCAAAAGGTGTCCAAACAAAAATAATAAATTATAATCATACACTCACAATTTCCAACAAAAATCTGAAAATCTTTGCATCATATTCAGACGAGCGGCAGCTTAACTTATGAGGGACGTCGGAACAGTAGCGAGATGGCACGTCAAGAGCGGTGGGAGCAGCTCAGGCCCTTTGTAGGTCTCGTCCACACCAAGTGCTTCAGATGCCTGCTGCCTGCTCGTCCCTTCATCACTCTTCGCAGGCGCTCGGGAACTTCGGTCATCAAGACCAGAGCGCTGGAGTTTCCAGGAGGTTGACATCGCTTAAGCCTACGCATTCGCGTCAAGGGAAGCGGAGACTTGAGGTGCGGTGCCTTGGAGCGTTAATAACGCCGAGAGCGGCTGCGGCAGCGATGGGCTAATCATTTGGAAAGGTTATTTACCGCAAAACATATTTCACTTAAATTAATTCCAAGGCATGGTTGCAAAAGTTACCTAAAAAGAGAAAATTTTAAACTATCACCCACCGTTCGATTCTTGTCAATAGTTTTATGGTAGAACTCATAAGTTATTCCTACAGAAAGTTAATTTTTCTGAAGAAAGGGAGCCGAGTTTGGTAAATGAGAGAGTTTTAAAACTTTCCCATTTCCGTTGAAGTGGATACACGTGTTTTGTATATTTACCTCTTACAGAAGCCATTTATGATCTCTAATGTCTGAGTATCAAAACTTTCTGCCAAAGTATCATCTTGTATACCGTTGGTTGTCAAAAAATCAATGATGAAATAAATGTTTATTGGTCACCCGTATAACAGGTTATCGTAAAAGCACTGTACGAGTGTTTTACCTTTTACTATGAATCTCAGTTACTTTTTACGGATCTAGTCTTGTAAACGTTTTTACCGGCGAAGTTGGAGAAATCTTGACTTAGCGAACAACACTACATAATTAAGAGACGTCCCTAGTACAAAAAAGTTTATTACATTCCAACGAAGAGCTTTCGTTAGCCTTTGTGTTTGAATACACTCGTAGTTCAAAAGTGCCAAAGAACGCTGAATCGAGAGGGAAGCGGACTTGGGCGGAGACCAAAGGGCTGAGGGGGTGGGGGAATTGTGCTCGCGGCAGAGAACTTCCCGGAGAGAGAAGGAGGGAGGGAAATACCTACAAGGAAGGTTCCACTACAAGTTGTGTTGTTCTCAAAAAGCGGGCCTCTAATGAAATGACTGTAAATTAATAAAAGTGCGGCGACCGCCCCACCGAGTGTCGTTTTTTACTCTCGAGGAGAAGGAAGCGAACGGTCAGCAGAACCCGCCACGCGCTTCCTTCCCTTCTACACCTTCCCTTCATTCATTTTTTATTTGTTTATTCCACGACAATGGTAGAAAATGCGTGTTCAGGAAAGGAAAAGAATTGTGTCCATCTTAGAAATTGCTTCAAAGAAAATGGATGAAAATTCAATGAAGCCCGGATCAAAGTTTCAGATGTATGTTATAATACTTTCACAAATTCAGTCTTACAAATACGAAACAATATACAAAATGAATCAGTACTATCATACTAAACTATGTAAAATATTATTTTCTTTTTTGACACTTAGTAAAGCTTCGTATTGTAAAATGGATATGTCGCAGAAAAGAACCAGTAGAAGAACGAGCTTTGTTTATTTTTTTATTTATCTCAAACGTGAAACAATTGATGTCAGAGAGAGGGAAACAATCTGCACACATTTTATATATCTTCAGAATTCTTACCCCTCTACATCTTATATACTTGAATTATAAATGAAGGTATCAACATGCTGGTTTGATACAATTTGAAGAAAATTTGGCTTCCAAGTAACAATACGCGCTTAGTACTGTAATTCTGCTCTTTGCATCATCTTGCATGGAGAAAAACGACGGCTCAAGAAATGAAGCTACATTTACTAAAGCAATATTTACAGTGTAAAAACAAGCAAATGGCCATCTCAGCATTTGGATCAAGGGAATTTGCAGGTCATGAAGGTTGAGACGAATCATCGAAATTTGATAAAGAGGTGAAGCCGATCTCAGTTAACCTGCACCTTCGAGATGCGATGTACTTAGACCTCATCTGGGAATCCAAGTCAAACTTTCAAGGCCTCTAAGAATACTTACATTAAATTAAACTCGTAAGCTGTGAAATATATTATTTTATAAATGACAACTTTAGAAGAAGCAACTTATGTAACATTTATTTATTTCTATTTATTTAACGTCAAAAACTGTTAAAAACTGTGTGACGAACTGTGGAGAATTTTTTAAAATTTATTTTTATTCACATGCCAGCAATAAGGCTTTATAAGGATTTATTATAAAATGAGGTTCCGGAACACGCCCCAAATTAATTATTAATTTAATGAAATTAGTTACATATTCGTAATATAATTTAACAACTATACATCATACTTAATAACAATTAGTAACCGTGGTATTAATAGCTCCATGTGAATGTAATAATAATAATAATAATAATAATAATAATAATAATAATAATAATGTAATAAAAATAGGAAATAAAAATAGTTTATAATGATATTTTACTGTATTTTACTAATAATTTAATACATTTATAAAATGATACAGTTAGGTGGAAAATTAATTAACTTTGAGTTTAAGAAAGTTGGCCGAACTAAGCCGCAATAAGTACTCAAAAGTTGGTTTGAAAAAATACTTTCTATGCAAAAATTTGCATTGCAGAACATGTAAATTATTTATTATAGACATTTGATAGAGATAAACAGACCGCAATGAATAAGCCTTGTCCGATCAACAGTGACCAGCCACTCCGCCATGGGATAAGGGGTTCATGTGGTTTGCACGAAGACATCCCTTCAGCGTATATTCTCGTTTTCGAAACATCAGGGTGGGCTTAAGCACACAGTTATTATTTACACCCGGCTGAGAGTAGAACAAAGGGTTCCGCCTTTAAAAGCGAATACAGTAACCAACGAGCCACCGAGGGCTTAAGTAATAGTCTAAGAGAGAATTAAAGATAGTATGGATGGGAAACTTACTTGAAAGTGTCTGTAAATATTTGGAATGAAAGTAATTATTATACAATAGTATACTCTTATGGATCTTTTTGGGAGTTATATTGGTAGCGTTAGCAGTGGAGTTGCGAGAAATGGGATGAAAAGTAATTATATGGGCAAATTATAATATTTCGGAACAACAAATGGGTTAATTTGAAGTAGTACAAATTCAATAAAAAATCCTATGTAAATTTCACGATTTTAATTCCCCCACGGGCAAGATTGTCGACCTATGACATATATAAATATTTATATGACCAATAAGTAATTGTTTCTCCAAGTTTAAGAAGAGGTATGATAAATTGTAAATATGAAACAAATTAATGAGCTAGGCAGGGGCCGGCAAAAATATATGTATTATTACATAGATTAAATAAAATTAGGAGTGAGCAACGTGCGGTTACACTATTAAAGTAGTAAGAAATCAATTTGTTCCTTCGACTCGTGTATTTCTGTCATCATCAAAACAATGGATATAAATCTATAGCATAGTCAAATAAAATATCTTATTCGTTACTTGCATATCTGTAATATTATGTGTAATATTTCGAATTTCAAATGAAAATAAGGTTTGCGTGGGGTAAAAGGTTCGCCACTTTGCTTGTAGCCGATCTCACCAATGATTTTATGCAGTCACTGAAATCGTAGGTTTCGTAGGTTCGGTAGGTGAAGGAAGTACCGTTTTCTCTACAAATGACCATGTGTATGTATCAAATTATAATTCATTATAATGAAGGAGTTTACGCACAAATACTGGTTTCAAAAGCATCCCTCCTTTTTACCTCTTTAATAAATTATCCTCATATATTTTCGTACGCTAGCATCTTACGCAGTTGCGTAGTCGAGAAACAATCATTCTGAATGTCGTTGTGCCCCTCCTCCTCCGCAAAGGAAAGCGTTTCGGGGCTTTGACAAACTTCATTTAATTACGTCAGAACCTGCAGTTCCAAACGAGATCACGAGACGGTTGCTATGGTAACCATGACGCGTTTTTATGTGACACGAAGAGATCAAGTATTTTTATTCATTAATATTAAAGCGGCTCCACACATTCGGCGAGAACGAACGACCGCTCGGCGAACCTCGGAGTGGTGGGGATGATTTCCTTGCAATTTGTCGAACGACAAACATTTGTGATCGCGTTACCCGCATCCCATCGGTCTCTTGGGCTCTTCGAAGGAAGCGAACTCACGCCGAGCTCCTTGGCTACACGGGATCGGGCGAGCAGTCGCACGCGACTCCGCTGAATGCCGGATGAGTGGAGCGACCTTTTGGAGGCGAAAATGTCTCGTAAAATGTACCGCATATCGCAGCACAGCCCACGTTGTGTCGACAATTAATATTCCTGTCGCCAAATGACTCCAGTAACTTTCTGTGATTCTCTCTAAAACGTTCAAAATACGAATTCAGATTCCTTATACTAAGTTTGAACGAAAATGAATGTTATGGTATAATATGCATAACTCTCACGTTAAAAACTATTTTCAAAATGGGCAGTATGTGTTGAGAAATCCAAGAATAGTTATTGCATTCCTGCTTGTATTTCTTTTCTTCTTTCTTCGACATTCTCGAAGTATTTCACGTGAGGTTGACTTGTTCTTGTGTTTGAGAACGAATTTCTTTACGAATACCGAGATGTGATTAATTTTCCCAATTTGGAATTTCAGGCGTGTGCCGAATTATTTATTTCTAAGTATTTTGGAAACGACTTTCATCCGATGGAGTAATGAAAGAGAAAAAATGTTATGAGAAAGTTCTCTTATGTAGAAGTTTTAATGTCTCACAGGGCTGAAAACTTCAAAAAATTCTCATTCAGAAGAGAGATTATTCTGATTAGCTAATATTACTATTCACCGGGAACTAGTGTGTGAACTTTTAGAACAGCAGTCATTAGAAAAGAAAACATTATTGACAGGTATGCATCTTTGAGAGAGAGAAGAACTGACATAATATAATTAACTAAATGTGGTTAAGTTTAATATTGTTACGCTTATTAGATTTTATCTTCATTGTATGCAGTTTTAAAGCAGAGGTTCGTCTATAAAATGATATGTAGACTATTCTCAATAACTTTATGAAACTGGAGAGATGCCCACTCCCGTCGTGGCTCAAAATTATACTTCTGCCTAATATATAAAGACACAAAGGTGTTGCATTACAGTGCGATAATCTCTGAATGTACTGGACCAATATCGATGAAACTTTTGTGCTAGCTTCCTTTGAAGATCATGAGTACTTTAGGCTATCAAAAATCTATAGACATGAAATAATTATATGCGTCGTCATTGCCAACAATATTATTTATTAAAAAAGCAGCTTCGATGGCTTAGCCATTTTCATCAGTTTTCTAGTACAAGAAGAAAAACAAAAACATCAAAACGTGAATATTTTTTGATTTGACAACAAAATTATAATAAAGGTTACTAATAATTTACAATTTTTGGAAAATATATTTAACATTCTAAGAACTGAAAGAAAGAAAAAGGGGGGTAAGTCATTTAATACTAAAGGGAAGTGAATGAAATAGAATTAGAACACGTAAAATTTCCATGTTTCCTGTTTCAAATCGAAAGCTGCTTTGTTAATAAATAATATTGTTGGCAATGACGATGCATATAATTATTTCATTGGAAATGCCAACGATAACTCACCACAATACCTATAATCTATAGACAACCATAAACCTTAATATACTTACAAAATAATTACTTTTATAGACTTTTTTTGCCTAGCATTACACCACAGATTCAAGAGTGCATCAATGTGCAATGTGTAGTTAAGTTGCGCGCCACCAAAGAAAGATGACAGATATACGATTGAGTTTATCAATGCACAGAATTGCGAATTGATAGAAGGGTATATCCGGAGTGTATGGTGTCGTTCACTGAACCGGTTCACTAGAGGGGAATCGACTCACTGAACCGAATCCTTGTTTATTGTTCGCATGTTGTAATGGTCACTATGTTATCGCAAGAATTATAATTTCTATTTAACATTCACATGCTACTAAAACTATCATTACTACTCAAAGCCAAACTTTAATTACCAAAAAAAGCATGTTATCTACTTAACACTTTTTTATATGCTCTAGAATTCGCAGTATATTTCACTAACACTTTCTATTTAAACATTTTTATTATTGGGGGGCTATCGCCCCCCAAACCCCCCATTTTAATAATATAAAATCAACCAGACTATTTTTTCAACAAATACTATATGTCAAAGATAGCAGTATTTTATTAGAAAAAATATAAAAAATTAACTCACGTAATCGCTGAAATTATAGAATTTTTAGAGTATTAAAAATACTATGCACTAATTACGTAGAACATCCTTATAACACGAAAAACTTCAATGATTCATCAACGTATCACCAAATCTGCTTATATCTGAAAAAATACACACTCTTTACTTCTTATGAACTAAAGTTCAGTAAATTAATAAGTCTCCTCTCAAACCAAGAATCCTTTCGTACAGACATTTTCACACAATGAAAATTCTGGCATCTTTCTCTACAAATCCACTCAAACCCATCTGTTATATCCTTTCTCTCAATAAACTTCATTTCTTTCTGGCATACATTACATACACGTCGAGACGCAAGCAAACCCACTTTCTGACACAACTGAATCACATTCAAACTTCCCTTTCGGCGAAAATCATAAATAAATTCTGAATTCATACCTTCCATCTCGGTAGACACACAAAACAATTAAACAGGAACTTGAAATGGCAATGAAACACGCAAATCCACGCCACAAAATTCTTCGCAATATGACTATTCATCAAATTATGAAGTAAATAATTTTGTAGTCATAGTAACAAATAAATGTGTTGTTAGGAGGCTGTTTAATTAGTAAATCAAGTCTATTTCAACCATGCAAGCTAAAGTCTTAATTTTGTGATTTAAAAGAGTGTTGTGAAGTGAAATTTTAGAAGTGAATTGAAATTTAAAATGTATCGTCATGAAGAAAAAATGTTTCGTAATTGGAAAAATGTATAACTTAATTTGGAAAAGTGACATAGTTAAATTGTGATCAACCAAATTGTGTATATATTTATGCTTTGAATCAATGCCATCAAGATTTTTATCCAGTGATAGAAGTGAACCGTGAAACTATAACCTTGTGAATCACGAGATTAGTGAACCGAATCAGTGAACCAAAGGAACCGAAGGTCAGTGAACGACACCATACACTCCGGATCAACCTAAAAGGGTAATTTGGATGTTGATTTTAATAGCATCTAGGCGTGAATGTACTTAGAGTACCAGAGATATGAAATGACTGGAAGAAATTTTCTGAGAGATGTGCTTAATAATGTCGTAAAAGGTATGAAGGCATTCATGTTTAGTTGTAGTAAATTAAACATGATTATTATGTATTTGTGAGTTACACGAGCGACTGTTCAAGCGAAAACATATTATGAGTGATTTACGTGTTATGCTGAAACTGTGATGGATGGATGAATTTTCGTAGGGAAGTGTAGTATTATACTGGAGAGCGAAAAGCGTATCTTTGGGTGGTGAAGGAATGATTATTTAAATTGATGAAAGTTCGTCAAGAAGTATAAATGAAATAAAACAGTAATGTTAAATGGATATATGGAAGGATTGAATGTATGTCAACGCTGGTTGCATTGTTGCAAACAGAAAAAAAAGAAGTTATTTTAGATAAAAGGAAACTTTTGCCAAGCTGAGATCCAATGTGATCTCGGATTTTTGGATATATAATTATCTATGTGTTTGGTGGCTCCTTTCTGTAAGCCACAATATATCAAGGATCTTAAAAAGCGTAATCGAATTCAATTAAAATTACTTTAATTATATTTAAACGTCAATTGCTGCTGCATGATCAATTTCAAACTTTTCTTCATACACACGTGTGAATAAAACAATATGAAAAAGATTAAGTTTTACAATGATTAAATATTGACTGAAAGTATTGGCATAATGTACAAATTTCAACGAAAACAATATTCGTTAGCACATGTATTTAATTTTTTTAGATTAGATATGTTTATTGTTTTCTTTTATATTTATATTTATATTTATTTAGTCAAAAAACAGTAAAAATTGTATGTGGCGTATTGGGGAGAAGATTATCTGCGCACGTTTTCTTGAGTTCCAGAATCCCTTCCCGTCATTTTAACTATAAATAGTTGAAAGATGAGTAAAAGTTAAAAACAAATTTATGAACAAATAAAAATAAATTTAAAAAACACGAGATTAAAGATAGATAAAAAAATAGACATTTTGGTGTTCGAGATATTGAAAACTTATTTGCATCGGTAAACGAATTGCAAGTATGATTTTTCTGCATTGCTAACAAAATAGTATCTCGCCCTTACCTCTACTATTACCATTTCAAGCAAAAGGAGAGTTCAACAAACCGTGCGCATAGTGAAGCTATATTTTCGTCCAGAAGTAAAACATGGGTCCATCTCAGCATTTGCTCAATGGATCAGAGAAATTGGACAAAAACTTGATTGAGATGGAGGTCATTGACCCGGAAGCTGAAGTACATTATTTGTTTCAAACGTATTAAGTCTTTTTAAAAAAAGTATACAATACAAATGTAAACCAATTCAATATATATTGTTATATATTCAATATATATCACTGTTTTGTTAAAATAAACATTGTTCTTTTCGATAATCATTATAGACTCTAATTGTATAGAAACAGTTATGCAGCAGAAAAGATTTTACCGATGCAAAACTTAGATTTGCGAACCGACTTCACTTGTTTAATGTCATCTGGCAATGCGTTGTGTAGTAACGTATATGTATTGTATGTGGATTTCTGATACTGAGCTGTTGATACTGACACTTGATGAACGGGATTTTTAAGACGTGTGTTGTAATTATTAATATCAGTATTGCATGAAAATATATTCCCACCGTTAAGTAAGTCACTTTTGACAAATATTACAGATTCGTAAATACATAGGAAAGGCAGTGGTAAGATTCCTAGCTCAATAAAGAGAGGCTTGCAGGGATCATGCGGATGGCATTTTTTCATTATTCGAATAATTTTCTGTTGCAATCTAAAGGTCTGAGTACTACATGAGTTTTCCAAGAATTTTATGCCATATCTCAGGCGGAAATGTACATTGGCAAAACTACACGCAATGAGCTGCATGAAGGCTGACAGAATTTGAAAGAATTTTGAATGCGTAACATAATGAACTTAATTTAGTGTTTAATTTTGTTTTATGTACATTCCATTTGAGGTTTCACTGAATTGAGAGACCTAGAAATTTTGTTACCTGAATTGCATACCTGAGTTGCATAATTGCATATTATTAATTTTCAATAGAGCATGCGATTGCTGATTTGAAATGCAAAAATGCATTGAAACTATTTTTCCTTCGTTAACTATTAATTTGTTATTACAAAACCAAATTGAAACTTCTGAAATCCTATTATTTATTGTTTCTTTTTTGCAAAGAACATTCGTGTCATCGGCAAACAGAACCGTTCTTCCATTTATAATAGACGACGGCATATCGTTTACGTACAACAGAACGAGGATAGAACCTAAGATCGAGCATTGCGGGACCCCATATTCAATTAGTAAGGAATTGGAAAGATAAGTTAATAATGTCCTTTCGTGCCAGTACGGTTTTCAGTTATAAAGTGAATGAAGTTTGGGGTCGGAAACCCCAGTAACAAAAAATAAATATAAATACTTTTTAGTGAGAAAGTGAGTACGGAAGATCGGGTATTTCCAGATGGGAGCAATGCAGAGAGGAGCGAGATAGTGCGGAGGGATGATACAATAGAATGGAAATAAGTAGCCTCCTCCACAGGGCGGGAATAGATGGAATTCCTCTTCCTGTGTAATAAATTATAATGACTATTCCATTCGAGAAATTAAAACCAATACTGTTTAACTATACATACAAAATGCCCAAATCAGTGCGGTGTATCTCAAAACGTTTTTAGCTTTTCCTATTCAATTTTTCTTACCGCTTCTACGAACTGGCTAATGATAAACTGAGGCTCATCTACCTTAGGAGGCGGTATACATTGATGTCCAATAAACGGAGTATGTACTATAACATACCCTATGATTTCAACATACACTTTCAGTTATTTTCAATATTTGGCGCATTTTTGAACCCCGTTGGATATAATTTCGCTCATGGAGTAGTCCTTTTAAATACCACTCGTGCTTCGGAAATTCTTAAATAAATCCCCTCTTCGCTACACGAGTCGGGAATTTATCGACAATTTCAAAAGCACTCGTGGTATTACCTAAGATAATTACCCGGGAAACGCGGGTTACTTCAGCTAGTAGAGATATAAAGAATCAAAAGCATTGGAGAATGCAAGTAATAAAAACTGGTAAGGAAGAGTGTGGAGAGATGGGACATTATTCACGCTTCACTGTTTAATTTTGTTTTTGCATTACATACGCGACATGCATTTTTTATGATAGTGTCAAATGTAACATTCCTCCCAGCATGGAGGTAGGATGGGACATACTATGTCCCTGTCGGACATTATGAACTATAAAATTCTAACCAACAAAGATATGATTATTACAACAGTCATGGCTCTTTTGATAGCTCACACATTGTTTATAGTAAGTAAATATGCTAATGCTTAAATTCCTTTATAAAACATAAGACAATATTTTTAATTTTCCAAATTTTATAATTTCTCACATATGTTACTTACTGAGCGATACTTCTCATCCAGAATTTCTTCACAGAAGATAAAGATACAGTTTTGCCAACTTTTAGAATTAAATGAGGTCTTTACAAATGGTTTTCATGTTATTTTAAATGTTTCATACCCCCTGCGACCCATCCCTCTCCACTCTACCCTACACTCACTTCGATTTCAGTTCATGAGCCGCCACTGAGAGTACGTAACAGCTTCTTAACCTTGCAAATAGACATTATCGCGACTTTAACTGCCTTTAAATTATGTAATAATGAAGGCAAGAAATAATCCATTCTTGTGCGTCGTAGTCTGTTCCCACACCAAGTTCAATGGTGAAATACGAAATCCATGCAACCTTTTTAAACATAATTTTCTTTCCTGAGTTTCCATTGTCCATTACTAGTGAACATCTCCCAAGACTCATCCGAGACTGGTTTAGAGTTTACAGTTTTGCTCCCCCGGAAACGTCCGGTGCTCATCAGGAGATGTTATTTCGAAAAAAATTCAGATATATAAAATTATTATTTGGATTTTCGCACTTTAACAAAGAAGCTGAACATTTTGCTCCTAATTTCGAGATTCCGTCATGTTCAATGCATTGATATTGTGATTGTAGCTACTGTTTGCTCTACGATTTTAAGAGTCCCCACGTAGAACAATTGCCTGACTGAATCTGTACCGTTAGAGACGTACCGGTAGAGGAGAAAATAACGACCGATCCCAATAATTGCACAGAAGCATACAACGGCAGTTAAGAGTTTGAAATTTAAAAAAAATATAGCCATTTTAGGTTGAAAATAATGATTCTCCCATTTTTAAAGGGCAGGAACAGCAAGAATGGGAATGTAAGATGTGAAGATACTAAGAAACAGGGAGAAGCAAATCAGATAGTTGTGTAAGAAGAAAAAAAGATACGTATTGCACGGAATAAGGTTCAAGATAATTGAAGAGACAGGGAACTTGAAAAATGATTTATTTAGAAGTATAAACGACAAGAACGGACAAAGGCTGAGAGAGAGGGGAGTAGGGTCGGACCGCGCGGTTTCGAGAGCTGAGATCGGATAGCTCCCCGTCGCAAATTGAAACCCGACTCAACCATCGCCCGCCGCTCATCGCCCACCGCCCACTGCCCACCGCAGCCGCCCGCTGGGCGAGTGCGAGTTCGTAATTAAAAGCTCCGCGCCCTCGCAACAGCAGCCGCCGTCGCCGCCAGATAAGGCCCAGCCGTGTCTCGCGCTAAACAAACGCCGAGCGGAGGCCGAGCGGGCGAGCGGGCGGGTGCGAGGCGTCAAGGCGAGCGGGTCCCCGGGGGGCAGTCTGCGCGGCGGCGGCGGCTGTGAAAACAGCGGTGAGGGCTTGGGTAAATAAATCGCGGGCCGGGGCGGGGGGAGGGACGAGTCTTCGTCGACGCATCGAGTCGAGTAGGCGTCCGCACGAGGCGGCGCTGGATGCGAGTCCAGCAGTTTCAGGCGGCGGGGGCGGCGCGAGGACGGCGCGGTGGTGGAGCGGGCGAGGGAGCGGGCGAGGGAGCGGGCGAGGGAGCGGGCGAAGGAGCGGGCGAGGGAGCGGGCGAGGGAGCGGGCGAGGGAGCGGGCGAGGGAGCGAGCGAGGGAGCGGGCGAGGGAGCGGGCGAGGGAGCGGGCGAGGGAGCGGGCGAGGGAGCGGGCGAGGGAGCGGGCGAGGGAGCGGGCGAGGGAGCGGGCGAGGGAGCGGGCGAGGGAGCGGGCGAGGGAGCGGGCGAGGGAGCGGGCGAGAAAGCGGACGAGGGAGCGGGCGAGGGAGCGGGCGAGGGAGCGGGCGAGGGAGCGGGCGAGGGAGCGGGCGAGGGAGCGGGTAAGGGAGCGGGCGGTGGGGTGTGGCAGGAGGTGGTATGGAATTGGGGCGTCGGCGGCGCCGCGGGGATGAGAGTTCATGTGACCTTGCAACCTCCAGTAAAGTGGGCGTTGACGTTGCCAAAGCAGAAAGAGTGATGAGCAAGATACATAATCTGCCTTCCTTCCACGCTTCTCCTATTGGCTCTCGACAACATCCTCGATGTAACCCAAGAGATTCACGACGAGGAAACTCCCAGAGAGATGGGAGTTTCTTCAACCATACATGTCAGCTTGAATAGCACTGACTTTACTGAAAAATGTGTATATTTTTGTTTGAACATCGTAACTTAATTTTTCATGGTATTGCATTCGTATTTATCTTCAAACCAACGAACCGATTATATTGTGATCATTCGCAGTCTATAACAACAATGTAAAGATTACTCAACAAATTTCCCCCAAGTCAACTGCGATAACTCATATTGTGTTCTAGCAATAGCTACTTGCGGCATATGATTCGTGTAGATAATGAAGTGGAAAGAAATGAGTAGCTAGAACTGAATTAGTGCCATGCTTAGTGGCGATGTACCCGTCGCTTCATCCATTTTGTAAATTAGGGGAGACACATAAACAAAAAAACACTCATATACTAGTGCCGAATTATAAGTGAAGTTTTCCACGAAGCCGCAGCTACGACAGTCCTTGCAAGTGGAAGGCTTATCCCAATGCAGCGAAGGTATGGGAAGAAGTCAAGTGTTCAGACAACAGAGACGTCTTATTCCAACAAACCCACCTGCCTCTTCGCACAATGGCTGTAATATGGGTGAAATGGTGTGCGCATGCCATTCTAGTGCTGCATTTTGGAGTTTGCTGTTTGCTATAAGACAAATTGAAACATCCTGGTAGTGGAAAAGTTATATCACCCTTGCGTATAATCCACCGGCGCTCACACAAACAAAAAGGACACACACACACACACACACAAACACACACACAAACACACACACAAACACACACACAAACACACACACACACGCACAAACACACACAAACACACACACAAACACACACACACAAACACACACCGACTCCCGACTCCTCCAGACCAGTAGTGTTATCCTCCACTCCGAAATATTGCGCTGAAGACCTTTTTACGCGTTTTACGCTGACGAATTTTTGTTGTTGTTATAGTAATGCTGGCCTAAACGTACAGAACTGTGTCGATAAACGACGAACAATTAATTGGCTAGCCTGAAGCTCAAGATGTCTATGCTGCAATTTAGACAAAATTCACTTTATATTAATTTTGAACCTAACTCCATCATCTATACAAATTGAAGTTTTTAATGTTAATTTCTGTCTGCAAGAGCCATGTTTCTAAAAATAAAAATTTAGTTTCAGGGAGAATTCTGAACAATAATTATTGTTCGTATATCGTTCGTTCACCGTCGAATTATTCGTATGCCGTTCAAGAACACTGTTTCATACACTGGTTTGTTATTGAATGCACAGTGTTAACTACAGTGTTACCGGCTTTCAGTATGTAAAAGTTCAGCATTTACCCAATAAAATTCACATTAATGAAGATAAGTTTCACTGCTTTTCTCCTTTACTGCTTTTTGTATTTTAGACCACTTTAAGTCCACGCCAGCTAATTCGAATCTGCGTTTATAACTGATTCTCTACTACCTTTCTATTCCGAACATTCCGACTGCAGTAATCCTTGAAGTTGGTTTAGAAAATTTTCTTGTGAGTAGTTCCCCAGGGGATTGGGTATTTTCATCCCGAACAAGGATCACTGAAGTGTGCCACAATTGGGACTAGCTGGAACTGAATAAATAACTCATAGTGCTACAAAATTGAAGAAATAAAAAGAAATAGGATATTTTATTGTATATAATTCGAATATAAATATCAATTTTATATTTTAAGTCGCAGTTATTGATCGCAATTCATCTTGTTTATTGTCAGACAAATTACAGATTTCGCTTCACAATTACGTTTTTTTGTTTTATCTGCAACTTCTTTTTTATAACCGCTACTTCCTTCTACATTTGATTTCGATATTTTTACAATGACATTTATTTTCTTGTCATATTCACAAAAACTGCCAATGTTAAAGCAAAGAATGGACTAGGATAATGAAGAAACGAAACAACTCAAAAATCGCAACGTTTACCAGTTTGGTCACGATATATCTTCAAACTCGCCAAAACGAATGGCGGAACAAATTACACTTCAAAAATTGACAAAAATTTCATCGTCACCAATGTATTCAGAAGCCGTATTTTTTTATTTCTCTCAATGTAAATTCATAATAGAGCTACGTGTTGAGAAACCTTCAACTTTTTGCAGTGTTAATTCGTACGTTACACAACTTCCTGTGGTGCATCCAAAGATATATTCACATCGCCCGTGTCCCCCGACAGGTTCACACTAGGATAGGGACGACTGAGCTAAGATCTCCCCTACGAACGCGAGTTCCTGAGACCAACGTTCGCAGACTAACTTGTGAAATTCCATCGTCCATTGTATTCATTTGGCTAGTTTACTTTATTACTTGATGGTACATGAAGATTTTGTTACACTCCTGTAAAACCCATTGGAGATTTTCCAATTAGCAATCAGGGGAAACGAGTCATTGTTTAAAGAAGATTCTAGAAATAGTACGGTAAGAGGCAGGTGATTATTGATTGTGTTCCCGCACGGAGTTTTTTCCATTACCCGGCGGAAGAGCGTGCAGAGCGGGGCTGGGCGCTGGTCAGACGCTGGGCTGCTTCGCCGGCCCGGCCTCGACGAGATTGCTGCGTACTCGAGAGCCAGTCCTCTATAATTATCAAGTAAGCCGGGGAAGAACGAGATTACACTGATTACCATCTTATTGTCGTGTCGACACAGGCCGGCGGGCGGGCGAACGAGGCAGCGAGCGAGCTGAGCACGGCGGGCCGGGGCGGGGTGGGCGCGGAAGGCGAGCGGGGCGGGGGGTCAGGACGCCCTCGGCGCATGCACAAATTACAGACGAGGAGCTCGTATTTGTTTTACCCTGCTCTTTTTTGAGCCCATGCTAATAGCAGCCGCTCGGATGCAGTTTAGGGTTATCAACTTATGGAAACGCATCAATATTCCCCAGCGGCCGATCACGAAACGCGACGCGACGCGGCGAGGCGGGGTGGAGTGCGGTGGGGTGGGGTGTAGAGGGGTGGGGACCGGAGCGGGGAACGGACGAGGGAGGGAGCACGATTTCACGAAATTAGACGAGGACGACTGGCCAGCGGCCGCGGCCGCGTCCCGCAAGCAGACGTTCGTCTCCTCGTCCTCTTCCCCCCACCACCCTCAGCCGCTGCGTTTTTGCCTTCCCCTCCCCTCACCACCTAGCGAGGGCGTAGGATGCCTGGGCGGGCGCCACTGGCAGCACGCGCTCTGCGACACGGGCGGCGCCGGGGCGGCGGGGGCGACCGAGCGCGGAGGGCGGGGATCGGGGTGGGGGTGGGGCGAGTGGGTTGGGGAGGAGGAGCGGCTGTCAGGCCGACGCGGCCGCCCCTACTGTGGTTAGACTACGAGTCCGTGACAGCTCAAATAAGCCAAGAAATGTGTAGCCTGTCACGCAGTATACTTAGTATACCAAACGTTCTCTTCAGATTATCCGCCGACCAACGGGTATTAGTCTCGACATGAATCTCCCTTCGGAGAACACACCCACCACGTCATCGAAGCGGCCTTCTTCCATGCAATAGATTGGGAGTGTGAGTTACATCCACTGACCGGGAATACCTTGGTTTTGTAATCATAGATTATGAAGTAATGAAAAAATTCGTGGGTTCAGTTTGTCCACGTTTGGGGTTACATTAATCAAATTCTTTGCCTATATAACTAACATATTTTAATTACCAAACGATACTCCATATAACGAAAATACTCAATGTAATTAAATTGTAAGTGTGACAACATTGAAAGCCAATAATGTTGAATCAAAATATTTTTAAAAATCGATATAATATATTAATCGATACAACATTTTAAAAACGTAATACATATACGTGTTTAATCATGCTTGTACACATGTTCGTGTGTGTGTGTGTGTGTGGATCATTGTATAAATACCAAGAACTATGTTTCTGTAGTTATTCAAAAGAAAACCCCACTCCTTCTGCACCCACGTTGCATCCAAGAAACGCAGCGTACCTGCGCCGAATGCGCGAGTGCGCAAGCGGGATGTGTTCGTCGAAGGCGACGAGCCGCGAACCGCGTGAGGCAGCGGCGGCGCAGGCCTCACGCGCGGCGTGAGCGATTTCCGCTCGTGAGCGTCAACCTCCCCACTCCCCCCTCCCCCCTCACCCACCCAGCCCTCGGTCCAAAAGGAGAACCTGCACCGCGCCACGCAGCGCCGCGCCGCGCCGCGCCGCGCAGCCCATTTACCTCCAGAGTCCCGGCGAATTATTACGGATCGTAAATCGGGGATAATCTCCGCCCGGGCGGCGCGGGGAGGGGAGGGGAGGGAGGCGGGGCTTTGTAGTGGGCCGCGCAGCGCCGGAGCAAGACGTTGGCAGGGCACTGGGAGCTCGCGGGGGCCGGGAGCCAGCGCGCTCTCGTGCGGCGCTCGCAAGCGCGGTTTTGGAATTACTCTCATGTGCGAGCAGGCGCAGGCATCCGAGCTCGCAGATGAGCAATACATTCGTGGGTAATTTTTAGCCTGTCATAATATTTATAAAGTATATACACGATCACGAAGGTATTTCAGAACCCGTGTATAACTAACACGCGTTTTCTCATTTTTTCCAGATACCAGAGGAGTGTGTGTTTAGTTAGTGCGACAGCAGCACTACCCCAAATGAAATATTGAGCTCCTGTGCAACTGCAAATAATGTGTCTCTATTTCGCGATATTGGAAGAGTCGTGTTATCAAATGCCAACAACGCTCAACGGTATCCTTTTCGTAAACGATGTTTGGCAAAATAGAGAGGGTAAGAATTCCAGAGCTCAATAAAAAGTGCGTAGATATTACTCGACCAAACAAGCCGCACTAAATCTTTATTTTAAAAGGGAAAATAGCCTGGCCCTCGACTGTGCGTTTTTATATAGTCCTGGTATGGCTTCAGACAACGTTATAATTGCTAACTGTTTATTGAATAACACAGTATTGTCACAGTATTGTTGTGAGATGCATCACAAAAATGCCTCTCTTTCTTCATTTACAGGGAATGAGTCGCTTCATCTGGCGCAATATGGCGAAGAAGAGACCCACTATCATTTTCATCACTTTCAATAGATTTATTTTGTTGTGGTGCACTGTCAGTGAAGATAAACACACACTTCTGCATTGATTTAACATGGTGAACAGGTAACAGAAGAATTCTACAGTATTGAATGTCGCACATGTACGCAATTCCAAACAAAATTCACGTTTCCTCAGCGAGTCAAGCATGTATACAGTTTCACAGAAAAAATATTGTTTGGCGTGGTCACCTGTTACTTCAGCATTTGAATATACTTGAATTTCATTGAAATTCGAGATACATGTCACTACTCCACGGACATTTAGTATTCCTTTTGCTTTTTTTATTCCTCTTCGACTGGACTGTTTTTGCTTTCAGCGCCAGAGCCATACCGAAAAGAACCATAAAGATATCCTTTGCATATTAAAAAATGATCCTGCCGAATTCTATATTACGAGAGGAGCTTGTGTGTCCTCTTTGGGAGATCAGATAGCTGCCTACATGGGCGACTCTTCGCCGAGCGGTGGAGGCGGAGGCTTCGCCTTTCACCTGCGGAGCCCCTGAGGCCAAAAGGAGTCCCAAGCCCCTTGGTGAAAGCTAGGCATTCAACTTTTGTCTCCATGATATTTGCGACATTTTTCAATACGTATTACAATAAGATCCCTAGAATATATTCTTCCGGTAGCTTCCATGAGAGTGAGCTTTTTTCAAAAAGTATTGTGTATTTCTCAAAATTATAGCATTAATTCAATGTAATAGCAGGAGCTAGTGCAAATGCACTAGCTGATTTAGCAGCGATAATATAATGAGACATTAACTTTTAATGGTAAAATCATTTTTTAAATCCAAATATTGGGGTTTTACTATTATATTGAATCTAGTTTAAATCTTAAATTCTATATAAATAAGAATGGAGCCTGACTGCAATTTCAAAATAACTGCCGTTTGTTTTCTCATGTCGTTATTTGCTATCTCATGTTTGCTATCTCATGCTATCATTTTGTTACCTCATGTCGTTACATATAAAATTAATTAAATTGTTTTTAAGTGTTTTGCTTATTACTTTGTCACGAGTTATCTCTCGAATAACTGAATTGATGCAGTTTTCATTAAAACATACAGAGTATTGCCTGGCATAACTTATTCTCCTATTTCATTGCTACCATTCTAACAATATGATTTCACGTCAGTCATGTCATTACCTCGATGCATTTTTTAAAACATGTCCTTCATAAAAAAAACATTATAGAAGAAGGTATGTAAAATATTAATAACGCTTCTACGACCAGAAAACGGAGTCACTGTCAGCAGGTCAAATGTTTCAATTTTTTATGTGAAAGCTAATGATGATGCTGGCTTTTAAATTCAGATTATTTAGTTAACTACTCCTACACACTATTTATACCTAATGAACTAAAACCTGAAACCAATTTCTCTTATTTCCGAATTCTTTCAGTCATATACAAAAAGTGAATCTACAATGAAATGACTCACAAGATGAACGTTTTCCCCAACTGAACTTTTTCTCAATTTTCTTCACTGAAATTAAGTGGATCTGAAGACTTCTAAACTGCGCGGATGCTTTGAAACAGTTTGCAGAAAGAGACGAGTACAACGCGTTTTGAGACCTTACTGCCTTACGGACTACTGTGTACATTTGAAAGTATCCAAAACACATTTTATGAGCATGTCAGTTACTGTTTAACGTAATTGAAGGTAGGTATAGATATTAGAAAATATAATTTTTGTTCCATGAATCCAATATTTTGGATACGCTCTTGACTGAGAGCGCCTAGTCATTGATATTAAACAGCTACTATATGCAACGCGTCTTCGTTCTGGACATATAGAAAGTTGCATTATGAGACAGCAAGAAATAGAGTAATAGAGTGATATACTTTCACAATCCACTAAGAAAAAAATAGAACAAACCAAGTTATCCGTTTTGTTTTACAAATTTCTCAAGTCAGAGGCAGAATATAATTTACTGTGCTTCTCATAAGATTCTAGAGTATCAGCCAGCTGGTGTGATTAAACAATGAATGTTTTTATTCCCTGAACGATTTCCCCAACTGATTTCCCCACATCCTAATGTTGAAATGGGGTAGCTAGAAACAATCTTGGGAAGTAGTCGAGAAACGTTAATTGAATTTTCGTAAATACTTGATATTGAAAAATAAAAATAACACACTGATGGATTTTGTAAAATAAGAACAATATATATGAAGTTCAACGATATTTTGTACTTAAGTTACTACAATCTAATACATACGGAACTAACTACAATGAACAGATGCGTTAAGAACACTCTGTTCTACCATTAAAAACTTGGTTAACTAAATTACCATCAAAATTTTATACTAACTTACCCTAATGTCTTGGAACTAAGAAATTTTCACTCGGAAAATTAGAATGCCCACAACAACAATTAAAACCCGTCATGCCAAAGACTTGTAACATCCTCCATAATTTGCTGATAATAATTTCAAACTGTGTCCATAATTATTCAAATTGCAAACATTATCAACTCAAATTATTAAATGTACATAAAATATATAAAAAATATTATATGTATGTAAGAGCTCTGAAAGGTGTAACTTACGAAATGTTCATGTTAAATGTACAATGTCAAAAAATGTAATTTCCATATGTATAAACTCTCTATGGAAAACAATCATGTATATATGAAAACACTTGTTAGACTACATAAGTGGAACAGGGATTAATAAATTTAAAAGAAAACTAACTACTAGCTACGAAAACTGCTCACGTGAAAAGCTGTAAGGCTCCTGCTCTGGTGCAGCGCCAAGGACCCAGGCAAGAGCGTATCGAAGAGGGATAAATGAGAGATGCGACACTGAGGGCCGTGCCGCCTCCACCCTCGTGTCCAAAACAGGGGACGCAAAGGTTTCTAGTCATTACTTGTATCAATGTGGCGTTCTCAAATGTTACGATACATTACTATATCGTCCATTCAAGTACAAAAATATATACACTACGAAAAGTATCCCTAATGCCCAACGGAGTATTTTTATCACTTGGTGTAATGACAAAAGCCATGTTAAACCTAAGAAATCTTATCAGTTTTGCCATCGTTAATTCTGCCTCACTCAAACACTATTTTTCGTAAGGCCTGAATAATAAAGAAACTTCTCCAAACACGTTATTATCTAATATTTTGACATTATGTACACAAAAATCAAAAATATGTTTCGCAAAATAAAGCATACGTTGATCATGTTGGATACGACTGAAGAAGACTAAGGTATTCGAAACCGCTGTATAGCTCGGCAGTTGCACACATCCGTTATTACCTTTTATTAAGGAATGAATCTTCACTCCTCGGCAACGAGAATCACATTATAATTTGTTATTTTATACACTTCTTTAAACATTTTGTGTACTACTACTAGCCTCAATTCGACTACTTCATTTTATATCGAATCTTGCTAGAGGTTCCCCAATATAAGAACACCCCGTTTACCAGAGAAGTCACTACAAGAAAATTGCTTCTTACACGCGGATATTATGTCCGATCATTACTGCTGTTTTTCAAACAAAATTGTTCATCTGCCTCTGGTACTAGATAATTTTTATAATCAAGTGATTACATTAATCTTGTGGATTAACCTCTACCATTATAAGATACATCTCATTTATGCAACAAGGATATTCTGATAGCTATTTGACGACATGGATGAGGATCGAAAACAAACACACGTCGATGTTGGCCACGACTAGGGAAGACGTAGGTTTTTATGGCCGCTACTTAGCCCGGCATGCGCAGACTCCAGACTTTGAGAGTCGAATTACAAGATCAATAGAGGAGATAATAAATAACAGCATATTTGCGCTGATCGATCGCGTACCGTAATCACAGTTAATCGACGAGTTGTATCAAACTCCGCGCAGCGGCCAGCGCCGCTCCCCGAAACCCCGCTCCTCCCGGCAAGCGAAAGGCGGGGAGCGAGCGAGAGCGCGGTGGGCAGCGAACAAAAGAGCAGTGGGAGAGAGTAGCGGGGAGCGAGCGAGGTCTGGGGATGCAAGGGAAGTAGGGAGCGAGAGAGCGAGGAGGGAGTGAGTGAGTGAGCGAGGGGGAAGTGAGCGAGGGGGAAGTGAGTGAGTGAGTGAGTGAGTGAGTGAGTGAGTGAGTGAGTGAGTGAGTGAGTGAGCGAGCATGGAAGCAAGCAAGAAAACGAGCACACGATGTTCCTTTTCTATATCTCAAGGGAGTAAAATTGCTGACATACAGTTGAAAGGCAAAACTTGTAGGGTCTGCGCTACGCTGTTCTCCATATGCCTTTTTAACGTTCAGCGCACTTGACGGCATGCATTCAATTTGTGTTGGGTTATTATAACCAGAAGCAACAGTAGAAAGAAATGTATCTGAATGAACCAATCCTAGCAGGAGTCGTAGTTCCAAGTAAAAATTTTAATTTTAATTTTAATTTCTGTAAGATATTTTGCGCAAAGCATCCAAAAGTAACGGCATAATTCAGGAAGTCATCGAATTAACTTTTGTTGCAGGCTACGAGAGTATGAGGGTGGGAATGATTTATGACCAGTGAAAGTACTCCTAGAAGCCAAAAAGCTAATAATCATCCCGTTTCATCATACAAATATCTGCAGTGCACACATGTCAAACCGCGCCCGCACGAGCTACTTGCGCGACTGGGAAGTCCAGCGCTCCTAAATGCAACTTCCCGATTCCGCCTCATTTCCCCTCCAAATCCAGAAAATAGAAATCCTCACGCGTAAGCTGAAACGGTGCGAGGTGGGGAATGATGGCTAAATACGAAAATGTTTGCTAGTTTTGTTCTATCAAACAACCGAGATCTGAATTATGTTTATATTGTTTATATTTTTTATATTTTTTATTTCTTAGTATTTCCTTTTCTATTTTAATTCTGCCTTATAGAGTGTAGAACAACTAAGTGTTAACATACCTTGTACGAGTATTTCCTAAACCGTCTCCGTCCTCAACTAACTCTGCGAGATACAAATATGCCGTTTGGAGAATCGATTGCATGAACAGAGGCTTCTTCTTTACAGCTTACTTAGTCTTTGCACGTTCTTTTACTACGAAGATATAAGGTCAACTTTGTTTTTTTTAATGGAACCCTATGATACGTTTTAGCTTATCGAAATGAGCTTAAAAAGACGATTTCCAGTATGTGCACATCTTCATATTTAAGCGAACCTTTTTTTTAGAAATTGATGTTTTTGTAACGTATTTTTCCACTGAAGCGGCGATTTTCCTTTTGACCTTTCGTGATAACTAAATGGGGAACTTCACGAGGCCGTCCTTCAGATAAACGCGCTCATTTACTAGAGTATAATAACTACTTTCTTCTATATTAATTTTGCTCAAAGATGACTTCGTCCAAGGAAGACTCAAATGCTGCATACAAGATTCCTCAGACGATTAGTTACAAATAAATTATGATTAATAAGATAGTGTTCATTTATTTTTGTTATATATACTTAAAATTTATACTAGGATATGTTATCACAGTTGCGAAAATAACACGATAATATTTGAGTGACAAAACAAGAACTTTCCGGAATCCTGTATGCAGCATTTCAGTCTTCCTTGGACGAAGTTACCTGTCAACAAAATAAGTATCGAAGAAAGTACTTGTAACTGAGCTCAAATAAATGAGCGCATTTGTCTGAAGTTTCCGATTTAGTTAGGAGAAAAGGTCAAATGCAAAATCACCGCTTCAGAGGAAAAATACGTTACAAAAACACATCTATTTCTAAAAAACGATTCGCTTAAATACGAGATGCACACATATTTAAAATCGTCTTTTTGAGCCCATTACGGTACGCTAAAATTAAGCATAGGGTTCCATTTAAGAAAATAAAGTTGACCTAATATCTTCGTACCAAAAGAACGGTGGATAGACGAAGAAGCTGTAATAAAGTTGCCCACACTACACTGTTATAAAAAACGAAGTGTAAGAAAACAAAAATTTAGTCTTCAATATTTTGTTGGAAATCTCTTTGGCATTCACAAAAATAGCTAGGCTAAATGACATAAAATATACGAGTGTCCTTGTCTGGGATGGGGAATTTATGTTTCATTCCTCCACAATTATTTTTTTGGAGCCGCCTGGGTAGTTGGCTTGTGGATACATTTTCCTACTTCTTATTACAAGTTCTGTAGTGTATGTTCTGTATTTTCAGGAGACTGGGGGGTGTTCCTCATTGAGACGTTTCAAACTGATTCCCTACGCTTAGCATACATGTCGAATTTTTGGGATCACAATTCTGAGGAAATCTTTATAACGATTTAAACCCTAAATTTCTCAGATTTTTCTTTAATATTCTCATGTAATACATTTTATTATACGTTCTGCTATGAATTCTAGATATCCCACATCTGGATTATACATGCGTTCTCAAATAATAACTGAACCACTACTGTGATTTACTGCTGGTCGGACACTCAGTTTTTCATACTCAGCATTAGGCTTACGGCCATCCGATTCATAAGCATTAAATTCACTTTCATCACTAAAAATGGCAGAATTCCAGAAAACTTGAGAGTATAATTTTATGCATCAAAGCAGAAGCTAATCGCTTATTTTATTTTAACCGATTACTGCATGGGTGTTTTGAAACCACACGCCCATAAAATCTTCCAATTTAATGACCTTTGGACAGTTTCAGTTGCGATACTTCGGCCGAATGTCTATGCCAATTTCATTAGTGAGAGACGAAATACCCTGGCATGGGTCACGTGTCACATCCTGTATAACAGTTCTTTCGTCTCAAGCGGCAAGAAAACGTTTCTGACCTGGTCGGCCATGTTTATCGATCTTCTTTCATATAGGCAGTGGTGTAACTTCAGTTGATGTCACCAGGGGCAAAATTAATGATATCATCCCCCCTCCATGAATTAGCGCCCAGTCTCAAAAAATAACCTAAGATGTTAGATCAACGAGTAGAAAGAGAAGATTAAACTCAGGAAACGTAGAAAAAGATAAAGAGAATGAAGCAGGAGGGTTTTAGTTATTAGAGATATCAATAGAAATTTGCCATTTTTTTACATATTAACAATATTACTGAACCACAGCTCTACAATAATGTAAATATAATTAGTAGATCTCCCACAATATTTAAAAATGTTTTATGCTATAAATTTAAGTACATTTTTTCTTCAAAAATTCATATTTTATTTCTAAAACACGTAAATGAATGAAAGTAGAGCAATGATATAAGAACAATCAAGGGAATAACTAGTAGAAATTTCACAGGTTTAGCTGCTACTGTTTCAGAAAAAACGCGTCATCTTTTCAGCATATTTAACATGGGAAGGATAGGTCATTTAAACTCCCCTTAAAGTAAATAAATTCCAAAAATTATGTTCTCTAATCATGCAGAAACATAAATGCTGCATTACACAGTAAATGTTTTTTTCGATTATGAACCTAATAATAATAGTAATTATGTGAATATTAAAAGTTCAATGATGATCAATAACTCTATTTTGCAATGGTTTAATAAGAAATTGGCATACAACCTCTCTGACATTTTAGTTGAAATACCAATGTATTTTTGCACTGAAAGAAACGGTCATGGAGTTTTCGGGCGTCATTACGTAGTGCCCAGAGGCACCATTAGCTTCACGCTGCAACAGAGATCCGCGTCAAATACGTCCGAGAGCGGTCAACCTGCCACGAGCGGACAAAATTCTCGCTGCGGACAGGATTCGAACCTGTGCGGGCAGAGCCCATTGGATTTCGAGTCCAACTCCTTAACCACTCGGACACCGCAGCGACACACACCTTTCATAGAGCACGCAAGGTATTTGAGCAACAGGAGGGGGAAGCGCTCCGGTTTCTCTCCTCACGCCCGGAACAAAGCAGGGCGGAGGGGGAGGGGAGGGGAGGGGCGCCAGCGACGGAGGCGCTCCCTAGCAGCTGTGCACAGCGAGCACGGCGCGACGCGACGCGGGAGTTGTGTGCGTTGATGCGACAAGGACATTTTTAACAACTCGCAAACTGTGGCTTCGCCATTCGGTACAGTGTCGGAATTATCTCTTAGTGAAGGGGCCACTTTTATAGGGCCCGTTTTAATAATTAGTTTGCCGTTTCAACAAGAAAGCAACTTAAAAACAGTACGAAAATTTATCTCTTCAGTTATCAAGTCGGCCAAGGCGCGTGAAAATTTTAACTAGAGTAAATAAGACGCAGTTTTATCGGCGACACAACTTAACAAATAATAGATGATGATTATTATTATTATTATTATTATTATTATTATTATTATTATTATTATTATTATTATTATTATTATTATTATTATTATTATTATTATTTAAGACACTTGTGCAGAAGTTGAATTAGAAAATTAAATCAGGAGGACAATCAAGACATGTATTCGATTAAGTTTCCTTGACAGGTTACTATCATTCCTTCTCCAAAACTCGTACATAATAGGATATATTTTATTGATAAAGAAAGTCGTAACAAACTTATAATTCTACTACAGCAGCACATTGGATAATTAAATGTTTCTCGCGATTCAATTTCTTCTACCCAATAACACCCCTGTTCTTGTACTTTCAATTCCGGACAATCAGGAGGGCAATCAAGACATGTATTCGATGAAGTGTCCTTGACAAGTTACTATCGTTACTATCTCCTCAAAATGAAATTCAACGAAATAAACGGGGCATCAAATTTTCGTCACTACTTCGGTGATACTTTTCTAAAATAAAACTCGTCAGCTGCATTATCAAATTCTAAAACACATGACGCGGCCATGAGAAGGGGTCTGAAATGTGGTGTATTACCTTCAGGGACAATACAAGCTGATATTCCTTGTAATAATAATCAAACCGCAGATGTCTGCAAACATTTTTCTGGAATGTGATCTTTCAAAACATGGAATGTTCTAAAATGAAAACGTGAAGAGTTCACAAATTTCCGAAACCTGGGTGCACGTCTTACGCTACTACATTGTCAAAGTGTAAATAAGACATATGACCTTTAGCCACAAACGTTTATTGAAGTGAAACAATCTAACAGAATCAATAATTTGCCGAGAACCGCACATAACGGCTGTTATTTACTTGTACATAGCCGCAAACACGCTTTGGAAGTAGAAGCGTATATATCAGTACGGCGGTATTTATAATGGCGCTCGATATTTATGGGCAATAATAGCACATAATTGCTATAAATACCTTAGCGGACATGTTAAATGGCGAGCAATAAATAATTTACAACTTGAACTGCGCTGGAGCCGCCCGCAACGTAAAACCGACTCGCCTGGCTGCTCATGGCGCCATCGTCGCACCACTGCAGTCGTTTCTGCTCGACACTCACCTTCCGATGTGTCTTCGTTGTCATCATCATTCACACAATTTCGGAGAATTCAAGCACGTTTTGACTGCATCCTCGGACACTCAGCAAACTCTGACCACTACACCCACTTTGCAAATGCTAGGCCATCTTCCAATCTGTTCTCACGCTCGAAAGTCACAGTCACTAATGAAAAGAGCAAGTTCGGGCAGTTGACGTTGGAAGGGGGTAGCGCCACGAGGATTCCTATGAGCGAGTTGGCAAATTTGCGCGGTGGATGTGAACAGCAAACAGCGGCAAGTGTACCCCAAGCTCCGAGACGTGTCATTAACATACGTTGTGTAAGCGTAGAAAACGGCTGAATATTACATATGTACATTCATCGAAACAATAGACAATACATCTCTTTTTGTTTCAGACAAGGTAAATAAACGCGAAATAAAATTAGTAAGAGAGTAGACCAAGTTTGTGACAAAATGTAGACTATTCTGACCTAGAATCCTGCAATTTTTGATATTCGTCCTGTACAATCTGTGCGCAGCTATTGGTTCATAAACACCGTTCTACATTAGATAAATATTATAGCTAAAACTCATGCGTAAAATATAAACTTAAAGTACATTAGTACATTACAAAATTATTTTAAAGTAACAAATACGTAAGTCCCAAAATTCAATGTTGACGAGGGACGCTATTAGGATTGATGCAGGCACCGTAAACAAAACTGAAAATAAATTCATTGTACTTTTTATGAACATTAGACACAATCAGTCTCTTAGATGGGTTTTAAAAACCGTTCCTTTTTAGGCATCCCAAAACAAGTCGAGAAGGAATGTTTGACTCATCACAAAACGTTTTCTATATTTTACGAGAAATAAAAATGCAAGTACTGAAAACATAGGGCTCCATGCAAGACGAGACCTTATCACCCTGTTCTAACGAATCCAAGAACCATGCTGCATGAGACCAAAGGGACCGAGGGAGGAAAGCGGGAATAGGGCACGGCGCGCACTAGCGATGCTGAGATCTAGGTAGAGGCAATCACGAATCAATTCCATTTTCATTCATTACACCCTACGTTGTGTCTACTGCCTTTCCCAAAGATCGCAGCCAGTCGTCTGCCTCCGCGGGTCAGCGCGCGCGCTTCGACGGGCGAGGTGAGGCCGCGCCCTTGAGAGCGGGGGCGCGGATACGCCAAGAATACCCAACAGAACGGGGCGGGGGCGGGGCAGCCGCCCCGATCTGCTCAGCCTCCGGGCGTTTATTTGGCCTGTCAAAACAGCCGTCGCGCGAGTCAACAGCCATCCATCGAGCTGGGCTCGCCCCGCCCCGCCCTGCCTCGCTCGGGCTCCTGCAGGGGCGGCGCGGGGCGGGGCGGGGCTGGGTGGGGCGGCCCCGGAAGTCCCCGGCGCGCGCTCCATTAGGCCTGGCGCGGCGCGGCGCGGAGCTTCCGGCGGCTCGTGTGGGCGGGGTGGGTGCGACGGCACGGGGGCGAGCCGAGGAGCGGGTGCGGGGACGTGGGAATGAAGTAGGGGGCTGGGCCGCCGAGCGGGGGCGAGTGGAGCTGTGAAGCGACCAGGGTTGCAGAGTGGGATGGGTGGAGAGGTAGTGAGGCTGTGGAGAGGTTATGGGGATGTGAGCAGGGCTGTAGAGTGGTATGGACTGTGGAGAGGGGTTGGGGCTGTGGAGCAGGGGGGTGAGACTGAAGAGTAGGGTGAGCCTGACTGTACAGCGGGGAGGGAGGCTGTGAGGGAGGGGAGGGGGAGGGGGAGGAAGCGAGGAACGGAATGGCGCGTTGCGAGTGAAGGGGAGCGACATTCGAGGGCATGGGATCGGTGAGGACATTGGGCGTGGCGCTCGGGGCGGAACGCAAAATGAGGTGAGGGGGTGAAAGGAAAGGACGAGAACGCGGGGACGCGATAGACGGGGAGAGCAAGGGGTGTTGCCACGAAGGTGGGAGGGGGGCGAAACCAGCACGTGGGCTCCTTTGGCCTCTCAGTCAGCACAGTCAATGACTCGGCAAAACGTCTGGGGTTCACCATTTCGTTTCTTCCGAAAAACATGTCCTTCACTCAGAATATCATTTATCACGTTAAAGGAAGGGTGGCAAAGTAATGATGTTGTTCGTTCTAGCAATAGAACTATTACTTCGAGGACGGTAAAGTTTCCGAGTTTTCCATCACACCACGTATTCCTCATTCATCACTGAAAATAACTGAACTATTACTTGAGCGAGAGAGAAACTGAAAAACTAATTCATTAACAATATTTTCATCAATCCAGATACCTTAAAACGTATAATTCTAGATGATTAAGTTCCATCCAATAAGAAGTGCTCCAAGTAATATAATAATATATTGTATTTATAAGATTATTATAACGTTACAATAATGTTGAATTACTTCCAATCAATAAATTATAATTTTAAGAAATTATTTATGTGCTGTTCTTCTTTAATCAGAGCTTACTGAAAAGAACGATAACGTGACAATCGATTCTGCCCTTTGTTAAGTTGAAGAGACTTCTGTTAAGTTGAAGAGAGAGCCGACTGAGACGGCTCAATGGCAACGTTACTGTTGTCTCTGCAGCGTCGCTGCAGCTAGGGTTTGGGTTCCAAAGGTGGCGGATTTTCGACACTAGCTCTGAACTTAATCAAATTCAACTACTTTGAAGGAGAATTCAGGCAGCTCGGTCCTAGGTTCGGTTACTTTTTTTCTTGTTTTGGATTTGATCCTTCCTCTCATACAGATAATTCTATTTGTCTCCTGTAAGATAGTCCAGGAGGACATCGAATCTCACGTTGAATGAATGAATCTCACGTTCCAGTGAAAGGAGGAACATCGCTATCTCCCGGTATATAACATGCACTGCACTTGAGGGACTAATTACCGCATACTCGTACGTTGGTGATCCCCGAAAACACTAAGTAATACTATTCAACAATGATTTTTAAATGTGTGCAATTTCGGCTGATTCTAATGTATTTTCATTTGTTGATTCAAAAAATTAAGTCAAAAATGTTTCATCACCCATCATTTTGGTTGTAATGTTAAAAAGAACAGTTTTCATGTTTTAATGTAGATAGTCCTAAAAGTACAAGACGATATTGCATTTCATTGGATCAACAAGTGACTTTGTTTAGGGGATGTCCGTGAAACCCGAAGACTCAACAATCAACTTTTCTTCACACAATTGTATGCTGTTTGAGAAAAGAGTAGATGCTTTCTGTAATGGAGGAAGTAAGTCAGCTTTGACTTGAACTGAAAGCTAATCCTTTATGCTCTTAAGCTGTGAATTGAATTGATAAGGATTAATATTTTGTGGAAGAGGATGATACAAAAAAACCTCACTTTTTAACACAAAATGATTTAAATGATTTGTTTCGCGATATTAGTTTTTCCAAATAATTTCAGCTAAGATATAATGCTTAATTGCCAAAAATGTTTATTATGTGATTACATAAAAACATGTGTGATGAAAAAGTTTTGAAAGACATTTGAAATTATCATAATAAAATCGGTAAGAATCCAATATTTCTGTTTTAACATAAACAGCTTACATTTTGTTATTTGAACATACAAGTGAATTCCGACAATACTAACGATAAGAATATTGAATAGATGCTACGCTTTACTTTCTTTAAAAATATTTTACGTATTTAGTTCTCATTCTTTAAAAATGTCCCATTCTGCATTCATTTTTAACTTCATGTCAAGTCAATTGTCAAGTGAAGCTTTTTAACTGATTTAATAATATTTCAAAAAGTTACTGAAATTATAAAGTGCACAATATACAATTTAATGGGCGCTTAATTGAGAAGAATGCCTACTACTTTCATGGGAAGAGCCCGTGAAACTGCACTGTGCCGAAGGAAGTGCCCGTGCGATCTTCACCCGCAACGCGATGGCGTCCGTCCCTAGTGGCTTAGTGGGTTGTCTCCTGCTTTGGTGAACACAGACAGCTGCTAAGAAACGCTGGAGAGGAAATTAGGAACAGCGCACATATAATCCAAAGGAAACCTCAGCGACATTCGATATATTTCTTAAACCTCAGCTTCAAATAAACTTCTTCAATATGGCTCATGTTATGTTTTTAGCTTAGTTTGTGGAAGGGAAAGACCGCTAGTATTTTTTCAGGGGCATTCTTAGTATGGTTTCCTGTTACGTCTGGAAGCGGAGGAAAAATCAATATTTTCCAGGTTCCCCTAATTCATTTCCTACAGATGCGAACATTATGTTTCCGAGACACATTATACCAGAATATCATTCAGTCTTCAAGATATAATTAAATATTCGAAATATAATATTTAAATGATAAAGGATGATACGTCTGAAACTTATTTTTTAATGAATTCACAAGTTCACCAATCCCTCTGCAGATTCATAATCCACCTCTAGTTAGAAGCTCTCTTTGAGTAATTGCAGTATTATAATATTAACCAAACCTTTACTAATGTGAGAAAATGCATGCTGTTGTAGGTCTTATAGAATTTGTACTTCTAGAATGGTTTTTTCAGTGAATATGCGGGGCTGGTGTAGAACTGATTATAATAACCAAAAATAACACAAACAACATTGCAATGTTATCTTTCTGATACTTTGACAAATGTACAGCAAATTGGCCTCACATGGATGCCATTAACTATCCAAAAGTGGCAGAAACGTTTGCTGTTTTATTTGGGGTAATGGTAATGTAATAAAAACTTATAGGGTTAGTCAGATTTAATGGTTGTATTTAAAACAATCGTTCGTGGGAACTAATTCGACTTGAAATGTCACTAACACAATATTAAGAAATAATGAAATGATAAATATATCAAGACGAAAATGCTATAAAATAACTATAAATTGACAAAATGAAATTGAAAAAAGTATTTTCGATATTTTGTGATATAAGTATTCGATATAAGTGTTTTCGATATTTATAAGATGTTTGGTGCTCATTAACGACCGCATACTGTGTGTCATGTAGAGGTGCATCGAGAGGCATTAACTAATTGGGCAGAATACTTGGAGACATCTGAATGCGATGCGGGACAACCTGGTCACGAACAATTGCCTAGTGTTCTTCATTGTCGGTCCGGAAATAAATTGTACTCAGGGAATTTTTTATTTTTATTTTTGGTCGCATCAGCATCTAGGACATTAGCGACCACTATTGCATTTAACGGTACGGTAACTGTGAAGGTGACATGATATGGTGATGATAGGGTGTGAAAGGCCGTACACAAATACAACCATGCCCGAGGCGGGACTCGAATGCGCGATCCTTCGGTCCGAGACCGGTCGAGATCACTACTGCCTTAATGATCTCGGCCATCCGGTCCGGCTCAGGGAATAGTGAGTTAGTTTAAAAATAAAGTAAGCTCCAATGAAACGCTTTTCCGTATTCGCTATCACATACACATTATCAGAAAAACGTGAAAATAACTCACCACACTATTGTTAATTTTCAATAGTATTTCGTACTTACCAATTACTCGGCAAAAATAACGACTACGGAAAGAAGTAATAGGAATGAAGAACCCTAAATAATACAAAATATTTAAATGCCGCTTGACAAAACGTAGATGCAAGAAGTATTAGTTGAACTCATACCCTGAAAGTAGCTCAGAAATTTGCAGCATTATAAATCGCAGCATCGATAAAGTATTGTCAAGCCATTTTGTACAATGAGACATTTATTTCCTCGCAAAACTTTTTTAAAAATTTTATTTCTTACCCGTTCGGCCCTTTGGCCTTTCGGGGGTTATTATTTACACAATATACATTAAATATTTACACAAAATACATAACAGTCTCTTCCAGTAACATCAGGGCACAAGTATACTTGCTTGCGCTTATGTTTCAATCTATATACTGTTTCTGTTTACTTTTACAAAAATATATATCGAGAAAAAACTTCACACTTGTGAATAACATTGGTATAAAGTTATTACAATCAAATATGGTTATACCTTATTACCAGCAAATCATGGCGGCTTTAAGCGATCTTTTAGAAAGCGTGACAATATATTGCATGAAATATTGCAACAAAATATTGCATCAAATGTTGCTAGGGGACGCATCCATCTGATACGACTTGCTCACTGCCGGGGAAACGGCATTCGCCAAGCGAGTCGCATGTGAAGGCGGCTCCACACGTTCGGCATTCGCAGAGCAGCGAGCTACTACTCGTCCTATCCCGAACAGCTGATGTGTTCGGCGAATGTTCGCTCCCTTTGATGTGTCATAAAGACCGACACGCGGTGGGTAGGGCGTGCACTGAATGTTCGTCACTCGGCAAATAGCACGCATCTCATCCACCCAACTTGGGATTCGGCGAGCGGTTGCTCGCTACTCTTCGAGTACCGAATGTGTGGAGCCGCCTTTACATTCGGCATTCGCCAAGCAGCGAGCAACTGCTCGCCTAATCCCGAGCAGCTGATGTATTCGGTGAATGTTCGCTTCCTTTGATGTGTCCTAAAAGACCAACACGCGGTGCGTAGGGCGAGCACCGAATGTTCTTCACTCGGCAAATACCAAGCAACTCATCCACACTATTTGGTCTCAGCGAGCAGTTGCTCGCTACTCGCCGAATGCCGAATGTGTGGAGCCACCTTAATGCTTGAATGTGAGCCAAAGCAGAAGCTGCGCAGCGGCTGTGAGCGTCCTCGCGAGGCGCGTGTTCCCGTGGGAGAGCGGCGTCGCCCGACGAGGCCCTTTGACGCGCTTTTGTGCCTCTTTATGGCCCTCGCAGCCAAATGAGCCGATTCACAAAAGTCGGAAAGCGGAGGCAGCACGCGCACCCGCCGATCGAAGGGAGCCCGCCTGGCTTCATCTCTTCCGGTGCTTTCCCCCGCGCCGGCCAAATCGTTCCGAGTTATGGCAATGGTGCCTCTTGCTCGTCATTAATCTTATTGGCAGCCAACAGAAACCACGCTTAATGTACTCGAAGGATCTGGCCAGAAGGGAAATGGACTGGAATATCTGCTGGTGACGGATACGTCAATACGCGTATTTCATACTGAAAACCTTCATTTATGGGATAATACCTTCTTCTGACAGTAATTTAAGGCTCTTTGTAGGGAGTACGTTCATATTTAAGTAAGGGGAGTAAGATTTGTGTTTTTTTAAAATATTTTTTCCCTATCTTTGCTTTGTTCAATTGTTTTCAGAATGCGTTTTCATGATTCTTATTTTCCTCTGTCTGGTTTTGGTCTGTACTTTCCAAATAAGTAAATTCATCCCAAATGGTAAAATAACCCGAGAGAATATTATTACCTTAATAATTTTCGAAATAATGCGTCTGAATTATGTGTGTCGCATTTGATGTGATTAACGATGATGATGATGATGATGATGATGATGCAGTGTTACAATTGACACATCAAGTTTTATCAACTAATCGCAAACGAAGCAATCAAAATGTATTTTGTGTTGATCACGTTGTATTAAAATGTAATAAGGAAATAAAGAAACTTGTTTCACGTGGGCATTCAACATTGGTGCTTTAGCACAAGTGGAGAAACTGAAAGCCTACATTACTAGCTCCAAAATGCACTTCTACATACGACGTTCATTTCCCATCGACAAGGGTATTTCCAATAGCGAGGTGGCAGAAAGCATTGGCGTTGATAAGGCTTCCAAGTGCCGTGACTTCCAGCGCCTTGAACGCGTTACCGTACTCTCATGTTATCGGTTATTCGTCGGTGGTCGTTGAAAGCCGCGTTTGGGGTTGGCGACGCGCGCGGGCCGGGGGCGTTGGCCGCCCACATGCGCAGATACGCCCTTATCGCGCAATATCCCGCGAATTGGCGCGCGCGTTTGGGAGCGCGATGCAGGGGGGCGCTGGGGAACACGTGATGCGCGGCATCGATCACGCGCGATAGCATCTGCGCGGCGGCGGGATGGAGCGAGAGGAGGGGGAGGATTTCGCGCGGTGAAAGACGAGCTCGCACGCGACCCCCGTTGCGCACATCACTTCAAAAACAAACATCACCCAACGGCCAATTCCAATTAATCAATTATTAATTCCTATTTTTTCCTAACAATTATTTCACCTGTGATTTTGCAATTATTATCAATGTTCACAAGTCTCATAATTATTTTTAATTTTAACGTCTACAACCTTTTACAGAACATTCGAATAATATGATTAATAATTATTTATACTATGATAATGCTTACCACGAGGGAGAAATATCGAGTCCTGACCACGCTAGCAAGAGTGACATTTTTTTTTTCTTCATCTCAGAAAGAATTTTCTCTCGAATGTTTAATACTAAGAGAAACCATGTCGCACACAAACACTTTATTTTAAACCATTTTCTTTAATTTTTTGTTTATATGCAAAGAAGTTCTCAAGCTTATTGTCTAGTGACGACAGCTTCCCCCTTAGTTGGAGACTCAGACTACCTCAATTTTTTTACTAGTTTCGCTTTTGGAGGAAAAAAAGCTGACTGCTTTTTTTCCTCCTGGGGAAAAAAAAGGCTTAATCAAAGACCCTTAAAATATTTTAGGCAAATAGAAAACAATGTGCATTGATTTGATTTATTTTACTTGTTTTTACTTGTTCGTGCTCAGTTACTGAAATAGTCGCATTATTTTAAACTTGAATATCCAGGAGAAGCCCCTGCGACATTACGGCAATACTCTCGTAGGAAGCGGCGGCAAGTCTCCATCAGAAAAGAGAACTATTATAAGAGGCATTAGAGAACTTTGTACATAACAGATTGGCTACCTCATTATAACTTCAAATGTTATAGGAAATTCAAACCGGGTTTTGGCACAATCCTTCTGATAAATCTCAGATGCTGTCATCTGGTAGTATAGTTTGTAATTACACAAAGAGTGGCTTCATCTAGTGATATATTTTTTTAATTCATTTCCATACTGGAATGAATTCTTTATAAGCAAAACAACAACTCATTTTTCTTCCCATGTTTCAAGTGCTCCCAAAACACTCGCAGTGAGGGAAGATACTTTTATCGTTTTATCTGAGTAATGTCAATGTAGATGATATGAGAAATGCTGTCCCCCGCGTGGTCGGAGGTTCTAAGCAGTACATGGTTTTCGTTGAAAAATGGTAGTTTTGTAAAAAACCGTCGATACAAAACCGCATTAAAATGCCGCTGTTTGTGTGCAAATTACCTTTCCCCACCAGAAGGACAACCAAATTTAGACGAAAAACACAAATGTTCGCAGATCACGATACAGGGAAAATAGCAGCTGCACATGCAACTGCTACGCGCTGCATGCAACTCGTATTACGCTGCAACTCCACGGAGGTTCGTACCCCTCTCCCCGTACAAAAATACGGGTTGTCAGATACATACGAAGTTGGATTGCAGTACGAAGTTGTTTTTACGTTTGAAACAGTAATTTCAAAAGCGAGGAAAATTTGCAGGGTCCATCTAGTAACACCTATTTTTATAATGTACGCAACGAAACTAAAATAAATGAGGTAAAGACAATTGAAAATGTTGGAATTGATAAGTTTCACTGTTTGGAATCCCACAAACCCGTTTGGTAAATCAAACATTTGACAATATCTCTCCTCTGTCATCATCGAAAGAAATGTTAGGAAAATTTTCTTTGGGAACGTACGTCGCCCTGAACTGGAAATCTCGAACTGTTCGTCATTGCAATACCTTTACTAGCAAGCAACCCTAGGTACACTATAGCGTTATGAAAGTTCTCACAAAGGAGAAAATATTCTCCCGAAAAATATCCTCCGCAGGTAATGCTTGGCGTATGGGTCACTTATAGTCCGTTTACCGTAACCATCAGTGGTACAAAAAACACTCTCATCGTGAAAAATGCACTTCAATGGTGATGATATCTTGCGAAGTGTTCAGTTGACGCCAGGGCACTCTGACCTCGAGTATTAGATACTCATCACCCATCGCGGAGCAACTCACACATAGTAATTTCTCTCCAAGCGATATTCCAATCAATAAGAGTTTTTTTGGGAGGGGGGGAGATGGATGTCTTTGTTGATAAAAAATCCCATGCCATTACGTATTGTATTTTTACAGAAGATATTACGGACAATGTAGGGAACCAAGCACTTCATGTTCAAAGCATTGAATGACGTTTGTTCAGAACATGGATACACGAAATACGATACATACATATAATATTTTAACAAGCAACGTTGCATCAGAATTTAAAAAGGTGAGCGCACTAAATCATGTTACCCATAAAAACTATTAGGCGACCTTCTACGTAGGCAAACGTCCATTTAAGGATGCATTATAAATGTCCGATCAAAGGAGCAAAAGGTGATACCTCATCGCGAGATAATTCGTGATCGGTCCCTGAGCGTCAGTCCTATCCATTAGATTGTGTGCAAAAAACGGCTTCTGGTCACACCTAGGGTTTCGGGGCGGGATGTTTTTCAGACGTTCCCTCGCGCTCCCGCCTTCTCCTCCGTCTCGCCTTCGCTTAAGCCTTCGCCACAGCCTTCGCCTTGGCCTTCACGTCTCGTTCTGCCTCCGCTTCGGTCTTCGCCTCCCTCTCGCGTTCCGGCCTCTCCTTCCCCTTCATCTCTGCCTCCGCCTCCCCCTCTACCTCCACTTCTGTCTTCGCCTCCGTCTCGCGCTGCGGCCTTCACCTTCGCCTTCGCCTTCACCTCGACCTACGCCTTCGTCTTGTCCTTGACCTCCGCCTCCATGTTCGTCTTCGTCACCGCCTTCTGCCTCCACCTCTCCCTCTGCTCCGCTTCGGTCTTTGTCTCCGCCTCTCGCCCCGGCCTTCACCTTGCCTTCATCTCCACCTGGGCCTTCGTCTTGTCCTTGACCTTTTCCTCCACCTCCGCCTCTGCGTTCGCCTCCACCTCCGCTCCCGCGTTCGCCTCAATCTCCGCCTCGGCCTTCACCTACGCGTCCGCCTCCGCCTTTGTCTCGGCCTCCGCTTTCGCCTCCGCCGTCTTCGTCTTCGCCGTCTTCGACTTCGTCTTCGCCTGCGCCTTCGCCGTCGTCTTTGTCTCCGCCTCCGCCTTCGACCCCGCGCCACAACATTTTCCTCCGCCTGCACCTCGGCTTTCGCCTTCCCCTCCAAGTTCGCCTCCACCTCCACCTCCACCATCGCCTCCGCCTCCGCCTTCGCCTTCGCATTCACCTTCACCTCCCGCGGCCCAGCGCGAGCGCAGCCCGAGAACAACGCTGGGCCTGCGGCACAGGGCGCGCATTTGTTCTGCGCGCGTGGCGGGCGCCGCTTGTTTGAACGGTGCGTAAACGGAGCAGGCGCCGCGCTGCGCCGTGAGCAGTCTGGGCCCCACGGCCCCTGCAACGCTGGCTTCCGGGGCTAGAGGTGCAGAAGGCCCTTCACTGTACCTCTACAGAAGCTAACGTCAACATCCCATGGAGATGCGAAACAACCTTCAATGCTTCTCGCAGATGGAACCATGTTTTTTTTTTCTAAAATTTCTGACTTCACTTAACGTCAAAAACAATACAACCTGTACGTAACTTACACGAGGACAGTACAAACTGAGCATGTACTGTCTCCTTGGGCTCCAGAATCCTTAACCTTTCTCTTAATATACGTTGTTAAATTATTGATAAAGTAACAAGGAACGTGGTTATCAACAAAATTATTGAAAGCAACACATTTTCGCTCCTTTGCAATAGAAATTAGACAATCAAAAAATTTATATGAAGAAACTGCTATATGTGTAATATGTATAATACTGTATCTTTTTGATGTTGAATTATTGGATAATATTGGTGACATTAATAGCCATCACTTCTCTCGTACCTAAAACAGTAAAATAAAAGCCCAAAAAACGTGAGCCGATAGGGAAGCTACACTTACAGACCAAAACTACAGAAAGGGCCCATCTTAGCATGGTTCAATGAATCAAGGATAATTAGTCGAAAATCCTGAGCGAAATAGGCTCACTGACTCATGATGATGAGTTCAATACTTTTGTTATAGACATTCATTATTTGGCGGTTCCAAACGGCTCAGATCGCTTGAGTTGCCATCTTAGACTGCGGGACTTCGCGTTCGTATCGCTCTGATTTTGGATGTTTACCTTTGTGCCGTGTGAACACTGGCATAGACTTTATACCCTTAATCTCATTTTCCGAAGCCTGTCCGGGTGGCCAATGAGCATAATATTTTATGCATGTACCGTTGTACCTGGTCAACAGCATTCCTTATGCCCGTCTTCCTGTAACAGTATGGGACCGTTGACGCCAGGAGCACGGGTCCTCCCTGTCACACCCCAAACCGATAGAGGCCCCCGATCTTCACATGTAAGGTATAGCAAGAACACTCCGAGTGTAGAATCTCACACTGTACCTCCCCCTCTCCGCCCAAAGCAGCACCGCGGGGCGCAAAAACGTCCCAGGCGGAGCGCGTCTCCGCCCCCGTCCCAGCGCGGGAGATTTATCGGCAGCCCCTCCCCCGCGCGCCCCACCCGCCGTCGCGATGAAGAATACGCACATGGCATCGGGAGGTCAGCGGGGGATGCGCGCGCAGCCTAAACAATTTTTTTGTGCGCCCACCCCGCGGGGAGGCCGACGCGACGCGACGCGACCCGACCCGACGGGACGCGACGCGACGCCACGGGACACATTCCAGAGGCCCCCGCGGCGCGGCCCAGCGCCACTCCTGCGCAAACAGACGCGGGCGGGGGCGTGGGCGACAAGAGGTGGTGGTGGCGGTGGTTGAGAGGGAGGTGCTGGGGGCCGACGACGGCGGAGGTGACATGCGGCGGGCGAGAGCGGGGAGACAAGTGGCGGGCGGAGGTGCGTGGCGGGCGGGCGGGCGGGCGGGCGGGCGGGCGGGAGGGAGGGAGGGAGGGAGGGAGGCAGGGAGGGAGGCAGAGAGGAAGGGAGGGAGGCAGGGAGGGAGGGAGGGAGGGAGGCAGGGAGGGAGGGAGGCAGGGAGGGAGCGAGCCGAGGGAGGGTGGAGGCGTCAAGCGGCGGGCGGGAGCGGGGCGACAAGTGGCGGGCAGAGGTGCGAGGCGGGCGGTGCGCGGGCGGGCGATGCCTGCGCAAACAGAGGCCTTCGAGTCGCCACCACAATGAGGAGGAAAAACAACCAAAGGAACGGCTCGGAAAAATAACACCTCGCAGGGGGCGACGGGCTAAGGAGGACAAGATGGGGGAGGCGGAATGCACAGTAATCGCCGTCGTTTTCCTAAGGGATGTCAAAACATCCATGGAAAGATCGAGACATCGTTGTATGCAATCTCATGTAATTACTTTAAATGGCAGACATGGTGCGACATAATGTATTTCAATGGGAGTGGTGGAGCACCTCGCAATTTTTACAACTCGCAATTTTTTTTTTCATATCCTTTTACGTTTATTCAATTCAAACTTATTTCCATCAAACTGATTATTTCTTATGTAACCACGAGTTTTTTCCCGACTCGTCACTCCCAAGAGTGTAGGCACATCTTCTGCCCCCTCTTCATCACTTGGAAAGGGAGAGACGTTACGAAGAATTCACGAACAAAGATAAATTAAACGTGGATTACAAGTAATATCGTAAGGCCGAGGAAAACTTGGTCTGAAAATTGTATGATACACTGCTGTTCACGGCGTAGAGTCAAGAGTGAAACGTCGGAATGAGTGAGGGATGACGGAGCTCTATGAATAACCGACGAGGTAGGAATATTGCGAGATGAATGGGAGGGAGGAAGAGGGTCCGACGCGTGGGTGGCCGAGCCCCAGGGGGTGTAGCCTTCGCAAACACCGCACCCCTGCGCCCTGCGCCGGAGAGTGTGGGCGGAGCACCCGCAGGCGACGCGACAGCGGCGGCCAGAAAGCGCGCACTTGCAACCTCCGCGTGTCAAAATTGGCGTTGAATATTAATGCGCCATCACACAGCAATTCACGCGCACACGCGCCATCACACAGCCGACCCTTCAGCCTTTTCTAAGAGGCGACATTAGATCGCGGAAATGCTCTAGAAAAAAGAAATAATAGAAACACTCTTCAAGGGATTGCTATGACAAGTACAGAAATGGAATACACATACAAGAATGTTTTTCCAGAACGTTTTATGTGTATTTTAATAAGACGAATTATACTCTTCATGTTTCTCAATCTTTCTGAAAATCATTATTCAATCGATCTTTAAAAATATCCAGCTTAAAAAATCAAATTTGTCGTAAAATAAAATGAGTATTATTCGGGAAATTTCATTAAAAACCGGTCGCAAGATTATATCATTCAAGTATTATTACCAATTTCCATTATATTTTCATTTCCTTCTTCGGGTTTACAGTGAACAATCAATGACCAAAACTAGGTTTTTCTGAAAATTATCGTTTTTATTACCACATTCCAGGATATTCTGATGTCCTAATGACTTTCATACATAACTGTGAGTTTCTAACTCTGGCTTCAAGTCGTCATTATGAAAACCTTAATAATTGCCCAATTATTGATCACAGTTAACTTCCATGTTCCCTTTCAAACACTTGAATTGAGTTTTATTTAAACGGAAAATTAATATAATTATAGAGCAATTGTGTAATAACTAACGATTTCAAATTCAAATAGATTTATCCCAACATTTTTATGCTTTAAATGTGACACTATTTCAAAAACAGTTGCAGTTAGAAAAAGCAGTTTATTTCTATCTATTAGTCCCTTAATTCCGTTTTAATATTGAAGTTTTGATAAGCTTCTGCCAATCAACACAAAGATAAACACCTGAAAATATTTCACTACGAATGTGACACCCTTGACTTCATCAACATTTTAGTCAACAAAATACAATAAACAGCATATGATTCCTACTGTCGTAAGTACTTTCTCAACGAGTGCTGGATACCGTTAATCTTCGATAAGATAAATGAGTAAGCGGAGTTCGACCTTGCAGAGCCCTCTTTCGGGCATCGTCTGCACCTTATCACACCCTCTTTTGGAATGCGATTTTAAAAGTGATTATACTAATTCATTAAATATTTTATGTAAAAAAATATTTTTATAAATAACCTACAAATTATATTTGAGTGCAGTGACACTATTTTTATTTCTTAGTAATAATAGCTTACATTAAATGCTGTTCTTAGACCGACAACGACTTGTATCGCTGTTCTCTCGCGGGAAATTGGATACACTATCATCTTTTTAGAAGATTATCTTATTTATTTTCAATACTCTTCATATGTTACTCACTTTGCTTTGTAGTCACACGAATTATTTATTCGGCAGTACTAGTCAGTAGTTCATTAAGCAAAGAAAAAGTAAGCAGTAGATGGAGCTCAATGCATAATTGGGCGCAATTCCTATTTTTATTGAATTCTCGTTGTGTACACATCGTCATGGTAACACCCTCAAAACTATGAAAATATGGCCGTTTGCACCCAAACAATCTGGGTTTCTAACGAGCCCCAAGATGCGTATAACTACCGTTCAAGTGCTCACACTGGATAAAATTATTATGCCATGATACTGGTGAACTTCTACAGGTATGTTCTTAAAATGATATTGTGTGCATTTTTTGCTTATAAATTATTGAGATTTAAACGCAGAGGGAGTTTTCGAAATAACTCATAACTATTTTATCGAATACAGGTCATGTACCTAGCAAGTCTGCCGGATATCCTATTCTACTATTTCAAATTATGTTCTAGAGGTGCAAAACAATTCAGTGGTGAGTTAAACCATGAAAATACTTATTTTTCTACGTCGAGAAAATGTATATATTTTACGCATTATATTCGTTGCACAGTAAAAATCTAATTATATTTATATTCACATTAGAACGGCTGTAAAAGAAGGGCCACTCTCGATTTGATTTATAAAATTTCAAGATAGTTCGATAATAATGTGCCCTGAAGATTCTTGATGATAACCCTGACTGACAAGCGATTATTTAAAATAATGGTTTTACCACTAACTTCTCTCATTAGCACTGCGTCATTAATTTCTTTGCACTATTTCAAACATCTTTCTAACTTTAACCGTCTCCCTAATGTTAACCCCAAATTTATTTTCTAATGTAAATACAGCTTGAATCAATTATAAAATGAATAGTACGATGGACATCACCGATTATCGAAATTCTACGCACTGCTCGAAGCACTGATCTTTTGATAATGAAAGCAAGCAATAGTTGAGCATTGGTAGAATAGAAGTGCAATCTATCACTGTAATTATAGGGTAGTTATACGCAGCTTTATCACTGTAATTATACAGTTAACTTTCATTTTATTGATAATACTGCTTTTAGTTATTTCTAATATAATCATCAATTTAAATAAAAATCGATATCTCATCCGGTAACGTTTATGAATGTCTTACTGGATTCAATTCGAAATGGTTATCTTAATAAAAGTCAAAAAGAATCCATTGAAACGAGTCAGATGTTGATGAAACAATCATTACTAATAGACCCATTAGTATGAAGTTAAAATACGAGATGTACTAGATACAAAAGCAAATAATTTTCCTTTTGTCTTTGCAGTCACTCAAAAGCGCTCGCATCACCAGACCTCACGCGGACTTTCAGCTCAGTAGCAACGCGAGAGATATTAGCCCCCGCCACCTCGGAAGAAGCGAATTGCCAGGTGGTGGCGGCGACAGGCGCGCGCGCGGCGGAGACAACAGGGCGGCAGATCGCCCAGCGGGCGTCGAGGGCGATGGCGCCCACTCGGGGGCGATGGGCGCCCAGGGCGTGACGGCCCGCGCCCGTGCACCGCCCACCGGCTTCTCTGCTCCTTGTCACTCACGACCTCTCTCAGCCAGCAACGCTTCGTTCAAGAGAAGAAAGGACATCCACGATGTGCCGCTATCAGGTACACACACCTTCACATTCGCAGTCCTCGCCTTCACGGTTCGGTTTCTTTCGTATCCCCAAACTCAAAGGGCCTTTCGTTCCGCGGAGTGTACGCGTGTGCGAAGTGCGAGTGTTACGTGTGGAAGGAAGCGATCAATCAACTGCAAGAAGAGGAAACAATCGATTTCACGGGATGCGAGCCGATGACAAATGTAGAAAACATATGCTATCGATGTATCGATGCCGAAACGACCAGGGAACAAACGAAGACCGGAGGTCTGTTCTCGTTGACGACGCGACGTAACTGGATTTTGTAGATGTGAGGAGAACTAATCAGAAGATAATTTTCTCCTCGTTGAACACGACGACATGGAACGGCGGGCGAGAATGATGTACATGCTTTACCCCAGACCTGCCAAGAGGAGGAAACCACAAATGTACGTAATGCACGAGTCGAGCTCAGCTAACGGACATGTTACGCGCGTACGCTCCTGAAGTAATGTGATTTATACGGGATCATCAACGGATACCAGCCGTCACATTTACAAGGAAATTCTCCAATGCGAAAAATCCAGATTAAAGGTCATCCGAAGAAGAGGCAATTCTTGTTTTGTCATGTGGGAAGGACTTCTTACCCCAAACATCAAATGGGAACTGCACTAACCTCAAACACATTCCTTGATCTAGTATGTTGTTCTTCTAGGCGTAAAAAATACGTAACGCTTTTTAGAATATCAAAGATAATAATTTCATAATTATATTTGCAGTATAACCACTTATTTTATTGTAATAACGTTATTGGCAATATTCATATTTTATGAAACAGTACTTCTAGCCTTCTTACGCGTTACACCAGTTTTACATTAAGTTTTTATTTAATATATTGTCAGTAAAAATTGAAGAAATTACGCAACTTAATAAACAAAAAGAAAGAAAATAATGTACCTCTGAGTCGATTACGAAAGTAATTTCTGTTGTTCTTTCGTAACACCACCTTCAATTATTACGCATTGATTTAGTTCTACGTAAGATTATCTACAAACATAATCAATAACAAAGAGTTTTATGTAAATCCCAAGGAAACAGTACACTCGAGTTTACTTATTCATTGTTAATAAGGTGACGATCACTTGAATCGTTTCGCTTTAAGCCGGTCATTTGTTTCGGACTATTATGAAATGAATATTATAATAGATTACAAAATCGCACTGCGAAGAAAACAAGATTGCAAACGACACACTATGAAACTAAAGCAGATTCGAAAAAAATACCTTCATTTAATGTCAAAAACGGCTGTGAAATGTGCTACCAAAAAGACAGGGGTGAGTTGTCTTATAATTATGAATTATTAAAATATACTGCTTTAGCAAATAACTATGCTCTAATGCCTGTTTCATACTTTCACCGAAATATTTTGTTTATTAAATTCAATAATCTCATAACGTATCCTTACTTCCTTTTTTTCTTTCCTTCTCATTCTTGTGTTCATACATAATCGTTTAAGCTCTACAACTCACTGAAACAAAACAACCATTTTTCTGACCAAAATTATGAGCAAAATATACAATCTTTTAAATATATTTTTATTAACTCGTCATTGAAAGTTTGCCTACATTTAAGACAACATGAAGGAGATATGTCTTCTAATCGGGAAAATTTGGGTTCCGAGAGTTTCATTTTTGAGTAGTGTTTCTTTTAAAAGTACAGAAATATAATAAAAGTTCAACATTAATTATTTGATTGAAATAGTAATTCCAAAAATGTGAAGAGTTCTATCTTTTCCCGATTTTAAATATTAATTTATTACGCATTGCAATACACAACACTGACCATTGGTACAATTCACTTGAAGTGTTATTTAAAAACGCATGTAATTTTGAAAAATGTTTCAGCTATTACGACAGATTGGAGGCTTTAGAACGGATTCGTCGAAAGCTCTTGGACCGAATAGAGGAGAATGCATACTCAACGTCGAGACAGACATCAATTGGCGAAAATCGAACGTTCACAAATCTCGTATACCATAAACAGTAAGTTTTTCTCTACACGCATTCATCGCCATTTGTACAACAAATACGCTGTGATTTCGTAAGAGGATGCTTCTGTTTCCGTCTCCTTGGTAAAATGGACCTATAACCCGGGATAAGATTTTAATCTTCATTTGTTCAAAACAATATTTCAACAGTTTCATAACTTATCTCGTGTCTATGAAATTGTAAATGATTTTTATATCACGTTGATGGTTTATTATCCAGTTTCCATTTGAGGAATTGTTATAGAATTCTACTGGATAAGGTACATTAATATATTTTCTGTAGCTATAATTCTGAAATGAATTATTACCAATACATTTGTAGACACTTTGTAGTACAGCTATCTTACCAATTTCTAGGTTATTAACACGAACGAAATATTCTTCGCTTTATTATTGTTAATGAATTGATAAATGCAGATCTTTTAGCTCATTAAAATCAGTTCAGCATTTTGTACTGATGCATTTCTGCACTTGGTACATTTATAACAACCAGACAGAATCCTGTATTAACGGAAGATAATTGTTTTGTTCAAATTTCATAAAAAGTAAGAACGTAAAAATTAATGTAATTTGAGAATGAGAAACACATAATATATTTGAATTGTGTATGTATATATGACATTTTCTTGAAACTTAAGAATTAACTTCTAGTTTTTGCAAGATTTTACGTAAGTTTGCTTAAGTTTGCATTTCAATTCATTCCTGATAATTATCTTTAAAGAATCATGCTGATAAAAAAAATATTCGATATATAAAAATAATTAGTCAAAACAAGTCTTATCTTCTCAACGGGATACTTGTGGAATGAATGTAACCTATTGGACTGTCCAAAGTTAGTATTCGGACATTTACAACATTAAAAAAAAGTTTCAAGTCACATTATACGAAAATAAAAGAACAATGTTTAATAATTTTATGTATTTATAAAAAAGTAGATATTAGTTTTTGTCTTGTTACCAACTCTTGCTCCTCAAGATATGGTGTAGAATATAAAAAGTTATCGTTCGTTAGTATAAGGACGTGGAAATGGTTTAATGAAATGAAATTTTTTTTGGAAATCATCTCGCTGGGATATTTTATTACCATATTCAATGTAGAAGAAGCCGTGACCAACAATTTACTTTCTAATTATGATCCTTTAAAGATAACATTCTAAACACATTACTATTTCATAACTATACACTAACCACAAAGTTTACACAATACATTCAAATTAAAAAAAATATCGTTAAAGATTAGTTATTGTCATTTTCGAATCACCTCTTCAATTTATAAGCAAACAATACAAAACACGCATGAGGTATTAATTTTACTATTAAAAATGAATAGTGTTTTTTGTTCAAAATAAATGCACATTTGTACAAAGTGCAATCTTTTCTTGGACATTTTGACCACAGATAGACACATTCTTGTGGGCGTTCAATTATAGTCCTAGTTTGATAGCATGTTTTGGTGTATACGGTTTGTCTGTGAAAGGTTAAATTATTTTATTTTACATAAAATCTAAATGTCATTGTATATTATCATTTATTAATTATAAGTTTCCTATTGCCCCCAAATTACCTATTTTCCTCATACTTTTTCATGAGGAAGACCAGCTTTGTTTCCATAGTTATGAAAGGTAGTTCATAGGTATATAAGATTATTCATATTTCATTTATTGTGTGACATTCGGTGTACTATAATTTGGAAAGCTGATGAAAGTTATTACATTGTTTATTATTTCATCAAATCATTCCACTCATTTTATTATTAGGCATTCCACTTACTTTATTAAACTGAGTATCTTCAAGTGAGTTGTAGGCAGTGAAACAGCTTTCACTGAAGTACAAGTTAAGTATAAATCTTAAAAAATAAAATAATTTGACTCGAAATACAATGAAATGCCTGGGTAAAAATTAATTAAAATCGCTTTCTAAGAGTGATAAGAAAGTCATTAAGAACGGAATTCTTTTATTAGAAGGGGAATGTGAATAGATGTATTTCAAAGTTTTGCTACTTTTAATTCGATGATATTGCATACAGAAGCTCACATTATCGTGTGCGCGATTTCTAAAACGTGACAATTTCTTATGGTATGTAGAGTGATATTGCGAATAAAGTTTCTGGTCTGGATGAAATGTCTGGAACAGCAGCACTAACATGATCGGCAAACAAATGATGTGATCATGTTGCACGTCGTGACAGATTAATGGCATATACTGGAAAAAAATTATACGAGTATAAACCAAAAGTAATTCTGTTTTAAGTGAAAAAAATGACAAGAACACAGTTTCGATAAAAATTCAAAACGACGGAAATGGGAAGATACTCTTTTATGAAAAAATATTGAACAGAGGCCAACGAATGATGTTCAACGATACTTTTAGTAGCCAATACTAAAGAACAAAAAATGAGAGAAAAAATAAGACACGTAGCAGTATCGTTTAAACTATTTTCTGTAAATTACTTCTTTTTACGCCGCATGTGTATACTTCAATGATTAATTTCAATTTATTGTGGAAATTCTTCTTCATTCACAATTTCGATGTGCAAGGCGAAGTAACGGGCACAGCCACAGAACAGAGTAGACAGATCGATCTCGATGAATCGAATTGACAGACAGTTCGACGCAGTTTTAGAGTAGTAATTACTGAGCAATATCCAAATCTATTTCGACCCACTAATCTGGAAATACGGGCGATCAATATCGCGAATACAATCATAACGCGCGCAGTAGTTTCACACTTGTTTCTTTGCCCACTGCGTGCATGAGAGTGGATGCACGGAAACTGCGTCCTCAAGAGCAGGGGCGGATTAATATTTTTGCCGCCTGTAGGCACATCAAATTTGCCGCCCCCTGTTTAAAATTAATGTTACATTTCAAATTGTAACGTTTCAGTAACAATTCCTCATTAATTTAAACGTTTTAACTTTAAAAGTAACTTTATATTTTGCACATTGTTTTCATAAATTAAATAATTTTTTTGTATTAGCTAATTTTGGATATAAACTGTATCTTCATAGCTAGTAACGTTCAACATTATTAACGTTTCAACACTGAAACGTTAACATTAAAAGGAAACGAAAACATGACAACTAGAATTGCAACATGTTTTCTTTCGTCAACGGGCCTTACTTTCAGATTCATATACTTCTGAAATCATAACGTATACTCTAATGAAGTAGACAAATAAATAGCTTGTATTAAATATTAATATGATATTTTTAAAATAAAAATATGATTTATGCTGTTATAGTTTTTAGAGAACCTAAATTTGTTTTAGAAAATATCAAGAAAATTTTGCGCCTTTGAAAATTTGCCGCCCTTGAAAATTTGCCGCCGTAGGCACGTGCCTACTGTGCCTATGCGTAAATCCACCTCTGCTCAAGAGTGACGTTAAAGAGGCGTGCAGACGAAAGAAATCGGAATGTACGTCATAAGGATGGCAAATGTTACATTACGGGTGAGATGTTTCCAGCTGAGGCGACGTTAGGAACCGAGGCTGGAATTTCTAACGAGTACTGTAACATTTCCACCCGTGTGTCGTAACTCGTTATGAAACCACGTACCACGTTAATAGACATTCTGAATATTCACGTCTGAGAAACAATTGCAGTATTCTGAAAATTTTAAATAGGAATTCAAAGATAAAGAAATGCTTCGGAAATCGATAACAGATTAATCGAATGAAGCAAATGAATAATTAATAGCTCAAAAATCAGAAGAAAGATATTAGAAAGAAAATGAAAATGTTGTTACTGGAAAAATACAAATAACAATAACATGGTTAATGAGGATGTTATGTTGGCTTACTTATCTGACTCTGTTCTCCATTTTTGTCATCATACGGTACTGTTATCTAATTTTTTTCGTAAATGAATATAAGTTTCTTTCTCATTATTATGATCGTTGGCACTGACTATGTATTTATAAAACAAATCAGAGACGTTGGTACAAATTTCCATGTTCAAAAGTTGTTATGAGATTTCATTACGGGACACTGTACCGAAAAGTCCCACTATCGGGCCTGCTTTGAGGCACGTAAAGAACCAAAATGCGACATACTTCGAAATAAAAGATGAGCATTGCTTTAGTGATTTCCTTACGAATTGCAAGCGCCGATCTCTAGTCCCAAGACCAAAAGCCCGGCCACTGTCTATTTCTAGAGCCGAAGATGAGAGTTGTGATGGGAAGGTAGTGTAGTTCAGCGGACTCGCGCGTCCGATCGCTACCTGCGCGCGCCGCGCCGCCACCAGGAACCGATATCGTAAGTCGGGCGGCCGTTACTCACGCCCGCCTTCCCGCCGCCGCCGGCGAGTGAGACATACACAGTCGAGCCGCGCGCCGCCATTAGCCTGTCTAATCGCAGGACAGGGGGCGCTCGTGTTTACACAAATCACGTGTCCTCCCGTCCCGTCCCTTCCCATCCTGTCCCCCTCGAGGGATGGCCTCTGAATAAATTCCGGAGGGACGCGGAGGGTTCGAAGCACCGCCCCTGCGGCCGCCGCCAGACCCCCGGGATGCCCCGGGAGGGGGGCGAGGGGCCGACTCTTTCCTTTGTCAGTTTCGTGACCACTCGTACATCATCTCGAGAGACGCCAGGGACAACAAGAGAAACTGACACCGGCGCGGGTCCTGCATCTGGCAGCTCATAATGATTTTCCGTGTCCAAGAATTAAAAGCGCCTCTCCATCACAGCGCCTCCTGCCTTCTATCAGATGAAGCAGAAGAAAAGCGGCGGGAAAGTCACGAGGCTCATGGGGCGCTCCCACACACCACTCACCTTGCATGAGCAGATTCGATAATACCTCCATTACCTAATTGTATTTTTTATTTATTTATTTAACGTCAAAAACAGTTGAAAACTGTGCAGGACGTTTTATGGGGAGAAGTGTATTCTGTGGACGTTTTCTTAAAATCTCGGATCCTTACCCACACCTTACACACAAGTGGAATTATCATGAATACAGGTAGAAACGAGCGGTTTTAGCGAGAATTTCCAAAACTATATTCCCTTCTGTGTAATAAGTATTTGAAAAGGGCAAATTAGCTACAGATTTGCGCTGTTATTGTTCATCGTGTCCTTTGGGAAAGAATTGACTTTCTTCCGCGAGACCATATGGAACGATAACTTCAATATTGCCCACTGAACTCTAGAAAACATGCACAGATATAGTTAAAGCATTATAATTGATGGATTTTCCAGTGTCGTGCATTTTGTTAGTAGAAAACCGCTAGTGTGTTTCTACTTTGACAACGGGGTAAATAGTTTTTGTATAGGCAAACTGCGATTTCGTTTACCGAAGACGTTCTCCTTGTTGTAGCAAAGAATTCAATACTAGTACGGAACAAAGCACGACATAATACAATTTTGGAAACCTGAAATATCTTTTTCTGGCAACAAGAAATTCCTAGAATAAGCAGTCGTTAGAACATTCCCATGTCTTACTTTCCTTCGTTCGTTTGGCTAACGCAGCTAACACATTTCGTGGGTTGACATTCTAATGGCCAACATTCTACTATGTTGAAGACCAATGAGGCTTTCCAAATTCACCCTACTAATGTGAATGACGTTGCGGCAGGGAGGAGAAGATCATCCTGACGCCCACGGTGACGCCGGCGCCGGCGCAAATGGTGGGCGGGGCCGGGGGCGGGGGCGGGGGCGCGCGCCCCCTCAAGCCCTGCAGCGCTGTTGCCGACGCGGACACCGATGCCGAGGCGCGCAAGTAAGTCAACTCCTTAACACTAATAGTAATATTAATAGTAATAATAATAATTATTATAATAATAATGATAATAATCAGAATATTAATAATAGCCCTGAAAGTGGGGAAACAAATACCAGAAGGCTAATGTCTAATAGGAACGCAATATCGAAGTCGATGTTTTCAAAACATTGATGTATTAATACCGATGTGTTTAACATCGATGTTTGGTGATTGATGTTTTCCCTTTTCCGATGTTTAATTTCTGAATGAAAAAATTCCATGATCACAAAAGTAAAAGTTAAAATAAGAAATAATAACTGATAGCAACACGTTATTCATGTGTTGAAACCTATGGAACGCTGTTTGCACAACATTCATCGGCTAAACTCTCTCGCCTGAGATATTCTCCATGCCCTTGTACTATTACCTCTTTCCTCATATTCATGTCGCACATTGAGGTATGGTCAAAAAACACGCTATGGGCGTAGGGTCTGCCCCTTCATTTCGTACCATTATTCGGCGAATTGAACACGAATACTGTCAAATTAAATTTGATTGCACACGAATTTAATGTCAGAGGTGTCTAATCCAGTCTAAAAACCTCGATATTGAAAAACATTGATGGTTTTTAATGGATATATTTTTAACATCGATGTTTAATTGTGAACATCAATGTTTGCTAACATCGATGTTTGGTTATCGATGTCGCATCACTAATATCTAAAAGAGTAACAGCTGTCTAAGGGCATCAACTGACGTCACTGAGTGCCTCTCATCGGCGGGTCTTATGTTCGAGTCCCGACGGTGGTAGGTTTTTCAAGACTAACTACATAGATACGTTGACTTCAAACGCTGTCTCAAGGAGAATTCTAACGGCCGGCTGCGGTGATCGGAAGTTTTCCGTGGTAATGACGGAGCAGTACCCTAATAAACGGGCCACGGACAGCGCGCCTTCTTTCCTTCCTCTTCCTTGACATAAACGGATCCCTTACTTACACACGCTTACACTTATATGCACTACATTAACACACATGCCGGGAGATCGGTCGGGAACTCAGAGCTTGTTCCGACTGTGGCGATGTCTCGCTGGTGGGAGATATCTGTTTGAAGGGAAACAATGGTTGATGAGGTAGGTCGGCGGCGGATCGAACCATGCAGCGAGGAAAGACCAACACAGATTAAAGAGGAAAACCGATGCAATACACTTACGGGACTAATGACCTTAGTTGAAGCGCCTAATCGAAATCACTAATCAATCAAAAGATAGAAAGAAGTTCACACCTCTTGTAACCCTAAGCAGGGGGTTTCTGCAATTGTACAAAGGACATAATAATAATAATAATAATAATAATAATAATAATAATAATAATAATAATAATAATAATAATAATAATAATAATAATAATAATAATGACATTAGGGCTCTCTAGGTCATCTTGAGATCAGTTGGTCCAGTTAACCTGGCCATTCTGGTCTTCGTTGGAAAAACTTGTGGTAGTTTGAGCTGCTACCAAGCATTGAAATGATGTTGCCACGTCGTATATGTTGTTTGCTAATCATTAGAATTGAACGGAATAAACTAACGTGTGCTGTTCAATGAACATGTGAAATCCGTCTATGGATGGTGGAAAGCTAACATTTTACTCCAAGAAGTAGTTCATTACGATGCAGTTTATTTTACGTGATGTGTATCTACACCATGTCACCATCGGCTTCACTTCCTCTCCGAAAAGAGAAGATGTTACTTTCATTCGCTATTCTCCCTAACATCTTGGATACAGATGGAGACTGGAAGGGATGATGTTGTGATGAAGTTTCTTGTTCGAACTGTTGATTTCTAATACCTTTCATGTTTCAGTCCATTGTTGACGCATTGATGATGTCCGTTGATTGTATGATGTTTTGTCCACAAAATCTGAGGATCTGATTATCGCCTTGAAAGACCATTTCAAACTATGATCGAAATGTGGGGCGGAATACCCTCGCCCCATTTTCGAAAACAGAAGAATGGGATACTGTCCTTTTGTTAATTATACGTTTTATTTGAGCTGTACTATTGAGGAAAGAAGACACATCCTTTCTCTATGGTTGTACCCTCACAATATCGGAAAGGGCTTCTGAGTGCGTGAGCTGCGAGGAGGGCAGAGGGCAGAGGGCGTGGCAATCCAGCGAGCGGTCGCTCCGACGCCGCGCGTTGTTTGCGGCGACAATGGGCGGCGTGGGCCGGGCGACGGGCCGGCGGCGCGCGCGGGAGACAATGAGGCGCCGGCGCCCGGAGACGAGCCACTCATCGCCAGGTGTCTGACCGCGACGCACGTGCCACGTCCAACCGCCACTGCGAGCACTCATTGCCAGCCTCCAAGCCGCCCAACGCGACTGCCTGCGAAGGGAGCTTGCACGCCGCTGGCAGACACCGCGCTGCGCTGCGCAGCGCTGCTGGGGCTCATGCTCGCCGACGGCGACTGGAGCGCCCGCGAGCGCGACATGGAGCGCGACAGGGAGCGGGATTGCGAGCGGGAGAGGGAGAGGGAGCGGGAGCGCGAGTGCTGTCTGGCGCTGGGGCGCTCGCCGCGCAGGATACACGCGGCGGCCGCCGCCGCTGCAGCCGCCGCCGCCGCGCACTGCGAGCGCGCCCGAGCGTTGCGCCGTCTGCAGGCGAGTCTAGGAACTAACGAGTCTCTTTCAACGCGCGGTAATTCCAAGATTTCCAATTCGCTGATTTCGGCGGTACAGCGATTAGCGTTTATACCTAAGTATATTGGTTCAAAGCCGATCGAAGACGTGGATTTTAAAGGGCGAGAAAATCCTTCATATGCCTTCCTTCGGAGGGTAAGTCAAGCTGGCCTGCCCCATGTTGTAAAAGACCCTGAAGCCAAAAAGAAACCTCTGACCCATTTTTAAAATCGCCTGTTTCATCACCCGAGTGATACCTTCTTTCTCATCTAGACGGTGAGAGTAGCGAAATTTGCGTGGCCAGAAGGAAGAGCAGGCCATGACCGCCTCATAAAATAAGGCATCATTGAATTGAATAGAAGATTGCAAGTGCTCATATCGTTGGTTTGTTTGCTAAATAGCGATGTATTAGTAAGAGGTAACGGAGGTTGTGTTTTGATTCCTTCATTCTGTTTGTCGTGTTGAACGATTCATGAATGATTCCTTCGAGGATATTTTTCCCTAAACAACAATTTTACATTCGACAGGACTTTGCAGAGCAGTTGAGGACAATTTGTTGACCATTTGTGCGATGAGTTCTGAGAGAGGAGGTGCGTGTGCGGCGCAGGCGGAGCGCGGTCGGCGACCGGTCGGGCGCACGTCCCCATCCGCCCCGGGCGACGGGGCGGGCGAGGGCGGCGGGCCGGGCGCGGGCGGGGACGGGGGCGAGGGCCCGTTGCCGTTGCGGCCGCCGCGCGTGTGGGCCGGCCCTCTGCCCGGCCGCCTCGTGGGGCGCCTGGCCGCGCGCGCCGCCGCCCCGCACTGCTGCCTGCGCCACAGGCACTTCCCCCGCGCCAGGTACCCCGCCCCGCACCGAACTCTTTGGCATTTCACGCATACGCTCTGGACGGGTTGGAGCTGTCGGTGTTGCACTGCGCCCCCAGAACGGCCGGCCCCGCCTGCGCCGAGGGCCGCGCGCCCAGTCGCGTGTGGGTGCGGGACGCGGGCTTCTGGCTGCGCAGAGACGCCCCCCGCGCGGCCATGCCCCCACCGCCCTCCGCTTCCGCCCCCGCCTCCGCCACAGCCTCCGCGCCACCCACAGACCCCCAGCAGGAGACCGGCCCCGGTCCGGGGCCCGGCCCTGGTCCCGGTCCAGGCGCCGGGCCCGCCTCGGCCTCAGGCCCAGGCCCCAGCCCCGCCCCCTCGTGGGACGCCCCCGGGCGGCCGCTGCACCTGCCGCTCCCGCCCTCGCAACCCCTCGCGCGAGCCCGCGCCGCCACCTACCCCGCACCGCCCTGCTGGTGGGTGCGATGGCACATGCTCCTCCACTACTTTCACATTTCGACCACATTTATAATCAATACGTGTTAGCGTGCCGACTATTACGGCCTATCAGGTTTTCATCCCGTTTCCCTTGATCCGTTGTGCAAATGCTGAGATGGCTCATTGTTTTGTGTCTCGAAATAAATCCAACTTCACTATGCGCACGTACTGTTAAGCTCTTCTTTTGCTAGATGTGTAGGAGAAGAGCCACGGTTGTGGGTTGCTATTTTGTTAGTAAGTTGCTATACCGATACAAATAAGTTTCCTTTTACTCAGAGAACATTTCTAATTTTAAAATGTTGCCTACCTCACTTTGTTGGAGCGTTTTTTCATCATTCAATTACCTATATGTTGGAGTCATTGGGGGCTCTCTACCTAACGTACGCATATTATAATTTTCCCCATACCTACATACATCTTTACGATATTTTTAAAAAAAATATCCTTTGCACAATTAAGTACTGAATGAATCACCTGCTTGGGGTTACAGATTAGGGCTACTGTTCTATATTAGCCTTTTGACAATTATTTCCTCGCTTCCAGGGCCCTCGGTAAATTAACGAGTTGTAGGAGCTCTTTTGTTTTCTGGTAGTGGGGAGACGATGACGTGGTAAGCGCTATGCTTCAAGTGTGTATATTTCCCCAATATTTACTGTTAATAAAGCCATTAAATATTGGTGCTCACTTCGAAAGGAGAATGAGTGAACCTCAGAAATACCCTGAATATGACATACCCGGGTGAAAATCCTCATCCTTGTTACGGTTTGTACCCAGATTTTTCAGGTGAGCAAACGTGTGTCCTAACTACTACGTTGCCACGATCCAATATCTTTACTGCTTCTAATGGGGTAAACAATGAAAACGAATGTGAAGAGTGCAGCCGGGCGGCCGGGCGTCGCGCGTGCGCAGGGCGATGGTGCGGCTCCGCCAGCACGGCCGCCCGCCGCGCCGCCACCCGCCCGTGGGCGACCGCCCGCCCGCGCCGGCCCCGGCCCCGCCCGCGCCACGCCTGCCGCCGCCCATGGCCCCGCCGCCAGCCACACCCCACGCCGCAGCCCAGCCCTGCGGCCCCGTGCTGCCCGTCGCCGCCGCAGCCGCTGCAGCCGCAGCAGCGGCGGCCGCCGCCGCCGCGGCCTCAGCCGACGAAGTGGACATCGCCATCCGAGAAGTCTGGAACCACAACCTACAGGTGCTCTTCTCTTTTACACTAGTCTGTCTGTTCACCCGACAGCTCCTGACGGGGTCGAAATCTACCTGCGGAATCCCGACCTCACAACCATGGGTTAAATGATAGTGTGGTTAGCACATAGCCATCTCTGCGTCGTATTCTGGTCTTCTCAACCTGAGAAGTGAGCTTTCTCGTCGTCGCACAGGAACAGATACAAAGTTATACTCCTAGTACATGGATATTACAAATGAATAATACGATTTTAAAAATTTTAATTTTAGAAACTACGACATAATATAATGATAGAATCACTCCACGTTTTTTTTTTCATTTTGTCATAAATGTTCTCTGTATAATGCACATCATAAATGTTCGTTACATGAAAGAAATCTTTGCGATATTTTAATTCCGTCAAAACACACTGCAGCATTTCTTCAGTAACGGTCATTACAGCATCAACAATGCAATTATTCAGTGTCTCTTTTGATGTTGGTAATGGAAGCACATTAACATTGGCTTTGATTTGCCCCAAAGGAGAAAATCAGGAACTGCAAGGTCTGGAGATCTAGGCAGGCATGCGAACAGCATCAAAACACCGTCAGCACATCGCTCGATTCATAGATATGGAAGTTCCCATTAAGGATACGACATTCATCTGTATGACAGCGCAAAATAGGCTCTCTCTTCTTGATGTATGAAATTTCTGAATCGCCTTTGTTCTGGCAAATCCACAAATGTCATAATCCAAATCACAATAAGTTTTCTGCTGCATACTTGCTATATTGGAAACTGGAGTGGTGCTGTTGTCTGGTGAATCACAATGAAGCCAGCATGATAAGGCGAAAACGTGAAGAATTTTCAGTTCTATTGATTTATCATTTATTTATCATTCTATCTATATCATGTGCAATATTTTCTAATATTATATATATTTGAAATCATTTGTAATATCCCTGTAGTTCCTGTACACATAATTCGCACGGAGCACTAATAAGGTATGGGCACTTAATTAAAAATACCGTTGAATCTCCATGAATTGTTCAATCCCTTCCAGAATATACACTAAGCAACAATATAATATTTCGATGAACAGTTGAGTTCTTGAGCTCTTCATTTCTTCACAAACACACTGTTCGTTGTTATCAGGCGTGCAAACTCATTTTTTGTGCAATGGGTTATTTCTTTTTACGTAAAGTTATTTATAAATAACGTGCATAGTACAGTGCTGAAAAGACAATAACATATTCAAAGCCAGGAATAGTAAATTTTCAATTTACAGACGGTAATTTGGTCATACGAATCATCCAGCACTCATCTAGATCTCAGATCTTCATTGAAGTGTTTTTATAATACACACTTTCCGTCTGATTCAATTTCACTATATGATCATTCATTATTTCTTTATTGGCCTGGTTTACATTCTAGAAAACATCAATGGGTCATAGCAAGTGCTCCATGTTCGCCAATCTTCTCTCTCCCTTTTTGTCTCTCTTCCTCCCCCAAGAATTGCTCATTAACATATAACAAAATTGTTTCTAGTAACCTTTGCTCGTCAGGGCAATTACTTGTCCATGACCTCACCTCGAATGAGTATTTGCTAAGCCGCCGGGTGCGCGCGAGCGCAGGAGGAGTTTCGCACCATCCGGCGCCTGGTGAAGCGCTACCCGTTCGTGGCCATGGACACGGAGTTCCCGGGCGTGGTGACGCGGCCGGCCACCACGGTGCGCTCCAGCGCAGAGTACCACTACCAGATGCTGCGCTGCAACGTGGACCTGCTGCAGGTCATCCAGCTGGGGCTGTCGCTGGCCGACGCACGCGGCCGCACGCCCGCCGACGGGGAGGTACGCTACTCCACGCTTCGCATCGATAGGGCATAGTTTAGGTAATAACACGTTTAAGGTACCTGCTCAAACCACCACGCCGATTAAGCAATCACCTCCTTTAAATGCCATTTTTCGAGGAACCGATTAATACAGTGTAAAAATTCCCTCTTTTAAACGGCACGCCGGGCCCATTTCGAACATTGAGCTCCATTAATCCACAATGATATCTGCAGACGCTCTTATGGCAAAAAGTTGAATTTCCGTTTAATAAAAAACAGATGATTTCAATAAATGTCTTTACGAAATAAAAATGCATTCATTTCGATTTTAAACCGGAGCTTCCTCTTTTTGTTTGCTAAACCTTTTTTTTCCTTTTTCTGGGAATTTGTTAACGGTCGGCGTACTGCTGCGCTGCATGTGCGAAACGGATCAGACGGATCAGATCGCAAACTGTTTCGTGGGACAGCACTATGAACAGAATGTGTATTGCATTTTGAAGTTTAGTTTGCTTTTAAGTTCTGTTCGATGGGGACTGATGATATATTTCGGGAGATCAACGATCTTTGACACTAGCAGAGAGAAGGCATGTGATCCTAGAAAACGAGAAACGTCTCACGTGGAAAATGAGCTGATATTTTTGTGTGGAAGATCACAAAATAAAATAAATGTAATACAATTAAACAATGGACACGCTTCTGTGAACTTTCGAAACCTCTGCGGCTAAAATGAGAATTTTTGTCAAAAGTTCGTAAAATCCAATGGAGAAGAAAATTGCATTTATCTTATAATTCAAATGTAGTTTGCTTTAAGTTGTATTTTGTAGTTTAAGGCAACTCAATTTATTTTACCGAAATCGTACTTTATTTTACAGTAATTACATTTAACATTTGGCTTGGTCTACGCTTCTCTCAACCTCAGAACCTTAATGGGGTGATCAGCTTTATTAATGGTCATTTTTGTGGGAACCATTAGTGACCGCCTAAGACTAGTTTCACTGCACTCGCAGATTCTCGAAGTATACGATACCTATCGTCGTTCCCTGGGGGACGGACCCCTTTGGACGGACGGAAACCCTACCATCCCTCTTGAGACGCTCTTCCGTCCCAGCGGGCACAGAGACTGACCAGATAGAGGGTGGTAGGAGCTTGAAGTACTACTGCAAGGGGAATGGGACGATAATCGAAAGAATGGAGTATATATGGGTTAGACTGCTCACCTTACAACTCGAGCTATCGAGGTTCCCATTTAGGTCGTTTCATGTAAAATGTGTGATGAACAAAGCGCACTCGAAGATTTCGAAGGCATTTTCGGTGTTCTCTTCACCATGTTCCAATGCACCCTCATTCAAATAAAAAAACAAACTAGCAGTGCTACAGAATGGCTCAAACTTTCCCGTATTAGATTTCTATTTCGTACGGTCTCGCCTAGCTATACAAACTTGCCACATAGTCTTGCCAGCTGCGATCTATCACTGCCAAATTTTTTTTTAAGTTTTCGTAATATTTCCTAATAGTATAACGAAAGTATAACATTAAAAATATTAAAGAACAGTAAACTCTCGTTCTAAATGGCAATCTCGTTTCAAAAATGTGAAACCTTATTTAAGTATATGGCGCTAAAGTGCTACTGTAAATTCGAAATTTGAAGCTCTTTTTCACAGAAAATTTTTGAGTTTTCGAAAACCTTAATTTGCAGTCATTTGAACCACATTATCTAACAAAGACAACAGAGTTTTCAAATTTCGAGAAATGTACAGATTAACGGTCTTAGAGATTCATTCAAAAAATTACATTTGTGTAATTTTGGAAAAAACAAGAATTTTTTGAAAAAATTGCGTTTGAGTATTTCTGAAAATGCGGAATTGGGAGTTAGTTTGCGCAGAAAAAGGTTGAGTTTCCGAGAAACTTTATCTAACATTAGTTGAAGAACATGCTGGTGTGGCCGAAAATGCGAAGTACAGAAACATAATAACGATATGTTGAACCAGTAAATAGAGAAATCCTTTATTGTCATGAGAAGACACACTTCTCATCGGGTTAATTTTTGCAGGACGAGTCGGCGCCCGCCGCCTGGCAGTTCAACTTCAACTTCGACCTGTCGCGCGACATGTACGCGCGCGACTCCATCGAGCTGCTGCGCAACGCGGGCATCCAGTTCCGGCGCCTGCGCGCGGACGGCATCGAGCCCGCGGCGTTCGCCGAGCTGCTGACGGCGTCGGGGCTGGTGCTGGTGGACGACGTGACGTGGGTCACCTTCCACAGCGGCTACGACTTCGGCTACCTGCTCAAGCTGCTGACGGCGCAGCCGCTGCCGGCCGACGAGGGCGCCTTCTTCGAGCTGCTGCGCCTCTTCTTCCCGCGCGTCTACGACGTCAAGCTGCTGCTGCGCGGCTGCCGCAACGGCCTCGCCACCGCCGGACTCCAGGTGCAAAGCTCGCGACGCTCTTCCCTTGTTAGGAACGATGCCGGAATTTTAGCGGACGCGAATGCACTATACGGATTATGGAAATGCAGAAGTAGCACTGCGCATGAGCGAAAAAGCAAAAACTCCGGTCGTTCGTGAAAAGGTAGCATATAAATCGGGTCAGCGTTTCTGCAATCGATACAACTGTTGTGACCAGCTGCTGCAGTTGTGCTTTCCCCAGCGGTGGGCTCTCTCTAGCCTTTTTGTCATTCCCAAAATGAATCATCGATGGTTTATGATTGATGTATTATTAACATCCATGTTTTAATTTTTAAACATCGATAGTTACTTGCCAGTCCGGAAAACCCCGCGTCCTAGGCAAAGCAGGTGCCGAGGTTTCGGCCGTCGTTCTGTTACCTTCCTCAGGCATTCCGTCCTGGCAGAAAGGTCGCCTGAAACGTTGGCACCTGTGCCTAGGCCACGGCGTCTCCCGAAGAGCTAAGTAGCTAATGACTCCGGCCACGGAAGCCTACGCTCTCCTTGAATGCGGCTCCACACATTCGTTATTTGACAAGTGGCGAGCAACAGCTAGCCGAATTCCGAGTGGATGTTTGCTTGCTATTTGCCGAGTGACAAACATTCGGTGCTCACCCTACCCATAAGTGTCGGTCTTTAACATCAAAGGAAGAGAACATTCGCCGATCACATCAGGTGTTCGGAATTTGGCAAGCAATAGCTCGCTGCTCGGCGAATGCCGAATGTGTGGAGCCGCCTTTAGTCATGGATGTTAGGCAACGTGGATGCTCTATGTCGCATCTCTATGGACGGCCTGCGCAGGAGGCGGCGGTGCGTCTGGGGCTGCGGCGCCTGGGCCCGCAGCACCAAGCGGGCAGCGACGCGCTGCTCACGGGCGCCGCCTTCTTTCGGCTGCGCGACGCCTTCTTCGGCGGCCGCCTCGACGCCCCGCGCTACTGCGGCCGCCTCTTCGGGCTGGGCGGCGCGGCGGCGGCGGCGGCAGCGGCGGCGCGGGCGGCGGCGGCCGTGGCGGCGGCGGCGGTGGCGGCCGGCCGTCTCCACGAGGACGACGCCGACCCGGACCCCGACGTGGACACGGAGGACACCAACTCGTCCGGCGCCACCCCCGACGACGCGTGACCGCCGCGCCGCGCCGCGCCACGCCACGCCACGCCACGCCACACCCCGCCCCACACCCCCGGCACCCCTCGACAAGGGCGCTCTCAAGCAGTAAATTATTCGCCACAGCAAGTTTTAAGAAAAGAAAGATAGCAAGAAGAAAGAATGAATGAACGAATACTCATATGTTGCTACGTTTGAGGTCTTAACTTATGTATAGAGCATGTTGTTTTCATAATAAAATTCTAAATCTGTTCAGAATTTTGCAAGTCGACATTGTATTTAGAGTTTTATCTCTGTGCACCCACAGTCCAAAAGACCCTCTAGACACTAGGCCTCTCTTTCCTAGTCAGTAGTGCTGCTTTTTGAGTATCCAAGCGGATGAGATGGCTCAGGATACCTACTGTTTGTATTGCGGCATGTTCGTCCAGGCAATCCTAGGATTCGAGTCCCGACGGTGGCGCATTTTCGACACTAGCTCTGTAACTTCACGAATTCAGCCACAATCTGGAGAAGGATTCTAACGGTCGTCTTCTGGATTGGGCGTTTTACAAGGTTTCTCCGATTAATACAATACAAATGGATCATAATCCCTGCGCTTGCTCCAACTCTCCCCTCGCACTCACACATACATTTACATGTACTAAATACAAGTCGCGAAACCGGTCGGTGGGTTAGTAATAGTCCCGACAGGGGCGGTGTCGTATTGGTGGAGATACCTAGAGATTTTTAGCGGTAGTGTTAAAAGTGATACAATTGCTCAAATATTGAAATGGAACTGTGAAAGCAATTAAGAAAACAAAATACTTTCGTCCGCATCAGCTACTGCTAATCTTAATATAACGTAGTAAACAATTAATTGATTTGTATTGTTGAACTGAATTAAAAGTAATGCCAGATGGGCTGTGTAAAAAATAGTATACGACACAAATGGTACAAGTGATTTGGTATCGCTCATAGGATTAAGCCACTCTGCCGGTCGGACTTCGTGTCGCAGCCTTTCGTACTCGTAAAATAACAGATCACTTTTACCGCTCATATAAAATTATTATACAAACACAACTATTATAAAAAGAATAACCTCCAATGTACGTCCCCTCCATTTTTTAAATGTAATGCTTTTATGAGACACAAGAGTTCGCAAACTATGTTTCGAGAAGAAAATTCAAAACTGATATCAGCAACATTTATCAGAGTTCAAAATCAATTGTTTCAAATCAGAAGAGGGGAAAACGTGAACTATACCTCGGTCATTATGGGTCAATGTAGGAAAAAATATTCAACAATAGTGAAATGGTTTAGTACCTGCTTGATAGTAAGTAGATGAACGCATATCTAGAATTGGGAGTCTGTATTGCGATTATTCCAAAAAAAATAATAAATTATGTTTGGATCCAAAAATATTCCAGGTATGGAGCAAACAAACATGTCTGTCGGCAAAGGCTTCGTGGATTCGAGTAAGAGTGTTTGCGCTGTGTATGTAGTAGTTGCGTTGTTTGCTTCCCATACACTTGACTAGAACACAGAACATAATGCCGCCTCCATCCCTTATGGTCATATATCTATCATCACATCACATGCCATGCCTAATCACTCACCACTGGTTCATTTCCTCAATCATTTAAGTAAACATTTTTGCTATTAGAACCTTTCAGTCTTTTTTATTCATTTTTTTTTATTTTCTAGTATATTACGTCTATTAAAAAATTAAGAACTTGTTTACGGGAGTTTCTCCAAAACTATTTACTTCACCAAAATCTTTTTCGCAAACAAACTTTAAAGATAATAGTGAGAAAATGTATAATTTACTTTTGAAGAGCATTTTCACCCCAAATAACACCATTCATTGTTATCAAAAAGTAGAGTGTGAGTGTATTCCGCCAACATATGTCCTGTCGCTGATTCCCCGTCCGCCTTCTTTCCTTGCCCAGCGACGAAGAAAAATGCTGATGTGTTTCGCATTACATGACGTCGTCAGACTATCGATTGCGGCCGTGGTTTCCTTCGTGATGGTCTTTAGTTCCCGCGCTGCCTGCTTGTTCCCCTATCCCGCAGGACCCTTCTCTCCGGCCATGTCTTTCCGACTTCCCCTCCCGTTGATAAATGACGGCCAAGATTAATAGTGAGCAGATAACGATTCGGCGAGTGCATCGCCTTGGCCCCTTCGCCGCGCGCGCGCTGAGCGCCGCCCGGGCGGAAGAGCAGCGGAGCAAAAGGCGAGCGGCCCTCGCCTCGCGTCGCCTCGCCTCGCCTCGCCTCGCCTCGCCCGATGTGGCTCCATATGGCGCGTTTCCCTGGGCGATCGAAAATCGGGTTCCCTCCCACCCCGTCCCCGCCTCACTCCCTCTCCCTCTCCCCGTGCAATGAGGAGGGGGGCCGATTCTCACGCGCGCCCGCACATGTGCCCGCGCCCCCTGCCCTGCCCTGCCCTGCCCCCTCCCGCGTGCCCGACTATTTGAACCGCGGGCAGCAGCCTCTGTTTAAATTCAAATTAATCTCACGCGCCTCCGCGTCGCGTCGGGTCGCGTCGGGGCAAAAAGCCACGCAGGGCTGCACAAGCGCCTTGTGCCAGCCAAGCCTCATTGGCCGGGATGGAAGTCTTCAAGTCCCCAATCAAACGAGAGGCCCCGACAACTGTTACTACTACTGATATTACTTCAGTATCCATTTAGTCCTAAATATTTGTACATATGCCTTTTATTTTGACGTAACTATTTTTCCTATTAATTTTCCAGATAATATATTTCGTTCTAAGAACTCCTGTGCGTGACCACGTTTTAGTTGTGCTTATAACTAAACCGTGGAGACCAAGATTTACATAGATTTATTAGAGATTTACATAGAGATTTTACATAGAGAAATTCATAGATTTACAAGCTTCATTATAACACTGATGTTAGTATTTGTTTCTTTTTGACATAGTCCTCCGACATGTACAAATCTAAATCACTTATTATTTTCATTTATACGTCCAAATTACGTGAGCCTTGAAAATGAGACCGAACATAGTCTCGAAATGTTGGCTGTAACAAGTTATCAGTTGTTGATTCATATCAATAAATGTGAAAAAATCCAGTGGACTGTCAATAATAAAACTCCTGGACCATTCTCCTCAAATTAAATACTTTTCCTACAATGCTCGAGTAAATATATTAGTCATAGTATACACATGTCTAGGTATTAAGATGATAGAAAATATATAATTTGGAATTTAGTTCGTAACCACTTAAATAAGTATCTAGTGTCATATTTGAACTTATGATATTTTTAGGAATGCCGATTAATAATTTCGTTCCACGTACATTTTCATCATGTTCATTTAGAATACAAAGATTGAGTTGGTGTTCGGAAAGGTGTAGTTTCTAAAGAGGAACCAGCAGCTGTGCAGAGAGGACCGTCACTCACGGCGGACCGAGGCGCGAAGTGGAAGTTGCTGGGCTGCAATGGCAGGCGCGGAGAGGCGAGGCGAGGCGAGGCGAGGCGAGGCGAGGCGGAGCGACGTAAGCAGCCGTGACCGCTTACCCGCTCCTTTCATGCTTTGCGCGCCGTCAGGCATTCAGGGATTCGAGGAAAAATCCAATTAGCGATGGCGCGGGCGGCGCGGCGTTGCCCGCTGCAGCGGCACGCGGCGGGAATTCTCTAACAAGCAAATAAACTGCGAGTGACATCTTTACAGTTTGTTTTTATGGATGTGCTCGTTTACAGAAAGTACCAACTACCACATATTTGTCTTCACGGCTAATAATTTTGAAGACTAGCGAAAAGTAATCATGGCAAGTATGTGAGAAACACGGTATCGAGATATGCTAATTAAGTTTTTGTATGTCGAGTGTACAAATATTTGGCTACATCTCACGACAGATTTGAAGTATGACAGCGACGGACAGTGTTATTATGAAAAAAGAGAAGAAGGATTTAATTCGAAAGGCTAACAAGAGGCGGCGTTGGCGTCCGCGCGCGAGGTGGGGAAGGGGGGGGGGGAGGGGGAGATCGAGAGGCAGGGCGAGGCGGGGACGGGGCAGGCGTTGTGAATACATGGGCGAGTGGTGGCGCGCGGGGGCAAGGGAGGGGGAAGGTGACAGCAGTAAACTCTCCAGTCATCCCACGCACCGCCTCCTGTAATTGGGCGCGGGCGAATCTAAATTTCAAATGGACGCGGTGACGGCGGCGGAGGACGCGGAGGAGGAGGACGAGGAGAAGGATAACGAGGAGGAGGATGGGAGGGGGAGGAGTGGTAAGGAGGAGGATGGGAGGGCGAGGAGAGGGTTTCAGAGGAGGGAGGACGTAACCGGAGACAACGCGACGGGCAGAGGGAGGGCGAAAGACAGACGACGTCCCTCAACGTGATAATGCCATGCTAAGCAAGGCACTCCTCGTTAGAGAGCATGTGGTGGGAATTTCCATGAATACATTGACGCCCAGCCCACCTCTTCATTACATCAGTCACAACACTGGTCCATAAAAATATCGTGTAATTTTTAATGCAGCGGCTCGCCTTAAACAGCCGAGAGCAACGAGGACACTGTCGGATGCAGTTAAATATTAATAAATCAATCTGCTTTTTGAATATCTTAGGACGACAATGTGTGTGTTCTATTTTAAAAGTACGCTTTCCTCTGAGACTGGTCTTTCGACACGACAGCAGACACTCCTATACATGAACTGGCAAGCTCGGAGCGACCTTTCCAACGCCAACACACACTTCGACCACGCGGCTGTGGCTCGAGAAGTGTTTCACAAGAACCGATCTTAGAACCAATTTGTACAAGAGAAGTTCTATACATGTAAGGCAACTTCAGGTTTGTAGATATTTCTCCTTGAAACAGTTCCCATTCGTAGCTGCAATATAGTTGATGACATCCAACGCGTGAGGAGTAGATAATACGAGTACGTCGGCATTCTTCACTTTGTTGTACTTTTTTTTTTCTTTGATAGCCCAAAGGTACGTCCGACGTAGATAAAATTATGTTGTACTAGTAAAACATGGAAGAAAACAAATTCTCAAGTTTATATAGCAATGTCTCTGATGAGCTTTGTCTTTTTTTACTCATAAAAAATTAGAAATTTTTTTATATATATTATTATTTTGTTAAATATTTTCGAAGCTTCGACATACCTATACTAAATGACATATGTAAATTATAATTCTATTTACGATTAAATAGAAATGACTAATATAAACACATCGGCTGCAACATTAATTAAAAGAATAAAGAAATGTTAAATATTAAAACTTACTTCCAGTGAATGTCATAACGTATGATTGTGTCTCAGAAAAAGATAATAAGCTATTTATTCATACCGTTTGAGAGAAGAAACAAACGCAATACAGAGTTGAAATGTGATTGTGGCCAATTGTATTTGAAACTTAAGAGATGTTGATAGTCGTGGGGGTCGTCCATAAATTACGTAATGCTAAAGAGAGGGGAGGGGTTTGAGAAAGCGTTGCGCTGTGTTACATGGTGGTAGAGTTATTAGTTTAGTGTTCCGTTTCGGTGATATTTTTTTCTATTTTTCGACATTTGCTTAAATCATTCCTTTTATTCAGTCTTACACTGAAACATTGAATACTAACGAATTAAAATTCAAAATAATAAATTTATTAAAAAAGTATGTATAAATGTTAACAATAATTGAAAATATATTTTCGTCAGTGGTCCATTGATTGAATCTTAATTAAGAAGAAAATATTCAAAATTAACGAACATTGGTTTGTCGACGTACAAGATTCGAGAGAACGCTCCACGAGCTGCTTCGGCACTGTAAAATACACAATCCAATATCTTTTATCACATGAATAGCTTTTAATACACAATCCAATCATTTAATTGAATGATGACCAATGACTGATTATTTCTCAGAGCTTGGTTGATTTTTGTGCTTGGTAGAACCTGTAGCACAATGAAGCATAATTAATATTATGCAAAGCGCAGCAGATATCTATCAAAAGGACAATACAAAGGGAATAGAAAAATACTGCCAGTAATATCCTAAATGATCATTTTGATGTGTTGGCATATCTATCTGTTTACACAGGAGAACGCGGGAAGGAAAGAGTATATCCAGTCTACTTTCCAGCAGTGTGTAGAGTTGTCCATCATCATGTTAGCATTAATTACGATATCCTTATTCAATATTTCATAGTACAAACAGGAGGATAAGTTTGGATATGCCGTGTATTCCTACTGATTTACTTTCAGAACCGAAGCTGAGAACCTAAAGATGAGTTTTGCTTCATTTATTTCATCGTTTATGTTTCATTATCTAGGGAACTCAAACGAGTTTATTACATTTACGTTATTAAATGTTTGTGATGTACAAGTGTGTAAAGATAACGTGAAAACAATTATATAAAATAGTATTATGGATTTATTTCATTCTTTCCTGGAAGTGAGTTTTTGTATATTACCAATTTTCAACCGTTTTCAGTTTATAATTCATTATAATAACGGTTGACTTTTATTTTTGTTATACTTTTTTTCGCTTTCACTTTCTTTTTTTTATACCAGTACCATTGCGCGTGCCGAGAATTGTATCGATCATCCAACTACTTATAGTAAAAGAATTGGGATGGGATTCTGGATCCCAAGAAAAACTGCGTAGAATATACTTCTCCCCATGCATCAAATACAGTTTTGACTGATTTTCGACGAAAATAAATCCAATAAATCAAATCAAACTTACAAACATGTACATATCATCCACGCATTGCTATCTTTCTTTATCTTTAATTGAGGATTCTACGACGCATTTCCGCATTCCGTCAAGCGAGACTTGAGAACCAACTTCGTCAAGAACGATCTAATAAATCCACTCCTCCCAGTCTGCTCCGACCGCGCCGCGCGACGGAAACCAGGTAGCGGGCGAGCGCGGGTGGGCGCGGGTGGGCGCGGGTGGGTGACGGGTTGGGCGAGGACTGCTGCTACCGGAGCAGCGCCGGAAATGGCGTCTGGTGCGAGGGAGCAGCGCTCACAGCTCATGCGATGGCGACTGGCAACGGACGCAGGCGGTGGAATGAGCGCAGCAGCGGAACCCCATTACCTGACATCCACTGACAAAGTTCGAGAACTAGCGGTCAAATAACAGTGAAATGACACGTAGGAGATTTGCGTATTCACGAATGTAGTACCTGCCTTTGAAAGAAATTCGTATTATTTTGGTACTATAATTTCGGAGATGTAATGTAAAACAAAAGTTGAAAGTTTCCCGAAGAACAAAAGGCATAAAATGGCAAAACAGGGTGTGTGATTTTAGGTGCTTAAATCTCCATTACACACAATAACCAAAATTTATGATTAGCTGTCCAAAATACTCAACGTTAGTAAATAATCCATGTGTCCTGAAAGATTATTTTATGAATGAAAACACTGAACAAGAGATGTTCGAAATTGTTAATGGTCTCCCACCCCCACCCCGATCTCAGGTTGAATATATACTTTCAAAAGAATACATAAACATAAAATAAACAGGTCCTTACATTAAGTTTGCAACACATGGTTGGTATTTCTTATTATTGCAAGTGATATAATAAAATCAGACAACAAGATAGGAAATGGTCCAATTCTGATTCCTCTCGATAGCGATACCGTAATTTTCTCTTCCCTTAACTAATTTGAAGCCCCTGATTTTCAAAACATTGAATCTATTTTCTTTGGATCCCATTAATATATTAGACGACTGCAATAATGAATCTTGCGACATAAATTACCACTATTTATCAACCATATTTACACCACATACATTAACTCATTTATCACTTGAGTGTGTTTGTAAATATTTGTCGCGCCATGTAAATATACCGAGAGCCAGTTTAAAACACTGTAACATGCGGCGGCAGAGGGTTTACATTCATTCGCTTAAGATAAGCCACATGCCTGTTTTAAACCCCACGTGTTTGGGAAGGCACCGCAATTCTTTTCTCAATAAGCGTTTGAGCCTGAGATGATAATGTGAGAGGTCAATTCATCTTCTCCCTTACCCCGAAATTATTTGTAAGCAAACCGCGTTTTTCACGAAAGAAGGGACAAATCGGCCGGGTAGTCTTTGTAAATATTTAACAGCAGTTTATCTAGGACTAAATAAACTTCGCGAGTGAAACACGATGCAGCACTTGACGTGCATTTCTCCGCACGGTCCTCTACAGTCCTGCCCCCTCGCACACGCCGAGTAATCTCTTGTTGCCGAAACCCCTTCGCCACTCGAATGTTACCTAGATGTATTGCGAGATCCATGCTAGTATCATTTTGTGCTGCAACCAAATCTGGGGTAACAATTTGAGACGGCCCAATATTATTGTTTTTCACCTTTTCAAAAGGGGTACGATCAAATTTAAAGAGTAGTCTCCCCAGTGGTTTGAAGGTTTGTGAGGAACAAATACACACACTCATATCCAGTTGTATGTGTTAAAAGAAGATAAAATATTTGTTTACGCTGGGAATGTAAAGTTGGTTCATTCAACATTTGTACTTACCGTGCATTAGAAATATTATATGAACGATTATCTTTGATTTTGGGAGGGACTTCCCCCATACAACCCCCTCCCACGCACTGCTGCGCGCGTCTCCCCGCACGACCCCGCTCTACAAGCTCGCACATGTCGGACAACCCCTTGTTGTTCCAATCCCTCCGCCACTCGAACAACCTATTCTCCCCTCAGGCCCCCCTCCCCGATTGCAGCACGCGCGCTGTGCAAAAGCAGCTGCAGCTCAGAATTTCACAGCCAGAATTTCCTCTCGAGGGAGCACATCAAACGAACGTTCAACAGTAAGTTGACAGGGGCCTTCTCACGTGACATTTCAGGAAACGGTCAGATTTTCCTCTCTAAGTGATATGTAAGAAATTGACATAATTAATTTACGACTGGCTACTTATCCGGTTTTGCCCCACTGTCATCTATCAATACACATTCACCTACGCCCACAATCATCTATTAAGCAGCCTCGCACGCCCTCTGCATTCTGGAGCCACCCCTCTCGCCCCGCTCATTCAGACCGCTCCGGCCGTCCCACTTATCCCACCCCGCTCAGCCGCTCGGCCCCACCCCGTCAATGCTATCTTCATATATTGCTAGTTGCATTATTGCTAGTAACATTTTGTGCTGCAACTAAATTTGGGATACCATTTAGAGATAGCGAAACTCCGTATATATTTTTTTTGTTTTTCGCCTTCCCAAAGAGTCGCGAAAACATTTTAGAGCAGTCACCCCAGTAGTTGGAAAGTTTTCGTGAAACACGCACATACACATACATCCAGTTTTATATGTTAAGAGAAGATAAAATATTAGTTTACACTATGAATGTCAATTTCGTTCAATCAACATTTGTACTGCGTTTAAATTAAAATATTATATGAAGGGGTTTATGCATGATTGCGGGTGGGGCTTTCTTCCCCATCCCGATACGTGTTCGACATTGGGGATCGTTTGAGTAAAGCGCTCCACGCTTGGCACATGTACCAGCCACAACATTTTCGCATTTATCGGGCTTCATTACTCCATTTGGGGCAGCGGTGCTGTCATTTAGTCATATGATGGAGAAGTTGGTGTCAATTTAAAGCTGATGTTGGCTATTGCCACTAAAGAATCGATTAAAGTCGTCTGGTGTACATTGGTAGTCTCTCCTGATGCAAGCGAGAGCAGTATCTTGGCGCAATCCGGTGTAAAAGTTACACGAATTTCAGACGTGTACGAGCACGCGTAAACTGAAAACACATACATACATACACACATACATGTATGCATACATACATACGTAAATACATACATACACACATACATACATAACACAAGCACTTGTACGGTCTTCTTGTCACCATTTTCCCCGCATCGGTTCTAGCTTTCATTACACTCCATTCTGACACGATTTCTCCTCCTTCACATTCAAATTCTCATTGCAAGCATTAGTAAAATCTCGTGGGTCCTTGTTTAAGAGCGTGACGTGGGTGCAACGGAGGCATAGGCAGCAGGCAGTCTCCCATGTCCCACTGCGTCGCCCGCAGCCTCTCGGGACACGACGCGCCCGCGCAGCGCGGCCCAGTAAGTCACCCACCGGCGCGGGGCGGGGCGGAGGGGGCGGGGCGGGGCGGGACGGGGCGGGGCGGAGTCGGCGGGCGGTGCGCGATTGTTGTCGATAATGACGATGATAATGGGATGATGACGGCCCCTCGATTGTTTCCGGCGTAGATTGCTTCCGGCGGCGGCGGCGGCGGCGGCGGCGGCGGCGGCGGCGGCGCGGTTTCCCAGGCGGAGAGGGGTGAGGCGCCCGCCCACGCCAAACAGCAGGCGCCTGCGACGCGGCGCGGGGGGGGGGGCGGGGGGCGTCGTTAGCGCACAATGGGTCGTCAGCGCAGGCGCCCGCCCACTCGCCCGCCCCGTGGGAAGCCGCAGGCGGTGGCGGAGGCGGCTCGGGGCGGGGCGGGTGCAGCAAGGCGAAGCCAGACGAAGTGAGGAGCAAACACCCCCCCCCCCCGCCCACCCCGCCCAGCCCAGCCCAGCGTTGAACGGGGCGGAGCGAGGCTGGGCGGGGCAGGTCGGAGCGAGCTAGGCGGGCCGGGCCGGGGCGGAGAGGTGAGGGAAGGGGGCGGGGCGGAGTGAGGAGGGGAGAATGGGGTGAGGAGGGGAGGGACGTTGCTGTGAGGTGTGGGTCGAGGTGGGGCGGGCGGGCGCAGCAAGGCGAAGCGAGACGTAGTGAGGAGCGTCCACCGTGCGTTGAACGCCTCTAGGGCGCGCCGCCCGCTTCCGGGGACGAACCAAGCACCGTGCAGCGCGCCGCTCTCCCACCGCCTTCACATTACCTGCCCCCTCGGGTTATTGCTCTCACATGGATTTTCAGCCGGAAGCAATTTCACAATGATTGGCTATTCATATAGTAATAGTTACGTTTGAGAGGAGTTTAAGTAAAACCTGCTATTAGGAAACAGGCCTGTGTTCTTCTGTTCAGTTCCATTCTGAACGGGCGTACTGTGTAATCTAGCTTCAAAAATTATAGTGGAAATCTCTTTGTATTGTGTTTTATTTCGTAATAAAATACGACAAATGAATGTGTGAAAACCAGAACGATAAAAGTGACATTTCTAAAAATTCAGAGAAATCTGTTTATTTAAGTAAATATTTCTGTAAAGTCGCGATGGTTGTTTAATCATTAAAACCACCTATTTCAATTGTTCATTAAAACTACGAAAATGCTAATGAAATATATCCTAAAATAGGCACGTTTTTCTCAGAATTTATAAAATGTCACTTATTTCGTTCTGGTATTCATCCATTCATATTACATAAAAAACGTTACGTGACAAGGGTTCCAGGGGTGGCTATATATGAATACGGGTTCCTTTGTCGTTTTAGGCTGCACACGGCTATGACTAATTTATTTCACAGCAACAATAATCCTTTCTTGTTATGCTGACATGTTACTCTTTTAATTGAAAATTAAAATTTTGGTAATTAAACTAATTTGTTTCGGTCATTGACATTTGACATTTTTGTTATTCAGCTATTTATATAAAACAGTTTTAAACATTTTCGTCGAATATTTCTTTACCAGGACGTTTCTTTACCTTAGGACTTAGTGACCGAAAGCGTAATAGTTTTCTAGTGAGAAAAAGTCTATGAGACTGATGTTGGAACCATTAGCAGCCATGGTCGTTCGGTAGAGTCTCGGGCCACTGTGAAAAATCACTGGCGTCCGAAAGCAAGTTTGTGTCATGAACGTTCTCTCTCTTCCCGTTGCTCACACGTACCCCTAAACACCTCCCTGAGCCGCTTCGCATTCACGCGCTTCTCCGCGCCACGTCAGTCACGGCCGCGCCTGCGACGCGACGGCTCGCTCGTGCCTGCATGACCGCGTGTCGGTGAGACACGCGCCCCGCATCACCTCATTGCACTGCACGCACGCCTGCATTTCACCCAACGAGCTAGAATATACTATATAGAGTGGCTGTCCCTATAGTTTCAGCGCTCTTGGTGGAGGCTCGCCGAACTAGTGGCCGCCATGTTTTTTGAAGTCATAGCGCACGAGGGGCGGTGTAACCGTCCATAACTAGCGTCCATAAGCACTGCCAAACGTAATGATAGAATACTTTGTTTCCCAGAAGCCGCTGCTTTGACTAAAAAAACGCGACTTCAATTTGCTTCAAAGATGGAGGCGCTTTAGCCACTCTATGTAGTATATTCTAGCTCGTTGATTTACCCCGAGCGGGGAGGAGAAGAGCTGAATATGATGGGACAGAAGAGTGTGGGCGGGACGGGGCAGGCGGGGAAGAACTCGATGGGATGGGACGAAGAGGGACGGGGCGAGGAGGAGCGGGTTGGACGAGGCGGCGGAGCTGAGCGGAGCTGAGACAGGCGGGGAAGAGCTCGACTGGGTGACAAGGAGCGGGCGGGGCGGCGAGGAGCGGTTTGAACGGGGCGGCGGGGAATGGCGGCAGCACATGGCGGGCGAGATCCAGCGCGACGGTACAAGGTGAGGGGAGGTAGCACGGGAGAGTGCATAGGAATTCAGGACGGGACGGAACGGGACGGGAAGGGACGGGACGGGACGGGACGGGACGGGGCGGGACGGGACGGGACGGGACGGGAGGGGGCGGGACGGGACGGGACGGGACGGGACGGGGCGGGACGGGACGGGACGGGGCGGGGCGGGGCGGGACGGGACGGGACGGGACGGGACGGGACGGGACGGGACGGGACGGGACGGGAAGGGAAGGGAAGGGAAGGGACGGAACGGGACGGGATGGACGGGACGGGACGGGGCAGGACAGAACAGGACGGGGTGAGGTAGGGTGAGGCGAGGTGGGACGGGACGGGGAAGGGAAGGGCGGAGCGACGCGGAGCGGGGCGCGACAGGACGGGGCAAGGCGGGGAGGGAAGGGAAGGTTGCTAGATGGAAGGAGGGGTGGTTCGCCGAATAGGGAGGCGGGGTGGGGCGGGCGATAAATCGCGTGGCATTTTAAATGACGGGCGAGCGGCGAGGGGGCGATCGGGCGTCGATGCGCCGCGCGTCGCCTGTCGCGCGAGCGGCTGCAAATCAGCGTGGGCGGACGCACGTGGAGTTACGGCTCTCGCAACGCAAACAGGCAGCGAGGGCTTTTTGCGGTCTCGCGGAATATTATCTGTGTGTTTTACGCGGACGAGAAACGACGCGGACGCGGGCGCCAGCTTCTGCATGGGATGCGCAATGTTGTACATCAGACGACGCTGTTGGTTCAACGCGCGCGAGCCTGGTGCCGTGTCTCTCCCTCGCTCCGAGTTTCCAGTGTCAGCACCGGGCCCGGGGGGTGAAACGATGAAGATTCACTGCAACGCACTGATGTACTTCGTATATTCAGACTTGTGCTGCGTCGTATTTTTAGGCTTATGCAAATGCACTCATCAATAATGTTATTTTATCGATGGCGTATGGCACAACTTCCATTCACTTCCATTGTAATGATGAAGAGTATATGTTACCCCTCAATCGTACTCCTATTCTGCTTTCCGTTTATATCGCGTTGATAATGAGATGCAGAATTGTACCTTTCAACGCTTCTATGGTAACAGAAAGTTATAGATTTTCTCCTGAACAAATGTTACATTTACATAGAAAAAGAGAATAATGTTGTGGATCTGTTCTGATATATTGGATATTTATTAAAACGTTAGGAACACATTTTTAGAGAACGGCCAACAGAAATTACACAATACGTACACGAAGATAAGAAAAGCTTGGAAGTATAGAAATCATTTTTGTACTTAAAAATAATTAGTTTGAAGTTGTAACTATCTTGCATATCTTTCCGTTCCCACAACAACAGAAATTGAATAAATAATACATTGTTTCGGCTATATAAAGTAATACCTATTTGAAGTATTCTTCGTAATTTAAAAATGGCAACTTTGTAAGGCTTTCTTAGTGTAGGTGTATATTGATTTTGTTCAACTGAAGCAACGGTTATGGTCATTGAAAAGAAGAGGGGATAAATTCACAAGATTGGACATGGAGGATTCTTTTGGACAAAAGCAAAATGTATTTATTTCCTAAACGATGAATTAGGGTCATTTTTTGCATTTGTCAAAAACGTATGGAGTGAATAGGCATTTACCAAAACTGCGTTTGGGGATAAAAAAAACTAGTGGTGCCACAAAGGTACATACCTTCTAGCATCTCTTCTTCTATCCGTGAAAAACCATTTGAAGCGGTTTTTAGGGGGAAAATGTAATTGCCTATATTTCGCGCAAAATTACACGAAAATTGCTCATATTTTCGAAAAATTGAACATGAACGTATTCAAAGATACGGCTTTAAGAAACAATTCAGTAAGGGAAAAAATCTTGTCTTCAATATTACATTTGTAGGAAGGCGCTCTCAGAACATTGCGCGTTAGCAATTTTCAATAAATCTGGGATTTCAACAAACATGACGCCTGCGCCATTCTCTTACGCTACTCGAAAACAAAGTTTGATCAAAGAAATTGGAGCCATTTTGGAGGAATTTTGAAAAAGGTTTTTGAGGCTTTCTGTAATGCACCCTCAAAAATGAAAATCTCCGTTTGAAACTCTCAAACCCTTGATCGACTGAGGAATATTAATTTTGGAGAAAATTGTCTGAATGCATTAGCTGCTAGTGTTGATCACAGACGGACAGACAAACAGGCAGGTAGACAGACTTGACGTTTTTCGGTATCAAGGACCCACAAAACATGGATCCTGGTTACACTACGTGATAGATGATTTTTTTTCTATACTTAGCTACAGGATTTATACAGTTTTTCGTTACCAGGGCCCGTCAATATGAGTTTTTCTGCCAAAAATCCGGCGCATGAATACGTAACTTCTTTTTACGAAGTATCTTTTTGTAACGACGAGAAACTAAAAAGCAAATAAGAAGGTGAGCGATCCGTGGCGGGGGGAGGCAGTCGCGTGGTGGCCCATCCTGGAGAGGAGCCAGCACCCCTCCCTTCCCCTCGCGGAGGAGGCGGGCAGAGAGCGGGCACAGTGCAATTGGAGGGCGGGCGATAATTAAATTCGCGCGCGGGAACGCGGATCCCGGGAGAGGGAAAAGACCAAAGACGACCGGTTTTATTACAACGTGAAACGGGGACTACTTCATTCACGATATATTATTGAACAGTTTTTTCAGCCACACGACAGACGCTTGGAATTAGGCTCAGCCGTAAACTAAGATAAAATGCAGAATTCAGGAAATTTAGCTTCGTTAAAGTACATGGCTTAAGTAGGTACAGGAATACTAATCAAATTTTCTGGAGATTCTAATATCCCTGACCCTACAGGGGCTGATTTCTCATCTATTTTTTATTCCTTATTTGCCTTTTACTGTAATTCATAGGCCTGTATAATTTTCTTCTTGCTCCAAACAAGCGCAGGGGATTTTTCTGAAAACTTTCGTAGTTTGAGTAATTTTGTTTCATTGCACACTGGATAATTTAGTAATTGTACAGTAGCTCTTGAACAATGAAAAGACTTTCTTCTAAAAAAACACAACGGTTCTGCGAGAAATACTGAGACGAAATAATGTATCATTATTGATGTTCGCCAAAAACAAGTATACTGTCATTTGGGTAAAAATATACTTCCAAGGGATAGCATGCCGAAAATAATGAGCTGGTCAGAGACAAAATAACAATGCCTCTTATATTTTTTCGCGTTATTTTGAAAATATATATATGAAAAAATACAAATAATCAAGTATTTAAAAATATTTAACAATTTCTGAACGCACAAGTTTGAGTTCATTTATCAACCTCATTTCTAGGCAGAATATTTTAAAAGCAAATTAGTAAGGCGTCCATTTCATCAGGTCATTTTGGTTTTGAATTCTCACGATTTCATAGCCGACAGCGGTAAGAGAACAGAGGTGAGTGTGGGCAGAGGAGTGAGACGGGCGAATGGGGAGATGTGAGGCCATTGCTCGTACAGAGCGCTGAGAGGTGAAGTAAGAATTCTGATATTGGGCGGAGATGGAATGACTAGCGATTTTGGGCGCGTTAACACCTATTGTCATTAGTCCCGTAAGTTGTAGAGCATTCCCTCACTGGGCGGCGAGATCCGGCACCGACCTACTGTCGGCTTGCGGTTTTTTCCAACCAGGTATCTCCCACCATCGAGGCATCGCCACCACATGGACACGTGTAAGCTCCCGACTAGTCTCCTGGCATGTGTGATAGTGTGGTGCATGTAAATGTGTAGTAAGTATGGGGTGAAGATAGGACAAGGCATGAGAAGAAAAGATCGCGCGCGGTACGTGGCTCGTTTGTTAGGAAACTGCGCTGGCATTTCTCTGGCGTTGATCGGAGAAATCAAGGAATACTACCGTTCACAGGAGCCGGGCGCTAGAATTCTCCTTCAGACAGTGTAAATTGAGCGGTGAGAGAGGACAGCGGTCAATGAAAAGCGTTGAGCGAAGCGCGGTGAGCGGTGACCGGTGAGCGGTGAGTAATGATCGTGAGCTCTTTGCGGATAGTAGGGCGTGGAGAGCTGCGAGCGAACTGCAAACCGAGAGAGCGAAGTGTGGAGAGCGCGGGAGGTGAGACGGCAGAGGGTGTGACGCATCGCACTCGCGGGTGATTTACGTCGGTCGCAGCGCTTAAATCACGCGCCTCGCGCGCCGCCGCCGCCCGAAGCGCAAACTAATCGCGGAGGCAGCTCGCGCGTGAGCGTCGCAGCTCAACAGCAGGCGCACGCGCACCACGCAGCGGCACGCAGCACGCCTCTCGCCACTCAACTCTCGAAACCGCTTCGCTTCGCTTCGCCACGCCGCGTTCGCACTCACCGTGAACACTCTCTTTGCGGATGATGGCACCGTCTCTTCGGAATATTTAAACCCTAAAAGGAAACATCTAGTGAATACCATAAAAGTCAAGTACAACCAGTTCATTGGAAGACGAGAATATTGCAAGTCCATTGCTTGTTTGTTAATGACTGCAGATAAGACAGCCGGGTAGCATGAAAACAGATTGGAAACACTTGCGATTGATTGATTAGTGAGTCTGTGCGCGACAACTGCTAAGGTCATTAGTCCCGTAAGTGTGTGTATGTGTGTGTGTTTCCCTTCGCGAGGTGGAGGTGATGTCTTCCCGCTGGAAGGTGAGATCCAGTGCCGACTTACCCGTCCGCAAACGGGGTGTTCTCCAACCAGGGATCTTCAAACAACGGGATACTGCCCCAGCCGGGACAAGCTCTAACATGTAAGCTCGCGACTGGTGTCTCGGCAGAAAATAATTGTTGCCGAGCAATAGAACAAACAAAGACTGTTTTATTACTTAAAAAGGATTTTATATAACTAAAAAGAACATCGAACATCGTGGTAACTGCGTTTTTGGCGGAAAGGTGGTTCAACTTTATAACTTTTACATTTTACCTAAAAATAATATTTTACTTCACAAATTTGGGCTTGAAGCAAGAATAATGAATGATGCAATGAAAAGGGAAGCTCTCCTGGCAGTTGGGGGCTGCGGTGGTGGGGCGCCCTCCATAGGGGGTGCGCGAGGACAAGGGCAAGGGCGAGGGCGAGGGACAAGGCCACCCGCGTGGGGAGGTCTTGCGGAGGGAGCGCTGCTGGCTGGAGGTAGGAGGGACTGTTTGGCCCCCTACGGAGGGCGCAAGGACCGTTACGAAAGCGTTTCGAATTCTTTTCTTATCTTCATTCACAATTAAGTGGTCTTTATTTATTTTCCCACAATTTTGAAAATGAGCACAGGCGCTGATTTAAAGCATGTTTTTAATCTGTGCTCATTGCACAAACGACTATTTCCTCTGAGAATAAAATCCTCATTTTGATTTATCGCAATACAAAATAAATATTTCAAAACGTTTACCACTGAAGTATAGAGTGAAGAGTAAAACTACTGATAGAGCGGAGGGACCATGGCTGGCATTCAAGAGAAGATTGGAGAAATCTATCGAGGTCGAAATCACGAATCGAACTTTATCGTGCACGCCGATGGTGGAGTGCTATCTCCACTACCGTGATTTGTTATCCATTCCGCGTTAATGTTTAGTCGTGCACCTGCACAAGTTTTACACTTGTGTATTATTAAAAAAGTGGGAATAAAATAAAATTTAGTAAATAGCTTGTTTAGTATTTTTTTTACTGTTTCATGGAGTTCCGCCAAGTCTATTTTAGGGATCTCATTCTCGATGTCGACTCTATTCGTTCAAAAGGAAATAAACAACACTATGTAAATAGTAGTTCAAAGCGAGGAACCTTATAATATTGCGAACAATAGCACAGTATTCTTTTCCACATTCCAAACAGGTGTAGTTTTTTTCCCGCAGAAAGTACCCTCCGTCGCGTGTTGCAGCGTGGTCGCAATACCGTGGCTTGGCGGTGGCCACGAGATGTTCCCCGGCGAGGTCGTCCGGAGGGGAAGTGGGTGGCGCGGAGGGAGGCTGGGCGTAGGGGCGGGGCGCGGCGCCGTCATCGCCCGCTCAGTGCGCCGATTAATAACTCGGAGGCGGAGGCAGAAAAAGGCGCGAAGAAGCGAGGCAGATGCCGCGGCGCGGCGCGGTGCGGCGCGGTGCGGGGGCGGAGTGGGGAGAGACGGATGGCCCCGAGGGGGCGCCGCCGCCGCCGCCGGAAGTCGCCAAGCGGGGCGCAGAGTGATGTCGAGGGCTCCGCTGGCGCGAGGGCGAAGATGAGACCACAGGAAGGAACCCTGCGCCCCAGGGAGAGCGGCCATTGCGCGTGATGCCGAGACTTGGGAATACCCCACAGGTTATAACCGAAAACCGTTTTTGTTTTGATTTACCGGTTTATGCTATCATTTTCTGGCCCTAGTTATAACATTTTTTTAATGAAACAACCGGCAAAAACTGACTTTGAGAAAATTATAATAAAGTTATCAGTATTTGGTGCATGGCGTTTTATGTTACATCGCTGTGTTAAGTAAAAGCGATCGGAGTTTTTATGGTTTTGTTTTCTTTGCATTTGATTGCTTATTCGATTTAAACGTACAGTCAGTTGACGTAAATTAGCTGATACGATGTCATCCAATCGGGAGCTTGGATGACAAAAACTGCATTTAAGCTCGATCCAATCGGAGATTGGATCACACCGTATCAGCTGATCAATCGTCAACTGATTGTAAGTAAATCGAAGTATAGTCATATACCTACGTGCCTACGTGGCACCAACGTGGTAATCGAAAAATGTTGCGTGTAATGTGTAAAATTGTAGGATAATTACAAACTACGAGTAAGTAAAAATAAATTATATTCATCCGAAAATAATAAATTAATATTTAAGTAAATTTTATTTTTTACGAAAATGGACATTTTTAGAAATAAGAGGCCATTTTGAGCGGTTGTAACCACCAGATTAAACTAACAGCATATGGAAATTTTTAATTTCAAGAAGTTGGTTTAAATGGCAAGAATTTGAACTCTGAGGAACATTTCTGAACGCCTTTCTTTTCTTTTTTATTTATTTATTTATTTATTTATTTATTTATTGCAGTTCTTTCACAGTTAAATTATTTATCTTTGTTTTCTCCTTTAGCTCTGTTCTTCAGAAAGACGGAACGTCATTCAATAGTAGTTCATAAATTCTTTTTGATGCACTCACATTTTTAAAATATGCATGATTGTGTTGTCGAGTACTCGATTGCGAAACGGAAAGAAAAAATTATGTGAGGAACGTGAATTATTTCTATTTTAATCAGTCGCTTTTCACGAAATAATATGATGCTGAAGTATTTCTTTATTGACTCGGTGATAGATTTGTATTAACTATTGCGACAGCTTAATCCATGAGTGCTATTTGTGGCAGCGTAATCCAACAAAAACATTTTTTTTAAAATTTGGATTCTACTAAAAAATCTTATCAATTCGGCTCAGAATAGAATCAAACCAAATTGCACACACACCGATAAGGAGAGATAGTATCTACTCGAGGAAGGTACCTCACGCGCTTCTTCGTCGCGATGCAACAACTTCTCTTGTAGATAACGTATCTCTTTGTCATTTATCATAATAAATTACTGTTACTTGCTGACATTTCAGATTGGTTTTGGTCTTGCTCCTGTCCGGTGGCACTTCTGATTTCACACACTGCACAAGTAGCGTTTAGGAAAGATCATTGGAAAACGAATAAGCGATGCCTGGGTGCTTGTTGTTTGGGGGAGGGGGGGGGCGTCGTGGTGGTAGAGGGGTCAGGAAGCACCCCGTGGCGCGGGGTGGGTGGTCACTGCCCCCTCGAGGCCCCCCGCGCCGTCACCGCCGCCGTGGCCGCCGCCGCCGCCACCGCCGCCGCAGCTGCAACCTCTCGCACAGGCGCCAATGGCACCAACGCATAGCCCCTCAGCTCAATGGGCCGCGTCGCCGGGCAGCCCAAACATTCAGGGAATCCGCTCGCTGCGCAAACGTCTCTTTCAGCGCTGCTCATTGTCGTCGCGCTTCCAACTCACGAGTGATAAATCACTCTCGTAACGGTCAAGCAGATGTTCGGCTCACAGCTTGTTTTTCGGTCTTCATAAATCGAACCACACTCTCTCTTTTACGAGGCGAGGCATGCGGTCCGATTCAGCCTGCCTGGCATTCCCGACTCATTGGCTGATATTTTTCATCCAGAACATGGTAATGGGGATATAGGATGGGAGACCTTGCCAAGCATATATCTATTACAAATATTTGGGCTTATTTGACATAATTTGATTGCTCTGATTACATCGATTCTCGATAATTAGCAAACGTATAAAATTAAATCATTTTCGAAGGTGGAGAGGAATTCTATAAATAACAATAAATTTGAAAAACCGACCTTGCACGCACTACAGATGCACTCCGTAGGAACGGTGGATGCACTCCGCAGGAATCTGATGCCCGATCAGTTTAGATTTCATGATCACAGTATATAACACTTTACATTTTAAATAAATACATGGTTCTCCTAAAGTTTATACACAAAACATATAAAAGATAAAATATTTACGTTAGTCAGATTTAATTTGTAGTTACCTGGAACTTGTGAAGTGAAGTAACATGGAGACCATGTTTCTCTTGATCACAGTGTTTTTGGAGCAGAGGACATGCGGGATATTGTCGGCAGTCCGGTGCAAAAAAATGGCCAGACGTCTCTGAGAGATGTTGAATGTGTTGGATATATGGCGGAGTTTCCGTTCACGATGCCAAGAAACGGCCGAAGAGCAGTCGATGGAGGAGGTGAAATACACTACAAAAAGAGGAAGAAAAAAATCAATTGTGAAAGTTATATTTAGCACATGACCGCTGACGTTACATCATGGCTCCCTACAGATCTTCGAACGTAGAAAGCATGCTCTCTAGTAATCAGCAGAATTGCATTTCTATATTTTACATTTATCGCAAGACAATACGAGATATTTATGTTCAGTTCTCACGGCACTTTTCATGCAGCTCCATGCGTGTACCCGAGTCATGCATCACGCACATCCAGTGTAGAGAGGGTCGGCACTGGGCACGAAGCGGCCAACCCACGGAGTAAATAATGGGATGCCATCCATACGCGCAAGAGAGGGACGTGGCTGCTGTAGCTTGAGTGCGATCGGTTGTCATAGCCAATCTCCGTTCGTGAGACGCAACAGTTAACGACATCTCCCTCTCTTAAGCAGAAAAGCACCGTCCAGCTCTGACGAGGCGGGGGATGTCATTTTTCCTAACACGAAAGGGCTTTCACTACGTTCTCGGTCGCTGCTCGAGTTGATGTATCTATTACTACTCTACCCTGGCATGACAAAGGCAATCCACATCACGAAGAGTGTTAGTACAACATTATTCAAGGAAAGAACATTAATAAAATAAAAGGAAACGATGTAATCACGTTCCGAAAATGAAATATTGCTTGAAACCACAGCCCGCTACTGAAGTTTGAACTGTCCAAGTACATAATATGAGAAATTTGTTAACAACATTCCATGGCGAACACGTTGAATCGTTTTGGAGTAGCAAAATATGAACGTCAGATGTTCACATCCGTAATTATTTTCATTATTTCAAAAAGACCTGTGGTGCGCAAGACACAATCGTGCGCAATGTAATGTTAACCTAGAGTTCAATGAAAATTCTATGTTATGGGCAATAAAGACATTTTTGAGTTTGTTTTACGAATTAGCTATAATCTATAAATCAACTAAAGAATTTTATAATACCTTGGTTATTCGCTGTGAGATCTAGCAAGAAAGAATTTCCTTTTTTATCAAATTGTCCTACCGTTTCCTTCGGCACTTGATGTAGAAAAATAGAGGGGGATGTGTCTTTTCCCACATTGCTTCATGCTGCCACATTCTCGAGGAACTAAAAATTCTTATGGATGTATGTGTGTGAACTTTGCAGAGCAGTACATCACCTTCCATATATATTTTAATGTCTTTTCTACAGACATCACACCATCTTTATCTCAAGTGTTCGGTCACATTTAAGTTTCGTCTTGAAATACGTTCAGAAGTGTAATTCACAATTCACTGACTGGTAATTCAGACGTCTTGCAAGAGCTACTCTCAAGAGCTACAAATAGGAATAGGAAAATCTTACGCATTGTTTGCATCTTATTCGTAGTGTTGTTCACATACACCAGACAGACGGACGGACATTTATAAAACAAAAACAACACTTTTTCTATATCAGGGGACCCCAAAACGCGTATTTCCGTTGAATCCCGAAATCAATTTTTCGCAGCATGACATAACTTTCCCTATACTACGTATATTACTCCTTATATACGTACGTTTACGGGAAAGTAATAACCAGTCTTCCTTTTATAATGCGTTTCAAGCCATTGGATCTTCGCTTGCGTCTTGCCACGTTCAAAAATACGAATAAAATATAAAACTCAACAACACAATAGAGCGGTGCCATAACTGCACTTGCTTTATCTTGTTGGTGCGGTTAATAAAATATCGCAACTTCTCACCTACTAACACTCGTACACCAGCATTTGAAAATCTCCTAAACAATGGAAGCGTATACTGAATCGTTTGCTATATTATTTCAGTAGTATTCACACCTTTTACGACTCTCACAAGCAACCAATCTTTTTAAATGAAGTTTCTAAAGAAAGAATTTCACAGAGATTTGACGAAGTACATTTAGACTTTAAATGCGTAAGAATGGTTAAAAAAACACATCTAAACATTCATTTCCAATGCAACCCGCAACGATTGACAGCGTTGTCAAAATCTATATAGTTTACTAACTCCTAAACGAAGCTTTTTAGGGCCTTAAAACTTAATTTGAAGGCTGAAAACCGCGAAGAAACGTTTCTCGCCCAGTAGTCTACAGGATACATTATTCTTGGTCATTCTATTTCATTTTTTCTGGTCCGGCGCTTATCTATATTATTCAATATCGACTATATTATTTGGCGCTGGAGGCCATCTTTGTTCGTGACGTCACGCTTACTACTAAAAAAAAAAAAAAAAAAAAAAAACTACTTACTTACTAAAAAAAAAAAAAGGTAGAAGGTTTACATTTCTCCAACTTATATGAATGCTTTCTGTGTATACTTTCTATGTCCGACTCATGAGGTTTATTTGCTTAATCATTAATTCAAGAATATGCAAATAAACCCAAATGTTTTCGCAGCAAACAAGAAGTATTAATAGATGCTTAATACCGATGAAGATTGCTTTTTTGTGCAAATTTACGTTCTTTTATCAAATAAAAATATTGACATTCTCTTTTCTGTGAATAGTTCGTGAGATAACCTACAGAATCTGCAACTGTATGTGAAAGGAAACTAAATACTTGAAATTCTAGGTGATTAAATTGCACGGGTGTATCTCTCAGTTCGGTAGTAAAGTTAAATAATATTCCGAAGAATAGGGTTATGCTCCTGTATTTTCTCATTGAAAACATTAACTGTTTTCCCGAGAGTAAAAACCTTTTGTAATATTTTTGTAACTACGAAGGAAAACGAAAAGCTAACTGTCCAGGAAGATTGTACAATTACTTCAAATTCTGTATTTAAAGAAGTGTCGGGAATTATTTCAAGAACATGTCTATAATACTGAATAAACCTTTATTCGAAATTTGTTTTAATCGACAATTTCAATGTTTTTTATTTTTATTTCAAATTCGATAAGTATATTGGAAGTTACCTTTTATCTTTTTAAACAAATAAACACGTTTCGTTAACATCTTTCCCTCTTAATATTGAAAAGGAAAGATAGGGAAGTGGAAGAAATACAACATGCCAGAGTTCTCGCACGGGTACGCTTGTATATCTTTATATATTTTTTTAAATTCCTAAGTTTAAATGAAATGACTTTCTCACTGAATTCAAGAGAATTTCTCTCGATTCTTACAAAAAGCTTAAAGAAACACAAGAATAAGCTTGCACAAGGTTTGGAATCTCAACATAGCCTTCTGAGTCACAAACGTTACCACTATGGTTGTGAAAGTTTGAAAGAGAAAATTGTGACATTGTCCAAATAATTTCATGTAAACACCCCTCAAAATTAAAATAACCGTTTCAAATTTGAAAGGGCTAGGCATGACATTTATCAGAAAATATCGTCTTATGTAAAAATCCTGAATACGGTTTAGGCTCTAGATTTTAAACTTTAGACACTAGACAGACGTTTTGAAGACAAATGTGTTTGGTATGAAGCGACACACTACGACGGTGTTCACTACACGAGCGACTTCACTACATGGGTTCTGACTTCACTACCTACATGAGAATATATTTTTTTGTGCAAAAGGGCAGGCAAATTCTTCTTTTTGGAAATCAGGTACTCGCAAAGTAGGTTTTTCTTTCGCAAATCGACACTTTTTTCCGGCAGCATTACATAGCATTGTCAGCTTATGTAATCGATTCAGAAATTTAAAAAAATTATTTTCTGAGTCGGGATCTCCAAAAATCGTGCAGTTTCATTAAAATCTCATCCAGATTTTTTGCAGCATCACGTAACTTCCTCTATGCTACACATGGGAGTAATGGGAAAAGCGTTGTTTCACAAAATATAACAATGGCCGCCGACAGCCGTCTCTCAGCGCCATCTTCAGCGCCAGCAGCACGAGCGCCCCTGGGGGCGGAGGGAGTGAGACGTCGCGCGCCCCCTCGCACGGCGGATTGATTCGCCACGCGTCGTCGGCGGCGGCGGCGGCCCCGCCAGGTGCGACTCCAGTGACGAGCTTGGAATCCACCGTGAAGACAGGCCTCGAACAAGGATGTGCTTTAGCTCCCACGACATTGTACATGTTTACCGACGACCTTGACGAATCAATCAAACCGGGATTTTCTAATAGACATTAACACTTCAATACATTATTATTTGTCCATTAAAAATGAACAAGGGAGAAACATGAACACCAGAATAAAGCAGATAAATGTTCAACTTCGAACGGGTGAAATCCCAAAACAAGCCATTATTCAAGGAATCCTCGAAAAGCAAGCTACTCACTTTGATTTGGGAAGCATTACGCATTTATGACGTTCGTATAATTAAATTAATCAGACATTGCCATACGAATATTATTTATTAACAGCAGAATTTTTTTTTTCAATCATATTGCAACCATCTTCACAGTCTAAGTTGTGGTTCCTGAAACGGGAAGTCTTCAGCCTAGTTTGCATGACACACAAATCTTGGATAGAAAGGCTCATGCAATAAATGGAATGAAAATAATCTGAAAAAAATATACTACATTTTCCAATATAAAAAATCATAAAAACAAAAGTGCAAAACAATACCAATGAATGTTGTATAAAATTTCTTTGCAGGTGGAATTAGTAAAGGATGTAAGACTTCGAATTTATTAACATTTCAAATTTTTGAAAATTATTAAAAATCATATTCACTTAAATCAAATCGGACCATTTTATAAGAGTTAAAAGAATCTGATTATAATCCAATAAATCTTTCATAGTATTAGGATAGTGTCCCGAACACTTTGATTGACATGGAGACTGTAGGAAATCTTCGCACGATTATGAAGTGGGAAACCGAGCTAGTAAAAGCGTAGGGTGCAACGGAAATTATTGTTATCTGCATCCTTTGTGTAGCTTTTGGTATAGGAGGGTGCGGGGAACCTTGGGTGGGCAGCCACGCCACGCCCTCCCCCCTCCGGCTTAGTCCTCCTGCCATTGAAAGGACTCGCCACAGGGAAGCAGAAGCCACAGTCTCAGGCTACCTGCATTGTTACTACGAAATGCATTTGTGCCAGCGATGATTGCAGGGGAGCGGCCGGTGCTGACCTGCGAGCAGAAGGCTTCCGGCGCACGAGGGGACGCTCGGAAGTCCTCCGACCGAAGCGAGGAGGACGCGCCAGTCAGCCACGCACTTCAACAGACACCTCTCCACACAATGGCTTCCAGGCGCAAAGGCGTTTTGTGTACCCGTCGGAATAAATGGGGCGGCTTTTGTTTATGAAACATGTTTTGTTTTTGAATGGTGAACGTTTTGAAATTGAATATATTATGTCTTTAAACTCATAATGTCGACTTTCGCCGAGGTGTGTAGCAACACGAAACAAAACACATGTTTAAAATTCATTTAACAGAAAAGAAATAAATTAATAAGATTTTCTGCTGAAAGGATGCCTTTGCGTCGACCGTTGTGACAGCTGCCACCCAAAGGCAGTGTCCGACGACCCCAGGTAAAGCCACTTCTGCTCGCCGCCCCTCAGCAGCCATTTGCACGCCTACTTGCCTCTCTGTCTGTCACGGGGCGGGGTGTGGCGGGGCGCGGGGCGCCGCATTGTTTGACAATTTCCAGGACGTTAAGCTGACAGCACCGGTTGTCATGCCCTCGCGCCGGGTGCTAATGCCTCCGCCCCGCGAACGCGGCGACGTGGGGAGGCGCGCAGTCGCCCCCGGCAGCTCCTAGCGGGCGAAGGCCTCCGGCGCGCCTTCGGAATTTCACTCCCTTAAAATGCCGTTGGAGAAAACTCCCCTTTTTTAAAAGGGCACATCCAGAGCATGGGACGGAGATGCACGTACCACTGCATCCCACGGTCAACTTTTCTTAAGCCGTTTACCTACTTCCCCAAAAAGGCTTAACCCGACTCCATCTCGTTCAATTTCCCTCCATAGTACGATGACTGATTTCTAAGTTTACCGTGATCCGATTAGAATGACGGTCACTGATTATAATTTTTCCACTTCTGCCTGTTTCCAAGAAGAATATGGCATGTCATTTTGAGCACTACCAACGTTAAAAATCACCATTTAAAAGGTTGTCGAAACGAAACATGAAATCACTTATCACGTATTTAGCTGGCTGTCCGGGTGACGCCGCGTCCACGGCAAAGGTGCCGACGTTTTGGTCGCCATTCTGCGATCTTCTTCAGGGCGTAAAGCAGGTCGCAGAATGGCGACCTAAGCATCGGCACCTTTGCCATGGACGCGGCGTCACCCGGACAGCCAATTAAATACTGACTCCGGCCGTGGAAGCCTACGCTCTCACCTATCACGTGCATCATCTTACCTTGCTAACTTAACATCCACAATTCCGGAAATTCTGTCATCTTCGCTTGTGTTCGAGGTTCCCTTTAGACTAGTACGAGAACATCTAATTGCTTTATTTATGAATGGAAACTTAACTAATATTTTTTACTCCTTCCGAAACACCGAATGAACGAAACGGAATGGAGTCGGGCTACGCCTTCTCAGATAACAAAATATGAGAGGAGATTGGCCGGGAAGCGAAGGTGACGGAAAACTGACTGCGGGATACGGTCGGGTGAATCCTCTGAATTCCACTCCTCTAAAATTGCGATGGAATTTTAAAAAGAACACATTCAGAGCATGGGACTACTATCCCTCCTTACTAAGGCAATTTTTCTTTCTAATTTTAATCCATTTATTCTAAACAATTACATCACATCTCACTATATTCAAATGAGTATTCCTGTTTGGATATTAATTTTTTGGAGCCCAAATAAAGTAATAGTGCTAAAGCATTACACAGACTTTCGCGTAATTTCGAGTTATACGGTGACCAAGGAGAAATAATTTTTTAAATATGTTCTAACTCTTAAAAGTGAAATTAGAGATTTTCTCTCAATATTCCTCCTACCCCACAATATTAGATCTTTAAATCCCTTCAGGAACACTAATTTTAAAATACACGTAATTTTTGCGTAATCTTGAGATACACGGTTCAATTTTTTTTCGAACATGTCGTACACCAACACTGAATATATTTCGTTTTAATGGAATATATATAATCTTGAATTATTCAAGTGGTGTCTCAGTAGTAATTAGGGAAGTGAAACATTGTTTTACTAACAGGGCCCATGCGAATATTCCGCACTTTGTAATTTTAAAAAAAAGTGAAAATTGCTTCATACTGAATCCCAACTTCAGGCCACAACCTAAACTGCACGATGACTCATTGTCATGACGGACCTAATAAACGTGTCAATTTAATTTTATGTAGATTTATAACTTCTACTCTCTTCTGAGCCCCGTGCTACTCAATGAAGGGTGACCAAAAGAGTTTATGTTCACTCCATTCTTTGTTCCACCTAATCCCCCCATGTTTCCCTTCATGCTCCTTGAGATATTTCCTTCGTATGTTCACTGCACGATCACTGGGTGTTTTCCGCAGGTTCACCTTATATTTCCTCACACGCTCATCATATGTTCTCTCACATGATTACCAAAAGTTTCCCCAAATGCATGTGTACGTATGTGTGTCCCCCAGAAGTATATGTGTTGGCATATATGTTTGTAAGTGTAAATGAGTTTATGTGTTATAAATGTATTTGTGTCTAAATGTAAAGCACGAGAAACAGACCATCTTGAACATTCAAACAGTGAAGTTTAAATTGCACCCCGTAAATAATGTAAATAGTGTTCGTTGTTAGACCAAGACAAGTAAATAATTAGACTAAGTTAGGAAGTGAGACAAAGTAGATTATTTGTAAGTATCTAGTTAGTACGGTAGGCCGTATGTGCTGAGTGTAAGGAGCATTTAAGAATAAATATGACACTGTTTTTCCAAATGTTCCTCCAAATGTTTCACGAAATGTTCCCAAAAATGTTCCCTCAAATGTTCCCCAAATCTTTCTCACATATTCGCCGCATGTTCCCGCACTTGTTAACTTGGAAATTAATTTAAAAAAAAAGATTTATGTGATTTTAATTACGAAATACTTTTATACACGTTACGGTAATGCATGCTAGGGAGAGACAGAATCATAATTAAAATGTAATAGACCATCCAAAAAGGTATCATTTTGTGGAATACGCTGCTGTACAAAACATAATTTATGTCCCTGTAAAGAAACACGCACACACACAAAATGAATTCTCCATTATTCACCGTTTGGGAGTTATGCGCGAAGGTAATGAATCTTTTTGATGCACTCCTGAGGGGTAATTCTCCAAGCAGCAGTAATGTACTTAATGTGTTTTATGTCTGTGGTATCTTTTGAAAGGGAATAATACATTATATTTCCTCAGCAAATTATATAGAGAGGTGAATAGGTCACCGTTGTATTACTACAGCGTTTCGTTTGGTTAGGGGATTTTCGGATGATAGCTGAAGGAAGATCCACTATTGTAACAACCATTATTGTCAATACCACAAAGAATATGCTGATGTAGCATCAGAAGTTTTTATTTCACTTAAAATCAAGTAAAAATCTCTTGTATTTTTAAAAAAAGTGTATGTAATAAAAACTAAAGATCAAGAAAATTTCATTGATTAAAAGAATCTTTAATGGTGTTTTTTGTATCAAGAATATATTTTTGCCGTTTGCAGTTTTTGAGAATTATGAGGTCTTAATGACCTATCTAGATTGTCTGACCTATCTAGACAAACAGAAATAAATATTAAAAATAACAACTTTTTTGTTCTCAGACACTCCCAAAACAGGCAATCCGACCATACTATGCAACATAAGAATGAAATATGCTACGTACAGGAGAGACTAAAATCCACTTTTTGGTATGAGATTCTCATACCAAACAAAATGTTTTTCTGCCACAAAATGAGTTCGTTTTCCTACAGCACCTATCATTTGCCTACACTTCATAAGGAATAGAAACACTTCAATGGAAAAAAAGCCCTCCTTTAGTATCAGGACTCTCAAAATCTCAACATCGATTATTAGCAGCAAAACTTTTTCTTCATTGTACTGACTCGAGAAAGTAGAAGAGGCCAAGAAACCAATAGACTTTAATTTTTAACAAATAACTTTGCTTCAGCATTTTTTTTCTGATTCATAGGATTACGTATCACACGTTTTTCAGAAGCAGATCGAGTAATTGTACATAATGACTGAACTTTCACTATACATAAACATGCAACGCTACGCTATTATGTAAGCTCTCTCAACTTCTACACAACTTCTACACACAAGAGTAAGCAAGACGAAAACGCTTACTCACGCTATCAAACACATTATAACTAGACAATATAAGGAGACATCAAGACCCCTACAAGACCATGAACATAACATAGCAAGTTGCAAAGCTTTCTCTGTTGAGTTTTCCACCAAAAGTTATTTTTGGTTCCACTTAAGTTTTGTCATGATATTTTTTCAATACAAGATGTTTGAAACAGCACATGTAGCTAACAATGAATGCAGTCAACATCAGTCGTCAATGAATACATATAACATGTAAATGAAGACAGTTCACATGGTATTATGAATTTGACTCCTTATTTTACGAAGGAAGTCCCAACATTTTCTTTTGTCCACCACGGCAGTTTTTACCACTCCCACCACGGTAGTTTTTATGTATTATCTAGAGTCTAGGCTATTCGCGATGAGCCGCGTCTCTGCCGTGGTGGGAGACGTTTCTGCCAACCGGTGACCTGTGATGGCCTTCCTCAGAGCGAACGGCAGCTTTTTATGTAAAAGGCATACCGGAGTACGGGGGCGGACCTGTGTGTTCTGATCTCTGGCGGTCGGCGCATTGTGGCCGCGCAGACGCGCGCGCGGGGCCACTGTGCGCGGCGCGCGTTGCACCTGTCAAAATAACAAACGCGCGCGGCGAGGGCCGAGGGCGCCCCGCAAATCCCTCCGAGAGGAAGACGATGAGGAGGAGGAGGAAGAAGTCGCCGAGGGCGCCGCCGCATCGCGGAGGGAAGGCCGTCGGGGGCGTTGGGGAAGGAGCGGCCCGCAGACGCTGGGGAAGGCAGGCGCGGCGCTGGGGCCGGCGACACGGCGCGCTCAGGAAGCCAAGAGAAGCCGGGAATGTTGGCGAGCAAATAGGCTCGGTGATGAAGGGTACAAGAAACAGAATAAATTTTCAAACGCAAATTCATTTCGAAGGTGCCGTATGAATTCCAGTGTGAATAAATAGTTGTTGTCATTTCAAACCTACACGTCAAATCTAGTCCGCGAAGAGAGTGTGAAATAGTTGCAGATGGAAAGAATATTCAAATCATAAACATACTAGGCGGTATAGGTAGTGATGATAGTGGTGGGATGGTGATGGTGTTGGTAGTGGTATGGCGGTAGTGAAGCTGGAGACCGTGGAAGTGGCAAAGGAGGTGGTGGTAGAGGTGGTGGCGATGGTGGTGGTGGTGGTTTGTTTGTTTGATTGATTGATTAATTAACTGGGCGCGTCAACTGAAATGATTATTAGCTCCGTAAGAGGAGAGCACATTACATTGCATGATGTAGCGGTGTTCCTTCTCAGCTAGAAGTGAGATCCGAAGACCTACTAGTTGGCTCGCATAGGTATCTCATCTCCAGGCACCTCAGCGGGGCGCCACCAACAGTGCAGAGAAGCTGTTAGCTCCCGATATGGGTGGTACTGTAGAGAATATATGTAATATGTGTATGTATGAGGGGAAAGGAAGGGACAAGGATGAGGAACCCGCCTGGTCCTTGACCCTTTCACCCCCTTTTTAGGGTACAGCTACTATTCGACTGGTATTTATTGATCGTTGCCAGTGTGGAGGCTGTTTTATTTTAATTATGGACGCCGAAGAGCGATGTATCGTCATCAACACGGCCTCTTAGCTAAACTTCAACTGGCCCTAAATCTATTAGATCATAAGAAAATGTGCGCTAGAAACACCAGGTACTTTTCCTGACCGCTAGAACTACACTAGTAGCACGTACGCTGTAGTTGTAGTTCCACGTGGTGACGTGGTAAGTGGTGGGGATGATGGCATTAGTGTAGATAGTGATGGTGATTATGACGGGGAAGGCAAAGGTGATGGAGAGCATTGCCACAGTTCGTTCCAAAGGTTTTGGCGATCAAAGGTACCGCCTGCCCAGGATGACGACGTGGCAAAGGGAGCGAGGGACCCTTCCGAACGTACATAATACATGAAGAGGAGAGGGAGTGGTTGGACTGGTATCCAACTCTGGTGAGCGTTACCGCAAGAGTGATCCACACTTCTTTGCTGCAAGGGGAAAGCCCACACTCAGAATGCGCACCTTGTCGCCGAATCTAGAATACGAACTTCACAGGAAAAAATCATTCAACATAAAATATTTTATTAAAAGTCTCATGAATACCTTACTCCCAGTGTGTTATTACAATATCGTTAAAAGGGCGTTAAACACGTTTCAACCAATACAGATCGAGACGGTAACTAAGAGTTATTAATGTCAATGTGATAATTATCATATGCCCGCAATTTGTTAATGCCAGTGAGTCAAAATCTTGCATCATTTTAAGTATCCATTTAAACCATGCTATTGTTAAATATAAATATCTGGTTGAATAATCAACACAAAGATGAAGTTATGCAAATTATTTTAGAATTTCCACAATTAATCGTCTTTAGAATATATTTCAATTACTGTGAGATTTTACTCTTAAATTTTCATATTTTAAAAAAACCTTATTTGTTGCTACATTCACACTCCACATCTTGTAGGGTGCAGAATTGTCATTAAAAATGCCAATAGTCTTTATTCAACTGTTCAAAAGTGAAGGGTTGTTAGCAAAAACATGGTAACCCACAGTTTACAAATGAATAGAATAGTTATGAATAGTGCCTGAGAAATCTGTGGTGCATCGAAAGTTTTGGTCTTAGGATATATATCTCGAGAGAAGTGGTTCATACAAAACTTTAATAAAATTAAATTTTTGCTTACTTTATTATAGACGATAGCATAGCTGTTGGTGCAAAACGAGCCTCATGTGGGATGCCGTATTCTTTGCCCACAACCCTTCTGTTTGTGTATGTTGTATACATGTATGCATTGTTTTCGAATCCAAGAAATTGCAATAATTATTTTATTAGATATTAATTCAATTGTTGGAGTGAGAGTTTACTTTTTTTAAACATCTGCTTTATTTGCAATTTGTTCTACACGAACATTCGGCAAATACAATTGTACATATATTATTGACATGTAAAGAAACCATACAATTCTGGTTCTTTCTAAAAATGGTTTTAAACTCCAGTTCAGAGAGAGAGAAAAAAAAGACAAACAAACAAAAGCAACAGTAAACAATATCACATTGAAATAACAAAAAACACAATAACAAACAAACATACAATAGTGCAAGCATTGTGACAAAAAAAAATATATCTACAGTAACAATTATTTTAAAAGAAAAATATTATTTATATCTGTGGTCCAGATCAAGAGGATGTACTCTTTTCAATCTTCTTGTCGTTGTGCTGTTATCTAAGATGTTTATGGCCAGATGATTAATATGATTTTCGAGTCTGTGTTGGTATTTGTGAGATTTGAGAGTGATTTCCTCTTTAACAGTGGTGATATTGAGATCTTTATGTAGAGTGGCGTTTGATACAAACCAGGGAGCATTGCTTAATAGTCTGAGACATTTGGATTGAAATCTTTGAATTATTTGTATATTTGAATGTGATGCTGTTCCCCAGAGTTCAATTCCATAAGACCAGATAGGTTTGAGTATTGTTTTGTAAAGTAAAATTTTGTTTCCTAGACTTAAACTAGATTTTCTTCCTATTAACCATATCATTTGTCTACTTTTCAGTTCTGCTTCCTTTCTTTTGATCGAAATATGTTTCTTCCAGGTTAGCTTTTTGTCTAGATGTAGTCCGAGATATTTGACGGTGTCTACGTTTTCAATTAGTTTTCCGTTTATTTCTATTCTTGTATTTCTTGTTCGTCTGAGGGTAAATGTTATACATTTGGACTTTGTTTCATTCATTCTTATTCTCCAGAGTTTACACCATTTGTTTATAAGCTCGAGGTGCTCTTTCAATGTTCTTGTTGCCGTTTCTTGGTTTTCGTGCGAAGCTAGCAGGGCTGTGTCATCTGCATATGTTGCAGTGGTGACGTCTGGGGACTGAGGTAAGTCAGCGGTGTAAAGCGTGTACAGCACTGGTCCAAGGATGCTCCCCTGTGGCACTCCTGATAATACTGGATGAAACGGCGTTATTTCATCTCCGAATTTTATTTGAAAAAATCGATCTGAAATAAAGGATCGAAGTATATTATAGTATGAATGCGGCAGACATTTCTTGATTTTATATAGCAAGCCTTGATGCCACACTTTGTCGAACGCTTGCGCGATATCTAGAAACAAGGCGGAACAATACATTTTATTTTCTAGAGCTCCGTTGATGGTGTCGACTACTCTATGAATTTGTTCTATTGTAGAATGATGATTTCTAAAACCAAACTGATGGTCTGGAATTGTGTCATTTTCTTTAAGTAATGGATATATGCGAAATAGTAATAGTTTTTCGAATACCTTAGACACAGAAGGTAATAAACTTATTGGTCTGTACGAGGAAACATCTTGTAGCTGTTTTCCTGGTTTTGCGATTACAATTAATTGTGCCAGTTTCCACTGCAAAGGATAGTGTCCGATGCGTATTATTCCATTGAAAATGGATGTTACAAGGGCAATGAGTTTCTTAGGCAGTTTTTTAAGCATTTCCCCTGTAATACGATCATGTCCAGGAGCCTTATGATTTGGTAGTAGTTTCAGCCCTGCTGTGACTTCTTTTGTTGAGAAGAATTCAATTGGTGGCGACATTTGATGGGGACATTCCAAGAATTCTATGATTTCTTTTTCTTCTGTGAGTAGTGCTGAGGGGTGTGGTTGAAATGTTTTTGCAAAATATTTTGCAAATTCTTCTGCCTTGTCGTTTTCCGTTCTAGCCCAGCTTCCATCGGTTTTACGAAGAGGGGAGACATGTTTTGTAGGCCTTTTTAATTTTTTAGTAATTTTCCATAAGGAGTAATCTGTAGCTTTTGAGGGTGACAACTTTTCTATTCTTTCCTTCATTTCCTCCGAATGAATTTCTTGTAATTTTCTTGATAAGAGGCGGGAAGTTCTGTTGAGTATTCGTTTGTCGTCCGGGTGATGAGTGCGTTGCCAGGTCATCTTCATCTGTCTTTTCTCTTTAATCATTTTTAGTATTTGTGATGGGTATTTATTTTTTTCAAACACTCTCATTTCTGGAGTTGCATATACGGCTGCCTGTTGAATGTGTTGTATTAAGTATTCAACAGCATCGTCGATATCTTCTGGACATTTTAGACGGACCTTGGCAGTGGTGTTATGGTAAAGCCAGTTGCTGTATTCTTCCCAGTTCGTTCTTCTGTTTGTAAGGTATATGCTTTCTTTCTTTTTGATTTCAGAAGAACTGATTGTCAGTATTTCTGGAGAATGATCAGATGAAAGATCAAAAGACGGTTCTATTGTGTGATAGGTCTGTGCCATTCCCTTTGTGACGAAGAAATCCAAGACATCAGGTGCCTTGTTACCATCCGTTGGCCAGTATGTGGGATTTCCTGATGAAATTGTTTGGAGTTTTAGTGTAGAGATGGCTCCTTCTAAAGCGCGACCTCTTGTAGTTACCAGTCTTGATCCCCATAGTTGATTTTTAGCATTGTAGTCTCCTCCAGCAATGAACCTTGTGCCGAGCGTTCTAAAAAACTTGATATACTGATCGGTGGTTATCTTGTGTTTTGGAGGGGAGTATATAGCTGAAATAACGAGCGGACCGAACTTATCGTATACTTGTATAGCGGTTGCTTGCAGATAGTCTTTAGCATTATCTTTGTACATATTGTGTCTGATTCTTGTTTTAATTATTACTGCTGTGCCTCCATGAGCTGTCCCATCTGGATGATTTGTGCAATATACTTCGTAGTCAGATATACGTAGATAGCTTCTTTCGGTAAAATGTGTTTCAGACACTAGGAGTATGTCAATATTTTCTTGACGTAGAAACACTTCTACCTCTCTTCGATGTTGAAGTATTCCGTTGGCATTCCAGGAGACAATTCGCAGTGAATTACTCATAGTTTCTTCATTATTGCAGTCATGATATTAATTAGGCTGGAGATTTGTTCAGCTTGCTTTGCTAAGATGGACTCGAATTTTTTAAATGATTCTTGCATTATGGAAATCAGATTATTTTCATACGACACATTTTGATTATTGATTTGCGAATGTTGGGCCATTTGTGCATATGTGAACTGTCTACCTGTTCCTATGGTTTGATTACTAGTTAGTGAACTTGAATTGTTGCCTTCAGTAATATTTTTCGTAGCATTTCTACGGTGTTGACTTTGACTAGGATACTTGCTGTTACGAATTTTTTGATAGACTTCGCAGCCTTTATAATTTGCTGGATGGTCACGGCTACATAGAGCACATGTAGCTGGTGTGTCTCTCGTTTTAGTACAGATTCGACTATCGTGATTCTTTCCACATTTGACGCAGCTATACGGAAGCGTACAATACCGAAAACTGTGCTCGTAGGACTGACATCGCTTGCATTGTACTATTTCTCGTTTTTTACGCGGTGGTTCAAAACTTATTTTTGCATGTAGTAAGTATTCGATGTCATATATTTTGTTGTTGTTACTTTGAGGTTCTAAGTCCACAAAAAACAATGGTAGAGGTGCTTTTGTTAAACGATGCTTGATATTATGAATTTGTCTTACTTTGTGGCCTTGTGCTTCTATAGCTTCTTTAAGTTCCGTTATGTCTGCTGTTGGGTGCATATTTTTTAATACTACCCGAAAGGCTCTTTCTTGTTTTAACTGAAATGTATAATGAGCAATATTTTTTAGATTCAGATGTTTAACAAGCTTTCGATAAACCTCCGGTGTTTGAGGTACGATTTTCACATTGTTCATAGTAATTTTGGCTTCATCTTGGTAGGTTTTGACAAGTTTATATGAGAAGTCTTCATCTTTAATGACTTCTTTAATAGATCTGATCATATCAGATATTACTCTGACGCCTGGAATGAAAATAGGCGGTGTACGATATTTGTCTTGTTCTTGTATGCTGCCCTTGGTTGTTGTATCATTGATTTTCTCAGAATTCGAGGTTTCTTCCAAATTTTCATCACAAGAGAGATGTTCATACCTGTTTTTTGATGATACGGGGTCGTGTTCACTGTTAGTCTTCTTAGAGGGTTGTATAGAGTTGTCATCATTGCGTCTTTTTTGTCGACGCAGCGGGATTGTTTGCCATGAGCTGCACAAGGTTGAGGCCGTTTCCTGCGTTGTAGATGCTTGGCCGTTAGTTGCTGTAGCTTCTAGGACGGTGGCTGGGATTTCTTTTTCACGCACATATTGCTGTATTTGAAATTGTAACTGTTGGTTCTGTTGCACTAATTGTTGTAAGTGTTGTTTTAGCTGTTGATGTTCATGCAATAAAAATTGGTGCTGTTGCTGAAGGTTCAGTGTTATTTCACTGTGTTCTAAAGTCGATCCGTTCGTACTATTGTTGACGAAAGCTTCACTGTTTTCTTGGTTATTTAGTATTTCTGTTGTCTGTGTGATTAGTCCCCCGAAGGGGACGTGATCAGTTAACATAATTCACTTCACTATATATGGGCGGTATTAATTTTCAATAGTTCTTGATGCACCACTGTTCACACGAGAATGAAGTCACCTTTGTACACAAATACGAGCGGTCACCACTGTATCACTAGTAAATTTGAACGGTGAGTTGAAAACGTTCCTAATTCACCACTGTTCACAAATAAATGCACTTCTTTCTGACCCCGGACCGGCACTAGTAGCGGCCGGGGCAGTCGGACTTGCGATAAGCGCTAGCCTTTGGCTAACTGGCGGAGCTGCGGAGCACGTCTGCTCGTGACCGCTGCTGAGCGAGAACTGAGAGTTTACTTGAGAATTTTTCATAAATATTTTTTAAAATTCTACTAGAATAGACTCTCATGAAACGAAAATACTAAAAAATTCAAGTTCTCCAAAATTTGAATCTCAGGGTTTAAAAATAAGCAATTTTAATAAACTGTTTTTAACTAAGAAATTAATAAACAGCTTGTATTATTTTGATGACAGCAGTTTCATAATAGGCTGCTAACTAAAATAAAGACTATTCGACATTGCAAAACATGTCACAGAAAAATCATTGCAACTACAGTTTCATAGAACAGGGTCACCAAGCCTAGTTTGTTTATTATTACCTTGATTTTTTATAGTATATTATGTATAAAGATAATGAATGTTTCGAAAAAATATCAGGTATTATTTCTTCACGTTTGTCTATTTTTAGAAGGTCCCACGGCACTTCTTCCAGAGATCGGCGCATCCATTGGCAAGGCGACTCCCTTGCCTCTGAACACAGGAGGCATCGCCTACTTTAAATTACGTGGCGGTGAAGCGGTGATTGCGAGCGAGTGAGGTGAAGGAGCCGCACTCCGAAGGCAGGCGCCAGCGCGGATGGTGTGCGTGCGTACGAGGAAGGGGGAGGGGAGGGGGAAGAAAAGACGGTCGCCAACGGCCGTTTTGCGCGGCGGGCGAGGAGGCGGTTTCACGCGCGCCTTTGTGGTGTGAAGGGCGCGACGCGAGCCCGCCCCACCTCGCCCCTCCCCGCTTCGCCACCCGGAGCGAGCATGCGATCGCCCTTTTATCTCGCCGCCTCCTTCGCGCCGCTTCCGCTTCCGGTCCACGCGTTTCCGCACCTGGAGGCGGCCGCCGTCCCCCGCCCCCCATTGGTCGCGCGAGTACAGCGGAAAATGCGCGTTGGAAGACCACGCTATCCAGCGCCGGACCGCAGCTGCAGACCGATGCTTGTCCCAACGACAAATTATAAAAGGCTTAGACAGTTCAAGGCATCAGTTGATGTCACTGCAGTGCATCTGACAGGGAGGTCCTATGTAGATTTATTGATTGGATTGATTGTGATTCCGGGCACTACCAGGGTCATTAGTCCCGTGAGTGTAATGCATCGTTTTGCTCGGGAGGTGGCGGTGATCTTTCCTCCGCAGTATGGCGAGATCCGGCGACTGTAATGCTATCTTTGGTTACGTTGCTTGCTTGCTTGCTAGGCCTCGCTTGCACCCACAATGATATAGGCAGGCAGGGGCGTCGCAGTTAAAGCAGCAAACGCGTATTACATTACAAATTATTTAGATTTTATGGGTCCTTGGGAGCTAAGTCCCTTCAGAAGACTGCAGGATGGTGGATCAGCACAAGTGAAAATGAAAGACAGAATATGTTTTAGCAAATGTCGAAACAAAAGTCCTTTACTTACATAAAATGAAGTTATACAAAAAATGAAGTTACATCTAAGTTACGTGGAGACCTCCGCCCAACTGAACGATAGCTCGGAGAATCTCTCCGGGCAGGGCCCTTCCGCTTGTTTTATAGTAATCAGAGCTTTTTTTGTAATCATACGCTTTCACGTGGGCTGCATGTGGCTTCCCCCTCCCAAACCTGATGCGGCCAGAAGGCGCTGAATAGGCCCTCTGTGTTTGTGCCCGCGCTGGTCATATCGTCCGCCGTCCGTCACTTTAGACGCTGATGGGGGTCAGCTGGGGTCACATGTCGCAAAGGCCATCGTGCTTAAACATTCATATTTATTGGTACTTCCCAGTTGACGGGTATTTCCCAATTGAATGCGTTATGATAAAAAGCTCCCATGAAGTATGATTATACTCATTACAGTTATATTACAATTACAATTACAATTACACTTATTACTATTACAATCATTACACCTTCAATCACAATTATTACAATTACACTTATTACACCTTCAATCCGTACAGTTACAATCATTACACCTTCCCCCTTTTCAAAAGTGAACCACCATGTGGTTTACTTTTACTCAACGAACATATCGAGTGGACCGTCTGAGCCTCTTGGGCGTGTGATCTGGATCTATACTGGATGGCGTATGCTGTCCATCTGCTGTTGCCTCTACGTCGGCAAAGGTTGGCTCACGGGTTATTGGGAGGGAACGTGTTGATAGGACAGGAGATACTTTGTCGAGATCCCTTTGGTAGGATACTACAGGTTGATAGGTATTTATTACCAAGCATCTCTCTCGTGCCTGTGCCCAACAGTCCCTGGGACTCCATTTGTCCCACAACCAAAAACCACATTCTCTGCAACATTTGCAACAGCAACAACTACAGCAAGTAATTATTATGAACAATACAAATACAATTAGTGATCCTAACCATGTTGCGCCTTGATACCAGACAGAAGGAAGAATACTTTCTTCTTGGTCTTTAATCAGCCCTTCTATTTCTGATACCTTGTAGCTCGCTATTTTTAAATCATCTGCAGAAGTTAGAATATTCTGCAGAGGAGTATCCAGATCTAAATTAGTTAATTTCTCCTTTGTCTCCTCATCAAAACAACAATCAAAATTTGGAGACATTACAGGTAATACGTCCAGCTCAGTTCGATTGACTTCTAGTTGACTACTAGCATATAAGGTCGCGGAAGCAGAATAACCTTTGCAACCTTTTGGTAGGTGTAGTTTACCTTGGTTTTCTAAGACAATATTTCGTGTTCCTTGAAGAGGACACAAAATTGCAAATCTTTCGGGGCTCGGTGCAACGTATAACCACTCATTACTTAGATATAGCGAGATCCAGTGTGTTCTTGTTAATTTAACAATTCTTTTGTCACACACATCTGGAACTCTGTTATTAGATACATGTAGAAGCGTAGCTTCACAATCTACATCTGGAACATATGTATATACTGGTACTTTCTCTTTACAAACAAAATTAATTTCATTAGGATTAAAACAATTACTTAGTTCATTGGAAGACATCTTTCCATATTTGTTATGCATAGTGTCCTTAAATATATATTCTCTATTAAAATTAAGATACATAAATGTATCGTCTTTCACTCTTGCTGGAAAAGGTAATACTTTATACAATTGATATTGAGTGTTTGAAATAAGAGGTATTTGGATTACATATACAAAATAGTTCTGAAAAGAATAGATGATAGGAATTATTAATCTACTTAGTTCACTAATAGGAAAAGGAGGATAGTCCAGGTCCTCCTTTGGTTTACCTTGATCCATATAACTTTTTATTTTATTTGGTGTGACCAGTTGAGGTTGTAACACACCATCTTGAGCATGAACAAATGCATCTACTAAAATATCAAACGTATACCGACTTTCCTCAATTCCTCTCTCTACTTGTTTCAATTGTTCATTCATCATTGATACTACAGTGGTTGATTCCTCTAATTTGTTAATTGCCATGGATGCTTTCTCTGCAAAGTTCTTAAATTTATCAGCTAACATTTTCTCATTCTTATCTATTTTATACATTGTAGAATTAAATGTGAGAATGGCTGATTTGATTACTGTCATCTGTTCTCCCGAAATTTTTTAAAAATTCTCTTTGCTCTTTCTGAATTGTATCAATATGCTTTTGATAACTTTTAATTTCAGATTCTGTTGCTGTGCCAAACAAAATTTTGCTAACCTCTCCAATAAAATTTAAAACACCTCGCTTCTGCCGACCATAATTATTTTTATTTAAATAACCCGCAATTATATCTTTTAAAGAATCTACATAACGAATCTTTGATCGAGAATAAGTTGCGAATGCTGTACAATCCGTTAAATGATACCATGATTCATTTGAATATTTTTGACATACAGTTAATACTTGAGCCTGATGACTTTTAGTTTGTTTCCATAATTCTTTAATAGGGTTTAAATCTATGTAATTTACAAACTTCCATTGAGTTGGTGACAACAAAAGTGTACCTATTTCGTCGAAATGTACTCCTGCTGACGACGATATTGGAGAATTTTGACTTTCCACCGTAGTCTGGTGTTGTAGTGCAATTAACAACAGCTTAAGTATCCAAATCGCGATCATCTTGCGAATTTTCCTCTGAAACAAAGTATGGTTTCAACCTATTTACATGAACTCTAAGTCGTTTACGTTTTCCTACTTCTTGTAGAACAACATCAGATCCCGCATTTAAAACTTCTTGTATTTCATATGGACCTTTCCATAGCGGTTCTAATTTATTTCTTTGCTCTACTTTTACTAAGACCTGGTCTCTGATTTTAAATTCCCTCTTTCTACTCCTTTTTTCATCATAATATTCTTTCTGCTTTTCTTTCTGTATTCTCAAATTTTCTCTAACCCTTTCATGACAAACTTGGAATTTAAATCTTATTTCCTGAACAATATCATCGTATGTATACAACGGAGTTGTATTCGCTTGCAATTTACCCGGTAAATTTGCTTTCCTTCCAAACAATACTTCATATGGGGTATACTTTGTACTCGTGTGGACTGTTGTATTATACGTAAAACTCGCAAATGGTAACCAATCATCCCAGTCGTTATGTGGCTGTTTACAAAAACATCTTAAATATTCCACTAACGTTCTGTGCGTTCTTTCGAGCGCACCATTACTTTCTGGATGATATGCACTAGTATTAATTTTCTTTATTTTAAGTAATTTACTTAAATTTTGGAATAAGCCACTCATAAAATTAGAACCTTGATCGGTTACTATCTCATTTGGTATACCGAAAATACAAACGATAAAATTATTAAATGCTTTTGCTGTTTCCTGTGCGGTTGAATCAAAAAGCGGGACCGCGATTAAGTATTTACTCAAATTGTCCTGACATGTTAAAATATATTTATTCCCTTTAATTGTCAACGGTAAAGGACCTACAATGTCTAAGTAAATCTTTTCCCAAGGTGCCTCTTTAATATCAGTCACAATAAGTGGTTGTTTCACTGGTAACTGAGTTACTTTATTTAATTGGCATGTCTTACAAGCTTTAATAAATTTCTCTACGTCATTTGACATGTTCGGCCATGAAGTATATAATTTAATTCTCTCTAGAGTTCTTTTGATTCCTTGATTACCTCCAATGGGACATTCATGCATTTCTTTGATAATTCTTTGCCTATTCTCTACACTAACCTGACAAGAGACTACTGGATATCTACTTAACGCATCTGCATTGACATTCATTTTTCCTGCTTTATGTATCACTTCATAATCGTATTCCTCTAACAATAATCTCCATCTCATTAATCGAGATCCTGGATCTGTTACATTCAAAATCCACGTTAAAGCCTTATGATCTGTCACGATTGTGAATTTTGTTCCTAATAAGTATGGACGGAAATGTTTACAAGCCCATACGATAGCTGCGAGTTCTTTTTCTGTAATAGAATAATTTAACTCTGCTTTGTTAAAAGTTCGAGATGCATAAGCAAGCGCCTTATCTTTTCCTATCTTTCCTTGACTAAGTATTGCTCCTATAGCATAATTACTCGCGTCCGTTGTTAGAATAAATGGTTGTTGAAAATCAGGATACTGAAGTACTGGCGCTTGTGTTAATTCTTTCTTTAAAGAGTCAAAACTACTCTGTTCCTCTTGTTCCCATTTCCATTTACTATCTTTCTTTAATAACTTTGTCAAAGGTATAGCAATTGTACTAAACTTGTCAATGAATCTACGATAATAACCTGCCAAACCGAGAAATGATTTTATGTCTTTGATATCTTTTGGTATTGGAAAATCTCTAACGGCTCGAATCTTTTCTGGATCTGGTTTTACACCATCTGGCGTTACCAGGTGTCCTAAATACTGTAATTCTGTTTTAATAAATTCACATTTATCTGGTTCTATTTTCAAATTACATTCCCTTAAATTTTGAAAAACTTCAATCAGCTTCTGATTGTGTTCTTCCAAAGTTTCTCCAAATATTATTATATCATCTAAATAAACCAAACAACGACTACCTAACGTTCCTGATAATACGTTATTCATAAGCCTCTGGAAGGTACTGGGAGCGGATTTCAAACCAAACGGCATACGCTTAAATTCATAATGTCCGGTATTAGTGCTAAACGCAGTATTACCTTGATCTTCTTCCGCTATTGGCACTTGCCAATATCCACTCGCGCAATCGAGAGCTGAAAAATATCTAGCCCTACCTAATTTGTCCAATATTTCTTGAATATTTGGAATTGGAAAACTGTCTCCTATAGAGGCGTCATTTAACTTTCTAAAATCTACACAGATTCTCCATTTTCTTTGGCCTGATGCGTCTATTTTCTTCGGAACGATTACTAAAGGAAAATTCCAAGGACTCTGACTTGGTGTAATTATATCTTGTTCGAGCATAGACTGAATTTGTTTTTCTACTTCAACTTTATGTTTTTCCGGTAACCTGTAATTCTTTAGAGTAATCGCTTTGCCTCTCGGGATTCCTGGTGTAGGAATCGTGTGTTCGACTCCTCTCGCACTCGTTAATTTGTCTCCTTCTAATTTAAAGATATCCTGGAATTGATGACAAATTGCCCGAATTTCTCTAGTACCCTCTTTAATGTGCGAAAATCTTAATTTCTCATCTAATATACGAATTCTCTCAGGATCTTTCGAGTGATTAATCCATTCTCTTTTCGACGGTACTTTTCTTAATACAGGTTTCACATTAATTACCTGCTCTTCATTTGTAACATTTACGCATAAGCACTGAAACCTATTGTCTTTACATTTCACTAGTCCACACGCTATATAAACACCTTCTTTTAATTTTTGATTTTCAATTAATCTATCACCTACTTCTGTGGTTGGTAACGATACTATCGTTTCACTTTCAGCGGGTACTCTTATATCAAAAGGGATGTTTAATGATATTCCATACGTACTGAGACCATCTTGTCCTAATATCATATCGAGTTCGTGTGGCAAACTGTTTACCACATAAAATTCGTGTTTACGAGGTTCTGATGCGTTCTCCAAGACAAGTAGTATTTTACCAATTACTTTTAAATTATTCCCTGTAATTCCTTTTATTATTATTTGTTCATCTGCATGCTTTATTTCTCTTTTATTTCTTATTGCTTCTAACTTTACCAACGATACCTGGGACTTCTCTTTTATTTCTTATTGCATCTAACTTTACCAACGACACCTGGGACCCAGTATCTATCAATGCTACACCCATTTCACCCTTCAATTGCTTACACAATACGTAACTCATTTACGTTTAAACCTCGAGAACTACAGACCCTTGCCATATTCTCGTCCGGAGATTCACCTGTCTCCGCGTCACTTCGAGTCGCGATCTCTTTAGTGACTTTTCGGCTACAACCTAATTGTTTGCCGTTCCCTCTTTCCTTATTCCACTCACTTTCTAATATACAATTGTTCGCGTCGCAATCCCTTTGCGCACCGCAACCTGCTTTTGCTTCGCAACCCTTTTGCGAACCGCAACCTGCTTTTGCTTCGCAATCCTTTTGCGAACCGCAACCTGCTTGTGCTTCGCAACCCTTTTGCGAACCGCACCCTGCTTTTGCTTCGCAACCCTTTTGCGAACCGCACCCTGCTTTTGCTTCGCAACCCTTTTGCGAACCGCAACCTGCTTGCCTAGGACTTATCTTCGGTTGCTCAGACAGCCCTGCTGTCCGTTTCCCTGCGTTCTGCAATTTCTAGCCTCGTGCCCTTTCTTATTGCATTTCGCACAGGTCGGTACTGGTATACCCGTACATTCTCGCGCCTTATGTCCTATTTTCTGACATCGGAAACATGTTATACTTGCCGAATTAACTTCTTTTCTTATAATCGAATGTTTCTTTGAATTGTTACGCTGATCATAACGTGGTAATTGCTTAAAATTCCCCTGATTTGGATTACTGAATTTGTGTCGTTGCGACAAAATAGAACTTTCCTCCTCTAATGCAATTTCAATTAACTGAGATATAGACTGATCTTCTCCTTTTGTTTTTACCATTGTTTTTATACGATCATCAACTATTCCTTGAACAAAACATATCTTAACTATTTCTTGCATGATAGCAATTCCTCCTTCTACGTAGGATGTTCTATCTGCTCTAGTTTACGTCGCGTTTCCCTGTATAATTCAGCGGATAAATCATCAATGCGCGAACCCCACTGAATTATAGTTTCATTAAAATTTTGCCTACTATTAAATAGTTTACTTGCATGAAAGTCTAATGTCCTTCTTGTCGCGTAATGTTCCTCTAAAATGTCACGTACGTCTTCCCACGATGATCTTCTTTTAATCATTAATTTTGCTTTCGCATCTCCGCATATTTTTGCTTCAATAAATTTTAAAAATAACCCGTGTTTACTAGGATGAACGACTTCATACGCGGCTTCTACACTTTCTATAAATTCTCGCAGTTCCCTCGGATTACCCTCAAAGCTTTTTGGTACTAATTTGATTGCTTCCGGCACGGATATGTAATCTTGCTCGGGAAGAGCACCTTGACTATCAGCCATCATCCTCAATTAGCTAACACAACTAGATAAACACAATACTCAAACTTCGACGTTTCCTACGCTCACGCGCGCTCTACAAAATACCTAACACACTTTGGATCAAGATAACCCAGAGGTTGGACTAACCTTTACAAGATGAAGAGTTCTTCTGAAGGCAACCAAATGGAGATCGCTGCTACGGTTACGTTGCCGGCTGCACGTACGGCTGAACACAGGATGGCACCTCGGTACACCAGGCTGCTGCTGTTGTAGTGCTCAGAAGAACCAAGGACTCCGCCAACTCCTCTCGGAAGGTTTCGCTGGCCAGGCTCCACCACGATCACGCTGGTGAATACGTGACTCCTTGAAGAATTGAAAGAAATGACTTTTGCTAAAACTGTGCTGAGCAGTGCTTCTGATTTTGAAGGATCCCACCGCTGCCACCATGTAATGCTATCTTTGGTTACGTTGCTTGCTTGCTTGCTAGGCCTCGCTTGCACCCACAATGATATAGGCAGGCAGGGGCGTCGCAGTTAAAGCAGCAAACGCGTATTACATTACAAATTATTTAGATTTTATGGGTCCTTGGGAGCTAAGTCCCTTCAGAAGACTGCAGGATGGTGGATCAGCACAAGTGAAAATGAAAGACAGAATATGTTTTAGCAAATGTCGAAACAAAAGTCCTTTACTTACATAAAATGAAGTTATACAAAAAATGAAGTTACATCTAAGTTACGTGGAGACCTCCGCCCAACTGAACGATAGCTCGGAGAATCTCCCCGGGCAGGGCCCTTCCGCTTGTTTTATAGTAATCAGAGCTTTTTTTGTAATCATACGCTTTCACGTGGGCTGCATGTGGCTTCCCCCTCCCAAACCTGATGCGGCCAGAAGGCGCTGAATAGGCCCTCTGTGTTTGTGCCCGCGCTGGTCATATCGTCCGCCGTCCGTCACTTTAGACGCTGATGGGGGTCAGCTGGGGTCACATGTCGCAAAGGCCATCGTGCTTAAACATTCATATTTATTGGTACTTCCCAGTTGACGGGTATTTCCCAATTGAATGCGTTATGATAAAAAGCTCCCATGAAGTATGATTATACTCATTACAGTTATATTACAATTACAATTACAATTACACTTATTACTATTACAATCATTACACCTTCAATCACAATTATTACAATTACACTTATTACACCTTCAATCCGTACAGTTACAATCATTACACGACGACCTATAGTCTCGTCGGCTAGCGGTGTTTTCCCCAACCATGTATCTCCTTCCAGAGGGGCACCGTCCCAGTCGGGACAAGCTCTCAGATCCTGACGGGTCTCCCGGCATGTGTGGTAGTGCAGTGCGTGTTAGTGGAAGTGTGCGTATAAGTGGTGAGGATAGAACAAAGAAGAGGAAAGTGAGATCGCGCGTGGTCCGTGACCCGTTTGTTAGGGTACTGCTCCTGCATTCTCTTGGTGTTGATCGGAGAAATCACCGATCAGAGCAACTGGCCGCTAGAATTCTATTCCAGACATCGACTGAATTCGAGCTAGGGAGGACCTTAGGGATCGAGTCTCGATAGAGGCAGGATTTTCGACACTAGCTACCTAGCTATGTCCAGTTCTGTTACTATGTTGTGAAACATTCTAGCGGCCGCTAATCTAATACGTGCTTTTATTTGATCAACCAGGCGAGTGGAGGAGCTGTACCCTAACACCTGGCCCGAGTCCAAGAGCGATCTTTATTTCCTCTTTTTTGTTCTATCTTCACCCCTTATTTACACAAACTTACAGTTATATACATTACACTACCTCATATATCGGAACCTTAGAGCTTGTTCCGGCTTGGGCGGTACCCCGTTGGGGGAAGATACCTGGATGGAGAAAACACCGCAAAATGACGTTTAGATTTGCGCCGAAAATCATTATCTGTCTTGGGAAGAACACCACCGCTTAACGTGTCAAATCATGAACTAGGCATAGAGGACTAATGGCTTTAACAGTTGACGCACCCGGAATCACTAATTAATCAATCAAAGAACTCACAAGAGACTAGGAAACTGAAGAGTAGGGGAATACCGCAACTCCACTTCTAGGGGGTGGCGCTAAATACGAAAGGCAACTAGCATTCCATTTCAAACAAAATGTACCAAGAACTCTAGGTAGCCGATGATTTGAAGTTTAGAAGAGGTTACTTTTTAAATCACAATACGTTTTAAATCATTTTACATCCCAAACTACTGCATTAAACTTGGCATGTCATTTACGAAAATTCTGAAATAAACTTGAATTTTTTTAACATCAGTTGAAGATTACACACCTATTGGTCTTGCTTCTTGTGGTGTATATTTTTACTCCACCAGACGAGTCAAACGTAATTTTAACTAACACCTAGTAGTAAGTCAGGGTCATGAAACATCTTTTTACAGCGCTGAAGTGATTGAAGAACATTTATTTCTTCGAATAGATTTTCGAAACAATATCCTTCTTCCTAGTGCTCAAGTTGTAGCCACAAAAACTGGGCGAATACTTTTTACATAGAGGCCCTAAGAAGAATGCGAGGTATCTTACGAACTTCCCACTGACGAAACCTAAAAAAGTTTGCGTTGTGCTTCCTGAGCTCTTCATTAATCAGACGAGCGAATGTAAGGGCCTGACACACAGAAAGAGCTCCGGCGAGCGGGGGGCGCACTTTTTCAAGGCTCTCAACGCGTCCTGCAGCGGCAGCTCGGCGCTCCCCTAGAGGGAGCTGCGAACGCTGCTCCCAGATAAAATTCGGCCTCCGCCGCGCCATGCCCCTCCACGCCATATCCTTCCGCACACAAGACTCCTCCTCCCTCTCAGACTCCGCCCGGTCCCCGCACCGCCACGCCTCGCGCCAGGCCCCGCGCCTCGCCCCTAGCCTCGCCCCGCGCCTCGCCCCGCGCCTCGCCCCGCGCCTCGCCCCGCGCCTCGCCCCGCGCCTCGCCCCGCGCCTCGCCCCGCGCCTCGCCCCGCGCCTCGCCCCGCGCCTCGCCCCGCGCCTCGCCCCGCGCCTCGCCCCGCGCCTCGCCCCGCGCCTCGCCCCGCGCCTCGCCCCGCGCCTCGCCCCGCGCCTCGCCCCTCGCCTCGCCCCGCGCCTCGCCCCGCGCATTGCCGCGCGCCTCGCCCCGCGCCTCGCCACGCGCCTCGCCACGCGCCTCGCCCCGCGCCTCGCCCCGCGCTTCGCCCCGCGCCTCGCCACGCGCCTCGCCCCGCGCCTCGCCCCGCCCCGCTCCTCGCCCCGCGCCTCGCCCCGCGCCTCGCCCCGCGCCTCGCCCAGCGCCTCGCCCCGCGCCTCGCCACGCGCCTCGCCCCGCGCCTCGCCCCTCGCCTCGCCCCGCGCCTCGCCCCGCGCCTTGCCGCGCGCCTCGCCCCGCGCCTCGCCACGCGCCTCGCCACGCGCCTCGCCCCGCGCCTCGCCCCGCCCCGCGCCTCGCCACGCGCCTCGCCACGCGCCACGCCACGCGCCTCGCCCCGCCCCGCGCCTCGCCACGCGCCTCGCCACGCGCCTCGCCCCGCGCCTCGCCCCGCGCCTCGCCCCGCGCCTCGCCCCTCGCCTCGCCCCGCGCCTCGCCCCGCGCCTCGCCGCGCGCCTCGCCCCGCGCCTCGCCCCGCGCCTCGCCCCGCGCCTCGCCCCGCGCCTCGCCACGCGCCTCGCCACGCGCTTCGCCACGCGCCTCGCCCCGCGCCTCGCCCCGCGCCTCGCCCCGCGCCTCGCCCCGCGCCTCGCCCCGCGCCTCGCCACGCGCCTCGCCACGCGCCTCGCCACGCGCCTCGCCCCGCGCCTCGCCCCGCGCCTCGCCCCGCGCCTCGCCCCGCGCCTCGCCACGCGCCTCGCCACGCGCCTCGCCACGCGCCTCGCCACGCTCCTCGCCCCGCGCCTCGCCCCGCGCCTCGCCCCGCGCTTCGCCCCGCGCCTCGCCCCGCGCCTCGCCCCGCGCCTCGCCCCTCGCCTCGCCCCGCGCCTCGCCCCGCGCCTCGCCGCGCGCCTCGCCCCGCGCCTCGCCCCGCGCCTCGCCACGCGCCTCGCCACGCGCCTCGCCACGCGCCTCGCCACGCGCCTCGCCACGCGCCTCGCCACGCTCCTCGCCCCGCGCCTCGCCCCGCGCCTCGCCCCGCGCTTCGCCCCGCGCCTCGCCACGCGCCTCGCCCCGCGCCTCGCCACGCGCCTCGCCACGCGCCTCGCCCCGCGCCTCGCCCCGCGCCTCGCCCCGCACCTCGCCCCGCGCCGCGCCTCGCCTCGCGCCGTGCCCCGCGCAGCAAGCACAGTGCGAAGGCACACGCTCTGAGCACAAGCCCGCCCCCACGGTCATGCAGCGCAGCAGCAACACCCTCGCCTAGTTGCAACACCAACTAACAGTTCGTTTAAACCATGCACGATGTAGGAACACATTAACGGAGAACTAACATTCACCACGCACACTGATTCCATGTGTTTCCCGGCTATTTATTTGGCGCCCCGCCCAGCCTGCCCGCTTTACCTGGCAACTTCCGATAACAATGCTGCGTTGATGCATTCCGCGTTACATCGTTTCCAAAAACACACATTTGGAGTGTATACAAATTTTGTGTAACATTTTGGAATCGCGAACCCTTATGTATTTTCTTCTCAGCTCGAAAGTGTTCGTGCGAAATTTGGGACCAATTGGAATTGACTTCAGTGCAAGTTGTTCAACTTTTTGGGTGGACAAATACATATATATGCATGTATTTTTAATTATTAATATCAGAAAACAGAACATGAGCGCACTATCATATGAAATAATAATGAGCTAACATAAAGACAATTCTTGCAGTATTGAGATTCATTGAGATTTTTGTGAATTGCAGATAAGTCTATCACCTACATCTTTTCGTATGAGTGTTACGACACACGAGAAGCCTTATTTATAATGTTAATAAACAAGTTATTGCCAAAGAGAAACTAATTGACAATGAAATTAAATAGAGAAAAATGTCGGTTTTCAATGAGAAGTATAAATTAGTACATTTTATATACTTTCTAGTCCAGTGACTAAAACATATGGGATATGTTTGTTTCATTTGGCTAATTTTGTCATAATATGTCAAAACGCGTAAATACGGGGGGATATTATTTCCTTTTATAATGGGAAACATTTAATGTTACGTTTTCACAAGTTGCTATGATTTTTATGTTTCGTTGTGCCGCACTTTGCTCTGTGCCTAACTTGAGTAGACTGCAACATTTTTTTTTCAAAAATAAATTAAAAATAAGAATAAGAAATTTTAAAAAATATGAAATTTGAAACTTCAATCAAAATGTTATTGATATTTTAGTTTGTTCGCATTATTCTATTTCACCGTGCATTCTAGCGTAACAAGCAGACATTTTACTAAGCTTCGAAAAGCGCAGCATGAGGCGAGGCCGCGCCACATTTCCCCTTTGGGCGGGCGCGGAATTTATTCGGACGCTTTCCCTGAGAGAGCGGCCGCAGAGCGATGGAGTGGCGGAGACCTCCGCCTCACCCCTCCCCCTCCCCCCGCGGGCGGCGCCGGAAAAGTCCGCGCGCGTCATAAGCGCACTGAAAGGCCGCCCGCGCTCATCCATATTAACGCCCCGATATTACACTTTTTGCGGCTGGTGCGGCGGAGGGCAGCGCGGCGCAGCCGGGCGGGCGGGGCGGGGCGGGGCGGGGCGGGGCGGGGCGGGGCGGGGCGGGGAGGGGCGGGGCGATCGAGGGCGACGCGGAAATGAAATGCCGCGGCCCCGCCCGCTCGCTGAAGCCGCGAGGAAGAGCCCCCGGAAGAGATCGCGTCCGCTTTGCTCCGTGGCCAGCTACAGTCAGGAAGCAGAGGGCAAAATGCGCAGGCGATGGGAACACGGTCAACACGATTACATGGAAACATGGCCAATGTGCAATTCATTATCGCTCTTTGTATCGATCTTTGTGTCTTCTGGGCAGCTAAAAGATTCCGTTTAACGCGTGTGTGATTGACACTCGAGAAAGCTTTGGCACTTTCAAGGAATATGCAAGATTAGAACGGTTTGGGAACTATGATTGGTCGCTACGTTGCTACTATTTTTGTATACACATGTTGTCCTGTTAAAACAATAATATCAGTGTATTCTTCTAACGACATGTTTCTAATGGAATTAGACTATTAGCAATCAATCAAAAAAATATGGTGATCTCCTTATTTGACTTTCTACTACTATAACCCTTTAGTACAATGAAATTATTTACCAATAAAGACGAAAATATTGATGTTGGTATACAAATTCACTGGATTGAGATTTGAAGGGGAAGTACGTTGAACACAATTAATTAAAATGTTCTTACACTTGATATTAAGCAGAAATCAATAGGTACAAAATAAAAATTTATCATATTTATTATTTCCATTTAATTTTATAACAAATATAAGTACTATTCAATTATAAATACTTTCAATTTCAATTTAATTTAACACCAATCGGTGCACAATGTTTTTGGTTAACCTGTCTTTAGCTAACACAAATAGATTAGACGGTTTCCCAACACGTGAACACGCAACATATAGTTGCCCATGAGAAAAACATGGATTTTCCAAATCTAAACCACAAATGGACATTGTTTGACCTTGAGATTTATTTATAGAAATGGCGAAAGCTAAACGAAATGGAAACTGTAGCCTTTTGAAGGGTATGGTAGAATCTGATGGTATCATCGGAATACGTGGCAGCAGGACCACTTTTCCTTTAAACTTCCCAGCCAAAATGGTTGCTTCAAGAATGTTTCCGGTGATCTTTTTGATGACCAAACGCGTACCGTTACATAATTGAGGTGGATTCAAATTACGGAGGAGAATAATAGGGGAACCAATCTTTAATCGAAGATTATGTGGTGGCATTCCAGGGATATCTAATGAATTTAAAAATTCAATCGGAAAATTTACACTTTCATTTTCATCAACAACAGTATCGATTGATTTAAAAGACATCATATCGCCTGGTAACAACTGTCGTATCTGGAAGTTAATTTCGTCAACATCAACGTTTTTGGCTGCCAAAATCGCCCGTTGACTAAGCCATTCATGATTCAAATAATTATTCTGTATATCCGGGAAAATACTCTGAATCAATTCATTTTTATCCTGAACAACAGTGCAAAAATTGTCTGGTAGTTTAATGCATTGCGTATTTGGTTGCAGTTCTATTTTACCGTTCCCAATATCTAGTAGTTGTTCGGAAAATATTTGTGCTGATGGATCATTTTGCAATTGTACTCTCATATTTATGGTCAATCGAAGTGTTTCAACACTTCGCCATAAGAATGATTGTTTCAAACATGCATTAATCTCATCCGCGAAAGTAGAGCGAGGTATAACCGGTAAGGTCTGCCGGAAGTCACCAGACAAAAGTAAGATAGCACCACCGAAAAGTTTATTATTGCTGTTTAAATCTTGCATAGTTCTGTTTAATGCTTCAAGTGAATATTTGTGTGCCATTGTGCACTCATCCCAAATTATCATAGAACTCTTCCGCAACACTGCAGCTATTCCACTATTCTTTTTGATGTTACACATTGCATCTGGTTTATTATGAACGTCCAATGGCAGCTTGAATGTTGAATGTGCTGTTCGCCCACCATCCAGTAAAGTAGCCGCAATGCCTGACGATGCTACTGCTAATGCGATTTTTTGTTGCGACCGTATTTTGGCAAGAATCAACGATATTAAAAATGTCTTACCGGTTCCACCGGGTGCATCCAAGAAAAAAAACCGCCTTGTTCAGCAGCAACAGCCAGCATAATCCGATCATAAATAATTTTTTGTTCTGCTGTCAGTAATGGTTCACTGTTCATGATAATTGTTGCTAAACTTTCATGGTCATATTGATTTTCTCGTTGTAAATCGGTATTGACTAAGTCGGTGGCTGGACGATTAGGTGATGGCATACCATAATGATTAAGTGGTAAATTTGAAATAAGAACACATAAATCCTCGATGAAGACCAATGCTTCATTGTACATCTCTGGTGTATAATCTATGTTTTGGCATTGATTTGTTTGTCTAATTCGGTGCAATATGTCTTCTGTCATACAATTTTTATATTTTTCCCACAAAGTTTGTGCTTGCGAGGGATAACATGTCGTCAAAATAATTGCAAACAACTGACGAATGTTATTCGGTGTTGATGTCAACGCAGCATCAGCAAGCGTTAAGTCCCAATGGTTATCGTCTTCTAGCAATTGCAGTTCACGACATGCATCCTGGTATGTATTGAATACTCGACCATTAACTGTTCGTAAAAATTCAAAAGACGTTGGTCCGGGAACATTCACCAATAACAAACGTAAATAGAAGCACTCACGTTGCTTTGGATGTACCGTGTAAAGTCTCCCCAATGTCTTAGCTTTGAATATGCCTGTAATGGAAGGATGTGGTTTTCCTTGTTTCCGTGGCTCCCATTTTTTACTGGATTTGTTCCATGTGAAATAACGTGGAACATCACCAAACACCAATGTCTTCGCGAATTGGCCAAAAACATCAGGTTTTTGACACAATGTAAAAAATTCAGTTAGAGTCGTTTTCGGAGCTTCGAACGCTCTTTGGAGAACATTTTCTTCAGTGAAGTATACACGTTGACCGTTTTCAAGATGTATTGCCAGATGTTGGACAGCAGGATCTCTTTCGTGGATGGGAAAGCTGAGAATATGCCAAATAGCTTCATTGCTGCTAATGTATCTGCCCATTTGGTATCGTGCTATTTCGTCATTTTTATTTATGTTTTGTACTTCAAATATGGCCAAATCACTGCCTTTGTTTACATATTTACAAATATACTTAATTGATTTAACAGAACTGCAAAGCTCAACATTGATATGAGCTTTGTAAGTTTTTGAAAGTAGTGGTGAGTATGGTACCACCCACTGATTATCAAACTCAACTTGATTTGGAAAGTTCGGCAGTCGCATTGTAAATGTGTGGCCACCATTCTCAGTACTTCTGCGGCGATACATTGGATAACCATCAATATCCGTGATCGTGTCATTCGTATACGGCTTTGGGAATTTTTTTTTACATTTTCCATTTTCCATGCACGGTGACGTCATGTTGAAAGCACCGCATGGCCCATGGATCATGTGTTTGGTGACAATATCAAATAATTCTTGATCAATTAATGGGTCTGGAATTTCGGCTGAAATTATTTGATCCATTTCTTCAGGACGGATTCTATCTTTAAGCCAAACCAAAATGTGGGCATGAGGCAAACCTCGCTTTTGCCACTCTATCGTATACAGCCAACAACGTGTGATACCAAAAATTGAATATTTAACAATAAAATCAATTAAGGATTTCAATTTTTGTTTAAACACACGTGCAGTTAAATCATGACGATGAATGGCTTGTTGTTCTGGCAATAGTAAAGTTTGTATCTCTTCCCAATTCGGATTACATGTGAATGTAATAAATAAATCCGGTCGGCCGTAATGACGTACGTAAGTCATCGCATCTTGTATGTATTCCTGCATGTTCCGTGGACTGCCGATGTAGCTTGAAGGTAAAATGAAAGCATTACCGATGTCAATGGGATTTAAATTTCCATCGATGTTTCCAGCAACAGCATCTCGTAAGTGAATATATTCTTCCGATCGTAGTTTTGCCTGGTTGAATCGAAGGAATCGCAAGCGTTCGCTTTCGACCTTAGCATACATATCAACAATGTATTGATGGAACAGCTGACGATATCGAAGGATATAATTGTCTTGATGTTGTCTAACCATTATTCGGTGTGCGTAGTAGTTCATTGAGCTAACTTTATTATTTCTGTAATCACCTAAAAAAATAAAAAATTAAATGCAATACGAAATTAAAATCTATACATACAGTAAGAAAGTAAATAGATAATTGTAAAATTTACCGGTATTTGGATCATACTGTTTGATATTAAGGTGATATTCATCTTGTCCTTGCCAAAATATCAATGGATATTGTAGTGCGTCATATGAACGGTGTAGATCCGAAATCGTACTGACAGTGTTGTCTCGCCGTGTAATTTTTATAGATCTTTTGTCAACTGGATCACCAACCATGATAACAGCAACCTCATCAACAGTTGGAGCGTTGAATCTACCAGCATGTTCACCTAATGGTACTTTGTCGGCTTTTATGACGATTTGATAATTGTCATTTTGCAGTCGTGGCGAAACTCTTTTGATCAATTGAATTAGTTGATTGTGATCTTCTAAAAAATTTTCCAATAATATCACAATTGCTCTTTCCTCTGCTTGTTCAATAAAATTATACAGGCACCGAGTCGTCACGCGCTCTTCACAATCGCCCATAAAATAAATTTGAAGAAATTTTGGATTGTTATCAGGCATTGGCATCAGTGATCCGATTTTATGGTACACCTGGCCTTGAATTTTGAATGTAGTTTCAAAATTACGTCCATCGGATGCACGATCGCAAATTTTAGTTGCCCCAAATGACGTCATTTGGAAGCAAGAATTAAATTTGCGTATCTTACGCAAAAATAATTTGGAATCATCTGAATTGCCAGTAAGAAGGGATAATAAAGGCTCCGGCGGAGCGGGTAGAGGTGACAGCACAACTTTTCCTGATGCGCAGCACATGCCGGCTGCTTCATTCCGAAATTTCAATGCCTGACAATATTGACATACTTTATCCATTCCACCGATAGCAATTTTTGAATGCGCCGAGTAGTTAATATCTGGTGCATATTCAAAGGCAAGCCGAACGAATGATGCACGTGTTAATGAGCGGCTGATCCGTTGCCTTTGTCGATCTAGTCCTCGTATTGTAGCTATGTTTCGTTCTCGTGCCGCTCTTGTTCTCGTAATATTCTGTTGCAGACGTTCGTCACGCTGTTCTTGAGATTCTTGTGTACGACTTTCTGCAGTCCTGATTCTTTGAGCTGCATTTCTTGTTTCGATTTGTTCTGGTAATTGCTGAGCTCTTTCAACACGTTTGCGTCGTGACCCTTTGCTGCTCGCGTTGTTGAGGTTAGATTTTTTCGGTGGCATTTGACTGAAAATAATAATAATAATAATAATAATAATAATAATAATAGTTTAAATATTAGAAAGAGGAACTGAAAAACATGTTATCATAGCACATTGAAATAATAAGTGCAAAATAATTTTAAATGGAGGTAAAATAATCTTAATATATATAAATCCGTTGCCTTTGTCGATCTAGTCCTCGTATTGTAGCTATGTTTCGTTCTCGTGCCGCTCTTGTTCTCGTAATATTCTGTTGCAGACGTTCGTCACGCTGTTCTTGAGATTCTTGTGTACGACTTTCTGGAGTCCTGATTCTTTGAGCTGCATTTCTTGTTGCGATTTGTTCTGGTAATTGCTGAGCTCTTTCAACACGTTTGCGTCGTGACCCTTTGCTGCTCGCGTTGTTGAGGTTAGATTTTTTCGGTGGCATTTGACTGAAAATAATAATAGTTTAAATATTAGAAAGAGGAACTGAAAAACATGTTATCATAGCACATTGAAATAATAAGTGCAAAATAATTTTAAATGGAGGTTAAATATATATAAATATATATAAATCTCGTGTCACAGTGTTCTTATGATATTCTCTTGAATACGTTCGTTACACTGTTATTGAGATTCTTGTGCATGACCTTCTGCTGTCCTGATTCTTGGAGCTGATTTTTTACCATAGCAGCGCCATCTATTGATTACTTACTCAACCCAGTCGAACATTCACCAATAACAAACGTAAATAGAAGCACTCACGTTGCTTTGGATGTACCGTGTAAAGTCTCCCCAATGTCTTAGCTTTGAATATGCCTGTAATGGAAGGATGTGGTTTTCCTTGTTTCCGTGGCAGCACAACGCGTGCAACGCGTGGCCGGGTCAGCTAGCTGATTGTTGTATTCTTAATATATATAAATCTCGTCTCGTGTCACAATTTTTGTCCTCAATGGACTCCTAAACCACTTAACCGATTATAATAAAATTCGCACACCATGTGCAGTTCGATCCAACTTGAAAGATAGGATAGTTTAAATCTCAAATTATAGTCGCAATTTTAATTTATTGCTAATTATTTGTCTGTTATTATTTGACAGTCACAATTATCTACAATTATTACAACAATCAAATTTGTAATAAATTAGCAATAAATTAAAATTGCGACTATAATTTGAGATTTAAACTACACTATCTTTCAAGTTGGATCGAACTGCACATGGTGTGCGATTTTTATTATAATCGGTTAAGTGGTTTAGGAGTCCATTGAGGACAAACATTGTGACACGAGATTTATATAAATATCATATAAAAAGATATATATATCTTAATATATATAAATCTCGTGTCACAATGTTTGTCCTCAATGGACTCCTAAACCACTTAACCGATTATAATAAAAATCGCACACCATGTGCAGTTCGATCCAACTTGAAAGATAGGATAGTTTAAATCTCAAATTATAGTCGCAATTTTAATTTATTGCTAATTATATATCTATGCATATGATGCATATATCTATGCAACAATGCATATCGTGTCACAATGTTTGTCCTCAATGGACTCCTAAACCACTTAACCGATTATAATAAAATTCGCACACCATGCGCAGTTCGATCCAACTTGAAAGATAGGATAGTTTAAATCTCAAATTATAGTCGCAATTTTAATTTATTGCTAATTATATATCTATGCATATGATGCATATATCTATGCAACAATGCATATCAATACATTGTTGATATGTATGCTAAGGTCGAAAGCGAACGCTTGCGATTCCTTCGGTTCAACCAGGCAAAACTACGATCGGAAGAATATATTCACTTACGAGATGCTGTTGCTGGAAACATCGATGGAAATTTAAATCCCATTGACATCGGTAATGCTTTCATTTTACCTTCAAGCTACATCGGCAGTCCACGGAACATGCAGGAATACATACAAGATGCGATGACTTACGTACGTCATTACGGCCGACCGGATTTATTTATTACATTCACATGTAATCCGAATTGGGAAGAGATACAAACTTTACTATTGCCAGGACAACAAGCCATTCATCGTCATGATTTAACTGCACGTGTGTTTAAACAAAAATTGAAATCCTTAATTGATTTTATTGTTAAATATTCAATTTTTGGTATCACACGTTGTTGGCTGTATACGATAGAGTGGCAAAAGCGAGGTTTGCCTCATGCCCACATTTTGGTTTGGCTTAAAGATAGAATCCGTCCTGAAGAAATGGATCAAATAATTTCAGCCGAAATTCCAGACCCATTAATTGATCAAGAATTATTTGATATTGTCACCAAACACATGATACATGGGCCATGCGGTGCTTTCAACATGACGTCACCGTGCATGGAAAATGTAAAATGTAAAAAAAAATTCCCAAAGCCGCATACGAATGACACGATCACGGATATTGATGGTTGTCCAATGTATCGCCGCAGAAGTACTGAGAATGGTGGCCACACATTTACAATGCGACTGCCGAACTTTCCAAATCAAGTTGAGTTTGATAATCAGTGGGTGGTACCATACTCACCACTACTTTCAAAAACTTACAAAGCTCATATCAATGTTGAGCTTTGCAGTTCTGTTAAATCAATTAAGTATATTTGTAAATATGTAAACAAAGGCAGTGATTTGGCCATATTTGAAGTACAAAACATAAATAAAAATGACGAAATAGCACGATACCAAATGGGCAGATACATTAGCAGCAATGAAGCTATTTGGCATATTCTCAGCTTTCCCATCCACGAAAGAGATCCTGCTGTCCAACATCTGGCAATACATCTTGAAAACGGTCAACGTGTATACTTCACTGAAGAAAATGTTCTCCAAAGAGCGTTCGAAGCTCCGAAAACGACTCTAACTGAATTTTTTACATTGTGTCAAAAACCTGATGTTTTTGGCCAATTCGCGAAGACATTGGTGTTTGGTGATGTTCCACGTTATTTCACATGGAACAAATCCAGTAAAAAATGGGAGCCACGGAAACAAGGAAAACCACATCCTTCCATTACAGGCATATTCAAAGCTAAGACATTGGGGAGACTTTACACGGTACATCCAAAGCAACGTGAGTGCTTCTATTTACGTTTGTTATTGGTGAATGTTCCCGGACCAACGTCTTTTGAATTTTTACGAACAGTTAATGGTCGAGTATTCAATACATACCAGGATGCATGTCGTGAACTGCAATTGCTAGAAGACGATAACCATTGGGACTTAACGCTTGCTGATGCTGCGTTGACATCAACACCGAATAACATTCGTCAGTTGTTTGCAATTATTTTGACGACATGTTATCCCTCGCAAGCACAAACTTTGTGGGAAAAATATAAAAATTGTATGACAGAAGACATATTGCACCGAATTAGACAAACAAATCAATGCCAAAACATAGATTATACACCAGAGATGTACAATGAAGCATTGGTCTTCATCGAGGATTTATGTGTTCTTATTTCAAATTTACCACTTAATCATTATGGTATGCCATCACCTAATCGTCCAGCCACCGACTTAGTCAATACCGATTTACAACGAGAAAATCAATATGACCATGAAAGTTTAGCAACAATTATCATGAACAGTGAACCATTACTGACAGCAGAACAAAAAATTATTTATGATCGGATTATGCTGGCTGTTGCTGCTGAACAAGGCGGTTTTTTTTCTTGGATGCACCCGGTGGAACCGGTAAGACATTTTTAATATCGTTGATTCTTGCCAAAATACGGTCGCAACAAAAAATCGCATTAGCAGTAGCATCGTCAGGCATTGCGGCTACTTTACTGGATGGTGGGCGAACAGCACATTCAACATTCAAGCTGCCATTGGACGTTCATAATAAACCAGATGCAATGTGTAACATCAAAAAGAATAGTGGAATAGCTGCAGTGTTGCGGAAGAGTTCTATGATAATTTGGGATGAGTGCACAATGGCACACAAATATTCACTTGAAGCATTAAACAGAACTATGCAAGATTTAAACAGCAATAATAAACTTTTCGGTGGTGCTATCTTACTTTTGTCTGGTGACTTCCGGCAGACCTTACCGGTTATACCTCGCTCTACTTTCGCGGATGAGATTAATGCATGTTTGAAACAATCATTCTTATGGCGAAGTGTTGAAACACTTCGATTGACCATAAATATGAGAGTACAATTGCAAAATGATCCATCAGCACAAATATTTTCCGAACAACTACTAGATATTGGGAACGGTAAAATAGAACTGCAACCAAATACGCAATGCATTAAACTACCAGACAATTTTTGCACTGTTGTTCAGGATAAAAATGAATTGATTCAGAGTATTTTCCCGGATATACAGAATAATTATTTGAATCATGAATGGCTTAGTCAACGGGCGATTTTGGCAGCCAAAAACGTTGATGTTGACGAAATTAACTTCCAGATACGACAGTTGTTACCAGGCGATATGATGTCTTTTAAATCAATCGATACTGTTGTTGATGAAAATGAAAGTGTAAATTTTCCGATTGAATTTTTAAATTCATTAGATATCCCTGGAATGCCACCACATAATCTTCGATTAAAGATTGGTTCCCCTATTATTCTCCTCCGTAATTTGAATCCACCTCAATTATGTAACGGTACGCGTTTGGTCATCAAAAAGATCACCGGAAACATTCTTGAAGCAACCATTTTGGCTGGGAAGTTTAAAGGAAAAGTGGTCCTGCTGCCACGTATTCCGATGATACCATCAGATTCTACCATACCCTTCAAAAGGCTACAGTTTCCATTTCGTTTAGCTTTCGCCATTTCTATAAATAAATCTCAAGGTCAAACAATGTCCATTTGTGGTTTAGATTTGGAAAATCCATGTTTTTCTCATGGGCAACTATATGTTGCGTGTTCACGTGTTGGGAAACCGTCTAATCTATTTGTGTTAGCTAAAGACAGGTTAACCAAAAACATTGTGCACCGATTGGTGTTAAATTAAATTGAAATTGAAAGTATTTATAATTGAATAGTACTTATATTTGTTATAAAATTAAATGGAAATAATAAATCTGATAAATTTTTATTTTGTACCTAATGATTTCTGCTTAATATCAAGTGTAAGAACATTTTAATATTTTTTTACAAATACCATCTGTGTGAAAAAGCATAGTGGACTCCGTGACTGATGTTCTCTTATTGTTCCTCTTAGATTGTTTACTATAATGTAATATAACAAAAACTTTAGCCACAGCAACGCGTGGCCGGGTCAGCTAGTATATATATATATATATATATATATATATATATATATATATATATATATATATATATATATATATATATATATATAAAGATGTAAAGAGGCCGATTTTGATGTCCCTCATAACCGGATCCCAGTGAACGGTTTTAAACAAAGAAGGTACAAAAAAAGAGAAGAAAATTAGGAGTGGAGAAAATTATATACTCAGTAGATCGCATCTTTCATTTATCAATAAAAAGCTACGAAATTTCGAGTTGTTTGAATTGCGCGGCTAAAATGGAAATGGGAAGAGGCGTCATGCACAACTTGGCAAGTTCGCAGGAAATGAAATAGCACTTGGTCTTGCTTAGTGAACATCATGTTGTGTGATCGTTGACACGATTGTCTGTGACTATTGGGTTTTCTGTACGATTCACCACAAAACGCTGCTAGGAGGTCTATCGAAAAACGACTCAATTACGCCGAACGAGTACGTTCAGTGGCAGTATTTCTGTGTGTACGTTCTTGCTGTGATCTTTATAAGTATTAATTAAACATGAGGAGCGTAGAGAATAAAAATAAAAGGGCGGGAATAAGGAAAAAGGGACGTTATTATAATACTACTTGACCCCATCGCACCTTGACACACATAAGCACAAAATCGAAATGGATGATTACTGTCGCGTCCGGTAAACAAATCCGTTAGTGAAAGGTTTTCCCGCTAGAGGCCCACGAGTCAAACTGTAATCTTTCTGCATGAAACATTATGAACATGCTCAAAAGTTTTCTGTAAGTCCAATCTGCATGAAAACTACTGTGTATATTTACCTGCTTTAACCCTCCGCAAACCAAGCTCTAAATGTAACGCGGAATAGCTAGTAGAGTACACGTCCCCATTCGAAGATTATGCAACATTTTTTTGAAATATGAAATATCCAAGTAAAATATGAACATTTTGATTATTTTGAGCAGTTTATATATAATGAAAGACAAATTTAGTAGAACTAAGTAATTTTGTACCTATGTTCCTCTTTTACTACATCAATACACTTCATCAAAATACTTCTTACGAGGTTATACGTGTTTTAGGCAACTGAAGTATATTTTACTGTTTTTGTGTCTGAATGTCCATTACACGTAAATGACAAACACTTACTGCATCTTGTTTTACTCTTTCAATCTATGTTCATAATTAACAAGAAGTAAATATTGGTGAACGGAATACCAAGCGGGGTAGGAATGTACCCTAATGCTTGTTTTGAAGTAGAAAACGTAAAACATCTGAAAACTATTACTTTCATTAAGACGTAATTGTCAACGGAAGTATTTCGGATATTGTAACGAAATTTCAATCCCACAAAATAAACGAAACGTGCAGAAGTATAAAAGTGAGATTGGGGTATACGTGCACCTGGCGTAGTATGCAAAGGGTTAAAAATCTCGGTAAATACAAAATATAGTGAATGTTGTGAATATGCAGTACTTTCTGTCATAAGTTTCTTACAGCACTTCCTTCTGTGAAATGTAATCGCACTGGGTTCAGCCAGTGTTCGTACTATTTAACTGCTATTTAATTGGAACTATATAAAATTAGCTTACTACTATATTAATTGCTATTTAATTGAGAATTGGTAACTAAATAGCTTTATTTAGCTTGCCAATTGTTCCAAACATTATTGTTCTCTCATCAGTCATGAAATTAAGATGGACAGGTCTGGTGTGTGATGTTGGAGATTCCTGCGAACCATGAGTTGAAGATATGATTATAGGAGATTCTACAATACAATAGCAATGCCTGATGAGAGAACAATGAAGTTCAGAAACGTCGGTAAGATAAATGAATATTTTTATTGGCCAAATCGTCATGAACAATTCCAAATTAATTATTACTTTGTCGTCATGAATTGTATAAGCGAAACTATCATTTTTTAGTTGGACCTTTGGCTTTTTGTTATGGAACTTGAAGTAAATATTATATATTTCCGTAAAATATAGTTCTAAAGCTGCAAGAAAAAAATTTGAATTAAATTTGAAGTATTAAAATTTCATTGGCTTATACAGAACACACAAAAATTCATAGAGAATTACAAATTGGGTTTCTTAACCAATATATCAACACTAAAACCAAAATGGAACAAAATTGCCGTATAAGTTCAAAATATTCAAAGGATATGCTCCGCTACCAATGAACATTCAATAAATTGAAAAATAAAAGTTATAAATAATATTGAATTCAATACTGAACGATAAAAAGCAAAATTACATAAGTTAATTTCATTGTTCACGTCCCATGGATGCAGGTTACTTTCCTGAGCACGGAGGGACCGTCCCAAAATATTATAAAAAATTGTATTCGAAAACTGTAAAACAATGATGTTGAACAGGAAGACTAAATAATAAACAAGAACAAAAGCTATGTTTTATATTTTGACTTCTGACTTTACCTTCAAATTTTCAGACCTCTCGGTTATTCAATCTGTCAGTTTCTGTCAGGCGAAGTCATTCAATCTGCTCCCTAGATAAAGCAGAGGGCGGTATGTGGAAGCCGCACCCTTGTCCGCCCCTCGTGTGCAGCCCTCGGGTGGCTGGGCGAGGCCCGAGCGCGCGCGCGCGCCGCCAGCGGCCGCCGGCGGAACCGGTTCCCGCTCTACCTGCGCAGGCGCGGGGGGTTGCGCGCCTTCGTTTATCTTCGATGACCCGCGACTTCACATGCGATTAAGCAGCTCGCGCCTTCTCCACTGGATGAACGCGCGCGCAGACAGAACAGACAGCGCCTCCGCTGACTTCGCGCATCGACGACACGTCACGCGCCCCCTCCATGGTTACGATGCTCAATTATTTTCCGCTAACGGAGCCACGTGGGCGGGGGTATGTGAGGGATTAACCTATCCACAAATACTGTGATGCGCTCAAACATAATAAAGAGAGGCTTGGAGTACTCAAGTATATTTGTTGTGCAAGTGTCTTTTAAAATATCTTGGCTGTTCTATTCACAACCTTTTCAATTTGATTTGCCATAAAATTTGACTTATTGGTTCGTTACATCACACTTTTTTTCCATGTGCCGTCTTGTCCCCCACACCTAAATCAACTACGACGTTTACTCGACAACCCGTAAAAAATAAACCGAATCGCTCAATTTCCTTCACCAAAAATCCCATCTTTGGATTTTGAGAAGTTCACGGGTGGTAATTTCTAATCATTGCTGCTATATAATAACACCCACAGAATTTTCTGTTTGTGGACGTAGGAATTTTCTATGATTAATGTAGTTATCTAGTGGCCTATGCAAATGGATTTGTAGAGAAAGAGCAAGGCAGGGAAGAAAGGACAAGTGACTACCTTAAAGTTTCCTGTGAGTTCTGAAACCAACGGAATTATCGTATGAATTTCAACACGAAGTTTATGTCGTGTTTCGGTTTGTTACAGGAAATATTTAAATCAATACGAAAATAGAATAATGTAATGTATAGTCTTTAAAAATTGTGAAATTGCAAGACCAACATAAATTAGCACACTAATTCTCTATTGTGTTAAGAGAGTCAAAAAGAAGAGCACATATTGCGCATTATTGTGGTATTTGAGTACTGCCCGGAACAAATGTTCAATTCACTTCAAACACGTTATGTTACTAAAAACAATTTCTCGCCTCGATACCCAGCAAACTACAAACAATAGACATCTGACTGACAGTGTCAGGCCGTTGTTGCCAAAATACGTTCATTTATGAAAGGGCTCTAGGTCATGATATGAGGTATTTCACAAATACAAAAAAAAAAAAAAAAAAAAAAAAAAAATCAGTGTTCTGCATTTCCATAAATAGAAACAGTACAAGAGCTGTTTCAAAACAGATTGTTGTAAGACAGCATAGAAAATCAATTACCATCCAAAAGTGCATTTCCCCCAAAACTGGACACGAGGGCTTTCGTAAATAAACGATTCACTTACATGTGTGAATAAGGAATGCCACATCCTCAACAAAACATCGATGTTTCTAGACATCGATGCTCAAAATTAAAACATCGATTTTAATAAAACATCAACCCAAAATCATGTAGGTTACACATCTTATTAAACATCTAAGGTGTCTTCATTCATGAAAAAACTATTTTATTTATTTTTTACCCTAGATCACTTTGATTTCAGAAATATTCAATTTATGGATTTCTGAAAATTATTATAGAATTTTTTTATGATGCTTCTTTGTTATTTAAAAAATATCAACCACGTAAAAACAATTAACACAACAATGATGTGAAAACAATATCGGGTTCAAAATATCGATGTTAAACACATTGGTGTTTTGCAAACATCTATGACGCATTCTGAGTGTGAATAGTGGGAGCCGTCTGGCAGGGAAATGCAGCGGTGCGCAGCCGGGAGACGCCCCGCCCTGCCATGCGACGCGACGCGACGCTACGGGCCGCGCCCGGCAGGGACGGCTGCGCCACGTGGGCCGCTGCGCGCTAATGACCCCGTTATGGACTCCTGCTCTCGCGTTTATTTCCCCTCGCGTTTATTAATTTGTTTACGCCCCGCGCGGGCGTTTATTATGCCTCCGCGCGCGCCCCCTCGGCCTCCACCATCACCTCCACCTCCACCTCCACTGCGCACATCGCTCCACCCATCGCTCGCTTTTATGCCTCGCGGAGCTCTCACGCTCCTTTCGACCCCTCCTCTCTTTTCCCTCCTCGTCTTTCAATATCTTACTCCTTTTTTTCCCTTCTTTCCTCGTATTTCCTTCCACCTCCCCTCGTGTTTTAATATTTCCACCCTCTCTCATTGCTTCCGCCCTTTTGTCCTGTTTCTTCCCTCCATCCCCACTCTTTCTTCGTTGTTACCATCAACTGTCTTTCTCTACTTTCCTTGGCACTATTGCTTCTGCAGTATTTTCATACATTGCTACCGTGAGCCCAGTACTTCTCTGGGCGACGTTCTTTTCTCTTACATTACTATTAGTTTCCATTAGTACAATGCTCACTCTGCATGGCTCTGCCGTCACCAGCTTTCTTTTGTTGACATTTTTTACACTCCAGTAGAAGAGTCACGCGTTTGGACACCTTTCTTACCTAAATTCTTTGTCAGTATTCCTCACCAAATTTCTTGCGCCCATTGGCACGAAATAGGTGGAGATAAACGCGAATGGTGAAACGCGCAGTCTGTGGTGTATGAATGTGGCTCTCGAGTAAGACACAGGAGATGATACATAAACATTCTGCATTGCAGACTGCACTAGTTGTATATCGCACACCTAATTTATTGCAATCTAAGTCAGAAGAAGTATTTGTTTGACACGACGTAGAGATTTAGTTGTCACGGCTTTTCTAAAGTTATAATTTAATCATTTTTCTTTGGGCAACATAAACATTGCTTTAGCATTTTGATATCTAGTATTTTTTCTCTAGATCACTTGAACGCTGTACGTATTAATGCTTAATTTACATCAACGTCCTTGACTATTCTCTCTTCGATTAGAATACAGAATTGGTTCCGTGGTTCTATCACCGAGAACACAAGTTCTCCTACAGTTCTCGGAGACTTCAGTATCATAGCTGCGATTTTTTTTCTTTTATATTTTTCCCATTATTCCCTATTGTTCTTGGAGGACAGAGATTTGCACGAACGTCCCTGATGGGTGCGTATGCATCCTGAGCCTCACACCTCCTTTGATGGCGGGGGAGCAGTAGGGGCGGGAACGGGAGCGGAAGCGGTGCGTGGGAGGGTGGGAGCGGGAGGCCGAGGGGACGAGGTGTGGTTGGGACAAGGCGCGTCTGTGGATGCTCTTGTTTCTTCCGGTGGCGCTCGCGGGGAGACACGTGCGCCCGCGACCGCATTGTGCCTCGCCCCCACCCCTCCTCCCCCACCCGCACACGTGCTGCCAGGCAGGCTTGTTAGCCCGCGCGCTGATGCGCCGTCTTGATCCCTTGTTGAGGTTGGACGTTTTATACGCGGGCCATTTTTATGCTTCTTCGACAGTTCGTGGCTTCCGAGAAGTCCTAAACGGGGGCGACGATACTTCTGTGGCGGTGGAGCCCCGCGTAAATACGCGCAGCTTCCGGGCGAGGCGCGCCTCCCACAACAAACACTGCGCCCATTACGGCAATGTTATAATGCGGTGTTTATTTGGTGTAGTTGCGTCGCTGTCATCATTCTCACCAAATCCCACATCCCAATGTTACAATCAACGCACAATCATTTCTCACTTGAAACTACACTTGATACACTTTAATATTTATTTTCATTGTTTTATTTTTCATTTCCAATGATGTATGTTAATTTTGAACGGATTAGAAGTGCGATGAACGAATGAGAATTATCCTCTTTATAATACCTCTCATAATATATCTCATAATATTGCGAAAGGATTGATATTGGAAGACACAAAGTTAAATCGAAAATTTGAAAGAAACGTGGTTACCGTTCCATTGTTTCGTGTCCTGAATTATGACAAAACTTGATATATATATATATGATATTGATTTTGTTCTATGAAATTCTATGGGGAAAACTTTAAGATAAAACGTGATAAAAATAATTATACAAATGGAATTTCTAAATATAAAATTCCATTAAAATCACACGTTTTCTGTAGAGTTGCCTAAATCGCGTCAAAGCCACGTCAAATCTTTACCACAAAGTTAATATTTCAAACCATTCTTAAACATTCCAAACAAATACTTAAATGTATTGCTAGTGAATATTTCTTTTTAATTTATGAAATTTTTAATATTTCAATATTGAATTTGTTTTCATTTTTCGAATGAACAAATTTTAAAATTTAATAATGATCCTAATGAACTACAATTTTTCCTGAGAAATGACTTTCTTAATTACTTCGTATTTAAAAGACATGTTTCCTGCTTTAGAATAATTAACCATCAATTTATTGGTTACAAAGATATAGTTTAAAAAAATATATTTCGTCAGAAATTGCATAACAAGCGACAAATGATGGACATATCAACTTTTTAACATTTCAGTTTGGTTCCACCGTTAAAGGTATTTGAATTATTTTTTTATGGGTAAGGTATTAATTATTTATACATTAGTTTGACTATAAAAAGCAGTCCTTAAACTTCTGCATTTGTTGGGAGCGAGCTCAACAAAAACATCGTCAGGCACCGAACGCAGCGCTGTATCACGGGCGGTGGGAGAGAGGGCGGTGGGCGATGGGCGTGTGGCGGGCGAGCGCGGGCGCGGGCGGGGCCAAGGCACTTGTCGCCGCTCTAGGCACACCGGCCGCCAGCTCCCGTCCGCGCCCCGCCGGTTAAAAATTCCGCTGCGGACAGGATTCGAACCTGTGCGGGCAGAGCCCATTGGATTTCGAGTCCAACTCCTTAACCACTCGGACACCGCAGCGCGCTCTGGCTAAGCCGCCGCGGAGGGGACTTGAGTGGCGGGGCGCGCCGCACCGGGGGCCCGACGCCTCCCTCGTCTTGCCCTCGCCCTCGTTTTCTCCCCCTGCCTCCCCCTCGCCATCAGCCCTGTTGCGGGATTCATCGATTGCCGGGCGGCGACGAGCGCCCCCTTGCCCCCGCACGCAAGGGCGCTCCACGCCGCGCCGCACCACACCCCGCACCACCCCCACGCTACTCCGGAAAACATAAAGGTGCTGATGTTTTTGCAATTTACTAGACATTCTATTTACTCTGTATCAAGGATTTGACTTATATGGATACCTCATTTATTGGAATAATGACAGGGAGTGCCCACGGAAAATCGAAGATGAAAGTGTGTGAAATTAATAAAAAGAAATGTAAATGAAGAAGAAATTAGTCAACAATTACAATATTCAAATTGCTTATTAAGTAATTTGCACACATTGAGTACAAGTTACTATTTGTTGTGATTTTTTTGTTGATTCTTTGGGAATTATATTTGTAACGTATTTGTGATCCAATAAATTTACAGTACCTACTCGGTGATTTAATTGGCCTTATCAGCGCAAGAAAAATTAAATTCAATGTTATTTACACATAATATTACACTACAATTAGCAAAGGACAGGATTTTATGGCAGAAAAAATCGTATCGTCAGCCCCCGATACCCAAAATGCAGATAATTCTTTTTTACAAAATTTCTCAAAAAGTATCAATTGTCTAAATTTATATTGTATTTCATTTTAAACTATAAACCTCTCAATAGGAGAAATAGTCATCGAAACATGTTAAGCTTGTTCATATTTGAAACTTAAATATTATTTAATTTCTTGATGAAAATGATTTCAAGATTCTTGATGATCTTGAAGTTATTTTTAACTCCACCCCCTGAAAATCAGGGAATTCGCCACAATTGAAACATTTTACATTATTTTATTAGAGGTTCAAATGCTGACACTCCTCTCGATCCGAATGACAGTCATGGGATCGACAATACTCACGGTTTCTATTGGGTGTCTTTGCGATTTTGCTTACGTTCTTGGAATTAGTCAGAAATATTCCGAGATATTCTAATAAATTAAATAATATCCTTCATTTCAAAAAATTGAAAAAAAAATATTAAGAAGTTTGATCCAAAGAAGAAAAAAAAAAAGAAAATAGACTATGTTAGCCTTGATTAGTAGCTATAATTAACAACTCCTCACTTCACTTTAATTATTATTTGAACATTTTCTTATCACTATTATAAGCAATGACAAGCATACATGTGAAAACAGCACTATATTGTCGCCTGCTTAACTTGAATGAGATAATTGTGTATTTTTTATGCTATTACATGCACGTATTAGGAATAACTCAGCAAAACAATGGAAAGGAAAAATATAACATTATAGAACTTTATTTGCAGCTCTTACGCAGCAATTGCTGAATATGGTCATTTTAATCATTCACTACTTGGTGTTCGATAAAACATTTTTTATACGAAACATGTTTAAATAAACGTGAAATTTTGATTTGTTGTATGCACATATTACTTAAAACTAACAACGTTTAAATGCTCATTACTATAAAACTTTAGAATAATCAACTGGAAATATTTTTCAGTAAATTCTGTAAATAGTAATTGAAACAAATTATTTAAAATATACCCTTTTGTTTTCGTTTCTATTGAAAAGATATCGAGGAAGTCAGAGGGATAGGACAGATCAACCTTCAGAGGTTCTGCTTTTTGGGTAATGGTGCCTCGAACATTACTCATTCTGTCGCATTGTTCTATGTTAGCTCCTCTTCCGTCGTTAGATAGGGTGTCCGATCGTTTTGGAGTGTAATATCTTATTTTATATTTTTTATAATGACTTTTATCACTTAACAAGTTTTTTAGCACAAAAATTGCGGCATTTATTGCTTTCGTGAAGAAGAATGTGTAATTATCTCTTGCGTTTAAGTAATGTTCAACAAATTTCCTAAGGATTTTCAAAAAGATATTCTGAAAGCGAACACAGTAAGTACTAAGTCGAAACAATAAATAACACAGTGTTGGATTACATCAATAACAATAATGTGAAGGATTTAGCTTGCGGAGGGCTTTAATTTGATGTTAAAACTTTGGAACAATTTTTATGAGTTTGGATATTGATGTAAAGTTCTACCCACAACTTCACAAATCTCTAACTAATTAGAAAAGTTGGAAGCTCGACATAATATAAAACCGTTAACAAAGAATCAACTTTGGAAAAATGGATATATATTTTTTATTAGAACCTTGCAATATACAGAACTGATATTTTTGCTAAGAAAAATACTTTTTAGAGTAAAATGTTCATAAACCCGGCAATCAAAAACTCGATTCGAAGTAGAATATGAAGTGGTATAAACTTTGACAGTAATTTTTAGTTAGTATATTGTCATGGAAAAAAGATGGACACTTGTGATTTTTGAGAATCATGAATAAACTTCAATTTGATGAAAACGCCTGGAGGCCTACTTCTTTCCTCTTGTGATTCCCTGCTTATGGGATGGGATGTATGCATGTATGCACATTGGCACAACAGCTCTTCACGAGCTAAGGCCTACCAGCAGCGTACCGGTCTTGCGGCCATGGGTTAAGGAGTACGTGTGGATAACATATGGCCATTTATGGAATGGTATAGAACCTATATTCAATAATTTATAAAATATTAAAAACAACTGTTAGTTTCAACTATCGTCGTATGTTTTTTTCTGTGATATTGCAATGGACATAAAAAATAAATTCAATATTTCAAGACGTACTACTGAAAAATGCCTGATCTAAGGAAAAAAGCAATCTGCAGAAAGATCTAAAACGTTCAGTGGACTTTTACGTTTCGGCAGGTGTCCATATTATTTGCTGTTTCCGGGTTCGCAGGCCGTGGTCCAAAGGAGGCTACTCCAAGGAGTACAACTCCAAGAAGTAGTTTCCTTTGGGCAACGAACTACAAGCCCGGAAACATCAAATGATCTGAAGCATGTTTGGAAGGCGTAGAGTGTGATGGAAAAATATCCAGAAGTGGTAACCCCATTTCCTGCACTAATTATAGCATTATTGAAGCATGTATTTGGGAGATGAGCAGTTATCGTGTGAGTTAGAAACTAAGTACAGGAATATTTGAAGTAAGATATGCGAAGGGTCTTGCTAATATGGACATATCAAATAATTTACACAACTGAAGTGTCTAGGAAGTTTTTACTGTTTGCAACATTTTGAAAAACGACCAGTAGAAGTACCGTGTCGTTAGCATTCGTATCAGCTTGTTCATACGTTTCTTGAACGCACAGTGGGTAACTGAGATCCTCACAGAAATGGATTAAGAACTAAGATAAAAATGCAAAGAATAAAATGGAATAAAATTCCAAAATGCTCTGCCAACAAATGCAGGTAAAGGACATCTTGAGTGATTGGAAGGCGAATGAGTTATTGTGAGGGGGTGTGCGAGTGGTGGCGCATGTGGGTCATGTTCAACTCAACAATGTATGCACTGAATGAGATTTGCAATCGCCGAACAATGTTGCTAGTGCAAAGCAAACTATTATTCGTAGGCTTACGACCATTTACTTTGCACTCTTCTGGACATATTCTCAAGCATGAGATTCTCAAAAGTAATCCGCAAATATAGGTATATGTGGGTAAGTTACCACTGATATCTCTAGGTTCATATTCAGAAACTATGGCCACAGTCTAATAACTAATAACTATTAATAGACTGTGATGCGATCATCCGAGAATTGGTGGATTCCAGTTGACTAGACCCACCCTTGACTACACCCACCCTTGACTAGAATGTTACAGTAAATTTGATTGACTGTGAAATTTCTCGACCTCGTAGTACTGTTCATGACATACCATCATGGTTTTACCGATTTCAAGTGTGATTTCCCTTGTATCGGTTCACGCACTAATTCATGTCTCCAGTTGCCAATGAATCTAATATTTCTGTTGAAAAAATAAACTTTTCTACAAATTTAATTGAAAAATGCTCTAACATTATTGTATGCATGGTTATAATAACAAAAAAAAGATATAACCTAACCTGCATTATGATTCCAATGCAGTAAGTTGTGTTCAGCATTTAAAGAACTCATAAAAGCGTGAGATGTACTGTTTAAAACACAGGAGTGTGAATATAGTTCGTATTTTTTCGATGAAAGAAAGTACAATGTTGACCATTCCATTCGATGAAAGATTGTCTGCAACCTTCATCCCGCCTGTAGACAGTGGATTCGACTGCAAGTTGGGGTATGGATATGCAGTAAACATGACTTAAAGTAAGAGATGTTTGATGTTGATTCCACTTCAATGGATACTTCCAAGAACCACTACTGCTACTTGGACCCACGCTCACAGAGGGATCAAGTAATACCAAACTTACTTTTTTATCTTTTTGCGTTAATATTTTTTTTTCGATATATATAACTTTAACAATAATTATTTTTCTTGCTTTTACAGTAATTTTACTGCTATAGTACACAAATAGAAAAGATTTCTTGAAGTCGGAAATATGAGGATTAAAAGATCATCAGCTTGAGGGATCAAGCAATTGTCGGGTATAATGTCACAAAGACAAGTAGATCGACTTATTAGTAGATCGACTATAGAAAAGAGACTGGAGAGATGAAAAAAAACATTCAGAAACCGGGCCATTCAAAAATGTTAACTGAAGACGAAAAATTAGTCTTTGCAAGTCACCGTGACTAAATCGGTAATTTCAGATTTCCTGTTGATGAACTCGATCTCCGATTTCTTGTGAAGTCTTACTTATCAATGGGCTGCAGAACTGTTAGTTTTCGAAGATAATCTCCCAGGGCGAGAATGACTGAAATTATTTTTTAGGAATCCAGTTACCGATTGGATAATAAAAATTGTACTTCAGCTAATGAAATTATATTCGTGTTTGTAGTATATTTACATTCATTTTTGTACAAGAAAACTTAGAACACATGGGCCCAGTGCAAAACTCAGTGGTTTTATGTACTACGAAAAAAAGTACGAAAACATCGCGTGGGTTCAAGTAGCTCACACAGCAACGTGAACCCAAATGTCAAAAAATAAATAAATTAATTAATTAAATAAAAAATAAATAAATTGCGGTTTGTGTTTATATATATATATATATATATATATATATATATATATATATATTATTAAACTACTCTCGAACACTTCAAAATAAAGCTGTAGTTCTATAGAAAAAAATTATAAACTTTTTTTTGAAGGATTAGTAAAGGATATTACGAAGCGACCAAAAGCAACTCGCTTATTATACACTGAAATTGTACTACAATTATGATCTACTACACGGATCGAAATCGGGATACTCTCAGGATATGTAATATGCAAATTGCAACTGATACGGCCTTGCAAATAAGGTTTTTTGCTTTTATTCGCAAATTATACGTAATAGACCATTATTCTCCAATTATTCGATTTTGAGATTAAGGGGGTTTATGATACATATGTTGTCTATCAAATTCACTTATCTATTCCACTCAATTAAGAATTTACAACAGAATTTCCGAAACAACTGACACTAATCCAATTATTTAACCTATTCTTCAGACAGCAAATTCAGAAGGCTGAGTTTTGTGTCGATGTATTTCTTGTATACTTTTCATATTTTTTCCACATTTTATTGTTGCTAGAATTGCTGTGCAATAATGACCTTCTTTTGAAAATATTGAAAATCGGTAAATATTTTTGTTTGATTTCACATTAGTTTACATGATCTATGAATCAGCACCCATCGCAATAATGATGAGTGTGCCTCGTGCTCCGCTCGTGTCGTGGCTCCCTGCGAATGCTCAGCGCGTCCCGGTGGGCAGCGCGCGTTGGAGTCTCCCGAGCGCCAACAGCACCGCAGCTCCCGGGGCGCACTTCGAAAAGGAGAAAGTCTCATAACACGGAGAGAATAACTGAAGTAGTGAATAGCTGGGGAGATAACAGGGCGAGTTTTGAATTAGATGGCTTTCCTTACAATCGGGAAACAAAAGTTTTGGTGTACAAAATCGTTACACACAAGAAAATTACATCCCAAAGACCGTTAATTTTTTTTAGTTTAATAAAGTGTGTTTTTGTTGTGAGTTGAAGTCCATTAAATTAATATGTTTATAAATTTAATTAAACTGAAAAAATGTGATAAATATAGTTGAGATAGCCAATGGATATTTTTAAACTATTTAAAATATAATATTACTCCGGTTTTTATAAGTATGCGACCAGGGATTGATTCATGGTCGAGGGTAACTAAAGCTATAGAATATTTGAAATGTTAATTACATTTGTTATGTATTATGTTTGCATTGCGAGACATTTACTGTCCGGAACATACAAATACTACAGACGTATTTACCTAATTAATAAGGAGATTGTGTATGACGACAATAAAAAAAACCGTATTCGAAGCGTTCTTGTGGAAGTGATCAGAAAATCGCCTCTTGAAACGCTGCATTTTACATCTCAGACGCGAGAGCCTGCCTGCGGTGTGCAGCTGCCGAAAGCGCGCGGTCGCCTGGACTTCGTGAGTGCGGCGGCGAGGCCGCGGCTGCGGCTGGCTGTTGGGGGCCCGCGGCGCGGGGCCGTGTTCGGCCGCTAAAATAAATTAAATTTACAAGCGGAGGTGTGTACAGGCCGCGCCGCCCCGCGCCGCGTCGCGCGCCCGGATGAATAAATAAATTGAAGGGCGCTGATTTACGAGCAGCCGCGCCGCGCCGCGCCGCGCCGCGCCGCCTCTCGCGCTCCCGCAGGAGGACGACGACGATGAGGAGAGGGACAAGGACGGATAGGAGGAGCAGGAATAGGAAAAGCAGGAGGGCGAGGACGAGAAAAATGAAGGTAGAAGAAGGGAGAAGACGAAGATGAGGTCGAAAAAAGGTAGAAGGATGAGGGAAAGAAGACGTGGATGAGGAATCGATGAGATATTCCAGACCAGAAGAATGGTCATGAAGCAGGGTGGAGAAACGATGATACTTGACGAAAGAAAGATTAAGACAGTGAAATACAAGAGAGGATGGTGATCAGGATAAGCAATCGTTAGAAAAGAGTAGAGGGAGAGAATGAAGTAATGCATTCATTTGGAAAAGAAAGAAATAATGTATTCATATGGAAATAAAAGAGAATAGTAAAGTTCTCAGAAAGAACATCAAGGTGGTCAACAGACGGGAACAAACGACTTCAAACGGAAAAAGCAGAAAAAAAATAGCGGTCGTGACTGTATAGTTAGGAGGTTATAAAGAGAAACCGACAGACACTAAGAAAGTAAACAATAAAGAAAAAATATTACAAGAATCAAGGACAGTAAACAAAGAGCATGGAAATCGTCAAGAGGTGCTCTAATGACGAATACAAGTGAGCAAACAGATGGAGAGATGATTTAGAACCAGAGAAAAAGCAAACACACAGAGAAGAGCAATGGATTGAAAGAGGGAGCAGGGAGAGGAGGGGCGCGCTGGGTGTTGCTGGCGGCCGAAAGATGCGGTCGCGAGGCGCGGCGCTAGCAAACACGGAGGCGGCGTCGGCGGCGTCGGTTGTCGGCTGCTCCCCGCCGCCGCCGCCGATTAGCATTTTGATTGGAAAGGGCCCGCGTCCCGCACCGCATCCATCATAAAAGGCGACGGTGGCGTGGGGGGGGGGGGGGGGCAAGGCAGCTTCCACGAGCGTTCGCCCGCCTGCCCGCCGCGGGGACGCCTGGCCTCCTGAACCCACCGGCCGCCGGCGCCACTCGCACATAAGCGGCCGTGGTTTGATCAACATGTTCGAGGATGGCAGCGACCGTACCAACTCTTACATAAGTGTGGACTCTCATAACCATTTTTTATTTACTTTTTCGCCCTTATGAAGGTACTTCATAAGATGAGATAGTTATGTAATCGTGAGCCGGAAAAATGCGAATTTTGGGCAGAAAAACTCTCATTGCCGGGCGTTAGTAACGAAAAAGTGGATAAATTCTGCTGCTAAATAAAGAAAAAAGTCCCCTCACGTGACATAGCCAGAATCCATGTTTTTTGGGTCCTTGTACCGAAAAATTGAGTGACAGCGAAACATCTCTCTGTCCATCTGTTTGTCTGCCTGTGTCTGTCCGACTATCGGTTTTGTCTGACTGAGCGACTGTCTGTCTGTCTGTGTCTGTCCGACTATCGGTCTTGTCTGACTGAGCGACTGTCTGTCTGACTGAGAGACTGTCTGTCCGACTGTCTGCCCGAATTTTGTTACTTATGTTTTTTTAATGACTGGTGAAATTGAACACAGAGAGCGCATTTTGTTTGTCTATTATAGCCTAAGTAATTACTTTCATTTTTAACATAACTGATAATGAAGCAGCAAGGCTTTTCTTGAATTAGATATCATCATGCACCTGTAAACACTGTTACACATTCCAAAGATAGATCTTCAGAGTTATTCTGAAAATGTTTACGACGTTATGGCCCTATTAGAGCATAGCGTTGAAGATGATCAAATGCAGACTGATATTCTGAAGGATGTTAAAGTTTTGGTGAAAAATGAACCTAATAATAACGACGTCGATTTTGTCTTTGTTAAACTTTTCTGTAAAAAACCAATGTAGATCTCTGAGAAGGCATTATAGATGTTGGTAATGTATATTATGAATGGCAAGACAAACACTTTAAAGAAGATTGCCAAAACGAATTTCTTTATGCCAGTGACGAAATATTTGACGTTTGCAAATCTGAAACTTAGTGGTTATGAAGCTACCAAAACAGTAAAATACGATGACAGAATGCACAATTTCTTCTCGGAAATAAAATAAGCAACTGTCCGGAATATAATGAGAATACATTTTTGATGATTGCAACTAAAAACGTATATTTTGTATATTGTTTTTTATAAATTAGTAGTTAAATTAAATTTATAATTATAATGTAAAGATAGTAATTTTAAACATGTTATGATAAACTTTAAGTCAAAACAATTTTTCTTAGTATCCCTTCACAAAAAATGTTACTTTCTCGCATTATTTGAAACTGTTAGGTAATATAATAATAAAATATCTGCCCTCACTTAAAAAAGTCAAAAACAAACTCAAATGAAGTGCCTGAGGTTTAACTTCAATTATTTCGATAATCAGGAACAGCAGCCCTTTCTTACTTCCACAAAAGAAACAAACGAATAAATCTCAACTGTTACAATATTTGCAGCACATTGTACAGATAAGCAAGGATAATTTCATATAAAAATAAAATATCTAGAACTGACGGCTTTCCTAAAACGACTCATATTTTTCAAACACTCAACCTGACTTGATTGTCTTATGTTATTGATTAACAGTTTTCACGTGAAGGAAAACATTCTATTTTTATTCTTGTAGTTGTAGGAAGACGCCGAAAAAAATGTACACTTTTACAATTTTCGAAACTTCAGGGAGTGCAAAGAAAATGAAACATACGCCGTATCGTTGAGCGTATTTTTCTCATAATAATAAATTTAAAGAAAAAACTTGGAGATATTTTTCAGAAAAGTTTGGAAATGTTGAGGCTTTATGTGAAATATCCCCATCAATCAAAGCAATCCGTTTCAAATTCAAGACGTCGCAAATCAGTTTGATCTATTGGGGAATATCTATAATGGTGCTAATCTTACTAATGGTTTAATTGCTAGTGTTGTTTACAGAGAGACGGAGGGATAGACAAACAAGACACGTTTTGCCGTCAATCGATTTTTCGGTATTGAGGACCCATCAAACATGGATTCTGACTACACGTGTTAGAGAATCGTAACACGATATACATAGGAACAGGATTTATCCATTTTTTTCTTGAGCAGGACAGGATATACAAGTTTTTCTGTCGAAAAATCGACGTTGTTTCTTGTTGCATTACAATATTTCCCTACTACGTAAACAGTAGGTGAGAAAGAGAAAAATGATTTTATTCTCACATATTTGGAAAGAAACTTCGAATTATAATAAAAAAAAAACGTTTTCCTCCTAGCATCGGAAGACATAAATGAAATTATGTTAAAGGATAAAATGTCAGCTTGTAGTCCCTGCTCTCAGATTGCTTACCTCTAAGATATTTTCTATCGACAGAAATTACTCAAACACGTGCAATTATCATAGGAAATGCCACGAGTGCTTTGGAAATTGTCGATAAATCCCCGACTCGTGTAGCGAGGAGGGGATTTATCTGAGAAATTCCAAAGCCCGAGTGGTACTTAATAGGACTGTTTCACGATAGAAATTATGTCCAACAGACTTCCAAAATTTGAAAAATGTTGACAAAATGTTAAAAAAACTCTTTGAGATTTTAAATATAATATATATTATATGTATTATATAATATATTTATAATAGATATATTATATATAATATATTATATATATATATAAATAGTTTAACACTATTGGCTTTTAATTTCACGAGTGGAATAGTGAGTAGGAAACTCGATTTTCTGAGTATATAAAAATAAGTTGTTATATGCAAAACACAGTGGAAACTCAGGTGAGAACGTTAAACGTTAATATTATCTTACACTCCGTATATACGTATATATTTCCTTAAAATTTCCTGATCATTTTTTACATTTTTTTAAAATTTGAAATCTTATACTTCAGATTGTATTATTCAAGTACATTGTGTGTCTAGGAAACGCGAGGATTTTTCGTCCGTTCTTTGATACTTAAATGGGGAAACAGACACTAGCGCAGTTCCCCAGTTTTACCCGCGATTCACCTTGGAGTTTCGGGGATGTCATGATGGAAAACTGACCAGGAAAATCTAACATCTTTACGCCTACGTGGCCTTATACAATTTCGTTCAGCTTCGCACGTGCAAATCGCAAAACGTCGCGATCGGCGACAGGAAGCGGCCTTCGCGCCATCGTAACTCACGCTGAGCGCTGAGCGGCGCCCGTGACATCGCCCTTGCCAGCCTTCTCTGCGCTTGTCCCAGTGGCAGCGAGCGCGGTATATAGCCCGCCGCCCGCTGCCCGACACACAAGTGCATCATCAGCCATGGCCGCCGTCGTCGCCACCCGCCCGTTGCCACCGCCGCAAATGTTGCTGTTGCTGGGGTTGACGCTGTTGATGGGAACCGCCGCTGGCGTTCCTGAAAGCGAAACAACCCCGCCTCCAGAACCCGAAGGCGAAGTCCAACCCATCAGCTCCGCCGTGGACGAGAGTAACTTCACGGTGAGACAGAGCACTAACAACTTTAAACACTAGTGTCTGTAGCTACGAAGTCATCGGAACATGCACAGGTCGTAACAAGGGAGGAACATTGAGACGTTGGGAAAGGAAACAGGCTTGGGATCATCTCCAACGTTTCCATTGTTTTTGTTAGTATAGAGAAAATTTTGCTTAACGATATATCCTAGTCCGATTTTCACTAAACTTTTGGAATTTCGAAAGTTGCAAAAGTTAACTTATTTTCGAAAGATTTCTTTTTAATGCAATCTCTCCTCGATATATTAGATCTTTAAATCATTTTATGTCAATTTGTTTCAAAATATGACCAATTTTCGTGATATGTTTAGAGAAATTTCTAATATCAAACCTTGAGGCTGCAAAGTGTAATCGGGCAGAATGGCTCCGAAGACTTTGGGATCTTTGATTCGATTACCCGCCCGCCCAATATTTCTTTCATTATTGAACATTCTTGAAACTATAGAACACAATACATTCTATTTAGTAGTAGTTCTTCAACTCTAGAAGACAAGTTTTGATTTTTTATAAATTAAAGATATTATTTAGGTGTTAGTCAGGCGTAGATTCGTTAGGAGACTTTTTAATACGAATGTTAAGTGTTAGACGGATAATGCAGGAAATGTAAAAGTTGAAGTACGTGCTGTTGTAGCATAGCTAATTTCTTTAATTTCTCTTCATTATGTCTTTTTTTTAAATTACGACACGTGAATTTCTTTAATTGAAAAATCAAAATAAATGTGGGACCGTTTTCAAGATGTGCGCAGGAAATTAAAAAGTGCTAGGTAGAATTTCCACAAGAAGCATTCGGTGCTCGTTACTGGTAGCGCCATCAGATAACTTGACAAATTCGAGTAACCTACTCGGCCGACCTCGTGAGGGAATTGTAACCCATTTTTACAAAACAAATACCTAGGAAGCAAAGGATAAAAATGAAACAAAATCGCTGTTTAGATAAATGAGCATTTTCTCAATTTGCCAAAGAGTTTGCTTATCACCAAGAGAGCATTTTTTACACACCGAGTCGAGTAAGTTCTCCGAGAGCGGAGAATCGTCTCTAAACAGAAGCTGCTGCTAGTGAGCACGTGATCCATTGCGTTGCAGGTGTTGGTGCTGGCGGCGGCCGGGGGCGTGGTGCACCAGTGCTCGGGCAGTGTCCTTTCGGAGCGCTGGGTGCTGACGGCGGCGCACTGCGTGTGAGTCTGCCCGCGGCCCTTGACACGAGCCTTACCCTAGGGCCCCTGCACATGAGCGTTGCGTTCACACTATCTTATGCGAACCGGCATGCGGCCGCTTCGACCGTTCCGCGTAAGATACAGTGTTAATCTATGACGAACTTTTCTTAACGCGCGTCAATGCAACGCTCGTGTGACACAGCCCTAACCGGGATTCCATGTAGTATGGAAAGTCGAGTGGAGCCTTACCTAAGGGGCATGCGGGCTAAGCCCCCAACTACATTCCATTCAGTATGGAACGTCCTCGAGACGAGCCTTAAGGCAGCTCCACACATGCGGCATTTGGCGAATTCCGAGCAACCATTGGCCGAAACGCAAGTAGTGTGGACAGGATGTTTGCTATTCGCCGACCGCCGAACATTTGGTACTCACCCTACCCACCGCGAGTCGATCTTTAGGACACATCAAAGGAAGCGAACATTTGTTGAACACATCACCCGTTCGGCATTGGGCGAGCAGCAGCTCGCTGCTCGGCTAATGTGGAAAGTGTGGAGCCGCCTTTACCCAAAGGGCCAGCGCGCTAGGGCCTCCAACCAGGAACCCATGTGGAATGAAACGCACGTGGCTGGTCTTCTAAAGGAATCTCTCTTATCTCGTGTCTCATTCCACAATTGCGACGTCATCCATTTATCATCTCATTAACTACGTCTGCGTCCGACACAGTTACAAAAATCTAAATGAGAAAATAAATAAATAAACGAGGAAATAAAAATAATAAATAAGATAATAAAAAGCGACTCTTGTGTGCAGTGTTGTGACAACCGTCGTTTTTATCACAATGTTGCACTTCCATTTGTTTCCTTTATTTTGAATTTGTGATGCAATTCGGAGAAATTACGTGTAATGTTAATTTCGACTTTTTCATCTTTTAATTATATTTACATTTTACGTTCAATCAGGCTATATTAAATTATTTATAAATATGACAGATGTTCATAGTCTGCTCTTTTTTAATTTCTTCTGACATTTTTCTTTCGTAACATTCCTCCATCTGGAGTGTATTCTTCTCCGGAACGCATTGATTTCGAAAAACATTATTGTCTGTTGAATTGTTGCGAAAATAACGTGTTGAGATGAATCAATATACATAATCCGAAATTAAGGTTTGGGAAGCACTCCACGACGGTTCTGGTTTGAAAAGAAATTGATTATTGATTATTATTGTCAAATAGTATACAAATTGTGATATATCTGCTACTAATTCCAAATTCAACCATGTATACAATATTGTAAAAGTAATTTCCTTAAATAATATGTAATGCATGTATGTATGTATATTTGGCATTTTAGGGTCAGATTAATCTGACTTTTGACACGCCTGACCCCTGTTTTTATTTATATCCCACGACGGGAGGTAAGTGAGACATGTGGCAGGCTTGACCAATTTCGATCACAGTACCAAACTTACTTGGCCTCTCTGATCTTCTTTTCGTCACGCTGCTATAGAAACTGAGGCGAATTGTATAAAAAAGCTATAGCTTCATTTTTACCCTGGCCTGGAATCTAACTCGAAGATCTCATTGAAAGCTAGCACGCAGTCCACGAGCCACCAATGAGGCTAACGTATTTATAAGAGTATGTAAGAGTAAGAGTATGTTTTATTTAAAAATAAAACATACTCTTTATCCATCACTATTTTACGTCTGCTTCAACGTTTCATCGATTAGCGTTTTGCCATGACGTTCCATCACAACGTTAACGCATACATTAATTTCCTAAATGTTGCAATAATGACTGTACATCTATGTGATGGAAGCGAAGCGCCAAAGAGCGGCGGCGATGGTGTAACGGTTAGCGTTTCGGACTGTTGTACCCAAGTTGGCGGGTTCAAACCCGATCGAAGCCGTGCGCGAAGCAGGGCGAAAAAATCCTTCGTACGCCTTCCTTCGGAGGGGAAGTAAAGCCGGCTGTCCCATGTTAGTAGATTTACTTGCATGTAAAAGATCCTCAAGCCTAAATGACGCGTCTTAGCTAAATTCAAATCGCCTGTTTCTCGCCCAAGAAATACCTCCTTTCTCTGCTAGTTGGTGAAAGGAGCGTAGCGAAATTTACGTGGTCAGACGGAAGAGCAGGCCTAATGGCCTGAGTCTCGCCACGTAAAATAAGGCATTAATTCAATTCAATTCAATTCAAAGAGCATGCACGGCCCGCAGGAACCCCTCTGGCAACGCCACGGAGCAGGTGCTGGTGGGCGTGGGGCGTGCTCTGGGCAATATGGTCGCGTTCGCTGTGGATGACGTCTATATCCACGGGAAGTTCAACGTCCTCCACGACGACTTCGACTACAACATCGCCCTGCTCAAGGTGAGCAATTCCAGATCGCTCGCCTCGATAAAAAAAATGTTGGTATTTGCAGATGAAATGTCAAAATTTTTACTTTCAATTAGCTCAAACAAATGCACAAGTCAAACCAGTTTCTTTTTGCGAGATTTGCATAACTGGCTTTCTGTCGATTTCTGATCACTCAGCGATTCATGTATCGTCAATTCTGAACGGCTAGGCGGGGTCCCGTTGCTATTTTACTCATCCACTCACGTTCATTTGGAATGATCTGGTTTAACACTACATTTTAAATAACTTAGGGCTATCACTGAAGTGAATATGTTAGGAATCCCAACACGAATTCAGAAATGGACAGTTAATGTAGGTTTTCTCTTCTTCTGGAAATGTCACTTCTTGTGCACTGAAATTTTAAAGAAAGATTTTCTGACCTACTTTCTTGTTTCACAATTTAGCATAACAAAAAGATCAAAATAGAAAATAAACCCAATCAAAATACAGGAAAATTACACAATTTGTTACTTACGTACTAACAAATTGATAATAATAGTTATAATTGTTATTGTTATTATCATACAATAGTTGGACAAAATGAAGAAACTTCTTTTAAGATTTGTGTGTGTAATAAATGAAATCTAAAGGGCAATGACTTATACTGTATGGACGCATGATACAAGTATAAAATGGATAAAATAATTCACTTGGAACATATTGGAGATTTTCAACTATTACCATTTCAACTATTTAGGTAATAGATACTTAAAACTAAACGTCGCATCAGTTCCGTACATTTTTTTAAAGTATGCATCTATGAGAAATAATTACACCATGTATTTCCCATTGGATGCAGTCAGAGATGGCTGGCTATAAATTTTAAAATAATTAACTTTACCGAGATAGCATTTCAAAAGAAATCCAGCTGCTAATATAGATCAGGGCAATCTAATATCAGGGCTAATATAGACCCTAGGGTTTGAGTCCAGAGGGTGTCGGATTTTCGTAAATAGCTATATAGCTAGGTAGAATTGAATCGCTTGGAGGAGAATTATAACGGCCGGCTGCCTTGATCGGAGGTTTTCCTTGTTTTTTCCGATCAATACCAGGCGATTGCCGGGCACCCTAATAAACGGGCCACGCATCGCGCGCAATCTTGCCTTCCTCGTTCTTGTTCCCTTTTCTCTCCTTTCACACACCCACACCCACACCCACACACACTAGATGTCGAGAGCTTCAAGCTTGTCTCGGCTTGGAGATACAACTATGGGAGAGATACCTGAAGAGGAAAACTCGTTGACTGCCTTACGGGTCGATCCAGGGTGGTAGGGACATTGCCACCAACAGGGATACAGCATGCACTACATTTAATTGACCAATGACCGTAACAGTTGTCAGTCCCTGGCGCAGAAACTAATCACTGAACGGACAGCGCTTGAGTGGTGCGCGCTGCGCAGCTGTCGGAGGCGCTGCCGCTGAAGAAGCGAGGGCTGCGCGCCGTGCCGCTGCCCGACGCCGCCACGCCCCCGCCGCACGTCGGCCTCCGCTGCGTCGCCGCCGGATGGGCCTCCAGGGTGAGCACACACGCGCTGGGCGGTGCAAACACGTTGGTCGAACGGATTTTAACACGGTTCAAGATACTATCATATTTCCCTCTTTTCTGTAGATAGTTGGGGCGGTCACACGACGTGACGTAGGTGGAAAAGTTAGGTCACAAGTCATAGGAAACTTGCCCTCTGCCATTTTATTTACAGCCCAGCTAAGTTTTTTCGAATAATCGAAATATAACGTTCCTGCTATTGAGGTCTCTAACGTTCGTTAGGTAGATACTTTTTCAAGCGTTAGAATTCATCAAGTACAAATGTATATTCTAATAAACCGTTTAACGGTGTCTATTGCAATCCCGGACAGAGTAATTGAAGTCCTAGCGTCAGTTCGATCAACTACTTCCAATCGCCCAAAGATTGCAATGTGCCGTTACACAAAATGCATACTACAGTTCAATATTATCATAAATTTCAAATAGAACTGTATCAGCAAAGATGTCTCATACCTTTCATAAAATGGAAATTACCTCCTTGATTCAGCTCTCGATACTGTTTCATATTAGACGCAACAGGTAATATTTACTCAAATTTTGCAAAACGTAGCAGTTCAAATTTGTTCGAGTGAAAAGGTAATAGAATCGGCTTGTAATCCGTTAATGGAGAATGTAATGTAAAAAAAAGCAACAACACAATTCGCAGTGTTCTGTGGAATGGGGAATGCGCAGGTACTGGACGTGCACATGGCGGCCGAGACGAAGCCGGAGCTCCAGAGCGTCGACTGCTTCCTCGAAACCTGCGACGCCGACAGACACTTGCACGGGGAACGCAACAAAAACGAAGGCAACACCAAAATCTGCCTGTCAGCGCGTGACGACTGCCGCACAGAGATCCTGAGCAGCGTAAGACTGCATTTTTTCGCGCTCCACGTCTTCCTCAAGGCACAGCCGCACTTCCCCTCGCGCCCTACACTTACTTCCCCATGCGCCCCACCGTGCACGCGTTGTACGACCCCGCACATGGCACCCCCCGATGCACTACACCACGCACCCCTGCACTTTCCCATTTGTGCCCACGCTTTCCCATCCCTCCAATCGCCCCGCATTTCCCCCTACGTTTTGCACTTCCCCACGAGCACCCGCAGCCAAGGTGTAATCCTTGGAGTTCATGTATTTTCACATATATCGGATTTCTAGGCATTAAAATTACTACTTCAAAAACATCTTAAAGGGCCTAAGCAAAACTCTCATCAGGCGAAACTAGCTGGAGAAATTACTGTGCCCTTTTCGATGGTAACATATTCTCCCCTTTCCTTGGCCATTACTCCAGGTAGCCACTCATCGTAGCCTTCCCATTCATGAGCTGATGTGGGCTCTTTAGCCCTGTTCGGTCATTGATCATACGTACGCTTGGTTCAGGAAGCTCGTGATCCTTTTCAACTTACTTCTGTGTTAGAGGAAGGGAGCCAGGTACAACTAGAGGACGCTGATCCTCGTTGGCCTAGCGTCGCGTATGCGGTCTTTTCCCCGCTCATAGAACTTCAGGGAACGTTTTATTTTTCTTCAGTGTGAGCAGTAAGATAAGGCCTTTCTCCTCTGGCCGTATCAAACCTTGACGTTTCTCGAAAACCCCAAAACTTTACGTGTAAAAGACCTTCAAATTTCGCGTTTTTAGTAACCTTTGACATGACATTTCCTTAAAAACGGTTCCATATTTGTCAACGAAAACTTCCATATAGGACGCGATTTTATTTTTTCTTTCTTATTTTTGAAGTAATATTTCGGTCCTACCATTAGAAAACAGAAAAATTAGATTAAAACAAGTTATTTTGAACGGCCATAGATAGCAGCTAACAAGAGGATGAGGCATGACTGAAAGCTAGCCCAGATCAAAGATATTCGATAACTAACTAGTACGAGAAGTCTGTGCCATTCTGTAGAACCACTAGTTTCCTTCTACAATACCTTCGTGAATACTTCTCATATCGCCACATGCAATTGCGAATATTTCTAAACCATGGCAATGGTGTAGTGGCGCAGAAGGGCAGAGGTAGCAAAATATTGAATATTCTTAGCTGTGGGTGCGTTTGCCAAGGCGCTGCATCCCACCCACGTGTGTTGTGTGCGCAGGGCGACGCGGGCGGGCCGCTGGTGTGCGACGGCGTGCTGGCGGGGGTGCTGTCGCACGCGCGGCCGGCGCGCACGGGCCCCGGCGGCGGCGGGGGCGGGTGGTGCGTGCCGCGCGGGCCGAGGGCCGAGGGCGCCTGGCGGCCCCTGGCGGAGAGCGCGGCGCAGAGCATGTGGGCGCTGTGGGGCGACGTGCGGGCGCTGATGTGGGGACGCGACAGCAAGAACGCCTGGCGCCTCGTCTCGTCCCGCCCCGCCGATCAACCCGCGCAAACCGGCCAACCCGACCAACCCGGACACTTCCACAAACTCGCCCAATCTGCCCAACCTGTCCAACCCGCCCAATCCGCCCAATCCGCCCAATCTGCCCAATCCGCCCAACCCGCCCACCCCGTCCAACACGTCCGCACCGCTCACCACCCGCACCCACCCCACTACCCGCTCAAGCAGCTGCACCAGCGCCTCGTCGCCGCCCTCCACCGCTGACAGCCCACCCACCACTTGTAGCGTCCAAATAAAGCATCTGCCTTACACGCTTTGTTTTATTCAAATGCATTCATTCCTGTAATTCATCCTCCCTGTATAAATGCAAACAAAGGTATCATAACGACTGGATCGCACTGCTCGGAATAGGATATGCACTGCTTCCCTTATGATTCGTGTCTGGAGTTCATGGACATCTCGTTAAGAAGAATTGAGGATGGCAGATATTTGCTGGAAAACGAAATGAGTTTATTTAATTTTCATGATTCAACTACTTCTCCTCGCTCAAAATTTGAATCTTAAATATTTTCCTCTCATTATCGTTTTAATGTGAGTGCAGTTGCAGTGAAAATTACAACAAGGCAGTGAAATATCACCAATGCTTTTCATTTATAGAAATCGTTGATTATCGAACTTCAACGAGACTTTGTACGCTTTATACATCGATTTTTTCAACGTGGCGTGTCAAGGGCACGAAAAAGGCAACGTCAGTACAGCTCCCACGTTTACGGCTCCCTCGTGGAGTCTGCCATCTCTTTCCTTTTTTACTGCGTGACTTCGAGACGACACGTTAAAAAAATCGAAGTACTTCCCTTTAGCCTTGGCGTTGGCAAATCAGTGGTATTATTTTCTAGTTGCTATGCAAGGTGTTTGTATATCGCATTGCCGTATCACTTGGCTCTCGCCATGAATTTATTTACTTTCAAAGTGGCGTACATCCTGACAACACCGAGAGAACAATAAAAGTGATAACTCAATGGCGACTTGACAGAAAGATCGGGAAATAGATGTGAAAAAATATGGTTAAAACGTTATTTGTGAAACCTACGAATTTTCTAATTAATTTTTCCATCCATTAACAATTCTGTTAATTGCTCGTTTTAATGACAATTGATTATTTAGATATCAGACATGTAAAAGTGAATCTGCCGGCTTAATTAATTTCCTATACACTTTAAACTTCAGTTCGGATGGGACAGAATTAAAATCATAATGTAAAGAGTTGTTTTTTCGAAAATTAGCAGATGTAGCTAATATCTTTTTCTCCTTATAGTTTCTTTATACAAGTAAAGAGATCGAGTTATGAAAAAAGTAATTTATTAATGGCTCACCTTGGCGAAGTACTTTCGACTTGTGCAGAATTTCTGAGTAATCAGTCAACAACGAACGTAGCACAGAGCAGAGGCCTGTGGGGAACAGGTGAACGGTTCTGATAGCTATCCTGTTTATAAGTGAATTATTTTTAGAAAAAAATCTAAAACACCCAACAACGATAGCTCAGTTGAAATAAACAAGTTTCATGCAAATAGGAAAACATTTCATTGAACATCTTTTTAAGTGATTCAAGTGCACAGGTACGAAATAAATGACCAGGAAACTAATACAGCTGTTTGGGCTGTTTCTCACTGACTGACTGGATGCAGAATACAGGAATCTGTTGGCTGCAAACATGAATTTTTCTCAGTCTATCATTTATGACTGCAATGTGATGTGAACAATAATGGGAATGACGATGTGAACTATAATGGATCAAATGGAGAATGAGTGGCAGGTGAAACCAGAGAACCCTTGAAAAATACGCCGCGGATCCGCATTGCCTATCACAAATTACACATGGAGAGACCGAGGAGGTAAATTCGATAAGGAGAGGTTAATTGGAAAATATGAAAAAAGAGAGAAAGAAGAGACAAGCTTCGTTGCCAGAATGCCGACGGCGGAGGAAGTGGGAGGTGGGGGAGGTAGAAGCCAAGCGGCGGCGGAGGTGAGTTTAGAGGTGGATGCAGGGAGGTGAAGTGAAAAGAGGGAGGGAGAGGGAGATGGAAGCAGGCCAATGCGACGCTGACAGCGGCGGATGAGCGCGAGGAGGACGAGCTGGAAGCACAGGCGGCGGAGCATCGAGTGGGCAAGGAGTGGGGCCCATCACCGCGTGACGGACGGCGGGGCAGGGGGGAGGGATGGGTTGGAGAGGGAGGGGCGGGGCGGGGCGGGAGCGCTGAGAGGCTGGGCGCGCTGACAGGTGCTGTTTATTCTGCGGCGCCTTTGCCGACCGCGCCGCCCGGCCCCTCAGCCTCCGCTCCGTTCAGCTCATCGCAGCTCAACTTCCATTGGAAGGCGGGTCCCGAGGGAGGATTTATGACGTCCCAGAGCACAGCGGATTTGCCTCGACAGTCAGTTGTATAACATATTTAGCTATGTTGTTGTATGGACACTAGAGACGAGGTACTAGGGAAAGTTGCAGACAAAATCTAATACACACAGTGACAGATCCAGGGGGGGGGGCATGGAGGTCATGACACCCCGTCCCCAAAAGGTCAAGAGTTTTCGTTTCGTACCATCCTTTATTTGGCAAAATTGGTTTAAATATTTATGTTAGAGTTACGTAATTATTTAAACAGTAATATTGTACAATGCCATACATACTGAAACATAGAATGTTTCCTTATGTTAATTAGAAACATTAGCATAAGAAATTAGAGTTCATTTTGGACTGCGTAGTACAGGCGGCAGACGCGACGTACGGCAGTGGGGAGGCCCGCCGCCGCCGTCGCTGCCGCGAACACAGCGTGGGAACGACCGTTACGAACCGAGCGTGGAGCGGCAGGGGATTCAGCCGTTACGACAGTTGGGTCGAGTCGGCCGTCGCCGAAGGATGTGGCCGGCGTGCTGCCGGCGAGAGAAAGTCGCGAAGAAGTTGTCGTTGGCTGCGGACGTGCAGTGAGAAACTCGCCGCTTCGCACGGACAAAGAAAGCACGCGGCGGGTGTTATAGAATATTAGCCAACGCAAGAACAATAGGCACGTTAGGTAGAGGCCGGGAAAGTGATAAACATAAGAGTTCAGTGCTAGGAGAACAGTAAATCGCGCTGATGCTATTTAACGCAGTGAGAACAATACCAGAACTGTGTGTGGCGAAGCTGACACTGACACGTACAGTGGCCGCGTGTTAGCTAGTTACATCAAAACGATGAAAGATAATTAGAGGGAAGTGCGACGCCGAAGTTCCAGGAGCCAAGCCCGAGGGATTCAAGAGGCCGCCAGCCGAGGCGACCGCTACACCACCAGCCGCCGACTGCGCCAAGCTGCAGTGAAGGTCGGCGATACCTGCCGATGCGAGCCGTGATTCAAACAACGAAGGTATTTGTTGGGGCCCCAAGGTATGATAAAAACTCATGTTAAATCTGATCTTGGTACCAAGGCAAAGTGTATAGGTATTGTAAATCATGTAATTAACAGATTTGGTTTGTGAATAAATCCTGTTTATGATTGTACTACATTTACTAATTAAATTCCCCAATGCTACATCGACTCCTCGTAGGGACCCATTCACGAAAAAGATACCCTCCTTTAGTAATTTCTTGCAGTGAAAGTACCGGCATTACCAGGTACGTCACAATACGCTACAAAAACAATACACAATGTAATATCAAATATGCTTTTTATTTAACAAAAATGTACGATCCCCCTTCTCCCAAATGAACGGCTGGCTCTGCCCCTGAATATACATGAAAAGAAAAATAACTGTGTTGTATGTCTCTCACGGAACCTCACACATTATTTTTTAATCATTTCACACGAAAATCGATTTCAGGAATCGCCCAAGAAAGCGTCGTTTCAGCTATCGTTCAGGTAAGTAATTGTCCTGTAATTTCCATATCTCTCAAAATAATTTCATTTTAGCGGATTGAAATAATACTATGTGTATTTTAGAATATAGACTTGCCAACGAATGTTAGAAAAGAAAACACAAGTTAGTCAGGAAAGCATTATGGAAACGATAAGAGAAAGTTGAATTCGAGAATAACATATTAAATGGTGAAGGGAAACAAGTACATCTCCAAATTGGCTAATAAAGTCTTTGATATTCGGATTGACTTGAGTGGCGCAAATAAAGTGACCCCACGGTTTGGCCACTTTCCCTTAGTATAGAAAACAACCTCCAAAATGCTTTCGAGCGAGATCACTGACAACAAAAAAAGCAGTTCGCGCGTTCCTTGTGCTTGTTGTGCACAGTCAGAGTTTGTATAAAAAGAGTTTTATGAAACTCATATAAAATTTTTGAGATAACGATCAATAACATAAGTGTCGTGTAAGTGGTCAAATGTTTTCTCAAAATTGCTTGGCCCGTCATCTGTGGGAAATACTGTGTTTTAACATTACTGTTTCGACCTCTCATATTTTATTACGGTTACAAAGACATGTCGATGATATACAAGTGAGGGTCGATAATATACAAGTATTCATCTGGAAGCGTGCTTCCCACAACTACTCTCAACCAACATATTTTGTCATTTCGATGCACATTTGCTTATTCTGCTTCGAGGCAACTAACCTAACCTCAGCCCGGACGCAAATATGGCGCATATTTACTGTCGTGTGAGCTTCACACTTCTCTCACTAGTAGCGTTGCTCTTGGCGGTGTTCGTGAGTGTGGATTGGTTGTTGCGTAAATTGATAAAAAAATTATCTTTTTATAAAGTATTTCATAAAATTCCGAATTTTACTGTGTGAAAGGTAGGTTTTACAAAATTTACGTTTTATAAAACCATAAAATTGTTTTTTGAAACATTTTATAAAACAATTTTACAGCAAATATCACCGTATACAACAGGCATTACAGTAGGGACCAGCAAAGTAATGGATCTCCTCAATTATTCCTTCTCTTCATTGTCGCGAGCTGCGCGTTTCCAGAGCAGCACGCCCGCCACCCACCGCCCATCTGCCGCTGCCAACTGCCCTCCACCCCTGCTCTCCGCCCTCCTCCCTTCGCCCTTGGCCCTTGGCCCGCCGCCCGCGTATGGCCGCCCAGTTGGCAGCCTCCTCCCCTCGGGGAAGGGGGCTGCGACTCTCGTCGCCCTCCCACAGCAAGAGCGCAATGGCCCGCGGACCCACTTCGCCGTGAGGTAATTCCTTTGCTCACTCCGCTTCACGTTCTAAATTCGTCAAATTACAGGTAAATTACGGAAAGGAAAGGAGCGATAACATATTATAAACCTAAATGAGTAACTTAAGTATGCACCACAGATATCCATCGAAGGAAAACATTCAGGATATTTGGAAATCTATAACAATTCTAGTGACTTACAACAGCAAAATTTGCGTACTTTCTGTGGAACACATTACAAACGGCGATTTTTCGTATTGTACATCCCTGATACCGAAAAAAGTAAATAATTCTTGAATCTATATGTAGTAAATTACTTCCTGTGTGAAACGTTGTTAAACGTTGTGCAGTCAGAATTTACGTTTTGTAGGTCCTTCATACGAACAAATTGCTTTAAGGAAAAAGTTTGTCTGTCTGTCTATGGTCGCTAGCGGCTAAACCGTGAGCAGGATTTTTACAAGTATTGATATTCCCCAATCGATCTAGCAGTCGTCGCGGCCCCTTGAATTTGAAACAAAAATTCTCATTTTGGCGGTTACGGTTTACATAACGTCTCAGCGAAATTTTCTATTTCTTTCAAAAGTGTGTCCAGATTTTTTTTATTTAACTGTCTTTAGTGCTTGTATAGGACTCGTAAATAAATGGGGGCAGGTCTCATACATTTTTCCTGTTTGACATCTGTACAAAATTTGATTTTTAAATGAGGACACACATATTTTCAAAATATGAATAATTTTTGAGTAATTTTGCATGCAAAGAAGGCTATTTAAAACAAGATTTTCCCGAAAATGGTTCCAATGCTTTCTTTTTACATTTTGTATTACATAAACTGAATAACATGACATAAACGTATTTTTCATGTGTTCTTTAGATTTAAAAGAATTATACAAATATGATTGTTTATAGATTACTCACGACGTTAATATTTGCATTGATGGCATTTTATATGGTATTAAATTTGTGAGCACTAGTGTTTGAAATGATTTCATTAACTCTCGAAAACGCTCGAACATAAAATTACGCATTTTCAGAAATTCTTTAACACGTCCCGTAATACCGGCTTCAAATTTTTTCTTCTAACATTTTGGACGGATAATGCTAAATACATATCATATACGTCATTTAGATGTATTCTTTTGAAATGTAGATGTAATTTTAGATGTATTCTCTTGGCAAAAATGTTACAAGGTAATTTTTTAAAAATAACTCACACGTCGTTAATGTTTACATTCCGAACATTTTAATACATCAATGCACTTGTGAACACACGTGCTTCAAATGAATTTTCTCGAAAACTCAAATCAGTTTTGAAAACGATATTTAAATAGTGCATTTTGTCGAAATGCTCAAACGACATCTGAAGAACTGCTCCAATTTTTTCAATGAAAGTGTACTATGCTTTTATGTAATTTACTACGTAGCGAGGGAAGATCACTGTCACCTCCCGCAATAAAAATTCACTACACTTACGAGGCTAATGATCGTAACTGCTAACTTGTCCCGAAAACACTAATCAATCAATCAATCAATTAATTAATTATGGAAAGAATTCCCATACTTTTCACGATTAATGACTTTCTTTTCTGGTTTAGGTTTATTCTTTAAGTTTTTTAATTAAAAACTACAGATCTAGTTCTCTATGTTTTAGCCATCCCTCTAATCAATCCCATATCGACCTGAAAAGCTTTAATTGCAGGTGCTGCTAAAACATAAAAAGGTTGTGTAAAAAGCTCATCTTGATTCGTACCCAAATATTCCTCTTACTTTGTTAAAAATTTGTATTTTAAAATTCTGAACTTTTGATCGCAGAGCCATTATCGCTCCAAGGAGTTCTATTATTTATTATGTAAAAAATCTGAATAGTGGCTGTAACTCAAGATTTGTATTTTCCGAGAAGTTGCAGGCCATCACGAATGTTAAAGGCATTCCCTAATTTCGCAAGTTTTCGAGCATCCGGCGCAGAGACGCAGTGAGCGAGGAGTGCGCGGGGTCGTGCGGCGCGGCGCGGGGCGGGGTGGGGCAAGATGGCGCTGCTGGGGTTGTTGCGGCGCAAGCACGCCGGGGACCTGGGCACGTGGGAGAAGGACCTGGCGGCCGTGTTCCACACGTGCGCGCCGCCCTACCGCGAGCCGCAGCAGCCGCTCACCGTCAAGCGCGACGGCTTCAGGCGCGTCTGCCGCATCGTCCAGGTGCCACGCCCCCTCACTCACACACACACACACACATACGCGCGTGCGCGCACACGCACTGGGTGAGGTGGCTCAGGATTCGGGCTCATCAATTGATGACACTGCAGCGCCTCTGACCGGGAGGTCCTAGAGTTCGAGTCCCGACAGCGGCAGGATTTAGGGGGGCATTTAAAATTAACAAATTCTATGGAGTTCTCTTCTTGCGATAAATGCGGGTAACTAATTTAAATCAAAAATATTTATTAACATTCACAATATTTCAACAAATTTTAAAGACCCTACATGAAAACTATTCAATCAAAAAGTATTCATTTGATACGATACATTACACAGCTAAAGTTTTCACTCTCTTCGTAGTCTTAAAGAAGTCTTCGTAGTCGTAACAATATGTAACCGCTACCCGCTGTTTTCCTCTTTTAAGCTCGATCCTTCAAAAAACACACCCACAACACGATCATTCTTTAATTTCAGAACAGTGACTTCTGGCGTTTGATCAGCTGGGACGTGGTTGTCCAAACGGGAGCTTCGAAACCAAAAATTAAGTCGTAACAAAGCTTCTGATTTGATCAACGCGGCTAATCGAACGTCAGAAGTCACTATAATTAAAACGGAGTATAACAGTCATCCGCTCGTTGCGAATCAGAAAGGCTGCAAACAAATGGACCCGAGAATTTTATGAACTTGACGCTACTATACTCTGATAAAAACTGTTCATTCAAGGTGACGAGATAGCAGGAAAGTGGGCCACTCATCCAATCGTCAGCTTCATTACGATTTATATTTCTGGTAGTAAAGCTCCCGATTGTATATCATTGTCCTGCTCTCTTTTCAGCAGGTGATCTTAAGGGGACACTTTTTCTAGGACTTCATCCAGCCGACAGCCGGTTACCTTTTACGTTCCGATGTGATGCATATTCTACCATACGCTGGGCACAAACACACCTACAGACTTATCTGAACTGGGGACAGGAGAACGCGAGGCTATGGCCGACAGCACATGCATGAGACACAAAGGGACCCATCATGCCCTAGGAGGGACTCGAACCCACGACCCTTCAGACCGAAGCGCTGGGACACGCTCGTGGCCACTTCGGCCATTCAGGTCCGTGGAACACTATTTTAATCGAAGTATAAGGAGGTTGAGAACGTAGGCGTCTGAGGCCCGTGTCAGTATCTACTTGGCTGTACGGGCGAAGCCGCGTCCTAGACACAGGTGCCAACGTTTGGGCCGCCATTCTGCGACCTTCCTCAGGTCGAAATGCCGCAAGTTAGCATTTCGCCCTGAGAAATGTCGCAGAATGGCAGCAGGAACGTTGGCACCTGTGCCTACGACGCGGCGACTCTCAGACAGACAAGAAGATTCTGTAAAGAGGTAAATAGAGCGCGAGGTGAGCCCTCGGCCGCGTAGGACGGGCGTGTGAAGGGCCGGCGTGTGAAGGGCCGGCGTGTGAAGGGCCGGCGTGTGTAGGGCCGGCGTGTGAAGGGCCGGCGTGTGAAGGGCCGGCGTGTGAAGGGCCGGCGTGTGAGTGGCCGGCGTGTGAAGGGCCGGCGTGTGAAGGGCCGGCGTGTGAGGGGCCGGCGTGTGAAGGACGGTGCGGGCGCGGTGCGCAGGCCGCCAGCGACGAGCAGCTGGTGCAGCTGGAGCAGAAGCACCTGCTGTGGTCGGCGCTGGGGCTGTTCTGCTACTTCCGCCTGCAGTACACGGGCAAGGAGAAGGGCCTGGCGCTGTGCTCGCGGCGCCGGGAGGCCGAGCGCTCGCAGCGCCTCTACGGGGACGTGGTGCACCGGCTGCTCAAGGGCAGCTCCGACGACGAGCTCATCGAGTCCACACTCACCTACCTCACCGAGTACAAGGCACTCCCTCGCTTCCCCGTCTCTTTGGTGTCGCTTTGAGGCATACCGTTTGCTTGCTTCGCCAGAGCATTTGCAAATAAGTGTAATTCACATTACGTTGCATTTCGGGTGATGACGTGCACAAAAGCAGGCTGGAAAACCGAACTTTATAGTACATTGTAATGAAATGAATTTTCACATTAAGTAATGAACTTATAAGCTTGATACCAACGTTTGTTTTCTAAATGCACACCAGTAACAACACTTAATGTTAAAACAGATAGGATGTAACTTAAAATCAGTCATAAATAATATTTCTTTGAATTCCAGAATTATAAACGACCTTTTTCGTTATGGGGAATCGTTCATAAAAGGACATCTTATGTTACAGATTATGACGTATTTGCCATTTATGGCACGAATAATTGCGTCATTAGACATTCAGCCAATGGCAGCAAGAAAATCGTTGGAAGGTAGCGATAAACTTAACAGCCGACCACCGTTTTTTCGCACAGATGCCAAATGCCCATGACGTCACAAAAGTGGTTTTCCAATATTAACTTTAAACTCGGTGGTTTCCGCAGAAATATTGTGGAACTCCATATTGTAATACAACGGGAGGAAAAAGAAATGTTCTTCCACAAGCAGGATTTATTAACTAACCATTCGTCAGTGACAGCATTACACAGACAAATACGTTTCGAGGTATTTTACATTATCTTCACTGTCTTCAACAGGATGTTAAGGAAAACCAAGTAACATGGTCAACATGATTCGTGGTGTGTTTCTCACACGGTGCCATTTTGTGCATTTCACATGAAATTGGATTATCGTTTTCTTATAATTTCATTATGCTGGTATACAAAAAATATTGTATGCAACTCGTTTATAATATTGTTTATTGCATTCGTATAAATTTGAAAACTCGCTCCTAATATAGCTCGTTTTCAAAACATGTATTTATGCAATAAAACTTTATATTACAAACGTGTTGTGTAAACTACTATTTATTAACAGAGCCGTTCTGTTCTGTTGACTCCGAAGCTGACACAAATACATAATTATTGACAACGTTAACTCTATTTTCCACAAGAAAAATGTTCGTATTCTCTAGTTCGTATTTTCAGATATCTGTGGCATTAATTGTATTAATCCCAGTCATGGCTTTCGGAAGTTCCACTCTTTTTTCCCCTTTCCATTTTAAAATTATTAGCTCATCGCAATTTCTTTCTAAATGTCAGACAAAAGAGTTTTCTAAAATCACAGACAATTCGTAAAGCGTAGAATCACGTACAATTCACAGACAATTCGTAAAGACCTGTCGTAAAGCGTGAATGCGGGTTACAATGTTAAATTAAATATAAGGAAATTCGACATTATGTGAAATAATACCTTCGACACATAGACGGAAGTGTTACATTACCTGTTACTAAATCCGGTTTTGTCTTGCCTGTCGCCTTAACCGGAAACATCTCAATTGTAATGTAAATTAAAATTGTTGTCCCAGTCCTCTTTACACCATTACTTCTTATCATTATTCATTTCCTACTCCAGTGTCACTAAATTTCGGGTTTCTTGCCCAATCCTCACGTCTTACAAGTGAATGGTTGTCACAATGAAAGTTGCCCACATTATTTTTAATTGTTCATCGCTTAATTAATCACTTTGTACAGTCATATTCATAATAGCGCAGTTTGACTGAAGAAATAACTCTCTTCTAAAATTAATTTGTCTAGATTTAATTGCATGTTTTTCAATTTTAAAACGCATGTTTTACAATTTAAACATGCGTTGTCTGGTTTTTATCCTAGATGGTAGTGAAAAATATACAAAAAATTAAAATTAAGTAATATAATATTACAAAAAATATGTATTCGCATTTCTTGTCGGATGTTCTTTTGAGCTAAGGCTACTATCCCACTCCTGAACCGTCTTCATAAAGACAATTATTCGGAAGAGTAAAATGGGGTATAAAACTCATCTCATTATTAAAATAACTAAGACACAAAAGATATTATTGCAATGGGTGGGTCAGCTAACATATAATTATCATATTCTAATACCAAATTTTCATTTAATGTTTGAAAATATTTTTCGAATATTTTGGTCATAATGCATGTCATGTGAATCATGACCTAAGGATTCACTTTATGTTTGAATTTCACAGCGTTTCACCAAGTAGGTGTCTTGAAACATCCAAAAACTGTTTTTTCTAGTTCTTTTTCAGTATGAATTACACAACGGATCTGAGTAGAAACAATTGAGCGGAATCAAAAGAGCTATTGATTATCTCTGTAGGTGCCGTAAGTCGCTCACAACACATTTTAGATGCCTAAAACGCCCTAAAACACACGCCTTTGAGAAAATTATTAGAATGTTCTGGAATGGATGTGCAAAAAATCATCAGTTCTCCCCCAGGAGACCGCGCGTTCAATTACATCTCATATGTCTCGATTGGTGGACGGGGTCCTAACCTTGAGTGAGTGATGGACGGACAGACTGTCGCGGGTCACTGGAATACTGTTTAAGGATTTATAGTTTCTTACGAAATTGAGAATTTCATAACTGCATGCTCGTTCTAAAATTTCTTTTGTATTAAATTTTTATGTGTCATTTGAGCCTTAATGAAATGTAATTTGATATATAGTAAGAGAATATACTCAGAATACCGACGTAACGTCTTCAGATCATTTTACGTATCAAGTTCCGTCTCAAAAGAAATTTTGCTTTCTATCCATCAGTTAAAAAGTACTCATGACAAATGTTTCATGCACATTTTCGGACAAGGCAGAAATGAAAATCGGAGCGGCAGTCCAGGACGCAAAGTACAAATTATATAACGCGGAAAATGGAAAATATAATTAAAAAACTAAAAGAACTTCAAAGCAATGGTATGTTTTTAAGAGATTAAAACATTTCTTTATTATTGTTCAAAATGTAACTGAAGAGAAAGGTTTGTTTTGTAATGTTGAGGGAAGTCTGTCACCGCCACTTCCCGCAATTAAACACACACAACATGTACGGGGCTAATGACCTTAGCAGTTAACGTGCCCGGACACCAATCAATCAATCAATCATGAACGTTCCGCGGCTACAGATCTGGTCGCGCGAGTTCCTGTGCATCGCGGTGCTGCTGCGGCCGCTGGTGGACGGCGCGGTGGGCGCCACCGTGCTCGGCCGCATGCTGGACCGCATCCAGGCGGCCGTGATGCGCAACCAGCCCGACACGCGGCACATCATCCGCGTGCTCTACGAGCTGCTCGACTTCTACTTCTGGCCGCCGCTCGACGAGCTCGCCGCCAAGGTGCTCCCTCCGAATCACTCGGGATACACCAAGGAATGGCGCTTATGTAGACGTTCAACACTCGAACTTTGGTAGGACGAACATCTTTATAGGACTCAGAATTTTTGCATTTCACCTCTTCCCAAACTGATCACCACAATTCCCTCCCACGAGGGGCAAATCTAGATTTGGCGCTTAATGCAAACTTCCAACACTCGAACTTCTGTAAGCCGAACATCTCTATAGGACTCGGGATTTTTCTGTTTCACCTCTTCCCAAGCTCCCTCTAGCTTGGAGAAAACCTAGATTTGGAGCATAATGTAAATTTTCAACAATCGCACTTCTGTAAGTCAAACATTTCAATTATACTAGGGGTTTTTCTTTTTACTTTTCTTGTCGCTGCAGATTTGTGGATTCTTGTAAACATACTCTCAACTGTCATGAAATTGCAGAAAAAGTTGTGATGCTTTTGTTTCAATCCAAAGTGAAATATTTTAAACAACCTCTGTTGAGTGAAAACCTGTTTGGTTTGACATTTGTCTTCTCGAGTTTAAATGGTATTAATATTAGTTGAAACTTTCGTAATTATATTAAGTGATCCAAGTACTACTCGCTATTTATTGCAGAAATAACCTTCAATAGTATTTTGGGGGATTTGAATACTAATAGCAATTATAATATACCTACTACTTTAATGTTCAGGGTCATGACACAGGGTCTTCTACAAAAATTTCTGAAATTAACCAACTGCAGCTTTCTCTCTGTTATAATGTAAGGGTAAATGGCACTGTCGCTAATTAATTCCTTGAGAACAGAAATCGCTTAGAAAGTGACGTTTATGTTCGCAGCAGGGCTTGTCTCTCTATGCGATAACGAAGGGTCTATTTCTCCACTGCATCAAGAGTGACTTATAAGGACTATGCAACAATCAACTGCCCTCACATGTTTGGCGCCTTGTGCTGCGATGCAATTGAGTGAGCATCAAGGGTCTGCGATGCGAGTGGCGAAATTACATTCAACGACACAGACAAAGCTTAAAGTCGACAATCCAGCGACACCCGATGTTTATTGAGAAGGCGCAGCTCTGAAAAATGTTCAATCGAAGGTGTTTTTCTAAGAGGCTCATCTTCAGCAGCAAACCATTAAATAAAATTAAGAGTTGGCTAACGTGCCGTGTTCGTGCGTTCTCAGGCCATCACGCGTCTGCTGAAGATGTACCGCACGGGCGTGCGCGTGGAGCGCGAGGAGGACATCCCCATGGACGTGGCGGGGGGCCCGCTGCGCAAGGGGCTCGAGGTGGCCATCCGGCGCGTCATCGAGCACATGAACAACAGCGACCTCATGCTCATCGTCGGATACATGGTGGAGTGGGTCAGCACCTGCATTTCTGAAATTAGTATTACATCTCTTTCAGGGATTTACCAGAAAATGTTCTTCTACATAGTTTTAAACCATATCGTTATTTTCAATATTTGCCTGGTGAAAAATTGTCAAATAAATAAAGAATAATTCTAGGATTTTGATTTATATGAGGGTCATTTAATTGCAAACGACACATAACGAGCATAGAAAGGAAATTGGTAACGCTGATAAGAGTGTGTATTGAAGTGCCTTCTAGCGGAAATCAGGAAGAAAGAGCGAGAACGTTTACCGCTCTGTCATTTGCCTATTTAGACGTGGGCGTAGAAATGAGATCAGAGAGTCTGCGCCTCCATTACTATGCAGGCTTGGAAAGAGGAACATCAAGGTGTCTAGTGAGTTTTCTGACCGGGAAAGGAGTGTCACGAGGTAAAACACATGCTGGAATATCTCTTGTGTGAGGGTGAACACAGTGAGCCACGTGCGCGTATGGTTAAATGAAATAAATAATTTTGAACAGGTCGGATGTCATTGGAAGACAATAGTCGACCACGACAGGCTACTACTATCACTACCCCTTTTGTCACTGCTGCGGTGGCTGCTACCGCCAGAAGTGACCGAAAGCGGATTGTGGAAGACATTCGGTTCAAATTGATAATTAGTCAATTACCACCCATGTCACCTTGTCAGGGCAACTGAAATTCCGGAAAATCTGTGGGTTTCTCACAGCCTTGTGATTTGTAAAGTATTATTGTAATATTGAATGTTACTAATATTACATATTTGTAATAATAAAAAAGCCACCACGATGGGGCCCTCATAGCCTGGTAGAAGTGTGCGGACAAGCGGGAAGTTGATTGTGGGGCGCAGGTGTTCGACGAGCGGCTGTCGGATGAGACCATCCTGGACTTCGGCACCGTCCTGGAGCACGCGGCGCTCGTGCACTGCACGGAGCTGTACAAGGACACCTTCACGCACGAGCTGTTCGACAACCTCTTCGAGATCGTCAGCTCCACCCGCGGCGTCGTCAGCCACCTCGGCAACAGGTACCGCCTCCTTCACTCCTCGTCCTCTTTGTACTCTTCACCCTTAACCTCCCGACACCGAGGGATAGGATTGAAAAAAACTAAAATCTAAGAAACAAAACGAAAATATTCCCCTGTTAAATAATACATAGGATGATATGAGTTGTCCACTGAAACGAGCATCTGCCACTCGCAGTACAAAGACATAAAAGTTGCTATCTTCCTCTTCCCCAAATGCACACATTTACACCACAACGGTGCATTGACCACTGCGCTTATAGCCGAAATTAACAATTTTCAGTATATTGCATTAATGTGCGGTTTTCTTTTTACTTTTCAACTTGTCACATCATTATAATATTTACTTTTGTTTTTTTAGCACAACAACTAAACATACTGAGAGTACAAAAGTTATAATTTGATTACAATTTCAAGCCAATAATTTAATCTCGCTCTCACTGTTGAATAAGATTACATGTACTGCGTTCACCACCGAGTTGTGTAACTTTCATAAAATACTTGATTCACTGTCTGCGTTAACGATTGATAAAATTGTTCTTAATTACAAATTGGAAATTCCTTGTTGCCAGATTGTGAGATTAGAGAGTAGATCCAGGTAGACTCCGTCACGCACGCGTATCCCCATTGCACAACAGTCTACCTCCTTGGGGCCGCCTCGCCTTGCGCAGGATCCTCCACCAGCTGCTGGACCGCCACGACAACCGGCAGCAGTTCGAGACGCCCAAGATCTTCTTCCAGAACACGCACTTCAACGTGTCGGTGGGCGAGTTCTACTCGGAGGACAAGGCGTTCATCAAGAAGCACCGCGCGCGCATCCACGACTGCATCATGCGCGCCGTCATCAACCACGCCGTCGACAGGCACAACCTGGAGAACGTCTTCACCACCATCTGCCTGCTGGCCACCGAGGTGCCGTGCGGGTACACCGCCGCCGCCATCGCCAACCTCGTCATGAACGTCCAGGTCGGTGTCAGCTTCGGAGCGGTGTGTCGAGGATGCCCTTTTGTTGGCAGTGGCGTGACTCGCGCCCCCTCTGGGTTATTCGTAGAGGAGTTGCTCTAAGAAAGGACCACTTTGATAGGACGGGAAACAAATGAACATCACGCGGGACGATAGCATTGCAAGAGAGAGTCACGAAGCTATTTGCAAATGGGCTAAATTTAAAAGAACTGACCAAATCAGTGCATGGACGTAACTTGCTATGAAAGCAGTGGTCAATCAATAGCTGTCAAAGCTTAGAGTAACCTCTCTATACCATGAACTTGTCAACGCAAGTAGAGATGTGAAAGAAAACAATCAAACGCTCTCTATTTTCTTATAGGTCTCTACTTTCTGATGCTAACTCCTGGAGCAGCGTATGTGTCAAATAATAATTTATTTTATTTATGCAAAAGAGGATGTGTAAAAAATTAGTAAAGTAGCTATAAACATAATAATAACATAAGTACTTTAGATTATCTAACTTCTTATTACTTTCTTACGTATAAAAAGTTTCATAGTAAATTTCATTGAACTTCACTCTTGCGGTTCACATAGTCACTTGAATGAGGCAGATATTTTTTTTTGTGACATCTGTATTGTGCAAAGATTACTGGAGGCAGCATTCACATCACTGCTTTAAACCCAATTTAAACACTTTCTTTTGACGCTTTAAAAGTTCTAGCAATCGGGCATACGCATTGTAAAACTCGAGATGTGACAGTTTGCATGCACGCGTTCGCTAAAACTTTGGAATCATTCATCAAAGAGAAGCGTTTAACTCGGGTTTTAGGAGCCTTCAAGTTAAGATTGAAAGTAAACTATGCAAATGAAGGGGGAAAATTGTAAATGAAAATTTTAGACCGTGCGCAAAGGATTTTTTCTACAGGATTCATCAATGCTGAATGTATCAGATATATGGTGCGTCAAATACTGAACGAGACAATTTACCAGGAAATTCAATCTAAGGAAAGGACTATTTAGCTGAAATATAGCAACTACCGTATAATTCAATTGCTGTTGACATTTAAGAAATTTTGCCACTAACTGCGCCTGCTTGTTCAATCAACCAAAGCGTGGGCACACATTGCGTAGTCTTTCCGACCGTTTTTAATACGAACGTAAGTCCTCTAGGCCTCCACGTAAAGCAAGCAGTCAACAATTTCTGAAGCCAATTATAACACAAAGTAGGCATCGTTTATCTTTCGTTGCAATGGTTCCAGAGGGAAGGGCAACGTTGGTAACGCGAGATATCCTGAATAATTTACCTTTTCAATATCCCAATATTATTGACATTGAAGTGATAACTGTATTCATGAGTTTATTTTTAATAGATAAATGTTTTAAATTCATCGGCATGTTTAAATAAAATATTTGTAAATTTAAACCAAGGTGGCGCTAATATTTAATCCTTCTCGCTTCCTACATTTTCATCCTTGCGCAGCGATCGCCAGCGACGTGTGATATCACCGATCTGCTGACGTCAGTTAAGTAAAATGTCAAAATAGTCATGCAAAACTTGGTACATGTTGGATCCATATATTTCTAAGTAAATTGTTCTGAACTATTTTGCATCTTGTGATCAGTGTGCTTTCATTGTTTTTCCTTGCGCTTTTATTTCACATATAACGGCCAATTTTCTTAATACTCGATATCACATGCACACTCGTTTGGAAGATATCACCTGAAAACAGACGAGTTCTGAATAGAGTAAAATGATCGTAACTGTTTTGTTACATGAGATATGTGATTTCATTATCCCACCTTTTTGAGACCTTCTTTTGTTGTTAATTATTTTTAAATCAAAAAGTTCTCATCAAGAATACAAGTTCTCGTCACAGTACAGTATCCTCCCGAGATTAATACACTGACGGATTGCATATCTTATGATGAACAGTCTATAGTTGATTGCTTTATTATTTATTTATATGTCTATGATTATCACAGTATATTATTAGCTGACCATCAAATGTAGGTTATGAAGTGCCTACGTGCCAAAAATTATTCAAATTAGTTGAGCTTTTGAGGAGGAAGGCGTCAAAAAGTGTATTTTTTTACGTAGGGTCATATGACGCTGCAATCTCTTCGCTCGGCCACTACCGTCGCTGTTTCTAGAAAAGGGAACATTCTGTTGTGTGCAGGAAGCGGCGCGTCATAACATCAGCTTCCGCCCGCAAGTTCAATACCACCTGCACGCTCTCGTCATGGGCGTCATGTCGCTGCTCTGCTGGCTGCACAACGCCCCCGACTTCTACAAGTACGTCAACAAGGTGCGTACCTCTCTATGCACACTCTTCGTTGCGACAGGTGAACTCAACACTTGGTGTACTTATCGAACCAAAGCTGAAGTCAGGTAAATTTTTCTCCTTCCTTCTCAGAATTCCAACCTGTTGAAGGACTTGAATGAGCGCACGTATTGTTTCAATTACCCTACAAGAAAATTAATGTTCAAGCCAGTTGAGATTTCTGCTTGTTAAATATCTTCTTGTCGTTGCCTATTGTGTCTACGCTGTATGTAATAAGTAGAATATCTGAGCAATCTGAGCTTTGCCAATTGAACATTTGATCTAATAGCATTTGAATCAGCACCTCTGCAAATTTAAATTACAACTAATTTTCCGGAAATTCGAATATGAAAATGTGGTTGACAATAACTTAATGTACTAATTATACAGTAACTTGGAAACGAGAGAATACATAAAATGTATTTACTGATCCATACTTATGGTTAGCGTACATTTCTAGAGAATAGCTTGCACTTTCTCACACTCTGCAACGCTCTTTGATGGTCTGTTTTAAGGATTCACCTCTGATGAGCATGTTATCCAATGATAGTGCTTGCAGTTTCAGTATGAAACATCGTTGTTCTTTATTATTGTCATCCAAATGAAATTTGGAAGAACAATGCATCCTATACTGCCTTTTTTGTTTCAAAATACATACAGCATTAACACAACAGATAAGTAGTTAATGTCATTCTTGAAATCGCAAGTTTATTTTCTGAATACTCACACCAGTCCTCACTTTCATTTACTTGATATTATCTTTTAATTGGTTTTACATCAAAGTTTCCTTTAGAATTGACTTGACCCTTTAACAAAAACACAGGACATCATTCTCGTTCACTGTGGACATTACAATTGTCTGGAACGTGTAGCAAAGCTGGACATGCCGGCAAAAACTGTTGCCAACTGCCACAGATGTCAGGTTCGATTTAGATGTTGCTTCGCGCTACTACACGTTTGCTCTGGCTTGGTCTTGGTCAAAGAACCACCGTAATTAGGGCGCCTTCTTCACGACTGCGAATTCGCGAATCTTGCACTGAATTGCAACTATCCGCCACTTTTCGAAACGCTACACCCTATAGCAAACAACTTGCTATTGCTTAATGTCTGTCACCGTCTACGACTGCTTACTATTTACTCTGAATGCTTCTGCTATTCGCACGAGAGCTCAATTACAAAATGTCGCTCACTGACTAAGGTCTGTCCTTGACTGCTGCTCGCGACCCTGCACTCCGTGCTCAGCTCTCTAGCTTGTCCCGGCTGGAGCGGTGTCCCGCTGGTGAGAGATATTTGGTCGGGGAAAACTGCGCTAGCCGACGATAAGCCGGCGCAGGATCTCGCCATACAACGGGGGAAGGATCACCGCCGCCTACCGCGCAAAAACATGCAATATACTTAAGGGACTAATGACCCTGTCAGTTGACGTGACCGGGATCACTAAATCAATCAATGAATCAGTCGCACCGTGCGTGTGCGTGCCCTACAGATCATCAACCAGCGCGCGGAGCACGCGCCGCACCTCAACCCGCCGCTGCGCATCATCTACTCGTTCGCGCAGCACCACGTGCTGTGGGACAAGGCGGACCTCTTCTTCGACGACTGGGAGGTGCGCTACTGCCTGTGGATGCGCTTCAAGATCAAGGACATCCAGACGTACCTCGAGTCCGTGGTGAGACTGCGGCTGGGGCCGAGCCAACAACGCTCGCGCAGCGGTTCACGTGACATAATATTGACAATGAGTTCAGAGAACTCTCTACGAAACGAAATCTCTTTAGGAAAAATAATTGTGAAGGAACGTCCATTTCCGATATAAACAAAGAGTCAACTTTAGATGCCGACTCGTGAAAGCGCCGTACAATGTCTCAGTATGCGTGTTCGAAGAATGTCCACTGTTTATATCAAAATATTTGTGCTTCTCATTCATTATCGTTAACATAATTATCCCCAAAGTACAACCATCCTAGTCCACAATTCCTTCTCCCTTCCACTGTTTTAATTCAACTTCAAATCCGTCAAAATTTTGCAAAAATTTTGCGTAAGAACGTAAAAAGTTCCGTCGAAAAACATTCCGCATAAAATCTATGAAATCGGTAAAAATGTACAGAAATGCACAAAATTATAAGTTTAACAAAAATTTTGAATACTTTAAAAAATGGGTTATAAAAATCCCAAATTGATGTATACAATGAATGGGTATTTATATTTCACACAAACTTTTGAACCAATGCGATTGTTTCAAAATTCGGTACGACTTCAATTGTTACCGGAACTTTAATTACATTCCATAATTTGCAACCGAAAATCCGCAATGCGTGGCACTGTTGCCAGGCAGAGCCAGGTGAGCAGGTGGTTGTGTGATGTGATTAAATTTGATTTAATGATTAATTTCTGAAAGAACAGAAAAAACTGTATGTGATGTATGGGGGAGAAGTATTATCTCCGAACGTCTTCTTGTGCTTCAGAATCTCTTCCCCGCCTTTTATCCATAAATACACGTAGTTGAATGATGAATAAAAGTTCCAACAAAGCGAGGAAATTTTCGCTTCCGAGTTATAGAAAACTTATTTGCATCGGTAACCGAACAAAAAATTTAACTGTTGTAGACTGATGGCCATGAAGAAGAAATTGGAAATTTAAATCACGGGAATTGGTTGGAGAGAATTAAGATATTAAAACATTCAGTAAGCCGACGTTTCAGAATATTTTTATTTCATTCTCAGGGCTGGCGGTAAAACACACTAAACATATATCATAATAGCATAATATAAATAATGATCACAAAATGTGTATATTACGCTTTTATGTTGTAATTGCCATAACCCTGACCCTACTCCTACTACTACAACTTGCAAAAGGAGAGAGTTGCACATGCAGTGCTAGTGCACTAGCGAGGTTGAAGGCCCAATCACAATGCAAACATAAACACAATCACGGCGTTAACATAAAAGTTAGGACTACGTCCATAAGCAGACTCATTCATAACGCGTTCGCTTGAGCATAACACGTTAACTTAAAAGGTTGCAAGCTTCTTTGCTTATGCTTAAGTAAGACATAAGAAATGAACCAATCACAGAATGGTAACTTAAAATCGAGAAATGAAATTCGAGCAAAGTCGACAGAAGAACTAACGTCATGTTATCCAAGGACACATTTGATGCCTTGAAATCGATTCTCACATCCAACCAATAGTAAACCAGAATGTCTCACAGACAATAGAAACTTTATTTTGCTTACGTTTGTGAATACTTCAGTCTATCGCTTATTTTAATGTTTATGTCCATGCGCTACGCTTATGTTTCCGTTTGCATTGTGAATGCTGGAATTGCTGGCGCGCCAGGGCGCGTCGGGGCCGCCGACGGCCGAGGTGCTGTCGGCGTGGGCGACGAGCGGCTACGACCCGTCCCTGAGCGCGCACGTGCCGCGCCTCACGCGCCGCCAGGAGCTGCGCCCGTTCCTGCCGGTGGCCGACGGCGCCGACGACGAGCGCTGGGGCGACGAGGAGAGCGACGCCGCCACCATCGGCGACGGCAGCGGCTCGGCCGGCGCGGCCAGCGTGGGCCCGCCCTCCGCCACCAAGCACCCGCCCGCGGCCCTCGCGCCCCACGCCGGCGCCGCCGAGTGACAATAAACCCGCTCACGCACCCACGCCACTGGCTCACTCTTTCCGGCGACCGCCGCCGCTACGCGCGTCTCATCGCTCGCCCTCTTAATCTTCGATTTTTCTACAGTGCCCGATGACATTTGGTCATTTCTTATAAAATTACTATAAAACGATTACTTCTAGGCTGTCCGGGTGACGCCGCGTCGTTGGCAGTCACCCGGACAGCCTAGAAGTAATGGACTCGAGCCGCGGAAGCCTACGTGTACATGGATACTATAAAACGAATCCTTTTGACAGTGGTAAGCACATTTCGGAGGTCACAAGCCACGTTGAGAAGGACGTTCGCGAATTAATTAAAAATATTCATTTAAAGGCAGGAGATGTAATAATAGAAATAGAAAAATCGAAGTATACGGATACACCGTACAGTAAATAAACTTCCACGTGAAGATTCGCTTACGTCGCAGAAGAGAGCCTTCTTTTTAACACTAAGCTTTGTTTTCAACTCTAGGATTTGTCGTCTTCGTGTTACGTACTTCTCTTTCAGCTGCGGCTCGTGCTAAGGTTGCACGATTTCACACCCGCCAGATAACCAAAAGTAGTCTTATAATGTTAGGAAAATACATTTTACCTTAAATGACAAGATATTGCAACAATGTCGATGTATTTGAAATCAATGCCCAACGAGGGCTCTCTCCGGCGTCTGGTATTCTCCCAGGCAAAGCACCTTGTTTCTCTTTGGCCCCTTACTTCAACATAGGGCCCTGATTGCATTCGCATCACAACTAGCCACCGGCCACAGCGAAACAAGGTGACAGAGGGTCTGGTCACAGAGCGCAGGGCTGCGACCAAGGGGAATACCAATTTTATACCTTGGCCTGAAACTAGCTGCAACTTAATTTTATCAATATCGCATGTTATTGAAATATCACAATTTCAGTAAGTTCTTTACGATATTGAATTAAATTGAGGAATTTCTTTTCATTTGATAAGTTTGTTGATTCAAAAGTACATTTGACGAGTCTTCGATTTGAAGTTGTCCGTTCTGGAAGAAAATCTCTCCTCCAATCCCTCTGGTGCATACGGTATGACCGATGAACTTCCCCGCAGAACTTACAGTTATTCTGAGTTATTCACCGACCATAGTTCTGAATGTATGTGTGTGAGAGTGTGTGTAAGACCTTTCATTATTGCACTAATAATGCACATAAAATAATTTTATTTAGTCACCATCACCACTAGTGGTAGCTATGAATGAATGCACTTGGCTTGACACCCCGTGAACGGGCTCAGGCCTACCGGCAACGTCCCTGCGTCATGGCCATGGGTTAAGGGGGTACGTGTGGTTAACATCCACACGTCGTATTCCGGTCTTCTCAACCTGAGAAGTGAATTTTATCATCGCCACACAGCAACATATACTAGGATGTTGCAAGGAAAAAGATTACTATAGTCTTGGTTCGACCACGAATCGAAACCGAGGCCGCGAAGTGTAAAGCGAGCACGCTGACCAAGAGCGACCACGATTCGCAGTGATAGCTGTAACACCTACGGTTGTGAAATGAGCTGGTCTAAAACGTGTCCAAACAATAGAGCTTGTTGCAAAGTGATGAGGTGCGATCACCGTATTTTCGAAACCTAGTTCCTTTTTGTTTTGAATAAGTTATATTACCGGCAATTGCGTCAATACAGAACTAATACAAAATCTCGAGTACCAACTGGAAATCAAAGCTAGAAACATGTGCACGGGGAAGCACGTGAATATACTTGACACGTATACAAAGTATTAAATTGTCAGTTTAATATACACTTTTATTAAACTTAGTTTTAATTAAAGTACATGAATTGCTTACGTTTTATTATAAACTAGGGTTCTGAATTTTGGAAATTACATTTCCATCATTCGATGAAGCTGCAATCCGCGCTCTTTTGGGATACCAGTCACCACTACTCTCTCTTCATTAAAACAAAAGAACCAAAAATAATTTATTTTGTAAAATTAGAGCATATTTTCTCAAAAATTAAAAGTGTTACATTTGTTCATTTAGTTAGAAATTTTAGCCATCTTTGGAGGCGTAAGAGAATCGTCTTCAACCTCTTCTTCAGACTCATGCGATTCATGAGCCATAACGCTCTTGGTGCCTTATGCGTGAGATATAATCGAAGATCATTAACAATCAGCGACTCTGAATGCGTGGCGATACCCAAGTTGAACGATGAAGGAAACTCTACACATCACTGACACCTCAGCACAAGAACCTTACTCAGATGTTTCTCATCCATTTGTTCAGTGCTGTACGGCTTCATTTTTACAATCTCGCATTACTACGTACGTAGTCAAGAGAAAATATTATAAACGTTTGGAAAAAATGGGCGATTTTTCGGCAGTGAATCTTCTATTATCGCGCCCCGGAAAGAAGAAATGGATAAATGAATGTTGAAATTCATTTATATCTGTATGCGCAGTTAAAAAAAAGGTAAGTACAATTTTCCCATCTGTAAGAACGCGATGTTTAACTCATCTCATTATTGATGGTAGAAATTATATCAACTTTTCATACTTGCTGTTTTCGACTCCACGTATGAAGTCAGGCGTTTTTATGAGGCATGATGATTTCCTTATATCAACTTATTTGCGGAACATTTAGAAATATCAAAACAAAATCCATAAATTACGACGCCTTCGCCTTACAAGTTCATGAAGCACTATCCTACAGAGATTCGTCACTAATATTACTACGATAATCAAAAGCTTATAAATTTAGAAAGCTATGACGTCCTCATCTCCGCCTGAATATGTTTACTCTCAATGCAACCACCTACACACCAGTCGTACCGTCCTGGTTACACACCAGCCTCCGCATCCATCAGGCCAATGTGACATGAGAGCACGTGTACGTAATTATCGTCAGAAAAGCAGTACCAGCAAAAAGCGTAAATGATTCAATTCTTTGCCCCGTTTTCAGGAAAGCAACTAATCTTCACCTAGACGTTACATTCGCTGCCGTCGATAGACCTTTATGTCGCGCACTGTGGCGTTCACATCACACAATATTACCGGAGAAGGGAGATATGTAAAGGTTTTGCGTGTCCGCTGCGTTGTCGAATCGCAGAACTATGACGATAAGGAGATGCTAAAAAAAAACAAAAAAACACGTCTCCCACTAGCAAGGCATCCGTCAACATGCTCTCGCCAATCGAATCTCTGTAGAGAGGAGAGATGCTTGAATCGTCGGGCTGCACTTGACAAAGGCAGACCAGTGACGGTGAGAGGACGTTGGGAGACCACCTCTCCCACTAGCAGGCTACAGTCAACAAACCCTCGCGAATCGGCACACTGTAGGGAGGAGATATTTATCCGACGGTTGGATTTCTGGACAGCGGGACTGCGGCTAGATTGATAAATGCAGACGTTGGAAGAACCTTCTCTCCTACTAGCAGGCTGCAGTCGATGTATCCTCGGCAATGGATCCCTCTCTACGATATTCGATCATTTTATAAACATTTTTCTTCTTCTCACTCATTTTTTTCCCTTTCTAACATGAGCACTACCTCCACATAATTTCTTTTTTTTATGTATACAATGTAAATTACTTTGTATACGCCTCTTAATTTTAATGTATATTATAAGAACTAAGCTCCGGGGTGGCGTAGACCTTTTCCTGAGATGGAGGTATAGCGTGGCGCCACGCAGCGGCGGGTAAGCGATCCCTCTGGTTATTCACTTGCCACTGCCGCAGCCACTGCAAATATAAACGGAGGCCTGCGGCGTCCGCACACAAGTGCTCCACCTACTGTCGTTGCTCATCGATACCGTCTAATCGTCACGCCACTGACTCTCTCGCCAAGGTCCACGCTGCCTCTGACGTGTAAGTATAATAATCATGTCTAGTCTACGTACTCCCTGTGAATTGAGCCTTTCTCTTATGGCACGAGTTAGTGTAGGACTTTCCTATGTCCTGGCAACTAGCGACAAAGGGAATGATCCAGATTCATGGGTGTTACGCTGAGAGTACTGGAAATGGGTACCATGCCACAACACAAATGAAAACTTTAATGGAATGCACGGAATTCGAACGTATTGTCTTGCTGTACTTAGAGCACATAACTGCAACTGCACCTATGCCACTAGACAAGTAGTGTCTTAAATATATTAAACTAGTTAAAACTAATAAGAACCTTAAGTAATATCTAGGAAATTATAATGTAATTTAACCAAGTATACGCCCAATAATAAATATGTATGTTGCTGTATTAATTATTCATTAAGAACTGGGAATACATAGTTTCTACACACGTCATTAGAAGTATAAAATTTACCTGTCATTCTTAAGAAACACAGAAAACATATTTCTTGCGATCAAATTTTGCCAAAAACACTTGTTTCCTTCATTCATAATACAACTTAGTATTGGAAAAGAACAGATGGTAGAAATTACGGAGCTCAAAAACACTTCCACATATTGCACCCCCCTCCCCCAATATTACATATACTTTCTTTAAAACATATTAAAATATTTATAAATTAATGAAAACAATTAAAAAGAAAACCTCCCCTACCTGTTGGAGGGAGCGCCGGTTGGCCAGTCTCCATCCAGGCCATTGTCGCTGTTTCCGCGGCGGCGTGTGGCCGGGGCGCGGGCGCGCGGGCGCACGGGCGCACGGGCGCACGTCTTGCGCACTGCGATGGCGGCGGCTGCGGCGATGGCAGACGCTCGCCTGCGGCCTCCCGGAAGCTCCCCGTGCTGCACCCCGCCAAGCGCCTCGCCGCCGCGCCTCTCCACGCACCTGTAGCACCAAGAAAGAGAGCACATAAAAATAGCAAAACAAACGATACAAAAACCCTTACGATAAATTCAACAAATACTGTGAGTATAAAGCTGATTCAATAGTTATTTTATGTTCATATTAAAGAAGGAATGAAAATAACTCGCACCACATCGCAAGAGAAAAATTCAACATTATTCGCAATGCGGCGATTTTCGGCGTAGTTCCGCCAGGCATGTCCCCACACGCTCTTTATTTTTGTAATATCGTGTGGGAATGCATTGGCAGAAGAACATCATGCTCGAATACGCAAAATTTTGAGAACGAGTATGTCAACTGAGAGAGACATTTCTGTGATGACCTGTCAGAAAGAAGAAGAACATGATTGTAACTACGGAGTATACTGTCGTTTCTTTCAACCGCTTTGAAAAAATCAATTACGACGAAAGGATTTGGCAATTTCTGTGATTTAGATCTTGTAATATCATTTTAGAAAAATGATCAAATAGGAAAGTGATTCGCAAAAACTATAATCGAGGCAACGTTGTGGGTGTCCCAGTGCATCAGAGCTGGCGTGAACTAGGCATCGCTTGTCGGAGGACTCCCCGACTGACTGGTGGCAGAGAGCCGAATCGAGTGGCCCCGTTCGCCTTGGGTGTCGCTCGCGCGCGTTCTCTTGTCGCTGGAGGGAGGGAGGGAGGGAGGGGCGATGCCGGGGCTCTGCTGGCTCCGCTGGCTCCGCTGGCTGCAGCGCTTGCGCGCGCTGTCGGAGCACCGCGGCCCCGACCTGGGCGCCCTCGAGAAGGAGCTGGTGGCCGTCTTCCACCTGTGCCGCTCGCCCTTCCCGTCACGCAAGCTCACTCTTCGCGACCGCCGAAAGGCCTTCCGACGTCTGCAGCGCATCGTCCAGGTGCCTCTCTTTTTCCTCCCTTTCTCCCTCTCTCTCACTGCCTTTTTTCCTTTCTACCTCTCTTTCACTTCCTCTCTCTCTTTCTCGCCCTCTCTCTTTCTTCCTCTCTCTCCCTCTCCCTCTCTCTTTCTGTCCTTCTGTCTCATTCTCTCCGTCTCCCTTCCTCTTTTTTCTCTCCCTCTCTCTCTTTCTCTCCCTCTCTCTTCTCTCCCTCTCTCTTTCTCACCCTCTCTCTTTCTCCCTCTCTCCCTCTCTCTCCCTCTCTTTCTCTCCCTCTGTCTCTTTCTCCCTCTCTCCCTCTCTCTCTCCCTCTCTTTCTCTCCCTCTGTCTCTTTCTCTCCGTCTCCCTTTCTCTTTTTTCTCTCCCTCTCTCTTTCTCTACGTCTTCCTCTTTCTCTCCCTCTCCCCCTCCATCTCTCTTTCTCTCCCTCTCTTTCTCTCACTCTCTCTCTTTCCCTCCCTCTCTCTTTCCCTCCCTCTCTCTTTCTCTTCGTCTCCCTCTTTTTCTCCCTCTCCCCCTCCCTCTCTCTCCCTCTCTCTTTCTCTCCCTCTTCCTCTCTCTCTCTCTCTCTCAGAGATACATATTCATACATTGGCGTGCGCGGTTTTCGTTTTACATGCACAATCAAAATTTCATCAAGTAGTGACACTAGAGATTCGAAAACATGTAGCGATTTCAAAAGTGTCCACATGGAAATCTTCTACTAGACTGACAGAATATAATTCATCAAATGGTAGAAACATGTTAACATTCTAATCGAATGTTTTGAATGCGGTGGCATTTCTACTTATTTTATGTAAGTTTAAATTGAATACGTACTAATTTTAATACACTACGAATAAACAACAATTTTAAAAAATTAAGAAAACCTATCACTTGATGTCCCCTCCTCCTCCGTCACGAAGCGTCACCCTTCACATTCATTTGTGGAGTTATTGGCTGCTTTCAAGTATAGGCAGTAGAGAGATTCCCGTACATCTGGGTTCGTTCACAGAGATAATTTTTTAGTCACTCCGGATAAATGTTTTGAATTATCATAGTTCAAGTCATGTACCGCCACTTCTGTTCACCCAATACGTTTCTATTTGCGTTACCCAAATGGAGTGCAATGTAGGCTCAAGAGAAGGTGATAATTAGACCTGGAAAGTCTGACAAAATGCCTTTCTACTATTAATACAATTTAAGTTTGTTTAAATTAAATTTTTAATTTAATTAAAGTTGATTGTTTTAAATACAATTTATTCTTGTTTTAAGACTTTTAACAAAATAAATCACTTAATTGTACGTCCGAGGATGTTTTAATTATTCTAAATTTGTCGTTTCTGCCTTTTAAAGATTCAGGTGCCCTTTTAATTATTTTCCCTTATTTTTGCCTTTTTGTTCCTTTTTCATTATTTTCTTTTATTCTCCTGGCACCGACTTCAAGCAAACTGAAACACACTCACGGACACACCCAAATATTCATGATCGGGGCAAAATTCGAACTCGCGACCCTTCAAACCAACGTAGCCGTGGCTTTCCCAACCTTCCTGTCCTCGGCTATCCACGCCAAGTAGCACGTAGGATTTTTCTCTTGCCTATTTTCGGTCAAATAAATCGCGGGCCCTAGTGCTAATCGTGTCCGCTGATTGCGTTGCGGCGCGGCGCAGGGGTCGACGGACACGCAGCTGTCGCAGCTGGAGATGAAACACCTGGTGTGGGCGGCCATCGGCGCCTACTGCTTCTTCCGCGGCGTGGGCGAGCGCGCGGGCTTCTGGAGCCGCGAGGACCTGCACGCCGCGCGCTTCTACCTGCTCGTCATGCAGCGCCTGCTGCACAACAGCTACGAGTCGCACGACGTCATCGTGGACTGCGTGCTGGCGTACATCTCCGAGTTCATGGTGCGCCCTCCCTCCTCACTTTGCCTCCTTCGGCGACGTCGCCATTAGGGAGATGATTTTAGACGTAGTTTCATCCTCTGGACGAAACTTGAGCTATAATTAAAACATCCCTTATCACCTCTGCCAAGCTTATCGTGCGGATAGAATTGAAGCAACTCTCCTCACAGCTTTCTTTATATTTTATTCACAGTTTTATGCACTCATAAAACCAGAGTATCCTGAAAATTGAGAAACCCCGCAACAAAGCATTTTAACAGAAGTTACATATCAGTAGAAGACTTCCTGCTACAAGATGTAAACTACGCAGGTGTACCAGCAGTAGACACAAGAGTCATACGAGCTCGCCAGTGGGCAAATTGCTACTTTATCTGGTAGCCTGTTTATGGGGGGGGTAGTGTGGTGGGATTTGTGGGAAAATTGTGGAGAGATGTGCGGGGAGGTTTGTGGGGAGGCGAGCAGCGAGGTGTGAGGGGGGTAGTGAGTGAAGACGTATAGGAGGCGAGTTGGATGAGTGGGGAGGAGTGTCAGTTGAAGTATGGGGAGGTATGTGTGATTTGGTATTTTGTGAGAGGATGTGTGTGAGGAGTTATGTGTGTGGAGAGGGGTTTTGGAGAAATGTGTGGTGAAGTGTGGGAAGAAGTATGTGAAGAAGGGTATGGAGAGGAGTGCGAGGAACTCTATGAGGCGATGTGTTGGGAGTTATCAGAAAGGTGGGTTGGGAGGTGTTTGGAGACGTACTGTATGTGAAGAAGTGTGTGTAGAGGTGTTCAAGGAATTGTGTGAGGCGCTGTGTTGGGAGTTGACAGAAAGGAGGGTTGGGAGGTGTGTGGGGAAGAGAGTGCGAGGAGGGGCGCGCGCTCGCAGCTGTGGCAGCGGGAGTCGCTGGCGCTGAGCACGCTGATGCGACCGCTGTTCGCGGGCGCGACGGGCGCGGTGATGCTGGACCTGCTGCTGGACCGCGTGCAGGCAGCGCTGAATTCAAGCCCCGCGCACGGGGCAATTCTGTGCGCGCGCCACATCGTGCGTGTCATGTACGGCCTTTTTGACGTGCACGACTGGCCACCTCTCGACGAGCGCGCAGCTAAGGTTCGCCCATTCACGAGTCACCTTTTGTATATCTACGCACATTCACAATGTGTAATACTGCGACGGTGATAATATAACGGTTAGAACTATTATATCAAGTTCGCGGGTTAATCCCAATCGCAGCCGTGGATTTTTTTAGGGCGAAAAAATCCTTTGTACATCTTCCTTCGGAGGGGAAGTAAAGTTAGATGTCCCATGTTGGTATATATACTGCATGTAAAAGATCCTCAAGCTTAAATGAAGCCTCTGAGCTATCACCTATTTCGTCGCCCAAGAAATACATCATTTCTTCGTTAGTTGGTGAACGGAGCGTAGCGAAATTTGCATGGTCAGACGGAAGAGCATGCCTCATGGCCTGCGTTTCGCCACGTAAAGTAAGGCAATGAAGTACCTAATGAAAGGTATCTGAATAGTCATCTGACGCACTACACTCTAATTTTCAACGAAACAGAGTGTTTTCACGAAATAAGAGTTATTTTTTTATTCGCGTTAGATGGCTTCTCTCCTGGACATGCATAACTCCCCAAATGAAGTTGTTTAGATTCTCTACTTCGTAATACTCAGCCAGTATCAATTTGGTCTAAGGGAGCGATTTTCAACTTATTCTTTCATGAATTTCGACCCCTTTGAAGAGAATGTTTGCTTTATTTAACCCCTTACGTTTTCTCAATAATATCCTGCATCCATAAAATATTACAATTTCGTACCCCAATATTTACGGAAATATTTCGAGTTTTCAAAGACCTTCACGATTTATAGTAGTTGAGTTTCTCATCTTTATTGAAATGCAATGGTTTCAAAATGTTGAGTGTTTTTTAAGAACTGGACATTGCATTTCTCCAGTGCTTATTTCAAAGTGTATTTTCCTATGTGATAGAGTATCGTTTACTACGTATTGTTATTATATTTTGAGTTTGCTAAACATTCTAATTCGTTAATTCCTGAGTGTGAAAAACTGATACGATGAGCGAATTTGTAATTTATTAATATTCCCTTTGGTACTTTATGTAATAAAACAGTTAATATCATTATTTTTTTTTGTAATCAATGGGATCTTAATTACGCCGATAAGGCGCCGCTTCATATTCGGCTATTTCCCTCCAATCGCCCTCTTGATTATCACTGACCCCCTTCAAAATATCATCTACCCCTGGGGGTCTATATCAACCCCGTTAGGGATCCCTGATCTATGCCAAAACAATTAACTGATCTTTAAGAATTTATCTTCCCCAGTTAAGAGCACGGCGTTGCTCCTGTGCCGGCAGGCCATCACGCGGCTGCTCAAGATGTACCGGAAGGTGCTGCGCGATGAGCACAGCACAGAACATCCGAGGCCGGCGGTGACTGTGGGGGCGGAGGCGGGGGCGGTGGCGAGGGTGGGAGCGGGGGAGGAGGCGAGGGCTGGAGCGGGGGAGGAGGCGGGGGTGAGGGCGGAGGCGGGGGCGGGGGCGGAGGCGGGGGCGGAGGCGAGGACGGGGAAGACGAAGAAGCCGTGGTCGGGGCCGTGGGCAGCGGCGCAGAGGCGTCGGGCAGCGCGCACGGCGCTTCGAAAAGGCTTCGAAGTGACCATTCGGCGCATCGTGGAGCACATGGCCAACGCAGACCTCATCCTCGTCATCACGTACATGGTGGAGTGGGTGCGGCGCTTTTCTCATCACACACGCGAAACATCAATTCGTTTAAAATCAAACACGCTTCAATCAACCAAATCCTTACACATACTATTTTTTCAGTTTTTTCTGGAAACCCAATAGACAAGAAGCACGAGCGTGGCACATGATCTCAACAGACTCTCTTAAGTAATATTGCGAAAAAATGTACTCCACGAATGTCCACACTTTGGAAACGGGATACCTGAAAAGTAACTTTCAAAAACCACTATGTTCTGAGAACTTCTCTGTCTGAATTCAGTATCATTCAGTACGCTTTTCGCTCAGGAACTGAATGTAAGAACTCTTGACGGGAGAGTGTGTTTAGATAATTGTTTCCAGATGATGAAAGGTCGGGTAGAAATAGAAACTTTCAAGAGGCGAGTATGCCGAACGCCGTGTAACAGAGCATCTAAATTACTTTCTTGTAATGATTCGTGGTCTTGGATAAACATTAGAAAGGAGATATTTACAATGCAAATAGATTTGATGCAAGAGGGAAATGTGATGTAAGTCAGTTAGCAATATCGAAGACAGTTAACTGATAATACAGGTTTCCTGTCCGAAGTAAAAAGAAAACTCATCTTAAAATATTAATTATCCAAACAAATATGACAGGTATACTAACGCATAAACACAATAAATTTAAAAGAAAAGGATCTGAACTGAAGAAACCTGTTAAATACATAAATGAGTTATCTGGGTTTCAAATCAAACTGAATCTTATCGTTTCACCCCCTCTTTCCGACTGTCCATTTATAATGTTCGTGCTCACTTGCACACAACGTACTCAGATCTTCGACAAGAAGAACTCAGAGGAGGTGGTGCTGACGTTCGGCACGGTACTGGAGCACGCCGCCATGGTGCACGTGACGGGCACGTTCGAGGAAACATTTTCGGAGGCGCTCTTCTCCAACCTACTGACGCTGGTGGGCGCCGACAGCCCCGCCATCAGCATGCTGGCCATTAGGTGCGTCGCGATAATCCGAAGTAATTGGGGCTGATTGTACTTCGGATTACAAAAATCTAGGATTGTACAAAAAAAGGGGAAAAACGTAACAGAATTTTAACTACAATGTATAACGAAGACAAATTTAATATGAATATTGTATTAAAGAAACAAATACATACATATGCGAGCGCGAACCGGTCACAACAAAGTAGCAGACAAACTGACACTGGCACCGACCGCTGGACAATTGACCTTCGACGCAGTGTTGCTCGTCAAGAGTCCCAACCCATCTTGATTATAGCCGCTGGTTTGGTGACTTAGCGCACATCATGACATCTCGGACGGCACGGAATATTGGATTAGCGCGATTCCTCAGTTCACTCCGAGCAAATCAGAGCGGTCCTTCAAGATCAAGAGCTGGCAGGAGATGTGGACACTGGTCGAAATGTGAGCTTCGTAACGACTTATTTCTTTGGTATTGAAACTCCTGTCTGGATGACAGTGTTACCCCCCTCCTTCCAGCTCGCGACCTTGAAGGAAAACTATGTTTTAATGGAAGTATAAGTATAATACTGATATCGCAGTGTGGGTACCTGTGGTACCCATGATACCACAATGAACAAAACGGTGGGGGTAATGAGCCCGAGATCCCAAAAAACGATTCATAAACGAGTTACACGATTCATAAACGTATGTTATGTTTACTGATCAGGATAACATAAAAATCTTTCTGAAATGTATATTAATCTTCTTGCAAATATTTTCAGGATCATCAGAATCAAGCTATAAAGGCTAAAAACACACTCGAAACGACTGGTAGAAATACCTTTGTCAAGCTTGGTACATCGTAATGCCAAAATTTGAGATATTAATGGTCATCAACAATACACAAATTTAAAAAGTTTAAGTACCTGCGCGGGAGCTATCGCATTTGGAACCCATCCCCTATTTTTTTTGTCAATACCTGTTCCCTGTAACAAGTGGAAATTTGGCTTAAACCTATTTTTATTCTTCATAAGACCCAATTTTATGTCTTCCATAACAATATTTTGAGTAAGTGGGACTTTTTAACGAAGAGCAATAAACATTACTCATCTCAACACTAGTTATGATAGGAATACAGCTTGAGGAAGATGCGCGACGTGCCTGACTGCCTGAGCCGAGAAACCGTTCGACGTAGAGAGTTGAGCCTTTGCGAGAGTAGAGACTATGACGTTTTGATTTTATTGATGACTTTGACGATTTTGATAAATTAATAAGTTGATATTACTAACAGTGTACACATGCATTCATTTAAACAAGAAAACATTCCATTTCTGGTATATTTTTACACTCAGCCAAAAATGCTCAATAAGTGGAATTATAACAAAAACCTGGGATAAATCGCAACTTATTTTGAACATAAAGCAAATCAGAACCTTCCAAAAAATTGAAACTATAAAATAAAATCATCGGCGAGGCTCTGATCTCCCCTCCTTGGTAAAGGTAAGGTTAAAATTGATAAAGTGAAAGCGCACTTTTTCATCTCTCTGTGAAGATCTCATTCTTTTGGCATTTCATTTTAAAAATTGGTTAGGTGTGAGAGCCGCAAAACATGTATATCACAGAAATAATATTGAAGGCTAGAATTAGCGGACGGACTAGTGGAACAGAAACCCTTTCACTGCGTCGGCAGAGCGCTGAGCGAGAGTGGTGTTGGTGTGTGTAGGGTGCTCCAACACCTGCTGGACCGCCACAACAACCGGCGGGAGTTCGCGTCGCCGCGCATCTTCTTCCAGGACACGCACTTCAACGTGCACGTGGCGCCGTGCCTGGCCGAGGACCGTTTCTTTCTGCGCGCCTTCCGGAAGATCATCCACAGCAACGTGATGCACGCGCTGCTTCAACACTCCGATCTCCGGCCCATGCAGGAGGGCCTCTACACCATGCTCTGCCTGCTGGCGACCGAGGTGCCGTGCGGGTACTCGGCCGCCGTTGTCGCTAACCTCGCCATGAACATCCAAGTGAGCCAACACTCTTTCTCACTGCCTGACTGCCTCTCTCTCTCAGTCTCTCTCTCTGTCTCTCTCTCTCAGTCTCTCTCTCTCAGTCTCTCTCTCTCAGTCTCTCTCTCAGTCTCTCTCTCAGTCTCTCTCTCAGTCTCTCTCTGTCTCTCAGTCTCTCTCTCTCAGCCCCTCTCTCTCAGTGTCTCTCTCAGTGTCTCTCTCAGTCTCTCTCTCTCAGTCTCTCTCTCAGTCTCTCTCAGTCTCTCTCTCAGTCTCTCTCTCTCAGTCTCTCTCTCTCAGTCTCTCTCTCAGTCTCGCTCTCTCAGTCTCTCTCTCTCAGTCTCGCTCTCTCAGTCTCGCTCTCTCAGTCTCGCTCTCTCAGTCTCGCTCTCTCAGTCTCGCTCTCTCAGTCTCGCTCTCTCAGTCTCGCTCTCTCAGTCTCGCTCTCTCAGTCTCGCTCTCTCAGTCTCGCTCTCTCCGTCTCGCTCTCTCCGTCTCGCTCTCTCCGTCTCGCTCTCTCCGTCTCGCTCTCTCCGTCTCGCTCTCTCCGTCTCGCTCGCTCTCTCGCTCTCTCTCGCTCTCGCTCTCTCGCTCTCGCTCTCTCGCTCTCGCTCTCTCGCTCTCGCTCTCTCGCTCTCTCTCTCCCTCCCTCCCTCCTTCCCTCCCTCCCTCCCTCCCTCAGTATCCTCATCCTCATCCCTCACACGGACAAATTATGCTAACTCACATTCTTGTTGCTTCTCATATACTCTCGTCCATCCTTCCACTTTTCCTGCACGCTTGTTTCTCTCTTTCACCTACATTAATGTCAAAATTATGCGTGCACTACATTGACGTCACTATTACACCCTCTTTCTCTCTTCCCTCTACATGAGACTATTTGCGTTTCTAATTATCACGAAGGAGGACGACAAAATAAGTGAGAATATTAATTGATATTGTCAACAAAAAAATCGCACTGAAATAGAGGGAAACAACCTTTCCATATATTAAACTAGGAGAACTTATTTTGTAATATGATTTTCGAGCGACGTGGGAGAGAAAGGGAAGGTAAAAGACTGTTGAACAGTAGGGTGTTCATAATTAATTAATTTTGTATTATACGCATTTCCTTTCCTTACGTTTTCACGAGTGTAGTTTAAGAAATGAAATACAAAAGATGACTTAGGTTCAAACTTAACGAATTTCATAAAACAAGAAAATGTTTCTCTCAAATACTGCGAAGCGTATGATAAATACAAAAATAACTACAATATCTTCATTGACGGACGCAATAATACATCATTTTCTGAGGCCATTGTGAAGGATCCCAAATCTTTGGTGAAATTCCGGTTTATGAACATTGCTAGTCAGGAAAACATGTTCAACCATGCAATTCTGGAAGCGCTTAAAAAGATAACCCATAACAGTACCGATGCCACTATCATCACTAATAAAATTCCTAAAGATATCTTCAAAATATATGATGAAACACAATCCAAAACGACGGCTCGAATTAAAGAACTCCTTCATTTGATTAAACTCTGGCTTATAAGGCTTAGGCTAATTACTTATAAGCTTAAAGGCTTATAAGTAATTTTTCTTCTTTTACCTAATCAGCTGTATCCAATTATTATGACCGAAATACATAACAATGAAACTAACACAAAGATAATAATTGATCTCCAAGGAAACAATGTAAGACCTAACCCTGGATACTCCAAGCAAGAGGTCATAAGATTCGTACATAGGAAGATGCTCCAGCAATGGGAACCGATATGGCGATGTCATAAGTCTAGTAATACCCATAAATCAATCGATTTATTCCTACCACTACAATCGGACCCCAAGATGACTAGACGCGAACAAGTTTTAATTACACGAATCAGAACTGGTCATTCTAAAATTACACACAGGTACTTGCTGGAGAATACCTCACCACCACTATGTGATATGTGTCAAGTAAGACTATCAATCGAACATATTATTATGTCCTGTCGTAAATATGATCACATTAGAACTATGTATTTTAATCCAAATGAAATGGAGAAAATCCTGTACTCTGTCCCCTTTCAAAACCAGATTGTCAAATTTTGCAAAAACACAAATGTCATGCTTGAAATATAACGTTATGGTAAGCCCGCCCGTATCTCTAAGAGTTGATGTGTTATGATCCTACCCCGATGATATTGTATGACTGTGTTACAAGTATGTAAGATAATAGTATGTTATAACATAATATAACTTAATAACATATAAGTTATGTTATTATGTTATATTATGTTGTTATTATGTTATATTATGTTATGTTATTATGTTATATTATGTAAATGTAATGATGTGTAACCCTCGAAAAGATGTTATGACCATGCCCTGATTGTTCTGTATGATGATGGTATGTAAGATACGTAATTTGTGATACTGTATTTTGTTATGACCAATACATTCTGATACTTTTGTTTATGTAATGACAGATAAAGTCATAATTGTCTGTAAACACCTGTAATTAAAAATGTTGTCGCTAATAACCTTAGTCGTTGATGCGACAAAAAATAAAGAAAGAAAAAAAATGTTTCTGTTATCATTTTGATAATTTCGGCGTAAACATTATGAATTCCATCATATAGGAATGGAGTAAGTTTATGACAGGTCATGTTTTACTACATTCCTTCATATTTTATTTTATTATTATGAATTATAATATTTCATGAACGCTTGTAATGCAAGGGACTTGTTTATTGGCACTTGCGTAGGCGGCCGCTCGAGAGGGGGAGGATATGCGCACCACCACGAAATTCCAGTTGCACGCGCTAGTCATCAGCGTCATGTCGCTGCTCTGCTGGCTGCACAACGCCCCCGACTTCTACAAGTACGTCAACAAGGTGCGTACTGCGCTATGCGAATTCCTTGCTCCGACGGGTGAACCCATTTTACGACGTCTTTACGAAGCAAAGATAACCGGGAATCCCTCTGGGAATTCGAAGTCGGGACTCCCCTTACGATGGACGTGAATGAGCCCCCCAATGATTTTCAACTACTGGAGAAGAAAAGTAATTTTCAAGTCATCGGTTTCTTGTGAGCGACATTGACAAAATGAATATGACTTGTTTCAGAATTTTAGTAGAATATGTTCATTACCTCACAAGTAAGTGGAGAAAATTTTATTGGCCTATTGGTTTCGTTTCACATTTCTTATTTGGAAAATAAAATGTCACTTTTACCAGACGAATCATAAATGACTATTTTGGAACCAACATACTTCTGTCGGCTAAATTCCGGGAGTACGTGAAAAACGTCGTGGAGTACGTGTTTCTTTGATGCAGCAATGTTTATTTGAATTTGATGTAAAAGTCATTAAAATTTAACGTATGGCATTTCAACCTGTTTTGTCCCTATAAGTTGCGAGCACAAAAAGAAAAGAAAAAAATGGCTGGGTTGCATCTCTAGCCCACGCAAGTACGCGAGGAATTCTACACACTCGATTCACTCAATCCCAAATCATTTCAATCTAATATTGTTCTGTTTTTATCAAACACGTTCATTCCAATTATGCTAGTGTCTCTGGAGGTTTTTATTTTTTCTCTCCCTGGTTAAAGTAGGGTACACCCTTAGAGAATCGTGGTGGAGAGAGAGGGATAGAGGGGAGTGGGGAGGAGGCAGAGGAGGAAGAGGAGGAGAAGGGGAGTCTCCTTAAGTCCTCCCTCAAATTACGTTACGCGCTCAGACAGAAATGAATAAAACTTTCGAATAGGGGATTTTCATGGCTAGCTCTTCATACGCTTTGGTCCCGCCGCGTTCTCATGCCAAATTACTTTCAAGGCAAGTTTTCTCACTTCACTCGCCCGGATTTCAATCAGAGCGAGGCTCTCGGCTCTCGCGTTAACTATAAACATCCATGGCATAACTACCAATTCACTGTTATAAAAAAGCGCTGCACTAAGCATTTTATAAGAAAGCCTCCAGTATTCAAACTGCGCAGTTGCAAAGACATTGTGAAGAAAGAACACTACACCACTAATATCGCAGCACTATATCGTAATGGAGCTACGAAACGATACTAGCGTAAAATTGGCTCCTCTAACTTATGTTCGTCTCGTTCCCAATTACGAATCCCTCGCCCCCTCCACCGTGGATTTCCCCTCGCGGGGGCGGCGCGAAATGCCGGTTTAGAGGACTTCCTTAAGTTGTACCGTATAGTAGGCTTTAGCCCTTTCAGTGTTTGCTTTAAGCCTTCATCCTGAGGCCTCCGCCTCTGTTTCAGGTGATTAACACGCGCGCCGAGCACGCGCCGCACCTGAACCCGCCGCTGCGCGTGTGGTACTCGTTCGCGCGGCACCACGTGCTCTTCGACAAGGCCGGGCTGTTCTTCGACGAGTGGGAGGTGCGCTACTGCCTGTGGATGCGCTTCAAGATCAGGCACACGCAGATCTTCCTGCAGGCCATGGTGCGCTTTCAACTCCTCTACACACTCCTCTACACACTCCGAACCAACTTGTGTCGTCTGCCTTCCTTCCTGTTTTGATTTGGCAACACAGCTCGTTTTGGCAAGCGTCACTTCTAATAAAGCGCTACTTCTAATGAACGCACCAAGGGGTTCATCAAACACATCTAAAAACTATAAATGAACATTTTAGATTGTGAATTGATGAATCTATCAGGTTCACAAGCAATCGCAGCACGTATTACAGTACACATATGTTACCATCGTGCATTAAGTCGAAAACTATGCTTTCTTAATATCGTGAAACTCTATTTTCCGTGATTCATATTTATTAGATTGTAATCTACAAAATGAGAATTTTTCAATCTCCTGTTTTTCATTTATGGTTTAGCTTATCTGATTTTCTGTAGTCCATAGTACGGCTGGTCAAAAACGAACAGAAGCTGGAAATATAAGAAAAATCTTGAACTGAGTATTTAATATAAACAATTTAATAGAACTGACCTAAAGAACACTTTCTGCCACTTATTAAACGCTCGGCAATATTACAATGAATAATACACCCTCTCACACAAAGCTTCCAGGTCAGATTGATGTAAGGCACAGATTAGAGTCTGGAAGTTCAAATTTGAATTTCAATATGAAGCTATTTTCACTTTGCAAATAATGATTTACAAAATAAGGATTTTTCGCGACCAATTAGTCTTTCTATGTCCAAACAGCAAATGTTTGTAAATGAAGAGATAAACGGGAGGTTCACCTTATGGAATGTTCCTTAAGAGGGTTATCATAAAAACTAGTTTAGTTCTTGAATGCGTTTGCTGGTCAATATGTTATTTTTCCCATTTGGACCCCTCATATTCTATGGAAGCTAGATGTGCATTCCATGTACTGGCGTCGCTGTTACGCTCGCGGGCGGTTTACTGGCTCATACATTACTAAAGGTCTTTCAAATACTAGATCAGTGAGACACATGAGCTCTCTCTTGCTCTGAATTGTTGAGTTTGTGGTGTGTGTGGAATGGAATAATGACGGCGAGCTGACTGTCTTGCTCTGAGGTTTTCAGGCTTTGAGTGTGTGTGCCGACTGGAGCAGAGTAATTACGACCAGCGAACTCTCTTACTCCGAGGTGTGTGAAGGAATGACGGCGAAATGCTCTCTTACTCTGAGGTGTTGAGAGTGTGGAGTGAGGAGTGGCGGAATGTCGGCGAGCAGACTGTCTTGCTCTGAAGTTTTTGAGGCTTTGGGTGTGTGGCGATTGGAGCGGAGAAATGACGTCCAGCGAGCTCTCTGGCTCCAAGGTGTCGACCGTGTGTGGTGCAGGGCGCGACGGCGCCGCCCTCGCCGGCCGAGCTGGCGGCGGCGGCGGCGAGCGGGCAGGAGCCGGCGCTGGCGGCGCGCGTGGAGCGGCGCACGCGGCGCCAGGAGCTCGAGCCCTTCCTGCCCACGCGCGACCCGGCCTACGACGTGGCGGCGGCGCGCGGCGACTCGCTCACCCTGGAGAACGACCCGCGCCTGCTGGAGCTGGCGCTGGAGGAGCCCCTGCACTCGTGGGTCAACTCCTCCATGTAACGGGCGCCCCTCGCGCGCCTCGACGGACACAATGCGAAGCAATCGCTTCAAAATAAAATTATGTCCTGACATATATTGAACGTCTATCCAAGCTGTCAATTTCTTCTTATTCAACATCAAATATTAGGCCTGAAGTTCTATCCTGTCCTCTTGAACGATAATCGAGGATTGTCAGTAGTTATGTGTCCTCCTGAGCGCTTTAAAAGCACTGCGCAGGGTAAGTGCGGTGGTGGGGCTGCCACCTTACTGCATCTGATTCTGCAGTCACATATAGTAATCCCAGGCGAAGGATAATTAGAAGAGAGAAGATATACTAATAGTTAAATGGGAGAAGGTAAGTAACTTCCTAGGCTTTCGAACTCTAATCGCTTCGGGGAAGAAACGAGCAAGAGTTTGTCATGTGTGACTGATAGGAAAGATATAAGAAGTGTGGCGTAAGTGGGAGTATAGCCACACTTGAAGAAAAGGCTGCACAGATGACACCAGTTGTATCTGTGGGCTTTGGAAGAATGTATTGGCCAGGTACCGGGAATGATAGAACGTTGTGAGATACCCTTTCGACTGCCCCTCCGTTTAGACCTTTCCAGCATGGGAGACCCTACCGATAGAGTGCTAACCACTCTACCAGCGACATAGCTCTCAACATCGATAGGGGCTCAAACCTCCTCGCCCGCACGGAAAGTGCTACTTTAAGGCATTGTCTCTAGGAAGAATTGTCAATTTAATTGTGAATATTAACTGGAGAAGTAATAGGACTACTGAACAAATACATTTGTAACAGCATTTTCAACAACTTGTTTTACAATATCCCCAACCGTTACGATGAATGTTCAATATCCAAACATCTCGTTTCCTAAGTTGAAAATAGAAGTTCCATAATTAATCATTAATTGCGTGTGTATTTTCATATATTTTTAACTTCAACATAGGAATCACGCTTTATTAATTTCAACATTTACAAGGCTGATGTAGATACTTTCACTTTCTGACAAAAAAATATTTCATGAAGTTGCGTCCCTTTGGAAATAAGCTCTTCAATTTTCCATACTACGAAACTGCATCCAAAGCTGCCGCTGCCTGGATGAAAGACTCGAGGCTCTAGCTCTGATCGGCCACTTTTGTCATTCTTTTTTGTCACTTCAGTTCGAGTCCAGAGAAGGGATGCGATATCGATGTCGATGTTTTAAAAATATCCATGTTTTTGTAGAAACATCGATATTCATGATCATGGATGTTTTGTAATCGATATTTTTTCTTTTCCAAGTTTTGTTTATGAATGAAAAATTCCCAAATATGAAATGATAATTGCTAGTAACACTGTTATTCATGTGTTGGAACAAAGGAACGCTAATTTGCACGACTTCATCGACCAAACTCTCTCACTCGAGATGATATCCATGCCCTTGTATTCTCTCTTTCTTCGTATTCATTTCGCACTTAGAGATATGGTCAACAAATTCGCTTGTGCCTTCTGCGATCGTCCTAGGTGTGTCCCTTCTCGTACCATTATTCGACGAATTGGTAAACACGAACACGACTTAAATTTTAAAGCACACGAACTAAATTGTTATTAATCCAGTCTAAAAACATCGATGGATTTTAGTCGATGTATTTTGAACATCGATGTTTGCTAACATCGATGTTTTGTTATTGTGTCGCATCACTAGTCTGGAGCAGTGACCTACACAAAGAGTCACCGATCGGGTGAGATTCTTCTTACCCATCCCTATGTTAAGGCCCACTGAAACATAGAGCTCTCACTGCAAAAGCCCATACTTATCTTCTACAAATCCTCCGGCAGAGCTGCAAAGGCGAATGCCATGCAATGGGCCGTCCGTGATATTTAAAATATGCCAGAAAAATAATGATATAAAAAATATTGCAAACTACCCTACAAAGGTAACATGTCGGATATTTGACGTCTACTAAAGTAAAACACGTTTACTGGAAAGTAAGCCAAGGATTTGACACAGCTCACTTGCGGATGTAGATCTCCAGCTCCTCCGAAGAGAGAAGGATGAGGAAAATAATTACAAATCATCCTTATCTGTTTGTAAGATATTGTAAAATTTGTAAAATTTGGAGAACATGCGGAGCCTTGGGTTCCAGGAGAAAGAATGTTGGAATACGATGTAGAAAAATTTCCAAGGACTACGTATGTCCCTGAATGTCACCTTATTTTGCCGAACGACAGTATTCACGTATAAAATGCCTACGTTCAATACGCTCTACTGCTGCCACGACTGAACATGTAATGAATGATTGTAACTGTAATGAATGATTGTAACTGTAATGAATGATTGTAACTGTAATGAATGATTGTAACTGTAATGAATGATTGTAACTGTAATGAATAATTGTAATTGTAATCATACTCCATAGGAGCTTTGATCATGACGCATTCAACTGGGAAGTATCCACTAATGTGAATACTTAGGCACGTGGGTTCTTGAGACATGAGGTCACCCGCTAGCAAGCCCGCAGCTTCAAGAGTAAGCCCTTAAGGTGACGGACGACATGTCCGAGCACAGAGAGGCGGTTCGACGCCTTGTGGCCATGTCATGTTTGGGGAAGGGAGGCCACGTGCCACCCAAGTGGAAGCGTATCATGAACAAAGCCCTGAGTACTATAAAATACGCCGACGGGCCCCGCCCGGGGGACTCTCCGAGCTACCGTTTACTTGGACGGAGGTCTCCACGTAACTTAGATGTAACTTTGATTCCTGTATAAATTCATTTCTTTGTAAGTAAAGGACTCTTGTTTCGACATTTGCTAAAACATATTCTGTCTTTCATTTTCACTTGTGCTGATCCACCATCCTGCAGTCTTCTGAAGGGACTTAGCTCCCAAGGACCCATAAATTCGAAATAATTTGTGATACGCGTTTGCTGCTTTAACTGCGACGCCCTGCCTGCCTATATCATTGTGGGTGCAAGCGGGGCCTAGCAAGCAAGCAGCAACACTTACAAAGTATTACAAACAACTAACTGAGTCCTGGCCACATCTTATTAATGGAGTACTCTATATCATATTTGATTATGAGTAAATGTAGTTGTGTAGCACACTTAAGTGTATTTCTTTTTCCGTCGAAAAGGGTAGAATACGAAAACAAAATGAGAGCGAGATGGAATGGAGTCATTTGAAACATTATTAGCTACAAATACGACATTTTTGTTCGTTTTCTCTATATCACTTTTGTTTTGTTAACGGTATTTAGATCTACAACAAAAATTGAGGCAATATAATCAGTGTGGGCAACAACATTCACTCAATGATATGTTTGCATAATTAATGTTTTGTCGCCAACATTCCTTCATGGGCCTGACATTAGAAGAAAACGAGCAAACTTTGATCTCTAGAACTGGCGCATGGCTTATCACGAAACGATCGCAGAAGGTTGTAGATGCGACGTTTGATTCTTTCCGAGCGAGGCTTTGTTTCCTGCTTCTGCCTGCGTCGCCACGAGTGACGTCACCGCGCGGCGCGGCAGCGTGAGAGCCTTTCCGCGCGCTGCCAACGTGCTGATGCGCGCGTGGCCGCTCACGAACCAGGGCACGGCGTCGCGGCCGGCGGCGTTGTGTTGGCAGCGCTGGAGGCGCCGGCGCCGCCGGCTGGCGACGAGGAGCGCGCGTGAGGCGTGGACGGGCGTCCGAGCGAGGTGGCAGCCGAGTTGTGCGATCGCGGCCGCGAGTGCATCACTGCGTGCAGGGGCACGGAAAAAGTGACAGTAGTGTTGCTGGGGGAGCGGAAGTGTCTTATAGACAAGAGCATCAGGTGAGGCGCCGGGCTGCGCCGCCCAGGCGAGCGGACTTGAAGGCGAGCGGACCCTTGGGCGAACGAGTGAGAGACGAAAGCGCGATCGGCCGGGAGTGCGAGCGGGCGCCAGGGCGAGCGTATGGGAGGGCGAGCGTGCGGGAGGGCGAACGCGCGGGAGGGCGAATGGGCGGGAGGGTTAGTGTGTGGAAGAGTGATGGGCGAGAGAGCGAGCGGGCTGGAAGACAAGTAGCTGATAGACGAACGTGATAGTGGGTTCGTGCGTCGGAGGGCCACGAAAAATCGGAGGACCGTTCTGGTGGGCGAACATACAAGTGAGCGAGCGGGCCACTGGGGGAAAGGGCTGGAGGGCGAGCGGGATGGGGGCGAGTAGACCGATAGGTGAGCGAGCTGGTGGGCGAAAAGCCGATGACCGAACGGGCCGACAGGAAAACGAACAGGTGTACGTTACGAGGTGTAGGAAGGTGCCTGTGAGCAAACGGGTCTGAAGGTAAACTTATAGGCAAATAGACCGGTGGGCGAAAGGGTCGGTGGGTAAACTGGCCGATGGGCTATCGGGCTGGTGGGCAAACGAGCCAATGGGCAAACGGGGATAAATGGGTGGTAGGGCGACCGGGCGAGGAGGCAAAAGGGCTGATGAGGAAGGGGTAGAACAAAGGTGAGAGTCGGAGCAGGTGTGAGTAGTACATTTACGAGCGAGCAGGCTCTGTGGCAAATGAGATCGAGGGCGAACACGGCGTGGGCGTGCGGAAATACGGACGAGCACACGTGCCGCTAGGCTGTACTAGCAAGTCTAGCCGTGTTATGGAAACCCGGGCAGTACATTGTGGTTGGAGACTGTTAGAAACACTCGCAGTGTTATAAATCCTTCTTTGGCTGCCAGTGCGATCACGAACTCAAGCGACTGTTTATAAATGAATGTCAAGAGTTGTGTGTTTTGAATCGCAAATCAGAGGCTCGGAAGAGGGAAGAATCGTGAGGAGATCAAGAAAGAGAGCGAGCACACTCCACACGAGGAAATACTAGAAATACTATGAGTGTAGCACTTTTAAAGTGGGATCCGTGTAGAGAAAGCAAAATACTCATTGATGAACTTTGCAATATTATTTACTATTGAGAAGTCCAGAAATCATTTCGCCAACTGAACTGAATATGTACTACTCTAGACACTGAGGCGCTAATATTGTAAACAATAGTATCGTTGAGATTGAAAAGGAAATATCGAGTACGTATATTTAAAATGTATATCATTAGAAAAGATACATACTATACTTTTTGTTTTTCAAAAAGTATAAATTTACTGGTATGCATATGCACGAGACTGTGTGACTGGTTGTGCAGATGTGCGCTTGGTTATGAGTTATTACTATAAGTTACAATTCATGTAGCACCTTATGTATTCTATTATTGAGTGTTAACTAATTTTAAATCTATTGCAAATTTCATGTATTTTTCAACGTGTCAAGAATACAAAGGGAAAACTATTCAGATGAGCTCAAAACGTAACTAGAAACTAGCTTCAAATAATCGGTGGACCTCCATAAAATCGTTTCAAAACAACACTTCTGCAGTGACCGTCAAATTAGGTAGACATTCATGACATCTTCGCGAATTCACGAATAATATATAATATTCAATTAAAACACATAATGTTATTGCCTAAAATGCCGGAATGGAGGAAAATTGTATTTTCTCATTTAGCCGAGGGACAGGAATATCTTAATTATGAATCCCATTCTCTATGATTTTTGGCCATTTGATGGCCCTGATAAGATGAACAGGGCTGGGGATGGTATGATTCAAATAATGATGGATCAATGGTGGAATGAGACAAGGAGATAACGGAAAATATTGAGAAAACACGTGGCAAACCAGCTTCATCCACAATAAATTTCACATGGATCAACCGAATTTTACATCGGAAGACGAGAGGTAGAAGATGCACAATCTTGGCCCTCCCGAGCGAAAGATGTAGTAAATACTGCATTCAAACATTCATTGTGTTTATTATGAGAATAAGAGTTCGTTTCTTTATTCATATCTAAAGAAAGCATGCTTGCTGTGTGTTCATTCTCTGAACACATCCTATGTAGTCAAATTCCTTCCTTAAGGGAGCCTTACCACGTCAAAATTATGGCCCAATATTACTGTAGTTAGGACTATTGAAGGTGTGTACAACATATTGAGAGTTAACAAGTTATGATTTTTATTGAGAAACTGACAACTTTGGGAAACGTCTGATATATTCGTGTATGATGTTGGTTTATCGCTTTGTATTAGTTACATCTGTTCTTTTGGGAATGTTTTGAAATTCATTGAATGTCATGAAGTCTCACCTGTCAGGTGGATCGCTTTGACACTTATTTCCTGGCTTACACATTTCTAATTCGTCTTCAGAACAGTATATGATGGAATAAATTTGTAAACGAATTAGATATCAACGCGCGATATGCAATACGCAACTGTGAGAACTCCTTTTCTCGATATACCTAGGTGAAGTTAAGATGTTGGAAAACGGAAAGACAATGTAGACCGAGAGGATCTCTCTATGATTTGTTGTCAATGCAGGTAGTAACAATAATAATATTCTAATACATTTTTAAGATACGAGAATTTACTTTCTTCAAATAATTGATTTCTGATTTTGTAATACCGGATACGTCCACTGTTATGGCCATTCGTCCAGAAAGCGTGATGCATGATATATCACGGGGAATGGCGAAGTTTCATCCTCGCTAGTATTTAAGATGCGGTTAGTATTTGACGTTATATCGATAGTATTTAATGTCACGTCGGTTGGCGGGAGTTTACCCCTCTATGTATTTTTCCCAGCTACTATATGGTCTTCCATCATGTGTAGTAGTGTACTACATGTAAATATGCGCGTACGCAAGGGTAGTGCAGGAGACACGGATGAGAAAGGAAAGATCGCCCGCCATCCCCGTTCGTTTGACTAGAGAAACTACGCGAAACTACCGATCAGAGCAACTAGCTGTTAGAATTCTCCTCCAGACAGTGGCTGAATTCGACCAAGTTATCCAGAAAATGTCTAAAATCCGCCCCCTCGTCGGTGTTCGCACTCTAGACCCTCCCTGTCGGAGGCCTTGCAGTTGAATTGAATTGAATTGAATTGAATTAATGCCTTATTTTACGTGGCGAGACTCAGGCCATTAGGCCTGCTCTTCCGTCTGACCACGTAAATTTCGCAGTTGCATCAATTGTTTTCCTAAGCTCTCAGCCGGTTCTTCCTTCAAATGCAGCGTCTGCGAAGTTTCCTGTTTTGGAGTCGCGGGTCGCCATTGGATCCGTTCAGTTGCTCACGTATCGCCCTGGAGATAGGTTTCGTGTTTCGCTGTAGAACTGCTGTACCTCTCGCGCCACGTGCCGCGTTCCGCGAAGGAATCGCATCGCGTGAGTCACCGGTCGCGCGTTCGTCCGCGGCCTGGCACGTCGCGTCGGCCGGGGCCCGCCAGCCGTCGAGCGATTACTGACCCCGGCGCGGTATTTTGCCTAGAGTCACTTGCTCGGTAAATACATCTGTATAATATTGGGAGGTGAACAACTATTTATTTTGGGTTCGTAGGCTTCCGCGGCCGGAGTCAATGCATTCTTGGCTATTCGGGATGAGCCGCGTCTCGGTCAATGTTACTGACGTTTCGGCCATCTTGCTGTGGCTTTCTTCAGATAGCTCTGCATTATAGTTCCAGCAGTATAGCTCTGAAGAAGACCACAGCAAGATGGCCGAAACGTCAGTAACATTGACAGACGAAACGTCAGTAACATTGATCGGCTCATCCCGTATAGCCAAGAATGCAACCATTTATTTTTCTTAAAGTCGGTACCGGCTGAGTTTAGATCAGAGCCAGCTTTGCCAATGTATCTGCAGTGACTCTGATCGGAAAGTTTCTTCTCATTCTCTTTCAATTTCCGGTGTGGCGGATTTTCTATACTAGTTCTATAGCTAGATTCACTAGCTCTATAGCTAGATCGAATTCAACCGCTGTCTAGATTCTAGTAGCGACTGCTCTGATCCATAGTGTTCCTTGATTTCTCCGATCAACACCAAGTGAATTACGCAGCAGTACCCTAAGAAACGGGTCGGGGACCGCGTGTGATCACTTCTACTTCTTCCTTCTCCTATACTCTCCCCTTACACATACACTTACGAGGCTCTACACTACCACGTGTGACGGGAGACCAGACGGGAACTTCGACTTTATCCCGTTTGGGAGTGTGGCGCTTGGAAAGATACCAGTAGTACGAGTTACAACACTACCCTTGTAACTGTAGCTACCATGCACTTTTACTCGTATAATTGCAATAACTTAATATATATCAATACAATATTAAATACATTTCCCTTTTTATTACAATTGACTTGTAAGCAATGTATTTTAGGAGGGGAAACCACAAAAGACTAAAAATACTTAATATGCATTTTCTGTAAATACTATTTTAGAAAGAATTTTTCTAACAAAAATTGCTGTAGTAGTTTTCAACTTTGTGTAAACGAATTGCAAAATCGTAAACAATTTATTTTCCATCAAGCTAATGCATATAAAGGGACATGCATTAAAATACTTCATTGTCAAGCAAAGATGCATATCACTGCACATTCAACATAACACGTTTAAGTACAACAGGACCATGCAATACATCACGAAATTTTTGTCGCGTATGTTACGAATTATCCTTCAAAGCCATACATAGTTTTAGTACCCCTTTAGCGACGTTACAGGCACAGTGTAAAATAAACAATTGAGAAGTGCCTTAAAAGTAAAAATAATATACGCGTACGTTTTTTACTACGTAGGAAAGAAAAAGCTTCATGGTACGTTTTTTAGAGCGAATATTGAAAGCGTCTCCAAGAAACTGCCTCAAAAGATGAGAGGGGACCACCGATGTCCAGATAGCCAAACCATGTGGTTCTTGGGGAAACGTGGGGGGAGGGAGGGGCATTTCTAGAAATAGTGATGTGTAGTAACGTGTAGGGGTAGCATTTCTAGAAGAAGTAATGCGGCGCTTCCAAGGTTTATGTAGGTCTACCGTTTATCACAATTAAAGCAATTCCCCTATCCGCTTCGGCTGCTCCGCTCAACTCACTCGCTCGGCACATTCCTCCTGCCCTTCCCGGCAACGCACGGTAACAATATGTATCCCCATACATTACGTGGCGAATTACATTAAGCTGGAAATTAAAAAAAAAGTATACGGTTTTGAACCGCAACCCGTTTACGATTTTCTCCGACCGCTTTGCCTTTCTCCGACCGCCTCCTTTTCCGAGCGGAGCGTTTTGGTGTACCGCCGGCCACCTTGTTTGGTTGCGTCGAGAACGTCCAGAACCCCCTTCATTTGAAATTCGAGATCGAATGAGAGGAGTGTGGTGAATAAATTATCTGCGATAGCTCCAGTAACGAAACGTGTGGAACTACCCGAGATAGTCATGCGGTATCAGGCGTGGGAGATGGTGACGCACTGGATTGTGCAACAGAATAATGTTAGGACTCGGTGGCAGACCAAGAAGAAATGAAAATTGAACGCAGGTGCTGCTGTGCTATTAGTATTAACAAGCTTTTTTAAGGTCGCATTAACTATAAGGTTATTTGCGACTTACTATTTAACGATGAAAGGACGAACAAAAATACAACCAAGGCCCGAGGTGGGATTCGATCCCGGTATCCGTCAGTCCGAGATCGCCATGGCACTCCTGTCTTAGGTTTCCCTATCGACCACCCGGATAGGGAAATTCAATATCTTTATTGGCGTGGCGATTCATTAAAGGTCATTTCAATATCAAAACACGTGGAAGTTTTTCTCCGTTTCATTTCCCTCCTTCGCGCTACACTGTCGTGTATTCAAATGTTTTGCAAATAAAATTATCCGCTTCCACGTGCGCTGAAGCTAAAGAAATTAAACATGAAGTGACAATAGGTGTCTCAACTGTGTAATAAAAGAGGGCTGACACTATTCGGCGAGTTGCGTGACTTGTCTCCCTGTTTTCACTATGAATACTCGTACGTTGTTGAATACAACTTGAAATATAATTAGTACTTTGCCCTAATGCTTGATTGATTTGTGATTTTTGGCGTGTCAAATGTTAATATCATTATCCCGGTAAGTGCGGTGCATGTCTGTCGCGGGACCATTTCTATGTGAATGACAAGATACGGCGCCTAACTACTCATCGACTTACGGGAGTCCCCTCAACCAGCGGGGCACCGCCCCGCCGGGACAATCTCTGAGGTCCCGACTGGTCTCCCATCATGTGTAGTATTGTAGTGCGTATAAGTGTAAGTGTGTGTAAGTAAAGCGTGAGGATATGATAAAAAGTTCGTGAAAGTTTCAATATAAACAGGGCCGACCTCGCGCAATGCTGCCTCACACCCATCATACTCTAATTTTGGGGCACGTTATTGCTCAGGTGGAGTGGCCGCTATGGGTTCACCTCGACCTCTTCATGGAGGCTTTCGAGACCAAAGCATTGGAAAACGCTCGCCTTACACCCACAATGTGGATGCGGTACTCCGAAGACACTTTCGTGGTGTCACTTTACGGAGAGAAAAAGAAAGGCCTGTGAAGTGGGAGAAGTAATTAATTTTGTGAACGTATTTTTTGAATGATCCCCTTACATTAACAGAAAATGCCACTCTTATTTCTGTTGCCCGCCGAATTCATGTTTCTGCTGTGCCTTCCTTCCAAGAAGCAATGGCAATCAGCGCGTAAGCTTTCCGCCAGGCTGATTCACCACAAACACCTACTCATCGCTCGAGAGAAAGAAACAATAGACGACTGTTTACGCTCTTTTTTTATAACATCAGACGTCTGTTTAGGATTTCAACTACTCATTGTGTATCCCATCAACAAAATCGAGAACATTCGGTTATCAAATAGATTCCAGTGCAGATACAGACCTTTGAGAAGCAAAAACATACTTAATTAACTGAATTAAATACACAGAACGAAGGAAATTTCTTTTCTAAAATAAACAAGCAATTAAAGAAAACAGTTCTTCTTCAAAATTTTTCTAAAATAAAATAAAAGCAAACAGTGTTGAATTTATCAAAAACTACCTCTGTACGTACATGGAGTAACAATCTGCGTTCTAAACTTCTTTACATATATCGCTTTTACAGCAATTATACTAGCAAAGCTATGGCTACTAACGATTATTTTTCTTAATGTTATTTCTAAAAAATTGTTCTATGACAAAAACAAGACCTAGGACTTAAGTGATTTTGCAACTTTTTCTCGTGCTTTAAAAAGCTTTCCAATTTAGTATTCGTAGTAATCTCTTTCACTACGTTTAGAGACTTCTGAAATATATTATTTGATTAGAACATATGTTTGTTATTTTCCTATTGTAATTTTTGGGAATATTAAGTTATCTGAGATCATTGATAGGTCATTTTCTTATTTCTACAGCTGAAATATATTATAATGTTCGTTTTCTGTATGAATATTTCTTACTTATTTCCTTTGTGGCTTGTTATCAATAGATTTAATAATTGTTTATGCCCATTAAATATTGTTGATTAATAAGATTTAATATTAATAATTTAGGACACGTGACAATTTAATCGACACAGGTTTGGGCGTCTCCTGTTCCCACTCGGTTGCCGTCAGTCTGTATCTATCCTCCCTTTGACCTCGTCCTATCAGCTGTTCTTCTTCGTCAGGGCGAGGGGGTGCAAATACTGAACTCGGAACAGAGTTAAGTGCGCTGATGTTCAGGGTACGATCAAATACGACCTCCCCTTACGACCTAAAAGGGAAGACGGGGGGGGGGGGTTGGTGGTAGTTTTCCATTAGGCAATCGTTTATTACACGAACATTGCAATTTATACTGCTTTTGATGTTTGGGTAAAAGCAATCTTAGAATTAATGTCGAGAAGCGAACGAATGACCATCTCAGCATTAGCAACCTCTGAGAAACCTGACGAACACCACGAAATAAAATATTAGCGCGGGAAAAAGTATACCTTTTAATAATTACATTCTTAAACTTTGTAAGAATGACTGACATTGTATTATAAATAAGGTCAAAATCATCTCTGGGATCTTAATAATCGCTGGATGGATTCAATATCAAATTCCCGTTTGAGAGCTTAGAATGCACAATTCCAGTTATTTAAATTAGTTTTTGCCATTTCATTATCGTAAACATCCTGTACAAAGAAGTACGTGTAATAAAAACACCACGTTGCGCAAAAAATGAGTGAGGCAAACCTGCTACAGCTGTCCCCAGAAAAAGACTGTAGCTCATATTTCGACGCCTAACTGGCGAATAGCATTCGAGAGTTCCTTTCGGGAGGAAGAACATTCAAAGGCGGTGGCCGTTCGGTTTGCACTATGCTCTGCGTCTAGGACCACTGGCTGCAACCAGCGAACAACGAACCCTTATCGCTCCGCAAAGAACTACTAATGGTTCTGCGAATAACTAGTATGTAATCATTCCGTTTCCTCGCTTAAACGAAATTATCATTTTAAGGAGAACGAAGAAAATGTTATTAGCAGTTTCATGGATTTGAGAAATATATTGAACTAAGGGTAATTTATGGTACCTCTAGTTATGTAAAAAAGTAGAATAAATTTAGAAAAAAAATGTCAGCGCTTGGAATTGCGGTCTGAGTCTTCTCAGGGCAATGGCTTAACACTGCAGCGACTCGGACTGGCAAGCCCATAGGTTTGAGTTCCCACGGTGTCGAATTTTCAACATTAGCTAGATCCCTAGGTCAAATTCAGCCGCTGCCTAGAGGAGGATTCTAGCGACCGGCTGCTCTGATCGGTTTTCCGACGTTTCTCCGATCAATAGATAACAGACAAATGTTGTAGCAGTACCCTTATAAATGGGCCCCGGACTCTACGTGATCTTTCCTTCCTCTTCCTTGTCCTATTCTCCTCCGTTACCCCCCCCCCAAACACACATTTACATGCATTATACTACCACAATTGTCGGGAGAACAGTTGGGCGATTAGAGCTCGCCTCCATTACAGCAGGTCTAAGCTGGCCGAGAAATCTGATGGGGGACTCTGACATGCCAACCAGTATGTCGGCACCGGATCTCACATTCTAGTGGAGGTGGAATACCGTATCCGCCTGCAATATAATAAGCACTTCACTAGCACTACATATGCTCTAGTGAGGCTAGAAGTTGACGTGCGGAGACAGAAAAGGATCAATCAGTGAATCGCTTCGCTTGTACATGCCGCAGAGTTGATTGATTAGTGATTCCTTGGGCGTCAACGGCTAAGGTCATTATTCCCGTAAGTTTAGTGCATGGTTTACCGCGGGAGGAGGCTGTTATCTTGCATCACTGGATGTCGAGATCTGGCGCCGACCTCCGTCAGCTTGTGTGGATTTTTCTCCAAGCAGGTATCTTCCACTAGCATAGCACCCCTCCAGCCGGGACAAGCTCTAAGCTCCCGACTGATCTCCCGTCATATGTGGCAGTGTAGTGCATGTGTGTGTGAGTAATTGTGTGTAAGGAATGAGGATAGGACAAGGAAGAGGAAGGAATACTCGCGCGCGGTCCGTGGCCTATTTGTTAGGGAACTGCTCCGGCATTCGCCTGGTGTTGATCGGAGAAACTAGAGAAAACTACCTATGAGATCAGCCAGCCTCTAGAATTTTCCTCCAGACAGCGGTTGAATTCGGCCCAGCTAGTAGCTTGTAGCTAGTGTCGACAATTCTGCCACCGTCCGAGCTCGTACCCCTAGGACATCCGGGTCAGAGGCCCTGCAGTGGCCTGAGCCGCCTAAGCCGGCGCCGCGCGCGTGCCGCAGGGCATGGAGGAGCTGGAGGAGCGCGTGACGGTGCTGGAGGGGCTGCTGCGCACGGAGCGCCGCAGCACGTGGCGCGCGTTCCGCGTGGTGGAGGGCCACTTGGAGCACGTGGACGTGGTGCTGGCCAAGATCGTGCTGGTGGCGCTCCCGCTGGTCGACGCGTGCCTGGCGCTGCTGCTGCCCATCCTGCTCACTCCCAGGGCCCCGCCCAGGGCCCCGCCCAGGGCCCCGCCCAGGGCCCCGCCCAGGGCCCCGCCCAGGGCCCCGCCCAGGGCCTCGCCCAGGGCCTCGCCCAGGGCCTCGCCCAGGGCCTCGCCTAGGGCCTCGCCTAGGGCCTCGCCCAGAGCCTCGCCCAGAGCCTCGCCCAGAGCCTCGCCCAGAGCCTCGCCCAGAGCCTCGCCCAGGGCCTCGCCGCCGCACTCGCCGCCGCCCTCGCCGCCGCCCTCGCCGCCGCCCTCGCACTCGCCCCCGCGAGCCCGCCGCACGCGCGCGCACCGACAGCAACAACAACAACAACAACAACAACAACAGGTACACAAGCCGATTGAGCCAATCTTGGATGCGAGTGCAGCGAGACATTTCTGTTTTTATTACAGTAGAACCCCGATAATCCGAACTAATTGTGGGAGTGGTCTGTTCGGATTCGCAAATGTTCGGATTATCCGAAAACACGTACCGTACGTATATAAATTCATCTAGAGGATTACCAGACAATTCAATGCGTTGTGAGATGCGTTGTGAGAAAATGGCAACGTAGCGTAGCGATCACATAATGACATCGCAACATCAAGCAGATTCAGTTCCTTACGGCAAAACAATGTTACCGATTTTGCACGTTTCTCCGAGTGAAAATTACTGCTACACAAACATGTTATATACATCGTAATTACCAGTGCAATAACCGTTTCATTTCGACAACTTGTTTCACTTATTAGTTGTTCAGTTCTACAGTAATTATAAAATACTTTTTTTACACTACAAATATGCATTTTATTTATTTTGTTTGGTTTTCCTCCATCCCGAATTTTGTTCAGATTATCCGAAATGGCGGATTTGCGTGGTTCGGATTAGCTAGGTTTTCCTGTATATTGCTGTAGCAAGAACATCACTTTAGCATCCTCTATCAAATTCGTCTGCGTCTGCATTTTCATGTTCGTGCAGCGTATTTTCGGCGACTGAGGGATCCAAGTTGCGTCTTAAGGCTAAATGTACCGACAGTAGTACAATTTGTGGCCACCACGTGGCAGCACCAAAATAAGTAAAATTTACTTCATAGATAACGTCTGAACCAATGGTCCGATTTTCGATCTGTAAACGGCATTTGACGCCTTTTTAATATAGAATTGACGCTACGATGCCCTTTTTCCAAAAATTTAGCAAAAATTCGAATTTGAAATTAGTTCTCGAACTTCCGAGAAAAAATTCAAAAATGTGGGCTTATAGCGCGATGGCGACATGCTTGCTGAATCCAACGCCGTGACAATCACGCAAATCGAACAAATAGGAGCGTCGTAAAGTGAAATTTACGAAAACGCCTCGCCCCCCCTTCCCCTTCTGCGCCCGGGCGGGTGAGCCCGTTTGTTGTTGGCCCTCTGTCAGCGCGGCGGCGCGGCCAGGCCCGACGGAGGAGGCGAGACTTGCGGGACACGCAAGCCACACACTCGGTTTATGCGTTCGTCACTTTGCATCTCAATCCATTTTTCCACGGATATCAAACTAGAGATTTTAGACTATCTTTTTCACATACTTCTGTCTTCCTTCGAATACCATCTTAAAATTGTTTGAGGCATTACTCAAAATATCGATTCCGATTTGGAACCATTTTTTTAAAAAAAAGGAACTAATTGTGTATATATCAGAATTATTTCATCTCCTCACATCTTATTTTAGATATATTTTACTTCTAAAGTCTTCTGTTATCACACAACCTTGCTCTAAGATCTTCCGTTGTCGAATACCGAAAAAATGAGCGGAGCACGAGCTCTTTTATCCTACAACTCGATTTTTGATCTTAAAACGACGTTTATCTGCTTTAAAGAGTTCATCTGGTGAATCTCTTTTTCCAAGTAAAATAGCCGAAGCTAATTTTAAAAATGTTTTCGTACTTTCGGACAGATTTTAAAAAATGCATGATCTTGGCTGTCCGGGTGACGTCGCGTCGAAGGCTGCCTTGCCAACGTTTCGACCATTTTGTCGTGGTGTTCCTCAGGGCTGGTATGCCCATGCATACCATGGCTGGTATGCCCATGGCTGCGGAAGCCTACGACTTCCAAATTTAAAAAAGGTGATAAAATAGCAGTCTGGCGAGCTGTATCCTGACTCCAACGCCGTAACAAGCATTGAAATAAAATAGTATGAATCATGACTTATCCCAGCTTACTTGGTAAGTTATTTTGATATAAAATAAATATGTTATATTTGTATAATTTTGAAGGGAATAAATAATTCCGGTGAGTCATTTCATACAGACTACGTAAGTGAATAAAGGGTAATGATGCGATTGGATAACTCCTAGATGTTTGCTTACATTTGGAGCGTGTTTTCCCTTCCATTTTCTTTGTTTTATAAAATGTGGATTTTCTAGAAAAAGTTATCTGTAGAAATTGCAGCATGCAAAACCAGTTAGACGTGACTCTTTCGTGACATATCGGACACAATGATATAAATAATATGGAACATTCAAACGAGTTTAAAAACGAAGGAAATCTTTTTCTGTGAGTATGATCTTAGAATATGCTTTACACTAACGCTTACGTGACGTAATGTAATCTACATAACTTTCCAGAGGAGATAGAAAATGAGGTTTCTTTCAATGTGAATTGTTTTTGAAAATCTTAAGAAAGTATATGCTTACATCAACAACATTTTTAAAATCTTATTTTTTTCCTTTTCCGAAGGATGACTTTTTGCCGATTGACTAAATCACTCGGTATTCATGCAATTGTGTTTTTTTTTCTTTTTTTTTTCTTTTGAACAATCTCGACTGTCTCCTTTCTTCTGTAATAGAAAAAGTATAGTGCCTTGCAGATCTGTTGGTCACTCTTCTCTTTTCCAGATCACATTGCATAATTGTGTCAGTTTCGCCAAGATTTCTTCTCCTGTATCTTTGAATAGTTCGATTGGAATATTATCTACAGCCGGGGACTTCCCATTTTTCAGTTGTTTTGTCGCCCAATTCATTTCTTCCATCTCAGGTTCTTATTCGTAATCATCTATATTTATACACTAATCTAATTGTAAGTCCTTATCATATAACTTCTTCGTATTCTTCCCATCTTTTCGTGATCTCTTCTTTTGTTGTATTTATTTTGTCGTTCTCGTTCTTAACATTCGCCATTGTTGGTTTAAACTCCGTGGTCATATTTCGGATGACCTGGAAAATACCTTAAGATCTCTATTTGTTGTTATTTTCTTCCACTTCTTCGCTTTTTTTCTTGAATAAACTTTTCTTTATCTTGTCTTGGTCTGGGCTGGAATCCCCTTAGAGTTTTCTGACTTTCGTCTGGTCATTTGCTTTCTTTGCAGAGAAATATAATGTTTGAAAAGAAAGAAATATAAGGACTCCGTTGCTTATATCGTACTATAATCCATCGAATCTTCACTTCGATGTCTGTGTTTCCAAGATTTTGTGGAACTTCTTTATATTTAACGGAGAAAATCTTGAATTTTCTCTGAGGGTCTGATTCACTCTGTCGATTGTCGAATGCATCGGGCGGTTGGTCTTTCATCGCCACCTGCCGCAAAGGACTAGGGCACGAACGAGCCTGGACTCGGGTAAAGTGGCCGTGGGGGAGGGGGCCAGGGATTTCCAAGCCCGATATTGCACTGGGACAGTGGTTCGCAAACAGACAACGTGGTGAATGCTCACACCAAGTTCACAGATTGGCTCGCTTACTTGGTGCCCTTCTCCGCTCTACACTTCCTCGTGTCTCCACGTCCACGTGTCTACTGCGTTCATTCACGAGCCACCTCATTCTTATAGTCGGGAGCTGGCTTGATTGAGAGGCTGAGGAATGCGCTCTGTGTTCTTGGAATCTGCCCTCCCTCCCCCCGCCTAATCTGCAACTGCTAGCTGTCCCAAATATATTACGCCAAGTATCCATAGACAAAAATGAAAACATCATACGAAAATAAGGAAAACAAATAAGCAATACCATCAATGTGGAATTTTTTTATCTTCACAATATGGCCTTTTCTTACGGGAGTACTCAAGGCTGCCCCGCCTGCTTCAAATCCTTTTTTAATAAATATCACAGTTCGAAAAGACACTTCAGTATACTTTACTACCCGAAAATTGCTGTTATGCAGCGTGTGATGAAGAACGCCCGAATTATTTTCTTCGTCACATTTCTTAATAACTAGACTATAATTTCCCCAGCTTAACTGTGTATTGTTTGGCCTTCACTACGAACATAAGCTATACCGTCTCACCAAAAGTCAGAAACCAAATTAAAATGAATACGCTATACACTTGTGTTACGAACAAGAAGCAAACAACATGTCACTCATTGAGTTCATGTCTTCTCAGAACAAGAAACATTCTATATCAGATGAAGTGATATTGAACCTCATACAATGTTGTCAAAGCAGATATACTATTTCCTCGACTGCTCGCATAGGCGGCAAATTGCAAAACACGTCAATATGCCGAATACTTACACTGTAGGTCTTCGCGAATTCTTTAGTTCAACCTCTTATGAACGACAGATGACAGTAATATTTATATATGTCGTTTATTAAAGTTTTGGAACCATATTTATTTGTGCAATGTAATTGAATTTCCCTCACTATTCAAGAGAGATTGTCAAATTGCCGACTTGCGAAAGATAAGGCGTCAAAAATCGTTACACTAGTGGGAACACTTTTCAGGTTTTCAACGTCAGAAGTAATTTGTTGAGATCGCAAAGTGTGAAATGACTTTTAGATTGTACTATCTCAGGTACTAAAAACTTCGATTTATAGAGGAGTATACTCCATTATAATTCATGTACAAAATGGCTAATAAATTGAGTGTTTGTAAACATTTTTTTCAATAATATTTTAGATCCTCCAATAATAACTACGAAAATCAGAATTCCAACGTTGCTTTTGCATCAGAATCGCTTACAAAACCACCAACAAAAAAATCTCTGCCGTCATCTCGAAAAACGAAAAGGAGATTGTTGCCTTCTAATCTCATGACTTGGAAAATGGAAAACAAGAGACGGTGAGTGATCCATCAAAAACAAAATTCGAAAACTGCAGAAGACGTCAGTGCAGTAAGTCGCAGAGACAACCACTCATTTTTCATAATTTACTTTTATCATAAGATGTACAAACTTTTAGAATTTCGTTGGTCAGTCACAAAAGTTTTGTGTTCTCTCTCTTGTATCTGCCTGTTAATCTGTACAACAGAGATTGTGAAAGTATTGCATGTCTGTCCTACCGACTCCGATCTCACAGGTCTACCCTTGCTTTCGGTACTTTTGAATAAATGTAAATAGAAATAATAATAATAATAATAATTATAATAATAATTACACTGTAGATAACTGCGGCTACATGCTTAAAAAGTACCAAGAAAGTCAAAATTATAATTTACTTTTAGTTAACGAGATAAAACTTTCCCCAATGTTACCAGTAATTGTACCTCGCGGCATGAAATTTCGTCTCCCTCTCATCGTTTCGCGTCTCTCCCTGAATCGTTACCGTGGGAGACGCCAGAAGTGTGCTGGATCTGCGGTCGCTTCCGATGACTTACGTGGGTCTATGTTATTGCCTTCCGCTTACGGAGTTAGGAGAAGTGTCACAGCAGGAGCGGATCCAGCCGATTATTTTTCGGGAGGTGGGGGTATTTTTTGTATACATGTACTTTTGTAAATAATAAATGAATTTGTTATTATATTGTATATTATTTAGAGATTCACCAGATGAACTCTTTAAAGCAGATAAACGTCGTTTTGAGATCAAAAATCGAGTTGTAGGATAAAAGAGCTCGTGCTCAACTCATTTTTTCGGTATTCGACAACGGAAGATCTTAGAGCAAGGTTGTGTGATAACAGAAGACTTTAGAAGTAAAATATATCTAAAATAAGATGTGAGGAGATGAAATAATGCTGATATTTACACAATTAGTTACTTTTTTTTAAAAAAATGGTTCCAAATCGGAATCGATATTTTGAGTAATGCCTCAAACAATTTTAAGATGGTATTCGAAGGAAGACAGAAATATGTGAAAAAGATAATCTAAAATCTCTAGTTTGATATCCGTGGAAAAATAGATTGAGATGCAAAGTGACGAACGCATAAACCGAGTGTGTGGCTTGCGTGTCCCGCACGTCTCGCCTCCTCCGTCGGGCCTGGCCGCGCCGCCGCGCTGACAGAGGGCCAACAACAAACGGGCGGGTGACGCAATGGCGCAGAAGGGGAAGGGGGGCGAGGTGTTTTCGTAAATTTCACTTTACGACGCTCCTATTTGTTCGATTTGCGTGATTGTCACGGCGTTGGATTCAGCAAGCATGTCGCCATCGCGCTATATGCCCACATTTTTGAATTTTTTCTCGGAAGTTCGAGAACTAATTTCAAATTCGAATTTTTGCTAAATTTTTGGAAAAAGGGCATCGTAGCGTCAATTCTATATTAAAAAGGCGTCAAATGCCGTTTACAGATCGAAAATCGGACCATTGGTTCAGACGTAATCTATGAAGTAAATTCGCCTGTGATAGTGCTGCGATCTATTGAATTTTCCTACAAGTATTTTTCGGTGCATTTAGCCTTAACGAAGGTGAGGGCTTTAGAAGCTTCCAGGGTACCGAGATGTTATAATTCATCGATTACAAATTCTAATGACCAGAATATGAGATGAAGAGGATCGAAGAAATTCATAGTAAACATGAGATAACTGGTCAGCGGGGACATTAAGTCGAGTCAAGGACAAATAACTGAAAAAAATCACCGGGACTTGAGCTCAATTAACTGATTGTGTTTAAACGAAATGTAACCTTTCAAGGAAAAACCCCCATGAAAATTGGTAAAGTTTTCATACAAGAAAATTGCGACTAAATATTTAAAGAAATTTTCTTTTTACCAAAATTACTAATACGCACAATACCTGATCCAACATCATTAGTAAAAGAGATTTTGTACTTTACAAATAAAACGTATGTATAAAATATAAATACAATTAGAAGAAAGAGTGTGCTGCTTGTCCCTAATATCAACTGAGAGAGAAGTTTTGGAATCCGTAGGAAAGAAAGGGAAATTTACTACGGCAATCATAAAAAATGAAACTACAACAGAACGGCTTGAATGTCTATTTATTTAGTAAGGTAGAATGTTTAGTCTGTAGATATGTTTGTCTAATAAATTCACGAATGTCAGTACAACTGTAACATGTTTTGGAAGAGAAAATGCATACATTTATTTTTTATGAATTTAAATCATTTGGAGCTTAATTTCTGTGCATTTGAGACTCGTTGTACTGCTTTGTAGCATTGTCGAGTGATTCTTGATACTTTTTATATTCATATTCATTTGAAAGTTAGATTGCTGAAAGAACAGCGACTGTTCAGTCGACTGTAAGCCCGTCTTTTGCGTCTAAGGGGCACGCTTTTGTTCAGAACAAGCAATAATCGTAAGAAAATGTAATCGAACACCAAACAAATTTTAAAATGATAATTTCATTTCACAATTATCAGACTGAATTTTAATTTTTCTCCACAAACCCAGATTTCTTTACCAATTTCAATTTCACGCCCCTCCCCTCTCGGCGCTGTAGAAAGATAGACCCGTACACCGTCCAAATGCCACCAATCCACCAAAAATGCCACGCCTCTCTCCTGCTAAATATCTAGATATAATGGTTACACTATATCTTACTTTTCTACAAAATATATTTACCTATTAATTCATTTTATAAACGATTGAAACGGTTTCCTCAGAGGTTGTATTGAAAGTTTTAATCGTAGTGAAGAAGGTAAAAATGAGATCTTGTGCAACGCCAGTTTTTATGTTTCTACCGCAGGGTTGTGGAGGGGGAGGCGCGAGCTCGAGGCAAGCCACGGGCGATGGAGCACCAAGTCTTAGCAGGCCATCGCCCCCGCCCACGCCCTTGCACACGCCCTCACCCTCGCCCCCACCCACACCTACGGGAACACCCACACCTTCAGTCACTCCCACGCCCACATCCATGCCCATGTCCACTGCCATGTCCACGCCCACGCGAACGCCCTCTCCGCCCGCCGACGACTTCGCCTGCGCGCCGCTGCCCGTGCAGGTGGCGCTGCGGGCGCTCGGCGGAAGCGACTCAGAAGGGGAGGGTCACGTTCCTCCTAGCACCCCCACCAGCACCAGCACCAGCACCAGCACCACCAGCTCAGCCAACGCCGGCCCCGCCGGCCCACATGGTGCCTCCCCACTGCAGCCATCCAGACAGGTAGGCTCATGCTGAGCACGCGACCATCCGCCCCAGACCTCGCCAGAACAGGGCTACCCCACACAGGTTTCCAACGGGGGACTTCCGCAATGCTTCAAGCTCCGATGTAGAAGACTGGGTTCATAGTAGAGGGGGTGTCCGCTAGAGCCAACGAGCTAGAATATGCTACATAGAGTGGCTGAAGCGCCTTCATCTTTGAAGCAAACTGAAGCCATGTTTTTTGCAGTAAAAATAGTGCCCTCTAGGAAACAAAGTATTCTAAACTGTGATTCATGCAACACTGCCTCTGGCAGGTCTCAGCTGTTTACGGTTTTATCCAATCGGGAGCTTGAACCTTACAATAGTGACGTCTCTGTACTAACGCGTAAGCTTCCGATTGGATGAAACTGTCAACAGCTGATAACTGCCAAGGGTTGAGTTGCGAAAATCGCAGTATAGCATTGCGTTATGCGCTGGTTACGGACGGTTACACCCCCACTCGTATGTTTTGACTTCAATTATGGCGGCCACTAGTTCGGCGAGTCTCCACCAAGAGCTTTGAAACTACATGAATAGTCACTCTATCTTATATATTCTAGCTCGTTGGCCAGGGTCCGGCCAATGTGACCGTTCGTGAGATTAATGTTTCTATTCAACAAAAGTTTTCTCTTCTTCCGGCTAGTTTTATTTGCAGTTTTTAAGTTTACTGTCCTTCAGCTTGTTATCGGGAGCACAGAGTGAGCGCTTCTCGAATCGCAACCGAAATCGAGATTTCCGTGCGGAACAGTGGACCGCCCGCAGAGAGGCAAGGAGAGAGGCAGGGGAGGGGGTGGTGGCCTTGGTGGTGCCTCGGGCATTGATGCTCTGAATTCAACTTGACTGCAGTGCATCTGACCGGGAGGTCCTAGGTTCGAGTTCCGACGATGGCAGGATTTTCGATAGTAGCTTGCCCCCTAGGTCGAATTCAGTTGCTGTCCGGAGGAGAATTCTAGCAGCCGGCTGCTCTGATCGATAATATTCCGTGGTTTCCCCGATCAATACCAGGCTAATACCGGAGCAGTACCCTATCAAACGGGCCACATACCGCACGTGATCTTTCCTTCGCATTTCTTATCCGATATTACCCTCACATACGCACACTAACTTACACTACACTCCCACACACGCCGTGAGACCGGTCTGGAGCTTAGAGCTTTGTCACGGGTAAGGCGGTGCCCCGCCGGCGGGAGATACATTTGGCGCCAGATCTCACCATCCAGCGGAGGACCATCATCGCCACCTCACGAGGAGAAAACACGAAGTACACTTACGGGACCAACTACGCGACTCCTCATTCAATCAATCAATTGAAAAATGGGTGAAAAATCAAAGCCCGGAAAAGGGTTTTGATCAATGTATCAATTGAAAAATGGGTGAAAAATCAAAGTCCGGAAAAGGGTTTTGATCAATCAATTGAAAAATGGGTGATGAATCAAGGCCCGTGTAGGGTTTTGTATAAAGAGATAGGGGATGTGCGGCCACTTTCAATCGCAACCGCGTTGCCTCCGCTGCGTGCGCAGGTGGTGTGGTGGGAGCGTGACTGCTGGTCCGCGCCTCCCTCCCGCGCCGCCCAACTGCTGGACGCGCTGCTGTCGCACTGGTCCACCTCCAACGCTGGGTGAGTCTCGCTAGCGCTCTTGTTCCAAGTTCCACCATGCACTATTTTCGTGTTTCAAGGCTGGAAGAATGCTCAAAGGTTTTGAATTACGTAATTTTATCGAGAAAATACGATCTGATTAAAAACTTCCAGACGTTCTTGTGCAAGTAGCAACGGTATCATCACGTTACAAAGTCCTTGATGTACTAGATGACTATTTAGTTTATTAATCAATGATGCCTATACATTTTTAAGATATTCTTGTTTTGTCAAAGAAAATGAAGCAATTACCTTGGCGCATAAAACCTTTAAGAATTCCTCTGTTCATTTCTTATATTTATATTATTACACTTTTATTTTAAATTTTATATTTGAGACCAGGCAGTAAAAAATAATGTTACATTTTCGTTTTCCGATCTAGTTTCGAATCTAAAACTGATATCCTTCAGAAGTGCCCTATTCCTGTATTAATTGAGTTCAATATTGATTTATGTTATTGAATTTCGTTATATCGAAGTTTTCAATGTTTTGTTTCCAGTCGAGAGCAAAACCTTGTTAATTTAAAATAAATAAATAATAAAATATCTTCTCTCAAAAAATGTATCTGTTTACGTCATCAGCAACTTCTAGACACGTCAAACATTTTGAAGTTACACGAATTTTTGATGAGCTTTTAAAAGCAGGAACTGGAACCAAAAACATTTCGTTCGATTTCGTCCCCAGAAGGTTTTTTTCCCGAAAGTTGTTCGTTCAAGCATTGAAAATTGTACTGTGAAGAAATGAATCACATCATAAAAGGTTTTCAGGCTCTCAATTGCATGATAGATCTAGCTGTACTTCGGAGTAAAGGATCATGTCACTGACATGTTCCGTTACTCCTCAGTATTATAATTTTGCTTATGAATGTGCTATGCGAATCATTACGCATGCATTCAATGGCGTATCTAGGGTACGGTAGACACGGCATGCCCTGGGAGCCAGTCACAGGGGAGCTATTAAAGGGTATAAACGTTCAAACAAATAAAAACAACCCTACTTTGAAGTATCCTGTCAGGGACACAAATTCTGTGCTTGCCATGGGCGCCTGAGTAACTCGATGCGCCTCTGCCATGCATGCATGGTATGCGCGTTTGCATGAATGCAAGATTGCATGGTATCTCTAAGAAATGAGTTTATAGGCTATCAAAGCTTCTTCTACCTGGCAAAAGCGCACTAAATAAAGAGGCAGTAATCGTAACCTACCTAAACTTTCTGAGCACATATTACAATTAATAAATGAGCATGTAAGTAGTTTTCCTGCCAAGAAATCTCATTATAGGGAACGCAAATGGATGTAAACCTATAAATGGAATATCTTGATGGTCATTTAAATATTAAAATAATCTCTGATATTTTCATAAAGAAATGTCCAGATAGAGGTATTAAACATACTTTTCCAGAAAATTTTAAACTTAGTTATGGTAGATCTCAAGTGGATGTTCGCTCCAAATGTGAAGAGTTTTGAAACAAAAATTGTACTTTCAGTACATTTTTGTGTGACAGCGGGTAAACGTGCAGCAGAGACTGAACTTCACATCCACAAACACGAGCTGATAAATTTTGTAAATCAATGCAATCAATCAAGCTAAAGAGAATTGGGCCGTATGCTTGTCTGTTTTCCAAACTCTTTACAACAGGCACGTCAAACCGTGCCCGCACCAGCTACTTGTCCGCCTGGGGAGCCCTGCCACGGGCACCGGCATCTTCTCCTAACTCCGCACTCATTTCCCCTTAAATCCAGGAAGGAGTATACATGTGCATGCTGGATCGGCACGTGATGGTGAATAGTAGTAGTATGCTTATATTATTCACTACTTATTACTATTTGATATTTATTTTATAACTAAATTCCCCTTATATAAACGTCTTTGCTAAGTGATCGGAGTATGTTTAACTGACAAATTATTTCCTTGTTTTCGTTTTGTGTTATGTTATTAAATTATTCGGTTATTTATTGTATTTTGCAACAATGTAAAATAAATTAACAGCTTTCTCTTATGGACGGCCAGCGCTTTTAACAGACAAGAATATTGGTCTGTTAACCTTCTATCCTGAAAGTAGAAAGTTCATGCTTTTATGTCACTCTTAAGTGAACAGAATTACAAAATCAGTATACTTTGATTCAATTTTTGTTTAGTATTTTTGTAAGCAGCCAACGTCTTCTTTATTAGGCCGCCTTCCGGCTTCGAAGACGAGGATCCACTTTTGAGCCGTGGCTACGCCATGCTGATGGCGCTGCGTGAGTGGCTGCCCGTCCCACGCTCCCAGCCCCGCCCCCACTCACAACCGCGTCCACTGGCCCGCCGCCGCCGGCGTCCTCGCCCCAGCGTCAACCCCTTCGCCAGCGCCGGCGCCAGCACCAGCACACGTGCCAGCACCAGCGCCAGCGCCAGCACCAGCGCCAGCACCCGCGCCAGCGCCAGCACCCGCGCCAGCGCCAGCGCCAGCACCAGCGTCAGCGCCAGCACCAGCGCCAGCACAAGCGCCAGCACAAGCGCCAGCACAAGCGCCAGCACAAGCGCCAGCGCCAGCACCAGCACTAGGACCAACGCCAGCACCAGCGCCAGGGCCAGCACCAGCGCCAGGGCCAGCACCAGCACTAGGGCCAACGCCAGCACCAGCGCCAGAGCCAGCACCAGTGCCACCAAGGCCCCAGTAGCGGGCGCCAAGCGCAAACTCTCGCAAGCGGCCGGGACGGGAGCTTGCAGCGAGCAGGGCACCTCGCACGCAGTCCCTGCGAAGCGCTTCTGCACTGCGACGGCCATCCGCGCGCCCGCGCGCCCGTCGCCGTTCCCTAGGGCGCCGCCGGGCTTCCCCGCGCGCCTGCCCTTCCTGCCACCTCCGCCCTTCCCGCCCGCACTGCTCCCCCTGCCGGACGTGCTGCTGCCGGCCGTTACGGAGACAGAGCCCAGCGACGCAACATCAGACTCGCCCATGGAGTGGGTGGATTCTGATGTGGAGGAGTTGCCGCCGGGTGCGCGCCCACAACAACCGGGAGGTGTGTCCAAAAAGGACTGCATCCCAGAAACATCTCAAGCCCGTGGAACAACAGCAGTGTCAGAGGCTGAAGCAGCTCCAGAACAGCAATTCAATCGAGTCTCCAAGCAGGAGAAGAAACTAGGAGCAGTAGCATTTCCAGCCCTAGCAGCTGCACCATCATTAGGAGTTGACCCACCACCAGTAGCAGTGACATCAGCACCATCACAAACAGTTGGATCAGAAGCAACAGCAGCAGCAATAGGAGTTGCAGCAAGAACAGCATTAGGAACATCAGGATCACAAGCAACAGCAGCAGCAGCAACAGTCTCAGAAGCAGCAGCAGTAGGAGGAGTATCAGGATTAGGATCAGCAGCAGCAGCATCAGGAGCAGCAGCCGGCGGCCGAGGTGGCCGAGCGGGCCAAGGGCGCACACGCCTCGCCAAGGGCGTGGAGGCCCCCCACGGGGCGTGCGCGTGGGTGCCGGGCGCAGCGCTGAGGGAGCGGCTGGCGTCGCCGCTCGTGTCCGCCGCCAACAACGGTCACACCAACCACCTGCGCCGCCTGCTGCGCATGGGCTTCTGCCCCGACGAGCGCAGCCGGCGCGGCGACACGGCCATCTACTGCGCGGCGGCGCAGGGCCACGCCGACGTGGTGCAGCTGCTGCTGGGGGTCGGCGCGGACCCGCGCGCGCCCAACGCCGTCGGGGAGACGCCGCTGCACAGGTGGGTCCAAACCCTTCCCACCCCCGTCTACACGCCCTCCTCCACCCACCTTCACGCCTGCCCGCCCTCACATGCCTCCCACCTGCCTCCATGCTGAGAGCATAGGCCCGCGGCCGGAGTCAGTAGCTACTTGACTCTCCGGACGTCCTGGGCACAGGTGCCAACATTTATGCCGCCTTTCTGTAACTTTCACCCCCGCATTTTGCCCTGAGGAAGGTCGAAGAATGACGACCGAAACGTTGTTACCTGAGCCCAAGACACGGCGTCACCAGAACAGCTAAGCAGCTAGAGCATCCATGCTGTTCCCACGTCACCCAACAATTCTCCACCTACCTACCTCCAAGGTCTTTCTCCAAAATATTTACTAATTCAAATTTGCTTAAACTTCAATGAAATATAAAATCCAACCGTTATGTATTAGTTGTGCAACTGAAATTATATTCGGGAACTGAAGAACGTAGAATTTCGTAGTCCGTAGTCCAGAGGCAATTACAACAGGATATTATATTTTGGGGCATCTTTAACCCATTATTTAAAGAACAAATTAAGTTTATACAATTGAGAGTTGCCATTTGTAAACTCACAAATTATGCTCTCTGCTCGACCTTCTTTTAAAATAAGATCTATAAGCATTCACATGTGAAACTTATTAGCTGAAAAACTCTCATTACGTATATGACACCCAACAAATATGCTTGTCGGGAACATTCACTGTTACAACGTATCTGTTTTTTCATATAATGATTGGATAAAAACCTATTTCGTCAGCACAGCATTCCAAGGTGACTCATTTACAAAACGCCAATAGGCGTTAAATGATTCATAAGGCAGGCGATAATTTTCTGGTCATCACAACATAAACATCCCGTTCCGTTTTAGGAATTGTAATCGAATACACAAGAGAACAATACAATGAAAACTCAGACACATTTAACTATTCAGAAATGTTTATTAATTCACTTCACATCTCGAATTATATAGAACAATGACTGTTGAAATAAACAGCTACGTTCCGTTCAGTGAGTCATGTTTTATTTCACGAACTGAATTTTGCTTGTTCGAGGCAAGGAACCAAGGCTCAAATGTGAAACCTGACCCTTCGCTGACGAATGTATGCAGGTCATTCGCATTTCGGATAGTCCGACTTTGCGGGCTAGCGACGCTCTGCGAGTCGGCACCGGTGCTCCACGCACGTCGCAGTCGCCAGTGTCCCGTCCCAACGAAAAACGCGCAACTACACTTCGTTGCAACGCAACCCGCAACATCTCTCGCGCCCGTTGCACTACTGTTGGATTTTTACCAGTGGGACAAATCTGGTAACTTAGAATTACATGAATTAGAATTTGAACCCGAATGTTAAGTGGTTCTCAACTCTCCATAAAACCACGAGTTTTTCCAGTCGGCAATATTACGATCATATTTAACACATAAGGTGAGAAGCCGACACTTCTGACGACGGTATCTGCAAAGACACAATGATAGTCAGGAAACCGTCGAGTTCAACGACTTCGTAATTATATTATAATAACGACAAAGCGCGTCGTTTCGAGTTCTTGGCACATCCACAGGTGGCTCAGGGCATCAATTGATGTTGGAGACAGTAGTTTCGGTAATAGCTAGATAACTGGGTCTAACTCAGCCGCTTTGGTGAGGAGAATTTTAGCGGCTGGGTCTAATGACCTTAGCAGTTGACGGCCCCGGAAACACTAATTACTCGCGTTTTGGGGTGTAATCGCTGCGCGTGCGCTGTCTGTTGCAGGGCTGTGCGCAACCGCGACGCGGGCATCGTTTCCGCCCTGCTGCGTGCAGGGGCGAGTGCGGACGCGCGCGACCTGCAGGGCCGCACGCCGCTGGCAGACGCCGTCCTGGCGGAGCGCGACGCCAACGCCCTGCTGCTGCTGCGCGCTGGCGCCTCCGCGCCCGCGGCCAACGCCGCCCTGCCCGCCCCCGCACGCGCGCGCCTGCAGGCCCTGCTGCGCGAGGCCCTAGACAGCCCGGCCTCACCGCCCGAGGGCGATCTGCCTCAGTGAACCCATCAGCAGTGTCCTTGACCTTTGTCCCATCGACCCACGTTCCACATCCCTCGTTCCTCGATCCGTGCCCCTCCCCCCCACGCCCCTCGCCCTACACCCCTCATCATATGCCCCTCGCCCCATGCTCTTCGCCACACGCCCCTCACCACACGCCCCCCACCACATGTCCCCATTACACGCTCCTCGCCACACGCTCCTCCCAATAAGCCCCGTCCCCTAACCACATGTCCCACGCCCCACACCCCACGCCCCTCGCCACACACTCGTCACCACACATCCCATACCCCACACCGCACATTCGTCACTCTCTACACGTCCCTTGCCGCACGCCCCCGCCACAACATGACCCCCACCACAAGCCCCCCCGTGCCTCGATCCACGTCCCTCACCACACGCCCTACACCCCTCGTTCCACGCCCCATCTCCCTCGCCCTACAAGATGCCTGACACCGAGGGGGAAATTGTTATTCCTCTTTTCCGTCCATCAGCGCACGGTGTCGAACCTGGGACTGTAGTACACAAGCACCAAGATCTCCAATCATCCCACATCAGCACTTTCATTGATTCTCTATTCATTCATTACACTGCATGATTTGTTCAATGACAAAGTGGCTCACATGCCACATAGACTGATGCCATCCCCTTATTTTACACATCATGAAACTCTCCAAGATCTCACGGTCACTGTAATCGCACATGTCACCATACCCGATGCTTTTGACATTCCTCCTGAATGAGGCTAATGGCAGTCCGTCCAGCAGACACTGCAGCTCAGCATTACGGAAAAGCCAGTTACACCCGAGGATGGATTTTCATTATGCATTTGGAAAACCATCATTGATAATTTGCCTAAAATCAAGTAATCAGTGACTCTACAGATCTGCGGATTTTGGATGTGTCCATTACTGTCCTTCACCTCCTACAACTGCGGGTACCTTTGATGGTGTTTGTTTCCATATCGCAGTGACTTCCACCAAATGAACTACACCTAATGAAGTATTGCTGCCCGTCATTTTACACATCAAGATTCACGGAATAATGCAAGCTATTTTCAGTGTCAGTTTACCAGTATGTAGGTTTTTGGAGTTTAAATTTTAAACGTAATAATCACAGTACCAAATACTTTACGATTTTAAAGAAAACAAGTTATAAAAAATAATATGACATCACAGAGAATGTAACTTCGTTTTGCGATACATTTTATCTCTTCGGAGAGCACATTTCTTTACGAGAAGCGTGAAGAAATTTATCAAACAATGAGTGTTGATTGTTTTTCTAGTCCTCTTGTTTTTTGTTGTTTTTTTTTCACGTACTTCCCGAAAACTCCACGGTTTCGATGCGAAAGTCACTTTTTACCTGTGTCAATGCGAACTAAGGGAAATAGTTTCAGATTTGAAAATTTGTTACCCGAGATCATCATATGTAGTTATGGACATTCATCACTGATATATGAATTATATAAATTTCAAGGACCGAACAGCGTTCTTCCCTGGACGTTTATTTACGTTTTAACACCATGTACTATTCGATAATCTCCTAGACAATGGGAGACCCATAAGATTGTGATAGATTAGGAATATCAGTTATGTGACATTGTTATTAACATCTTAAAAGAATTTGGGGTGTCACAACCTGTGTCAATAAGTTGAATTTTGAAGTTCTTTTAGGTATGTTTTGGCTTGTTTCTACAGCATTTAATTACAACGTTTAGGTAAGTTAAAAACAATGCCAAAATAGATTACGCATATCAGCCTATCTATTACGTATATTTACGTTTCATGGGAAAATATATCAATTTCTCTTGAGTAAAACTTGATGACTTAAGTAAATGTTAATTTTTAAAAAAGTCGGTACGTTTTCCTACGAGTATGTTTGAAGATTGGCAGATTGTAGAACAGTGATAATATCAAGAATATTAATGACATTAAACATAATCCAGCAACAAATAAGATGTGTATAGTGTTTGATTCGCCAAATTCATAACTATTCGACATCATTTTATGGTTTTTCACATAACATTTCAATTTTCTTTAAACAATTTTAATATGAATTCTAAGAAAGAATTTTACTCAAATAGTTTTTCAAGAAGAAAAACGAAATGATAATTTTATTTAATTTAATATTTAATGAGAATTCCTTACTTGTGTCATATATTATAGCAACAAAAATTAGTTAAATTCTTAGTTGGACACTAAAGTTTAAGGCTTTTCTTTTATATATTTCAGCAACACTTAGCTTTAGTATCCACAATTGCTTTAAAACAGCTTCAATTCCTTTGACATATTTTCACTGTCTGGGGAAACCTTAATTTACCTGTAAATAAGATAATGGTGGCGGTCTATAGCATAAAATGTATTTGAAAATGTTATGTAAAATACAAAATGAAATAAATAATTTCCTTCAAATTTACTATTTTTATTACATTTCTTTGAAATCCAAATATCTTATTCCTGCTTTCAATTAGACAAGAAACTAATTTATGAAACATTTTATGAAACAAGATGAAAGCCTGGACCTCATTTCCGTAGTGTGAAACATGTTTATTCCACTATAAATGTTTTTAAATTTAAAACAAACCATTTACAAACAGCGGAATGTTCGAAATAATTATTACTTCACGATTATATGTAATCAGGTTATTTAGGTAATATGTGATTAATTTTGGGTTTTTGTGAAATTGAGTGGTGAAACTCTACTGTGGTATCTTTTTAGAGAGTGCCCTGAAAGGCTCCATCTGTGTACAGTATATTAATTAGAATATTACTAATTTTCTAAAATAATTTACATTTTCATTTTATTTTTGAATTGTGGATGTTTCAATTTTCAAATTTTAAATTATTCAAGGAACAAATTGAGTTCCCATATCTTATTTGTGAGAACATGAACGCTGAGTACAAACGGTCACACATTGGGTTATTTGGGCTCGTCGCTCATTGAATACAATGATTTGTTAGGAATGGTCAAAATTATAACGAATGCGGAATTGCTTATGATAAGTGAATGAGTAAAATATATGATAACGCACGAATACGCCTGCCGACGCACAATATTTTTCCTAACACTATCACACACTCGTGCGATTCCCATTAGCATTTCCTGTACTCGATCAGAAAGGCAGAAATTAGATTTCTAATCCCTGCCCACCTTGAGTGGAACAAGGGCTTCTGGAGAAAACGCATTAAGTAGATTCATCAGAAACCACAGTCTAATGATTGGAATTTAAGGAATGGACGTGAGACGTAGGAAATTTCCATGTCTTTTGGATACATCTAGCAGGGGAAAAAAATTAAAATAATTACATTTATAATATTTTCTTTCAATTAATTGAAGTTAAAAACTGTAATTTGTTATCTCTTTGAAAGTACTGAAATGTTTATTCTTCCTGACGTTTAAAACAGTTATGAAGTTTGTTTTTAACGTTGGAAATTGTTTTCAAAATCATTAGGTCAATGTCTAAATACAAATAAATAGAATACAAAACAATCGAATTTAAATTAACAAATCACACAACTCAAAAATTAAATGGATGAAAAACTTACACTGACACACATGCTTGACGCTCTCACACACACACGCACGCACACACACACATCGCCGCGTCGAGAAGCTCCACATGCCAGTGAGTGGACTCACTTCTTGTCGTCCCCAGTCTGGTTCCGCAGTTTCCGGAGGTACAAAAGACAACTTGAAAGAACTTCAATTGAATGTTGAGACAAATGCAAATCGCAGTTTAAATAAGATGTTAAAAAAATAATTAAAAAAATTGAGATATTAAATGAAACTCTGCCATTCAGAGTCTGGAAATTTGATGACGGAAAATGCTGACGATCACATTCTGAATGGGAGGACATGTGAGGTGCTTATTAATGCTCTACGGAACGACACACTCAAGGCTAGCAAAAGACAGGAATGAATGCCAAAATGTTATCATTCAATCTAATTAACAACTTAATAAGTAAAAGTAATGCAATGATTTCTCTACTGAAAAGAGTTACAAATACAGTAATTGCCGTAAATAGCATTAAATCGACACTGTTCATGTTTATGCCTAGGTATTTCAAATTGCATTGGTCCGAAGTTTCGTGGTGCTTTTAGTTAGTTTACTGAGTATGTAGATACATTTCAAGTATTTAACACAAATTTTTCTTTAACTCTCATATAAATCATTCTTAAACCCCCTATCCGGTTACTTGATTTTTAAAAATATGTTTTGCACTCTTACGAAAGTGTCGTCCAAGAATCACCAAAAGTGGACCAGACTGTTAATAAACATTTCCACTACATCCAATACCCCCCATGAATCTTGAACCACTTTGGCATTCTGAGCAAGTTAAATATCTGTCTCCACAAATTTCTCTCAACCGAGGCATTCTGAAATATCAGTTGTTTTACAGAGAAGCTGCGTAATCTACCACTCTTGCGTGACGTCAGCTAGTGCTGGGTTTACATGCTGATTTCGGAGATGCTATCAAGAAACAGCTTCAACGTGGAGCCCGTGACATGTAGAATACTTGTTCTTTTAACAAATTAACTCACCGGTCCTAATACTCACGTGTCCACGTCGCAAACCGATTGCGCGAGACCGCTTGGCTAATGAGTATGCGTTCGCAGCCTTGGCAAAACATGAGACGCCCGTGGGCGCGTCCGTCGACGGCCCGTGTCCGTCGCTTCGTGAGGGGCGGGGGAGAAGCCCGGGTGGGTGTGGGCGGTGGGATGCGAGGGTGGGAGCGGGGTGGAGCACGGGGGGGGGAGAGAGTGGCGGGCTGAAGGACGAGGGAGTTAGGTGAGGACGAGAGGCCGGGGGGGGGGGGGAGTGGTTGGCGGGAAGCGGGGTCGGTAGCTGGGAGGAGGAGGAGAATGTTCAGGTAGGAGGGCGTGGGCAGGGGGTGAGAGGGCGGTTGAAGGTGGGCAATGGGAAGAGCGGGTCGGAACAGGGCGAGGGAGTGAGGGCGGGGAAGGGGCAAGTTGAGGGAGGGAGGTATGGGTCCAAGCGTGGTGCAGAGTGGAAGTGGGTGATGTGATGAGCGGGTGGAAGTGGAAAGAGGGGGATGGCGAGGGGCAAGTTTAGGAAGGAGGGCATGAGCGTGGGCGAGGGACTGGGTGGAAGTGGGCGGAGAGAAGAGGGGATGGGAACCGGGTGCAGGAGTGAGGGCAGGGGAGAGGCAAGTTCATGGAGGACAGCATGGGTGGTAGGATGAGCGGGTAGGATTGGAGTGCGGGAGTGAGGGGAATGGTGAGGGGCAAGTTGAGCGAGAAGAGCGTCGGTGAAGCGAGTGGCCGGGTGGAAGTGGGTGGCGGGAAATGGGAGTGGGAGCGGGTTACGGCAATGGGAGCAGGGCTGAGGGGGCAGGTTGAGACTAGAGGGCGTCGAGAGGCAGAGGCGTGGGTGGTGAGAGGGGCGGGGCGGTGCCGCCCTTAATTGCTGGCTGTCGGCTCCGCGGCGGCCGCCCGTCACTCTGCCCCACCTGCGCAAGTGCCGCTCGGCAAACACAACGGGCTCTCCCGCACTCCGACCTCCGGCCCGGGAGATACACAAGACATGCACGAACAATTACCCGCAACGAATTTCGATAAGTCGTAGCTAAATCTCAGCATTTTTGGCATGAAAAAGTGAAATTTAGGCACGTTAAAAAGCTTACAAAATACTTTAAGACAGACAAAAAATGGCATGATGATCTTGCCATAGATTGTAAGTAATTAAATTATAAAGGTTACTTTTTAATTAAAAAGAAATTTTATCATCTTAATTAGCAGTGGCATACCCAAAGGCAGGGGTACTCCCGCCCCCCACCCCCCGCCAAAGCAGACGACTCATATTCACACGTAGTTTATATAGTAACGAATGGCATTCAATTTCCCAATTGAACACGTTTTAAATAACTATAAGGAAACTTTTTTAAATTTAGCATTATTGGAAAATTCTATATAAGAAGAGATCAAGTTGGCTGGACAGTACTCCTACAGCTTCCCACCACCACACCCACTACACACCCACCACTCACAGACAAGTCTCAATTGCACAACTGGTAATTAGCAATTCAATTCATTACTAACATTATCTCCTGATTTTGAAGGTAGGCTCTATCTTCTGTTAATTAGAATTATTTTAATAACAAATGTTTCGGTGAAGCATTTGAAGGCGGCGAAGAAAATATTGCCGGTGAAACAATCAAGGTGACTGTTAAAATGTTTATTAGAAACTTGTGAAGCTGGAGGCCGTCTGTCAGCGGCATGTCTTTCAATGTTGACTACATTTCACCTATGGTATTCATTCCATTACAGTCTTTCTTGACAAGAAATAAATTTATAAATGAGAATTCATAAAACATTTTAAATTATGTTAAATTGAGTCATATTGAAAGTATTATGTTAAATGCATTCGGTACACCTGGATTATTATGATTAAACATATTTTTCTCATGTCCTTCTAAACGAAAGAAGAAGGCAATTGATTTCTTGAAAAAGCAAGTTTTGAGAAAAATGGTGTCAATACAAATGGTACTTTTTGCCGATCAGTACTAACTAGCTGAAAACTTACAGTGCTTATTTCCAATGCGCTCTGAAATTGAAAGAAAATATGCAGCCTCCAGCCTTTTGAGAGACGTGTATAGTCGTGTTAGGTAATCAGGAACCCGAAAACACTTCAAAAACAGTGTAAAAGTTTCGATTTTTACTGAAAATGAAAATATTTATATTATTATGCCTATTCTCATACAGCGCGTACCAACAGAATTCTCACTCAGTACGTCACTGCTAACGACACAGCTGATGTCATACGACAACACGTCTCCGAGGATGAGGCCGCCCGCCGGTACATATTTGCTAATCACGTGTTACTGTTTAGAAGAGCAACACTTTTTTATTGTTGGTATGTAAAAATCTGCTGCACGGGACATCCTTTTATACGAGTGCTATGCCATTACAGTTTTGGTGAAGATTGCTATTTTTATATTTAATGTATTGCAGTATTGCATGAGAGTATTCTATTTGTTATTTTTGAGCAGTGTTCGCTTGCTACTCTTGGGAAATATTTTTTTTTGTGGTTATGTTCAAAAGCATTTATGCGGTTATAGCCTCCTAGCAGTCCTAAATTTAGTTTAAATAATCTTAATATCGCACAAATAAATCGAAATAAGTACATCCCTTAATAATAAGTGCCCGTAACATTGTTTCACACAGTATTTCTTTGTTATTAAGTGCAAATCGTAGGAAAGAATAGTTACCTTGGTGTTCTATTGGAACTATCCTAGACAGGGCAACCGCACGGAATCAGAGTGCCTCACAAACTTTATAAACGTTCATAACTCGCGAAGAGTCCGGAAGCAGTATTTAGGACTGCCCTTGCGCAGCATTGAAGTTACACAGAGCGTTGACATTTGGAATCCCTATTCCCTCCATTCTACCTTTTTCTCCAAATGATTTTCAATGAAATATAAATGGTCCACGGAACGCGAGTGATTTTCCCTTCTCATTCCTTGACCTATCCTACTCCTTACTTACATACACACACACAATTACATGCACTACACCACCACACGTGCCGGGAGACCGGTCGTGAACTTAGATCTTGTCCCGGCTGTGGCAATGCCTTGCGGATGGGAGATTACTGGTTGGGGAAAACCTCGCTACCCATCGGTCACTCGGCGCCGGAACTCACCATTCAGCGGGGGAAGATCACCGCCAACTCCCGAGCCAAAAATATGCACTACATTTATGAGAATAATAATTTTATCTGGTGATTTTCTTAAATGTTTTTATTAAGCTTGTTCGACAAGGAATGTGTCGCATGTGACAAGAATTACGTCTTTCAAGGATTTTACTTACATTTACATAATAGGATTTTTTAAACTTACATTCATCATACGAATGTGTACAATGTGTATCTCGTAATGTAACTCAATATGTACAAAACTCATACTTACATTTCATCATACGAATGTGTACAACGTGTATCTCGTAATGTATCTCAATATGTAACTCGTATGTGTACAATATTAGGTGAATATAATAGCAAAAAACAACTAAGGATAGCCAGGAAGAGTCATTCAGAAAAATAGTTGCCGCACCCGGAGTCACACAATCAATCAAGGAATAATTTGGCTGTGTCGATGGGCGCAGTGCAGTCCGCTCCCTAGCGACGCGCGGCAGGCGCGCGTGTGTTGCGTCGCGCGGCGACGCAGGGAGGCGAGGGGCCGTGCCTTGCCGGGCCGGGCCGCACGGGCGATGGGCGGGTGGGCGTGGGCGCTGGAGGCGCTACGCGTCGCCCTGCTGGGGCTGCTGGGCGCGGCCGCCGCCCTGGTGCTGGTGCTGACGGCGGAGCAGGCGGCCAAGCGCGCGTGGGCGGGGGCGCGCGGCGCGTCGCTGCGGCAGCGGGTCGCCCCCGCCCGCGCCCCCGCCCCCGTCCCGCTCCTCGTCTCCATCCCCGCCCCGCCCCGCCCCGTCGTGGACCGCGAGGTGGCGCCTGGGCTGCGCGAGCGAGCGGCCGAGGAAGAGCGCAAGCCGCCCGTCAGGAGGCGCAGCGGCAGCCGCCAGCGCTCGCCCTCGCCGACCCCTGCCTCCCCCGCGCGACCGCCCAACGCAGGCCAGTGACAGACGTTATTCATTGATTAGAGATTCCGGGTGCCTCAACTGCTAAGGTCATTAGTCCCGTAAATGTAGTGCATTTTTATCGCGGGAGATGTCGGTGATATTCCCCGCTGGATGGCGAGATCGGTGCCGACCTACCCGTCGACTTGAGGGGTATCCCCAATCAGCGGGGCATTGCCCCCAGAGGGGCATTGCCCCTGCCGGGTGAAACTCTAAGCTACAACTGCTTGGCTATCCGGGAGATGCCGCATCCTAAGCACAGGTACCGACGTTCCTCAGGGAGAAATGCATTCGCACAGCCAAGCAGCTACTGACACCGGCCGCGGAAGCGTATGCTCTCAAGCTCTAAGCCCCCGACTGGTCTCCCGACAAGTGACTACCGACTATGTTGCAATCAGTGTAAGTGTGTGTATGTAAGGGGTGAAGATAGAACACCAAAGAGGAAGGAAAAATCGCGAGCCGTCCATGGCCAGTTTGTGAGAATACTGCTCCGGCACCCACCTGGTGTTGATCAGAGAAACCACGGAAAACTACCCAATAGAGCAGCTGGCCACTAGTATCACTAATCAGTGAATCACAACCGAGAGTTCTATTTTTCCGCCATTTTTATCACATATCGTCCATTCACTGTCCAAAGATATTATTTACGAATAGAGATATGTGACAACAGTCTACGAGATCCTTGAAGAACAACAGTGGTTGTTTTCCTTGCGATAAATAAATACATAAATAACACATGCTGAAAATTAGTATTAGTGCTCTAAGTTATTAGAAATAGTGTATTAAACTCCCCGCCAAATATTGTCACGGGAACCACTGTCTGTACGGGCGGGGTACGCATGGTGTGCTATCCGCTCACAGAATGTCTTTCCGGTACCCGGAGAACACTAGTAGAAGGTCAACGCCGGACCACAGAATAATTTTCAATGGAACTGAAGAGATTTCTTTAAGTTACAAATTATTTTTTATCCGGGGTATCCGGGACGAGCCGCGTTCTGTCGCGATGGCTGACGTTTCGGCCTATATATTGTGGTCTTCTTCAGAAACACCACAACATAGACGTATCTCGTCCCAGATAGCCCGAACAATATTATTTCTTACAACGCCAACTCCGGCCGCGGAAGCCTACGCAAATTATAAACTAATAATTAATGTATGTACAAATATACCACAATCATTTTCTGCACGTTCGTTTGAAATATTTTCGGTTTTTGACGAATTACAAGGTCAGGTATGTTATGAAGATTTAGTGCACCTTGGGTCATTTTCCGAGGGGGGGGGGCTGAAAGCGACGTCCTTTTTTTCCAAGAACTAGTTCAACATTCACTATGCACAATTCTCTATTGCACAATTGTTATCTACATCGACAGATTCTAAATAAGATTTTAATGTGATAATGGGCAGACTTGGTTGTAATTTGCAAGAACGCCGCAAGACGCCGGAATTCGCAAAAAGCGATCACGTATGGCGATGAATTCAAATGTTTTGCCAACATTCGGAAAGGATTGAAAGGCGAAACATTCGTTAGTTAGAGTTCAGAATGGTTCCGACCTGAACGATGAAACAGTGAACCATTACCTACACAAAGATATCCTCGGTCATAGAAGACTCTGGGTCCATCGTTGACCCACCTCCTCATTGGTGGGCGCCAAGGAGAACTTGGTGGCTGCGGCCATGGTGTATCGGATTGTTATACCCAAGATCGGAAGTTTAATCCCTATCGAAGCCGTGGATTTTTAAGGGTGAAAACATCCTTCATACGCCTTCCTTCGGAGGGGAAGGAAAACCGGCTTTCCCATGTTAGTACATTTACTGCATGTAAAATATCCTCAAGCCCAAGAGAAGCCTCTGAGCTAAATTTAAATCGCCTATTTCGTCGCCCGAGTGATACCTGCTTTCTCCGCTAGTGGGTGAAAGAAGCGTAGCGAAATTTGCGTGCTCAGATGGAAGAGCGGGCCTGATGACCCACGTAAAATAAGGCATCAATTCCATCTTGGATACAGTCTTCGCTAAACGTGACAGGCAATTATTTGTTGGCGTTACCATTTGCATCATTTTTCTGCTTTCACTATTTTATAATTTTCCCTTTTTCTAGGCGCCCATGCGATGTGTTAACTGAAGTGATCCTTCCGTAGGCTACCCGGCCAGTCGCAGCCAATCTTACACTTAAAGCGAGCGCCGTTCGACGGAAGCGCCGCCTCCGAGGCCACAACGACCACCTGCACCTTCCCAACCGACAAGTGCACATCTTATAAACTCATTTGGAGAAACTCACAACATTGTATTACAAACATAAAAACTGAAAACAGGTTTCTTTCAGACAAAAATGTTTTGTTTTTTTTTCGTAACCAACCAACACCGTATTGAATCAGATTTTATTCACCATTACGAAAAGGATGAATCGCTAAATTACACACACATTTTCTTTTTCTGAAAATGGAAAAGTGAAATGTGATATAACGTGACTGCTACGAAGGTTCTAATATTCAGATTGTTTATTCTATTCCCAATCACTCTCTATATAACCTGAATCGCCCAGTAATTACACTTTTTAAAACACTTGTTTAAGATAAGAAACTTAAATATATTGTTAGATACGATGCTAATAAATGTTACACTTTAATAAGTAATTATACGATCTGAACCTACGAATGATCGAAATTACCATAACTGTTACTTCAATAAACTTTAACAACAAATAATCTAAAGTCTGATACATGCACATGACATTCGAAATAATCAAAATTGTTTTAATCGTTCTCAATTAATGGAAAGTCTTACAACTTCTATTTAAACAAAATAATACGAATACTTTTAAAAAATATGGGAATACGACAATCTGACAAAATTAATATTTCCAAGACGTGTATAATGCATCACGTAAGAATAAAAAATGTACACTACCCTTCTGTTAGGCAGTTAATTTGAAAGATAGTGATTTTTTTCCCCTACGCATATTCTCCACATCTGAACTGCATCGACCTGGAAAGTGTTTTGTAACGGATGTATAATGTTAAGAAAGACGTGTCAGCGTGCGTTTTCCGAGTGCCTAGGTTTCGAGCTACTACAGAAAAAAATTCCATTAAAATAGTAATTGACTTTCCCTATATTTACCTATATAATGTGACCTTCAACAGAGTTTTCGAGCGTTGATTTACCACTGTTAGCACATGTGCTCCAGGAATATTTCTGTTCCTCTCCCTCGCGATTCTTGGGCTCAACTCCGCCTCGCAGCGCCCTATCTGCGCGTTGTTCCTCCGCCGTTACTCTCCGCTCGGCCGCTCCCATATCGCGTGGCGCCGCCGCCGCCGCCGCTCGCTCGCTCGCTCGCTATCACCCCATCGGCCGCCGCACGCACCGCGCACGCACAAGAAAATAACGATCGCCACCCGCTCCGCCCCTCGCCTCTCCTCCCTCCTCCGCTTGCCTTTTTGCCATGGAGCATTCTTGCGTCCGTGGGGCCTCAGCTCTGTCCCCCCCAAACACAGGTCACGAACGGCGGTGGTCAGGTCTCGGGTCCGCCTCTGCGGACGGCCAACGTTCTCCACACAAGGAGCTCGAGTCGTACTGCTAGGGCCTGCTTATCTCAGGTGGTCGCTTTTGCGGCGATTGCATTGCTACTCTGGATTCATTTTCGCAAAAAAAACAGGTTTCACTATTCTGTGTTATACGTAGAATTCATATTTCTATTCTACTATTAAGGAGTAGACAAACAGAGAAAATGACAAAAATGTACATGTTTTTTTGGTAAAACACTACTTTCTCCATACAGATATTACATGGAAGTACGAGTAAACTAAATCATAGATACGTGCTGTAAATATTGCTATAGAGTATTTTCGGTAGACTTCATTAATTCTGACAAAATTGTTCATTACTGAGTGTGATGTACATACATTTTGACGTTAAAAACTTCATTCGCATTGTTGCTATGGATATGACGGGTGTCAAAGAATTCATAAATATAGATTCAATGCTGTAAAGCACTTTAAACGTTTTAGTTATATAATTAGGTTTTTAATACTTAACTATAATTCACTGTGGTGAACCCGTACATCGCCACCATGCCGCACATCCACAACATGGGTGTTGTGTAAACCGTCAGTGACAATGTTATGACGACGTGTTGCTCCGGGAAATAATTTAAGAAAATAAGGAAGAGAAATAACAGCAATAACCTCTCCTAACGAATTTTGATTATCTCATGTGTATATGTTCATGTGATATAATATATTTATTCAATGTTATTCCTTGTACTTCAATTTCTTCCATTCAAGAAAGAAGAATTCTTATTAAGAAGCCAAGCGGATGCAGCATCAACGAAACGCTCGCCTCTTATACGTTTACAGATAATGCTATCAAATGAGTCGGCCTCGTGAGACAGGGGTTTGGGGCAGGTGAGCCCACGTTAAGGACTCTCAGATTGTGGGTTCAAAACTCGCGTACCGAATGAATGTTTTATTAAATATGTAATAGTACAGTACCAAGATAGGACTAGGCGTTAACTGCGAATGTTTCCAGAAGGGCGGTAGGCACTGGTAGGTCTTGTAGGCACCGATTGATAGCTGCTGGGAAGAGGATGGCGCAAAACCAAAAATCAAGACTCAAGAGCTTGATTGATTGATTGTTAGAGATTCCGGGCGCGTCAACTGCTAAGACCATTAGTCCCGTAAGAGTAGTGCATGCTTCTTCTTCGGGAGGTGGCGATGATCATCCCCCAATAGATGGCGAGTTCCGGCGCCGGGTTTTCCTCAACCAGATATCTCTCTCCAGCGGGCACCGCCCCAGCCGGGACAAGCTCTAAGCTCACGATCGGTTTCCCGACATGTGAGGTAGTGTAGTGCATGTTAGTGTAACAGTGTGAAAGTAAGAAGAGATTATTGGACAAGGAAAAATAATGAAAGATCGCGCGCGGTCCGTGACCTGTTTGTTAGTGTACTGACTCGGTATTAGCCTGCTGTTGATCGGTGAAACCAGGGAAAATACCGACTGAATTCTTCCTCGCTGACAAGCTAGTGTCGAAAATCATGCCACCGTCAAGTCTCGAATCTAGGACATCCCGGTCAAAGGCACTGCAATGGACATCAGTTGATGCGCTGAGTCTTCTCATCTGGTCAAGATATTAGGAAAATAAGTCGAGAAAGTGTGTGCCATTCTGCAGAACCACTAGTTTTAAACTTTGAAATATTTATTACATGCAAATCAAAATTCTTAACACTCTCTTAACAAATAAATAGGAAATTATGTCTTTTTATTTACACGATCACTTGAACAGAATGTTATAAGTAGCTAGTTCGGGAGACTGGTTGGTGCAACGCTTACAAAAAGAGGAAAATAAATTGGAATGACATGGTAGCAAGAGAATCCTCCAATAAAAGAATTGCAATGTCAAAATTTACATCGACACACTTGTTTCGAAAGAGTATGCAGACTTTCGATTCAAAGGGGTCGAGTTCCTGTTTATGTATACGACTCTGTGCTTATGGTCGTATCCGGTCGTTTATTTTTCATAAACAGTATATCAGAAGCTATTCATCATTGTGTGGAAACTGTAAACACAGGACGAAACCCTAGCTCAAAAATTTATTATCTCTCTTTCATAACGTCTTTACAGAATATGATATCCATAAAAAATAAATAATTTTATCATATTTTAAAGGATTGTGGATGATTCATCAGAAATCTGAAACCGATAATAAAAGGAAAATGAGGAAAATGTTTTTATGCGAAGAGTATGAGAAGTTGATATTTTCACGAATAGTTTAATTTCTGTTTGAGACGGAAAAGAAAGAACAAATACAGTTAATTCGGAGAAATCATGGCGCAATATAGTTCCGTCAGTGCTTATAACATTTCTTTCGAGAACATATTTACGTATCTCGATAGACAACTACTCGCCTTTACAAGATACAAAAGAACTTTTCTTTGCGATATCTGAGTTACTTATAGTGATACTAAACAGTTGTCGAAAGTTATAGTGGTTCTACTTACAATGGTCTGCAGTTATTTGTAGTGGTACTTTTAAAAAATATCCTTATAGCATTTAATATAATTTTTTAGGTTTTCTATATTGCTTATTTCACGTCAAAATATCTATTTTTTAATTTCTCAATTCTCTTTCACACCTCTCCAGTACTGAAACATTCCTGGTTTCCTTTACCTTTAATCACTTTAAACGCCCCACGGAGCAAAATAATAAAGTTGGGTGCCACGACAACCTAGGAGACGTAGTACCTCTGAGGCGATACTCCTAAACCATACCTATCAAGTAGAATCGACTGTTTTCTAATGCCATATTTTTTTGCACATCAACGTTCGCAACGCCACTCATTGTAAAAATTTACCAAAACGCTCCGTAAAAGGAAATAGTTTTTTTAACTGGTGTATGCGGATAGATCGTTTGTGTGCCTCTGAATATTTTCATGTAAAACATAGTTTTCAATATTGACTGACTGCATATAAATCAGTCTTGTGAACTGAACCTTTTTTTTTAGAGACGTTCCCAGTTGTATTCCAAAAAAACATTTCCATTCTTCGAACTATAATAGAACCCCTATAGTTTGACGAATTTACTTTTCATTTTAAATTGTGTTGCTTTTACTTAAATTTTGTTATTATTATTATTATTATTATTATTATTATTATTATTATTATTATTATTATTATATATAACACAAATATCATTATGTTTCCAATTTTACAAATTTTCCCAAAAATTTGCGACCGTGGGCAGCTGCCTACTTTGTACTCTACTGATGGATATTTACAAGCTGTGAAGCTACGATCGGTAAAGGACTCCAGAGACGTATCTCTGGGTTTTCGCCTCGAGGTGGGCGCCTTCTTTTCCTCCGAATCGTCGCCTGACGCCGCCCGCGTTCGCGTTTCTCATTAATTGCGTCGTTTGGCCGCTCCGCGTTCGTTTGCTGGGAGTGCTATCGGCCATCGCAGGCGTGTTGTTGCGCCAGGGGCGGGTAGGGTGGGGTGGGGACGTGTCCCTCGATTAAAGCGATCGCCTCGCTCGCGGATTTAATTACGCGCATTTACATGGCCGGGCGGCGCTAGTGCCCTCTTTGCTTATTTTGGGGCGACGACGAGGGCGACGCGGGCGACGCGGGCGGTCGCGCAGACGGCCGTGCATTTGCATGGGCGTATAAGGAGGCCTTGGCGCGACCGGCGTCGGCGGCGACCGAGGCGTTGCTCAGCAGTGGGCCAAAACGCATCAAGGGGCTTAGGTTCTTAGCGGAGGATCAACAAGAGAAGTACTTCCCAACATCTTTATCTTCTAAATGACCAGAACCTTTCAAATTTCATGACATGAATGAAGTTCCGTTTGGTTAGATTCGTTGAAAAAACTTTTCATTAAATGAAACGGAATCATTAATCAAAAAATAAAAATCCTTACAGATGCGTAGTTTTAAATGTCTCAAGCCACATGAGAAGAGAGGAGAGCTACGCGTTTAGTCGTGAATGCTATTAAAAATTGTACAGACTCACGAAATACCGAACGGTCCAGTTAAAATAGGACATCACTTCACGCGGATAAATAGGAAGTCCCATCATACTGTATATTGTTCCTTTATAAATAACAAAACCCCAAAATTCAAAAAGAAATATTTCTTGGGATAGTAAATAGTGGTCAATATCTCTTACAAAAAACACATATTTTAATTTAAAAAAAACAACAAAATTCACGTTTTGAATACAGGCAGTTTTCAACTGCGGCAAGTGATAATTCACGCACTGGCAATGAAATAACGTTAGCGGTAAACCATTACTAACAGAAAAATCTAATAAATGAAACATAAAACGACAAGCGCAATTTTCTCGTCCGAAAAGCATCCAATCTTGTCAGCCACATTTTTCTACAAGCGAAATTGGATGGAATATTCTACCGTGTAAACGGCGCTTTAAGCCCACTGCGACGGTGTCGGTGGCGGCGGCGGCGGCGGCGGAGACGGCGTGGGCAATATTTCACCGGCGGAGCAGCGCGAAGAGGCGGCGGCGGCGGGGCGGATTCCCCGGCCCCCGCCCGCGTCTGCGCCCGCCGTGCTGCTTTTGTTATTCGCGCATAAAGCGGCGGCAGCGCGCGCGCGAGCGCGAGCGCTGCGAGAGATTTCAATAACTGATCGCACCCCGATGAAGTATAATGGCGGGGCGCAATAAACTCGCGTGTATATGGAGAGAGAGAGAGGGAGAGAGAGCCCCGGTCGCGTAAACGCAGGAGAAACAATGCTGCAGATAACACAAAGCAAATAAAGCGGCGCGACGCGGGGCGGCGGGTATTCGCTCGCTCGTTGCTGTCGCACGAGGCCGCGCAGGGCGGGCGGTCCGCTCCCCGCGCACACCTGCATCCGTACTACGGAGAACTCTGAGAGAGAGGGATAGGAGCAAGCCCCCAAACATCGAACAAGTTCTCCGGAACATACTGAGAGAAAGGGAATGTCCAAATTTAACTTTGAGCTTTGGAGTTCATTCTTTATACGTTTCATCACCCAGCTGTCATATAAAAATTCATAAATAAAGAAGGAAACGTTTTCCTAAAATCGCATTTTACGAACCGTGTATCGTCTGCAAAATAGGACGTTTTAGAAATAGACCAATCATATTTATAAATAAAGCTGAACAGTAATAATGCTACTCGTAGTCTCCTAAAAATAAAAATATTTTAAGTTTGACTTACCATTTATTTTTGTCGTTTACAATAAGTCATGCCCCACTAAATGTTTTCGCTATTATATTTTCATCTTCACTAAATAATTCATGTCTTCTTAGTTACGAATGCGAACGTGAAAAAACGGGTTAACAGAAATTTGAAATAAAATGACGAAACAAAGTATTTGTAATTTTTTTCTTTCTTTTCATTATTCTCAAAGTAATTAATGTCCATTCGCAAAACTGTTTCGGACAAAAGTACTATTTGTCTCTTTTTTGAAGGGGAGTTAGAAATTTGAAAACAAGTTTTCAATTCGAAATTTAAAGTTCCCCAACCACACAATCTGGTATGCGCTGGCAGGCAGAATGTAGCACAAGTGTATTTACCCCACGAAAACACCTTTTTCATTCAAGACGTTCTTGTATAAATAATGATATTTTATGACATTTCGAGCGATATCCAATTATCGGTTTTTTGAAAGAGACAGTTCCACTCTCTTCGTTCAAAGTGGATTCAAGAATCAAATGACAATGATAATTCATTCGAAGAATCTAGTATGTGCATCTCGTTTCTTACAATTGGTGTCACATTGTATTTTTCTATGAGGTGACAGACAGTCATATGTATACCCCAATGTTTGACTGTGTTTTATACACTTTTTGGATGATGCGTATATTTCTGTATAATTCTATGTCTCAATTTAATTAGACATCCCGGTATGGACTTTTGTTAAAACTTAAATTTTATTATTTTCATCTGATCACAACATTCTTCTTTGTTCTGTATTTTGCGAACATTTAACACGTAAATTTGCATTTTATCTGGTGCGCCTGTGTTCTCTCCCATGCAAAGCCTTCTTTTCACGATGAGAAGTAGCATTAGCAGTGACCCTAAAATCGCAATCTACTGACTGAGATTTTTGATGATTTGAGTCAAAGTCTATATCACATGTTCTGAGCGAGACTTCGGTGTTTGAACTAAGACTTTAACAAATAATTAGCTTATAGTTCACGAGTTTAGACTTGGAGCGTTGCAATCGACTTGTGTAGAACCTGAGCAATGAGGCGAATCAATTCGAAGTACTTTTTAAAGAAAACCTTCCGACCCACGTAAAATTAACATTAAAAATACTTCTATGCATTTGCGTTTCCGAGTTAATGGCTCGTCTTTTGATGGATAACCTTGTTACGTGCAAGGCGTCATCATACACCCAAGAAGAATATAACCACGCATTGCACGGAAAAGCAAAGAAGCTTCCTCACATCAATTTCACGTAAACAGAGAATAAAACAATTTGATAAATTTATATATATATATATATATATATATATATATATATATATATATATATATATATATACTTTTGTCGCTGTCTGGAGAATTCCAGCTTTCGGCTGTTCTTCCACAGAAAACTACCAACCAGAATAGCCGAAAGCTGGAATTCTCCAGACAGCGACAAAAGTCGACCTAGCTATCTAGCTAGTGTGGAAAAACCTATCATCGTCGGGAGTGGAAGCCTAGCACGTCCCGTTCAGAGGCACTGCAGTGACATCAGTTGATGCCCAGACCCACCTCTACCGGTCTGTCATTCTAACAGCTTCCGCACGCGAAGTGAAAGGATTTTTCTACGCGGTGAATCCGTAAGTAGATTACGTTCGTCTACACCCAACACTTACAATATTCAACGACCTTTCAAAGCTACATTCCACGCCAACGAGACGCACGAGTCGCCTGCTATTTCCATCCTCAAGGCGGTGACGTGAGGCCCCTTGCGCATTCGCGCGGCGCACGGGGAATGGGTGTCGCTTGTATGTCCATCGCCGCTAATTGCGCGCGGGAGCGCGGCCTGCATGCGGACGAGACGCCTCATTGTTCGGAGCCTCCCCGCCGCAACGGCGCCTTCTGTTGGGTCGCACCGGAAACGCTCCTGCCGGCCCAGGCGCAGCCCGCCGCCCGCCCTCCCGCAGGTACGACGCGCTTCGGACCCCCTCACACAGATGTGGTAGAGGCGATAAAGCTAGTAGAATCAACAGTAAAAAGGAAAGCCAAGGAACGGACCAGATGCAGACTGACAGGCGGGTGCTATTTGTATTGTCTATCTGCAGTCGACAGTCCCCTGGGCAGGTTGGATTACTGCACCAAAGAGGGTATCACTAAAAGTCAATTTAGCTTTGATATTGGTTTCTTCGCCCAGCCACGGGGACCCGAAGCACTAAATGGCCCAATGTGATACGCATTTCACGGAGTCTGCGGACACATGCACACTTGCTCTCACCAGAAATCGAACCTCTGGCACATGGATAGAGCGTAGGCCAGTCATCAGGCATCCGGTGTCTATCCGTGGCGTTACTCTCTGCAAATGTATCAGCAATGGGACTTCTGTAATGCGCCAGCATCGTGGTCGAAGTGTCACGTCGGTGTGGTTGCCTAGAGCGACACCATTTTAACATTCAAGACTGCCATTCGACTCCGGTCGACCGCGAAATCCTCGTTTACAAACAAAAAGGCTTCATTTCAGCTGTCGCATTCCTTCATGCCATTTCGTCGCATTCAACCCTTCCGACGTCGCCAATTTTCCTTGGTAGTTCTGAAGTGTGATCCGGGTTGCTTAATGTCTTAGATGCAGAGAAACCATCTGCATTATCGATTCCGATACCCTAATATCTTATTATTATTTTTTCAATTTTTTGTTAATTTAAAAAAATATTGTTGCATAAGGGACAGTCTTGGCATTGGCAACATAAAGTATTCCTGACTTTACAGTTGTTTTGTTTTTGTTTTATTTTTATCGATGAAGTTGTTTCAAAGCGTATCGTTTCCAAATTGTGTCAACAGGAAAATGGTCCGCAAAAAGAAATGCGGATAAAATTAAAAAGGCAAAAAATAATTCAATTCCGTAGACAAAAACAATTTTTTAGGTATGGGAAAAGGATTGTATCATTTGTTCAATGGGAAAGAGATTCTTAAATTCTTTCGCCAAAGAACGAAGATATTTCAATCAAAGCAGAAAAAAATGAGTGCCCATACTACAGAATTTGTGTTTCAAAGTTTGGCCCTCGTTTCAGATGGTTCATTGATTTGATAATATTTCATTATTTAAATAATATTGTTATCACTGAAAAAGTATTATTTTAGAAATGTATTAAGTACTTATTGCGTTATTTTCCCTGACGAATTTTATTGTGATACTGTTTTGATGTGATTTCGTTGTATACTCCCAGAATATGCGAAATTTGCAGAATTGTAAACGATTTAAAAAATGGAAGACATTGTCTTCGTTATAATTACTTCAAAACATTCAGATGAGTTGGCATTTAGTGTCATTTTCCTTTGATGACTTATGAAAGTATTCGAATCATTTAGTTCAGCCAATTGGATAGAAGAATACGATTTAAAAATGTCAGTCAGCAATACGCCCTCGTGCATCAGAAAAATAAGAACGTTGCGCTACAGCCTCCACTGGAGTCATCCCTCCACTCTGAGACCCCCTTCTGTTCGGGTGACATCGGGGCAGCCGGCAGCGGTTGGAGAGAAAACGAGCGCCAAGCCCTGACCCCAGACATCCAGTAGTATTCGGCTCGGAGATGGGGAATAGTAAACATTTTGGATAAGAAAGTCCTCTCATCAAACGGACTAGATTTATCCAAATAATAGTAGTATATATTACAAAAATCATTGTTCAAAAATTTAATTCTGTGCTTTACAACTCACATTACTTTTTATGAGCCACAAAGTGTTGGAATATAAATGCGTTTAAAATAATTATATTCCTGGATTGTGGGAAAAGTTAGATTCGATTTTAAAATCATCCAATTTCTTATCAACAATCTTTGAAGAGTAAGCCATTGTATGAAAGAAGAAAAGGCTTCACCTAACTTGTTCATTCATGTGACTGAAGATGAATGAATAACCTTCATTGGAACTCTTTCGTCCGTTTCATCGAAAGTCTAACTGTTTCACGCTTAGCGTTTTAAGACCAGGGATATTTTTTTACTTTGACTTGTTCGCAGTCATCTTCGTGTGAACCAAACTTTAAATAGAAATTTTCTTATAACATTTTCCAGTAAAGTCAGTGTCTACTGCTTCCATTTCTGTAAATGCTGAATGTAGCAGTTTCCACATGTTCTTCACTTTAAACTTCAATGATAAATATTTGTTTCTGGCATTTTGAATAACATCACTTCATGGCCAGAATATGAAGGCATTCTTCACCAAAAGTGACTTTAACCAGCTCTAACAAAACAATTTACGACGACGTGATGGTTTTTTATGCGGAAATGTACATGATATCGTGTGACCAGCTTACCTGAAATTCTTAAAAAAAGTTAACGTGGGTTTCCGCAATAAGCGATTTACATGCCGATCAATTAAACGACGCATTTTTTACATGCGTCTAACAAAATACACACAATTTCGGAAGGCATTAAAGAGAGATTAAAATTGTGTAAATGAAGAGCAGATTCATTATTCTAACCTCATGGCAGCAACCGCATGTATACTTCAGAAACACCGAGAGTATTGAAGAATATGTTTACGTTTCCATTGTTGCGAAGGCACTACGATGTTCATCTGTTGGCGCTTGTCTGCAGAAGAAAACTGACAAGATGGAGGTCGCAAGCGCTAAGGAAGTCGAAGTATGCGACGCGACCGGGCCAGAGCCAGAGGCGCTGCCAGCGTTGGGGGGCGAGGAGGTGTTGACACCCTCTACCACCCAACGCCGCCATGCAGGTAACCCCCGCAACCAAACACACGCAAAGCTGCGTGAGCATAGAACATGGTTTTCAGAAGGCGGTAATACCCGGACTTTGAGGGGTTCGAGAACAACTTGATATAATGAAATAATTGATTCAACCATTAAGCAGACAGATGTGTAATAGTTTAGAATTCCTATAAATTGACTTACACCATAACCCTGTAACAATGATGTCTTTTAACAATTCAACGTTTCGACTCCAGTTTAGAGTCTTAGAAAATATTAGTTAGTGTACTTCACATACTGGTGATTACACATTTGTAATTATCATGAAGCATGTGTTCCTTTTCTACACTGATTAACTGACTGGTATTGCTGATGACTACTCCATAACAGAGTCAAATGTTGAATTATTAAAAGAATCGACTAAGAGAAGTAGTTGTTAATATACATATTTTTGTAGAAAGTTTTAACCATTTATAATCTTTAAATTAATTTAGTATTGTAATAGAATTGTTGCACGAAAAAATAGTTTAAAGATCAAACGATTACAAACCTGGCTGTGTAACGTTAGCATGAAAAATTTCATTATTCATCATACAGACAATTTTAAATTCATGGCATATTTGAAAAATATTGTTATAAGTTAAATGAAAAGTGTAAGTATATTAGGAAATTCTCTGTTATTTATTATCAGTTTACAATCACAAACACTTGGTTTTGTTTTTGTTTGATGGGATACGTTTAGTTTCTCCGCGTCATTATTATTTAATATGTGCATTTAAAATTTAAAATATATTTACAAAATGACTTAAACGGTTAGCCGGGTAATATTACAAATCAGACAGTAATGGAAATTACTTCGTTCAAGAACATTAAGATTTTAGTCATGCGTGAAGTCCTAAAAAAAAAATTGAGAATCTTGAGGTAACTAATTTCTTATTAATGATAAAATCTCTACATTTATGTCCAAGTGAAAGTTACAGAATCTTAAGAATCAACAATCTGAATAATCACGCCGCGTGATTCGCTTACCAGTTTATTTGCCCCATGTGAATTTTACTGACAACACTTTTGAGGCATTGCTTCAGGAACAGTTAAAATGCTCAAAACTCAATATTTGGTTTAATTAAACTAATATATTGAAATCAAAATAATTAATGTATCTTGATGCACCGGCCAATTACGTATGAAACTAAGGGAATAGGGGTGGAAGACAAGGGAAATATTTAAAATTATTTGGTTTACAAAACAGTCACTTCAGTGGCTTCCTTGGCAGGAGCCCACTAGCCCAGTAAGTATGGTACTCAGTAAGCTCTTTCTCTAGGAGTACGTTGTTCACTATTCACAGTGAGGTGTCACTCGTTGAACCTCTTTGCATACTAGCTGGGAACTGACCGTTTAGTTTTATCCTTTTCACTACATTTCCAACAAAATACCTGAAAACGGGAGGGGGGGGGTATGGATTAAGAGATTAAAAGTGTTTTAGGGGAATTTAAAATTCCTACGAGAAGAAATTATTCATCTGGACAAGTCAAATCGATTGGCACTATTTCTAACGGATCCTTTTAATACATACAAGAAGTCTGAAGACAAAAAAATGTTTGAGGGTGTCTACAGTGATGAAACGCTGTGAATTAGTATAGTGCTTCTCCAGCAACATGAATCGTTATAATTTGACTCACCTGACTGACAATAATTTAAAACAAATTCGTAATGAAATATTAAAAAAGCAATCCACACTTTTTCTTGTAACATTGTACGCCCAACAATGGCCGAGCCAAAAAAGCTCAGAACAAAGAACTATCCCATATCTTTGTGAAATTCAGTTATTAGCATTGAATAAAACTTCAAATATTATTCTTTTAATGTAATTCATTTAAATCCAGTATCGATAAATATGCAAGTGGACTGTGTTTGAAATATTAAAAGTGTACCGAGTTGTATTATAATCTAGTAAAAACCTCAATATCTCAGAACTAGGTCAACGCTGCGGCTTGGGTGTTATAATCGATAGTGTATCGCGCTGAATCCAAGTTTGCGGGTTCAAACCCGATCGAAGTGGTGGATTTTTAAGGACAACAAAAAAAATAATCGTACGGCTTTCTTCGGGGGGCGGGGGCAATAATGCCAGCTGTCTCATGTTGTAGATTGCATGTAAAATATTCTCACGCCTAAAAAAAGCCTCTGAGCACAATTTTAATCGCCTGTTTAGTCACCTGAGTCATTCTCTGTTGGATGGTGAAAGGGATTTTTAGGTAGGGTTAGGTAGCAAAATTTGCGTGATCAGACGGAAGAGCCGGCGTCATGCTCTGAGTCTCACCATGAGTCTCACCAATAAATCATTGAATTGAATTGAATTGAATTGAATTGAATGTGGGATAGCTTCTTGTTCTACTGAGGCTGACATTGGTTGGGTCCGCAACACTATACTTCGATTTAAACATAGGTCACGAGCTGGACGTAGAGAGGGACATTGTCATTAAAATGAGAGATCCTATAGAGATCAAAAAATTCAAGTCGTAACGAAGCTCTCGATTGGACGACAGTATCATCCTCTACGTCCAATTCATGTCCTTGAAGTGTCACAACGGAGTGTAGACCAGTGTGGAGTATTCCCCTAGCGTGTGCGCAGGCGCGCGGCGGAGCGCTGGCGCGGGCGGGGGCGGAGGCGGGGGAGGGTGCTGGGGCGGGTGCTGGGCGCCGCTGCCGCGCGCCTGCCTGTCGCCGCGCGAGGAGCCCTGGGAGGAGGAGCTGCTGCGCCTACCCGCGCGCCTCCTGCTGCTCATCGACGCGTCCTCGCAGACGGCCGCCGACGCGGTACGTGCCACGCGCTTGTTGCGTTTCGTGTCATCTGCGATATGTCACGAGAAACAGGCTTCGACAACCACACGACAATCTGTTACTTTGTTACACACCCATACTTACTACCATCCATCCCTTAGCATGTATTGGACAAGTTTGGAATTGAGAGTGAAAATAAAGGAGTACGTGTGAGAGAAAGGGGTGAAAAAAAGAAGTGAGGGAGAAGAAAAAGTGCCAGAAGAAAGTTAGAGAGAGAGAGAGGGGGGGATGAGAGAGGAGAAGAGAGGCAGAGAGTGGAGAGACAGAGAGTGGAGAGACAGAGAGAGAAAAGAGACAGAGATGCGACAAAAAGAAGAGACAGAGAGAGAGGAGAGACGGAGAGGAGAGGGAGAGAGATAGAACAACCGGACCAAAACAGATTTAGCAAAGATTGCACCCAAAGGACTTAAACGAAAGTCAGGAAGTGAGATATTTTTAACACGATATTCAAATTCCACCTATTGATGATTCGTACGATTTATAACGATCCCAACTAGAATTCTAGACTAGAACTTAGTGCTACATCTGTACGTCTCCACACACCGGTCTGGGCTCCCGAGTCTGGCTTGTCTAGAGATACAAAGACCCAAAATGGATGTAGAAACAATGGAGTAGATAGCGGCGGGGGGGGGGAGAGCTGTATTATGTTTAAGTAAATACTTTTGTAGCTATCCCTTGCAGCCAGTCTGAACTAGTGATACGACAAAAGAATGAGATTTTCCATGGATGTGACGAATTGTATTTTACGTTACAAATATTAATATTTGATAAAGAAAGCGTCTAAAATATGGTGGCGCAAATGGAACCGTACAACGTACCTGTACGAGCATCTGAAGGATGAATTTCTTGACATCGGTAGGGAATAAAACGAAAAGGGTGCGTCGCAAAGTATTAAAATCTGGGTTTCGAGACTAAAGACCTCTAATAATCATTGTAAACAAACACTATAATCTACAATATTAGTTCTTTAAAAATCTTTAACACGGCCCTTCTGCACCCAATTCCACTGCGGTAACTGTGGTGCGTTCTGTATTTCGACTTAAAGCACGTTTCGCTATTTTCCATTTCATACGAAAGAATGCGAATAGGAGTGGGGCTTGTTTTGCATGAGTTCTCGCAAGAGTGATTAGTTTCCTTTCACCTCGCGATCCGCGCTCGCTGGTTCATTGGCTGGACGGATCGCTTACAATCTTTGTGTGTGTGCGCGCGCGCGCAGGCGGCGTGGCGCGAGCGCTGCGCGGGCGAGGTGCGGCTGCTGCGCGACGGGGGCGGCGTTGGCGGGGGTGGTGGGTGCGGGGGCGGCGGGGTGCGCGTGCTGATGAGGCGCGACAAGTCACGCGCGCCCTGCCTCAGCCACTGGCTCACGCTCGACATGGAGCTGCGGCCGTGCGGCCTCGCCGGCGCCTCCCCGCGCGCCTGGGCCTACGCCGTGCAGGTGCCGCCCCACGTTGCCCTGCGCCCCATCGCTCCACGCAGTCGGCATTCGCCGAGCAGCGAGCGTATGCTCGCCCAATCACGAACAGCTGTTGGGTTCGCCGAATGTTCGCTTCCTTTGATGTGTCCTAAAGACGGACACGCGGTGGGTAGGGCGAGCACCGAATGTGTGTCACTCGGCAAATAGCAAGCAACTCACCCACACTACTTGGGATTCGGTGAGCGGATGCTCGTTACTCGTCTAATGACGAATGCGTGGAGCCGCATTTAGACAAGATTTAAGCGCTTCGTTCTGCCCAACGATTTCGGGAGGTATGGCGAACGCACGCGTGCGCACAACGGGGGGGGGGCAGGATCTGCTGCGTGTGTTCGCTAAAACTCCCCAAATCGTTCGTCAAAAGGAAGCGTGTATATCCGTTCTCAGGAGGTGGTCATAGCGGAACCGATTTTGACGAAATTTCGATCGGCCGTTTTTGTTTGACGTTCCGGATTCGTTCAAAACTGTGATGATAAACAGAAATCCTCGTAGTGAACTCGAACGACCTCTTCCGATGGGAAACATCGTCTTTCGGGCAATGATCTACTCGTTCGGTTTCGTCCGTCCCAAGTCCGACAACTGAAATTTCGGCCATAATTGACTCCACTGTGACCGCCGCCTTAGTATGGAAACTAGCAGGAAACCGCGCAACACGATGCGATAAGAGCAAAATCGTAAATATGTAAGGAACCGCACACAGCAAGCAACATCGCACCTCGGCGCGGCGAGATTTCGAATAGACTGTTTTCGCGTGAATTATCAGGAATACACGTGACCAACCACGGCCACCGACAAGCACTTAGCTAATATGATGAATGAGGATCTGTTAATAGTTGTAAGTATTTTGTAGACCACCGACGTGTTAGTCAAAGCACAAACATCATCGTAATAGATGTAGGGAGAAATAGCTAAGACAATGGATTCATCAGTTAAGCAGATATTTATTTTACTGTAAATTAAAGATTCTTCATTCTCGTCCCTGCCTGCAATAACTTTATTCATCCATTCACTTCACTTACACCTTAAAGTTTTCCTTTTCAAATACGAAACAACACGCATAGTATCGCCAGCGCCGTTTTTCCAACTGTTCGTGCCACTTCGCATCGCGCCCTCCATCCTATATGCACAACTGCCGCTTTCAGACCCTGCCGCGTGGCTCTCTTTCTACCATTAGAATGGTCCTGATGTAAACGAAACAGCGAACTATTCCTTCGCGCAAAGGCACTTGCCTCTGAGGACGAATGTTCCAGACTCACTTCAATAGCACAGAATTGCCTGGGCTCGTTGCGATGAGTACACCGTGCTAAGTTTCAATGGCAACACGCGCCTCCGTCAATTGCCACTCTCACTTCATTACAGTTTGCTTCCAGAACAGTTCAAGTCCCCAAATCACTTCGCAAGCTCTCTCCAACTGCACCTAGCGCACAAAGAACGCTACGTTTAAAGGATTTTTTTTCTTAACCACAAGACGACCACTAAAGATATATTTGTTGTCATTTCACGGTGCCGTCGGTCGAAAGAGCGACACATTTAACAGTGGTCACATTGACTTTTGGGAGGGAACGGACATTATTGTTGAATATAGTTAAATGAATATGAGGAGTAACACGAACAAAAGTATCTGGCAGTGTCGTCGCTATACGGAAGAGGTCCGCCCCCCACCTATGTGCTACGTTGTCATAAATTCAAATCGCGTGCATGAATTACAAACCTAAATTTCAATTTTCCAATCGATTAGTACACCCACAGACAACATACAAATCGGTACGCATCTCCCGCACGGAGAACGCAGGTTTACAGAACATTAGGTGTAAGAGTTTGATACACCAGGATACAATAAACAACCAGGATATTCGAGTCATTCAGTATCTAACTTAAATGTCTTTGAATACCATTGGAAATAGATTCTCGTCAGAATTTCAAGTTACAGATAAAATAAGAATAAAACATCTAGATAACACTAAATCTCAAAATCTAGGACAAATATATTTTCTAAAAAACATGTTTTCTATAGTACATGTAGTAAGTCACAACTGCTACAAAGAGACAAACATTTGAACTGGCAGTTGACAAAATTAATTCACGTGACTATAATTTCCCATTTATTCCCGAATTTAGTGTCCCATAAGTATCCTTTTTGCATTAACTGTTTCTTGGAGAAGAAAACTTGTTTAGCTCGAACGGAGCGGTTCCGCCCCGCTGGGGCAATTGTGCGCTTGATGGACCGCTTATCGCGCATTCCGCAGCCCGGGCTCCGCGCGTGGTGTCGCCCGGAGGGGCACTTTGACCGCTCGTATCGCGCTGCTTGCGCTGGGACGCTTCGCTGCGACTGTTTTCGAACTCTGCTTGGCTGCTTCGCGATAACCTCCCGCGTCTTTCTCAGATTTCTCCTAACCGTTCATCCGTGATATCAATTGCCTCACTGTGACCACACTGTGACATTTTCATTTCAATGTCTTTAAGAGAATATTTACAGAAAAACAGTAGTATGCAATGAGAAGTACAAACAATGTGAAAGACCGCGAATCTTGATAAGAACGCCGAAATTAGAGGAATACACCACCTACCAATTTGAAGATGGAAAATTTCGAAAGCCTGAAAGTTACAAGAAGGCGAAATTAGAATGACGCAACTTCTTGATGAATCTTTCTCCCACACTAATTCGCCCATTTCACTCGCATTCACGCATTTCCTTCAGCTCCTTAGGGGAACAATTGTACCACTATATAAACTACAACTTTATTACCCTCACTGCAAGATTCATTCCCGATCAAGAAGCAAATGTTACTATCTCAGCCAAAAATTATGTTGAAGTATATCGTTTTGTTTCTTTGGCGCTATCGCATAAACAGGAAGAGTGTTTTAGAACATGCTGCGTACAAATGAGCAATTATTCTACTTTGTGAATGAATCCCCAAACCTGTACTTGAAACGGACAACAAAAAGGAGGTGACGGAGAAATGGGAAGTTACATAAAATTAAAAACATTAATTTCTTCCAAGCCAGTCTCTACTTTACTAATGAAATAAAGAAGTACATTAAATGATTAGTGATTATAGCTTGAGTGTCCTACAGATAACTCTCTAACAAAATAAACCCCCAAGTCTCTGAACACCCACCCCGAGTTAGAATGTAAGGAAGGGGCCTTAAATCTTTAAGACGACCAGTGCCACATATAAAATTTAGTGGAGCATGAGACACGCTAATTCTCATATTCAGCTAACTAGAGTTGCATCTAGGCAATTTCGAAGACACGTTTGACGATTGCGATACCGAGTGTTCTTTGGATACTTTCAGTTACTGAGTGTAGAAGGAATACCATGCTCAGTATAAGTGGAACTAATTCTATTCCACTCTGCGAGTTTAGTTCGATTAAACCATAACACCGCAATCTAACTCAGCTGTAAATCGTTACTCAACTAATTTCGTATCTTATCCGTGATATCAATTGCCTTACGGCATTTCCCACACTATGACATTTTCATTTCATTTTCTCCACGAGTTCTTATAAGCAAATTTCCAATAGATCCAGAGAGCCAACACAAATACTCCGTGTTGAAAATCTCTGACGTGAACCGGTTTTCGGTACGTGATAAATCACCGGTGGGACTTACGTTGTATGCAAAACGAAGCCCAGCTGCAGTGATAGGGGGCCGATAAACAAAACGGGGGAAAGCGTCGTTGCACCATCAACGACAGCTTCGATAGCTAACACGATAACTGAGATCAAATCAACTTGTTTCGTTTCCAGACGAGATTTATTAGGTATATTATATTGGAAGAAGCCTTAGTGAAAATATTTTACAGAGACGATTTACAGAGAACGTGGAAACATTATAAATACGTTTTTCAGTGTAAATAACGGCCCCTGATATTTTAAAAGAAATTGTCCCTGAGAACGGCGAGTAGCAGTCTATGTAAATTCGATGTGATTTCCAGAGCAGGTGACGAACAGCCTCGATAATTCACTCGTACTTTTCGGGTTGTGCGTGTCGCTATATGTCAAACCGGGGCGTCACATTGCATTTCCCTGCGAAACGTAAATCAGTTGCAATTATTTACCCCTAACGCCTGAAATCACAAAGGCGTCGCCACAACTCATGCAAATGTAGAGGAGAGAGATGCGGCATCGGTAACGAATCATCGACGTTTTCAAATACCGATGTTCAAAATTAAAACACCGAACAAATGTTAAAAATCAACGACTTGAATTACTGGTATCGGGTCAATTTGACTCGAAGGCATTTTCTATATTTAATTTACGAGAACACGGCGAGTTACCGATGATGAGGGTTCCAAGCAATCTCTTCCGAAAACGTTCTTATTCAAAGCATGTAATGAAAAATGCCATTGACGTATCTTTTTCTGTGTACTGCCCTTTCTGACCCGACGCCAGCGCAAGCGTTTCTGTGCATTTCTAAGTGGTGGATGTGCAAGCGTGGCGCCTTAACGATAACTCTGTACTCGCGACTCATTTTCGGTAAACGGTGAATACTGCTTCGTGTGAGTGAAAGCACATGAAGCAGAATTGGTCATTATTGGAATACTAGGTATGAACAAACCGGATACTCCAGTGGAATACCTGCCAAATAAATTGAGCTTCTTTAGCTTTTCAAATCAGATGTCAATGACATCTTATCTACCAGTCATATCACGATCTGCAGTTATTTCTACTATTCACAAAGACACGAAGATTGATGAGTACACAGGTCCTTTGCAGAAGCCAATAATTCTAACTTTTCACAATGGCACGAAAGGAGCGGTAGCTGCGAGCTTGCGATCAGCTGTGCAGTAATTACAATGTAAAGGTAGGAAGAAAATCAAGAGGCTTCCTTTAGCTGTATTCTTTCATTTTGTAAACGGGACGATTTGTTTATTATATGTATTTAACCATCGTACAAACTATTTAACGCATATCCCTTGCAAGATTCGTATAAAGGATACGATTTTCTTATACAAGAATGGTTGGATCCACATGACCTGAGGCCAGTGTGCTATAGATATCACGCCAGTAGTTCTTCTTCTTCCCCCGATTCTTCTCAGCGTCGAGTTAGACATTTGACATCCTCCTTTTGTATTGTGCCTCGCGCTTCACCTCTCCTAGCGTAGCTTCACTTGTTTGGCATATATCCCGTATACATGCGTCCCATGTTCCTCTTGATCTCCCAGATGATCTCTTTCTCTCTGGTCTGGCTGCGATCATTTGTTTCGGCTTTCTATCCTCTGCCATTCTATTAACATGTTCATACCACTTCAGAACATTGTTCTCCATTTCCTTCAGTAGCGGTGTAACTTTTAGTTCTTCTCTAATTGTGTTATTTCTTAAACAATCTCTTCTTATTTTCCCCAACTATCACGCCAGTAGTTAAGGGTTAAATCACATTTTGAAAACATGGACATCAATGCCGCATCCCTAAAAGAAAGTGCATGGCAACCACACAGGGAGCCTGGGCTACAGCGGGGTGCGTGGGCTCACGCGCGTGCGCAGACGGAGTGCGGCGAGGGCCGGCCGCGCAGCCGCGAGGTGGCGCTGCTCTTCCAAAGCGCGCGCGACGCGCGTCGCTGGCGCGCGGCCTTCGAGCACGCGCAGCGCCTCCTGCAGCAGCACGGCGCCTGCGACGCCTGACGCCTCGCCCGCACTCCGCCCGCACTCCGCCCGCACTCCGCCCGCCCTCCGCCAGTCCGCCACCTCGGTTCACGAACGCCCTTCCTCAATGCCCAGCGCAAACCGGATGAGGTAAATCAAGACATCAACCGGTGGCACAGCATCTGACAGGGAGATCCTATGGTTCGAGTCCCGCAGGATTTTCGACACTCGCTTCTCAGCGAGGTCGAATTCAGCTGCTGTTCGGATGAGAATTCCAGCGGCTGGCTGACCTGATCGGTAGATTTCCATGGTTTCCCACATTAATATCCGGGAAATGCCGAAGCAGAAATTTAACAAACGAGCCACGGACCACGAGTGATCTTTCCTTCCTCTTTCTCGTCCTATCCTCACCCCTTACACTTACTCGTATATGCATGTCGGGAGATCTATACTACTACATACGTCGGGAGACGAGACGGGAGCACAGATGTTGTCCTGGCTCGATCGGCGCTCCGCTGGTGGGAGATATCTGGATGGGGAAACCCGCAAACTGATGTGTAGGTCGGCGCCAAACCTAACAATTCATCTGGATAAGAACACGATCACCTCCTGTGACAAAAACGCTCTACACTAACGGGACTAACGGCCATGGCAGTTGACAAGAATTTGTATGTATTAATCGTACCATTAAAATTGTAATTTAAATTTCCTTGTATCGTTATCGTGGGTTTAAGTACCTTTATCGTTACTGTTAACATTTCATTCTCCTTGAAATAAGTTTTTTTTTTCATTTACTAGTAAAATTTCGCGTGTAAATCAAATAGTTCAAAGTAAAGGACTCATGAATGTAGTTGATTGTTCTTGTTTTAAGCTACTCACATCCATGTCTTCTACAAAGGAATAGAGTTTCCTTTCGAGTGATACCGTGTCACTCGCATCATAATGTGTTATGCAACACATGCCTCACACAGATTGCTGTCAAAACTTTACATGAATACACAGAATACAAACTTTTATATGAATACAAAGTTCAGAGCAATTTTTCCGTAAAACAAGTTGGAAACTTAGGTATGAGAAAACAGCGTGGATAGCCGACAGATTCATCGTTTGCACTGACATTACATTATCGGCCATCCAAGGCATACTGGCCAATGTTTCAGCCGTCACTCAACCCAGATTTCGGGCTAGACGGCGTCTCACGGGCAGCCAAGTAGTTACTAACTCCCATCGCAGAAGCCTACGCTTTCTTTTGACGTTACAGTATTATTTCGGGGTACACCCTGAGGTAAGAGCTAAACGCAACTGTAACTGAAGAATTTTTTCTCATATGCTGTAATCCATTCTTAGTTCTTCTTCTCAGATTGCCAATTACCGCGCTGTCTTCACGAATTTCTTTTCTGTGCTGCAGGAAACATTGTTAATTAGAAACGTTGGCGAATTAGGCTTTTCGGTCTGCCAATTGCCAAACGCAGAGTTGCAAATTCCGGTGTCCCTGTTTAGATACCTATAAACAAGTCCTTTCCGCCGTTTTGTTCTTTTCGCCCCTTTTCGTTAGTTGCGGAAATACAGTGTGTCGTGTATGTCTTTTCTTTCGTGCGCCTGTTGGGAATATCCCTGGTGCAGTAGTTGCTCTTTTTCCGAAACGCTAGAGCACTTGCATGCATTCTTTTACAGTCGTGTCACGTAGTAAAAACTCGCAAGTGAGAAGTTTACCGTGCAAACCGTTCCCTTCCAACTCCGTGTATTTTCTCCGTCCCACTGTCCGTCAACGAGCCGAACGGTTGGGGGCCGAAGTGTGATTGCTGGCACCTTGCGTGTATGACGCAATCGTGTTCGATTGTGTGGATATATCACCTTAAATAACGGAGGGGTTTGAACAATCTGCACGACGGAATCGGTACTTACGCAGTGGATGGAAGTCACATTCACAAGTTTAGTGCAACTACAATGAAAGTTATTTGGGGGGGGGGTACACCTCGTAGTTGGTTGATGTAAAGAGATAGGCGACAGGAACAGGCTGACATATAGTTTCCAACATCACTGAAGCATCTGCAACCTTTTCATCCCCTCATTAATTTTCACGCGAAGATAGGAAAGCGTTTAGAGGACATTTGGATTGATCCAAATTAATATTTTGGCGAAAGAGCATCATCCACTGCCAAATAAGATCAATGCTGTAAATCATTTGAGAAAGTAATGTAACGAAAGTCATCAAAATAGGAAATATATTTATGATTTTCCAGGTTAAGAATTTTCGTGATTATATAGCTTTGACAACAATGTCCAATTAACGAACTACGAGTAGAATATTTAAACAAGTAGAATATTTAAATGAGTAAATTTTTTAATGAGTAAAATATCCTGATTTCGAAAATAATTACAAATTCATTAACAAAAATTTTACTCTATCACTGTATTTAGAAAGAAAAACCGTTTTAAAATATTGCTTGGTTTTCCATTCTGCAATTTAAATAACGAACATATTGCAAATGTTTTTTTGATTCTCTGCTTTGTGAACTGAACTCATTAATCAATTACGGCAATGCGCTTCTCCTTTTTAAAACTGACATGAATGTCTCTCTAACCCAACAGCTATAAATCTTCCTGCTTCCCAGAAATCCACAGCACTGCTGTCTTCTGCTCAGATAAGCGTGACCTTAACGTCTCCGAAGCAAGAGATCACAAATAAACAAAAAGCAAGTAAATTATGTCTGGTGGCAGATAAAAGACTGATCGAAATATTTTTGCAGAAAATGTTGCAACTTATCTACTTCAGTGGCTTTCTTTGTACTACACTCACTATTTTTAGTTAATTCAAAATATTCATAAATTCTCAATTCTCTTATCTCGTATTTACGAGAAAGAAAGAATTTGTAAAAAAATCGAGATAAATCTCTGATTTTGGAGCAACGCCCGGCCTGCCGTTCGTTTGTTTGAGTGTGTGGCTTGAGCATAACGCTGGCTTCTAAAATTTAATTCTTTACGTCTCATCTTTGATATTATTCAATTTGTAGCTTCAACAAAATTTCCATAGAATGTTTTACACTTTAGGTGATACTACTTTACATGAAGTTCTTCCTACATTATTGAAATGAAAATAAAGAGCACTATTTGCTTTGAATTTTTCTATCTAAAAATCCAAGCATATTTAACATTCCTAAATTCATAATATTAACCTCCCGACACACTTCATTAAACGACTGCTGCAATTCAGATAATGCGAGTTTCTCGCAATTTGTGAGGTACGAAGAAACGAGAATTTTGGAAAGCGCCCGTACATTTTTTGCAACACAAGGATAGAAATGTTTTATTTGAATTTTCATCGTATGAAAATGCAGTGACTTTCCACGATGTTTTAGAAGTAGAATTAAAATGTTGAATACATAAGTTTCTATTCAAGATCAGCTGGTTTAGAGACGTTCCATACTGCGCTTTTTTTTTATTATTTCTTAAGAAAGTGAATTATAGATACCTATAATTTAATTTTCGGCTACATTTCTCTCATTTACCTATCTAAGCGTTGAATTTGGTGATTTATTAATTTGTTGTACATTGCAGGTAACGGTCCCCTCCATGTCGCAAGTGCCAGAGGTACATGGCAGTGCATGGCCCTAAGGCAAAGAGCAATAGGAGAGCGTTGAATACGCAGACTTCTTGTGAGAGCTGAGACTGCGCCACCCTCTGCCACCATACAGCTAGCGCCTCGCCGCGGTCGAACGCGCAATCACGGTCTCCCCACCCACCCCACCTCACCTGCATCCCGGTTCCTCGGAGGGGAGCCTTCGGAAGTGGAGACGCGACGCGGGGTGGAGCGGAGTGGCGCGGGGCGGGGCGGGGATGGGGAGAGGAGGAGAAATGAGGTGGCGAGTGGGTGGGAGGGAAGGGGAGGGGAGGGTAGACGGCGGAGCAGAGCATCGGCGCCGCAATTTCACAATCAATGCGCCCGCCTCCGTCCCCGAATTCCCACTCAGAGCGAGGCTCTTCTCGGAAGCCCGCGCTGGAGCGAGGCGGAGAGGGGCAACGCCCCTGGGCAACTGCCTAGGAGAAGAGGCAACAGGCCAAGCCTCGAGGCCAACAGACAACACACGACAACACCATTCAGCGAGAGCCCAGGAGCAGAGCACTGGCAAGGCGGGAGCGGAAGGAACACTGGCAACAGTGATGGATCATTATTAGCACATCATTAGATCGAAAGACTTGTACTTTGATCTACCAAAAATTCTCTTTTAACAAAGATACATTTAAATTTGAACCTAATCAAATAGAATAACTATTTTCAGCCAAACGTCGCTCGTTTTGGAGCCAAATGATATACGGACATTAAAAATGAGAAGGGCAAAATAATAGTTTTACTCGCTTTACTGGTACTTAGTTTCAAACATTTGATTTACTATATTTATTCTTATTAACATTTTGTTTCAAGAATTAATTATAAATATTCAGGACATGACCTTACGTCTACGTCTATTTGTGTAGCAATATAAATAAAAGTGAAAACAGAGTTACTTGAATTTATTTATAGTACAATATAATCTTAACCTATATTTTAGAAAACCAATAAACAACTCATTATTTTATCGTTTAAGGGGTGGACTTTTAACCCATTCCTGTGTGCGCACTTTGCAATAAAGAATTTGAAAACAGGCAATAAGCCACGATTGCCACGGATATTGTTGAAAAAAGTTTCAATAAATAGTTCTCTTCGTTAAATTACTACAGCATCTTCTCTTCGACATCCTTAGAAGTAGCTACGTCGTTCACGTTGATGAAAATGAAATTATAAAACGAAGAAATTTCCTAGTGAAACTGGAAATATATATTATTATAAGCAATACAATATAGTAATACTATAATATAAAAAACTGGGGGTGGGGGCGCAATTCTGGCTTCGGATTCACATTCAGTGCATCGACATGGATAGAGAAACATGTGTCAAGTCTTTGGGGCTGTCAACAATCCCCGAAAACAAAAAAATACAATGTCACGGTGTTATTTTGCGATTAAGAAAACTGGAGGGTGGTGGCGCAATTCTGGCTTCAGATTGGGATTCAGAGCGTTGACATACATCTAGAGAAACGTATCAAGTCTTCAAGTCTGAGCGCATTTTTTGTTTTGTGTGCCTGTGATATTTCTTCTAGTGCGTTGTGTAGTCAAAATCCACGTTTTGTGTTTACCGGAAAATTGGTTTACAGCAAAATGTCTGTCCGTCCGTTGTTTGCCCGTCTGACTTCGAACAATGCTAGGCGGCTAAAAACTGCAGCCCACATTTTCTTCAAAATCGATATTTCCCTATCCATCTGGCTGATTCCCGACCCCTTCAATTTGAAACGTGTATTTTCATTTTTGTGCGTATTTTATACGAAGCCCCAAGTGACATTTTTTAAATTTCTCAAAAATAGCTCGAAATTTTTATTTAATTTTTTCTCGGATAGTACAAACAACCCTTATGAACATGATGCATGTTTCGTTTTTATTGAATTCTCTGAATATTTAAAAATCCGAGAAGTTTTTTTTGGGATCTTCCTACAACTATAGTATTGAAGACACAAATTTGTCTGTCTGTTCTTCAAAAATTGTTTAAAATCTGTTCTACAAAAATTGATCCTCAAATAAGTTTGTGTACAATTTTTCAAAATATTAGTAGATTTTGCATAATTTTGGCTGCAATAAAAGCTATTTTAAAAGCAAGATTTTCTCAAATAGGACTCCATATTTTTTTCTTTACATTTTTTCTCAGAGAATACGCGAAGTATGCGAATAAAAATGGCGTAAGTCCGATTTTTGGTGTAATATCTGATTTTCCTTAATTTACAAGTAAAGTGAAGAAATATGTGCTGTTGCAGTACCACTAATTTTAAAATGACAGGCGATCTCTGGCCCTTAGAAATCAGCAGCGTTTTAGATATTGCCGACTAACAATTTTTAAATGAAGTAATACGAGCAGCTATTTATTACATATTTCTATATTAATATAATTATTGAATTTTTCTGAGGTGACACAAAAAGAGTAATAACTAACAATTAAATTTAAAAAATCAATTTGATGGGCTTAGAGAATTCAAATATCTGACTTTTATTTATTTATTTTCTTTTAACGCCAAAAAAGTTTAAAACTGTGTGTGAGGTACTATGGGGAGAAGTTATTCGGTGCACGTTTTCTACATTCTGGAATCTTTACGTTAAAACAAAAACAATTTGAATTATGAATACAGGGAGAATCTAGATGTTTTCGGCAAGAAATGATGGGAAAATGTTAGTTCTCGTGAACGAAAAACGCGTCTTAGCGAACCATTAACCTGGCTTTTGTAGCGCACCATTAAAAACGAGGCCTGGACCTCCGGTGGGCAACCAGTGCGGTGGCTCATGTCCCCGACAGTGGCGTCGGGAGTGGGTCGGGCGGCTGGATTCCTGCGGGGGCCCTGAGGGCGGGGCCTCCTCGCGCACCGGACCGCAAACGGCGTCCGCGCAACCACCGGCGCCCACCGCAGCCGCGCAAACGGGGCTTTTTGCTCCGCCCGTGCACAGCGCCACCTCCGGCTTTACGCGTTCCGTCAACTACAGAGCGTCCACGAGGAGGACCGAGAGCCAAACGCCAGCTACGGCAGCTCGGCTCAGCTCGGGCCCCGGCAACCCCACAATGACTTTGAGTGGGGCGTGGCTCAGTTGCTGCTCCGTTGAGTTTCCAAAGTGGCTGAGGGCGTCACTTTAGTGCCTCTGACTGGAATCAAATGCCGACCGATGCTGCATTTTCGACACTAGCCAGACAGGTCGAATTCAGCCTCTGTCTGGAGGAGAATTCTAGCTGCTCTGATGGGGAGTTTTCCGTGGTTTCTCCAATCAACATCAAGCGAATGCCGAAGCCACGGACCGCATGCAATCTTTCCTTCCTTTTCCTTGTCCTATCCTCTCTCCTCACTTACACTTACACTGACATCCATGGGAGTCACTTGTGGGGAGACCAGTCGGAGCTTAGGGTTTGAACGGGCTAGTTCGGTGCCCAGTGTGGTGGGAGATAGCTGGTTGGGGAAAACCCCACAAGTCGACGGTAGGTTGATGCCGGATCTCGGCATTCAGCGAGGGATGATCACTGCCACCTCCAGCGATAAAAAACGCCTACAACAAGGTAACAACAACAACTATGTATCTAGAAATCGCTCTCTGTTACTTAATGTTTAGTGAAATATTGCGCAAAAGCTTTTCAATATTTATCGCATAAACATTACTTAAATTGGCACAGCAAACTACCACGCATATTATTTTCATTATTTATTTCGGCATTCTCATTATCAATATTCATTCGAAAATGGCAACAGTCTTAAAGGTTGTTATTTGACACATTTATTAGGTAACAGTTTGAGATCTTATATCTGTAAAGTTATGCCGCTCTACGCATTGTTAAACAAACCCAGTAAGTTAAAAACTGGAATAATACAAACTTCTGACAGTTGTCTCACAGAAATACCTGGACAAAAAAAGAAGAAGGAAGCACAGACAGTTATTACTCCAAACTTCGAAGAGGCCATTTAGAAGATGCAGCCGCTGATGTGAAACTTCTACGTGAAACTTCCAGTGCTTGCTATGAACACTAGGGTTCAAAAATTACTAAATAAACATAACTATTCATGCTTTATAAATTGTATCACCCCACAGATCTCGCTAATTATTCGTATGAACCAACTTGTTTTGCAGGTTTAATCTGCAATGCGTTCGCGAAGGTAAATGTATCTACGCTTGTGCCAGCCACGGTGCAACAATATCAATATATACCACGCTAACGACATATAGAGTAAGAGGTAATTACTTCTTAGGGTGATGCGGTGGGAACAGATCTTTTCAGAGATGAGTTTTGATTGAAGTAGGAGCAACGCTGGCATAACCGATGTTAAAATAAATACACTCTAACAAGTTATTTTTTATGAGAATGCAGATGCCTCCTCTTGAAGGAAATATTTGTAGCTTCACTCAGTGGACGCTGACGCTTGTCGTCGGCTTGGTCTACGGATGCCACTGGGCAGTGTGGCTCGGCGTTCGCCTCCGCCCCCGCCCCGGTCGACGCGCGCGGCCCCCGAATTACCCGATGAAAGAAGGACGTAAATTGGATCTGGATCGGATAAGGATGAGTCATCGTTCTCTCCGCGCGGACAATGTTGCGGCGTTGTCGACAAGGGCGCGGCGGCCGGCTGCGGAGACGGGGTGGAGGACGTTGGCGGAGGAGGCGAGAGTAGCGGGAGAGGGCGATGGATTGTGCGGTGTAGGCGTGGCCGGGGCGGGAAACGGAGAGGAAAGGGGGCGTGGTGGGCGGAGAGGGGGAGATGAGACGATGAAGTCGACGGTGGTGTGTCGGGGGCGGCGCGGGAAACGGAGGGGGAAGTGGGGACGGAGAGGGCGGTGGTGAAAGTGTCGGTGGTGGAGGCGAGACTGGTGATGTGGGTGAAGATGGCGGGCGCGGCCGCTGTGCGGGATACGCGCTGACCGCTGCCGTCTCGTTCGGCCGGACTCTCCCACGCAGTAGTCCTCTGGGTATTTGGTGAATTCGTTTCAAGTGACAAGTGACTAGATACCGGGTGTTCGTGATGACACCCCTCAACGCACTTCGTCAGGGTCAACCTTTGCAAGTATCCTCCGGAGAATATTTGAAAATCACACAGCGTAGATGTGCCCGTGGTGAAAATGAGGGAAAACTAACTACAATGTGAACATTTGTGACTGGTGTAGTGATTATATTTTCTTGCTGACCTGTCAATATAATTTAAACAATGGATATCATACCAATTAATATCTCTGGCAAATCGATTCCTTACCCCTTGTCTCTGGATAAACAATTTTACAAAACAAAAAAAATTAAAAATTTATTGTATACCTTTTCTTTCTCGTATATTTGTGAAATTTCTAGTTAAAGTTGTTGTTTTAGTGTGTGTAGTGTAGTATGCATTAAAAAAATTGAACAGGTAAGCCCAATACAAAAATTCTTAAGATATGGTTCGCTTTTCAAATCTCTTATGCACTGATGATGCGATATTCCAAGGCGAAGGTATTTACTAAATGGGTTAACAAGAGATTGGAGCAGCTTTTATGCAATGAGAGCAATGTCTACCACCACAACAATAATAGAAGCATTGTAATCCTTTGCACCTTTGGGAACTGCATTGGTAGGAATAAATAGAATTTAGTACTAGACCACTTTCATTGCGTTTCACAATTTCTTACGGTAAAATATGCTCAAAGGGCCATCTCGATTAAGCAGTTACCTCAACTAACGGTCATTTTTTCGTGGAACCGGTTGACTTTTTCCTAAGACACGTGAAAATATATCCTATTTTCAGCTGCCACCTGAATAAGTGGTCAGCGGCAGGCACAATCCTTTAGAGGTCACCTGGGACGATTTTGAATTATTATAGCGAGAAACGGAAAAGTGAAGAAGATTACTGTTGATTTAATATCTTCGTACGTCATGATGCTTGTAAAATTACTTCGAACAATGGCATCCAGAGACCATCCAACGCCCTCTGACGAAACCAAAGCCTCTTGAGTGACAGCAATCCTACCAACGACGTCACGGCCATATCTACCTTGCAGGCAGGCCACGATATTCCCTTCTATGCTGATTGTTTTTAGAACCACAATTTATTTCTTCTTGGCATTCCATTTTCTACTAAAGAATTTTGGTAGCAAAAATTTATATTTTCAGAAATATGATTTATATTTTCAGAAATATGATTATATTTATTTCAGTGAAAAATATATCATAAAACAATAAAAAAATATTTTCCCTACAACTCTGCCTACAAAATAATTGGAATACAAAAGCACAATTAAAATTTGATTTACTCTTCTAGTAAACTCAACACCTTTATTAAGCGGTCACCTCTATTTATGGCTAACGTTTGCCGCTAACATCAGATATCTCTACTTCCAATTCTGCCAAATCCATTTTCCTGTGCCGTTTTCTCCCATCGAGTGGCTGAGCGCCTTCCCTTGAGGTGTGCGCCCGCTGGGCGGGTTCGGGGCGACGGGGGCGATGGGGGCGATGGGGGCGATGGGGACGATGGGGCGATGGGGATATGGGGCGATGGGGATATGGGGCGATGGGGTGAGGGGGGCGATGGGGACGATGGGGCAATGGGGCGATGGGGCGATGGTACAATGGGGTGATAGGGCGATGGGGGCGATGTGGCGATGGGGACGATGGGGCGATGGGGCGATGGGGGTGAGGGGTGCGATGGGGCAATGGGGCGATGGGGCAATGGGGCGATGGGGGCGATGGAGGCGATGGGGGCGAGGGGGCGATGGGACGATGGGGGCGAAAGGGCGGGGCCAGGTCGGGGCGGCGTGAGGCGTGGGAGTCGCGCGCCCGCTGGCATGCTGTCGCCGGCTGTGCCGCGGTGTCGGGTGGCTGGCGACGCGGACGCGGGCGCGGGCGCTGCGGCTGAAGGCAAATATTGTGCGACACCCGAGCCGCGCTCAGGGGCTGACTCACGCCCCGTCACCGCTCACCGCTGGCCGCCCCCAGCGGGCGGGGCTCACCTCCCACCGCCCTCCAACCGCGCACCACTCGGGTAGGACATTTCTTGATGCTGAATTAGTGGGGGGGATTAAGACGTTGTAGATCTCTAGGACATAGGCGTGGCGTTCTGGAAAGCCTCCAGATACATCAATAGTTTGTACATCAGTCGCTCTACAAATCGTTACAAAATGGTTACTTTATTTTCCACTTTCTCGCCCTCACTTCGTGAGAAGAGAAAAACATGTAATAGTGTGTCAGAAAAGGAGAATGGCTCGGCAGAAAACTCATATGTCTGTGTTTTTCACACTGAGACCCGAACGCAGGTAACTCGCCTTCATCGATCTACCACTACCACTACGCTACCAACGCGTGGCGGGTAGCGATGCTAAAAAATTTAACTGTCTTAACCCAATATTTCCAACACGCAATTTTTGCAACTTTCGTAAATTAAGACAGTTTGCTGAAAATGGCACAAGTATCATATTTTTTCCGTCCTTTTTTACGAGGAGAAACTTTAATGAAAAAAATTGGTACAGTTTTTAGAAAATAATTTTCTTAGAAGACACGAATTACGAGAAATCTACTCTTTTTTCCAAAACAATGTACATGACTTTTTGAAAACAGCTGATGTTTTATAACAGACATTTCTATGTGGCAAAAGTTGCTATTCTGTAGCTTTGCAATATATTTTCGAAAACACGGATTTGGCCGAAAATGGGATAAGCACTGTATTTTTTAGTGTCCCTTGATACATACGGGAAAAAATTTATAAAAACAAATTGGTGCCGTTTTAGAGAAAAAAGATATTTAAAACATTTACAAATTACCTATCCGGCAAAATTACGTAAAGAACTATGATATTTTCGAAAAACTGAACATTGCCTTATTTCAAGATCTTTCTTTAAGGAACAGATTTCATTAAAGAAACATCTCCATCTTCAACATTATGGTTGTAGGAAGATACTTTAAACATCTGCACTTTTGAAATTTAAAAAAAAAAAAAACTGGTATTTGAACGAACATGAGGCCTTCACCAGTCTTTGAAGAGTCCTTTAAGCTATGCGAGAACAAAGTTTAATCAGAAAATTTGGTGCTATTTTTGAGGCTTCATGTAAAGTAGCTACTTAATCCATCCAGTTAAAACTCCCAAAGCCTCGAGTTCGTTCAGATCGACCGGGGAATATCAATTTGGGAGAAGATCGGCTGAACGATTTAGGCGCTAACACAAGAGTTTTGGACATGGCATAGGACTAAAAAAGCAACAAATTGTGTGAACCAAGAAATACAATATTCCCTTAATTCTAAAATACAAATATTGTTCATGTTCCAAAGAGAAGCGGAAATTATTATAAGAAAAAAATTATTAAAGAATCACTACACAATTCAATGTTTCTCAAGGAAGCAGATTATCAGTTGAAGAGCAGAGTTGAGGTTAATATTTTTAGGCTTTTTCAAAGTCTTGTTCGGCGTCGAGAAATTAGTAATAAAACGTAGTAAGAAACTTTAAACGAGAGTTACAGAATATATTATCAGTAAGAGAAGTTGCTGGTGATTAAATAACAAGTAAAAGGTATTTGCATAAACAAATGAGTTTAAGTGTAAAAGCTCTTCGAAACTTCAGTCTAGAATATCTCGAGATCACATCTTCCCATTAGTTAGACATAAATAAAGAAAAAACGATGGTACATTAATTACTGGGAAACTTGAAAATTCAATTCTCAAGACCACTTGTCTGCAATGACAAGCACATCCTTCAAATTGTATTGAAGCTTCTTTTCATGAATTCATTCACTTTAAGTATATGTAAATTAAAAAACGAAAATGAGAATAGGAAAGTAAATATATCTCGAATTTGATATAGAGGAAAGATTCATTTATGAAGTCACATAATGCACCTGCTTCTCAGTAATATATTGTAATCCACAAAGTTTTAAGTATTCAGAAAGAAATACGTATTTATAAAATAGCTTGTGCTTAAGAACCTTTTTATCTAGTACATGAATCAAGCATTTCAAATTGTCAGTCTAATGCAAACACGCGTAGAAGGCAGAGGATGTCAAGAGTTAGCAGCTTAAGATAAAGAGGAACGACAACAGACACGTCCATCAACGCTCCGACAGTTCTCCATAAATCCGCCTTCGACAAGATGCCGCTAACGTAAGCGCTGCCTCGTAAGTCTCCCGAGAAAAAAACAGCTCAAAAGCTTCATCAGTGTTACCAACCAATCATAGAGGAATGCCAATTTAAGGGTTGGGTGTTGACCTGTCTGAATGGATGTGCATCAATCTTCTGTTGCAATTTCTTTTTTGGGGGATTTTTGGCTCGTTCCATCAAATACGAAGTGCATCTTGTGATAAATATTCCATCAAAAAACAAAGGATCAAATACTATTCTCTATTTATTATCTCTATTGATCTCAACGTGTTATTACTCCCTCCTCCACATTTGAATCTTTAATTAATTGTTTGGGAAAGAGTACGTCTATGGCTACGGCAATGGAAAACTGTGGAGCATTCCAGTACCTCTCATCCGCGTGTCATCAGCATAGCTCAAATGGAAAAGCAATCTTTGCAAGACTACAAAACCGAGACATCTTAGACGTTGTAGTCATAGGGACTACTACTATTGTCGAAAATACGCACTTGAATTTTCTGATATGTCTCAATGACAATACGAGTACGATCGTACAAATTCTTGACGCATTTCAGAACAGCCGTAGAAGTTCATCACATTTTTGAGAAATATTTTACAAATGAAGTTTGTGATAAAATGACAGAGTATTCTACGAGTGTTTTATGTTTAATAAATTCGATCGCCTATTTTTTACTTTCCCGTACACATACGTATATACGGAGTAATATAAGTTATATAGGGAACGTTATGTAACGCTGCGCGAAAAAAAGTCGGATTTTCGACAGAAAAGAATTCATTGCCGGGCCTAGATAACGAGAAAGTGTATAAATCCAGTTGCTAAATTAAGAAAAAAATTCTCTAAGACGTGGTGTTGCCAGAATCCCTGTTTTGTGGGTCCTTGATACCGAAAAATCAATTGACGGGGAAACATCCGTCTGTCTGTCTGTGAACACTACTAGCACCTAAACGATGAGTAGGATTTTTTCCAAATTGAAGAAATCCCTGTCCATCTGGCTTGAATCAAAGTTTTGGGATTTTGAAAAACATTCTTTAAAATTTGGGGGTACTTTACATGAAGTCCCATGTAAATTTTCAAAATTTTCTCAGAAACTGCTCGAAATTTTTTCTTGAAATTTCTCGTAAAAATATAGAAACATACACTTATAAAAGTGACATAGGTCTGATTTTCACAGTTAAGTCTGAATTTTCGAAAATTTCAAAAGTATGATTTTTTCCAAAGTATGTTCTACAACTACAAAATTGACGGTAGAGGTTTTTCCTTGATATTAAATTTGTGGTCTATAATTAGTTCTTTCATTAAAGCCAAATACATGTTTTTGAAACTTTTAGTAGTTTTCGCGCAATTTTGCGTGCAATATTTGCAATTTTAAAAAATAACTAAAACAAGATTTTCTCACAAATGGATCCAATTTTTGTCTATAATTTTTGGTAGGGATAGTGTCAAATGCACTTAAGAGATGACATGAACGCCATATTGCTCTATTCTTTTATTTTTTTCAAAAATTCCAAAAATGTAATTTTTTCGACTTGTCTCTCACGTCGTTAATATTTATATTAGCGGTTATTTGTTCATATTATTATGTTTATGAGTAAACGGGCTTTAAATAATGTCAAAGTTTCTCGAAAGCTCAACCATTTTCTGTGAAAACTAGATCGAAATTCCACATTATCAGTAACGCTCAAACGCCATTTTCTCAGAAACGGCTCAAAATTTTGTCTTCAAACATTTCGAAGGGATAGTGATAATAGCACTGTTTAATATGGCGTAAAGTTCATTTCAAATGTTATTTCTTTTGTTTTTTCTAAAATTATACAAACGTAATGTTCTCGGAAAATCTCTATGTCAGCTTGCAAGAGTATGTGGCAAGTCCGCATAACTTGCTGAGACCAAAGGAAATAGACAATTAATACGGGAAAGACTGTGTCATTTATAGAACCACTAGTTTTTAAATAATGGAGTGTGGTAGTGCAAACATCAAATGAAATTGTTAGTAGTATGGCGAGTCATATTACACCCTAAAGTGTCTCTCGCATCCCACCCTCCGTATCTCTCTACCGGCGTGGTCTTTTTAATACTCAGCCCTCTTTTTAATAATTCCTCTTCTACTGCTTCTCCCCTTGTAAGTCTAGGTCTCCCTCTTCTTCCATGGGTAGTTGGTGCCGTTTCCAAAATATTTTCGCCCAACGTTCTTCATTCGTTTTTTGAACGTGCCTATACCATTTAAGTCTTTTCAATTCTATGGAGTTAATTATATTAAAACTTACTTCCGCTTTACGTTTAATTTCTTATTAGTTTACGTTAAATTATTACTTTTACCTAAAATAATTTTACGTTAAATAATAATTAAAACTGGCCCGAAAAAAATGTTAACATTTGTGACACAGCTAGTTTATTTAATTAACTTGCGATGAAAATGAGATTATCGGAGCGTCACAGCACCCCTAACCCCCTTGAGGATGTCCCTGTGTGAGGGGACGGGCCGAGGGCAGTGTTCGCCCCTCGAGAACGGGAGTCTCGATGCGGAATGAAGGTGGCGCGCAGGCTCTCGCCGCCGCCGCCGCCGCAGCAGCAGCAGCAGCCCTTGGGGGAATGGGATGGGGCAGCTCGTTACGGCTGTCGCATGGAGGAGGGGGCGTGACGCGGCACAAGCGCTAAGCGCCCGTCGCGTCGCGAGGAGGGGCACGGGGCCTCGCCCAGGGCCTGCTTCTCACGGGGCATTTCTCCCTAAATCGTGAGAGAAAGACGAAACGAAGCGGAATGCTGTTTGGCCTGCTTCTCTCGTTGCGCAACTGCCCCCTGCCAGCCAAAGAGAGTGATGTGTGTTAGTCAAGGGCGTTGGGATAGATCCTTTCTTACCCCTACCAAGTAATCAAAATATATTTTCAATAATTGATCAAAAGATGAAGGACATTCTTGAAATTCATTATGTGAATATTCAGTGACAAATAACAAAGGATTTCTAAAATAATGTGTAAAAAAATAATACTTTTTAAAACCTGTAGTTAAGTAGAAAACTTGCTCTTACTGATGGCACCGACATAAATATGTCAAAGAGATCCTATGGTTACACAAAAGGAAGAGTTGAATGTTTGATACCAATAAACGCTAAAACTACGGATTGTGGTAATTAGTGGGGTAGTTGAAGTAGTTCCTGAAGTTAGTGTAGAGTGGTTCCAGAAGATGTTACAGTATACCCGCATTTATTAAATTGCCTTTAATGAAAGTCTTTATTATTTAAGTAATAATATATAAGTTCGCATTTACTTAACATGAAAAGCACTTTCAGACATTTCATTGGTTAATGCGACAACATATTACCACCCGCCCCTATTTATTTTGCTGAAGATTTAATTTCTCTATTCCGGGGAAATGAACTCTAATATTATTTACAGAAAACAATCAAGAAAATATATTCTATCATACATGTGAAAACGTAACGAATTCAAGAGAAATAAAAGGTTTGCTTACAAGCTCACGCGATGTTCCGGAGGTTTGCGTGCTTCCAATCTAGGACCCTTGGTACTCATAATACAGGTTTTTTGAAAAAAAATCCTTCCTGTTCAGCAGATCATGTTTTTCAGGGAGTTGCAATAGACACATTATTATCGAATTATTTCACTTTGAACCAGTTCATTTAATAAACCTAGTAACAATCGTACTTCACAAACATCATGACATTCAAGTAGATTAATTAACTCAGATTTCATTTGAATAAACAACTATTTTCCTTGTTTTTTTCTTCCAACTAATTGCTAAGTTTCTTAATTTTGTCATTATATCCGCCGAAGTACTTTCATTCGTTGTATTCTAACTAGAATATGTATTTATAACGTTTCCCATTTTTCTTCTCAATCTCAAATACAAATCTTGAGTTCCTTGTTGAAATCACGGTGTACATTTTAGAGTTTGAAAATTAACTTCTCTGGAATCTTTGCGGTTTAGAGATAATCTGTTAAATAGGCCTATTCCAATTCTGGTCTTATTCCAAGAACCAGATACCCAATACTTCCCAAAATTTCATGAAAATTTACAAGTATATCAACCATACGAGAATCTGTATCTTCCCTGGATGACCGATTTCCATACTGTTTTTCTTCACAATATTTTTCTTATTTATATTTCTTGAAAATTTACTAGTATATCAACCGTACGAGAATCTGCATTTTCCCTGGATGACCGATTTGCATACTGTTTTTCTCCACAATATTTTAGATCAAAATTTTCCAGGATCAACAAAAATCCACTATCCTCCTCATCAGTGCTAATATCATTTCTACTTTCTCAGACTTCTTAAGAAGAGAAAGTTATGCAATGTTGTGCGAAAAAACGCGAAATTTCGGTAGGAAAACTGTTATTATAGAGCTCTGGTAACGAAAAAGTGGATAAATATACTTTCTAAATTTAGGGGGAAAATACGCTAACACGTGGGGTAGCAAGAATCCCCGTTTTGTGGGTCCTTGATACCGAAAAATCGATTGACGGCAAAACGTCAGTCCGTTTGTGGACAACGCTAACGGATAATCCGTTCAGCCGATTTCCTCCAAAATTGATATTCCCAATCGATCTGGCTGATGTCGTGGCTCTTTGAATTTGAAAATGTAACAATTTCTGCAAAATTGCAATCAATTCTGTTTCTTTTCATAAATATTAGCTCCATCTCCTTCAAGAAGAATTCGCTTTCCTTCTTGGCTAGACTTGGAACAGACTTGAGATTACCATTAACGTCCAGAACATACAACACATTTTCCCTTTTCCGTCTTCTTGGTTTCCCTGGTCGTTTCACGATGAATTCCATTCATTTCGGCAATAATATTCCTTTCATTTTCAGCAGTGTTCATTTCAACTTGATCGGGCCTCTCTTATATTAAAATATCATTCTGAAAACTCATATGTATAGTGCAGATATATTCCAAAGTCCATATAGTTTATTTGGAACATTCATCTCTAGACGATTGAGCACACAAATTGTTTGCATTAACTTTTCATTGTATGGTCGTTACGACAAACATTCTAATTCATACCTCTAAAGTTTCTCGAATTATTTTTACCTCTTCCTTTGAAATTACATATATAATTTTGACAGCCTTAAATTGACGTAATACACTGCAGTTTAGCCTCCTTTAAACAATCTCTTGCAAAATTTCCTCTTTTTCATAAATCCACAAAGGTCCTTTTTTCCCCTTCATCGACCTTAAAAGCTTTAGCTTCCACTTCTGGCACACTCTTGTCATTATTTCAATTCTTAAGAGAGCTCATTACTTCTTACGTGATTTGGACTCCTAGATACATTCAGTTGAAACACATTTATTCTGAAAACCTATATTTATTCGGAAGACCAATATTAAACTAATTAGTTAATTAAACTATATACGTTTTGCTACTATCTGTTTGCTACTAAATCAGCAATCTCATTTGATAACACTTGAGATCGTGTTAAATATTGATCGATACTTTCTTTTTCATTTTTTCGATATGAACCAATTGAAATTTAATGCGTTCTCCTTTGATATTCTGCATCTTCGTGCCTTCTTTTTGATAAATTTTAAAACTTATCTGATATTCCCCGATATCCCATACCTTGTTCCTCGGATAAAGTCAAAATAATTATAGCACTTACGCAATATTTTTTTCTCCCAATCATTCTTTCTATGCGGATTTAACTTTTCTTTCATCCTTAATTGGTTTGTCTTTCACAATAACATCGTAGATGAGTTTTGCTTTACTTTCAGAGGGAAGCTCATACTCCACAAAGCATATTATTATTAGTAAGTTATTGATTCTTGATGTCGCAAATGATCTGCCGTAAAGGATATCTATCGTAAATGATATCCTTCTGTCACATCAACTTCCAGCACCATAATCAGATCAACAGCATCAATCGCGACGACCTCGACCGCGTCAATTGCTTCGACCACGTCTTTGATTAATCACTTCGACCGCGTCCTGTTCGCAAACTGCTGAAAGTGAATGTACTTTATTCAGTACATAAATACATAAAATGCAATAAAAATATTCCAGAGACAAAAACAGTTCGAAAAATCTTTCTTACATCGTTATATATTACTAAACTCTTATTTGTTGGCTTTACTCTTATAAATTTCAACGTATATTAATATTAATACATTATTCATCACGCGATTACCTATAAAACAAAATATTTCACATAAAGAGCCCGAAGCTACCTCTATGAATGCGACAACTGACGTGAGGAGAAGCAGAGAAAGAAGATTTAGAGATAGAATTGAACAATACAGTCGCGGATCCAGAGGGAGGAAAATAAGAGAAATCCTGCCCCGCCCCTAAACATTTTCTGTAATTTTTAATTTTAACTTGTCACAAAACTTTCAAGCAAAAATATTTTCGGATCATTATTAAAACGAATAAAATATTATCGAAGCATGAGCTGAGTGTAGCCTGCGACATTATACATCTGTAATGACACATTCGACCAAAACATTGTTACTTTCACCTCCTAAAATGTGTCTCTGGTTTCCCCCTGAACAATCCGGCAGATGACATTCGAAGAGACGAAAGATAGGGATAGATAAACGGCGGGACACAATTTGACCTGCAGTTAGCAGCGGAGAAAGCTGTGACAACGCCCAAGCCGATAACACGAACGTCGGGAGGGCTGGGAGGGAGACGTTGGAAGCGGCCGCAACGAAGGACGCGCGGCGGGGGCGGCGGGGGCGGTCAACGAAGCGAACAAGTGCGCTGGCCAAGCAAGGGGGGGGGCTTTTCTTTCCTTTCACAGGCGCGAAGAAACGCGGAGGGCCTCCTGCCACTCGCTCCTTCAGCGCTGCGTCCGCTGCCTCGAGGCGGAATGAATGGGCTGCAGATTGGATCTGGCTTCAATCTGGTTTTTTGCTTCCGAAGATTCGAGTCCATCAGTTTGGTTTGTTCAATGTGTACGAACGGCTCTAACCTCAGTATTTATAATGAAAATACTTAGATCTGATTTTCATATATACAACATTGAAGAATTTGTACATCCCGATCATATCTTCGAGATATTTCACTTGAAATCGCATCCGTTACATAGGTACTGCGAACTACTCCATCATGGATTGAAATCTAGTTTTACTTTTCAAATGCCTTCAAGTTCCAAGTTCCCTAATCATCAAACTGCCTTCTCGCGACATCTACATTGAGGGCTGTGTGAATTTTCCAAGTTCTAAATGTCTTACTTGATTTCTGTTGCGCACGGATTATTGTATTCACTGGATTTGGTGCCCGCACTAATGATCTCTTACAAATGATTTGGCTCGTATAATAGTATTGCTGATGATCTTCCAAAGAAGATAGTAATAATGCAACTCTTGAAGTGATGTCTTCGGCAACTCTCGAAGAAGTGCAATGTAGGTATAAGCAACATTTTTGTCGAAAAGAAGATGTTATCCTTTCACCAGTGACGTTATACTCGCACACCTAAATGCACCTAAATACACCTTATACTCGTATTTATAGGAATCTCTCTTCTGCGGCCCTATGCAAATTTCTGAAGTATCCCCAATATTGGTTCTTCCAAAAGACACTGCTGTTAACACAGATGCATTTTTTTGTCCAAAGGTAATCCCAACCAGCAACCCACATGCGATTTAATGTGTATTAGGCAATACTAATAAGCAAATATTTTACCTGACACTTATAATTATAATATTACAGCTATATTTTTAAGTATTATTTTGAAAGAAAACATAAAGAAGTTATAATAGTTTCCAATCATCCTGTCCTACAAAAGTTATATCAAGGATAATTCTCTGTGAAATCACGAATACCATCTTGCAAATAAATGAAAATTGAATGAAATCAAATGAAATTTTGATGACTTGATTTTGATGAACCATTTATAAAGTGGATTGTGTTCTACTTCAGTTTTTAGCGAGAAAGAGCACGAACAACTAGCTGTCAAAGTACGAACTAAATTATAAGTATTTTATATATTTTTTAATAATTTCGATTTTTTTAAATCGTATACGCAAGAATACTGAAATGCCTTCTGTCCTGCCTGATGAGACACTGCACGTTTTGTAGCTTTCTCTTCGCAAACCACACCAGTACAATGCATTTCAATGTTTTGTAACCGGATGACACTTCGATTACGTCAAATGAAATTGGAGACAATGAAACGAGCAACACAAGATGAAGGATGTGCCCACTGGCAGCAACGTGACGGCGAGCGCGTCGCCTGCCTCAAATCGTTGACCACATCTGCTTAACCAGCAGGGACGCGACCGCCGGCAGAGACGGCGGCGGCGGCGGTGGCGGCGGCGGCGGCGGCTGATTCCAAGAAGCAGAGCGCGGGAGGGCGATGCGCAGATCATCGACAGCCTCGCACAGCGCAAATGAAATGCTCTTCTTTTCCAGATAGAAAGGCAGCGAAAAGGCTCTACGAGACGGGAGTTTATTGCAAATAATGGAAAAACGTAACATGCCCAGAAGATCATTCTTAGCTTGTAATGATATACAATCACAACTACTAAATCGTAAAAGGGAAATTGAAATTCATGAAATTTCATAAACGAAATTTTCCAAAATGGTATAGTGTCTTCATTTTGTGAGGAAATAGGAACACTTGAAAATAACATTCGGGCACCTCTCATCACAAACCTCAATATTGAAAATTAAGAAGAATATTGAAACAAACAAAAACTTGCCATAATTCCTTTGTCTCACGTTGAAAAGATGTCTACTAGAAATCGAAATGGCGTTTCCTAAGCTAATAGTGCTTGTAAAGACCAATTGACGTTCCGACATACAAATTCATGCTGCCGACGAGATTATGGCCTTCGAACGCCCAGATGAACACAAAACACCCTTGAGTTTGTGTAACTCTCAATTTCGAGGCATTTTGCGCCAAAATAGTAGGATGTTCTTCGATTCACAGCGTAAGGAATTAGTTATTTTGGGGGAACGAACAGGGGTAGGACCTGAAAAACTAAAAATATCTAACTTTTAGCGTCAAGTTTATTTCTACATAATATACATGTAAATCTGTTTGTTGAAGATATGGTTGTTCCATAATCAAAAGGCAAATGCTTTGCCCGCCTTTCCGCAATTTCGGGGCACTGTGCGAGGCGATGCGAGGCGGCGTGGAAGGGCGTGGCGGGGCGTGGCGGAGCGGAGCGGAGCTTGCGCGTGCGCAGAGTCAAAGGCGCATTGAGGCGCAGCGCGTGATTTATGAGGTCGCGGCCGAGGGGTTAGGTCAGGGGGGGAGGGGCGAGGCGAAGTCCGCCGATCAGAGCGTCTCCAAGACGTCCGCTTGCGCCAGTCCGGAGCCATCGTACGTACGCCTCCCTCTCCCTCACCAGCCACAACCAGGCCGCCCTGAGAACAAGAACAGAGCGGTAGAGGAACTAACTAAATACCATCTGTTTTGGACATTCGATAGCTATATTAAGTTGATGAACAAATGTTTCTAACGTCAATCTGCGGCTTCTGCGCTGTAGTTTCTTAACATTGACTCTGTTATATTACGTCTGTAAGGTTGGGTTTGTAGTGAGACAAAGCTTTGTGGATAGTTCTAACCGATAAAAGAAATCTATTATTTGCGGATATAAAGAAAAAAGTAAAATTGGATAACTGAAGGAATTGGGGGCAAATTACGACAGTCCTGTAGTGAGGGCGACCCTGTGATCACACCTGATTTTAGGCTGTCAGATCCTTAGCCTGCTTGCAGGCCGTTAGAATTCTAGTGCACTCGATCTTTACAAATAACATTAATGATCTCGCGTTTTATTTCCGTATCTACTACAGCTCTTCGAGTCTTAGTAATGCTTTACTCATAACAGTTGATTTGTAAATATTATAAAATTCACAATAAAAATTAGTATTTTTTATTAATAGTTACTGACGCTTAAATCATCTTCTGAGCTTTTATATGAGCCTAATTTGCTCCGGGCCCCTTTATATCGGTGCCTGGGGCAAGTTGACCAGCTGTGCCACCCCATCTGGACGCATTGGCGATCAGCTCCCCCACGGTCATCCCGGGAAGCAGGAGTGAAGCGTATTGTGTCCGCTACATGGACTCCACTTCTTCGAATGTACGATGTTAATTAAGAGAGAGCTGCCTCTATCATCAGTAACAGCCTTGCGAAGGAGGGGATCTGTGCAACAATTTGCTCTTTCACGGCTCAATAATGATATATTAACATCGAGTATTTGAACACTTGCTTACGAATACCAAAGTTTGACTGATTTCACTAAACAAACGTTTATTTTTATGTAGTGAGTTAGTAAGAAAGATATTGCTGGAGATAAGTCTGAGAAGTAAATAAATTGTGTCAGTCACCTTTTATTAGAATAATATTAAAAGAAAAGTATATTAAGTAATTGATAATTTTGTGTATTTTACTTTCGCCTTTCGAATAAGTATATCAATTCCAATTTGTTGTTACCTAAGATGTACGTACGTTATGTGGAGTACTTATAAATGATTCGTACGAGTGAAACTTTATGTTGGAGACAACGTCACAAATTTAGAAATCATTGTTTAGTGGTAATTGATATAAAGTTATTATTATAAAAACGTCTTCACTCGTAGAAAATACACTTCGTAGATCTTGTGAATTAAACTCACCCACACCCACACCGCTAGTGATAATACTGGCATGAATTTTATTCTATACACTTTGAAAGGAGGATTTTAGTGCCAATCCGTAACAATTAGTATAACAAAAGACGAACAACAGAAAACAACAACAGCTAGAAATAGTTTCACCACTTTATGCCCTTAATAAGTAGTGGCTGCTTTCAAAACGATATTTCGTTGCTGAAACTTAAATGAACACACCACCCCCTCTTGAGTAAAACGTTTACTGGATGAAGAGAAAAACTGGAACTGCATTCTTTATTGTTCTGAACATAACATGACATTGGGCAAACAAAAATAGTTGGCAAACGAGTAGTCTTTTAAGAGAATAGTTCCAGTACTAGAATGAGAAAAGTTCCTGAATTGTACCTGAATTTCTCCGTCTCTGTGACAATATTTCGGACTGTGCGATCAAGAGTAGGGTGGTTATCCGACGCACTGCTGCGTCCTTGTGACTGCGTTCTCTTGCACGCAGCAGCGCTCGCCTGCAGCAGAACTCAGTGGAACTCAGGTTTTCGGGCGCTCGCCCCGCAACGCGCAAAATTCTTTTATAAAAATACTCGTAAGAATAAGAATAAGAATTTTTATTGCATGGTATTAGACGAACTAATTCTTAGTCCTCACGCATAGAAATGCTCTACGGCTTGCATTCCTAGTCTTAAAGCATGTCCATTTGAGTGTAATTACAAAGCGGCACCTGTACCTTCATTTTAAAACTTATATACAGTTACATAGGTTACATACAGTTACATACAGTTCATTTTAAAACAAACATACAGTTACATAGGTAGTACTTTGTCACCAATTATAGACGAATAATGTTATATATTTTCATAGGTGTTATAAGATATAGAACTTTCAACAAATCTACGAAGCTATATACACTGAAGAGGTTTTTGTTTCTAAGAATACACTAAATAGGTATACAGTAAAGAGGTTTTTGATATCCATCATATGAGCAAAGAGGGGTATCCACGTCTGTGAAATTGTCACCGACATACCGTTTCACTAAAGGAAAATGGTTCACTTGCTCCACAAATAACGTGCGCAAATATACAAATGTGCACGTGGTAAAAATTATTGAACGAATTAAGAAAGGCATAATCCCTGGCATTTTTTTTCTTTTTATTTGGCGCCAGTTCCATTCCGTGAAGGGGCGCACGGCTGCAAACGCGTCCCTCCACCGCACGTGGCGCTGCGTCCGCGGCGGCGCCTTTGTCGTCTTAATTACAGCGCATTTATCACGCAACATGAATACCGCCGCGCGCAGATATCCAGTGGCGTTCAATTTTCCCACGTTGGAAAAATAACGCGCGGGGACCGTCCCACGCCGCGGTCGCAACTCGACGCTTCGAGGGGGGGGGAGGGGGGCGCGAGGGGCGGCGCGTGATAAGCGGCCCAGCGCGTGGGGCAACGCGGCGCCACCGCCGCTAATAATTCTCGCCGTGAGGACGTCCTCGGCTACAGGGGTAGGGTGTCGCTCCCTCGCACCGTCGCTTTTTTCGTGCTTTTGTTTTCTCGAGGGTGAGAATCTACCTGTAATTCGCACGCCCAAGAAGCGTACACTCGCAGCGTGTCGATAAAATTTCACAAAACGTGAGAGATGCTACAGACTGTAGGATGCAGTCTGTAGCATTACAGCTTTATTCGATGCGTTTGATCTGGACACCAGAAAGAGAATAGAGCAACAAGCCGTGTATAATATAGCTCATTTTGCTCATTGAAACTTTTATTTGAATTGAGAGTTTATGGAATTTAACCCTTCATCCAAAAACTCTTGATGTTATTTTCAATCAATGGTAAAAAAATTGCGTATTTTTTTGTATTTCCTTTCATTTAGACTCTATTATACATTTATTCTATATATTCAAAAAAGAAGGTAAAAGTCTACTTTTACATTTCTATTCGATCTATCGATCGATTGATCTATTGATGTTTGCGGGCACGTCAACTGCTATGTTTACTAGTGAAATAAATGTTACATCGCTTGAGAGGCGTTCCTCCCCCGCTGGGTGAAGAGATCCCGCGTCCTGCAGCAAGAAAAATCTAAAACACATACACGCAATGTGGTTGTCGATACATAGTTATAATTTGTTGACTTAGGATGTTTCATCCTAAGGAGCTACATAGTCAGATTGTCGGATGCCCCAATGCAGAAAATAGTATTGGTTAATGGCCCCTGACTACAATAATCATGAAATTAAGAGTTTTAAATGTAATTGGTATACATATAATGAGAGAGTGAAGAAAATAATCAAGGAGAGCAGTTTCTTTCACTTTTCGTCGATATCCGTTCATGGGAGTCCATTTTAAGGGGACTTCCGGGGACCGGTACAGTGCACCAATTTAGTTAGCTACACCCCTCATCCTAAAGATGAATAACGAATACGAAAGAAAAGGTGAGAATTTGTGATTTATTATTATATTTGGTTGATCTATATCAGAAAACAATTATCAAGTTTATTATTTTTTGAAATCAATGGGATCGTGTTGGGCTTTTAATCAGCGGCTCGTATTGCGCTATAAAGTCGCAATCAACCCCTAGATTATTACTGCCCCCCTTCAAAATTTTATTGACCCCCAGAATGTCGATACCGATCCCGTTGGGAACCCCTGTGTTAAACGAAGTAATTTACTACAACTAGAAGCAAGAATTATCCAATTTTCCGGTACCAGAAACTCATTAAACGAGGTGTCCTATCGAAAACTACCCGTTTTTTGCAGCATCATTACAAGACTTTCCCTTTACTACGTAAGTAATACACGAGAAAGCAAAAATGTACAAATTTTAAACGTTCAAATGTTAGACGTTCGAGTAAGAAGACCGCACGTGACGACACTCCATGGTGATGCCAACGGCGGCACGCAACTTCGCGACCATAGGCCCGCTGCCCAGCGCCGCCCCGGCCCCCGCCCCCGCCCCACTCATTGTCCAGCGGAGGGCGACAGCTCCCCTGCGCCCGCGACAGCGCCGCAGGGCGACGGCACAAAGCCCCTCGGCCCCCTCCGGAGGGGCACCTCCCTCCGCGGCTCCTGCGCCCCGGCGCGAGGGCGATTACAGCGCCCACATTCGCATTGGCCGTACATCATCACGTGGCTTGCACTCGGACCAGCGCTCGTTCATGTGAAGCTGTTATAGACAGACAATTGCCAGCACCGACTACTACGAAAGAGTCTTGCCTTTTAAATAAAAAATAAAAAAATTCTGATGTACCTGTGATCATGTATAATGCTACTTAGTACCATGTTGTTTTAATGTGTAATGCTTTTACTACGTACTTTGTGGTCTGGTTATTAATAAAGCACAATTTCTGAAACGTATTATTGTACCTGTGCGAATGTTCTGCCTCATGCACATTTTTTTTTGAAATGTGATAGTAGCTTCATAAAGGAATCCTATTTCTGAGTGCTTGGAATTTATCTGTTTCTTAAATTACAGACACCCGATTCTAGACTTTGGTTAACATTCCGATATTGGAGGTAGTTTATTAACAGAGAGATTTAGATTCGTTACATAAAATTGCACAAAAGCAAATAGATCATTTAATTTTTCGTAAAATTCCATATTTGGAACATTTCTTACGACTCGTTTGTCGGCGTGAATGTACCCATCAGAACTAAATCTAAAAGGTCGGGTAGATTTTAATTGTGTAGAACACATGTTTCCCTGTACATAACCTTGAAAATCACATTTTTTGGGCCTCGAGAGTATTCTTCAAATTATGCACAATGAATTGCGCAGAGGGAGGAACTTTTAATAGTATTTTATTAATAACATTTTGACGAAATAAGAGTCTAATATCAGATGATTGTTCAAAACTCTTTCGTTTGATATTTCACTCATCATTGTGCGTTTTGCTGTGCTGTGTGACGAAAGAGAGCTCAGGCAGGCCAAATAAGCTAGGTACGGTGATGGGAAGTCTTGCTCGACACACGCCTCCCTTACCCTCAGACGTGGATAATAAATAAAAACAGGGCACCAGCCTGAGAACAAACAGCTGGCAAAAGTCGGAATAATCCGGCCCCGAAATGCTCAATACATACCATTATGCTAATTGGGAAACCTCCTAACTCCATATTCCCTCCTCTATATTGCTGTTTACTTCGTGATAAAATATAATTATGAAAAAAGAGTAATAAAAGTAAATAACAAATCGAGCATCTTAAATAATTGAGTTCCCCAGTATTTATAAGTTCATCAAGAAAGGAAACTAAAAGTCTCTTCCCGGCTACGTTTATTCCATATTTATTAGTATGCCAATACATACGATTAAATAGTATTAAGCAATACACAGAGCAATGCAAACGCTGCAGCCTCGTTCACTCTCTTCTGCGGTATGACAAACGATTATTTAAAGCTACAGGAGCGCGGTCCAAGCAAGGAGCAGGCGAGCGAGTGAAGCTGAACCCATTGGTCGACGCTCCTTCGCTCGGCGCCCTCCACTTCCTGGAGACCTGCCGCTTCCGCGTCGGGCGCTTATTTACCTGCGCTATCGCCCACGCCGCCCGACGCCTTATCAGCGCCGCCGCCCCGGTCTCGCCCTGCCCCCGCGCGCCCCCCACAACCACCGCCCCCCACATCTCAACATCCACGTTTTGGATTCCGTTGTTGCAGTTTCCGTTTCCGTCAGTTAAGAGGCCGTCCATAAATTACGTAGCGCAAATTTGGAGTATTTTGTATACCCCCCTCCCCCCTGAATCACACCTGCGTGCTTGAACCTCTCTCTAAAAATTAAGTAATGCCTGTGACAAGCCCCCCCACCCCACCCCCGACTCCATTTCAACAAGTAAAACTCTATTGTAAAGCAGAAAAGGCATAATTATATTTGTGTTATACATTGAAATTTATTATAATTAACGTGAAAATTAGTTGGGGGTGCAGACTGCGAAGAAAAGTAAGTTTGGGGACAATTTTTTTAATGAAAGAAAGACGCGTAGGCCAGACAATTTCTGACAAACCGTGCACATGCCGTGGTGGATGATGCACTGAGTCTGTTGCGCCAACTAATTGGATTCCGGAATGTACTACAGATCAGTTTTGATTATTTTCTTCCTAATCTAAAAGTTTCAATCAAAATATCATTGACAAAAAATATTTTCATTTATTGTAACAATTTATAGAAAATAACTTCTTTCATTTATTATATTTTTAGTTTAATTTGTTAACATGAAAATGTTTTAGTTTAACACCGAATATAATAAATTATTTCAGCAAAAGTAGAAGGATTTTAAAAATAAGTATCAGCATCACGTAACATTAAACTACAACCACCTACCCCTATGTAACGCAGCGTAAAGCTGCCTCAAACCCCCTCTCCCCCTCGTTAGCGTTACGTAATTTATGGCCGACCCCTAAAGGCCCTGTTTGCGTTTATGAAACAATTGCATATCCCACTCTAACCAGGACCGTCTGAGATGTCATTGCACCGTCTCTGGTCGGGAGGACCTATGGTTCGAGTTCTGACGGTGGCAGATTTCCAATACTAGTTAGATAGCTTGGTCGAAGCGGCCTGCCGCTATGATAGGTAGTATTCCGTTGTTGTTTTTTTTCGGTCAAAACAAGGAGAATATCGGAGCAGCAGTTTAACAAAAGGCTAGAGTCCTCGCCGCACGATTTTCCCTTCCTCATCCTTTCCCACAGAATAGGACGGTACAGCCGGGGGCATAGTTTGTCTCGGCTGGGGCGGTTCCCGGCGGCCAGAGATACTAGGGGGGAAACCTTACAGGTTGACGCCGGATCTGTTTCTAATGGAGGAGCCTTCTCTCGAGTTATAACATGCACCACACTTACGGGTCAAAGCATCACATATATAAAAAAAACAAAATAATTCAGTCAACCGCTTCATCCATATTGTGTAATTTAACACAATATGTTTCAAATCTAAGATACGACTTCATTATTTGGTATGAAGCTTGATGTATCATGAAATATTTAATACTGTTGCAAAAATGGATATTTAGGCCTAAATAGTGCCTCTCTCCAGGATTTCAGTATTTTTCATTTGCACTCAGTAATATCAAGTACAAAAAGTTTTATTAGTTCACCTTAGGCCCACTCCACACTATTTAACAAGATAAATAATGTCGATAATAGCTGAACATATCTGATTTTGTCAGAATTTATATGGCTCACTTCCCATGTGGTCTCACGTACCAATGGGATCTCCTGCCCTAGAGGCGACGACCGTCGCCTTCTCCGAGAGTTGCATTGAACAGGCCACGGCACCCTAAAAACGCGCCAGTTTAGTATTACGCACCAAAAATACACGCGCCGGGGGTTTCTTCCAGGCCTCCTGCACAGCGTCCTTCCGCCCAGAAACAAATATCGCTTTTTAAGTAGAGGATCAGTCACCAGAGTCCGCTGACGTCCTAACTACGCAGTTGCGCTGCGCGTGTAATTAGTTGCTCGCCTAAGTGTTTATGGTAACTCGGAGCAGAAGCGACAGACCGGACAGGAAGCGGTCGACAGAAGCAGCGCAGAGCGCGCGCTTAAACAGCGAGATGGATGAGGCCGTGGCGAGTGAAGCTGGGCAGGCGCGGGGTTCGAAACTGACGAGGGCTGCTCAAGGGCAAAGGTCCTCCGAGGGTGCACATATGGAGACCCGCTTTTGAGAGGCTGCTCAGATCACGGGACGTAAACTCCAAACACTTCTATGTGTTACTACATGTATTAACGAGATGTAATCTATTACAAAAGATACAGCAAAATAAATTAAGAACTAAATCCTAGTACTAAAAAATAAATATCAATTTTATTGTTTTCGGGCGACGGAAGAGGAAATATGTCGTATTTACTTTTGTGAATCTCAAACTTTTGAGTCATTAATACACTTAACTGGGGCGTATTAAAGTTACTTCCCAAACGAACAGAAAATGCGTTTCAATCTCAATAAATTAATAATTTCAAAAAATAGTAACTTCTGTTTTCTGAAATTTTGCACTTTTCTGTTCTTAATGGCAAGAGGGAAATTGAAATACACACACCATAAGAAAAACAAAACAGAACCAGGTCAGAAACATGATTAATTATTTTTACTAATTATAAAACATTACACGTATATTAAATATATTAAACATGAAGTCGTGATTATTGATTCAATCAACATCAAGTCAGTTCAAACCGTGATTTTTATTCCTGCGCGTACTATTTGTGACGTAACAAAACAATAAAAACTGTAAGTAAAAAAGTAATAAAAAATAATATTTGTTAAGTAAGAAAGAATTTTTTTTATAATTTGTAATGTTGAAAGAGACAAAAAAAGACTTTTTCCTGAAAGCCAAATATGTCTGTTCTTCGAAAGCACTTTTTACACTTTTTTCTTCAAGTTTTACTTTTGTTGGATGATTTACATTTGTTTTACTTTTTTAAATGACCAAAAAGATTCTTCCAATTTGAACCACACTTATGAAAAAATAATCAATGTGCTCTAATTAGTTCTATGCCTCTCTCACATGTTTAGTGTCACATTTTCATCACTTCAACTTTGGGTATTTAATTTTTCTATTTTTCATACTTCCACCCCATTTGACAATTATTTATACTTGTGTACACAGATATTCTATGGTTTCTTTTGTTTTCTACTTACTTCATATTTACCTTTACTTCATATTACCTTTTTATATCTACTTAATTCATATTACATACCTTTTTATATCTTTTATATGTGAGATCGCATTTCACCGCCGCTTTGACTCATTAGGGTATTTATCGCAGCAATAAATCGATGTCTCTACCACTACATAGTATTGACGAAACTGTTATCAACATGTTTAGTTGTGGTATATCCAAAGATCCAGAAAAAGAATACTATTAAAAATGGTTTATTCACGTAATTCGATGTTCTAAACATAGACTATTTTTCAAAGGTACCTGGTCATCTATAATATGCTACCTAATCTCTAGTTTTGGTTGTCCATGTATACTTAACCTCCCTATTCGAAAGGTAACAACCCTCAATCTCCTCAATTTATAACTTAGTAATCACAATTATGTACCTTCTTTATGTAAATGAAACTTGTTATAACTTATTAGTTGTTAAAGTAGAATGTTGTAACATTGGTATTTGAAAGGTTTTTTTAGGGGGAGGAGTTGAGCGGAAGAGCACACCCTATGGTCTAAGTTTCACCACTAACACATTATTATTATTATTATTATTATTATTATTATTATTATTATTATTATTATTATTATTATTATTATTATTATTATTATTATTATTATTATTATTATTATTATTATTATTAATTCAAAGAATAAAAAGGTAATGAAAGGTGTTCAGTCTGTTCATTTGTCTATTAACCTAGTGTTTTAGCGTGTGCTTCACAAATCAATAGTTTATTTAAATCCCCTTTTGGGAAGCATTCCTTTACATATTCCTTATAAAGATGTCCAGTTAATACATTAGATATTAGAACGTTGTTTAAAACTGAAGTAGTATGGAAATCTATTTAAAGTCGATGTCTCAACCAATATTAAATTTATAATATGTGGACGTTATTTATCCACGTCATTAAAGTTTTAAGCACACAAATCGTAATTAACCACATTCAATAAATCGAATGAATTACGTCATTCAATTACGATAATTTTAGATTAATTGTACAAACAAAAACAACTGGGCATTTCAAATCGGATACTATTCAACGCATGAGAAAGCGTGCTGGTATTCCCGTGCTGTGGCAGTCGCTGCGGTCTCAAGTTGAGCTCGCGCGGAGCATGGGAGGCTGCGGAGCGGTCGGCTCGGGGCGCCTTCGTGCGAGCTCGGCGGTGTTCGTGCGCGCTCGTAACGAGGCGGGCGACGTCGGCGGCGGGGCGGGGCGGGGGCGGGCGGCGGCGCGGCGCGCGCGCGCGCTCAGTCGGCGATGGAGGCAGCGCGTAGGGGGACCCCGCGTCGCCCGCGCCGCTCCTCGCTCAGTGCCCGCGCGTCGCGCCCCGCGACAGCACCACGCTCCGCCTCCTCCTCCTCGAAGTCGTCGTACTCGCTGCGGGGGAGGCAGCCTCGCGAGTGACCGGCGCCATGCACCGCGACGCCGACGCTGCCGCCTTGCCCCGGCGGCGCCCGCCGCCTCGGCCGCCGGCCCCGGCCCGCCCCGGCGCCCGGCCGCTCGCCGGCCCCGGCCTCGGCCCATGCCTCCTGCTGGCCGGCCTGGCGCTGCTGCTGCTGCTGCCTGCCGCCCGAGCGCACCTCAACGTTTACCTCACCCCGCAGGAGGTCCGCACGCTGCTAGGTGAGTCCCGCGCCGCGCGCCGGCCTTTGTGCCAGGGTCTGCGTGGCTTGCGCCTGCCGTACACGTGTTTCACGACGACCGCCTGTGCCTTGCGACTCCAGAACTCGTCTGAAGCTACAAACGTTTTCTCGATCATCGTCACAGCTCTGCTACAGCACGAGATGATTGTTTCCGACAATGTACCTTTCGTCCACGTGTTCAATTACGTCTTGCGTCGTCTCACCGTGCGATGCCATCCTGAACTCTTGGGAATACCGCAAAGATTTTGACGACCATCGCGCCGACAGCTCTACTGTGATATGACTTCATTGTTTGCCACGATGCGCCTCCTGTGCACGTGTTCAATCTTCGCCTCGCGACGTTTACTTGTTGCCTGCGACTACAAACTTATTAGCAGTCTCCAAGAATTCTGCCGAGCATCGCTACAGCTGTGCTGCGCTAGGTCTTCTTGTTTCCCGCGATCCAACATCATACAAAGCGTCAAACATCATGCGATGGGTGCGTGTGCACTGCCACACCGGGATTCATCAGCCTCCAACCGTTTTCGACACCGTCAGCGGCTGCAGGCCATCCCTTCACGGTTCACCATTTCGGATTCGATTGTTTACATCGGCGTGCCCCGTCCGTCCACACGTGTCGGCCGCCGTGCGAGTCGTCGCCGGCGCACGAGGCCCCCAGCGCTTTCGCCTCGCCGCGTCTGTCGGCTTTTCCTCGCCGCATGTGCTGCAGCGCCACTCAAGCGCCGCGCGCCAGACGCCCGCCGCAGACCGCGCGCCGCGCAGCCTGTCAGCGGGTGACGTCTCGCAGCTGCCGGGCCGCGCTCGCTTTCGACGTCTCTCCGAGGAGCGCGCGAATCCGGAGACGAAAGAAAGAAAGAAAGAACGGTTGCTCCAACCGGTCAGCTAGCCATTTCTGATACATGTGCGGGTGGTACCTTACTGTCTTAGAATCGCTCACTCACAGATAAATTCGGGGATACGAAAAGTGGATTTCTTGCGAAAGCTTATTTCTTTCCTACTTCTTATTAATCTAAATTCCGTCGTGGTAGCAGATATCTAGTGGTAATCCATAATGTGAGTTAGGAAACAAACAACCACAGCTATCAACGACGATCACCACAATTATTTCTCATTTTTATCTCGTATTTTTGCTATAGTTCTATTTGCTCCCATTCTTTGTTATTGTCTCACTTTTTCCTCTCCAAGGTATAAGTCCACTGAATATGGAAAAAGTGTTTCCCGAAAGTTTAACTTAGGGTATGTTGTAATAAGTATCATAATTGTGATTGTTGTGGTATATTATTTCCTGTTTCACATGACATCATAAAGTGTTTCCGAATCACACACCTGATCGGTAACTCGCCCAATGTCACACCTACCACAAACGATCCGCAAGCCGGCCATTCCCATACACTATTTATCTTGCTTGCCTCTCACACTCCGCTTGACGGAGGTGATGTGGATGTATCGTCGCTCGTCATTTGTAGTTTCCGCGTGGCACGTGCGCGGTTCGGACTCGCGGCGTGGCGCGGACGAGCACGTGGCCGCCCGCGCGCGCGCGCGGGAGGAGCGGCGCGCGCCCGGAATAGCCGCCAAGTGCAGCGCCGATTGACCCTCCGCGCGCCGGCGTGACGCGGGGCGGCGCCTCCAGCGGCGCGCGCGGCCACACGACGCAAGCCCCGGCGCAGGGATTCTTCCAAGTGCTCGGCCCGAAATACACTCTCGAGAGAAAAAAAAATATTGAGACACGTTATGAAAATCTGCAATGTAGAGCCCAGGAAAGACGGAACGATGTGGATCTGAATTGAAGAAGAATACACTGTACATAAATAGAGGAGTTACTCGAAGAAGGGACCAATCTGATAGCCCGGGAAACGAATATGTACAGCGATGGCATTGCAAGAGAAGTTGACGAAAACCATTTACTAAAGAGCTAACTAAACGAAGGCACTGACGAATTACTTGCATAGACATAACCCGCTGTTACGTTGTCAGCAGCAGCCACGCAATAGCTGTCAAAGCGGTCTCTTGATATAAAAATTTCTCTCTAACGTTCGTGGGCTGCTATAGTGGAAAAACTAAAAAAATCAGGTGTTGAAATAAATGAATTTGACGCTTTACACCATGTAGAGAAATGCATAATTCTTGCATATACACTTCTGCTGTTTGTTGGTGGAATAATGCACTGTAAGATATGCTGTCGTTGCTGCTGGAAGGTACGCCAATATACAATTCTGAAGAGTGCATTAACCCACAATTTGTAATTATTCAGTTGTGCTACTATTGGAGCCCACGAGCGATATATAGAAAGATTCTATTTATCTTTTCGTGGTACTTTTCTTCAGTGAGTAAACAGTACTTTCTTTGTCTCTCACGCGATGTCATTGATCGCCTCCGCCAGCTGATCCACCGGGCCCTAAACGACGATCGAAAGGTACTGTATTCCACAGTACTGCTGCCTGTGGGGTCATTTTTCCTTTCCGTTGAAGTTGGCAAAAGAAACACCGCCTTAATAGTCTCTAGATGAGCCAGGGCCAATAGTACAACGATCAGAGTTTTACCACATTTACCAACCTTATCGTGGGAAAGATATATGTTCAAAAATAACGCCGGGGCATTGTTGGGGGCTCACAAACATTCCAAAGTTAGATTCAGGCATTTTTAGTTTTATTGTTTGTTTTATATTTCATTTTTAGCTTTTAGCGGATCACCGCTGCTTTCCCGGAACCCCAGGTTTTCTCTCGGCGCGCGTGTTGCAGGACAGAATCGTCCCATCTTTGGGTTCTCCAAAATTATCTTTAATTTGCCACTGAAATCATATCCTGGTCTTCAATAATAACGTATTGATATTTTCTGAAATGGAACTTCTTTGAAAATTCAGCTACTTCAACACCAATTGCGTTGTAATATCTAGAAAATAGTTTTGAAAAGGAGATCCCAGAAAGTTGGGAGGTAAAACAAAAACTACGAACGAATGGGAAGTATGCTAGATGATGAGGTGTAATATGTTGTAAAGAATTAAGAGATTTTGAATTATGAGATCAATATTTAATTTTTGAAGAAATATTGATGGCGACAGAATGGTGGCAACAGACAAGACACTGTTTGAATGACTAACTATGGAACAATTTGTGCGAGTTATTTTTCACGGGAATGACTTCAAATTGAAATAATTGTTTATCTTTTATAATTGACAAGGGGCATTGTTTACGACACGTGAGAACATTTCCTATGGAATAGCCCCTGCAGAGTGTACGCTACCAATCAACCAAACAATTAATTATGCAGATCGCACGAATGCATTGAAAATGCAGACAGGAGATACGACCATTCAGCCAGCATTGGCAAATGTTTGGATTCATCGCCGCAGCGTGACGGGCGATGAATAATCGATGGCCAGCGGTCTACTAACATTAGAATCGCGCCGTATGGCTGCGCCCGACGCGCATGCCATGCCCGACACTCCGGCTCTTCGTGTCTGAATATTCGGTGCGGCAGCGTGCGGCATGCAAGGGGGCCTTCTGGCCGTCGCTGCTTATGTATGGGCCTCCGTCGTGTTTCTCCTCAGTCACAATCCGGAACAAAAGGAATTCATTGGGTCCCGACCCTTTCCCTTCCCCGGCCTCGCCACGGGGCGCCTGCGGCCTCTCCCCCGCGGGCGCTTCCAAAACAGACACACACATTCCGGCGTTTCTCTCTCCTTTCAGTGCAACGAAGTTCTGGTGAACGATATTTTCCTAAATAGAAGAACTAAATTATTCGTACTTTGACATTTCTAAACTTAACAAGAAGAACGCAAAATGCGAATGTTTTTGTTGGACTGCGATTAATAAATCTGTGTAAGCTCTCGGATGTGCGGACAGTGGGCAGTGATACCGACGTTCGACCATCCTATCGTGGTCTTCTTCAGGGCTGGAGTGCCGTCTAAGACACCTTTGTAGTATGGCCCCACCCTTCACGTATTCCTTTTTGTTAGCCCGGAAAAAGGCCCCGTTAGGATGGTCGAAGCGGTGGCATATCTGCCCTTCCGAGAGCCTACACATGACAAGCCGCGGAAGCCTACGATTGATTAGTAAACCTATCGTCGGCACCTCGCGCGGCATTGTAATGGAGACGTGTGATCGTGAGCGCAGAGCGCGAATGAGGGCATTTCTCTTTGTGGTCCCCCAAAACGTTTATCGCATCTTGTACAGCTCAGGACCACATTCAACAGCGGAATGTGAAAACAACTTTGTCAGAGTTGGCTTCAACGACAGTCCCTCTTTCGTATGCTGCAAAAGAGTAATGATTTTTAAGGCCCCAATTTTTTGACTTAATACATACTTAATAACCAAACCGAGGAGGAAAAAACTGCGTAATGGAGGTTACAGGCGCCCTGCCTGGCCGCCCCCGCGCTCCCTCGTCGGGGGCCTGCGAGAACGCCCCGCAGCGCGCCGCCTAACTGCGCCCGCTTTGTTTGACTTTTGAGAAGTGATGGGATAAATATTGCTCGCCGCTGCCTGCAAGACGGCTCCGGGTGCGTCGGGGCGGCGCTGCGGGGCAACAGACTGCCTCAGTGCCGCTCAGGCGCACCCGCCGAGTGAACGATTCCTCGGGCGACGGCAGCTCGCCCGCCGTTCGCCCAGCCCGAGGCTCGTGAGAGACAACGGGGTCACCTGCGGGCCAAATGATTGACGGAACTTGCATACAGTTTAGAAGTTTAGGTCGAAGTGTCAGGTTCGCCAATAGTGACTAACACGATATTTGATTTGCGTTTAAACATTTCAAATTAGGTATAATTGTGTTCCTCCTCTAGCATTCCAGAAAAATATTGTTCGCAAATTGGTTGCTATATAAGCAAAACTAAATTAGGGAGTATAAAATGTCTGCAGCTTTTTTAGGCTGAACCTGAAGAATTATAATAAAAAATAATGATATAGGTTCGATATGTACGAACTAAATTTCTTGTGAGTTTGTACTTCATGGGGTTGAGTTACGTGCAAATGCTGGTAAATGTAATTCAGAGTAAGAGAGAGATCCAGGTAAGAGGGGGATTTTATGACCTTTTTGGTCGTCTCTTATTTAATTTTTTTCCAGTTCCGTTTAATTTTTCTAAAGAAACGGTGATATAAACTCTTGCGTTGATATACGTTAGAGGAAACGATATTCCGTACATTTCTGAGAAATGTTTCAGGCTTGAAATAGAACATTACTCTGACCACAGCCTCCCACCGTCTTCCTGGTTTTGTTTCACTTAAACTATTTCCGGAGAGGCTGTGGTTGCAGAAGCTAGTTGTGGCCAAGGGACTATTATTATGTATGACGCTAAAATGTTTGTATTCTCAGTTGCACATTCCGCTTTTCAGAACCTTTATTTGTAGAGACGTAAATAATACAGAATTAAGGAGAAAAATAAGATTTACATTTGTAAAAAACATGCCTATTCAGAAGTGAAGAGAAAAATAATCATAAGAATAATCGCCGTAGAATCTTTTAAATGATTTTACGAATTATTTTAACGAAAGAACGCAAAAACCACATGATTTAATGAATTCGCAAACATACTTTTACCTTCCTTCTACATCTCTCCTATATTACTAAAAGTTCTATAAAAGCCGGGAAGATTTATCGTGAAATATTGAAATACGACGTCTTGCGACTTGGTGCTAAATGTTGATGATTTACTTAACACGAGTTTTAAAGTAGAAGTGTACAATGTGTTAATTCCGCACTTCATAAATCATTGTTTTAAAAATTGAAATAACTTTTAGTACTGGAACCCATTTTTGAAAGGCACGCTCTTGGACTGAGTGTAACATCATAGACTCGGATAAAATTAGTAATTTTGGTTAACGTTTATTAAACGTGCGATGATATTTAATAGAATATCAAGTCAATTTAAAGTTTCATAGATTTTGAGATTCTACACGTTTCTTACCACCCTTGCTACAGAGCGTGGTACACAAAATGAAATTGGTCTAGAAGTGTTTTATTGTGTAGATTACGGCGTAAGAAACTTAATTCCGAATCCTGTGCAGGGACCTGAAAACGGGTTTTAAGGGGCTTGGATATTTCGTTCTTGAGTTATGCTCGATGAAATGGCGTAACGTGTGTTGCGGCTACCATGTGTGCCAATTGATTTGTTTATGTCAAAATCTACAAAATTCTACATTTCGTGGTTTAAAATGCTTGATGCATCCTTGGGATGTAACTCCGAAACCAGTAGTAGCACTAATGGGTTTTTGTGTCGAAGGTGTCTTATACAAATTGTACAAATCCATCATCTTTTCTTAGTGAATTAAAAATAGATATGTTACGTATCCGTTATAAATTGGAGGTCACTGTTGTGTGCTGTGGCACCACTACATCTTTTGTGACACCACTAAATTTTTTGTGACGTGGCCGAAGTGAGCATCCTACGTCCCAGAGAGGCTGCGGCGGGGCGGGGCGGGGCGGGGCGGGATCGCGGCTGCTCTGTCACTGACTGGGCGCGTCATAACGGCACCAGATTAAGATCGCTTCTCGCCCGCGCGGGGCCGCGGTGGGGAGGGGCGGGGCGGGGCAGGGCGGGGGCGAGGCCCCAGCAAAAAGACCAAGAAGGCGTTGGCGGCGGCGGCGGCAGCAGCAACAATGCTTGTTTATTATACTCGTTTTATTGGCAATTTGTTTTTTAGTCGATACTCGTTAGGAGGCGGCGGGGCTGGGCGGCAAGGACCGGGCGGAGCGAAGCGGTGTGGAGGGGCTGTGTGGCGTGAGCGGCTTTTGTTTCTCACTTTGCGCCTTTGCGCGCGGCTGCGGGCTTCTACAAGAGGGCGCGGGCGGACGGGCGGGGCGACGGTGAAGGCAAAACAATTTAAGAGTGTGTGGAGAATTGGTGAGCAGTGTGGTATACTTACATACGGGATCGTAACTTAGTGGAAAATATAGGAAACAACTGCGCTTTGCGCAAAGAAAGAAGACAAAGGAAAATATGAAGAAATGCTTCAGGCAGTGCAGCGCGGAGTATACATTGTGGACGGTCTAACAAGGTACGTCGTTAAAATACGGAAACAATTGTAGAACACCAAAGTAACTGTACGAGAAAAATATAGATATATTTCATAGTAAAGATTGAAATACAATAAAAAAAAGTAAAAAATGGGTTAAGTTGTTCAATGAAATCTAAATGTGCATTTTACCCCAGTGGGATATTTCCTAAAACAATGAATCCCCTCGGCGTTGGATACTTTTGACACCGTGAAAATGCGTTTGAGAGAATTGTCGAGTAACGGTTAAGCAGACCATCTCGTTTGAAAATAACGTGTTTCACGGAATATCCCAATTGAGAGATTCCTGTGAGAGAAATGGTAAACCCATATTATTTTCTAAATTTCTTACACATAACTATTGCTACGGAAAATTGAAAACAATATACATAGCTACGTTACTCAAATACCGTTATTTTAAAATCCCTTAAGTTCTAATATTCCCTTCATAAAGAAGTGCTTCGCCAAATTTGACTAGAAATTTAGAATTACCGGACTACCTGTAATTATTTCATGTGAGCGAAATCATTTGTGATTTGCAACTGGTAAATGTTCTCTTTTCATTCAAAAGGCATTATGACTGTTGAATACACGACTAAATTCTTCTTCGAAGTGAGATCTAGAGTGACTGCTCTTTCATGAGGAGGAGCTTCTGCAGAGTCTCGAGTGGACACCCGAGCGGGGGAGGGGTTCAGAAAGTATTTAGAAGAAGAGGAGAATTTCTGTCCGCTCCCTCCAAATACTTTTTGATATTGTTAACTTGAAATAAGAATTGTAAGAATGTATTTAAAATGAGAATACTAATTCGGACGTGAGGAAAAAAATTGAAGATTATTGGTGAGCAAATTTATATGGCCAGATGATTTGTTTATGACATATTCATTATGGTCGTCACCCCTTCGATCCACGACTGGACCAGAGGGGGAAACGGCCGCCGCCGCTTCCTCCGTCACGTTTGGTTCTGTCGCCATCGCCTGGTAGGTCTCAGCGTGGTGTGGCGTGGCGTGGCGTGGCGTGTCGCGCTTATAAACGTCGTCGCCTGGCGCGCGTCGCGGGAGACGGGCGATAAATCGCGACCGCCGCTCCGCCCCCGCCCGCCCGCACGCACGCACGCGCGCCGCTGCGCAGATCGCATCGCGAGGGCTCGCGCTGTCCTGCCCGCGCGCCCACGCGCCTGCTCGCCCTCATCTGACACTCGCTCAGATCCCTGCCGTCCCAGATGGGCCAACGGATTTACAAACTTCTTTCTCAGAAAATGTACGGTTATCAATTGAAGGTGTGGGAACAAGAACATGGAGGATAAGAAGCAATTAATTGAAAGGTTGCAGGCAAAAACATGGTAACCCCCAATTTACAAATAAGGAAAAAGTTATGAATAGTGCTCATCGCAAAACGACTCTCATGAAGCTCGTTTTGCGATGCTACCGTCAATAATAAACAAAAGTAAAATTTAATTTTGTTTAAAACTTTTTTTTAAGAACCACTTCACTTCATTCTCTCGAGAAAAATATCCCATTACCAAAACTTTCGATGGACCAGGGATTTTTCAGGTACTATTCATAACTTTTCGTATCATTAGTAAATTTGGGATTACCATATTTTAGCCCATAGCCCTTCAATTAATTGCTTATTCTCGCAAAACGCTCATCGCTGCGCAAGTTCTTCTGCTTCACCGTCTTTGCGAACCAATTCGACAATGAAACACACAAACTACCAAATTTCCTATCCACCACAATATTGGTAGTATGAACATTTAGTCGCCTCAAATCCGGATACTTGTGATAATCACAGAAAAAAATGCAATGAAAATACCTCTTTTTATTACCCCCCCCTCCAAAAAAAACCTGTTGGTGACTAGAAGAAAAATGCTGCTGCAGAATATCAGTCACTTCTTCATTTTTACAACAAACCAGAAGTCTTAACCATATTTTATGGACACGTCCAAACAGGATAAGGAGAATCAGTGCAACATGCAGCGTCACTAATTTGTTGAAACATATTATCTCTAAATTCTGATTGTGGTGCTGTGTGGCAAACTAAAAAACTTCCTTTGTGAATATGTAGAATGCCTTCCGTGAATATGTAGATGGTATTAAAATGGCACAGAAAATTGTTTCAGTTGTGAGTCCTCTTTTACATGGTTGACTAATTTCCTTAAATTATTTCGTAAAATCTCTAGCTTTTAATGAAATATAAATTTATGTTTATATTTTTAAATGTTTCTGTTGGTTTAATGATATTTGGGCACATGGCCAAAAACTACATAAACGAACAAGGCGCACACGGTGACAGATATCATCTTCTCCTACGGCAGGTTTGCATCGGGTGTCCATAACTTTTTTCAGTTCAGCGACCGGCTCGATAGCTAGAAACATGTATCGCTTTTCTAGCAGCCTACACCGTAAATCAATCTTCTGCAGCTTTCGATCATTATCGTTTCTGCCAAAGTAGCTTCCTTGTAACCTGAGCCAATGATACAGTCTATGTTTCTGCTTTGTCAGAGGCAGGTATCTCGATCAGTGATTGGCATTTTGACAATGACGGATGGTTGGTTGTTGATGTGGGTACTCCATAGCGCACTCTGCCGTGGAGTGGTCTCGGCGCACAGGACTCGGTGTGCAGGAAATCCTCAAGAGTACAGGCGGGTTTAAACTACAAGGCAGTATTCGTAACCGAAAAGAACAGTACGCTCGCAATTGCCCAGTTTGCACAACGGAACACACCAGCAATTGCAAACGGGCGCGATTCATCTGGGCGAGCAATTTGCTGCAGTTCAAAGTTTTCCAGTTATATTTGTATATTTTGCATTCACTTGTTTATAGTTTGCGTTTCTAGTCTTGTATATATTTTTATTAGTGAATATTTTAGCCTTTTCTTTTTTGCAGTAATGCCTATCGTGCGTAGTAAGTGAGTTTAGGTTTTGAACCGAGTTGCTGTTGTGCGAGTGTCATCCAAAGCATTAGCGATCGTTTGCTTCCATTCATCCTGTCAAAGACCCACACCCCTTCTCCCGGCGTGGTCGCGACGTAAAGGCTTTTCCTACTCGAGCTTTCCGTCTGAACTTGAAAGACGCACGTGAAACACGTCAATATGCGCTAAGCTGTCCTCCTCGACTTTCCTCATGCTTTGCCCTTCCTTAATGTTCACGGAATTTGTAGGAATGCATGAGATTCGTTTTACTTTTATTTCATTCAGATGAAAGATGAAAAAATAAAATATTTGTATGATAAAAAAGAATTACAGCCCAAGAATGAATATTTTACTATGAATCGTAATCTATATTTTGTGGTAAAGCAGAGACATAATTCAATATTGCGCTCTCTTCAAAAAACATAAACTCAATCTCCAGCAATCTTCAATTACTTCCAACTATTTCGTTTTCCTGGAAAGAGACCGAGTCCTCACATTCAGACGGATAACTCTCCACAACACTAGCGAACACCGCACTTCCGCAGAGCGGAGCCCGAGGGCGCCTGAATGCGGAACGAAGCACAGTGCCTGGGACGTCGCCGCTCCGCCACCTGCCGCCCCTCCCACCCCCGCCAGGGGGCGCGCAATAAACGCCAGCGCCGATTTACGACCTTCGCCGCCCACGCTCCCACCCACGCCCCCGCCTGCGCCGCTGCAGTCCATCCCCGGCAATCTCGCCACCCCTCACGGAGCGACACAACGTCCTCGATGGGTGCCGTCCCGAGCCGCTACATCATACCCAGAACATCCACTCGTTATTTCACTATCGCCCAACAAGTTCAAAGCATTGTCAACTAAAGAGAGATTGCCACCTCAGCAATCACTGCTTCATGTGTTCACCCGTAATTTGAACATTGCGCAACAAGAATAAAGTAAGATGCAGGCTTCCGCGGCTAGTTTCATGCCCGGGTGAGGCCGCTTCGAAGGCTGAATGTTTCGACCAGCATTTCGTGGTCTTCTTCAGGGCTATATTAGGCCTCACGTCGGTCCTGAAGAAGACCACGATGTAATGGCCGAAACGTCGGCACCTCAGCCTTAGACGCAACATCACCTGGTCATCCTAGATCAAGTACAATTGTCAACTAAATATTGTTAGATTGTCACCTCAGTACTCAGTGTTTCATGGTAAGGCACTCGAATTTTCAATAACGCGTATCACGTACAAACGATTCGCAGCTAAATATAGTTAGACTGCCCTCAGAATCCCCCTGCTTCATGTGATTCATGTTTTAAAGGAAGTACTGGTCTCGATAATGGCGCGTTTTTTGAATTATTATACTGGCGATACAGGTTTTTTGAATGTTTTACCACTGATTGCATGAACATACTTTCTCCCTATCCCGAGCTTCCTATTCATGGCTTCCTGCGCCATTCTTTCATGCCCTTCTTTCGACTCCTTGTCGCCTGGACACTCGTCACACACTAAGAGCAGGCCTCTCCCCTCTTGCCACGCGAGGATGCAAAATACTGAGAAATATTTTCTCTCCTGCTGTAGCGCTCCTACTATCTGAGAAATGTTGCTTTTGCACTACTCGATAGAGCTTTACTCAGTCGTTCTCAGTGCGACTCGAACATTCTCGCTGCATTCAATTAAAACGGCTCGCGGGAGTTGGTCGCGAGGAGTTGGAATCTCAATCGTCTGATCGACTCGAAGCGCAATGGAATCGAACCCGGGAGTTCCCGTTCCGTCGTCTCACGCTCTGAACAAGACCTCCCCTTGGCGACAAGCGGGGGCGAGGAGCGAGCGGGCGCGGAGTGGGGTGAGGGCAGGGGCGGGGACTTGCTCGTTTCGCGCCGCCCGCCCGCGCGTCGTCGCCAGCGCAAACAGCTCGAGCGCGCAAACACTCCACGCCCTCGCCCGCGCCCGCGCCCGCGCCCCGCCCCGCCCCGCCCCCGGGGTTTCACCGCTCTCGGCACCTCCCTTGGAACCGGTTGGGGGCGCGCACAACGTCGACTCCGCGGCTGGAGAGGCAGCCAGCGATAAGTGCGGTGGTAACTCGACGGTCAAACGAGAGGGCTCCTCGTCGACTAGTGCGAAAGGTTCGACGAGCGGCAGACAAGGCGGGGATTGTGCCGGCGGTTCGGGATTTGAGTCTCCTCACGCGAAGTCCTTCCGTAGAGGGTGTGTGACAGGCGCGGGGAGGGAGCGTGTGTACATGCCACCGATTGTTTATTCATTCCCCGCATTCGACTGTGGTGTGTTCATAAAGCCTTTATGCGCCTCTTGAAGCTTTTTCCACACCTGTGCTTCTGTGTAAATACAAATGAGAAATACTCGCTTTACAAATCGTAATAGTTACCCTCACCTGCCTCATGGGTAGATCACCAGTGAGCGTCTAAACAAATGATTCATGTTTTGTGCCTACTACAGTAATTTTCTTCTGCTGTTTACACTCATCAATCTGAACATAGAAATCGTATGTGTGGAAGAGTTTACCTTCAACGTTTACACTAACCGAGTGGGTAGAGCGGACGAGTGCGACGTGCGCGCGCGGGGCGTGCGCAGTCGGAGAGTCACGACGGCCGGCGCCGCGCGGCGCGGCGGTGGAGTGGAGAGGAGGCGCAAACGACAGCTGACGAGTAGCGCGCGAGCGCGCGGACAAAAGCGCGCGGCGTGGCCGCCTCCGCCGCCGGAGATTGAATTAGCGCCGTAATTAAGCCGTTGCTCTTTCGATTAGGCCGGCGGGGGCCGCGACCTCCACCGCGCGCCGCGCCGCCTCCGCACGCGCTCCCCACCACACAACACAAGAGCCACCGCCCACGCCCACCTGAAGAGGGGTCGGGCGTGAAATCTCTTCACGGCATCCACGCGTCGTATTGAAAGAACTTTCGTTTGGACAGGAACAATAAGCAGTTTTCTTTGTTTTGATTTTCTGACAGGTTCGGCTATGTTGTACGTAATCGCATCTATTAACGTGTTTGTTTCCTTATAGACATGTTTTGAGTTTTCTAAGAGAATAATTAGTACTTTAAGTGGCTTGAGAGCTATACATCTATCACCACTGATACTAGAAAAGAACTTTCGCGAACTTACGATTGGGCAGAAACAATAAACTGTTTTCTTTGTTTTATCTCACAGGTTCGACTGACTAGGTTTTACGTAATCGCATCTATTAACGTTTCCTTATTGTCTTGTTAAGAGTTTTCTAATAGAATAATTAATACGTAAAGTGACTATTTAGCTACTCATCTCTCATCATTTAAACTAGAAATCCCTTTATGTTTCCTTCTCTTCAACAAGAGAATTTTAAGATCGTCATACCATTGGAACTCAAAGTTAAGAAAATTCAGGTATTATTAAAACACACCAGATGATTAATTTTTCGTTAAATATACTATACTGTTGAAGCAATTTATGTGGATATTTTCTATTGCTTTTTTAGTAAAATCTGAAGGGTATTCTATGCGTGTTTTTATCAACACCTGTCAGAACATAATGTGAACTAGCATCACGCACGAATAAACTCGTTGTTCCTCTGAATTAAATATTCAGGTGAGAAGAACACGCGTAAAAGCGTCAACGAGTGATGAAGCGCGTGCCGTGATGACACTGCCAACGCGTCAGCGGCCGTTTGTATTCCGGCGCGGCGCAGCGCGGCACAGCCTTCCGTGGACCCGGCCCACAGCGCGGGCGCGCGGCGAGACGCGGAGCTGATCAGCGCTGCCGCCGCCGTCGCCGCCGCGCGCTTCGCAATCGGCTGCGCAAACTACAGGGCACCACGAAAGTCTCTCAGCACCGAGACGAATCTGCTCCTGCTATTGAAAATTGCGTTTATGTCGTTAGCAACCAGATCACTGGGAAACACGAGAAGGGGATCACAATTCCAGCATCTATGGTGATTGTGTTGAGTACGTAATTTAAGTTTTCGAGCTGCAGCTCCAGTGCTACCAACATAATTTCTCATTGCAAGGTGCCACTGCGGAGAGACTTCCCTGGCGCCCTGTGCAAAGGGAGAGCGGGGAGGGGAGGGGCGTCGCGCTTGGGGGGCGGGGGCCGGAGCGGAAGTGGGATTAGAGGTGAGGGCGGCTCGGGAGCGGAGTGGAAGGGGGCGGGGATGAGGTGAAGTGTGGAAGGGGGACGGAACGGGGTGGCTTGGTGGATGCGACGGGGGCCACACGTGGAGTGGAACGGGGACCACACGTGATTTTGCAAGGACTGGAGTCCCAGCGGGAGACACGGAGACAGAGGAGATGGTAGGGGCGACGGGGAGGTGGGTGAGGGAGGGAATCTCGTTTGCTGCAGAGTAACAAAATCGCTGCCCGTGTGTTCCTATTGGCTCCATAACATGAGAATATTGCGAGGGGGAATAGCGAAATAATGCGATTAAAAATAGGGGATTAAAAATTCAATGACACTGGCTACGACACGGACAATGACTTCATATTCAAATAATAAGTAGTACTGATATTAAGTTCCTCAACAACATAGCTGATGTACTTTTCGATATTATCAGAGTATTTTGCCCGTTTAGAAGTAGAAGTTGAAATAAAGTTGAGAAAATGCAAAGAGTGCTCTTCAATATCTTATTCAAATTCCATGTGAATTTCGTTCATGCGAAGAGTGCGCAGTGTATCGTAACATACATAACAGTGCAGTCAGCGCTGTCGCTTGGTATTCCTCAGTTAAATAAAACTTTGAACCTTGTCACTGCTCTGCCACTACGTACTGTTCTCAGCAGTAAATTTAAGGTGAAAAAACTGAAAGTTACAAACTAGAATCGATTCCACCAACCACCATCCTGAATAACACATGAACGTTAGGAGCCAACGGCGCGTGTGGAACCTGCCGCTTGGCTTTCCGCCTTCTGCGCTTCTTGATAAGGCAACCGCAGGCGTCCCTTCGGTGGAAGGAACAGCCCTGCAGCCGTCCCCTGGGCGAAGGGCGATCCAGCGCCCCCCCCCCCCCCCATGTCTCGCCCTGCCTTCACCACTCGCGTCACCCCGCCACCGCCTCGGCCCGCTCCGCCCCGTCTCGCTCCGCCCCCATCTCAACACGGCCCTGCCTCCCCCCCCCCCCGCCCCGCGCCACGCCTCTCCTCCGCATCGCCTTTCGCCCGCCACCCTCCCGCCTCACTCCGCCCTCCTCGCCCCGTTCCCCCGCGCTCTGCTCCCCGCGCCCCCACCTCCCCCACCCCCGTCTTCCCCCCCGCTTCGCCCCTTCCCTGCCTCTCCCCCCCGCCCCGCCACGCTCCGCCTCGCCCGTTCCCCCCGCCCTGTTCCTCTTACCCCGCGCCCCCACCTCGCCACGGTCCTCGTCATCCGCCCCGCAGCGTGTGGACGACGTTTCCGCCATCCGCCCTCGCCCCCGCGGCTCTCAACGCGCCAAGTCGTCCGCCTCGCTCCTCGCCTTCCCCCGCGCTGCTCTCTCCCTCCGCACCGGCAGCGCCCCTTTAAGACGGATCCCCGCCCCCTCACGCCCGCACTCCCTGCCAGCGCCACCGCACAGATTCCGCCGCCCCACCTGCTGGCGCTAAAGGAGAGCTCCCTCGCCCTCGCCCCACCCTCGCCTTCACCACGCCGCTTTCCCTTTCGCTAGTCTAGTACAAAATGTACCCACTACGTTTATTTGGTATGCGCGTGTACTTCATAATAACATCGGAGGAAAGAGTGTCCCAACGGCGATAGAAAAACGATAATTGAAATTACATCTTATGCCATTCCATTGTTTCTCTAGTTAACCCAGAATAACATGGCATTAAAGCAGTATTTGACGGAGCAGAAGGGCAGGAAATGGTTTTCTTTTAAATTCTCCTTCCGTGAAGGGTTTCGCCGACGCTCCCGCGTTCTGCGAGCGGCTTATCGTGCTGGACGGGGGCGGAGAGGGTATTCAGAATACGGAAGTCCAATGCGCGTTGTCGCAACAAAGGAGGAGGTCAGCCAAAAAGCATGCCCATTCCGCGGGGCAAAGGGCAAGGGGTGTTTCCTCGAAGGGTCTCTGGAAGAACTCATCCGTACTTTGTCCGAGGAACAAAGACAAATGTCTATTGTGATAAATAAAGAATTCAGGTTGATCTTTGTTTTCTAATACTTGCATGTGTGTTAATTTGATGCGACATACTTTTTGTGAGGATTGGCAACGTAATTTTCAATGCGTTATCACGAGGAATAATATTTAAAAAATATATTGTTCCATACTAATTCATTTGTTTGACCTATGAATACTATTTATTCTCAGGACCGCTACATTACACATTTCCATCTTTGAAGGTCTACGAAATACAACGAGAATTTATGTTTGGATGTCTATGTCTCATAGAATTACATTTGCTTTGGCATCCACAACTAGGTAGTGCAGATAGTCAAATATTTTCACTATTTACAGATTGAATATATTTGAGGGTGATTAAATTGCAGACATACATCTTGCATCCCAACATCTGAGTTTGGATCATTTCCATTAGGTTCTTGACACCAGTGTTATTATATATGCATCAAGTTTAAAATTTAGAAACGCTACTTTCATGAGACATGAGCTCGAAGAAAACTCACGCCGCGGAGATTGTTCCGTACCATTTTCGCAATAATAAACATACGCCAGTCTCGCGACTTCACTGCCAATGAATGCCTATCATCTTATTCTGAAGTTGTCAGTCTTGGTTTAGTTAGTACCCGCATGTACTCCTACGTATCTGTCTTATGAATATTATTCCTTTTCTATGTGACGTCTTTCTCCGTTGTGAGCTTAATATATTCCAACTGCCAACTCAAATAGGAGAGAGCATTTTACAGCTGTTGTGAGCCGTAAAGATGCCAGTTGCCTCGTCCTGACGACGTCGTATATTGGTCGATATTACGAGCTGCCGCTGTAGGGAACGATCTTCAATCATACGAGGAAGATGCGCCGAGAAAGAGAGGACGGAGCGAAACGCGGCCGTCGCTTCAATCGCCAGAGGAGAGCTTTTGACGGCGGCTTTGATGGCCGTTGCGGAAAAGGATTGAGACGGAGAAATCTTTCCATTTGCTAAACCATGGTAACTAGCCAAGGTTATACGAATGAACGGTTTGAATAAAATAATCAGGACGAAAAACAAATATGAACATTTATTGTATTTATTTTGAACTTCTCTATTTCCTGATGCAATTTAGTCGTGCGGCGCCAAAAGTGTAAAACAAAGCGTTCCAGGACGGAATGAAATTTTTATATTTCATTAAATTCCTTCTCGCCCACCTCACTTTTCAGCGATTGCCGTAGATTTGCGTGATTCATACCATGCACGTGTACACACAAAATGTATACTAATGGGTTATTGTGATTGAATACATTATTGTGATTGATGTATAGAGGTCTTTGTGGTATATTCAGCAGTTGCACAGGACGTTGCAAATCATAGGTTATTTCTTTCTTCCTCCTGAGAGCGGAACCTTATATTTTATCAACGTGAAAAACGTGGATGAATATCCATTGCCCTCCTCTAAACGAGGAAAACTTACAATGTGCTGTTAGTGAGAAGTTATTCCCTTGGTTTATTAACTTTTGATCTCTTGCTCCTGAACTTTTGCGTCTTTTCCTGCGGACGGTTCTGTATGAGTGATGGTAAAGACTGATGTGCTGGAGGTGCGGTGAGTGTGAGGCAGGGGAATCGACTGCGAAGGGAAAGGTAAAAGGAGAGTCCGGGTGGGAGAGGCAGCTGTCCGCTTCCCCCAGAAGGTGGACAAAAGGGCAACTTACGGCTCGAACAGAAAACGTGGGCAGAGAAGACCATGGGCGGATCCAGGAAGGGAGGGGGTCATGGTGCCATACCCCCACCCCACAAAAGGCCTAGAGTTGTAGTTTGTTACCTTCCTTTATTTGGTAAATGATTTGATATAAAGGATTTATGTTACAATTATGTAATTATTTAAAAAAATATAGTGTCATATATAAAGCACCAAAATAATTGGCAATACAATAAAAATTATGTTTATTATATAACAAAACTCAATGATCCCCTCCCACAAATCATCGGCTGGATCCGCCCCATGGGACGACGGCGATGGACATATGTGCGGCCAACGCATGCATGCTAGTGTCTGCATGTGTATGTGCATGGACGCGAGAGAGAGTGCGGCGGCGGGCGTGAAAGCTGGCGACTGCGTGGGTGCCTGTCTGGGTGCGGGCGTGGGAGTAAACACTGGCGTCCGACTGATCATCCGTCAGCGGGGCGAGATGGTGGTGGATACGGGCGTGGGCGATCTCCTTTAAGGGTCGATGCGCCGTCGCCGCCGCCGTCGCGACACGCGTGGCCCGCGCGCTCGCAAGCAACCGCCGACCGCTCTTTGCGACTCGCATGCCACCACCCCTCATTCCGCGCGGCCGCAGCTTCCTCACAAAAACTGTGTGACGCTCCGAGAGGCCGATGTGGATTCCGCGCCCGAACCACGAGGTTCGCCTTAGACGTGACATGCGGCTTTGCTTCAACCCCGAAAGGAATTTTCGAAAGGCTGCTGTCAGGAATGGCATTTCAGGGTCTTTAAGAAGCGATGTGCACTTACTTGTGTTTAGTTTTCTAGGCAACAGTTCCATTACTAAAATAATAGCATTATTTTACGTCATTTAGGAGCAATTCAATTTGACTTCTTTAAATATTCGAGTATATGGTGATTCAATCCACAGAAAATTATCAATATCGTTTTCATATTCGACCATTGTCTTATTAATTAATTTGGATTGTTTAATAACAATACAGTTTACAGTTTTTATTATTATTATTATTATTATTATTATTATTATTATTATTATTATTTTCCCCTGGAATCCATTTCTTCCTCTCCTTTCGCAACTCCCACGAATGAAAACGTACTTAATTTGTATCTTTCGTGGAAGTTGTTCCGATTGCCCTACCTCCTTTAAACCTGTTATTTTATTTGTATCTTTTGAGGAAGTTGTTCCAATTGTCTTACCTCCTTTAATGCAGTTAAGCATTCCCCCTGCCTTTGCATGCGTGACTAATCTCAATTACGACGACTGTTACTCTCCACTTGAGTCACGTTGCCCGGAACGCAGTAAATTTCGCACGAATCACGAAATGCGTAGAAAAGACTTTGCCCTATTTCGTACGTGACGATTTATGCACAGAGAAGTAATCGTTGCCGTTTCAGGTATTGCGGCACCCGTGATTACGATAGAGCGGCGGCGATATCTCGTAACGGTTTTCTCGTAATTGGTACTTCCGCGGCCGCGAGACGAATGGTGATAACAGCCATCTTCACCACCAGCGCTCACCTTCTCCCCGAGGGCCGAAGACGGATGCCTCGTCGTCACGCAGACACAATGAACTCGTAAACTGGTCGCACAGACACCCAGTAATTCTGTTTGTGGGTACAAAATATCTCCGCGTCATATTTTTCTCGTCGGCCGATTACACAAGATGCATGTTGCGATTTCCAGAAAGATTTGTAACGTCTACATTTCAGTTACCAATTTTTAAGTCGAGAAAATTGTTTCGAAAAACTATGATATCGAAAAATGTGTTCCAACTGAAATTTTACAAACCTGTTCATAAATCCCACATTTATCAATACAATTCTACGCACGATCATGTGCTTTAGAAATATTAATCAAATGTGTACTCATGAATATTTCTGCGCTTGTCTGCACTGACATTTCACTACACTCCTCCGGCGGCCTAAACCCATTCGAAAGCGAAAGACACCGAGTGTTAGAACCGCTTGCAGGTTATACGAGCGCGCCGCAGGTGTCGTTTGCCCATGCGCTCCCTGCAGCGCTGTGCGTGGGCTCACGCGAAGGCGTGATATTCTCTTCTCATCGACGCCGTAGTACCCAACACGCTCACACTCACGTTTCCTCACTACACCAGCCACCATCGGTATACAGTACGCCCAAGCAATGTATTACCAACATGTTGGTCTAAAATAATTCGCGTACGCAAGCCGAAGACCGCGGAGAACTTGTTGCAAGTGGAAAGGCGTTGGTGTTGCATACATGCAACCGAACGCGTGCCACTCAGAACACCAAATGGGAACCCCGCTGATTCACGCGTGCGTCGTGGCACGTTCGACCTGCGTGTGCACCTCCGTCCTCGCCGCCCCCGCCCCGGCCCCCGCCCGCAGGCCGCGCCTCTCGCTCCCCCGTGCGCGGCGGGCTCCCCCGCTGTCGCTGTCGCCGCCTGATTTATCCGCGAGGGGCGCTAGGTAGCGTTGCTCACTCCGCCTGCCTCCTCCATCGCCCTCGGCCGCGCGGGAAGCAAATAGGAAGCCGCTTCGGCTCAAAGGGATTCGTTCGCAGCGCTCGCTCTGCGCGCCATCAGGAGCCAAAAACAAAGATCGGTTTCCATTCTCTTGGACTGTACGCTCCGTTGATTCACAGCTTGACAAAACGACGTCGTTGGGCTTTGATCGTTCAACTTTCAGTGTACACTGTCTGTTTTTAGGCGTCCCAACAGTTTTCATGCTGTTTGATTGTATTTCGTTCACTAACATTTCATTCTTTTGTAATTCATGAAGTTTCACAGACCAGTGTATAATGTTTTAAAGAATATCGTTGCAAATCGAGCCGATTGGAGTCTCTTCTTACTTCGAGGACGCGGCTTTTCTTCATGGGTACCAATTTCGCTCTCAGATTCGCTGAATACTCTCTTCCCACTTTTACTCCTCTGTTCCTCCGTCATTTAGAATTGCAGAATTTTTCATCCATACGCTATCGCGGTCTGATTACTGATTACAGCATCGACTTATTTATATTAAATATTAGAAAGCATATTAAAGGTTACAATGTTGGAAAGGTATTCCAAGATGTAAAAATTCAAGAAAACATATTGACATGACGTTATACTCAATCCATTGTGTTTAAAAACAGAGTAGCCTGAAATTTTGCTCACTGACCATCAACAGTATCTTTGAGAAAGAGCTAAAGAGGTTAATGTACGATAATGTAGGAATGTTCTCAGGCTTCATACTTGACGCAAAAACATCGTTTTGACGTCAGCAGGGCGAAGTCGATGGCACGCTGCTAAACACTGAATTAGAACTGTTTACAGGAATATTGAGGCCGCGTATAGTTTCATTATCAGGATACCGTAATGTTTAAATTTAGTTGCCAATAATGTTCTTGTTTACTATTTCAGAAGCGGTATTAATATATTGTAAAAGGAAAGGATTGCTTTTGACTCTGCAAATAAATGGTTGAACACAATCTTCAGGCATCAAATAATTACCTAAGGGCGTGTGGACGACACAACCCAATTCTACCGTTTTCATAAAAATTAAATTTGTTTAATTTATTAAAATTCTATCTCTAAACACATCTACGGAGAAGCAACTGTATTGTAAGAGTAAACCCGTTCCTCCTTTTGACTGCTCGCCTCCAGTTCCTCCCGGCCTCCTACAACAGCCCCGCCCCCGCAGCAGAAGCGTCCCAGTGTGGCGTCATATCTGTCGCCAGTACAAACGTACTATAGTAGCCATTTGGACAGCCCTGGCGGAAGTGACGCGGGGCTGCACATAGGAATGCGGGTCGTGGGTGCAGGTTTGGAAACCCCGGCGGTCACTGCGGGTGACGCGCTTCCGTCAACCTGCCACAGGCTATATAAGCAGAATCCGACTTGAGAGCGGTCTTCTATTCTTGACTCTTCAGAGGTGAGCGCGTCGGTAGGGCGTCGTGAGGGTTGTGCGCGGCGTTGCATGGTAATGCATAGGCTACCGAGGCGGGGAATCGAAGCCGGCGTGCTACGTCGTGACAGCAGGTGCGGCATACTCGTATGTATGCACGCGTAAGGTACTGGTGCATCACACCGGGGATGGTAATTAATTATCGGGCCAGCGGTGGTGGTAACCAGGGAAAGTTCCTTCTTGTAACGGTTAACTTCAATTGTAAATATTGTATATAGTGTTTTGGTGTCGGAGTATCGTTCTTCTAATAAATGCTAAATATTTACAAGCCGTTCACGTCTGTATTTATTTGCCCCGGCAAAGACGCCACAGACGTAGGAGGAATAGAATGGTGGCAGCGGTTAAAGAACTACCACGCACGTAGAATAGTGCCAGCGGTTAACGAACTACCACGCACGTAGAATAGTGCCAGCGGTTAACGAACTACCACGCACGTAGAATAGTGCCAGCGGTTATCGAACCACCACGCACGTGTAGTGTAAGCAGCGGTTTAGGAACTACCACGCACGTGTAGTGTATGCAGCGGATCACGAACTACCACGTAGGTGTAAAATGGTGGCAGCAGTTCAAGAACTACCACGTAGTATAGTGTAGGCAGCGGTTCTGGAACTACCACGCAAGTGTAGTGTATGTAGCGGTTCAAGTACGCAGTTTATGGTTAGTAAACGACCACGCAGTTGTGTATGTGCGGTGTTTGTCTGTGGTAGGCAGCATCACACGGAAGCACGCCAGGAACGGCAGGTTGAATAATTACGCCAGTAAGGGGCTTCATCCGTCCATGGGTAATTAGTGAGCGTAGGAGGAATAGAATTCTGCGTTTCACGTGCAAGGTTCGGTCGGCAGTGTAGCAACAGCTATAGAAACGAACAAAACACCCAGCAGGTAGGGCGCTTAGTACCAGCGGGACAGGCATCCAGAACAACGGATCGGTACGCGGAAGTGAAAGTATATTTGGCCGCAGGTATCCGCCGGAGAAAGTTTAAATAGTGGGCGAGCGAGCAAAGCTCAGCCAGGGAACAGTTTCGACGTAAATATATTCATAGTGCGCGAAACAAGTAAAACGCGAACGAAAACGTGCGAGTACATCGGCGGGGCGAACTTCAAGCAGAAGGACGGGAAGGAAGGAAGGACGGGAAGGAAGGATGAGTTGCAGCCGATCCATCCATCTCATCACGACATCCGCCAGCGCCGAACGTGCACGCATAAGCAGCAGGAAGCAGCCACGTGCAAGCAGTGGAAGATAAGGGTAAGTGTGTTCTTTTGCAACGCGTAGGGCACTGTTTTAAAGCAATGGCGCATTTACTGAGATTTCGAAAGGAGGGAATGATCCGAATCGCCAGGGATTTAGGAATAGAATTAGATGGATCGGAAACGAATCCGATTTTAAAGAAACTAATAGTAGAGCATGAGGATTATTCCGTTGAATTAACGGAGGAATTGGGGCAACAGTACGAAAGAGATAAGAAAGTAGAAGAGGAGGATAGGAGAATATTACAAGAAAGAGATAGGGAGGATAGGAGAATATTAGAAGAAAGGCAATATCAGTTAGAACTTGCGAGAGTGCAGAATGCCCAGATGGGCGAAACAAATTCGGAGATTCGTTCGGAAGCGCGCTCGGAACACGCGAGAGAATATATTAGAATAGGCCAAATAATTGGTAGATTTAAAGGAGAGCAGGACGATATCACGTCTTATCTGAGCGCGTTTGAAAGCCAGTGCAGGCAATTGGAAATCTGCGAAGAAGATTGGGTTGTGAATTTGATAGGATTACTACCGCATAATGTTAACACATGGCTTACTTTAGATGAACAGGAAGAAGCGTTAGATTATGCGGAGCTGAAATTGAAATTATTAGAACTGTACCGGTTTGATGCCGAGAAATTCCGGCAGTTATTTAGGAAACATAGCAAAAACGGAGCGACTTGGAGCATATTCGCGAGGGAATTGTTAAACTATGCCAGAGAGTGGGTAGCGGGACTTAAAATAAACACATTCGAGGGTTTATTGAATTTGATCGTAGCCGATCAAATGAAGCATAAAGTTCCAGGGGATATGCGCGAACACTTTGTGGATAAATGGGCCGAATTTGCGAATCCGCTTGAGTTCGCGAAAAGATTAGATGCGTACGAGAATGCGCGGCAAGGGTGGAAGAAGCCACAGTTACCATCTTTCCGGCCGGAAAGAACATTCCGGAAAGAACAAGGAAACAACAGGGCACCTGTTGCTCCTCACGTGGCCCCCAAGTCGGCAGGAAGTACTAATGGATTAGAGAAACATAGCGCGAAGAAGGAATTCGAGGCACCCTATGTCCGCAAGTGTTACGAATGTCAGTCAACAACGCACTTGGTTAAGAACTGTCCGCGGAAACAGGGCAATCAAGTAAATCACGTGTGTGAACCCGAGGCAAGGGAGTTCTTGAGGCAGCACATTGTGACAGGGACCGTGAATGAGCAGCCGACTGAGATCTTAAGAGACACGGGCGCGTCATTTGATCTTGTATCCGCAAATTTAGTCACAGATCGTGATTATACGGGCGAATCGGTCTGGATCAAACAGCCGCTTCATTCGACTGCCATTAATTTGCCGGTGGCGGAAATTCGCCTAAATTCAGAATTAGGTAATGTAATCACTAGGGCCGCTATAGTGCCGAAGGAAAATCAACTTAGTTATTATCTATTAAGTAACAGAACGTATCGACTTCTGCAGGATAGTAAACAGGGCTTTGTAGAAGAACAAACTGTGAACATGGGTATGACGCGCAGTAAGGCTGCGGCAGAAGGCAGAACAAAAGCAGATGATTCGGGGAACTCGCAGGTAAAATTGCCGGAGGCGGAGGGCGACCGGACAGAAAAACCGGGCGAAGACGAGCATGAGCCGTCGGAGGAATTCCCGGAATTCGGTCTATTAGCAGACGGAGAAGAATTAGAATTGGCAGTGCCGATCGCGGAAATGTTGAAGGAAAATACGGAAAAATTCAGCGCGGCGCAGAAGGGAGATGAGAGCGTAAATACTTTGGTTGAAAAGTATAAGGATGTAGGAGCAGAATCGGAAAGAGAAACATATTTTGATAAGAATTCATTATTATTTAAGGAACCAGAACAAATAGGTGAAATTATAGAGGACGGAATAGAGAAATACGCCTTAAAATTAGAACCGGAGGAATTCGATGTAGAGGCAATGCTCGCAGGCACAGAAATGGAGCCGGAAGGAAGTGAAAGGCTGAGAGAACTTGTAATTGAGTTTAGGGACATCTTTTCTGATAGGCCCGGGCTCACAAAGAATGTTCAGATGGACATCGAGTTGCTGGACGAAAATGCAAGGGTGAGGAGCGCTCCGTATCGTACGTCTCATCGCCAAACTAAAATCCTCCAGGAAGAAATCGCGAAAATGCTAAGGGATGGTATCATCGAGCCTTCAGATTCCGATTTCACATCCCCCATGATTTTGGTGGAAGCACCCGGAAAAAAACCCAGGCCATGTATTGATTACCGCAAGTTAAATCAGGTTATTCGTACTGAATATTTTCCGCTTCCGAGTTTAGCCGAGCGAATTGAAACAGTTGCGAGGGCCAAAATCATAACCACAACGGACTTATGTAAAGGATTTTGGCAGATCCAAATGAGCGAGCGCGCACAACGGTATGCCACCTTTACGACGAAATTCGGGTCTTATAAACCCCTCAGGATGCCTTTCGGCATCAAAAATGCTCCATATGTTTGCAGCAAGCTTATGGAGGCATTACTGAAAGATTGCGCGGAGTTCGCCGTCCCATATATGGACGACATTGCAATCTTTAGCGACAACTGGGATGATCACTGCAAACATCTCAGAATCGTATTCCAAAAGTTACGTGAGGCCAATTTACGCGTGCAACCGGCGAAATGTAAGTTCGCTAGGAAATCGGTTACGTTCTTAGGATACGAGATTGGTAGTGGTCTGATGAGACCAAATGAAGCCAAAGTGCAAGTAATAAAAGAATATCCACGGCCTACGACAAAAAAGGAAATCCGGAAATTTATAGGTCTGATATCATATTATAAACGGTTCATCAGAAATTTCTCGGAGAAATCAGCGGCGCTCACTGATCTATTGAGGGGAACACATAGGCAAGGCAAAATCCGGTGGTCGGAAGAGTGCGAAAACTCGTTTATACAGCTTCGCGACGCACTGTGTCAGGGGGCAGTCACACATGCACCTGATTTTAGTAAGCCATTTTTACTGCAATGTGATGCGGCACTTAGGGGAGCAGCCATTGTGTTATCACAGCTAGATCAGGAAGGGAATGAAAATCCGATTCTTTTTCTCAGTAAGAAATTCTCAGACGGGGAATTAAAATGGAGCACCACGGAGAAAGAGTGTGCTGCTTTAATTTGGGGTTTAGGGAAGTTGCGTTACTATTTAGACGGTAATGTTTTGCTAAAGATAGAAACGGATCATAACCCGTTAGTCTGGTTACAACAGAATGCTGGGAATAATCCTAGATTGCTTAGGTGGTCGCTGGCGATTCAGCATTACAACATTATCATAAGCCATAGGAAAGGGATATTAAATGTAAATGCGGACATTCTCAGTAGGGTGTTTGAAAATGAGCGCCAGACAGTGTCCGAAGTTGCAGAGGGGCACACTGCACCCGGCAATGCCGATACGTGTGCGCCGAAAACACTGGAACACAGTGCAAAACAAATAGTGCAAGAAGAATGATGTATAAGTGAATGTGATGTTTGTTGTGTTGTGTCAAGATTGAGTAAACTTTTCCCAAGAAGCCTTCGGAAGAATAGTTCCAGCAAATATCATGAACTTTTGTATTCATTTATATTCATTCTGGCAAGAAGAAAAACCTTGTACAATCCTTCAAGAGAGAAATGTAAAAATTGTTTATTTGTTTCATTTTAAGTGTATCACTGTATGTGGTTTTAAATGTAAAACAGGATAAATGTTAGTTTATTGTTGTTTTTTTTGTGCTTTTATCAATGTATAGGGTTTTGTAATTCAGTGTGTCAGTTGTGTGTATAGAACTGTATATGATTTTGAATGTTTTGATGTAAGGTTTGTGGCTATATTGGTGATATTGCATGTGTCATTTTGGTAGTGAGTGTATTGTACAAAATTAATTTAATTTAAGAATTTGGTTGTAAAAGGGAAAGGAACATACTATGGTTATTAGAGGTTACCACACCAGGCTGAAAATTCGTAACAATGCATAAGAGGGACCGACCGTACGGCAAGATTTTTAATATTTCAAGTAGAATGTACAATGTAGAGTAAAAATATGTCAATGGGGTAGGTTAGTAGGGCATTCTCTGTTTGTTCTTTATCTGTGTAATTAGCCAGGTCAGGCGCAGTTGTATATAATGTGAGCCGATCGGCCTAGGACTTTCACACTTGTGGAATTTTCCTTCTGTGTTGATTGCAACTGCGACGAAAATTCCCGGGGGGGTATAGAGGAGTTTGTGGCGTCATATCTGTCGCCAGTACAAACGTACTATAGTAGCCATTTGGACAGCCCTGGCGGAAGTGACGCGGGGCTGCACATAGGAATGCGGGTCGTGGGTGCAGGTTTGGAAACCCCGGCGGTCACTGCGGGTGACGCGCTTCCGTCAACCTGCCACAGGCTATATAAGCAGAATCCGACTTGAGAGCGGTCTTCTATTCTTGACTCTTCAGAGGTGAGCGCGTCGGTAGGGCGTCGTGAGGGTTGTGCGCGGCGTTGCATGGTAATGCATAGGCTACCGAGGCGGGGAATCGAAGCCGGCGTGCTACGTCGTGACAGCAGGTGCGGCATACTCGTATGTATGCACGCGTAAGGTACTGGTGCATCACACCGGGGATGGTAATTAATTATCGGGCCAGCGGTGGTGGTAACCAGGGAAAGTTCCTTCTTGTAACGGTTAACTTCAATTGTAAATATTGTATATAGTGTTTTGGTGTCGGAGTATCGTTCTTCTAATAAATGCTAAATATTTACAAGCCGTTCACGTCTGTATTTATTTGCCCCGGCAAAGACGCCACACCAGGAGCCAAATGCCACGCCGCAGCCCCGGAACTGGTTTGCCTCCGAGCGCAGCTGGCTCCGAGCCGCCGCCGCCGCCGCCGCCGCCGCCGCCGCCGCGCGCGTGACAGGCAGTCGTGTAAACGCCGAGGAATCCTGTGTCACTGGGACCAACTCCGACGCTTTTTAACGATAGGCGGAGGAGGCGGGTCCCCGGCCAGATTAATTTCCTTTTCTTTTTGTCTTCGCCGAGGTGTCAGCCCCCCCCCACTATTGTTCTTTTTATCTCTTTCCAAGCGAAGAGAATGCGTTAAGGCCGGTGTTTTGTGATTGCATTGCACCTTCTGAGCGCTTGTTATGTCGACGCGTGGGCGGGGCCGTAGCTTAAGAGCTCATCTTAAGAAACTAGATATCTTAAGAAACGAATAATATATCACTACTATTCAATTATTCAATATATTTTTGCTACAATATAAATCATAAATAAATAGCTCTTCTTAATTCGAGAACACAAAATAAATTAATAATTTTTAATGAACCCTGATACAAAAGGTACAAATATTCTTCTACCCCAAAATAATAATTTCAATTCTTTCAAAATTCCATCACTGTAAAAATTAACTATAATTAACTATATTAAATTCTAAATAATACTAAAAAAACAATACAATAAAAATACTTCTATTAAATAATAATAATAATAATATAAATATTATCAAAATATTTGATTTGCACAAAACCCCTCCAAATTCTACTACTAATTCTACTACTACTCAGGCCTCGCTTGCGCTTGGCAGGCGGCGTCTGCGGCGCTTGGCGGCGGCGACGGCCCAGGCCGTCGCCCCGCCAGAGACGCGTCGGGGAGCCGTTTCCAACCGCGAGGGCCCGTCGCTCTGAGAGCGATGGGCCACGGACTGCGCGGCGGTCCATCTGCCGCAGCCCCGGGCGATGGCCTGCGCGTTATTGAGTTACGGCGAGGGGACTGGCTTTTAGCGCTTCCCTACACACCTCTGTCAGCGGCTGTCCACGCTCTCACCCGATGCTGTTCACACGATGCACGGTTTACTCTGCGGCCCAATTCATTTACCTTCGTATTGTGTTCTGGAGTGACGTGGAGGTCACGTGGGAGCCGAGCGTTGAGTTAGCTTAGTTCTTGTCGAGCGCTGTCGCGCCAGAGGCGATATGAGCAGTGCACGGGCGATGGGCAGTGGCGGCGGCGCAGTGGTAACGACCTTCACGGGGGCGGGGCGGGAAGGGGCGGAGCTGGGCGGGAGCGGGCTGCTAATCGGCTGTGACGTGGAACAATGGGCGCTTTTTGCAGCGGTCGACAGGCGGCGCGCGCCTCGTGTCGGCCGCCGCCGTTGGCATGCGTCCGGCGCTAGCGCTCCCGCACATGCCTTCGGCCCTCACCCCGCCCCCACCCCCTACCACGCCCCCTGCCCCACACCTCCCGAACCCGCACCGCCCCTCCCCCGCACCGCCCCTCCCCCGCACCACCCCTCCCCCGCACCGCCTCTTTCCTGCCCCTGCCCCGCCCCTCCCTCGCCATGCCTGCGTCTCCAACAACCCCCCACCATGCCCCGTCCCCTCCGCAACGCCCCAACACGCCCTGCCCCCTCTTGCCACGCCACACTCCGCCCACACCGTCAGAACACCTCCTTGCACTAACTCCGTCCCGCCACATCCTGCCTCGCGCAGCCCCGTTCCATTCCGCGCGTCCGCCGCAACCTCTCCAGATCTGTCCGTTGCGTCACTACCCGCTCTGTCCTGCCTTCGCCCTCCCCGTGCACGCCCAGGCATCCATCAAGAGCATCCCCCGCACCACCCGCGTCGCCCCCGTCCCCGCCGCCACCGCCGCGGCAGGGTGCGCGTGGCAGTGCAGTAATGGCGTCCATTTGTACGCCGGCGGTGGCGGGGCGGGCGCAGGGGCAGGGCGGCGGGTGTCGCGCGCTCATTACGCGCAGTCCATAAGTCACCCGCAGCCCAGAAACACCTCCGCCCTCCCGGCCCTTCCCGCGCGCCTTCGCACTACCTTTGGGCGCTATCAGAGCACAATTGCGCGGCGCGGAAGCACGAACCCCCGAGGAACTGCCGGCTTAATGTAATATAAAGCGATACTGTGCCCCGGCTCGTGCGTGGGCGGCGGGGAATTTATTGCGTTCGAGAAGCAGCAAATTGCAGCATCAAATGAAGATTGTTAAGGGATGAATGGGAATGGACAAACGTAATAGATCTCGAGACTTGAGTAGGAGGGTTCATATTACCTTTTGAATTGTGAACAGAATTGAAGATTGTTGTGAAATTGTGTGTGTGAAATTTCTGAAGAGATAGTTGAATGTATTTATTTCACATCGTTGTTATTCTGTAGTGTTACTGAACGATTTATGCTGACATATTGCACTTCACAAAGTTCACCCTAGTCAAAATAACCAAATTTAATTCATTAAAACAAATCAATTTTTAGAATACCTCTATAAACACGCTGAAAATCGAGGTACAACATTTCCATTGACCACCAAATATCCGGAATTAACAACCGAGAAGTCAAAAAATTATCATTTTTTAATCATTTTTTCACAACAACAGACATCATTGATTATAAAATAAATATTTATTTTAGACTAATCCGTTTCAATAATTGTTATCCTGAATAATACGCAAATCCACCTCGTTCCGTAAAAAACGTTTTGTGTCTCATAGCCCACCGTTATATTACACAAAACAGGCCTACGTTGTAGATGTATGCTCACTGTGGATGTCGCGGGAGGTGAAATTCACAGGGTCATATTAATCATGTACACATTCACAGTAGATTCTCCCATTCACTACGTCAGTTTGTAGGACCCACGTAAACAATTACTGAACAATCACCAGACATCACGCAAGTTACATTCTTGTCACGGCGGCATTATTCTGAAAGGTCGTAGACAGAGGGAGGAATGTTGCGCTTACCGAAGGGTGAGAGGTGGTAATTCTCGTCCCCTCCGAGGAAGTAGACAGACCCTCTATCATTCCCGAAGCAACGCGACTCAAGCCAGCCAGCATTGCACTGCCCTCGTTTCTCAACACGGCCACCGTCCCGTCGCCCGGCTTCGCGTTCGCTCACCTCGCTGCACCCGGAGACTGCAGCTTCCCCCGCCAGCGCATCGCTCGGGACCTGCTCCCGCCCGCGCCCTCCCCGCCCCCGCCCCGCTCCGCCCCGGCGCGGCTCGGCGCGGCGCCGACACCTCGCCAGCGCCCGGCAGCGCGAGAATTTACGGCGGCGGCGGCGGTGGTGGCGAGTCTCTCGAAGGCCACCCGGTTCCAGCCGCGCGCCCTGCCGCCGCCGTCGCCGCCACCGCCACCATCGCCGCCGCCGCCTCCCGCAGCCGCGGACGCCGCGCGGTCGCCAAATATTTGGAGGCGCGATGAAACATTTGCGGAGCGCCCGGCGGCCGCGGGGCTGACGGGCGGGGTCGGGACGGGTTGGGCGGCGTAGGGGGAGGGGTGCATAGCTCGCTTGGCTTCCGGAAGTACTCGTTTCTACGGCACCCGGCTGCTGACCCTAACGGGACTCCATCCTGAACCTCTGAGCGAAGCTTACGCTGTTCGCTGATAACGTATCAGGCGTGGGCACATTAACGATTTCTGTTTCCACTAATTGATTGTATTTAGAGATTCAAGTGCATGATAGGCAAATGTACCAAACAAGCAGTGCTTGTCAGTAATCTTTTGTGTAATTTGATGCCAAATTCTTCGGGATCTAACAAGCAAGACGTACACCAACATGTGTACAGTGTACTAAGTGTGTATGCAAACAACGTACACACGTAAGGATAATTCAAGAGCATACACTGGTGAAAAAAATAAGTAATACACCAGACCTAACCTCAATAAAAAAAAGAAACCTAAAATAATAAATACTGCTTTCGGGATTCTACAACGCCTTCGTTCCATACTTTCCTCTTAAGTTTTTGGGACAATACTTAATACTCGCAGATGTAGTAAGTATAAAGAGACGTTCAGAGCTCGATGGGCGCCAGGGCGAGGGCGTCGTCCGGAAGCCGTTGATTTGTGGCGCCAAGTGCAGCGCCTGCGGCCTTATTAGGGCACAGCAGCGGTGAATCAGGGGTTGACGGCGCCTTCGCTCCAACCACAGGCTCAACCAGCACTCCTCCACTCTTGGCTTCGTCCTCTTCGTAGCTCAGGAAAAAAGCAACGTTCGAAGAAACGCTGATGATAACGTTGTTTAATGCCGATATTTTCCTCTACGTATTGTGGATGTAATTTTGTCGTATAATTTATTTTTACACCACGTGAAAATAATATTTGAAACTGTAATTATGTATCATATATTTTCAGGTAAAATTAGTTTTTATTATTTGAAAAAGAATATTCTAATAGTCCCTAATAATTTTTAATGGAAAAGTATTTTCTTCTCTAATCCTTAAAACCATTAAATGTGCTATGTTCATTGTTATACACAAACGTCAGAACTAGTTTATACCAAATTATAGAAATTGACTACATTTTTACTCGCATTTTCCTGCATTTTTTTCAACTAGAAGAAACATCTTGATGTTTCGCACTTGGCAATATGTTGCTCCTGTAGGAGAATGGTCATAGACGGCTAGAGGGCTAGCCATCGGAAGCTGCGCCGAATCCGGCGACCTGCAGGGAGCGGATGCTGCGGATCTGACCGCTCCGCCTGCCCGCGCCTTCCCCGCCCCCGCCCACTTTGTGCCCTGGCGACTCCTGTGGAGCAAAGTAGAAACGTGGGGGTTGGGCGGACGCATCTCCGCGGCAACAAAGGCCGCGCGTTGGGGCGACGGACGTGGACGGCGGGGAGCTGCGGAGGCGGGGAGGGGATTGGCGGGGAACGGCGGAGAGTGCGCTGGCCCGCGCGCCGTTAACGACCGCGGCGTTACGAGGTCGCCACCGCTCTATTTCGAGCGCCGCGCGGCCGCCGCCCCCACCCGCGCCCTCCCCGCCCGCGTCCCCGCCCGCGTCCCCGCCCGCGCCCCTGCCCGCACCCACGCCCGCGCCCACACTCGCGCTCCCCGCCCCCGGTCCCGCAACCCCACCCGCCCGCGCCTGCGCCCACGCTCGGCCCCCGCTTCCGCCCCGCGGGCGGGCGGGCGGGCGGGTGCGTGTTCGTGCCTCGAGCGCTCGTAGCGTCTCGCTTGGGCGCGAGCGCAGCGGCGGCGGCGGCAGCTTCGCTCGCACGGCGCCGCTGCAGCGTTGCAAAGAGCCACAAACGCAGCGGAAGCAGACGCAGGGGTTGGGTGGAGGCAGTACCAGCTCTTTCCTTTGAGGCACACTCGGCTGTACAGAAAACTATCCTCAGGACTTCCAGCTTAACTATCCCTTTGTTCATGCCCACATCACTGGAGTGCGACCTTCGAAATTGTAGGATGAGAGAATCTTCTAACACCTGATGAAAGTATGTTTGCGCTTTTATGTACAGATATTTCGAACTCTATATTCTCCATTTTTACCCTCATCATTCGTCAAGAGTTTCTGTGAGTACGATATCTATCGTCGGGGTCCGGTGTGAGAATTACGGGGGATTCGAGGTAGTACCTTCGCTGGAGAAAAAGAATCGCTGCTGCAATGTCAGTAATCAACCTACGAGATCTCATCATCGAAAACTGCAATCAACTGAGCAATATTTCTTAAATTCTTATCCTTGGACAGGTTTTTCAAAGGGCCATGAAATATCATCGCGCATAATACAAAGTTAATCTCACGAGCTTTTTCCATTTGAATTGCAGTTATTTCATAAAAACGCGCGATTATCAATTATTGAGCATCACGTTTCCTTATAATTTAACCAATAGTCTGCCTACTTGAATTATGTTTACTGACGTTAAAAGTGGATTGGAAAACAAGAGCTTGTTGACAACTCCAAGAATCTGTGGATGGAATCCCACTTCCAAATCCCTGCGGGGGCTGCTGAGGCCTGCTAGCGCCATGGGGCGGGCGTTCGCCAGTGTTGCCAAGTTTGCTCGAGTCGTGGAGACCATTAGGCGAAGAAAAATGTTTAGTGCAGAAACCATTATTTTTATGCAAAATGTATTTTTGAAGTTCTTGAAAACTTGTGTAAATTCTAAGAATTGACGTAATGGTATTGAAACAATAGTTTACCGCGTTGTGGTCTGTCTCTCACTTGCAGAAACGTCTTTCTCACAGAAGATTTAGATTTCTTTCTCAGATTATGATTAATGTATAACAAATTTTTAATTGTTTTGGCCTTGTTTTTTTCGGGATTACAATTTGTAATCATTTCCAATTAGCAGATTTAATCTACTATGCATTAATGAATAATACATTTTAATAGGCCTAATTACAGAGCCAGTGACAGCAACCACATACGCGTATCAGTTGTTACATCTAAATGGCGATGTACGATGATGTAAGATTCACAGAGAGACGTAACTAAACAATCAGGTAGCAGAACTGTTTTCCCAAGTATCACAAGTGCATAACTTTCCGTTAGTCCTTTACGTCAGATACTTTACAAACGAGTCCAAGTTTGTTCTTTCCACGTAGAGAATTGAAAATATTGATGGGCGAACAAATAAAAGGACGAATTTTGCAGTCCTAATATGTCTATATCACCTTTACGCGGATGCCTTTATGAACTGTAAGAAAACGTAATGAACTGTAAGAAACTGAAGTCTAATCCAGGAAATATTTTAATTGTTCCGCAAGAATTGTAAAAACCTAAGTAAAAAGCATGTATGAAAAGAAAGCTTTTTCGACGCGCACAATTTTGCTATCAACTGCAAAAATAGTAAAGAATGAAATTTAGTTCCCATATAATGCAATGAGAGCTGAACGCGGGTTGTCTCCAAAGATAAATTGCCTAATAATGATACTATATTATCATCAGTCGTCTGACCACCCTCGTCCGCACTAGGTTGGAAGTTCTGAGAAAGATCTTCATGCACTTGCTAGGAAACGCTTGGATTTTTTGCCCACGTTCTAGTTCTGATTTTTTAAATATTAGACGTAGTCATTCTCGTTTCAGTTCAGTTCAAGGCTGTTTCTCGCTCGTTTCCTTTCAGTCATTTCTAACTGACTCGTAGTGATAAGGTTCATGGGAAAGTGGGTATTGCGATCTTATAATGGTTAATGGTGTTTGCATACCACGGAGGCAATTGCATTCCAAAGAGTTACATAATCAAAACCGTTTGGGAACCTCTGCTCTCGTCGATTTTCATTACCATCCCGCCAACGTTCGCTCCATATGCGCTCACATTGGTCACATAACATTCGAGCGTTTAGGGCCCAGAAATGCGGGTTCGGCCGGCTGCGTCGGGACGGAGCTGGGGCTGGCGTGGGGACAGAGCTGTCCTGTAGACGAGGGCGCCCCGCCAGCGTGCCCTTTGTCACCGCAGAAAGGCAAGCGGTGGGCCGGAAAGGGCAGTGTGCCCCGCGTCCACCCAACGTCCACTAAGCGCCACTTCGGTCCTCTTCCACTCGGGCAGAAATCGTGTTTACTGGTGTGTTACGAAACCAGTGACTAGCAGTTTACTCTCGAAATAGCGATGGTTATTATACTTTTTGTTTTGTTTAATAATACTTAATGCCACGCTTCGCTTTCCCTTGTTACGGAAGGCATAATAGAATGCCGCAACTGGTTGCAACAACAATTTGAGTGTAATGAGTTCACATCACAAAAGAAAAGCAGAAGCATCAAACAATACAAAATATATTACGAAACGGCAATTGACGGGTTAAGGCTTTTTGTTCTACATGTAGCTTTCTAAACACACATTGAACTGATAAAACATCCAATTAAGACAATCAAAGTACGAGAATTACAAAGTACAAAAATGTTCACCTTTTTGGAATATCCCCCCCCAAAAAAGTCTTTAAATTGTAAACAACGCAGACGTTTTCCGAGCAGATCTCTCGCTTTCCGCCCAAAACTCCACGCTTGCCAACTGTGCACGGGGGCAGTTGGGGTGGAGTCGGGCCGGGCGCGGGGGCGGGGGCGCAGGCGAGACGCGCGCTTTGTGTCCGCGAGGGCTGTATACCTGCCAGCGAGCGCCAATAGAATCGGCGAAAGCGTCTAAAAGCTTTATGGTGTTGGCGCACAGCCACCCGCGACTTCAATTTCGAGCGACCGCGCGACGCCGCCCCCCACCCCCCGCCACGGCGACGGGCAGCGAGAGGCGCGATAAGCCGCCCCGAAACGTCGCCCCTCATTCGCCGAGCGAGCCCCTGCTGCGGCTGCCACTACCCGATTGCGAGCAGAACAACTGAGTATTTTAATGTCTTTAAAATGTATAAGCATTAGTTAACTTATGTGGAGCATAAACACCCTAAAAAGTGGTGGAGATAGGGATTTCAGTACATGTGCGGAAATGTGAAAATATACGAAATCGAAGATGATTTCGATAAGCGATTTAGAAAATGTTGGAAAACAAATAGGTACTATTTGAATGCACTGCGAAAAAAACAAAAATCACTCACGCAAAACACATCATAATTCGTACGTATGACATTTCGAAATTCAAAGCTACTTTTTTTCGTTATTAGTCACAGTCATTTGACCTTTTATAACGTAAGCGCCAAAGCAGGGCCCGTTCCATCGAATAGGTCTGAAGCTGGCAGAGTGCGATGGAATAACTTCCGTCAAAAGATGGGATTAGTGAAATTGAACATGATTCTAACTGGGCCGTTCTCGCTAAGCGGTTTATCAATTACGAGTAATATTGATGTTTCAGTTCCAAGCTTCGAAAATTTGATCTCCTCTGTTTGCTCTCGGAACCTCTCAAATCGGTAGTTTATTTTTGTTTTCGAGCATCATATAGTACTTTAGGTATGTTTCAAACGTCTGCATATATTGTTACATGAAATACAAAGGAACGATAGTAATAATGTGTTCTGCGCGATGTTCATTGGTCATTTGATTTGGAGTCAAATAACGTGAAAACGTTGCCTAAGAGCAACTAAAAGTGGTCGCCTAAAAAAGTGGCCTTAAACTGGAGTAAACTCAAATGACTCAAATAATCTAACTAGAATAAAGCCTGAGCCTTAGACTAAGCTTGGAGTTGTAGATATCGAAGAATCAGCTAGGACTGATTAAGGTGCTTAGCAGACTTGTAATGGAAAAGTTTGTCCACTCCGAATTCCTCACGCATCGACCAGGATTAGAAGCCAGGTACCCAGGGGTGGAATTCTCGTGGCTGACCACGCCAACACGGGCCGCCCTCAGGGGTAGCGCAGGGCTGTGAGCTCAGCGCTGCACCTGCCGCCGCGGCAGGGGTTGGGGTACGGGGGTGGAATGCCGCCCCGCGCGAGTGAATGCGACTCCCCCCTCCCCTCAGTCGGCGCGTGACTGTTTTGACAGAGGGCGCCGGACTGCACACCGCCATATATCTCTCCGTGCGCCTGCGCTGTGACGCGCAATTCTCCACGCGCAGTCGCCACTCCCCGCCTCGCCTCGCCTCGAGTGCCTCTCAATTGCTTCTCAATTGCCTCTCCCGGGGGCGCACTGCACTCGGCGACAATGAGGGACGAACTTTCAGTCCACGTTTTGACACTCCCCTAGTAACGAGTATACATGCAGCAATGTTTACAGCATTTTTTTGGCCGTTTATCGCATCCAATGTGCTCTTTCTTTATGGATCCAACAAATTTCGTCCTTGCATCTTCTACTCCACCCATTTCACTCTTGTTCGACATCTTTTCTTCCGTCGTGCTGACGACAAGTTTTAGCACTTTTTGAGTCGGAGTGCATTCTCTCTAATTGAGTACCATAGCAATATTTTATTTTCAATCACATTATCGTGTTAGTACGAAGTGGTTGCTTAAAATAAGTGGTTTTATTCCGTACCCTTAGACGTTCCATGCGTAATGAGTTCTTTCTTAATAGATACGAAAACTGGCAATTTCCCATTTGCACTGGCTGTTTCGAATCTGAATGTCCACATTCAGATGTATCCTTTAATACTCCAAATGATGCGAGTTCATTAATACAGGTTATGCGAGTTTTATTAATATTGTTTTTTAAAGTAGCAGTGAGCGCTGCGTAGAAATATAACCTAAAAGTACAAGAAGACGAAAGAATGGCACTTGAACGCCATAGTGCTACGAAGCAATCAACCTGCCGTAAAGGTCTGAGTGTTCACTCGTTGGTACACCTTTGAGAATAAAGGGTGTTTGGCAATAAAAATGTGTCACTTAAGAGTCTCTTGTTTTAGATGTTTTCTATAAATTCGGCCCTCAATCTCGTGGACGTAGCACCGCTGACATGCTGACGATATTCAAATTTACTATAATAATGTTGATTACATTTAAAGTAGCTAAACGGATTATTCTGGTGGGAATTTGCCGGCCACATCAGTGAAGGAGCTTGAGTAATGGTCAAGTTCATGAAGCCGAAGAGAAGGCTCGATATCTATGTAAGGAATGTATGTTTTGTTTGGCACATTGAAGTTGTGGTGTGGTTCGCGAATCAGCCACGCATGTGAACATCACTCCATCCAAAATCATTCGCCATTCATCATCACCGTAATGATCACTGTATGGAAATGGAGGGCCTGGAAAAAAACCGCAACTACTGGTGTGATTGCCTGTCTACAGAAGGCGTGAGCTGACTCCATCGCCTACGCCCGGAATGCGAATGGCACTCATTTTAACACATTGGGAAAACATTAGTTATGATGTTTATGACTGTGAAAGCAAAATGCTTTTCCTTTCAAAGGATGCATTCAAGCTGTACATAAATAAGTCATGAGATGATACAAAAGACATCGTCATTTAGTGATTTTACAACCCATTTAATAGCCTATTAATTCCTACGAGACAAACATTTAATTAAGCTAAGTCGTCAACACAATAGGTAAAACGTTTCACCTGTGAGTATTCAAGGATTGCTCAACTACAACATTTTCTGAGATAAAATATATGTAATCGTCACTACACTCATTCTAAATTGTCCCTATCTAATCTTTAGTCCCTGTATGTGTTATTTTCCTGTATTCCTCGAAATTTGTAGCAATTTCTTGAAAATGAAAATCATTTTTTAGTAAGTATGTAAGTATTAAATATTTAATTGGAATATATGTGAAATTTTGGATGAAATGATAATTGTGAATAAGAAGGATAATATCCCGACTAATTTCATCTAACGATTTCATTCACCCCTATTATAGGAGGCTAAGCTTTTTTTTAAGAAATCTTCTTTAGATCGTCTGGCAATTAATCGCGTTTTCGGTGGTATTGAGGTACTTGTATGAGCGTTTCTATAATATGAGAGAATAGTATAAATTTCAAAATGAATAGATCAAAAGTTAATAGTGTAAGTTGAACGTCCAATGAATTTTGTTTCTAGATTAATCGGGTATTCTAACGTATGGGGTACGTCACCTTTCTACTCAACTTTTTCCGGATTTTGCACTCTGCTGGAAGTCATAAACTTAAAACCACATAAAAGGGATTGCATCATTCATTCATACGATTGTCAAGTCCTCTCTTGACGTCGCGCCGTACGTCCGCGTCCGCCCATAAATCCGCCTCTTCCCATACGCGCGCTGTAATTGGCGGTGCGGTGCGCGCGGCCACGTGCTCTTGATTGCACGTGATGCACGGGCCGCAGCTGTCGGCGCCGGAGCTCGTTTATTCCGTGGCGCGCCCTTGTTACGGTGTTCACGGTTCGAGAGCGTCCCATTGAGGGCGCAATCGCCACTTGGCCTCTGCGCCGCGGGGGCCGCGTGCCCGGGGCGGAGCCGTGGGGCGGAGCGGGGCAGGGCGGGGTGGAGCTGAACCAGGGGGGGGGGGCAGGGCGGGGTGGAGCCGCGGGGCGGGGTGGAGCCGCGGGGCGGGGCGTGCAAGGCGGAGCGGAGCGGAGCCGGGGGGCGGGGCGGGGCAGGACGGGGCGGCGCGGAGCGGAGCCGCGGGGCAGGGCGGGGTGGAGTGGAACCGCGGGGAGGGGCGGGGCGGAGCGGAGGGGGGGGGGGGCAAGAGCGGAGCGGAGTCGCGGGCCGTGGCGGAGCGGGGCAGGGCGGGGCGGAGCGAAGCCGAGCCACGGGGCGGGGCAGGGCGTGTGGAGCGGAGCTACGGGGCGGGGCGGGGCGGGGCAGGGCGGGGCGGAGCGTAGCGTGCAGATGGGCAGTGGGCTGGCACGCCTGGGCCGGAAGCCGCCCTCTGATGCCCCTTGTTCGCTAATGAGGCTTGGCATCCGATCGGAACCTCACCGGGCGGGACGCGCAAGCTTGCAGGCAGACTGGTGCGTCATAACAGACCCAAACGAAGCATATAATACCATTAAGTACTCGGTAATTACCTTAATTTCAAATTTATACGAAAGCCATTTCTGAAAAACAATGCGTCAGCTAGCTCTAGACTAAACCTGGATAGCCGAGTACCCAAACCCCATACGTAATACAGCATTGTTCATTAGTAAGGATGAATTAATTGTAAATGAATACGCCAACTCAGTCTTGACAATTTTGTAAACAATGCATTAGAATTGTGTCAAGATTTTTCCATTTCAATAATTCTGATTTTGATAGACATTACTGAATTGTACTTTTTTAAAATTTGCATTATGTTAGTATTTTAGAGAATTGTACATTTATTTTCATCCAAAGCATTTGTTAGTTTGTTGATTGTTTGTATTATTTATAAATGAGTAGTAGTGATGTGGCGTTGTATCACGAGTAATGTGTTGAAACTTACTATTAATAAATTCCTTGGTATTGGATATTGGGCTAGACAGCTTCAGTTTGAAGCTAGCTAACCTGTTTTTCAGAAAGTGGGTCGAGTAATTAATTTTAAGTTAGTACGTAAGGGTGTTGTATGCTTCGTTGGATCTCCTACCAAAGGGTTAGCCAGCCTCTGAGAGTGGGAAGCTCGTGGGGCCCCGCGCCGCTAGGCCGTTGAGTGTGACTGGTATATGGCGGGCGGGTGGGGGCGGCCGGAGACGGCCCGTAATTTACAGCCGGCAAATCGCTGCTTCCCAGCGGGGGCGCGTTTATGGCAGCGCCGGTTTACAATGGGAACGTCGCGACGACGGCGCGCGTCGCCCTCCCCTCCCCACCCCGCCGCCTGCCCCTCCCCTTCCGGCGCTGACCGGATTCTATGGCATTTGCACGGCTCACCTTGCAGTAACCCCTTTCCTTTCTCCCACTTCTACTCTCTCTCCTAGTCCTGTTTTCCTATCTTTCCTGCTTTCATTTCTGCCACTCTCCCCGATGTAGCTGTTTGTTGCCTTTGACAGCTGGTTTGAAGAAAGATGAGTCCAGAAATGAGTAGTTTCTGTGCATGAGTATCCCAAATGAATTTAAAATCTAACAGTCCAGCAGAGAGTTTTGAAGAAACAACGCAGTTTCTTTAGAAAATATCTGTACAATATGTACCTCCGTTGTGTCTATAGTTGTTTCACAGTCAAACGCCCGAGTCAGTCTAGAGCTGAGAGTTAAATTTCTGGCGCTCGGAAGTTTCGTTCCGTCCGCAATAGTTCCCCCAAAAGCGAAATAATTCCGAGTGGCATGTCGGGGGCGGGGGGTGGGGAGGGGAGGGGAGGGGAGGCGATGGGAGCGGGCGGTGGGAACGGAACACGGCGCGCCGTGTAGAGCACGGTTGCGGCGTGAACTTTCGTGCTCGACACGGCCGCACGCGTGCGCGCCTGCTGTAAATCACGGCGTGGGCGGCGTGCGGGCGGGGCGGGCGGGGCTGTCGCTGGATGCGCGGAGCCACGCGGGCGGAGGCTCCCTTCCGAAATTCGTTTATTGGGGCCAACAGCCTCCGCCGACGTCTTTAGTAAGCAAAGAACAGCGGGATAAGCAGAGGCCGGTGTGAAAACATGCGTCTCGCCGCTACCATGGCCAGAGCCCTCACGCTCAGCCCGATCCGCAGCCGTTAGGAAAAAGGGCTCGGGAAAAGAATTCTCAGAATTCCCAAATTTTATGATTCGGAAAATTAACTTTTCCCAAATTTCCATAACACGTAGGAACCTTTTGGTTTGTAGGAAACAGTCAAATCGTATGCAAGAAACGGAAGTTATAAGAAAAGTGAATCTTAATTTTAACCAGCAAATAACGCCAAAATATAAAAACAAAAATAATAAAAAGAATAATGATGTAACATTGTATTAAAGCAGGCATAGTAAGTTTGCACAAGAAGCCTAGGAAACTATAACAGTGGCACCTAAACCTGAAATAGGTTTTATGTATCATTAAATAATATTTATTGTTATTGCAAGTTGTAAAATATCTTGTTGTCCAGAAGTAATTTTGAAGTGAATTTTTAGAAGCTCACGAGGCCCTGAGCTAATATCTGATGGCCAGTCTTAGAATGTGTTGATTAACTGTCTTGTCTAGATTGCTTTAAACGAGAAGTTTATCGTTTTTATTGTGCCAGAGCCACAGAGGTCAGACGGGGCGAGGGGCATTGGATGCAGGGAAGGAGCCGCGGTCGGGAGCGCTGACATGTTGCAGAGGACCGGCGGGCGGGGAGTTTGGGAAGATTCATCGGAGCAGGGGCCGCGGCGGGGCGAGGGCGAGGGCGCGTTCTGGAAGGAAACCGATGTTCGGGGAGAAGAGATAACCGCGCCCGGATGCCCGGCGGCCGCAGGGCGGGGGTGGAGACTGCGGCGGAGAAAGCGAGGGCGGCCAAACCTCATTACCGGTCAGCCCCCGCGCGCCACCCGAGGTCACCCGCGCCGGGGACAAAGCGACAGCGGCGCGGCCGCGGCGTGCCGGACAGCTGAATGCCCCCGCGTCGCGCCGCTCCTTTTGGTGTCCCACCGGCCGCTTCCACCGGCCCCGTGTCCCAGCCCGCGGCTGCGGACTCATGGCGGCCGCGGACGCACGGCGGACCGATTCATGGCGGCCGGACTCACGGCCGTCTCACTCATGGCGGCCAGACTCATGGCGGCCAGACTCATGGCGGCCAGACTCATGGCGGCCAGACTCATGGCGGCCAGACTCATGGCGGCCAGACTCATGGCGGCCAGACTCATGGCGGCCAGACTCATGGCGGCCAGACTCATGGCGGCCAGACTCATGGCGGCCAGACTCATGGCGGCCAGACTCATGGCGGCCAGACTCATGGCGGCCAGACTCATGGCGGCCAGACTCATGGCGGCCAGACTCATGGCGGGCCAGACTCATGGCGGCCAGACTCATGGCGGCCAGACTCATGGCGGCCAGACTCATGGCGGCCAGACTCATGGCGGCCAGACTCATGGCGGCCAGACTCATGGCGGCCAGACTCATGGCGGCCAGACTCATGGCGGCCAGACTCATGGCGGCCAGACTCATGGCGGCCAGACTCATGGCGGCCAGACTCATGGCGGCCAGACTCATGGCGGCCAGACTCATGGCGGCCAGACTCATGGCGGCCAGACTCATGGCGGCCAGACTCATGGCGGCCAGACTCATGGCGGCCAGACTCAAGGCGGCCAGACTCATGGTGGCCAGACTCATGGTGGCCAGACTCATGGCGGCCAGACTCATGGCGGCAAGACTCATGGCCACAACTGCCGCCGTTTCCGAGCGGTGTAATTTCTTCGGAGTATAATTTGCTGAACAGCCGCTTGCGCCCGCAGCGGGCGGCTGTCTTCGCCTCGCCCCCAGCGACCAGCGCTCGCCCGACTACCTCCGCGCCACTTACGCATTTTTACGGCGATTTCAGGAAGCAGAAAAAGTCGCTGAACAAACACGCTGCTTTTAATACTTGGGAAGAGCTGAATGGCTGTTTCACTCTCAGGGACAAAGTGCCACATTTGTGTTTGCAAGTTTTAAGTGGTGTGAACAATTTTCTTCACAAAGTTAGTATTTATTCTTGGTTACATAATGGCTACATAATGGACACGTTACACCTAACTCCGATAGTAATCAAGTGAGGTAAGGAATGCACACCTGCACACCTGTTTTAGTTAGGAGACGCGTCAAGTTTGTGTTTTTGTGTCTCTCCGATGAAATGAGACGTTACAGATCATATGTACATCAATTAGCATCTAGAATGTATCATGATCAACTTCCAGGAAAGTTTTTCAAGATAAATTCACAGGATTTTACAATACATTAAAAAATGTTTTTTTCTTCGCAATTCAGAAATCAAAAGACCAAATCAACACCATTAACTTGTTTCTTTCTATTAAACAACAAAACGCCATGATAAGTTACTTGTAATAATAGTTCTATTCAATTAAATATTTACGAAATATAAATTTCATCTCTTAAAGCAGACATTTGTGTTCTGTTAATATTTCGTAAAGGTGAGATTTCTCAGCCTAGTCCGTTAAAAAGTTCCCTTCGCTGCACTCGGTCTTTGCTGGTTCGAAAATCATATTTCGATCTTGGTGCTTAAACTAGTGATAACGTCAAGCACATATTAAAAAAAAATGAATTGGAGCTTCCTAATTCTTCTTACTTTAAACACTCACGACGCAAAGCTTATGCTACTAGTACCGAGGATAATCTATTTGTTTTCCTTCTTTGAAGTACATAATATGTTGAAAACCTGTTATTAATTTGACATTGCAGTATGTGGTATGCACAGGTATTTTTTGTACTGAAAATATCTTTAACAGGTTCCAGGAATGTAACATCGAGTGATTATACCTGAGTCAAGTCTCTTTCTACAATTTTACAATTTCGGAGTGACCATTACTGCACCAAAAACGGATTTAGGAAATAATTAATTAAAAATTTAATTAAAAATGGCAATTTTTAGCAAGGGCTCCTTTAAAAAGCGGGTATGATAATGTCCCATTGTTTCACATAGCGAATTTAGTACCGTAGCCCTCAAATTTAAAGAACATTATAAATGGTATTAACAATGACTACTTGTAGTGTTTTACTATACCATTTTTTTTATTTCCGCTTAGGGAAGGTAACGAAGGGATGGGGCTGTGGCCAGCGCCCATCGCCCCAGCGCGAGCGCCGGCGGGCGCGGCCGCTGCTGGGCGTCGCGTCGTGGGGCGTCGCGTCGGAGCGACGTCGCTGCCACTCGCGCTCGCCTCGAATCATCTCGCCTACTTCCCCAGTGCCAATCAGGCGCGCGTGCATTATTCATGAAGGGGACTTCGGATGTTTGCACTTGCTGGTCTCCTGGAAAGCGGGGGCACCTTCCGACGGGGTGAGGGGGCACACCAGGGGGAGGATGAGGAGAGTGGGGGGGGGGGGGGGCAGAACACTTTTAAAACCAACACAAAACGCTCTGTCTGTCTTGTAAACGAGGTGTCTGCCCTCTCACAAGCGCATAAGGATCATTTTCGTTTACACCCACCCGCGAGATAAGTGGCGTATGCTAATGGTTGTTAGCTACAGCTGTCAAGATGCACGTGTCGAGGGAAAATAACCCGTAACGCCATCACGAAGAGAATGGTCAAACAAGAAACCTTTTTTCTACCTGAGCTCGTCTGCTTCGCGCAAGGCCAACAAAAAAGGCAGCTGCTTAATAAAAATAAACTAGCCGCGCCGGCCGGCCGGCGAGCGGCGGGGGCGGGGCGGGGCGGGACGGGGCGGGGGTGAGTGGGAGCGTGAGGTGGCAGTGGCGGCGGGAGGGGACGGCGCGGCGGCGGGCAATGTCGGATGGTGACAGTGGGTGGGCGGCGATGGTGCGAGCTGGGCGGGGTGGGGGGCGGCGTGGCGGCCGGAATTATCACCGGCAGCCATCCGCGCCGGCCGGCCGCACAGCCCGCCCCGCAAGTCGCTCCACGCAGCCTCCGCCCGCCAGCGCAGACCGCTTGTTGTTCCACTGGGCAGGACCAGGCTGGGCAGGCTTCCACCGCAACGGAGCAACCAAGCAAACTGCGCTCGAGCAGGGCGCTCCGAACAAATATTGGAGATTTCACGATCCAGCCCAAACAATTGGTTGCGGAAGAAAGGAATAATAGTCAATTATCCTCTCAAATTCTCGATCACTAATAAATAATGCCTTGAATGTTTTAATAGAAAGTTGGTCAATTAAAACTTTTTCAGTCTGCCCGAGAAGGGTGTGGACAAAGAGAAGGTAGTGTCGAGTTACGGTGATGTTACTGAAAACCGTGTGGCTTCTTCTAGTTTAAATTGTTATGGAATTAAGTAGCAAACCGTGTTGAGAGAACAATGAAGTTCTGGAACATATTCAAAGTGAAAGAAGTTTTTAATTGACCCGATTTTCCACTAGAAAATTCAAGAGATGGTTAATTGTATAAACTGTTACTTTCGTATTTCAATTTGTTTTAAAATATTGACTTATTTTAAAAATCCATCTATTAGTAGTCTAACCGAACGAATACTATCGTCGCCACCAGTACCTATCTGTACACTCCAGGTGCTTTGAGCACGTCGATAAGATATTATGCTCGTGAAGCGAGCTTAGAATCTCAGGAAGCAGGATCTTTGGGGTACGAGAAAGGTCTGAACCCTCGACACAATAAAAGTCACACAAATAACACAAACGAGCATATAATTCTCTTAAAATTTGGTGGTATGAACTGATGATAATGGAAAACAAATCACACATATAATTACACTTCCAAAAGAATGATTGAATGAACACAAACAAGCAACTTTTTTACAGCCTATTCAGCACGTGAATATTTGATTTCGTTTGGAACTGATTTTCTGGACTAATTACTTTAAACCTAATCACACATAGAATTTACACTTCCAAATGATTGAGTAAACACAACTAAGCAACTTTCTACAGCTTATTCAACACATGAAACACTTAGTTTCGTTTATAACTCACTTTCTGAATTAATTACTTTAAACCAGTACTGGGATTCCCTTTGAAAATTTACCACGTCTAAATTGAACTTACTCTAACTACAATTGTTTGTGATACTAATTCTAATTTACAGTTTCTTGCCTTTTAAAATTTTACATTCAATAATTGACTTGTGGGCAAGCGCACTACTCTTAATTACTCCTTAAATTACAAATGCTGGTAACAGAATAATAACTGCTACTCTAGAACGGTTAAAGGCAAGCACTTTATGCATTAAATCTCCCACTCCAAGCTACAAATTATGAATATCCGTGTCCTCAAATTTTAACACGTTTGAAACTGTTCTATTTCCCTGCCGTCGTGAACTTGACCTAATTCAGCTTTACGGGTTACCTCGATATTGTCCGCCTTTCAACCTTGAACGGCGTGTTGCGCCCCGCACCACGATGGTCGAGTTCGATGTACTGCGTTGCTCTCGCCGTCCTTCTGCTCAATCGTCGTTTTCTCGGCTGATTCGCGTACTCTTGCGTCTTCACTAACCAATTTATTCTCCTCCCACGGCTGCTATCGCCTCCAATTACGCCCAATTTACAGAAATGTCCCTTGCACTTCTTAACTGCGAGTGCAAGTACGTCGCTCGTTCCTAACTTTATTCTAATAATTAAGAACTTTCAGAGCTTTCCGAGAAACGGGCACACTTTTACTTTCCGCGTTATTTAATAGCAGAATATTTCTCTAACTCCTGACTATTGCGCGGATGACTAGCTAGACGTTTTGTAACGCCGTACACTCCTATTCTACAGAGTCGTTGCGGCAATTTCTAGCTAATCTAAGGCTCCTATCAAATCTGCACACTTGCCAAGCGGTGCCTTGCGTGAAGAGCTGCAGACCTGACGCGTACCAGCAGAAGAGAAGTTGCTTCCAGGCGAGATGTCGGCAACAAAAGAGAGATTTCGTATGCGCGTCAGCCTATTTATTAGCGCTGCGCTGGGGAAATTCTGAGCAGCTACTGAGAAGGGGGGGTAATTTCTCCTACTTCACTCCCTTCAGGAAAAACGTGACTCCAAAGTTCGTGGCTGTTAGTTCAAGCAACGGATACCAGGCTGCGCGTTTTGCTACACAGGTATTCCGACTGCTCTTCTCGCCGTCTGCGAGCGTAAACGCCGACGAAACTGTGCTGTGACGGGGGTGTATAATCCTGTCTCGGCACAGTAGTTACACAGGGATGAAAGTAACAGGATCGGACATACCAAGGACACATCAAGGCTGCATCTTGCATCTTCGCTTTTCACCACCTTTTCCCTTCGCCTCTCTGCTCGCTGCTGTTCTTTGTCACATGCTCAATGTTGGTTTAAGCCCCGAAGCGCCTTCGACCTCACGGCGTGTCTCGCTCTGCAGCGCTCTCCCCAGACAGGAGACTTCAATGCGCGAGTAGAACCCGTCCTCACGACCTGTAGCGAAATGTTCTTGTGGGATCTCGTTTGCTAATTCATTTTTGAAACACTCCTCTAAGTTAATCTTTGAGATGGAAAGAGTAATTTCTTTTGAGGTAATAACTGGGAAATATGATTATGTTGTACTGTGGTTATGTTATACTATGGTTATTAAAATTACCCTTGTATTCGTGGGTCTATCAACTCTAATGTTTTCACGAGAAGGAACGTTTCATTATTTAGATTAGAATTTTATTATAGGAATCATGACTTCTCAACGAGATAGCATTGTTTGTCTTTCGTGAGGTTAAGTTACATCCGAGGGCGGCTCAAGAACGCCGCGACCGTCTAAACAGCCCCTCACTATACTTGATGGCTGATAGTTGCCGCGAGCAGTTACAGGGCAGTAAGACGCATAGAAATTACTTAGCATAAAGACAATGGTTCATTCTGGGTGGGGAGACGAAACAGCCTGCCGATCTGCCTAACCCTGCTCGCGCATTGTCTTAAACAATAAGATTTAAGATTAATCCCATGGAAGTGTGCCGTTGCTCAGGAGCTGCGGGCGATTCGGCCACGCCCCCCTGCAGGGGTCACCGAACGTCAGCGTTCGGCTCCCCGCCGCCTGCAATTCAAAGGGCAATTTCGCCCTATCTGCCCCGTGCTCGTGCGCTGAGTACTGATTGTCTCGAACACTCTGGGGAAAACAGATGGCGTGCTTACAATATTGTTTTTCGTGAGAGGGAATTCTATACTAAATTATTACTCCGCATTCTCTAAGAACAAAGAGCGATGGGGTGCTGATTGCGATATTGCTGCTTTACTTTTACGATGTGGGTTTCTTTTTCATAATTAACATCAATCACCTAAATTCTATGATACCATGCTTATACAAACTGAAAACTTGGAAATGGTATGGCTCTTTTAGAAATTATTTGTATCAATATGACTTCAAAACTTAAGGTTATTTTCTTGGAGAAAGATTCGTCTATAGTTCCTCTAGAACTACACAGAGCGTCAGGAAAGTCTCTTCGCAGTGGCACCTTACTGGCGATTGTTGCAGCAACAGAAATTGTTGGTAGCACTAGCTACGGCACGTAACAAAAGAAAACGTACATTTTGTACTCATCTTTTATCATAACCGATGTGAAAGTGTTGTCCCCATCACCTTTTTCCTACTGCTACCAACATAAATGCAACTTTCAAAAGGAGGCTCTGCCTCGACTCGGAGATACTTTCCTGGCACTCTATTCAATATCACTGTGGCATAACTACAAGGGCACGAATGCATGATATATTATTATTTTCAATCCGCATTCCTTGAACTAATACTAAGATCGCTTAAATAACTCTATTAGCTACTTTGAGTGATCGGGTCATCCTGTTGCGTCACACAGACTATTCCTAAGCAAAAGAACTACAATCCAATCAGTGTGAGAGGAACGCCACTTTGCTGAATCCATCTGAGCTCTTGCGTGTCGCTGAGGGGGCTTCAGTCGCGCGCAGGGGCAAGGCATGCGAGTGGCGCGGGGCGGGGCGAAGTGGCGTGGCGTGGCGTGGAGTGGCGGCCGGGAGGCGATCTGGACGAAGCGCGGCTCGTATCTCAATCCAGGCGCGAGGCGCATTAGGCGGCGGCAGACACAGGAACGGCATTAGCGCCCTCGCCCCCTCCCACGCCACCTCGCGCCGCGCCGCGCGAAGCGAGTGTTTACGCAGAGCAGCAGCTCGGCACGAGGTGCGACACAACAGAGTAATGTACTTCGTGAGCTGCTCTCCGACGCACGATTGCGTAAAGAAATGCTTCGGCGCCGGATGCTATAGCATCGATGGGAGGTGGTTCTTCACTTCGTGCAGAAATTTGCATCGACGTAATTAGCTTCAGTGTACGCTTAGAGCTACGACGTATTTATCATTGATTTGAAATGTTATAAATGGAATATAGTTTAGGTTAGTACTCTCCAGGATATCAACAGTTATTAAATGATAGATAATCCATAAATGTTTGCCTAGAAAAATGTCGTCCATATCAAGCACCTTGAGCGCGTAAGTGCACCATCCCTTGGTTCGGTTGATGTTCGTCGAAGGAACCGTGTCGCAGCGCAGATGTGCCCAGCCAGTGGCGGACGTGGAGACGGCAACAACGCGCCAGGAAGTGGAATCCGCAATCGACGGCTGCGGGGCGGGGCGGGGCGAGGCGGGGAGGGGAGCGGGGCCGCGGGCGGGGCGAGGGTGCGGCTTGTTTTGCTTGGCCGTTAGCGGGGCCGTCCGGGCGACTAGATAATCACAGGTCGCTGTTTGCGCGTGGCGTTTCAACGAAGTGTGGACACATCCCAGCCTCCTCCTCCTCCTGTGATAGGGGGCGTCGGATGCAGGCGCGGCCAGGGCGGGGCGAGGCGAGGCGAGAAGAAACAGTTTGCGAGAGACGAAGTGGTTTGGCTGCTGTAAATCAGAGGTCAGCTGGTTGAACGCTTCGGGCGGTGTGTAAAAGGTAGAGGACGTTTCCATTGTAGCCTTGCGTTGAATTTTCAATTGTTCTGAATAGAAATAGAACTCTAAGCAGGCGGGCGATAGGGAACTGTAAATACATTCATTAAGAAGAAGCTAGGAGCGCACCAGTTGCCAATGTTTCAGGCTCTTTCCAATGACTCAGTTACTGCGTGGTTGATGTTACAAGATGTTAAATATTGTAATTACAGGAGTTTTACAAGGGAAATTGGACATTTATTAGTTGTTTAAATTATGTTTAGGGATATATATATATTTAAATTATTGGTAACAATGGATTTCGAAAAAAGTTACTTGCTACTTTGTTTACGTTTCTAATGTAAACCTCAAGGTTCTGTTTACAATCACAGTAACTCATACTTGTTTTTATCTTTTTCAGGTGAGTAACTGGTGATACGTAATATGAACCGGCCCGAAACCATCCCTAGTTGTGACCATGTTAGTTGGTAAGTTTGCAATTTTCAAGTACTTTTTGCATTAGCTAATTTCGTAATAAATCCTCATTCGTCATCAAATGTACCCAAGAAAAATATTTGTTTTACTTTTATTTCATTGATGTACAGCCTTAATTCACTGTATTAATCTTATGGACAGAATTTTGAACATTCGATCAAAATAGATGTAATCCCTAAGCTCAGTTAGTTAGATGACTGCATGACATCATTGATGACCACCGATATTCTTAAAGTTTGTCTCCAACTTATAAGATCACTATTTTTTTAATAATTAACGGGTAAAATAGTATTCCTAAAAGAAATACGTAAATAATAACACTCAATGGTTAGTGTTTCTTAAATGTACTCGTAATTAATCTAGTAAACTGTGTTAAGTATCAACCGCTACATTTCAACTTTCGTTTTCTTTGTATATTACGATTTAATCATGTATCTGGATGAAATAATCGTAATACGTTGCAGAACTATGTTTTATAGCAAATTAGCGTGTAAAAATTACATCACTGGTATAACAATGTAAATAATACATTTTGTGGACATAAGCTTTTTTATTAAAAGGAGCGAAAAACCGGTTATTTAATTACCAATCGAATATGAAAAACGGAATATGGTAAAACCGGTTAGTTTTGTAATAACCTCCGTCCTCCCTCACCGCATGCGCTCCCTTGGGCACCCCTGATGCATGCGCGCCGCCACCACCGCCGCCTGGGGAAGAATGTGGCTAGCCAGGCGGGCGGGCGGCGCTGTCAGCCGCCGCGGCTTCTGCGAAGTAGGCCTGGTGGGGGCGGTGCCGGATTTGGGCGCGCATCTGCATCCCAGCAAAGAGGGTATCCGAAAACGTTCAGCTGCTAGGTAGGATCGGGAGGGGCGGGGGGTAGAAATTTCCAGGAGAAGGACGATATTGCGTACGTGTCAGAGCAATAGCTCGACTGTTATAACTCTAGGTGCAATTTGTTCATCCTTGTCATCGTCAATACTATTAATTCATATACAGAGCTTTGAGCTTAATGTTTGGTAACGACTGTGAAGCTCCCAGGCCACCTTCAAAGCTGTTTGACTACTCATTTGAAAGCTTGAGAACACGTCAATCTTTAGGTGAAGACCTCAACCCTTGCAGCCTGTCGAGAGTCTAAAACACGGGTACTTCACGTCTGGATCTAAAACACCCAGTGTTTTTGCCTTTACTTCTTGTTCGGTTTGTTTCATTTCTTCACAAAATGCCCTCCATGTCAGGATTTTTGCTTTTAACATTACATTACAAACTTCGTAAGCCAAAGGTCGGAAACCTATTGGGTAATTCCGCTACTGTTAGGAATGAAGAATCCACTTCCCCAAGTGGCCCCAGAAAAGTGCCCCGTTCCCTTGGCAACCCTCGCACAAAGCGGCTGCGTGGTTCGGCGCGGCCGAGCGATGCTGCATGGCCGGTTGGCGCATCTGCATGCGTGGCTGCGGGCGGGGCGGGGCGGTGGGGGCGGGCGCTGACAGCCGCCGCGCGCGCTGTGGCCAGGTTGTTAATTGCGGCGCGATCAAAGGCGCGTCGCCGGCCCCGGCCGCCGGGCGATCCGTTTCCCGCGTCGCCATTGTCCGCCCCATGCAAATCCGCGCCCAGGGCCGCCCACCTCTCTGCGCCGCACGCACCGCCTCCTCCTCCTCCTCCCCTTCCTCTGCTTACGACTTTCAGGTGTGGCTGATAAGCTTTATTTTCCTATTAATTGATTTGGAACGTAATTGCTACGAAGTAAGGAGCAGTGAATGTGCTTACAAAAGTGTTTTTGCAGGTGAAACATTTCGTATTTTTAAGAAAGAAAGTTCTTAAATAATATTTCACGATTGAAAATGATTTATAAAAATTGTTTTGTGTGCAAACACTTCCAGAAGTTTTCATTTAACGAAACATTTAAAAAATGTAAGTAATGTACTAAATTTATTTCCCTAATTAATTTTTCTATGTAATTACATAGTTTGCGTGCTCCACATTTGCTTACTTCCTGTTGTGCTTTCAACGCAACTGTGGAGTTAATAAAAAGAATATAAAACTGGCGAATATCTCACATTAAAAGAAGATTTGCGAGTGCATTAATTCTAGCAAAAAAAGAAAAGGCTTTAAGCAAGGCGAAGCAGATAAGTGTAAAACGCTGGTTGCTTCTCTTTGAAGTAATATTACGTCAAAATAATTTACTTCCCAGCGTTTTTACATTTCTCGGGGCGAGCGCCCGGCGCAGCTGCTGGTGACGGCAGCTGTCGCGCTTTTATTAAGAGACTTGGATTGCTGAGCTGAGAGCGGGTTGGGAAGCGGGGGGAGAGGATGGGAGGAGAGGGCGCGCGGGCCGCGAGCGCGCGAAATGGGCCCGAAATTTCATTACGGAATTAGCACATTTAATTTGAAGGAAGCCGCTACCCGATGGGAGGAGAGACGTGGCGCAGAGCTGCGTTCGAAAGCTCAGGGGCACGCGGCCCGAATGCAATTATCGCGGAGGATTCGAGACCTGTAATCAGAGAGTTTCGTTTAGGAATATTGTGACGTTCCTTCCGCTAATTTAATGGACCGGTGACCTCCGCCCTCGTCGTCGACGCGCTGACACTCTGCTTCGGGCGAACGAAATGAGTTTCTGCCCCAGAGAGTCGCCCTGGCTGCGCCTTGTGACTTTTCGTCTGCAGCATGCGGAGGGGTGGCTTTTGCGAGTAAAAAAAGGGGCTGGCTGGGAAAGAGAGGGTGCGAGTTATGGAAATCTCTTGTAACATCCAAGGAGAGGGGAGCGAGTGCGAATATGTGAAAAGGGTAAAAAAACTGGAAGTGCCGTAATTTAAACACTCTAAAATGAAATTATTTGTTTAATTATGCTTTTAATGCGCCTAGTGCTTTGAATTACTGCTGCGTGGTGCTTCCAACGTTTGTTTCCTCGCCGAGAGCTTTCGTGCAGACTCACCCCAGGGCTGCTTCATGCAACTAAGATTTATTTTTTTATTGCTTTTCGTTATTCTAAAAAAAGACATTTTCGGTTTTAAAAAAATTGTTCAAGCGGATCCGAAAGTGCACGTCTCACTATCCTGGCGTTATTCAGCGATCGCTAAGAGAGGACGCATTGTTCAATTCGCCGCCAAAATGCTACCTACATTTAAAAAAAAACGTGCACCGGTCAACATTACACAATAGCTTTTAGTACCAATTCCACATTTCTCATAACCATGCCAAAGTAAACACGCCAACCGCAGTGAACTGATCTACTGGAGAGCAAATACGAATCAGAAGGGCATCTATCTTGAGTAAGTGTGCCCAGTGAGCCCCGTAAACTTCCAAATCCGTTCGAAACTATTTAAAGATTTACACAGTTTAACTAAGATTAACTATAGAATAACTAATGGTTACCTGAATTTGGTGTTCCAAACATTTTCACTCCGTTGTCCCAAATTGTAGTTTACTTCGATGTAATGGTTCAAAGATAATATTGAAAACAAACATATCCGTTCCGTTCGTTCGATTGTTGAAAGAAATATTCTCGATAACCGTTCTTTGCGGTCTTAAATGGATGTTGCGGCAGTGCCCCCTCCACTGAACCAGCAGCACCTGCGACAGTCGCCAGCTCCTTCGCTCCGTCGCGAAGGAGGCCCCTCGCCCCGGCCACCCCTGCCCTCCGCCCACCGCCCACCGCCCGCGCCGCCTAATTTATTATGCATTGTGGCGGCGGCCGCCTGGCGGCGCGCTCTGCGGCCGCGTCGCGGCGCCGCTCGCGTCCGCGCGCGCCATTTGTTCCGTCGATTAGCGTCAGCGGCCGCGGCCCGATGCGCCATCCGCACCCCCACCCCCACCCCTACCCCTACCCCTACTCCTTCGCCACTACCGCCGCCGCGAAATTCTCCTTTTCAAGAATGAGCTCAACTGGCGATCCGTTGACTACCGAGGTGCCCGTTGTACGCGCCTTCCATTCTTTAAGCACCGCTCCTTGCTTCATTCATTATTCCGCTTGCAGCAACACGCGTCGCAACGCTCATTCATGTGCTGCTTCCTCCCAGGAATTGTATGTTAACGTGCGAAGTTGATGTACGTGTTGGATAATTTAGACGGGATGCAATCACTTCCAAGGCACTTCTTGTCTCCGCTGTGCGTCGCCATTCTTAAAGAAACTACAGTGGAAGTCCCTTCTCGTATTGCCAACTAGCCCACAGTGCTGGGTGATGTCAACCCGGCGTCACAGAATAGGTCTGGAGAGGGTGGGAGGGGGCTGGCTGAGTGAGAAACGGGGCGGATGTTTATCACCAGTCCAGTCGGATTCCCGGGCGCGTAATTAAGCGAGGCAGCGCTGGTGAAGCGGTGCCACCTGCGCTCGTCGATGCGTCCAGGGGCTTCTGGACGTGGCCTCGTCCATCTCTGCCTGCGGTCGCGGACGGAGAACGAGGCGGCAGCGCCAGGGGCTCCAAGGGAAGGGCGGGACAGTGTTAGGCTCTGTATTGCGGGACCGGGCGTTTCGTTGCGGGATCGAACATAGCGGGGTTCGGGCATTGCGGGGTCCAGGCTTTGGATTTGTGGGGTTCGGGTATAGTGGGGTCGGGCATTGCGGGGTCCGGGCATTGTGGAGTCGGGCATTGCCGGGTACGGGCATTGCTTTATTCGGGCATTGCCGGGTTCGGGCATTGCGCGTTTCGAGCATTGCCGGGTTCGGGCACTGCGGAGTTAGGGCATTGTGGGGTTGGATGTTGCGGAGTCGGGCATTGCGGGGTTCGGGCATTGCGGGGTTCGGGCATTGCGGGGTTCGGGCATTGCGGGCTTCGGGCATTGCGGGGATCGGGCATTGCGGGGATCGGGCACTGCAGGGTGGGGCAGGGCATTGCGGTTCCTGAGCGAGGCACGCCAGAGACGCGGGTTGCTGCAGAGTAGCTCCGTGAAGAGGGGAGGGCGCTGGCTAATGAGCCGCTGGTCCTCTTGCTCGTCCCGAGAGAACTATCTGATGGGCCAAGTGGGCGATCGACGCTCAGCATCCCGGACCCGGACGCGAACCCTCGACGCGCCACACTGGTCTCCAATCACTCTACCATCCACTCTCCCCCTCATCAGCAGCCCTGGTCCTCATATCATCCCGCTCATCCACTTCGCTTGACTGCGGGAAAAAGCAGCAAATGCGATTACTAAAACAACTATAAACTCTGATTTTAATTACTCCGCTATTAAAGCTTTAGCATGACAATTAGTTTTAATATTATATTGTGTTGGTCAATTTCCTCTCTCATTCTGTTGCAACTGTTTATTAGTAATAAATTAGATTATCAGCATCGTTGAGTGTTAGCAGGGGAAAATTTGGTTAATTTACAATCCCATTACGCTGAGAGTGAGGCAGCTCCCTCTGAAGTTGTTTTGTGAACTACAGAAGATCGTGAAGAGAGTGATCAGCTATGCCTCTCAAAAAAGAGTAAGGAAAACTACAGCAACTAGCAAGGATAGTGATTTTTAAGGGGTTTGAACGTATGGTTTGGAAATGTAGATTAGATTCTTCTTTATTGGTTGTAGGATTTTACAGGTAGAAAATTGCGTGCTCTACCATGTCGTGGGGAGAGGAACAGGAGCGGTACACGCAACACGTGTTTCTCATCCCCGAAGGAAAAACCTGTTATATTTTTACATACGTTTCTGGTTGATGGTATTTATGACACTAAATAACACTATCGATTGAGAGCGTAAATATCACAACCATGCGTGGGTTTTGCTAGTGTTGATTTTTTTGATAATGTTCCCAGTGGGTTTAATAAACGCCCCTGGACGTTCTGAGGGTCCGCTAAGCCCTCTGCACGTCGCATTGCGTTTCAGCCTCAGCGGGAAGGGGCGGCGCACAGTGCTCCAGAATGCAACGCTAGCGGCAAAACAGATCTCTTTTACACAGTTATTTGATTCTGACGGTCCGTTTCGGCAGGTAGTAGGTTTTACCGCCGGAGGAAGATTTACGTACTGTATTATGAATTTTAAACGCCATTTCGGTTTGTTTCTGATAGTAAAGTTTTGAAATGATTATTGACTTAGGGAACCTGAACAACGTCTGAAAACAACTTGAAATGAGATGCAAATTATGTTACCTGAAAGGTACTAATTTCTTTTTTTATTTTTAGGCCGCTTTCTACCTACCTGGTCTGAGAGAAGGTCATTCTAGCTACATACAGCCTTTTCCGCGGTACTCCCTGGTACCCCGCCCCGTAGTACCGTAATTTTCCGTTTCTGGGATGAGCCCGTGCCCAATTCCCTCTCCCAGCACTTGTCAGGAAAACTGTGGGACATACACCGAGGGGCGCGTAACCTATGTTGCTGTAAACCAAGGCGAGAGGCCGCATCTATCGCGGAACTGGAGTAACACATAGTCTCACGTCAGTAAATTTTTATTCTGGGGTAGCCTTTAGGCCCATGTCAGCCCTACTACATCCAACAGAGTAAGGGGGATAAAAGTGATGAAAATTAATGAATGGCAGTTGAGAATGCGATTCATGGAGCTGTGAAACACTACATACATATGATGATGGCACACACATGCCTTCAGCGAGATTTGAACCCTCGGGTATTGCCTGAACCAACCATATCGCAGTTAGGGGAGTTATTGCTTCCTGTTGCCTTCTTTCGCGCGGGGCACTGTGCGGGAGGGGAGGGGGCGCTTCAAAGGGCCCGCGAGGGGGAGTGAGCGGGAGCGAGGGGGCACAGAGCGCGATCCCCCTGTTAATTGGCGCGCGGCGCGGCGACGTGGATCCTCGAGGGCCGGCCCTGCACCCTTTCCCTTGCGCCCCCTCGCGCCCATGACAACGCCCCCTGGCGGCGGCCCCCTCGCTGGGGAGAGCACACACTCGCGCATGATTTATTCTCGTGCATCGCCGCTACAGCAGGTGATTACCACGTTCGGCGAATTCGCTATGTTGTAGGCCTCTGCGTGGTGGTTGAGCTTTGCGATAGTGGTGAGGGACTGGCGACGACCCCCTGTCGAGGAAAGCGTAGCCTTCGAAAGGAATGAACTGGTTTTGTGAGCCTAAGAGGAAGAATTTCTTTGTTCGTTTGATTTTTTTTCATTGGAATGCGTTGCGCCACAAACATCCGCTATGTTCTCGTCCGTGTAGCACATTTACGAATTTAAATGTACCATCTATGAAACGTATTTGCATGCCTTTTTTGTACTCCACGAAGCGTCTACCTTAATACCTACAAAATACACTAAGTCCGTTTTTAGACACCCAATTAAAAATCTTGAGAGTTAATACTTGGTCACTTGAAGTTTACAGGACTTTGATAAGTGCCTGTTCCTTTGTCAATCAAATTTCCGAACTTCCCTCCTCTGTCAAACCGCAACATTATTTATGGTTAGATAATTATGACTTATTATGTATTATGTTGGTAGGAAGGACGGAATGAGAGGCAGGATAAAAGTGAGAGCCTGGAAAGTCCTGCTTATCCAACACAAAATCCATATGGATCGACTTGCATTAGAATCGCGGTCCCCAGAGGCGGAAAGCTTGTGCCACAGTATCCCCCACATATAGTGTACAGTGTGGGAACCACGGTGCGGTTGTGACCGTGCAAAGCAACTTTAGTTGTTGTTGCCACCGACTGCCGTAATCACATCCACTGCCCGAATTGTATCCCTTCTCTGCATTACTTAACATTGTGACCCCTTCTATCACGGCGCCACAACCTGGCCGGGTACAGATGAATTACCAATTTTAATATAAAGGATGATAATGTTACAACTCTAATGTAGGAACGTATACCGGGTAGTTGAACTTCGACAGAACAAATTTTTAAAAAAATATTCTGATGTAAATAAGTATGAAGATCCATCAGGTGTTCACTTCCGAGAATACAAAATTAATTCCACTTGAACCATATATTTCCGTGGTAATTGGAAAATCAGAGCGTTTCACTTCTAGTTCTCAGGGAAAAATCACCACATTGCTTCGAACACTGAGCGTGGCTGTGTCTGTCTAGAAGGGAGCGGTTGGCACGTGAGTCGCACTCGGTTTTCTCGCCGCAGAGGAAACGAATAGCGGAGCTCCCGCGCTGCTTTGCTCTACTCCTCCACCCTCGCGATCGCTCTCCGCGGCGGCAGCGGCGGAGTCCGGACAAAGGCGCCGCCCCACTCCGCCCCGCCCCGCCCGCGCCCCGCCCGCGCCCCGCCCCGCCCGCGGCCCGCCCGCGCCCCGCCCCGCCCCGCCCGCGCCCCGCCGCCGGCGGCGCTTGCAATCGATAGGCGGGGGATCCCCGCGGCGCGGTGCCAGCGGCGCGCAGGTAATCTCATTAGGCGGATCTTCGCGATTTACTGCCCTCTCCCTCCCCTCCCCTCCCCTCCCCCATCCCTCCGCTGGGGAAAGGAGCAGCACAGCCCCCGCGCGCGTCCTAGAGGGGGAGAAGGGCAGCGCGCGTGCCGCTTCACGCGCGTATGAGCCGCGCCCACGCACCTGGGGAGTAGGAATCTTACAATCCCCGCTACATCAAACATGCCCAAATTATGAGGGGGAGAAGTAATCGTTAATGGCTACTTTAAGTGCTTGTTCGGTTCTTTGTAAAAGGGATGTTTGTGAAACTACGATGATGAAAAGACTCCACAAGTAAATTTGTTGTTTGCTAAAATACTCTCAGGAACGGAAAAAGGTAATTATTAATTCGAATTTTTTTTTTTTTTTTTTTTTTTTTTTTTTACTTATTCTCCTGAAAGTAGGCCACGCATCTTCCTCAATAGATGGTCTTATGCTGCGTACGTTTCAAAATGATCGTGTTGAGGGTCTTGCATACAGAAATTTCGAATTTCCCAAATAAAACTAATATCTTATAACACCTAACTCACTAACTTACTTAGTTTCGTGTTATTGAACCATAAATAACTCAGTCATTCCACTCGTGTATACTTTATCTACATCAGACATTTCATCCTTGTTCCTCAACATAAATATTTTTTTAATGAAACAGGAAACTAACAAACAGCAGAAGAAACACTGAGACCAGACAACTATTTTTCGGTAATTTCCCACAATCAACCAGCACACGCTACCAATTTGGGGAAAACACAAACGAGAATAATACGTTCAACATGCTAATTAACCACAGATTCCTATCTGCCTCATAAACATAACAACCTAAAGGCCTTGTCTGCCTCATAAACATGCGTCGCGAGCATTGGGTGATCGAATTTCGAGAGCAGCGAGCGCGCGGGGCGGGGTGGAGAGAGGGGGCGGGGCGTTGCGTCGCACCGCGCCCAGTTGCCGCCCGCGGCCCCTCCCCCTCCCCCCACTCGCAAAAAATTCCCTTTGATGTGGAATTCATACAGGATTACATATGCGGCAATCCCAGAGTGCTTTGAAAATTCCAATATTTGATGCTACAGAATGGCATTCGCTGCACTAATAGCGCGCCCATTGCGCAGAATCACTGCGCGCAAACCGTTGCATTCTTCGCAGCGGCCGGGGACGCTCGCTTCGCTGGGCGCTGTTGCTGCAAACAGCTCGAGCGCGGCGACGGCCAACCAATCGCGAAAAAAGCGGAGTGTTTGGGGTGCAAATTTTCAATTACCGTCAGTGAGTTCAAGGGAGAGTGTGCGATATGTGTATATTAATTTTCGCATCATAAGCGGATTGAAAAACGGAGGAAACTTACCAATAAAAAAAACTTCAAACAAACCGAAATAAACACGTCGTTTGCGAAATTTACAAATTATTGAAACGATTATCCTCGCTGTAATAGAGAAATGCACAGAGTGGGAGCTCCCGAACGCCTCTCACATGAAGGGTGTGTTTAGCTGCGTTGGCCTCGCGTACAGGCGAGTGGAGAACTGCAACTGAAAGCGGAACCAACCTCCAACCACTTGCCGCCTTCCCCCCTTGCGGCACCAGGCCGCAACTTCCCCGGGCCGCGTATCTGCCGCTGATATGGACTCTGCGGGCCCTTCCCCGACTCACCTGCGTACCTACCTACATACCCCCACATACCCCCACGCTCATTCACTTACTATTGCCTACATACCCCCACGCTCATTCACTTACTATTGCTGACACCCTAATTACCACCTAACTACCACATATAGTTAACTACTAGTCGGTATCTACGGCCATTTCCTACACAATAAGTATAACATTCTTTCGAGTTCGAAATTATTGCAAACTCTGATAATATAAGAGAATCAATATAATTTATAAGTATTTTTAAACTACAGGATCAGTATAACAAGATGGTGTCGAAAAAAGAATGAAAAATACATCATGTAACTCTGAAAGCACAGCATACGAGTTATCTGCAACAGTTTGCTACTGATTGGCTCTACAAAATTACCTCGCACACCCATGCTGCTCGTAACTTACAAAACCTTGTATCGTTATCATTACATCCAGTCGCTCATAATTAAGGATCGCATTCAGAATTTTAAATCCAGAATCGATACCAATTAGATGTGTCGATACTTATAATCGATATATCGAGATATCAACATCCCGTTGCAGTAGTGTTCCAACTGGGGTATCACAACCTGCTTAATCCCCGTCCGCCTCTTGCCTGTCGGTATCCATTGCGCATCGTTCACCCCCCGGGGCGGGGAGGGAGGGAGGGTTTTATCGCCTGCGGAATTGCGACAAATGCGCGCGGATAATCCGCCGACGGACTGCGCGGAGCGCGTGTTTTGTGAGGTAATACGCGGACAGATCGCTCCCCCGCGCGCGACGCAGATGGACGGCGGGGGTGGGGGTGGGGGACGGGGTTGGGATCGGCCCGCGTCCGCAGCCGCGCCACCTGCAGCTGATCGCACATTCCGAGCGCCGCCGACGCAAAATCACGCGCTGCCGCTGCAGCGCCGTGCCGAAGAGCGCTGCGTCAAACCCGAGCGCAACATGTGCGATCAAACAGCTCTCCCAAAGGTCTGGGAATAGGTGCAGAAGTTGATGTCATGGGAACCGTCTGTCAAAAGAGGAACGGAACTGGAAAACACGTCAACTGGAATCGAATGTAGTCTTCCCTTCGGCAAAACAGTCTGTAAGACCATAGAACACTCGCCACCAGAGTTCAAATATAAAAAATTACAAATAAGTATAAGAGAAAATATTTCAGTCATCTGTTTTAGAAATCTACGGTTTTCCGTCTGGTCCAATAAAAAAAAAGTAAATTAGTGGACATTATACTAAAAAATAGAATTATTCTAAATATTTATATTATTTGTATTTTTATATTTCGATATTTAGATTTTTTATATAGATAGGTTTCACATTTGTTCGTTTCAACTTAATAAAAGAATAATGTGTCATTATTATTACACAGTATGAAATACGACGAATCAGTAAAAGATATTTACGTGTAGATGTTGACTCAGAGTGGCATTGTATTGGGAATGTAAGCTAACGAAGTTTATGCTTTTTTTCTACAATGCTATATAGAAAGTAGTAGAAGCATCTAATAGTAATAGTAGCACCACACATGCTTTAATTCAATGTCACATTTTTATTGCTGTGAATTCAGTCAATCAAAAACATTTTCACGGAAAGCGCGTTGTCCGCTGGTGGAGCCCGTCAGCTGGATCTGCACGTCGAGTGGCAAGTGGCCGGCGGCTGTCACCCGCGCACGGCCAGCGCGCGCGCACGCGTCAATCAGCGCCGCGTGCGTCGCATGCGTCACGCTCCGCCGCGCCGTCCGGCACGCGCCCCCGCCCCGTGCCCCCAGACCCCGGCCCCTGCCCCGGCCCAGGCCCCGGCCCCAGCCGCGGGCGCGCGTATCGCGATGGAGGTGCCCAGGCCCACAGCCCGTGACGACGCGACGCGACGCCTGACAGCTCCGACCTCGCGCCGCCCCGCGGCTCCACACATGGCGCTTGGTCTCTTGACCTCAACCCGTGGCTTGTTGGGGGTGTCAAGAGGCCACCGGGAGAATTACATAGAGGTTGCTCGAGAGTTATGTACTCGCTATTAAAGGTACAAAAATAAGTGTTGGTAGAAACAATAAGTTACTCAAACGACAGACTTCACGAAAAAAAAAATTGAATACTTGAAGTTCAAAAACAATTTTGTTGCCTTTACAGCTCGGCAAATTATTTTTTTTACTTTTTTTGTAATTCTATTAATTGTTGCAAAGAGAAGGGCTGTCATGTATATACATGTGATTGGCAAAATATTTTGTTAAGAAATAGAATGGAGGGGAGAAGATAACGATTTGTGTGTTCATATTTGTTAAACGAGCCACAGAGAACACAGGAGAAGGTAAAATACTTACACTGTTTTAAGACAACTCCAATTTTCATCCAGTGTGTGAACTCATACATGTTATTCTTTGCCTAATCGTTATTTATCCTCCTAAAACGCTCCAACGACTCCTTCATCCTTCAGTCAAAACACAGGCCTTCAATTAGAAGTTAATACCTGTAGTGAATTACAAATATTTACTTACTAAACATCGAACAGAACTATCCGAGAAGTTTACACATTTTATTTATAATTGATTGTCTTACTTTGAACTGCAGAGCGGGAAACATAACGTAAATTAACGAGCAAATACTTCTACATGTCTATTGATGCCGTTAAAAGCTTCAAACTGCGAGCAATCGTATTCCAAGAACTCACTCAACACGTCGGGATAGAAATGTAGAGCAGCGCGTGCCCCACAGATTGCGCACAAGAGCTAAACAAGCTGGAAGCACGCGCGTCCGTAAAATGTGTAATTTCTCTTTCCTAATGGCGGAATTCGCTGGCAATAAAACGAGCGCGGGAGCCTTCATCGCACTCGGCGCGATGGACAGTGAGCGGTGGGCGATGGTGGCAAGGGGAGAGCGGTCGCAACCGCGGGAGAGGAGTGAGGGGCGGGGCGTCGTCGATGCTGAATGGAGTGCAAATGCCAACGATGGCCCCGCGTTCCTGGCGCTCTCTGGCCGCGTGCGGCCGCCGCTCCCGCCGCCCGCTCTCGTTACCCGCTCTCGCCGCCCGCTCTCGTTGCCCGCTCCCGCCGCCCGCTCCCGCCGCCCGCTCTCGTTACCCGCTCTCGCCGCCCGCTCTCGTCGCCCGCTCCCGTTGCCCGCTCTCGTTGCCCGCTCCCGCCGCCCGCTCCCGCCGCCCGCTCCCGCCGCCCGCTCTCGCCGCCCGCTGTCGCCGCCCGCTGTCGCCGCCCGCTGTCGCCGCCCGCTGTCGCCGCCCGCTGTCGCCGCCCGCTGTCGTCGCCCGCTCTCGCCGCCCGATTATATTTTTAATGTTGTTGATATCTTTGTAATAGTGGGTGAGTGTGGGGTTTAGAAAGATATTGCTTGTTTCTAAGCTGTGTCGTATATTCGTGATAGGTTTTAGCTAACATAAGTGCTTCATGAGGTTTCTCCTAGAAAGAGACTTCAGCCAATCAATGCTCTTTGGACGTCCGCTAGTGGTTCCTCATGATGACGACACAGCTGCCCAAAGTCGACTAACATAAAAATATTCAGTTTATCATATCCGTAATATTTCTTCTCTTTCTAATTATGACTAAAATGTATCAATTGAAGTCGTAGGCTTCCGCGGCCAGAATCTTGCGAGTGCTCTTGACTGTCCGGGTGACACCGCGTAGAAGGATGTGATACAGACGATTTGCTCTGAGGAAGACCACGACAAGACGGACGAAAAGTCGGCATCACAGCCTTCGACGCTGTATCACCCGAAGAGCCAAGAGCAATACAATACATCAAGAATTCCACTTCAGTTGCTCGTGAGTTGGTTTATTGGCGGTCTTAAAATCAACAAGATTCCAAGCCCGCTCTTGTGAAATGTGGGTATTTTAATATCCTTCGTGTAATTATCTCCATTAGAACAACATAAAACTAGATAAGAATGGAAACGTATCTTGGGGTAAAATTTTATATTAAACTTGTTCATTTACGAGCTAGGATGAACGGATGTGAACCGAAAAAAACTTGTTAATTCATAATTTTTCATTTTTTAGTCAAACGCATTTGCTTTGTATTCTGATCGCAAAGGGACTCTCTGCAAAATCAATTTCAATAGCCTGCTGCGTTATGACTGGAAAGCAAACAGTACCATGAGTGAGTGCGCATATATATTTTTGATTAACAAAACATGCATTTTCACGTATAATTTCATGTATTCATTTAATGTTTCAAAGAACAAAGGAATGATCATTTCAGCAAAATATTCATCGCATATTTCAAATACCACATTTAAAAATTTGCATGTCATTGTTATCAATACGAAACACACGAATATTTATCTGAAAATCCAAACGTAAAAACAGGGTAAGCGTTATCAACGAGCTTTGGCAGTTAAATTTTAAGTACAACATTTGTTGTGACTAATAATTTACGAGTAAGCTTCAATTTTTGATAAGTACACTTCAAAAATGCCATGTTCTTTTAACATAAAATGTCCCTGTAGAAGAATGTAAATTAAATGTAAATACATAATTTTAGCGAAATATTTACCGTACGAAATGGAAACACCACAAGTGAAGTTTCAATAAGCTAAAATTTAACCATTCGGAGGTAGGGAATAGCCTTAGAAAACATTTAAAGGTCGTTCCGCAAATACTCGTATTCTTATTCAAGCATTAATGAACGATTCATCTTTGGTTACATTCGGAGTTTCTTAATATTTGCTTCCGACCGAGCGGGAAATTTGCCATTTTGCCGCCAGCTGTTCACTTCGGGTTGAAAAAAATCTAGGCGTAATATATTACATACAATTCATTCATGAAACAGTCCTACCACATACAACTCATTCACGAAACAGAATTTGAAGTCATTTAAACCTTGTCAGAAGCCTTGCTGAATGTCCATCGGAGTCAGCGTTGCCAACTAGTTTCTGCGCGCGTGTCGTGCGCGTGTCGGGGTGGGTCGACTGCCGCTGCAGCGAACCTCTCTGCGTCGCGGGGGCGTGCGCGCGAGGCGGCGGCGGCGGCGGCGCTAATTAGAAAATTCCTGCGGGGGAGGGGCTATTTCTGGCGGTATTTCCGCTTCCGGCAGCGGCGCCGCGCCACTGCGCCCCCGCGACCAACTGCTGTCTTTGCCATTGGCGTTCCCTCATTCCTTGTCGTCAAAAAAGCAAAAAACCTGACACTTCACGAAATTGGATTTTTTTTTCTTTTTTTTCTCTCTTTAAAATAAAATTGTGAGTAGCAGACCAATATGTCGATTTCAGAGAGCGTTTCACGCCTTCTTTTACATCTACGTGTGTGTTAAGATATTCTAAAGTTCTACCATTTTAATTAGATTCTCTCAATAGAAGCAATGAACTAAGATATGACGTACAGAAATATTAGACATAATATTTGCATATAAAAAAGGCTGTTACAAAAAAAATAGAGGGAAGTCTTTAATTAGGGATTAAAAAGCGATAAAACCCGGAAGGCGTCGGCAGTCGTATCGTATTTAAAACACTTCTTGTAGAGAGCCAAGATCAACACGATATTTCTGGTAGTTATGGTACTTGCAAGATGTCGCCAATTACGTGCGAATGTTTGCTAGCTGTTGGATGAAGCGTTTTATTTACTCCGCCAGAGTGCGTTGCAAGCTGAGGGGATCGAAGCCGCCACCTGGAATGCGGCGAGAGCGAGCGGGCGCGAGGGGCTGCATTACGTGCGTGCGTGGGCGGTCGTGCGCACGGGTGGAGCGGCGCCCGTGCCCTTCCCCTCTGCTTGCCCGCCGCGCGCGCCCGAGCGTGCGCGAAGGGCTGCGGCGGCGGAGGCGGCGGCGCGCCGGCTGGCGAGGGGGTGCGGCCACGGCGGCTGGGGTGGCGGCCGCTGCGTCGCCTCACTTGGCCGCGCTGGGGCGGATGCGGCACACACACACACACACACACACACACACACGCACGCACGCACGCACGTACTTCCGCAACAATTGCCCCTCGCGGTGCCAGGCGACGCGCATTCACACTCGCCACACGAGCTCACGTGACGCAACTACCTGGAGCGTTTTTTAAGTTGCCTTCGGAATTCATTTGTAGAGCGTGCAGCGTCGGTAAAAGCTGTTGGTTTTGCAATTCACGTACCACCCAACTTAGGCGCAATGATGCGGTGGACTACCGTCTGCGAAAAGAAAGGACTATAGAAGACGAAGAGCTTTTAAAGAGTAATTGCTGTTTACGAGCTGAGCCGGTTGGATCGAGCGATTTTGTTTCCGTGGACGCTGCGAGCCTCCCCCGCACTACTCCATCGCCGTTCGTGGGACCCCTCATTTCAGGACGTGGGAGATCTGGACAGCATGTGCCGGGAAAGCGTATGGATTTGAGGCATGATACAGTTTAATGTTTAAAGCACTCAGGGATCACGAACAAAAACCAGCAACGCAAAACATTTTGTGCAAGATATTATGGGAGATCTTTGTTGTACGGGCGTTTTGTAAATGTTTATATAGGGACGAAAGCACACGGTATTTCTCACAAGGACATTAAGGCGAACATCAGATAACAATTGTAGGTCTTTCCTTGAAGCGAACTCGAGAGCAGCAGGATCTTTGGCCCGCGTGCGTAGCGCGTCCGACTGCGTTGGCCTCCGCCCAAGACGACGGCTGATCGCCGCCCGTCAGGCGCTCAGGGGGCGGCGCCCTCCCATTAGCCCATTAGCGCTCGCGCACCGCCGTTTGCATAACCTAGCTGCAGCGGCGGTCGAGAGGACAGGGCGCGCCCCTGCGCCTTTGTTTCGCGACTGCGTCGTTGGCGGCGCTGGGCGGAGGCCGCCTGTCCAGATGGTTGCATTGTGCCTTACTGGCTACATTTATAATATTTCATTACAATATATCTACATTTAATTTAATTTAAATTAAAAAGTCAGTTATCAATTTTCTTGTTCTAGTATAAACTCAAATAAAAATAATAAAACTAGTAATGACTGGGTGATATTCAGTGACATTTCAAATGAAGTATATGACTAGGGGACATGGGTTTAGAAGACCGATTTCCTGATAATCCGTATCAAGCGATTTTGTAAAGCCGTCTCTTGTTGGTCAATTGCTTGTGTTGCGTAATGCATTCCACAATTTCATTGTCTGCCCACAGCGAGTGTAGTAAGCTTTTTATTATGTGGCAAATGATTTTGATTTTTTTAAAGAGATCTATAATGTTATCAATCACATCAACGCCAAGAAAACCGGGAACGGCCAGCAACGACCAGGAAAAGTGTGAACAGAACTTATAACAGATTCAGCACTTTTCGTGTTTAATATTAATATGAGAAAATGCATTACTGTTAGGTTTCAAAAAAAAAAATACATAAATTGCTAAAAATATCTGATACACGGAGTGTGGAAGCAGCGATCTGCCGGCCCGGGCCGTCGCCATCACTAGAGCTCGGAATGTGGCCCCCGGGGCCTCCGACCCCCCCCCCCCCCCCCCCAAGCTGATAGCAGGCGGAGCGAGCGGCTGCTGTGGGAACGCGTGTCCCCTCTCAAGACACGGACCTCCGCCGATGAAGAGATGACCTCCGTCAAACTTCACATCCCAAGTGTGGGTTTCCTCAAGAGCCACGATGGAACGTTTTCCTACCGTTAACCTAATCATATACTACGAGTAACATGAGTTATAATATGTGATAGCAGACATCATACCAGTCTAAATGCCCGTCAAGAAGCAGCGTGTTATCTGCTCCGTTCTTTCAAATAGGAGTCAAACGCATGGGAATCTCATACTTTTTCTCCACATATTAACTTGAAAGTAACCTGGAATCGACTACACTCATTAATTCCGTGTAGAATTGCATTGGCCAGCGCCAGCAAGAGATGAGTGTTCAGCCGGGGCAGGTTTTCTTCATTGCACCGGTTGCTTGGAAATGAGTTCCTTTGCTCGTTCGCGCCCCAGCTGCGTGCACCTCCACAGCGTATTTTGTCGGTGCTATTATGTATAATTAAGTACTATAATGTAAAAAGCTGCTGCACGGCACGTCAGCACATATCACGAAGTGTAAACACGCATTTCCATGCCTGTCTGGTTACACAAACAATCTGATGGTTAGCATTGGGAAGTGATGAAATGCAATAGGCCTATCCAACCGACAGCCGTGCTTCTTTAAATAAATAGCATGTCAATTTACAATTTAATATTGATCTTGTTCATATTCCGGCGTGAATGAAATCTGTTTCCTTTACATGATGGATATGCACAATTTCAGTAGTGTTTCACAGATGGTGCGTTGAAACGTCAGATTCGGTTGGTACTATTTATGATAAATATATAATTTTACGCTTTCAGAAATCTATGAACTTTCTTTATTCTCTTAAAAAGTTTTAAGTTAAAACTTCCAACTCGGGGAACTCGTTAATGAAAAATAATTGATTTTGACTCTATGCTGTGATTTTCGTTTCTCTGTCGGCGAAGGCGAACTAATTCGTCCATCGCCTTTACCAAAGACCGTGATCTGTCTTTTAAGATTCGTCAACTCAGAACTCACTGCCAGCCTTTGTCGGGGGTAAACCGTCTCCTTTTTAAGAGAAGCTGCCGCAAAGGGCGTGCGTCGAAATCTCCGGAGGGTGTTTGGACCTCTGGAGAGAGGAGGGGTCGGGTGGGGAAAGTGTGAGTGAGAGGGGCGGTGCGGAGGCGGGGATGGGGATGGGGCCGGACGAGTGGAATGGAGTGGAGGGGCGAGGTGGAGGGTGGAGTGCTGCTGCGTTCGGGGGGCCCTTTCGAATGCAAATTTGCGGACGGAGGGCGAAGAGCTGAGGGCCGAGGGCTGGGGAGGGAGCGATTAGGGCCTTTGCGAACCGGAAGCTACCGCACGCACACCCACAGCTTAACCACGGTTCTCACACGTACGGTATTTCTTGCTCGCCGCGCAAACTATGTTTACTCCCTACATGTCCAAATTATTTGTCCTTTCCTTTCGCATACATATCAGTGTATTCTATTAGAACCGTTGAAGTCTCCCCCCGAGCTTCGCTTTGATCTCTGAAAAGCAGTAATTGCCCTGTCAAACGCAATGTGAGGCCAAGGAGAGAAGTGTTTTTATTAAATGCCTACGTCCCGTCACTGGCACTACTTATTTTGAGGAAGAGTGATTTTATGCTCAACTTTTTCTATAAATACTTGATGGGAATATCCGTTTGCAGTGTGAATTATAAAAAAAATTACTCTTAAAAATAAAGTATCGGAAATAAAACGTATCACGACGCCAGCTCAAAGCTAGAGTTCTTCAATCATATGCCAAAACTGTAAGTCTAAGCATACGCTCAACTAACGATTACCTGGATTTTAATATCCAAAATGTAGTTAATGTATGATGTCCAACATGAGCAGATTTCTGTGGTTCCTTTCTACATTTATTCATTTGAGACTTCACTCTTCAGGTAACGACGCGCTTTTCAGAGGGCCAATCCATCGTATGTGCAAGGGCATTTCTTTACGTAAAGAATGGAATATATGATCCGTGCTTTCCTATGCTCCTCGTACGGTCCTCCCGCCCGATACTCCAGGAAAAGTCGCAAGCTTTAAGCCCTCTTACCACGGCAAATTGTTCGTCCATTTTTGTTGGTACAGAGAAGGGACTGACTGAACTGGATGAGATCTGTACAGAAATATGAGCAAAGTGTAATTATTTTTTACAAACAGTATCAGATTTCAATACCATGCACTTGGTGACACTTTCCTAAATTAATGTTGTACGGAGTATTTCTTCTTGAAAGTCGTTCCGATACAACAACTCAGCTTCAATAATTACAGCTGCCAACGCAATCGCAATTCCCTCTCCAAATTAAACGGTTTTTACAGCCAAACACCTCGACGTCTATGTCTCTCAAGTTCTAACTTAAACGTACCATTCGCTACCTCGGGTACATGCAATATACTTGACTATCTGTCTGTACAATTTCTGCGTTTTTTGAGTCTTTTTGAGGAAATATTTTCGTCTCTGTTACGTGGAGAAAACGAAATGACCATGCAAAATATTAGTTATTTATGCAGTTTCTGTGTAACATTATTGTGTAAAACATTTTCTATCCGCTTTCTATGTGTGAAAAACTACTATTTTCCATCGACTTTCTGTGCAAGCAAAATGATGAACATTTTCCATCAATTTTCTGTGTACAGAAAAGGACGAATATTTATCATCCACTTCCCGTGTACGCAAAAGGGCGAACATTTTCCATCCACTTTCTACGTAAGCAAACGGACACCCAGTTTCCTTTCCCTTTCGGTACATGCAAAAGGGCTAACATTTTCTATCCACTTTCTGTACTTGCAAAAAGTATGAACATTTTCCATCCACTTGCCGTGTAAGCAAAAGGACGAACATATATCAACCACTTTCTGTGAACGCAAAAGAGGGCGAACATTTTCCATCCTTTTTCTTTGTAAGCAAACGGAGGATCATTTTCCACCCACTTTCTGACCATTCGAAAGGCCGAAAAACGGGCCGTGTGAAGCGAGCGGCAGCTGCTGGGCGCAGCGCAGAGGCGCTCGCATGCCGTGCGGCCGCTGGCTGTGTTTGCTTAGCGGAGTGATCAGGTGGCGGCGGGGCGGGCGGTAATTGCGGGGGGGCGGCACACCCCCAATTACTCCCTCCCCTCCCCCACCTCCCCGCCTGGGATTCGTCCCCGGAGCCGGTTCCTTCGGTGCGAAGCTGCGTTCGCCGCCGCTTCCCCTCTGCCTCTCGCGGCCGCGCGACACGCACTGGGAGGCCCGCGCTGCGAGGAGCGGCGGGAGGGGGGGCTTGGCCTGGCCGCCTCTTGAGACTGGCGTGCGCTGCACTCAAATATTGAATTCGATCAATAGTCTCACAATGTTTACTCACAATGCGTCAGGATGAAACTAAATACTCACGTCAAAGCGTAGGCCTCCTCCGCGGCCAGTCCGTGACTACTTGGCTGTCTAGGAGACGTCGCGTCAACGTTTCAGCTTCCGTTCTGCGACGTTTCACTGAGCGAAAGTCTCCCAGGCAGCCAAATAGCCACAAAATACTCACGATTTGATAGTTTATTATCCATTGATTATTATTTGATTTTTACAAGACGTTTACATTCCTAAAAACAACATATTAGAATATTTACTAATGATATGTAACATTCGCCGGATTCAGGATATTTTCTATTTACGCAAATACCCAAATTAATGTTGAAATCCGCTAATAAACGAAATATTTACTCACTACGAGTTGAGAATACTTCATTTCTGATAGTAATCTAGTGAAAGCAACTTTGTATCAACCTCGTCACGTTTTGGTAAAAATTTCTTCCACTCATCGAATTCTGTGTTTGTAACGTATACTCTGTTTCGTTAGAACATCTCATATGATGTCAAATGCACGAGCATGGTAACGGTGGGTAACGATAGATTTCTTTAGAGTACTGTTCACTCGTCAGCTACTGCTATTAGACCGGTAGCTCCTGGGATTTGTCATGTTGGTAAGACAGGGATGTCAGTCCTTTCCTTTCATTCCGCCTTTCTAAAAATGTCTTTTTTATGCATTTAATTTTTTGGATTAACAAAAATAAATATCTGATAAGTTACCAACAAGACAAAATAATGAGCGCGTCACACGAGTCTCATATTACATGAACAACTCTTTATGTTAAATGACTTGGGAGATTTCGTAAATCCTAAATGCTTTTTAATGGACCCACTGGCGATAATTCAATTATTCTTTGTAGAGGATTTTCTAAGGACTCTTAAATGATGCAGCGTACCCTTCACATTGCTCGTGTGTTTTTGTCTCTCAATTTTCGAGGACTTGATGGTCGTTAAGAGGTTTCATTAAGTGAGACTGCCATCAGCTGCTGGGGGCGCCGGTCAGTCGCAGGACCGCCTCGAGCAGTCACAGAGTTGCGGTTGTTGCCGGGATCGCCTTCAACGTTGTTACGGAGTGGAAGACGTGGTTTCCTCACTAATCGAGCACAGTTCCACAATAAGAATTTAGTTCAAGAACAGATGGCAAAACTGGGTTCTCAGAGAATGACATCTGCCTCCTAATACCTCACTCACTACATGGTATCTCGTGAAGGGGTAACGTGTGTCTCGAGCCTCACCGTAGCGCTTGGTATATATCGATGGCTAAATTTTAACGACACGTACCTCAAAATCTGGTCGTTTTGAGATAATGACATTCGGAAGAAAAGATCATATACCAATTCCTTACGACCTATATCACAGAAAGAAAACTGGACAGTTGTACAAGAGACGGATACATGCCACATTTTTATTGGCTTGTAATGGAAACTTTGAATTTTTTCTCTCTTATGAAATTTTAAGACACATGTTTTTGAAATTTGACCATTCATACGCATGTTTTCAGCTTCCACGATTGCAGGGTTGAGTAGGGAGGTGAAACTCTCCTGTGAGACGTATGGGCCGCCCCCGGCCAATTTGGAGCGCCTCGAATATCAGCGGGTGAGGGAATGTAGCATGTCATCTAAACAAATCAGACTTGACCGACCATGAAAGAACGTCACAAAACTTCTCCAGAACGTAATGTAGCCTCGTCGGTATGAACCCACAAGTCTCCTATTATCACCCCAACGAAACATTAAAGTATGTAAAGTTTGTGTATAAAGTAAACTAATGCAGTGACAAAAAAGAGTGTTGGTATAAATATGAAAAAAAAAATGATTGTGATTCAATTTTCAAAGCAGAGTTATATAAAAACAAAATTACGAAAAGAAACCAAAACTAGAAACAAAGAATTCACTTATAATGTATATGAACTTCAAAATTTGGTCATTGTGAGGCAGGCGCGAATTCACGGGCAGGAAAATGAGGGACTCCCCCCCCCCAAAAAAAAAAAAAGTTTCAGGAACTGTTAATTAGAACTTGTCACGAAACTTTCAAGCAAAAATATTTTCAATATAATCATTAAAAGGAATAAAATCGTATCGCAGCATGAGCTGAGTGTAGCCTGCGACATTTTACAGAATCTGTAATATGACACATTTGACCAAAACATTTTGAATTTATCCTCCCAAAATTTGTTTCTGAATCCGCCCTAGTCTGAGGTCTAAATTTCCGTGCAACCCAAATTTATGAAGCACATGCAAGTTCACGATGTAAGTATTTAAAAAATAAATGAACTGGCATGAATTTAAAAACGTCATAAGCATATTGTATACAGTAGCTATCTTCTCTGGGGAATTCGTTGAAAACTCCAGGGAAACGGATGAATTGAAGAGTATCGCTTGTACAACACATCCTGAACGTATCCCATCAATACTCTTGAAGAAATTTTCTTTCCGGTATATTTGATCTGATTTCTTGATTCGTACATTTTAAAATATGGAAAGCATAAATGAGGCACGTAAATATGGATACAGTTTTGAGGATATTTTCTCAATACAACATGAAATATCTGCTTAAGCGCCAGACATGCATAAGAATAGGTCGGTTCAAATACATTACAAAGTAAATTAAGTCGTTAATTTCGCCCTTGGCAGGGGTAAATAAAAAACTTCTACAGCAGGGGCCACGCAAATGTACGGAGTTGATCCCCTGTCAAATCTCCGGTGGAGGGGATACAACGCGGAGAACCAGCTGAGGCTGCCTGTGCCGCCGGAAGCGTAGCTCGGGCAACATGGCGGCGATGGCCGTCTTCCGGCGCGGAAAGCGCTCGTTGCTCTGTTGCTACGTGCGAACGCCAACTGCAAAGCCTCCCTCTGCCCCGACGCAGCCAGCGCAGCGCGCGACCCCCCAAGCCCTCTCCCAGGCGCCAAAGCACAATGGAAGCGCAAAAAGCGGGAGCGAATGGGAAGCACCAGCGCCAGAATGCACCACTTTCTTCTAAATAGGCACTACAATTAAAACACAGCTTGGTTCTAGAGGCAGTCCCATTGTTCACTTCAAAGTTTCTCGCCCACTTTTACGGAAAGATAAACGAAGGCCATTTCTCAAAGTGTTGCAACTCACGGAAACTGCCGGGCCATTTCCTCCTCTGTCTCCGACCGGCGCGGCGGCAGCGAATCTGGAGACAAATCTGCCTCTGAGCAGCGCGTCGCGTCGCCGCAAATCCCCACTCCCCCCCCCTTCCGGCCCAATCCCACCCCCACTCCCGCCCCGCGCCGTCCGCCACGGGTAGCGGGCGCGGGCGATCCGCGGAGTGCGGTCTGCGCCGCTGAGAAGGCTTTGTGGGGGCGGGGCGGGGCGGGTGACATCTGTCCAAAGCTGACGCGGGCGGGCGGGCGGGCGGGCGGGCGGGCGCCGCGCCCCGGCCGCCAATCAGGGCGCAATTGGGCGGACGGGCGCCATTGTCCGCCCCCTCGCCCCAGCGGAATCCTCTTAGGCGGCCCCGCGTCACGGCCGGCCACCGCTGTCGGATTAGTGCGCGGGCGTTCTTGGACGCACAAAAACGCCCTGCCCGCTTCCAGGCACAGACGCGATTTTCGTCGCCCGGGGCCTTTGCGGGCGCGCTGGCGTGTGTTATCTCGATCCCGCGGGCGCCTGTTGTTAGGGCGACGGAGGGCGCCTTCGCCGTCGCCTCCACGAGGCACGCTCAGACCCCGCGAAGCACTGCCCTTGCTCTCGCCCTTGCCCTCGCCCTCGAACGCGCCTGTACATGCGTTCTCGCCCTCACTCCCACTCTTGCCTTCGCCTTCGTCTTCGCTCTTGCCCTCGCCTTCGTCCTGGACTTCGCCTTCGCTTTCGCCTGCGTCCGCGTTCTCGCCATCGTCCGTGTCCCCCACAGTACATAGACCTGCCAACGAGCGATACGCCATCAGCCTATTGTGCCATCACTAAAGTGATAGGCTTACGTGACAGAAATGCACATCTATTAAATACAGATACTTCGACAGCGCCTGTCACAATCATGTGTGGTCCCGCAAATCGAGAGGGCTCACCGATGATGCTGCCAGGAGATAAATGCTGTGGGATTTGTTGATCGATCGTAAGAGACACGTGCGACCGGCGGGGTCGTGGTCGTTGTTCATATTATTTGCCAATTACTGGTTCATCTCTACACGCGCAATCATGTTCGGAAGCCCTACCCCGCTCTCTGAGCCAAACTCTGGCTTAAGCCCGACCGCAACAGAGCCTCTAAAGCTGCGAAAGTCGGTCGTCTCCCTCTGCGCCGAGCGCCCTCGCTCCCCGCCCCTTCCCAAGCCCACTCCTCCACCTTCTACCGCGCCATCACCCGCGCCATCGCCCGCGCCATCGCCCACGCCCATCGCCCGCGCCATCGCCCGCGCCATCGCCCGCGCTATCGCCCGCGCCATCGCCCGCGCCATCGCCCGCGCCATCGCCCGCGCCATCGCCCGCGCCATCGCCCGCGCCATTGCCCGCGCCATTGCCCGCGCCATCGCCCGCGCCCTCGCCCTCGCGCTCGCTCGCGCCCTCGCCCGCGCCCTTGCCCGCGCCATCGCCCGCGCCCTTGCCCGCGCCCTTGCCCGCGCCCTCGCCCGCGCCCTCGCCCGCGCCCTTGCCCGCGCCCTTGCCCGCGCCCTTGCCCGCGCCCTCGCCCGCGCCCTTGCCCGCGCCCTTGCCCGCGCCCTCACCTGCGCCCGCGCCCTCGCCCGCGCCCTCACCCTCGCCCACGCCCTCACCAGTACCCTCACAACCGCCTGCGGGCGCTGGCGCAGGGTGTGAGGCGTGGGAGGAGTGGCAGGCGAGCGACGGCCCGGGTTCCGCACTCCAGGGGGCTGCAGGCGATCACCTCTGTGACTCACCGACGCGCGGGCGCGGCGCCAGCAGCTAAAGCCTCTGGAAATTGATCACCTTGGAATCCGCTGAGGGCTGCGTCGGGCGCCGGCGGCGGATTGCGGCGGCGTCATCCGCTACGCGCAGCTAATGAACAGGCGCCTAACGGCAAATCGAAGATGTCGCTTTGAGCCGCTGTTTGTCGCCACAAATCCCCTCTCGGGGGATTATCTATGTGTCTGGCGCAGACTGACTGCAGCGACACTTCTGAGTGACGTTTCAATCTCTCGAAAATTTGTCTAGTGTAAGAGGATTTACAGCTCAACTTTCTTTTTATGACGAATGATTCATCATGGTTCATGGTTCAATGGTTCATCGAATGGTATATCAACTTACAACGAAAAAATAATTTATTACTTGTTTTTGTTACTCAATGTTACTATATTGAAACTTTGTATTAATTCATTTGCATATGTCTAATGGGCGATATTTTGTTCACAGGTAAGCTTCATAATCGTTTGGGACTGCCCCCTTATTCTGGTTCCTCTAATGGTGAGTGCACTATAGACAAGAAAACAGCGTTTGTAATATATTTCCCTTTAATGAACAAATCACACACATCAAAAATAATAAATCCATTGAAGGAGTAGTCACCTACAAATCAATATTAAACTGATATTTTCAACCAAACCGATGCAGTGCAAGTTGCAAGATGACTAGTTCCGCAAAGTTTCTTCAGTTCGGCAAAATCCTTACAATATGCTGCTTTCTCTGTGTCTAGTTATCTCATTCAAAAAGAAAATGGGGTAAAGAGCCAAAATTTAATTTGAGACAACCTAACGAAAGTTCCCTTTTTTGTCAGTATCTTTATGCATTAAAATTTTAATTTACAGAATATCTAACTATGCTATTTAACAGCAGCAACTATCCAATAAAGAGGACAGGTTAAAACAAAGGACATACAGCAAGTTGCTAGTGTTCCTTCAATTTTCATTATTGTAATTTTTGTACTTTGTAAAGCTAGAATTTTTCTTTGAAAATCTTGAGACAAAGTCTTCATAATTTTAATGTTATTATTATACGAGTACAATACATATCAACAAATATTCAAATGTGTTTATGAAAAAATTAATTCCCCTTTTCTGAACCGTGACTATTGCGACGTGAGGCTCGCGCGGTGTGATCAGGGAAGGGAAGGGAAAGAGAAGGGCGGGGCACCTGGATCGATGCGTCTCCATTCCCTTCCCCTCCTCTCCTCCCCCGCGCGCCTTCCCGCTGGAGGGGAAGGGGCTCTGAATTATGTCTCCAATAAAGACGTAATTTCGCGCCCAAAGGCGAGGGGGGGGGGGCGCGGGCGTGAGCGTGGGCGTGGCATGGGCGCGGGTGTAATGAAGGGCGCGTAATGATGCCGCGTCTCCGAACAGAAGGCGATTCGGAGGCGCATTTGGCGGAAATTGGGGAAGGAGCCTCATTTCCCTGCGCTTCTTCGCGCCCGCGCCGCCACCGGGGCTTCCCCGGAAATAGCTTCTCCCGCCATTTGTATTCACTTTAAAGCGCCCGCCCGCCCGGGCAACGACGCTCGCAAGCGACTAATTTGATACGCTTTGCGTACGATTTCCCTCACTGGAATTGCGGTTTGTTGACATTCCCTGCGTAGCTTTGGTGTTCAATTTTGAAGCACTTTGTTTAATTCAAAACTTCGAAACCATGTCCACGATATTCGGTTTCGAAACTGAGTGGAGGGAATTGCGGCATTCTCACCTCAATTCACCTATCAAAGTCACCGACTTGCGAGTAATTACTGCCCTTTTACTTACGAGCAATGTCCATTCGCAACTTTCATAAGCGCACTCATGTATTTATTTTGTATGAGCACTCACGAACTTATACATATGCACACCAACACTGAAAATGACAGCAACATCTATCTTTCTCTTTCACACTTTTCAATTGCTTGCAATCTTTTCTACTTCAACTCACAGACGGCCAGGTGGGCAGGCCTATTCGCGGCCGCGCGTGGCGGTCAAGCGGGAACCCGCGGCCCGCGTGCCTGAGCAGCGTAGGCTCATCGCAGTCGCCAGTCCTCCGGCTGATTGAGTCCTCCGTCGTCGCCCGCGTCGCCCGCCGTTTCCGCGCCGTTTTTGCTCTCCGCCCCGCCCCGTCCCGTCCCGCTCCGCTCCGCTCCGCCTCGGCGCTGTCTCTTTGCATTCCTCGCGCGCGCCCGCAAAACAAGTGCGGCGCGCGGCGCATGGCCGCGACCGGTCCCCCCCTACCCCACCCCGCCCCGCTCCACCTCTCTATTGCCCACTGCGTCTCTGGCGCGCCAGCAACTTTTTGACGAGGGCGAGAGGAGCGCCGGCGGAACTACCCGCGCGGGCAACAACACTTCTCCGCAGACGAGGACGCTCGCGCTCAATCTCAAGCGGCTATTCACGCGACTAAAGAATTCCACATCGCTTCGCAGCTTCACAGCAAAGGGTGCGCGAAGAAACGGGTTTCACTCGAGGACCCTTTGGTCACTGTTTTTGAAGTTCTACTTGGGTTGCTTTTACAAATCCGTGACAGCGGATTCCAATATAAGATTCGTGAAGGTGCATGTTGAAATATCAGGGCATTGACGTAAGCTAGGCAGAGTATACTTTTCAGAAAGTTCCTCTTAGGGAATATTTCATTCCAGTTACAGGAATATGCAAGTCTCGTTTCTCTTAATGCTCGATAATATATTTGTAATTTTCCTTTTCTATGTCAATGTTTATTGCTATTACCCGGTTTATTATTATTGCCCGGGAACGAGAGATGATATTAAAACAATAATAACCACAGACATTGAAAAATTGTTTTTGTATTTGATAAAACTTAGGTTATTTATGCGAGTATACAAATAATGAATTCTATTCTAAAACAACGAAGAATACGACGAAGTATTCTAATAACGTGGAATTCTAAACAAGAAAGAATTCTGTGACGAGCTCAGTTCGCTAGGCCAGGAGGATACGATTTGCGTACTCTAGTGAACGCTTTTATAAGTGTCTTTGCGGCACAGGTTATTTTCAGAACTTCGTTATAACTCACACGCTTTAGTGAGTCCGTTAAAACTTATAAAGTAGAAGTACAAACGTTAGATTGTGTTGTTAAAACAATAAGTGTAAGAAATGATTCAGGTATACATAAGGGTTCTAAATAATAATTGAAATAATTGTGAAATTATCCTGGGTCCTCGTTCATAAAGGTTTAAATTGAACTGAAAAAATTGATATAATCTTATAATGAAATTGGTACCATTAATAACATGGACCGCTTTGATAGACTAAATCAAATTCTACTCTGCCTAATGTCTGAAACTTGTTTTCTCAATTGGACATTCTAACAGAAGACTAAGTAACGAAAAATTCTTAAAGGAAAGGAAATTATGAATTATTGTTACGTGCTAATTAGATACTTATTGAATTAGCACTGGTCTGTGAAACAGTGCAATATCTTTGGAAAAATCTTTTAAAATTAGGACACTAAACATTTACATTTTAAATCTGGTTAGTAGAATAAAATGTCGTTGCTCCTCTGGTGTACAAAAACTCTCCGCCTGTTCAAACTGCGCTTCAAAAGCTGTCAGTTGAAAAGCTGAATTCATCTTGCGTTATCGTGGGACCAGCGATGTCAGTTTGTAAGGGATCCCGGATCCGCATGTCGGACGGTCATGAAGAGATTTAGCAGGCGTTCGAGGGTGTGCTGGAAGTGGCCAATTTGCTGAGCGTTGCACGAATTAACTGCACCAAGCCGCGCGAGCAGCTCCTACGCCGAGGTCGGTCCGCGCCAGGCGCCACTGCGAGCAGCCCCTTCTTGCGGTGAAGGGAGGAAGTCCACGTCACGGAGATTGTCCTCCCCGGGGAGCGCTATGTTTAGACTCGGGTTGGCTCATAACATCCTAACTGCACATTCCTGTTACCCCGTGTACAAGTAATTACAAGCCAGCGAAGACAAGTTTTCCGAGAATGGTTATTTTAGCACTCCCGAAGTAGCTGGTCTCATGTGCGGTGACTAATTGGATATTGATCGAGTGCGGGAAAGGCGGTAGCCGACGGTGCCTGCCTCAACAGGGCGAGAAGCGGGGGGGGGGGGGGGGGGGGTCGCTGGTGGCAGCTGAGACCCTCGACCACCCAGATCGCCCGTCCTTCCTCCGCTTTATGGCTGCGATAAACATCGCGAGCGGCTCCACTGCCCAAACCCAGTGCTCTAACACCCAACTTTTGTAGTGTGGTTATGATCTCGGGTTGAGATTTACCTCAAATACGACGCGTTCCTAGCTTTCAGGTCGAACTATGTATTTGCTTTTGAGATCCGCATCAGAATTATTGGCTCACCCCAGCCCCGTGGAAAGTCCCATACCTGCTCGAAGTAGCCCCGCAACCCTCCAGGATTTACAAATTTCTTTGTCTAAGTTCCCTCGTGGCTTGTCTGTTTTCCACGTAAATGCCCAATCACTTAAGCAGCATTACTCCGAAATTTCAAATATTATAACTGAAACGAAACCAGACCTATTATTAATAAGCGAAACATGGCTAAAATCTACAATAAAATCAGGACTCGTATCGGTATCTAATTATAAACTCCTTCGGAATGATAGGTCGATAATTAAAAGCAATTTAAAAGAAAAGATGGGTGGAGGGGTCGCATTGTTTGTTCGCAATGACATTAAGGTTAAAGTAGTCGCTCACTCCACATCTTCTTTACCTGGCATGGAATACATGTTTGCAGAAATCCAAATTGGAATGAAACATTTACTTGTTGCTGTTGTTTACTGGCCCCCGAAAACGGGAGTTTTATCCGAATTAGAGATTCCCCTTTCGCAGTTCGCAAGTAAATATCAGGATATCATAATCATGGGTGATTTCAATTGCGATCTGAAGGTACCGCTCACAAACTCGGCCGAAAAGTTTATTGATACTTTTAATTCATACAATTTACAAATATTAGAATTTGGCCCGACTCACTTAGCATTAGGAGCTGAAACATGGATAGATCACGCGATTGTGTCAGACACTTCGAAAGTATTAATGTACGGTCAGATATCTATTTCGGGAGTATCAAAGCATGATTTGCTATTTATGGTGTACTCTATAAAATGTCCTAAATATAAGCAAAAAATTATCCGCTACCGTGACTACAAAAATATTAATTCCGAGGCTATGTTCGACGACAGTGCCAAAGCTCCTTGGCATGACGTTTATAGTCAAACATCTCTTAATAGTAAAGTAGAAGTCTTCAACGAAATTATTTCTAACCTTTTCGATAAACATGCACCATGGAAAACGCGACGTGTGACACGTCCCGCGGCCCCATGGCTTACAAATACATTAAAGCAATTCATGCAGGAACGCGACTCAGCTTACCATCGCTTCAAGTGTAATAAAACCTCTGAAAATGAAAGAGAGTACAAAAAGTTACGAAATTCCGTAAAACAAAAAATTAGAAACGCAAAAATTCGATATTATCATGATGTCTTGAAAGTAAATACAAACACAAAAGACGTTTGGAACAAACTGAGAGACCTCGGAATCACGAAAGCAAATTCTTCTGAAATTTCTATCGATATGCCCTTGAATGATATTAATGACTACTTTGTAAATGTTTCAAAACCAATACCACCTTCTGTCAAGCGTAATACATTACAGAGACTTTCGAGCAACTCACCTGCTATCAGGGATAAATTTTATTTCCATAACGTTGATCATCAAGAAGTTAGTAAAATTGTTCTTTCACTAAAATCAAATGCAAATGGCTCCGATGGTATCACAGCCAAACAATTGAAATTTGTTTTACCATTTGCCCTTCCGGCACTCACGCATTTAATTAATTTCTCATTAACAACGGGAACCTTTCCTCAAGCGTGGAAGCTTGCACATGTTCGCCCCCTGCCAAAATCTGAACTGACCTCGACGTCTTGCAATTATCGCCCAATTAGCATATTGCCGACAGTGTCTAAAGTTCTGGAAAAAATTGTTCGAAAACAGATTGTAAAACACGTATCCGACTCAGATCTGCTCGATAACTTTCAATCCGGCTTTAGAGAAGGTAGAAGCACACAAACCGCTTTATTGAAAGTAACTGAAGACATACGAAAAGCGCTAGATGATGGCCTCGTAACTGTATTAACTCTTTTAGATTTTAGTAAAGCATTCGACTCTGTAGATTACGACATCCTAATAGCGAAGTGCAAAAATCTAAGTTTTTCTGATTCCACCATCTCTTGGATTGCAAGCTATCTCTACAATAGGCAACAAATTGTAGTAGTTGACGATCTGCACTCCAATCCAAAACCTCTCCAACGAGGAGTACCTCAGGGATCCGTGTTAGGTCCACTGTTCTTCTTAATTTACATGAATGACCTATCAAACGAACTTACGGAATGTAGTCATCATATGTACGCGGATGACCTGCAAATTTATATCTCCGGGAAACCATCACAGGTAGAAATGCTAATAAATAAATTAAATAATGAACTCTCATCTGTAGTCAAATGGTCAATGAGAAACGGACTCAATTTAAATCCTACAAAATCACAAACCATCATAATTGGCTCTTCTCAAATGCATAAGAAACTTGAAGGTTCATATGTTCCTGATGTGCTTATAGACAATGTTGTAGTACCTCGTCATACACAAGTCAAAAACTTGGGCTTAATTCTTGATGATCATTTAAGTTGGGAATATCAGATCCGAAATGTCTGTCGGAAAGTTTATGCTTCTTTGCAATCCCTTAGATATATCGATAAATGTCTCCCTACTAATACGAAGGAAATGTTGGTAAAAACCCTGCTGTGTCCTCATTTCGACTACGGGGATATTGTGTATAACAATTTAAAAGATTCACTCGCTCAAACTCTACAGAGGGCTCAAAATTCCTGTATTCGTTTCATTTATAACATAAAAAAATACGATCACATCTCTGGAGTTTATAAACAGCACAAAATATTAACACTAAAGGATAGGCGCTTGTATCACAGCCTTTGTCTTTTATTTAAGATGCTAAAAATGGGTTCCCCGACATACTTAACAAATTATTTTGTACACCTTAAATCATCTAGATTTCAAAAATCCCAGTTACTCTGCATTCCAAAAAGCAAAACCAGCTACTACAATAAATCGTTCGCAATTACTGTAGCCCGCGAATGGAATAAATTGCCTCCCAATATTAAAAACTCCTCTTCATTAACATCTTTTAAGAAGCACCTGCATGACTTTTTTACAAAGTAAAATACACCATTTTGCTATTTAAATCACTGTAGATTACGGGTCAAATAAAAGCTATTTCTTAGGATTGTTAAGATTAATATGTTTTAGAAATAACATTAATGTTTCTTTTGTAAATGTTACTTTCTTGCGACCTGTTTGATACTGCCGGAACTGTACTTTCATTCGTAGGAGCAGAGGCGGTTTTAAACAAGAAAACCACCCTTTGCAGCATGGACCGCAGCTGAGGATACCATCCCAAAGACCCGTTACTTCATGTTAGCTTAGTTTCCATTGTATTAGGACACAGTCTGCCTGGTGGGTTTTCCCCGACTAGCGGGTTTTCCTCCAGGATCGAGCGACGTGTGATGGTGTCTTTCTGTATTAATAGATCACAGTCGCTCGGGGTGAATACCAGGCTGTCGCGTAGCGCGCAGATATTTAAAGCACATAATCTTATTTAATTCAAATTGTATTTTCAATCTCAGACTTGATTTTAAAATTATTTCAAAATTATTATTGTAATATTTTATCCATTTAACCTCTGATGTTTATTTATAAGTTGCTTTAAATGACGTTTGCTTTCCACTAACTACTTACAACTTGTAGATTATATTACTTTTAAATTTTTAGATAACATTACTTTTTAGTAATTTTACTATTTAATACATTACTCTGTATACTTGTGACATGTGGTCAGGCGGAAGAGCGGGCCTGATGGCCCGAGCCTCGCCATATTAATAAAGGCATATTATTATTATTATTATTATTAATTATTTGAAAGTGGCATTGATTCTCACCCAATTCATATGCATTTTATTGAAAAACATTTTGTACGAGATTTTGCGTGTCAGATAAATGTGGTCTTTTTTGTTGTTGTTGTTGTTGTTGTTGTTGTTGTTGTTGTTGTTTTGTTTTGTTTTTTATATAAATATTTTTATATAATTTTTTTTTTATAAAATAATATATTGTCTTGGTGGTCTCTGACTGCAGAGACATCGGGGTCTGCAAGATTTCATTCAGCTTATTTCTTTTCAATAGCTTAAATTCACGTACAACTTCCTTGGAAGCTAGTATAGGTTTCTGGAGGTACTGAATGGAACATCGAATGTGAGCCCGAAATGACAATTCATTGTAGTATTCATGGTTCAGCATCTTGAAGATATTTCTTGTACAATACGATCCTACACAGAAAAGAAGGAAAAAGGAGGACATGAAGAGAAGCAAAATGTCTAGAAATCAATTATAAGAAGACTCATATGAAGTCAATACGTATCCAGAATAAATCTGATATTATACTTCGATTTCTGTATACGTGCGTTTGAAGTAAGTCAGAATCAGTGAATGAAACCGTCAACAGCTGATTTACTTCAAACGCACGTATAAATAAATCCAGATATAGTCACTGACACGTGTAATCATTTCTTGACGGTTGAAACTTAACCCTCTCGCACAAATACTCTTGAAGTTCGTGACAAAAACTGTGATTTTTTTAAAAAATAAAATACTGCCATTCCGCCTTTTCTTCCTGTAGTCTTCATTCTTTAATACGCCCAAAGGCCAGAAGCACCAGGAGAAGCGCAGCCAAGGCGCGAGAGCGAGACGGACTTCGGGGCGGCGGGGACTGGAGCAGCGGGGCGCGGAGCGCGCCGGGCCCGATTTACGAGCATGGGCATAGCGGCCGACGCGGGGGGGGGCGGTGACGTCACGGCGGCGTGCGGCGGCCTCGTAAATTATTACATTCAAATTGTGTTTGGCCTTTCCCCGCTCCTCCGCGCCACGTCCCCGCCCGCGCCCAGCCGTTAATTGGCGCGGGCCGGGCCGGGCCGGACCGGCCGGGCGCGGCGCTCGTCACCTCCTTTCATTGCACCGCCGCCACGTCGGTCCGCCGGGCTTGGGAGAGTGGGGGGGCGGCGGTGGGCGGACCCCAATCACGGCGCGCATAAAACAAGCGGGCGCGGAGGCGCGGGCGGCCCCGCCACCTGCCGTCGCTGCCTCCGCGCTGTGCTTCGCCGCGCCGCACCGCGCCGCCGGTCCAGCGCCAGATTTATTCGCTGCTGGCGGCGGCACGACGTCGCGAGGGGACGGGGTGGGGGGCTCCCCGCGAATTCCTCTCGCGCTTCCGCCGAGAGGCGCACCGTTCGCGCGCGCTCTTCTCACGCAAAAACACGTGTGCGTCTACTCTGGCGTGAATGCCGGATGCCCGAGTCACAGTTGGCTCTGTATTTCAGCTCGTTTGTTGGGAGGCAGACCGAGAAGAAATGACAGGACAGTTACTGCTCTTGGTCAGTGTCAGATTCGTCGTCCTTTTTAACATATTATAAAAACCCTTCTTTCTACATTGCTCTGTTTCATGCCCCTACTTTCCTTTTGTTTCTCTCTTGGCTGAATTTACCTTCTAGTTCTTGATTTCTGATAAAATATTAATAGAACATCCTTAAATGATTAATTCATCTGATAAATATATGAAATACTTCCCGAAATACAACAAATGCATATTGAGACAAGAATGCTGTCATTTATACGAATATGCGACACCGTCACCTTTAGGTCCTCCCATGACGTAAGAAATGTTTCTTGCATTATGCGTCCACCTGCTAAGGAGTGGTCTCTCTGGACTTGCGCTGTGGGCGGCGGTCGCGCGGGGATTAGTCACGCCCCCTCCCCCCTCTTTGCTCCGCCCCATTTCACCCATCCACGCCCCCTACACCCAGCCCCGCCCATCCTCTCTCCACCCCGCCCCGCCCCGCCCCGCCCCGCCCCGCCCCGCCCCGCGCGCCACCGTGTGCCCTTCTGATTTCACGCGCGTTTGTGACGCTTCCCCCATCTCCGCGTTGCGTCGCGGCAGCGTGCTGGAAGCGGGCACAGCCACGGGGCTTCAAAGGCCTTTCTGGAAATGTCAAGGAGATGTCGTTTTCAAGCAACTAACAGAGAAAGCAATATGGACAAGGATGACCGGAATGATTTCCAATGGGCCAGTCGGTGATTACAGAATTATCAGAGAAACAACATTATACATTTTGGAGTTATGATGTAGGCGCAGGAGAGTTAAGGAATATTAGTGTACCTGGCTAAGATAGAAGACAAACGAAGGAATCAAAAGATGTGAGTGGTGTGCCCTTGAAGGAGGTAGCAGCGGTAGAAGGTGGGGGGGGGGTAGAGGCGGATGTGAAATTAATAATTGGACACGTGCAGAAAAAGGTTAAGAGATAAGCCTTTTCAAAACAAAAGACCACATTAAACAAAAAGTGTAAAGGAACTGTTCTAAAATGCGAAGCACGAAAGCGTTTTGTCATATATTTTTTGGTTCAAAATACAATAAATTATTGAGTAGTTTCCTTCTTCTCACTTGGAATATGATTTTCTCATTACTGATTGTCTCAGGAATAAGATATTTGGGAGCATTTCAATATTTTAGGTTGGTGCCAAACGTGCGATGACTGCGAATATCCGAAGATTCAATTGACAGAAATCCACTCACAAAACCATTAAGCCACAAACATTTGCAAACAAACTTTGAATATATGTTTCCTCACTGTGACACCTTCCCATTTTACGACCCCATCAATGTTTGAGGCGTGTTTCAACTGCCCGGGGAGAAAGTGACAAAGCACGAGAATGGAGAAAACATGCTAACAAACACGATTATGCGCGTGTGTTTATATTCGGAACGTGCCTCGAGTGGTAAGCGCGTCGCGTTCCTCGGCTGACCCCTCGATGAATATTCAGTCGCCACCGCCACCGCCACCGCCTTCGCCTTCGCCTTCGCCTCGGCATCGCGCGCGGATCCGCCGGGGGAGGTGTAGTATAGCGCCTTCTGCGGCAGCGCGAGGAGTTGCCCGCAGGCAGGCGCCCGCCCGTGCAACCTAAATGGAATTCTCGTGCTACTTGATTTTTTCTACGATTGGACATTCAGGAATGCAAATGTTCGCTTCGGCGTGATAAATATGGTTAATTAAAGAAGTCCCCGAACAACTTTTTACATTTTAAGACAATTTTCGCACACCAGGCGTGGTACTATCATGGCCCTCAAGTATACGACCTAGCCTGGATAAATGTAGTTTGCGACATCGACAAAATCTACTATCGTGTGCTGTGGCAAGAAATCAGAAAAAAGTATTTTTATTGTGACTATATTTACCTCCTTATCACCGGATCTGACATTTTCGTCGTAAAAACCAATATTCGATATATAGAGTGTGGTTAGAAACATTATCTAATGTATTAATTCATTAGAATTATCATTTAATATTACGTTTCAGTCATTCCCATTCTTCGACCGTGTCTGTGTAGAACGAGATTTACAGTCGCGTGAGAGGGTGGCAACCAGCACAAATGGGCGCGAACCACAGCGTTGTCCTCTGGGTCTTGAACCATTGATCGTGATAACCCCTGCATCAGACCCAGAGGAGTATCTTAGTATAAAGGAATTACTCTAACAAGGGAACAGTTTGACAGGACAGGAAACAAATGAACGTCATGAAGGGCGATAGCATTGCAACAGATGAAGCCATTTAGGAATGAACTGTAAACGAACGCATTGACGAATTGAGTGCATGGACATGACCTGCAGTTATGTTGCCACCAGTAGCCAAGAAGTAGCTGTCAAAGCTGTCCCTTCTAATAGTAATTACCAGGCACCTATGGCAAGCATAGAATTTGCACCCCAGTAAGGATACAAGTTAGGTTTGCTATTTGTTTTAACGGGTATACTCCAAAAAGCTACCCTGTGAGTGGCAGGTGCCGTTTCTGCCATACCGTAGATACGCGTCTGCATCGGAGCATTTGTGAGGAGCATCGCTGCAACGGGCGCGTCCTGAGAGCTCCTCCCTCCAGGCGACCGGCGCGACGCCTGGCGCCGGGTGCCGGAAGTTCCCGGTGCGTTTCCGCTCCGGCGCCCGCGCGTGGCCGCACGCGCCGACGGAGATTCCACTGTGGAGGCAGGGGACAGAGTAGGGGCCGTCATGAGAGAGGAGGGGCGACGGTGTTAGCGATTGAATGATTTAGAGAGAAGGTAGGAATATTCAAAACTGCTTTTTATCAGAGCGCGCGTCAGGAGAGTTCCGAATGGGATGAGAAAACGACGCTAGGTTCTTATAAGAGAAGAAGGAGTGTTTTGACTTTCGGTGGGGCATTGGTCTCCACCCAAAGGCGTGTCGTGTTGATACGTGATACTTTGCCATTGGTGGTGGTGGTGGTGGTGGTGAAGAGGTGCGATCACCCGGCGATGGCAAATGGCTGGAGGTGATGGCTACAGCGGGAACAAGGGCAGAGTTGGCGGCGGCGTTGGTGGCGGCGGTGTTGGTGGTGGTGGTGGTGGTGGTGGTGGTGGTGGTGGTGGTGGTGGTGGTGGTGGTGGTGGCGGTGGCGGTGGCGGTGGCGGTGGCGGTGGTGGTGGTGGTGGTGGTGGTGGTGGTGGTGGTGGTGGTGATGGTGGTGGCGGTGGCGGTGGCGGTGGCGGTGGCGGTGGCGGTGGCGGTGGCGGTGGCGGTGGTGGCGGCGGCGGCGGTGGCGGTGGCGGCGGCGGCCGCTGAGGCTCATCTCCCCCGCGCCGTGTCGTGCGGCGTTTGTTTTTCCGCCGCGCTTGTAGGGCGTGTATCTGCCTCGTGCATCGGCGACGCGGACAAAAAGCGACGGAGTGGCGGCGGCGGTGGCGGCGGAGGCAGCGGCGTGTGGAATATTCATGAGTGGTGGAGGCGGAGATGGAGGTGTCTGGAAGGCACTGGGCATGCGGAGGCTGCGGGAGCAAGGCACCCCTGGTCAGCAAGCAAATAGGGTGGAGCCTCTGTCCTCTTCCCAGGGGAACCCCGTGAGCAATGGGATTCCGATGAGACAATTACTTTGCTTGGAGATACCGTGCTTCTTGTGAAGTTTTTCACCAAATTGCTAGAGAGTCCATTTTCATGCGATGTGCATTTCTTCAGGTTATTGAAGTATACGAAATATGTATCTATGTTAGAACGTTTGTAAATTTTCAAACTGTGAATTTATAGTCATTCAGATGTGTCATTTTGACAGTACACCGCCATTTAGTATTTAATTACTAGTGTCACTATATACTACAAACAAAATACTTAATATTTCGGATTTTGCTTTTCATGACTTGTGAGTGTCGCAAGACTGTATTGACTCATCTCTAAATGCGTAACTGGTAATCATTTTAATGTAATTAAATTTTAAAATTATTTACATTATAAAATATTTTTAAAATTGAAATTTATAGCTTCAATTTTTAAAAAATTAATAATTCATCACCTCACTTTGAATAACCACTGTATGTTTTGTTCTTTTTCTCCCCCCTCGTGAAAGGCAATGTTACACCATTTACGCCAAGCACCATTCTCATGCGTAATTTTCGAGTACGTAAAAAAGTAATTCATTTGTAAGCATCGCTTCGGCACCGAATAAACTTAACCCTTATTTCCAATGCTAATATTTTCGAACTGCAACTGCAACAGGTTTGTGGGCACGGAGTTAACTCGTATTTGGAGTTCTTTCAAATGGTAAGAGAATATTGACAAAACAGCTGCCATTCAAACGCTTGTCGGGTTCTTCACATTTGAATGATAATAAAAAATCTATTGGACTCGAGAGGGTGCCTGCGAACGGAATTACAAAGCCCTCGAATTCCTAAGAGGCGAACGGCGCGCGGTAACGAACCGTCAGCTCCGAGCGGCGGCGGCCCAAAGAGGTGATGCGTTCAGTTCAACTTCATCTTTTTGCGAAGAGTTCTCGTTTGCTCGCTTGGAGCGCTACATACGATGACGATTCAGTTGAAAGCACGGTGTGAATGAAAACTGATCCGACCCTCATACTTCGTTGTTTATTGAAAGCTTGTCGTTTGTTGTGTGCGAGAAATAATACCATAGCAGTTTTTGTAATGAAGAATAGCACCTTTTACAATTGCACTTTGTATAATTGCATAGAGTTTTAATATAATTTTTATGATAGCTTTGGGAAATTTATTTTTCCAAAAAAATTGACGCAACTTATTTCGTTGAAGGATAAACCATTAAGAAAGGAGAGGAACAAGCTTGAACTAGCATACGAATAAATACGATGTTTGTTTCAAAAAATCTGTGTGCTTATAACTAATATAATTTTGTTGACATAAAGAAATGAAATACATTATATTTTTCGATAATTTTAATTATTGAAATAATAATTTAAATTATCATATGTTAACATTATATGTATTTCACCATTAAATGTAAATGTTAAATTTGCTTGTGAAGGGAGACCGAAATGGTATCAGAATGATGTAACATCGTGCGTGGAGTCCAGCGGGCGTGCGGCGCGGCCCAGTGGGTCACTGGCAGACACCGCGCCGTGGCCTTCGCTGCCTTATTTCCCTCCGCGCCGCGCCTAACAAGCGACGAGCGGGCGGCGCGGGCGGGGCGGGGCGGGGCGGCGCGGGGCGGCGGGGCGCCGACGCTCGATTTGTTTTCGCGGCGGGGCGTGACGCCCTTTATCGCCCGCCGCTGCCGCCGCCCGCGGCGCCGCGCCGCTCCAGTCCCCGCCCACCCGCCCTCCCACTGCCATCGCGTCCTAAACGCTCTCTCTCACTCTCTCCGCCTCATCTCTTCTCTTCTCCGTCCTCCTCCCGGTCTCTCCTCCCACGCAAGCGTCCTCATCCCCGCGCCGCCCTCCTCCCACGCGGCCGCCGCCCCGCGCCCGCCCAGCCCCGCTCCACCCCCGCCGCGCGGCGCCGCGTCCTGCCGCCCTCCTGTGGAGAAGCGCTCAATCTCGCGTCGCCCCCCGCCGCCCCCGTCGCCCCCACCCGCCGCTTGGCCCCCGGCCCCAAATAAAAGACGCCCGCACCTCACGTAAGTGGCGGCGGCCACTTCAAACGCGGCGCGCACTGTGAAGGGGTGGGGCAGGGAGCCTTTCCGCTTGATCGCCACCTCATCCCCCTCCCCCACGCCGGGTTCCTCGGCGCTTGTACACGTCGAACCGGGGATTGGGAGAGACGTGTTCGATACGTCGCGTTGCCCATAAATAAATTGTGCCACGGAACACCTCTATAAAAATCATCTCCTTATAATCGAATACTTTTTATTTTATATATTTGGACAGTCTCTATAGAATGCGGACGTTTGTTTATTGTTATGCGATTACGGTTTGGATCGATCTGATTGCTGATCGTTTTCAAAATAACTTTCTCCGCGATCATTCGATGGTGACTACCCCCGACTAGATGCGCATCTCGCTCCATCGTTTTCCGAGACCCCACACCGTCACCCAGCCCTCCCGCCCTCTGCGCTGGAGTTGACTACCAGGGCAATGGCCCCTGCCGGTTGTTTACCCTTCGGTCTCTCACGGTTGTTAGGCCGAATATGCAGTGACTTCGCAGTTCAAGTTTCGACTTTATAGGCATAGTTAATCATTTGAAACGTCAGGAATATTCAGATACTTGTCACTTCATGAAGGCTATCCGATATATCCGTCCCGAATAATTATGAGTTCGGAGGCCGTGCTGTGAAGATGCTCTCTGTGATGAGCTTATGCTCAAAAGAGCTCTTCTCGTGGAAGTATTTAATGGAGACAGATTTTCATCTCAAAATAACCCCGAAGCAGTAAACAGGGAGTAAATTGTTTGCAGTTTTATAAGCGAACGTCAAAGAACAACTATCTCGGTCTTTGCCGCAGTGGAAAGGAAATTACACAAACCACGGTACATTTATTGCAATACCACAACCTCTTTTACGTAATTACATAAAAAATATGTTTGTACACTAACAATACTCTTTGTAATAGGTTGTGACGTTAAATAGTTTCCGGATGATAAATGAATTATTTGAATGAAATTATTACCAAGAGCAAATTGACCGTTCTTTTGTTTCCATTTCAATACCACGTACTCTTGTGGTTTGATCACACCTTCCTTCCATAAATTATTTTCCAATGTGCGAGTGGCTGTGTTCAACAGCTGCGAACGTCAAATAGAATGATGTGGCTGGGGATGTCGTGTTGTTGAGCGCTGCCTCGTCGAGCGGAACGAATCGACCGGTCGCTCGAGCAGCTCCGAAGCGTCGAGAAAGATTCCGCACGTGTACCTGGACGGGTGCTGCAAACACGCTCCTCTTCTCCCTTGCGTCGTAGGGACATTCTCTAGGACTGCAGGGCTTGGACAAAGAGATTAAATTCATCAGAAGCGTTCTCTCTCCAAATAATTGTGCCATTGCTGCTTGACAGCTTTTAGCCAAGTACAAAATGTCCATTCGATTTTAATTATATTTTTTGAAAAATAATTCAGTTAAAAGATTTTTTGCATTTGTGGCTTTCAAAAACGTAGACATTTGTTCTCCTAAATTTGTGTGTGCAACCGTTACGAAACTGTCGCCTACGTCGAACTTTCTATTTTGCGGCACGGTTGCAATACGAGATCTGGTGTGATGTTTGAAATGTCCAATTCCTTTATATTTCTTTGGTAAGGTTAATAGTTTTGCGACATTCAAAAGTGGTTTGATGATGGTTCAAGGTACAATTAGAAAATTAATTTAAAAATTTTATTTTGTGATGATAAAAGGTGTTGTCTCCACGGATGTTACTTGATAACTTCACTTTTATCTCGATGTGATGTTCAACTTGTTGTACTATAAATACTGTCCCATTAATATAGTCTTCTTGGGAGTTAAACACTGTACAATGATTTTTGCTGCGTCACTCATCTTAATTATATTTTGGATCTGCTATTATTTACTCATAATTTATTTATATTTTGAAGGAAAGCAGGTTTGAATTACCATCTGCGAATTTTGTTGAGAAATAACTTTCTGGGTGTGCAAATCACAAGATCAATTGGAATCGCATCGACTGAATCCTTGTGCACGTCCTCAACGCAGAGGAGACTAGAAAAAATACACACACAGAAACACGCTTCTTCATTGGATTATTATTCTATTATTAGATCGAGGCCTGGGGCGAGTGGCTCCACGTGCGGCGCCGTGCGCTGTGGAGCTGCGAGAGCGTGCCCCCACCGGCCGCCGAGGCATCGCCGCTCGCGCCGGGCCGGGACGGGACGAGCCGCGCGCCGTCGCCTACCGCTGCTCCCCGCGCGAAGGGCCCCTGCGCGAGGCGCGGGTGGCGGCGTTGGCGGCCGAGGGGCCTTCTCGCGCGCGCCGCGCCGTGCACCGCTAACGAGCCGAAGGTCGCCGCCCCCTCTCCGGCCAGCGCCGCACCGCTCTGCTCCGCTCCGCTTCGCTCCTCCCCGCTCCGCGCCGCGCCGCCGCGCTCGCCCGCTCTCGGCTCCTCTCGCGCCCGGCGCCGCGCCGCTGCCCGGCTGGCAGGCCGACTGGCTGGCTGGGCCCCGGCCGAGGAGTCGAGGTGATGTGAAGTGAGTCACAGCTGCAGCCCCGGCACACAGCTGCCGCTTCTGTTCGTCGCGCGAATCTCTCGGCCCTTGTAGCCCAAGCGCTGTCTCTGAATTTCGCCAACAAACTGTTTAGGGAAGTATCGACGTGAGACTCGTGGAACGAACTGTAGTTTGGAAACGAAAAGTCATACAATTGAAGCAATTCGATTGCTTGGGAGCTTTCTAAGAAATTCGCTGTCATATTTCATGCAATGGTGGCGATTTTCAATTTCTTTTTACTCTGACTTACGAACCTCAGTACTTTTCCAACACTGAAGATTAGTTCTACATACTTTGGATCTACACCTAACTCCACTTCAATGTATGTTTACAAGTTCGTTATAACAAGTAGTGCAGTGCGTGGCTAGTCGAAATTCCGAATATTATGAACTGATGTGTAACTTCATGCACCATTTTTTATGTCCGTTTAAAATATTGAAAATTTGGATTCCCGAGATTTTTCTTGTGTCGCTGGACATCTTTGAAGATGATTTTATTTTTTATTTTTTTAGGTTCGTTTATGTACACAGATTTACGTATTATGGAATATAATTATATACAGGTGAAAAACGAAGGGAATAAACTCTGTGTAATTTAGTTTGTATAAAATATCCAGCCCAAGTGAGTGCCCAATAAAGGGACAAAATTTTGGAATTTTACAAAAAAATTATATATTTTTTTCCCTTCTATAAATGGCCTAAATTCAAGACCATGTAACATTTTATTTGGATTCCTTCATAATTAATTATTAAATTAAATCTTAGAACTGGCTATTTTTCGAAAGCGTTTTTACCACTTTCACATATTGTTATAGATGATATTATGCACTGCTGATAAGTAAGATAGTGCGTGACTTAATTCTACATTAAAAGAACTTCGAGCGGCGTACTAGAGGTATCGTGAAATTTTGGTGGTGTGACTATTGAATGGGGTTTTATCTGAATCGTAAAATCTTTCATGATTAGAGAAAAAAATCCGATAATTCACGACAAGGAAATTTTATCGTAGATTCCACGAGGTGTTTTCGTTCGTTGCCACCGCCTCCTCCTCCTCCGTGCGATGGATGGCATGCGCGCGCACCTGCCGCGAGTCGTTGGCCCCGGGGCCCGGCGCCCGGCGCCAGGCGCCTACGGGCGCCTCTGGGTGGGGCAGGGCGAGGGGCGAGGGCGGCGGGGGCGCGCGTTGCCCTGATTCAGGGCGCCGCATTGCGATTCGTCACGCAGACTCTAAATGAAAACCGGTTAATGCGCCGTTAGGAGGCCTTGAATGGCAGCTGCGGCCGCCGCCGCCGCCGCCTCCGCCGCCTGCCCGGCTGGGGACTGCGACGCGCGAGTAGACAACGAACCCTGCAGTCGCACGTCTGCCATCCCAGCGGGGTGTGAGAGGGTACAACCAAACCACGGTTTGGCACAACGTAATAAAGGAATATTCTTGTCAGGTTATCATACAAGTTGGGTAATTTACCACTCATATTCCTACGTGTGGAAAATCCAGGTAGACAAGGTCCCTAAAGAGGGAAATGTCAAACAGTATCTTTTTTCATTCTTATTTTACGTCACGGACTTTGTATTTTAAATGACTCTATTTGTAGGCGTCATTTTGCCGGACAGCGAGGTTTTTGTACGCCGGAATAAAAACTAGCTTAAGACCTTATCTTGGAAACGCGGAGGGCTGATAAATGCGAGAGATTAACACCGGAGGAGCTGCTGTTGCCTCAAACCGTCTCCTCTTCGTCCCAACCACGCCGGTCGCGTCGTTATTTATCGCGCGCCTCCTCGGACATTCTTCTCCGGGCTCTCTCTTTTTGTTGGTCCTCCGCTGCTTCTCCCTCCCTCTCTCTCTCTCTCTCTCTCTCTCCTCTTTTTGGCCGCGCTCCCGCGGGGGCCGTTCGCCGGTTATTCCTGTCAGATGCGCCCCTTGATTGAATCATTTCTCCGGCGCCTTTGGGCTGCCTCTCGATGCTCTCCTGTCGCGGTTTTTGCGTCGCCTGGCGGTGACGTGCCCGCGCCGCGGTCCCCGCTTCGCCTCGGGGCTGCGACGCCAGGCTCGCGCGACGCGTGGAAGTGACACCACCGACAGCCAATCCGCTGTCGGGGAAGACCGTTTTACAAGTATGAACATACACTACCCGTAAAGAACAGTTAAATACCATTTACGAGTTAATGAAAGTTGCTTAAGAAGGCAATTTCATTTCTCCATTTCGTGCACGTGTTATCGTGTCTTACAAATCAATCGTTCGTAAAGTTCTCTTTATCCTATTGTTCTGTAGATACTTGGATAGTTCATACAATACAGATGCGCATTCTTTCTTTTGTTCATAACACACATTAATGATAAAAATCCAAGGTTCAATTGATGTGAATTGAATTCCTTTAAAATAAAATAAATGTCTGCCTTATATTAAAATAAAAGAGTAACGTTACGTAGAGAAAATTGTGTCCTTATGCGAAGTGAGACGTGAAGCCATGATACCATGATTTGATGATAGTTTCATCTTTATTACCCTCTTTCATGACAATAAAATAATTGAATCTGATCAACTGCTAACACATTTTAGAACGTTATCGGATATTGTCTTCTCAAGTAAAAAAGGATTAAGCTGAGGACGCATTGATGAATCGCTTTCTTTGTTGAATCGGAGTCACTGGAGCTTTACGGTAGTTGATTACAGGCGGCAGCGATGGGAGGGAGGGTGGTGGCGTGAACACGCCATGAGCCCGTGAGTTCCAGGGAAGCTGACACATGGGCTGACACACACCGGCTGCCGGAGCCCGCACCCGTTCCGTCCCGCCCCACCTCCACTCAGCCCTGCTCGCCACACCCACCACACCCACCACGCCCGCCCCACCGCAACCCTCCCACAACCATCCCGCAACGCGCGCGCCCCGCCCGCTCCCCATTTCGACCGCCCCGCGTTTCGCCGGATTTACGGCGGCGGGCGGCGGCGGGCAGGGGGAAGATGACGCCGCGGAGCACCCACAAGCTGTTTGCACTCGCCGCGAGGTTCTGAGGCGACAGCGCCCACGCACGCCTCCATCACTTGCACGCGTGCGCCCGCCCCGCCCCGCGACGTCAAGCCACGCCCCATCCTCCAGAAATAACTGAAGCCCCTTTCTCGCAACGCTCCAAAGCAGGAAGCAGAACGGGTCGACGACAACCATTTCGCTTTCACTCGAATCACTTATCCAGATATCCGAAATGTTAGCGCAAAATTGTCCATTCACTTTACCACAGTAGGCATCGAACGGCAAAAACTATTAAGCATTATAATGAATGTTTTACATGCCAATGCGTATATTCCAATAAATAACGTACCGCATTTGCTTAAAATGACACTTCAATAAAGAATGGACAATGATGTTTCTTCTTTCGTTGAAATTTTAGTTTCTTCCAATCTCCCAATCAACGTCATTCATATAGCGCAACGGTACGAAACAAATTAAACTATTTTTTTCGAATGACCCAAACACGAAATTATCACGAAGGTTCTTTGCTTTGAATTTCGTGCACCCTGACCTTTTTTTGAACTGAGAAAATGATGATGAAGACGATTATTACGTTGAATTGAGATAAGAGATAAGCAGATAACACAAAAGTGTACATAGAGCCCAGCTCTTTCTAAGTAGAAATGACAGAAAAATACCTGTGCCTTAAATAAGATTCAATCTGCAACCTGTTTGTTCCCATTGCGCTAGAACTTCCCTCAATTGAATGTGCATCGCCTACTCCAAAAATACAGAAAAAAAGCTAAAAAGAGGTCAATTAAAAAAGTTATCCTTTAGAAATGAGGGAATTAATGCAAAATGAATGTTCTCGTAAAATATGTGAAACAATTATTACATTTTAACTTCAAACCAGAAATGAATGTTAAAATTATTCAAAATATATCTTAGAATTAAAGTTAAACAAATATTTTAATATACAAATGAAACTTAACCACAACTCAGGAAGGTAGAAGGAGAGATGGAAAATATGACTCAGTGGGGGAGGGGTTGTAAATGTTACAAGTTCTTCCAAACGAGGAGGGTGTTCGAAAAAACTTCGAGCGTGTGGGGTTTTGGAGGACGTATTTTTGAATGGACACATAACATGCCCATCGCCTTGCCTGATGGCGCGGAGTATAGGAAAAAGCAGCCACATGGACAGGCAGAGGAAGAGGAAGCCTCGCGAGAAAGAGCAAAGCTGCTCCTCTGGCCTCAGCTTAATTTACCTGTCAACGCGCACTCCATCCCTCCCGCGCAACTCCCCTCCGCTGACGCGCGGCTTACCCACTCCTCCCACCCCGCCCCGCCCCGCCCCGCCCCGCCCCGCCCCGCCCCGCCGCGCTGCCCAGCGCTGACGCAGGGGGCTCCATTATGGTAATGGCGCAGAAATAAATTATTCATCGAATGAGATAACTCATCGGGCGCTCCTTTTCAATTTTCCGGAGGAGCTGGGGCGGGCGACCGCCGCCGTTGACGGACGCGGTCGGGCCGCAGCGGAGACAATGAGAGGCGGGGCCACGCCGCGCGCATGCTCAATGGGCCCGTTGGGCTCGAACAGGACATCTTCGACCACAGCAATCTTCACTCGGAACGACACAAACTCCACAGTTAATCCCCAAAATAGGATTCTAATAAATTGTGCGTAAACGCTACTACCTCACGGTCAGCGACACTGCAGATGCAACGGCAACGGAAGATGCAGATGCAGCTGCTCAGTCGCTGATAGCACTGTGCGTGTTCCACCAGTCGCTGATAACCAGTGCGTGTTCAAGAGACATATGGTGCATCCCCGTTATGTGTCGCCTGGGGATGTGCGAAACTGAATGCATTCTAAAAAGGGCGACTTTTTAAGCCAAAAAGATCGATCTTTTGAATTGATACCGTTACGGTTTTTGCCTGATTCGATTCTTTAAGCTTGGAATCAAATCGTTCATAAGCAATCCTTACATATAATTTACTTTTCCACAATAATTTCTGTTTCTGTGTTAATTCAAAGAGTCTCAAACAAATAGCTAAACCAGTGAAAATCATAGTATTATTGGTTTCATTTTGTAAGAGAAAGTCCACTAATCGTACGATCGGAACGAATCATCCCACGTATAGATTCTGCATATTTGTAAACACCTACAATTGCTTGATGCTTTTATATTATAAAATAAAATATATCTAAAAAAGTTTTAATTTATTTATTACTGTCAAAAAAACAAAGTATTTATTTATTTCCAAAAATAATGTTTTGTTCCCATTTCTTTCTGCATTATCATGAATCGATTCCTGAAGAATCGATTTTTAGTCCGATTTTCAAGGGAATTAATTTTTTATCAGCGATCCAAGATCGATTCAAGAATCGCTTTTTTAACGATCTGCGCACATCCCTGGTGGCGCCCGTTGCGCGACACATTCACAGCGGCGAGCGGCGCTGCCGACGAGCGCGCGCGCGCGAGGCGTGGGGCGTGTGGCGGGGGCGGGGGCGGGGGGCGGCGTGACCGGTCGGCCGTGGTGTGGGCGCCGCGTGACCGCTTCTTCCCCTCCCCCTTCGCGCCGCTCGACTTACGGTCGTGGTGGAGGTGGCGGCGCTGGCAGGCGCAGCTCACGCCCCGTAACTCAGTCGCTGAGCGCGCGGGAGGAAGGAACGAAGGAGGGAGAGAGGGGGAGGCCGTTGATCAGCTCAGCGGCGAGGGCACCTCCGGGCACGACGTGGCGCGAAAAGCCATTTGTTCACTTCAACCCACGCGACAGGACATCGCGCGCGGAAATCCCCACAGCGCGGCCGCACGGAACGCAATCGACTCCCAGGATTTGCACCTCGGACTCCGCACTCCTTTCTCTGCGGATTTATCCCGCGGAGTGCAACGGACGTCCAGAAAGAATGCCGATACAGGACCTTCCACTCCTGAGTCGAGATACTTTTACAGGAATCGTGCTTCCAGCTGATCACGCATTACACAAGACAGTCGTGCAATTTTAGCAATTAGGGTAGGACGGCTAGTACAGAGAGAAAACGTGCTGGAAAGACAGACGTGAAATTCAAATAGTATACTCCGTTCGTGAAGTCGAGAGTAACGAACTGCAAGGCCTTATGCATGTTGAAGGCACGCGCCCGCTCCGCTTCGCTCTGCGCATGCGCAGGCGGAAATTGAATCCTTGGGGCACATCTCGTTTACTTTTATGAACAACCGCGAGCCTCCGCGCCGCCAGCGCCACTCGATAATTGGACGGGGTCCATTGTTTGAGCCCCGATGCTGAGATGCGATCAGAAAATTGGGGAACCGCTCTCGGCCGGCGTCTGGGCCGCGCCCACACCGCCCGCCCCGCCCCCTGGTCGCCCCGCCCCGCCCCGCCGCGCCGCGCTGCGCCACTGGGCCGGTTCCTGCCGGCCCTCGCTGCTCACTCGGTCCTCGCGAGCCCGCGAACATCGGCCGGAAGAGCGAAGGGAAGGGGACATGAAGAGAAATAGTATGCCGAGGGCTCCCCTCGCTACAAGACTATGCAGCAGACATTTTTACTGCAGTGACACTGAAAAACTATTTATCTATATTTCGACCATTGAATACCATATATTTCGACCATATATCTATTTATCTTTTTCGACCATTGAAAAATAATATGCGGTTCACTTTTGAAAGATCCCTTGGTATCATGATTCCGTGGTATCGTGGCGAAAAGTGGTATTAGCTGTACATCAAATCACATGAAACTAATAATACTACTTCTTACTACTCTCGTTCAGTTAATTCCATTTGGCCACAACTAACATTTCCTTCATTTTCATTATGTGTATTGTCACAAGTACATCTCTCAATTAGTGAACCTTTTGGTTGTATCTCGTTTTCTTTTACCTTGTAAGGCTGCCCTTGTAAGTATTGCTGCCCTAACTGTCTTGCCTACCCGTGTGCCCTAGCTTCCCCATCTGCTCCAGTCTGCCCTTCCGCAGCCCGACCGCGCCGCCACCAATCCGCGGCCTAAAATATATTCCTCGGAGGGTTCGTTGTGTTCGTAAGGTGAAGGAAAGTTTACCGAGAGTCGCTCTGTTTGCTTTATCTTGTCAGGGAGTGAACACACATTTAACATGCCTCAACATACGCTCCCTGAATTAATGGGGGAGCGGTGACCTGAGAGCGTCTGCCGACGCGTGTTTCGGGCGCTGCCCACCGCGGCCCAACCCTCCTCCCTTCCTTCCTCTCCCTTATGTCCCCTCCTCCCCCTACTTCACCCCCATTCCGCTCCCTTCACGCTTCCACCCCCGGCCCCTCCCTTCGGCCCGTGCACGCTTGTTTAAGCGAAAACCAATGATAGATTTTCTTTTTCCTAAACGAAAATCAATGTCTGTTCAACACACATCCTAAATTGTTTACCGCTTCCAACGTTCGGCTTGTTCTGCTTAGATCACAACCATCTTCTCGCTGCCTGACTTTGTCGTTGTGTTCACAACAGTTCCGCTTCGGTGAAGAGAACATTGTCAGTTCTGGTTGGATCTTGTGTAAAAAAAAGTGCAGTACTTATTTATTAGAAATTTCATTGCGTCTCTTTGAAAAGAGGGAATAACATTTCGCAGTGACATTAAATTGAATTCGGTGTGGCTAAAGCCCATTTTCGCATTGCAATTTTCTGTATTTACTATATTTTCATAATATATTTTAAGTATGTGGAGAGAGTTTAGAAATGCTCGAAAGATTGCCAATTTGACGCTTGAATATCATAATCATGGACACAACTATATTCGTATTGTCGTAATCTTGCAAGAAATCCGTTAAGTCAAACAAGAACAAAGAAGCAATGTGACCTTTGCCCGTAAATACATATCACCGCTTCTGCATTGCTGAGGAGGCGAAGTGGTACGAAAGAGAGAGAGAGAGAGAGAGAGAGAGAGAGAGAGAGAGAGACAGACAGACAGACAGACAGACAGACAGACAGAGAGACAGACAGAGAGAGAGAGAGACAGAGAGAGAAAAAAGATGCTCACCCACCCAACGGGGTACGTTCACTTCCCTCCAGACGCCTCTATACGCTGCCGACTGGCGCAGCCCAACCCCGTCACACCCCATTCCCGCCCTCGCTTCTAGACGTGCCTCCGCTCGCACCTCGCCCACCGCCCCGCCTCATCGACCGATCCCTTCCTCTACCCCTCCCCATCCCCTTCCCCGCCGTCCCCGCGTGCGCGCGTTGTGTGCAGAGGACGTGGCGGCGCGGCGCGGCGCGGCGCGGGCGGGGGCGGAGACCGCGACTGCTTGGCCGGCAACAATCCTCCGCCCCCGGCCGTAATTGCGGGGGCGAGGGCGGCGCCCGCGGCCGACCTGCGTCAACACTCGCCCCCGTCCCCGCCCCCGCCGCTCCGGAGCCGTGCAAGCAGCAGGGCAAGGCACGTCTGCATTCGCGTCGCCGCGGCCCCGAAGCGAAACGGCACACACGGCAACTCCTCGGTTCGGACCCCAAGCCTTGCACTGCAACGATCTTCTGTAGACGTCACCTTTTCCTGCAAGCGAATGCTCTACACCTGAGGACGATGGATGTATGAGAGCTATTTAATAAAATAGTTATCTGCAAATCTACTGTAAAATAAGGCGCTTTCAAAAAATGAATTATTAGTTATATTTATTAGTTTTCGTTATTTTCTCATGAAAAATAGCTTCTGTTTTGAAATTTAAAGAACCATTATACTTTCTTTGGAACAACCTTTTTTCCCAATAAGAGTAAATCAAAAGGTCTCGTTTAAAAAGCACCATTCTCATCCAGTGTGATTTAAGAAACGATCATTATTGTCGTAATGTCATGTGAGAGGTGAACGATTATTCGTGTATCAAACTCTGTTTTCCTGCGGTGATAATCTCAACTTCAACAGTGTCAAAGAATTAGACACTTGTTTTCTCTCCGCGATCGTTCTGATATAGTATGGCGAAAAGTTAATGTGGTATGGCGTTGACATATGCATTACATTGAAAGTATAACTCTCTAAAGCCAACATATTCTCGAGGAAATGAATGTTGTACTTTACACAGCTAAATTGGCCGTGAGTGTGCGTTGCCTTATTCTGTAGTTCTGTAGTATGAATTGCAATGAATACATTATACTTAACGAGAGCTTATAGGGTAAAAGTATATATTTTCAAACTGTTCCCTGTCGACATTGCCGTCTTCAGAAACTTACGAATATGAATCACAAAACTATATTATTTATTTTTACCATATTATGTAACAGCGAATATATGTCCTAGGTATATTTTCTGAAGTTCTGATCTGTCCTCTTTATGTCAATGTATGTATTTGAGTAAGTTATTAATGTTACATTGTCTTACATGTCCCCGTCTTGTTTGCAGGTGAGTGACTTGCCACTGTAGCTGACCGGAAAGCAAAGAACCTACAGCATTGGTATGTCTATTTAGTATAGTTCGCAAGTTCGTTATCGAATCTCACTTGCCTTCAAATTTCGAAATAAGAATAGGATGGTTGAGATGGAATCGTCTTGCGGAAAATTGTTTTATTGATTCCGACCGGCCCGTTTTCGAGAGACGCCACTTCTGCTTCTATGTAAAGCGCCGTCGTTTAGCGGAGGGCGTGGCTGTGACGTGACAGTGGACGGTCGAGGAAGCAGCTGCAGCTGAGTTCAGCTGCAGCGACCAATTCTGCGCCCGGAAACGATGCACTTGCACAATGGAGAACACGCCTTGCGAAAGTGGATCCCACTACCTCTTTAAAAAATAATGGTGATTATACCAGATATAAACGTTTTAAATATATAGCGCCTACAATATTTCAACCTGTAAAATAAAGAGCAGGTAAAGAGTTTGAATTGTACTCTTTTAACTTTTATGAAGTCGATGAGTGAAGGTGGTAATACTGTTTCCGTTGTGTGATAGGGGAGTGACATTTCCGTCACAGAGGTTTCCACCACACTATTTTCTCATAATTCATTATAATCACTAGTCCATCAATGCATCAACCGTAAGCACCGATGCGAGCTGGATTTCGCGCCTTCTGAACTCTTGATTCTGGAGGAATACCTGGGGAGGTTCGCTCGCGAATCGAGACCTGGAAGGCGGTTGCGGGCGTTGGGTTCGCGGGCCTATCTGGGCGCGCGCATCGGGTGGGCGGGCTAGCCAGCGGGGGAAGGGGGGAGGGAGCGAGGGCCGCCTTATCGCATGAGTGGGTTTTGTTAATTGCAGCTGGCCCCAGCCCTCGCCGGCCGCGGCCGCAGCCGCCGATCCGATCGCTTGCGTGCCGGCGCGCGGCCAGGCCTGCCAACCTGACGACGCCCCGCGCCGACAAGGAGAGGCTCAGCATCCGCGTGGAGTCGGCGGGGAGGGTTGGGTTGCGTTGGCGGCAGCGACGCCCTCTAGGGGACGAAGACCTTAATCGGCCGCGAAGCGCCCCAGAGAGCCACTGGAAATTCCTGCGTTTGCCTCTCGGCTCCTCCTATTCTCCGGGCTCCGCCGTTGGGGAAACGGTCGGCTCGCCGCAGCCGCTGCCTTATCGGCGGCAGCCGGGTGCAGACAAGTGGGCGGGTCCTGGTGGCGAGCGAGCGTTGCTCGCCGGTTGCGTGTTGAAGCGAGTGGTGCGGCCAGACATTGTCTCAGCACCCACGACCAAAACGACCGACCAGCGCTCCAGGGCGGGGTGAGGCGAGGTGAGGCGAGGCGGAGAGGCCGATGGCGACCCCTGCAGCCACGCGCAGTACAAAGGCGTGGGTTCGGCGCCCGCCGCCGCCGCCTGCCTCAGGCACGGACCACTAAATCACTTTGACGTTTCCGAGGGGGGCCGTGCCCTGCGCTGCGACGCCGCCGCCCCGTCCCACGGCCCACCCGCCCCCGCCCCCGCCCCCACCCTGCCCCCAGCGTTTTATTGCGTCTGCCACGGGCCTCGCTTGCACTCGAGCATAAATTCGCCTTCGCCGCGTGGAGCGCGGTGCACGCGGGGGCGGCGGGGCCGCGCATTGTGCACGGACGCGGCGGCGGGGCCCAGGCCGAGGCCGGGGCCGGGGCCGGGATCCCGGGTTCGCTGCCGGCGCGGGCACCGCTGGCCCGCAGCTGCGCGGTCGCTGTCGCTCGGTCGCTGCGGCCGTGGGAAGTGGCAACTGCCCTGCGCCATGCCCAATGCGTGGACCCAAGTGCTCTTCAATGCTGTTTAATACATTTGCGAATGAAAAAGGTCACAGTCCCTCATGAAAAGCTACCAGCTCAATGGTACCTGAAGGAAAAGACTAGATTCACGATTTAAGAAATACATAATTCCTAGAGACAGACTGGTGCCATGACAGCTTTTGAAAACAGATTTGATAATATGAATAAGGTCTTTACACTCTTCTCTCCGTTTAACTCTTAGATATTCAATTAGATGCTTAGATATTTGCCCAGAGTTGTGTTTTATTATTTACGACCATAGTTCACTTTCATTAGTTAAGAATATAGTTCTTAAGTCCAACAAGTTACGTTTGTTGTAATATGTTCAACTTTACTCAACAAATCATCATTTAGAAATAAAAGATTCTGCCCGGTTTCATAGAAAATTAAGCGATGAATCTCAACGAACTGGGGCAGCTTCATAATCCAAAACGACTGAATTCGCAACTTCGTTGGATGAAGCATCTGGGCGCTAGGAAGGTTCTTTTGCCATTAAGGAAGCCTCCCAGCCGGGCGAGCCCTTCAAGTCACGTGGTCAGGACTCCTTGCGGGAGGCATTGCACATTCGGTCGCTGCCTCGCCCACCAGTGCGGGCACGTGCGCCAAGAACACGAAGAGGATGCCGCTAACCTGTACTTCAACCGCTACCACACACTCTGCCTCGTTGTAGAATAAGGCTGCATGTAAATCATCGCTAGTATGTCAGAACCGTTTCACATGTAGCAGATAACGTCGAGGCGTCTTTAAGTACAAAACCGAGTACATTATAAAGGCAATATAAAATATTTTAAAGAAAAAGTTTAATTACCGAGTTGTAATTGAAGCTAACAATAAAGTTCTAATTATAGAAGAGCGAAAGGCTAACAGTAGTGGGTGAAATAAATGATTTCGTAGAGCACGGTTTTCTTGAGTAATATTTTGGCTACGTGTCCAAACAAAAGAATATTTAACCGTTACACCCATTTATAAAGAAAACCAATTTATTTGCTTCGTCGCAAGATACGTTTTCTATCACCTAAATGTTAGCATGTGAGGTTCTTGGGTTACCCCCGTATTTCGTCCTGCATTCGACCATCCGCCAAAGGATTGCACACGTCACTTTCATTCATTACTGTCAAAGCGTCGCTCTGGGCGGCCGGGCGAGATGATACCACGCTTAAGGGCCCCCTTTGTGCAGTCTCGTCCACAGAAGGCTAGGCCGCTGACGCGTCGGCCTCCCCGCGAACGCTGCTGTTTGCGCCAGTGGTCCGTGTGGTCGCGTCGCGGCGGAGCGGAGCGGCAGGTGGAGGCGACCGCAGAACGCCCCCCCTTCCCCCCCGTCGCACCGAGCAAGAAATCCAGCCGCCTCCGGATGCGGTCGCGCGAACCAGCGGCAACCCGCTCGCAACCTGCGCCTCAATGTTTGGACATCATCGCATCACGGCTTCATACCATTGCAAAGACCTTCGAGAGGTGACAAGAGATTCGGAGGCGAAGAATAGTTTCAAAATGTGCTCTTATGGGGAAGGTTCTGCCTTGTTTGGATGAAACTTGCTGTGACATTTTTCAGTAATGACTGGAGGTCACTCATGGTTCATATGCAAAGTTTTAGCTGCCGCAACTAACTAGATATTACTCAAAAAGTAAACGGAAAAATTGATTTTTCCGATTATTGTTGATACTTGACACGTACGTTTCTTCATATCCCTGCTCTCCAGTCAGAAAGCTCCTTAACGACTCATGTGCTTGCATTGAGCAGCAGCTACCTTATGAGACCTGTTCAAATACTGACAGTAAGTGACACTTTAAATGATAGCAATAATGATCATTGTATTAGTAACTTGTTTATTTCGGCAGCTGAACATTTGCATATAAACTGCAAAGAGACCTTTTCTATTACCGAAAAATGAAGAAGCGTTTCGACCACTCGACAGACCATTCTCTTGTGATTTCAGACTAGTTGGATCTATTGAAGGTTTATATTCAGGTTGGAACAGGGGCGGATCTAGCCGATCGTTTTGGTGGGGGGTTATCAAAATTGTTTGTTAAATAGTAAGCATTTGTTATTATATTGTAAATTATTTTTGTAGAGTACATGTGCTACTATATAATATTTTAAAATAATTGCATAATTCTAACGTAAATATTTAAATCAATTTTGCCAAATAAAAGGAGGTAACAAACGAAAACTTTAGGACTTTTGGGGGCATGGCCCTGGATACGCCACTGGGTTGGAACCTAAATGAATTGTCGACAGTCTCTGGGAGAGCCTCGGTGCAAATTCTCGTCTCGTAACGGAAACAAATGCGCGTCGTCGTAGCTCTCCCAGCGCAGCCCTTCCTGCCTCGCCTGCCGCGCCGTCCTTCAGATCGCGCAGCGCCGTCTAATTGCGAGCAGCCCTTCGTCTCGATGGCCCCCGCTCGGCCTCTGCCCGTCGCCCCGTGAGATATCGTTTCAATTTTGGTGGAGGGCGCTCGGCCGGAGCCTCCTGGAGACGTCGGGTGGGCGCAGGGCTCCCCGCCCGTTAATTGCCAATTCTGGGGGCTGAGCGGAGGCAGGCTACCATGCCGTCCCCGAACGCAACAGGTCCCGCCCCCCGGACCCGCCGCGCCGCGCGCGCCCTGATTTACGAGGGCTGCGGGGAAAACTGCGGCCGTAAAGCTGGTAGCCCTGCGAGCCCCCTGCCTCTGCGACGGAGCACAGCCGCGTCGGGGACGCCGGCGATGTCGTACTGGTTATGTTGTAGTTCACAGAGAACGTTTTTTCACAGCGCCGGTGACTGGAAAAGAGATTGCATTTTCCTGCAAACACATTTTGTCAAAATATGTCCCCAATATACTTTCTTGATTAGAATTTAGTTAGTAGTCTGCTGCAGCCTATGTGTAGTAATCTTACATAAATCCTTTTGCTCTTTCGGAGTTCACCACAATTTTAGGAGTATTTTTGTTGAATATATTTCATGGACGTGTTTTCGCACTTGGCTTCAAAACAAGTGGCATGCGGAAAAAAAAATGTGTCTGAAGAAAACCACACAACATGGTTTCCCAAAAAGTAGTTGCTCAAGGACAAGAAATAAAATACTCACATATAACAATACGATAAATTAAATATTTTGACAAACATTATCTTCAAAATACTCCAATAACATAGTGTAGTAATTGAATTGTAAATACGTTCGTTAGATATCAGGAATATAAAAAAGTTGCTAATCCATAACGCAATGTATGAAAAGCAAATATTCAAATATTTAATGGGAGAGGGTGGCGGTTTCTTCCTTGGAACCTTAGTACCGCAAGACATCGTAAGCAGTGATGCATTGAGTATTAGAATTCAGTCGGTATGCTCAGTATGAGAATATACGATGCTATAAAATATTTGCATTTTTCTGTCAAAATCGAAACTTTCATAGTTTTTGGATTTCTCCAAAATGCATGGAAAATCTAACGAAACCATTGACACCGTGACAGAAGGCTGTTTAGTTCTCTTTTGATTTGTGTGTGTTGGAAAAAAGGTTGCAAAAGAAAATATGGGAAACATCTTCAGATTGTTAGTTCCAGAGCACACACACAACTCGTGAAATTTTTACACCATTTTTTTTTATTTTTAGCTGCTTTGTACTTCTATTGCTGAGCAGATATTTCAACGACAATAAAAAATTACAAGGGTTAGGATAAAAAAAAACTTGTAAATTACACTGACTGGCTACTTTTACTCCCATTTCGTTCTTCGATGAAAATGTATTTATTGCCGCTTAAGGTGGAGGAGCCCTTCAATTGCAGAAGTTACTAAGATCAATAGCGATAGTAATGAGGTAATGACGACTAATAAATGGTGAAATGAGAGTTGATGGAAACAGGAGCACACTGAGAAAACCTCCCGTGGTCTCAATTTTTCCATCGGTCATGTCAAATAATCGTAGATATGCCGGTGATGAACTCGTTTCCTAGCGGAGAAAGATATACGAGCTAGCCATTACACGAACCCTTCAACGAAAAGATATCACAGATTAACATTTGGGTGAAACATTAAATGGCAGCGTTGAAACGACCGAATGGGGCAAATGGCTTGAGTACTACAACAGATTACTCCCAGAAACGTGTCGCCAACGTCGAAGTGTCAATCACGCAAATCAGCAAATGAGTTTCCATTAGCCCTTGGGGCTGGAGTCCGCAGCGCCGTCGCCCCCTTCTACCAAGACTTGGTGTGCAGTGCGTGGGAGAGCAATAAGACGGCCACGACACGACACCCCGCCACGCCACGCCCCACCCCACCCCGCCCCGCCTCAAGTAACGAGCACCGGACACTTAGTGGCTTACTTGTTAGTATTGGCACTTCCATAAATCAGTGGGGGTAAGTACGCGTTTTCCACTCCTACCGCTTCCCACCGCCCTCCCCCCTCCCACCACCACCACCCGCGGCCTCCATCGCCTACCGGTCATTACATATGTATAAGGCGGTCGCTGCGGGAACGAGGTGGGGTTGGTCTTGTAAAAGCGCCGGTTGGCACTCGGAGGATTTCCAAGGAAATAAATACCTGCGCGTCGGCTGAATATTTCAACGCGGCTCAGGTGATGAGTAACGTGGAAGGAGGGGCAGGACGACGCGGCACGCTCCGCGCCGAGATGGATTAACGAGCGCCGCTGTGAAAGGAAAATTGGGAAGTGGGGACCTCAGCGAAACGTCACTTCTCTGGAAATACGGCGAAGATAATATATGAAGGAGCCGAGCCGTGTCGTTCATACGAAATTTGTGAAGCGAAGACAGCTGTACGGCCAACGTCAAAATGACATTTCAGTAATAATTCTGGTCTGTGATAATTGAATTGCGATGAGAAATGTTAAAGGGTTTTGAAAGTCAATGAACTCAGGCGACTGCTGTTGAGAATTGAAGAAATTGAAATTATTTTAAAAACACGTCTGTCATTTCAAACGATTTCTTCTTTTTTTGTACGTTTTATTTCTTCAACAGGGAAAAATTGACTGCTGAGGCAGACAGACATAAACTATGTTGGTTGAATTTCATCAACAGGAATAGATATACGGCTTTTAAAAGTAGAAGAAATAAACATAGAAACTCGTCAGTAGCACGAGGTAATTCTTTTACAATAACTTGGTTGTTTATAAGAACGATCTTTACTCAGATCCTCTCAGATTTTCACGAGCTTTCCGGTAAATTATAATAATGCCACTTTCACGAACAGATTTCACGTGTCGCCATTGTTGTATCGTAAAAATTGTAATGTTAAGTTGAATGTGGAAAGAAATTTTCGCGGATGTATAATTAATAACTAACTTTTGAATGTTGGAATATATCTAAAAAATACACCACTCAAAAATCCAATCAGATAATACTGCATTCGGTTCCATAACCTGTATTTGCCGTGCTTAAGGCGTTCGCTACCAGAGGCGCAAAGAACGCCCAGTGAGGGTGCGTGGAAACGAATGAACGGCTGCCCTGGCGTGCAAAGCGCCGAAGCTATAGCACCGGCTGCTGTATAAACAGGACATAACCCGTGCAGGAACCGGAGGAAGAACTTCAAACCCCTTCCCCGCACGGAGCGCTATCTTCTATTGTGTTGAAAGGCGGCGGCGGTTTATAGCCTGCCGCCAGACAGCGTCGCACGCGCGCCCCCACCGCCGGACTTCACCCGCTACCTCCCTAGGGACCTCCCCGCCATCCTCCCCACCGCTCCCACCATGCCGACCCTCCTAGTTCGTCTTCGTTCCTGCCCCACATCCTCCACCCTGCAGGCCGCTGGCCATCACCCGCCACCACCCGCTTTCTCCCCACCGCCCCAAACATCCCCGCTCCCACCGTGCCTCCGCCCCTGCTCACACCAATCCTTCCAGTCTGTCTTCGCACTCGCCCCGTCCCTTCCACTCTGCAAGCTGCCCGCCATCACCAGCCACCACCCTAGGGGCCGCCCCCGCCATTCTTCCACCGCCCCACCATGCCCTTGCTTGCACCAACCTCCTAGACTGTCGTCGTTCCCGCACCGCACCCTCCACCCCGCAGGCCGTCGACCATCATCCACCACCGCCCTAGGGACCGCCCCCGCCGTTCTCTCCACCGGCCTCTTAACAGCTCCGCCCCCGTCGGACCGTCTCCCGCCTCCTCCGAAAGCACCGTCCCCCTGCCTCCGCTGCCGCCAATCTCTCAACCGCCACCACCTGGTGGAACCCCTTGGGAGGCTTCTCCCTGCAACTCACTTACTCACCCCAACCCCCACCAGCACCAACACCGTTGCCACATTCACCACCACCGTTACCCGCCGTCTACCTCATGTCATCTGTTCCGTTTCGTACATACTCTCTCGCTCTCTCCCGCCGCCTTGCCCCCGCGCCCAGCCGGCGCCCTCCACGTGTATGCGGCGTGAGGGCGGGGGGCGGGGGGCGGGGCGCGGTCTTTGCTTTGCGCCGCGAGGTGGCGAGGGCATCTGAAAGGGAAATGTTCCGAGGGCGGGAGCGCTCGCGTGCGCGGCCGCGAAGGCGCTGCCCTGCCACTCCAGGGGCCAGGGTGCCGGAATGGGCACTGCGGGCCCGGGCTTCTCGCACGAGATAATTCAAAACAACGCTCAAGACCGACCGAACACAGAGAAATTCGTACGTAGCAACGAGAGAAAATACGCAACTCAGTGTACTCGAGCGTTGCGGTTCATCGCAGATTGAATCTTGAGTGTTTGATCTAACACTGCTGCGTTCTCCGACGTGTACGTTCTTCTTGCTCATTGTGTTTTCAGCTAAATTCCCTGCTCTGTCTTCCATCGTACCTTGTAGCGCGACGCAGGTGCTTAACTAGGAAGACACCACTTTAAGTTGCACATATTTTGACCAAAGGAAACAACGTAATGAATGGATAATGAAGATAAGATACGAATAAACTGTGCCAGGGAAATTGAAAGAATCTGACAATACCACACCCTCTTCGCTTTCACAGTGTTTTCAGACAAAATGAAACATTTGTGACCGTTCCGTAGAACATGGTGTTTACAACGGCATCATTATAGAAATATGAGGCGTTGTTTACTCGTGTTTATTGATGCCTAAAGCATTTTCGATCGTATTGAGGCCACCTTCAGTGCTACAAAATCAAAAAATCTAAAGAACTATTAAAGTTTGTATATTACAGAATATTATTTATGAACTATATTGAAAAGATAAGATCTAAAAAACAATGGAATAAAATGAAAATATAAATTGCAATTACTATAGTTCTGTAGATAACCTTTAAATGCCAGTTCGCAATTTCTAAAATTCCAAACGATTTATTTTTTTAAGGGATGTCCATGTGCGAGGAGGGTGGGTAGGTGGGTGGTGCGAGGGCGGGGGAGGGGAGGGGGAGGGGGGGGCGTCCAGCGACTCGTGTTCTCACGCGCCGCCGCCCGACCACAGGCAGCGCATACCGGGGCGTCTCGCAGGAGGCGGAGGCGGCGGAGGTAGCGGGAATAAACATTTACCCGCGGCGTGGGCGAAGGGGAGGGGGCGGAGGGCCCCGCACGTGCGCGCCTCTGCGACGCACCACCTCGGAGCCCTTCTCAAATCACAGCGGCGCTCTCTGGGTGATTGGGGCATTCCAATAATTGTAACCGACTTGGGTGGCTCAGGGCATCAAGTGATATCACTGCTGGGCTTCTGATCAGCAGTACGCTTGAGTCCCGACGAGGCAGGAGTTTCGACACTAGACAGCTAGATTAAGGCCAGCCGCTGACTGGGGGAGAATTCTAGCGGCCGGCTGCTCTGATCGGAGGTTTTCCAGGGTTCCATCAAACAAAACCAAGAGAATACCGGAGCAGTATTCTAAGAAACGGGACACGGAACGCGCGCGATTTTTCTGTCCTCTTTCCTCTCCTTCCTTCACTCCTTACTTACACACACCTATATGCACTACACTACCACACACGCTGGAAGGCCAGTCGAGAGCTTAGAGCCGGTCCCGTGTCGGGTGGGAGGTACCTGGTTGGGGAAAAACCCGCAAGTAGACGGGTAGGTCGATACCGGATCTCGCCATTCGACGGGGAAGATAGCCGACACTTCCCGCGATAAAACTTGTTCTACATTTACAGGAGAAATGACCTTACTAGTAGACGCGCCCGGAAGCACTAATCAATCTATCAACTAAAAAATATAAACGGCGCTGATTAATTTTAATCGAAATTACCAAATTAAATCATTATTTGGGTAGAATGGTGACCGTTGAAGTACATAAACCGACTGATTATTTAAGATAAAAACCAAATCTAAAATTGTATGACGATTCTTTTTATCTTAAGAATTACATTTCCCAATAGAAGAAACGTCTTTCGTTCTGCCCCGAGGAGTCTCACGGGGCGCGATGGGCGTCGTGTGTAGGGCCATCGCGGCTCCGTGCAGGCTGTGCTCAGCTTCCCCCGGGTGCCTTCCCAGCGGAGCATCGCGCCGCGCCGCGCCGCCTGGTGAGCCTGCGGTGCCTGCGGAGCCTGTGGTGCCTGCGGTGGGCGCCTGGGACGCGAGTAAACAGGGCCCGAGACAAAGCAGCTCCTGTTCCCCTCCTTTTCTTTCTCCTCTTCCTGCCTCCCTCCCTCCCTCGCTCGGTCGCTCGCTCCTCCGCCCGTGCACCACTCGCTCGCGTCTCGCACGTGGATCCGCACCGCGCATTTCGAATCAGAACCTCATTCGTTGGCTTTCGGCGTACGGCCATCACGAGGGACTGCAATAAGTACTGAAGACACAAGCAACCGAACGGCGGAGTATTTTATGCATTATTTCAGTCAGCGATTTGGCTATACAACATTGTCATAAACATAATTCGACATTTCTGTTGGTACAGGACCCCCTGACCGGCGTAACCCATTCGCTGTTTGCATTGGCGGATTTATCGTTAAGCTACGTTACAACTTGAGGCCTCAGAGTCCATGGACCTCAAAAGTTATTGAACAGAATCAAAGTTGCTAAAAGAATTTATGAAAATTTACAAATGTAATTTTACATACAGAGAATTCTTATTAGTTTTTAATTTTAAAATTTGAATAAAACTATTATTTGAAGGCATGTTTAATTAATTTAGAATAAAAATATTCCGCTTCCAATCTCAAAAAATGTTATTGCTGACAATGAAAAGGGGGACCCCAACAATTTTAGCTTGGGCCCTCGAAAATGGTAAATCCGCTACTGACAGTGCGCAGAAGTTTTAACGCCGATGGGCCTTGCGTTGGGCGCCAATGGGGAGGGTTTGGGAAGGCGCGTCTTCCGAGGCGCGGGCGCGGGCGCGAGCGCCGTCTTGTAAACACGCGAGGGGCGGCGGGCGCGCGGGATGATTGATCGGTTCGCGGCGGCGGCCGGCCCTTTGTGCTCCGCTCCGCCCGGCACGCGGTGTCTGGTTTCCGGCGCGGAGCAGCCTCCACGCTTCCCCGCCACGCCACGCCGTGGCTCGCCACTCCCCGCAACACCTCGCCTTGCCCCGCTCCGCTGTGCCGCCTCCATGCGCCGCGCCACGCCGCGGCACGCCACGCCACGCCACGCCACGCCACATCGGGCCAAGCCGGTCACTCCCCGCAACATCCCGCTCCGCCATGCCTCCCCGTGCCCCGCCACTCCCCGCTACACCCGAGCCTGCCCCGCTGAGCTGTGCCGCCTCGCACCACGCCGCGCCGCGCCGCGCCGCGCCGCGCCGCGCCTCCCCTCAGCCGTCCCCGGGGGGCACTCGAGGCTAAAAGCTCCGGCGGCGATCGAGATCGAGCGCTTGTCCGGCGGCTCCGCGGAGCGAAAGCGACGCCCCGACGCCAGCCCCCCTGCCCCGCCCCCCTGCCCCGCCCCCCGCGCCCGCAGGCGTCGGAGATCCATCGGCTACCCACGCCCGCTCCGTCACCGCCGCTATCGCCCTGCCCGAGCGAACGTTCGCCCCCGAGAAAATACGGCTTCTTGAGCCTCCGGGAACCACGATAGCCAGCTTCGCCGAGGCTCTGGGGTGGGATGGAGCGTGCAATCTCGCGTTTCTACAAGAATTATGTGCGTATGCTGAAACTTGCAATGAAGTTGAAGATCAGGCTTCCGCAAGCGAAGTCCGGTGAACCTTGGCTGATCGGAAGGCCACCTTTGTACACGCAGTTATTGTTAACCGTTTCGAACCGGATCGCCGTAGCGCGACCTTCTGCAAAGTTTTCCATATCTCCTTCGGATGACGATCCCAGCAAGACGATCGAAACCATTGACGATCATAACAGCAACCGTGTCTCCCATATTCTCCAAAATGCACTACATGTGCCTCCCAACTACGGTATAAAGAAGTTACTCTAAGATTGGACTTCGACAAGTCAGGAAACAAATGAATGTTATTGCAAGTTATTGCAAGTTGTTGGGCGATGATATTGCAAGAGATATTGATGAAGTCATTTACAAATTAGCCAAGTGTAGAATAACATCCTGACAAAATAAGTGAATGAGCATAACTTGCAGATATATTGTCAGCAGTGGCCAAGCAGTAGCTGTCCAGGCGGTCCCTTCTTAAAGTAATCTCTCTATGTTTCTTAGTCTCTTTATTCTCCCTCCTCCACATGCGCGCTTCTTGCATCAGCCGCGAGGCTAATAAAGAGGTATCGAGCGCGGCGTGTTTGCGTGGCGGTTGCTGTGGCGACGTGCGTGGGCGGTGCGCAGCGCTCCTCCTCCTCTTCCTCCGCCTATTAATCTCTGCGCGTAAACGGCGCGAGGCACAGCCGTAAATATTTCGGTCCGCGGGAAATTTCCCTCGCTCCGCCTGCGCCCTTTGCCCAACACCCACACCACCCGTCCCGCCGCCGGGAGGTGATGCTGCTTTCGTGATGCGTTGCTGTGCGGAGTTGAAGATGCTCTCTGGTCTACTACATGCTGTTTTCTTTCACTTTCTTTACCCCTTACATTCATACTATTTCGCTTCGTCTCTTTCCAACTCTACTTTGCACCGGTTCCGTTTGGAATTTTTTCTGAATGTTCCTCTAGTAAATTCCACAGTGGATTGAGGAACACAAGCTATTATTTGGAAGGGGAGAAAAGAGGGCGGAGATTGTTAGTAGCTTATGTCATATTTGTGACTACTTCCAAATTCAGGTTTTCTGAAAAGAGAATTTTTAATTTCTTTCATAAAAAACTGAAAACTATGTTGTTTAGAGGTTGAAAAACACAAATAAGTTCGTTGAGCGTCGCTTATAAAGCCTCAAGAACAATTTTAAAATCTCTATAAATCGAACTTGGAAAGTGATGAGTTTGACGTAGCCTCTAAGAATCTCAGTTCTCATACGTTGAGTCTGCAACTATGAACAGCAATACACAGAAAGTGTGGAATCACTAGAAAACACTTGTCCAAAACGCTCATTGCAGGTGCTACTGTACACATTGTGGCTCCTTAGCCAGAGTACAAATGGTTCCTCGCCGCAGTTGAGAGCGCATTGTTGGAGCAAAGCGCCGCGCAGTCGGGGTAATGAATGACGAGGCGGGGGCGTCCGTTCGCCCGGGGCGCGGAGGCCGCCGGCGGGGCGGAGCGCGGGCTGGGCGGGGCAGGGTGGGGGCGGGGCGGGGGCGGTGGTCCCGCAGCTCCGGTGATGGATGACGCCCCGAGCGCCCCCGGCGGACAAGCACTCGCTTTGCACACGCCCTCCCCCTCCCCCTCCGCGCGCCCGAATCAGAAGCCAATGAAAGCATAAATCGAACCCAAGTGGCTTTTTGGCACATGTCACTCGCGACGGATCGACAGATGCCTCCCCAAGGACGCTCAATTCGCTATCCCCTGCGCACGCATTCGTGGCGCTCCATATATAGTAGTTGCTGGGGAGAGAGAGAAAAAATATTTCTGCGGCGGCAGGATGTATAGGGGAAATTCAGTTCAGTTTTTCCCCAAGATGTATTTACTCGTATGTAGAGGGATGCTCTCTAGGTATTTTGCAAGGCAATGTAAGCCACAAAGGTCCAAAACAAATTAGCCACAGCAAATAAATGAATTACCATTTCTCGTTTACTCATAATTTAGGAAAAGCATAACTGACAGAAAGTAATTTTTCTACTCTTTTGAGATCTTGTAAATAGTCGTTAGTTCATGTCAGGCCTCCAAACAAACCTTTCAGTTTCGGTTTCTCTTATTCTCTTTGAATGTTTCCTTTGACATGCGTTCACTTTGATATCTTTTAAAAATGCTTAAGAGAACCAAGGATAATTTAAATTGTTTCCTATATTAAGCCCGTCACCCATACTGAAGAGACACGTTTGTCTCATAAGGAATGAAATCTGAACTGGGAATATGAGTAACGTGTCAAAATTTAAATGCGTTGTGAAAGGAAACCGTGTAAGTGTAAGACCGACAATGTGTTCGAGGCAATTGATATAGCGATCTGACTGAAGGAAACATCCAATCAGAAAATGGATTATGCATCAAACAACATCATCAACAACAACAACAAAATTAATTTCAAAAGAAAAGTCGAAACAGAATGATGAGGAAAAGACTATAGGCCCCCTTCACTTCAAGAATGGAGAAAGAAAATTTCAGCTAGAATATGTATTTTTACCTTCACGGTGAAGCCCACTGCTACATTATACACCACCATCAATGCTAACGTACTGCATCTGACGTATGTTGACAGTTAATGTTCAGAGTTGTCGTTATTTCCGGCAACATATGCATCATTTCATGACATTTGCCTTACAGGCTCACGACCTTGCAGTCACCGCCTTAGCCTGAGACTGAGCCCTTAGTTGCTGTGTTTTGTTCAGACTCTAGACATGTCAATCCAGAGCCGGATTATAATCCCCTAAGTAAATAAAAAAAAGTTGTGAAATGAAAAATTATTATTATTATTATTATTATTATTATTATTATTATTATTATTATTAAAAGATGATATAGTGAGCCATAATGCGGGGGGAAAATCTAAAACAAGTCAACACTAGTTATTCTTGATTTGTATAACAAGTTCATTTAAAAACAGAGTAAAAGTTTCTGCTCAATTATCCATTATTTTTCTATTTGGACGTTAACAAAGGCAGTTCCAACTGGAACTCGTTCCGATTGCATCACGTCGCCTAATTTGTGTTTTGAACCACGGCCCAACGTCGCCGCTGACAAACTCGTCGGAAGTTGACGGGTCGCAGCCGTGGGAGGCGCCGCCGCCCCGATGCGTTTGGACAGCGCGCGCGGACACGACGCCCGAGATTAGGGCGGCGCCGGGGGCGGTGGGCCAGCGCAGCCAGCCCACGGGCTAGGCGGGGCAGGGGCGGGCAGGGCGCTATCGCGCGGCGGGGCGGGCCGGGCGCTGGTGTCGCCAGGCATGTCGGGAGATAAGCGCTTGTCGCCTGTCTGGGGGCGACGCGCCCTTCGCCCTCGAGGCCGAGCCTAACGAGACCGAGACGTCACGTGTGAACTTCCATATTCACGTCATTTCTTCCGTAAACAATTTTACTGCCCATCGACGATTTCTTGTAAGCTGCGGCATTTCAAGAGAACACGTACTGCGTACTCTAGACTGTCGTGAGGGATCATTCTTCTGAGAAAAACCAAAATAAACAAACAGATATGTGTGTCATCTGTAATTCATGTTTTGTAGGGTACGTTAATTTGTAACAGTGTCAAAATCTTTTCTGTAATAATGATCGCCTTATAATCGTGTTCAAGCTCGATGTAATAAAATTACAGCATCGCTCCAAGATATTAGGATGGGAGAGAAGTAGCGAATCCAAGGGGGAGGCTTTAGGAGCCATGACCCCCTCCCCCAAATAGGCTTATACTTTTGGTTTGTTACCTTCCTTTATTCGGCATAATTGGTTTAAATATTTATCTCCGAATTATGTAATTGTTAGAAAATTCTAAAGTACATTGTATATATATATATATATATATATATATATATATATATATATATATATATATATATATATATATATATATATATATATACAATAAAAATAATATGTAATGTGATAACAAGTACGTTTATTACTTAACAAAAATCTGTGATCACTCCCCCTCCCAAAATAAGGTCGGCTGGATCCACCTCTGCAGGAGAGGGCATTTTTCTCTTGGTTTTGCCAGAGGGCCAAAGAGACGCCGTTCTTCATCGCGCTCTAGCTCCTGCACCTTATTGCATTCGAAATGCGAAGTCGTTAATTCCGCTCGGGAAGGAAACCAAACCTCAAGAAACCCGCCTGGTTGTGAAAGACGCGTAGCGAGTGGAGCGGGTGGGCCGAGCGGGGGGGGGGGGGGGGGGGCGAGAGGAGGCCGCCGCGCGCACCGCCTGCATATCCGATGTCGCTAATGCGCCGTGACGCCTTCCAGAGCCACCGCCGCTCCACAAAGCCCTGCCCTGCCCCCCTCCGCCCACCGGAAGCCCCCGCCTCCCCACCCCCCGAAGGGCGCGGGGCGATGGCCGCCTCTACGCTCCGGACGGAGACAGGGGAGAGGTGGGGTAATGGGGGCCGAAGAACGCAAATAGCCCCGCGCCGCCAAAGCGGCAAAAACGCCGCGAAAGTCGTGGGAATTTGCATAAGTGCGGCGCCGGGATCCGTCATTATTCCCGGACAAGGAGCGCGGTGCGGAGACCCGACCCTCGGGCGATTAAACTCGCATTAAAGCGAAGGCGCAGGGGACTTGTTGGGAGGATTTACGCAGCTTAAAGGGAAACGTGAGCAGGCAAAAAAGGTAAACAAGATGCTGGCTAAGAAGATTGGGAGAAAAAAATATTTAAATCCATATGAATATGCGGCGCGGCATGGCGGCGCGGGATGGGACGGGACGCGGAGGGACGACTCGGAGGGCACAAGGGCCAAGCCAAAGCTCTCCGCTGAGGGCAAGCTGTGTCACGTGATCAATGCGACCCAGTCTTCCCCCAGCCTAAAGCTGTCTAAAAGTTAGGCATTCGATTTTGATGACTTCACCGAATTATTAAAGTCACTCCTCTTACAGTTAATGGAATAAATATTTTTCCAATACTCGCAGTGTATGTGGATACTCACTACGCTGTACCAGAACTTACAACTCAGGCTCCTAAGCCTTATAGGCACAACGTAAAATATGGGATAGTGTGCGAAGAGTGATGCATTGGGGTGAGTGAATAGTGGGGAATTGGGGAAGCGAAGAGTGATGCAAACCGATGACACTAAAAATGTATGCACCACCTGCCACAGCGGAGCGATACCTAGGCGTAGCCATAGTCCTTACGCCGTCTTTTTACCAGATTAGCATGTAGTGGCTCACGCGCTGCGGTAGTGCGTATTAGTAACTATAATGCGTAATTTACGGGCTTGTAGACTACATTGATGATAGACTGGGGGATGTATGGTAAATACATGATAGCTGCACCTGGAGGTTTAGCCTGTCTCAACCGGCGAGAGATCTAAGTTATCAGAGTTTCTTCTGAGTTTGAAAAGACGCCCATATGGAAAACAAGAACTGTACAGATCAGTACATCCACTGGCTTTCTACATTTTCCGACAGCGCTATTTCAGTTTCCTTGGTCACCAACTCTCACCTCTCTTCATCTCTCGCAATGTTTCCGACCACCCTTCTTTTCGAATCTACCTGAACTAAGAGCATCAGTTCTCTTTCGATTCCTGCCTGGAAGCTCTTGCTTATTCCCTGCGCGTCTCCTCCCCGCCGCATCGTCACCGATCTCTGTGGGGGCACGTTCCTCGCTACGAGGGCTGAATCAGCCCACGGGCACCGCCTGCCCTTGGCCCTCCCCCTCACCCGCCGCGTCCCTGCAGCGCGAGGCACAGTCATCCGGCGGCGCTGGGAGCCGCGCGCCACGACAAGGCCCGATAAGGGATGACGGATGACGCGGGCAGGTGGCCCCCGCCCCGTCCCGCCCCGCCCCGCCCCGCCCCGCCCACCTTCGTTTTCGTTTGTTTTTGTGGGCACGGGGGCCATACATTTTGATGAACCACTTAACGGCGACACAGAAACGGCTGCAGGAGGCTCTCCATCAAAACAGACCCCCACCACCACCTACCCACCCACCCCACCCACCCGCCTACCCGCTTGCTCCCCGCGGCGCGGACACGGCCCCTTCCAGACCTCGCAGCCCATTCCAGGGAGGCCATGCCGAGGCCCCCCCTCCCCGGCGGGAGGCATCCCTCGGCCTCTGCCTTCGAACGCTCCGTGGCGCCGTTCATGGGGGTAAACGGAGGAAGATTAGTTCCCCGCAACTCACGTTTCATTATCATCTTCGGTTGTACCGGGGGAAATATTATTGCTCTTTCGTATCTTTTATCTACCCTATGCATCCAGGTTAGGGACTTCGATGTATTTAATTATTTATAAAAGTTGGACAGCTCTTCAAACAGATACTGAAAATGAAAATACAAGGCAGATAATTGTTAATTTTATTAAAGACATGCCTGTTTTATACATCGCTCAAGCGTTCAATGCAAATGTCTAAAAATACCCGCGAAGTATTCTAATGCACACAAGCCATAAAGGGAATCGAATAGCAACACCCAAGCGACGTGAATGAATTGCAGGGGAAAAGCGAATGGCTTCGGGAGCCGCTTGAGCGGATCGAGAGCGGAACGAAAGCTGCTTCGGGGCCGCGGGAGAGTGGTGGGGAGGGGAGGGGAGCCGGCCGCTCAGCGCGTCCCGCGACGCGTGTACGCACCTTATCCCGCCGGGGGCGACCGTTAACTCGCTAAAGGCTCGCGCTCGTTGTAACTTTTCATACCTCATTTACTTAATACTCCGCCTCAAATTTATGCCGCAATTTGCCGCCAATTAAGTACCGCGCGCCACACGCGTTAATCGCATGCGCTGAGACTCCTCGGCGAAGACGGCGGCGGCGGCGGCGGCGGCCGAGCGGAGGACGGGAGGCTGGAAGGGGGGAGAGCAGGGGAATCGAGTGCCCGAACGGGGGACCTGTTGCGCGCGACCCAGCGGCAACGCCCACCCCTAGCGGCCATGCAGCTCACTAGTCGTGCAAGAGAAACCGAAGATAATGCCTCCGGTCGAGCGTACCGCTGAGGGGAGGTTGCGGGTTCGATCCCTGCAGCAGGGTGTTGGAAAGTGATTGGAATGAGTGTATGGCACCTGCCGGAGACGAATTAATAGGAATATTGCACTGATCAGCAGTTTTCTTGTTCACTTTGAGACATGCCGAAGTAGTACTCGATTCTTCGGGCCACGGGTCACGTGCGATCTTTCTATTCCATTCTTTTCCCTTCCCACTCCCAGACGGTAATGACTTGTTGGAGTACCCGAAAATCATAATCATATCAAATCAAATCGTAGCAGTGAAGTGTACACATCTAGAGCAGACTCTCTAGTATCACTAATTTCAATCCAAATCTAATATTTCCTGCGCCGAAATACTCAATACAATAAGAGGTGTACAATAAGAATTGACATTATGTCTCCAATTCCACTACAGATTGGATCAGCTTAATACAAAAATCACCACATAATATTTGACGAAAATACTTATAATTCAGTTTGTATTTTTTTAATTCTAAGTAGTTCTATCACATTAAGTAAGTCATTAATAAGAAATTATAATTAAATACTCAGGAACCCTAATCCCCATATAGTTATTGACAAAACTTAAATTACAGAGTATGTTGCAAATTTTAATTTTAGCCTGATTTCATTGCTCTCTAAGCATTTGCTGGTGTTTTTCTGCAGCCAGTTGATGCAGATTTAGTCTTATAAAGAATTATTATTTGGCTCCTGGAACTGGCTGGATCCGCAACAGGAAGGAAAGGGATTCTGAAGCAACTCTCAAGAGTCCAGTTCGACATCCTCAGAGACGCGTCGTTTATAAGCAACACTTTCAACTACAAGCTGATTCCAACGAGTGGCGTACCGGTAGAGTGCGTTTCATTCTTTAAGAGAGTATTTGCCACAAGATGTATGTAGAAAAGCTGCCATCGTCTTTTCCATTTACTTATTTCTTTTATTTTTCTGTTTTCTTTATTCATTTCTCACTCAGAATTCTCTTGTGTCCCACACTCCTTGTGCTGACTTTACATGACAGTACTGCATTATAAATCTCTTGTATCGCATTCATATTCGTTTACAGCCACGGGCCCCATCTCGCCTCCATTCCGGATGTTGTTGATATACGCCGCCGCGCTCCAGGTTTTTTATTGTTCGGGAGTAAAAAATTGTCCGACTCGTCCCTATATTTTGCGAACGCTACGGGTCGACGAGAACCTGCTCAGGGCCAACATTGTCACCGCCGCCGTCGCCGCCAACTGGTTGGCGCGGCCAACACTTCGCCGGGTGGTAAGCGGGCCATAAGGCCGGCTCGGTCCATTCCCTAGGCCCGGCCCCGCCCACACCGTCCCTGGCCGCTCCATCCCGTAAAGCACCTCACGGCTCACCACACCCTGCGCCGTTCCGTCTTGTCCAGCCTGGTCGCGCTCGACGTCGTTATGTCCCCACTGGCCCCACCTCTTCTCGCTTCCCACTGGGAGAGGTGACTCAGGGAATCAAGTCCAGTCACTGCAGTGCCTCTGATCGAAAGGTTCTAGGTACGCGTCCGGACGGTGGTAGGATTTTCGACACGAGCTCGTCACCTAGGTCGAATTCGTATTGTCGGTAATTGTACAGATGAGAATTCTAGCGGCTGATCGGTAGTTTTCCATGTTTTTTCAAACCAATACTAGTTGAATGACGGAGCTGTACCCTAACAAATGGGCCACGAACCACGCGCGATCTTCCCTTCCTCTTCCATATCCTACCCTCACCCCTTACTTACATACACTTACACTAACATGCACTACACTTCCACGCATGCCGAGAGACAGGTCGGAATCTTAGAGCTTGTTCCGGCTGGGGCGGTGCCCCCCTGGTGGTAGATCCCTGGTTGGGGAAAACCCCTCTAGCCGAAGATAGGTCGGCGCCGGATCTCGCCATCAAGCGGGAGAAGATCACCGCCACCCCCCGAGGGAAACACTTGCACTACACTTATGCGACTAATAACCGTAGCAGTTGGCGCGCCTGGAATCTCTAACAACCGACCTGTCCGGTCCAATCTCGCTCGACGTCGTCATGTCGCCATTCGCTCCACCGTCCTCACCTCTTCTCGTGTCGTCTTTCCATCCCGCCCCCGCCCCCGCCTTCGCAGATCACTACTATTACGTCTTCGCATCGCAAGCCCCAGTCTCGCCAGGCCGCCCCGCAGAGCCGCGCCCCGCAGTGTCACGCCCCCTCCCCTGCCTCGCCCTCCCCCTCCCCTCCAACGCCGGACGCCGCGACGCCCCGCAGCGCGACTTGTTTACTCTGCGACGCGGCAGGGGTGGGGAGGCGCGTCGCCGCCGCCGGGCCTTGTTACCGCGCATTGTGCCTTTATTTATTAATTTATTTATTTACGCGCGCGCCTTTACAACGCCATAAACGCGCGCGGAGGCAGCGGCTGTAAAGTCCCGCGCTCCCCGCCGCGCCGCGCCCCGCCCCGCCCTCGGCGCCCGCGGCGATCGACCTCGTTATCGCGCGCCTCCCCGCCGCGCCGCGCCACGCCGCGCCGCGCCCCGCGCTCGTCGAATCTCCCAGTCCGTCTGTGAGCAGCCTCCGCCGACGAACTGCCCCCGCGACCAGTGTTGCCGGATGGCTCAAGAGAGCACCCCTCAGAGAGTGCCGCGTAATCCACCAAAACGCCAAAAATATCCTTAAATTACAGTAATTTATTTTTAATTTAATTGTTAATGAATGCATGTCTATATGTGTTTAAAAGCGTATACATTTTAAAGTTGCGTATGTCACCAGCACATGTAAGGTTGTTTCATCAATAATATTTTATTTACTCACTCCTTCTTTAATATTTTTTGTATGAATTCCAGTAGTTAGTTGAACAACTGAATAACTATTAGAAAGTAAGGTGTACAGTACTCTTTGTAAACAATAAATCATTTTTACAGAATTTTATTTTTACGCAAGTTGTAATAAAATGAAAATACGTAATAAAAACCACTCATAAATTCCTAAAGAATTTGCGCCTCCTTAATTACTAAAGGCGATTATTCGTCCCGGAAATTGAGGATATGAGCGGGCACTCGCCGGCCAAGGCAGTGAACACTTGCGTTGGCTCCCGGGGCGGAGGAGCCTTCGGCTGCTATCGCTCTCCTGCAGAGGCGATTTCGCGCCTGCTCGCGATTCCATCAAACCTCGTTTTTTCGAGGACAGAGAGGATCAAACGCAAAGCTTTTTTCTTTCATATTATAGATAGAACTTCCCTTCTTTCGGAGAGAAAGTAAAGCCGGCTATCCTATGTAGTAAAAGTACTGCAAGTAAAAGATCCTCAAGCCTAAAAGAAGCCTCTGAGCAAAATTCAAATCGCCTGTTTCGTCGCCCGAGTGATACCTTCTTAGCGAAATTTGCGTGGTCAGACAGAATAGCGGGCTTGCTCGTCCGAGTCTCGCCTCGTAAAATAAGGCATGCCTGAACTGAACTGCCTTCCAGAATAGCTCTTTCAGCACCCTACAGCTCGTTTCTCAATGTGAGTGATGATTAAACATGAGCTCCATCAAAATGCGGCCATGCGTAGCTTTCCCACTCTACAAGCAGAGTACCTGAAGATGGTGTTATTGGATACGTCACACCGTTCACTTACGAACAAGTGAGCTTCAGCACTACTTTAGGCTTTTTTCAATAATCGATCCCTTTATCGAGTATTTCCCATCCCCCATTAAAAAATCAGAGCTAGCTATAGCTCAAAAACAGACATAGCGAAGATGGCCCATACACTACACAGACGTACAGCTTTTAAAATGTTTAGAAAACAGAAGTAGCTATGTAGATGTAGTATTACAATGGCGAAAAACATATTGCTGTACCAAACAATACAAAAGAAATGAAAGAGAACAAAAATAGAGGATTTGCAAACCAGCACATTATCGTTTCTTCGCATAATTTCAAAAACGAGTAGGGTATTTTACATAAGCGGTACAGAAACACGACTTCATTCGCGAACGTATTGCATTCTTATTTTATTTATCTTAATATTTCCAAGAGCCATAATGATACTCGCACACATACATATTATACATGATTACATGTCGCAGGACTCTCTATATCCCAATAACGTATGCATGTTTGAACAAGGAATAATAATGTAAGCGGAATTGCACCTTTACTGCAGAGACGTCGACAGAAAAAAATTATGTGATTTCGAAAGAACCTTCATTAAGAGTCGTTCTATAGCCTCCGCGCGACCAGTGTCTGCCCTGATGGAATGTGCGACGACGTGGATGGGATCAACTCACTTCAATAACAGTGGTTGAGTAAACGCAATTTACTCTTACCTCGTCGTTTCGGATTGGTCGTTCAAATGAATGCCTTTTAACCAACAAAGCAAACACAACTGAGTGGAGATCTTAACTCCCATTCGTGTACTCTAGATGTCGTTGACATTTATGAACTTTTCGCCTTTCATATTCGCTTTGGTATTAGTCATTTGTTATTACCCTTATCGACTTCATATCTCAGGGTTTGCGTTCCCTCGCGTTACACGTCCCCTGCTCAACATACGAGCGCAGCTGCGCGATTATGACCTAATTGAGCCTCTGCGACGAGGAGAGCTAGGATCACAATGTCCGAGGCAGGGCGGCGCAGGGCGAAGTCTCCAAATGACCGTCCGGGTGGGCGCAGCCGACTTGGAGGGGAGTGGGAGAGGAATTAAGATGCAGCAGATAGCGTTTGCATAATGCGCCGCTGTGACAGGCGGAGGCAGTGGGCACCTGGCTTAGCCCTGGCAGTCGAGAGCTCTTTCACGCCGCGACCTCTGCGCGGGCATTAGGCTCCACGTGTCGGTGCTTGGCACGCCACCGACGCGACGGTTCCCTCCCAAAAGATTCGGTGAAGTAGGATCGTATCCCGTACGACATTTCGGCAGCCCGAGTAGCAAGGGGTGGAAAATCACCATTTCAATGTTTGGAATTATAAAAGCGGAACAATTCTAAGATTGTTTGAAGAAAGATGCGTGGCCATGAAACAAACATTAATTTATTAGCACTGTGAGTCGGTCAAATGGCAATCGGAAGTTAGGATGGGCTGGCATGTGTGGTTTAATCACAATGAATGACGCATGTCAAGTAGTTTTGTGTGGCCTGTTCTTCAGCTGCCAAAGAGCTCCTGGGTTACTGCCATTAGCCCTCTAGGCAGGAAGGGGGCGGGGCCCTGGCAGCGGTAAACGCTCGCGGGGCCTGAACATCGAAGCAGCCTCAGGGCACCACGAGGCAGCCTCGGACCGGGATTCTGCTTGCCACGCGTCTTTCGCCATCTACACATTGTGACCCGACTTGAAGTTATTGCGGCGAACCAACGAATTTCTACAAGATCGTCTTTGTGTGTGCTTTATTATACAAGTGCGTAAGCCTTATGACCATTCCTGGAAATAGGCGTATGATTTCAATGGGGAAATTATTATGAATATATAATACGAATGGGTACTGCCTGAAAGAGAGGAAAGCGAAACGAGAGAAAACTGGTGCAAACTTTACTTGTCTACCACAAACCATATGGATCAACCGGTATTTGATCCCTAGTCCCAGCGGTTAAGACGACGGCTGGTTAAATATGGGTCGCCTCATGGCCTCAGGTTTAGTTCCTTGGCACGCTATTGGGTTAAGTGTGGAATAAATGTTGTACATACTACGTTGTTTCCTGCAACTATCATATGTTAAGCCTTAGGACTGACTAGTGAATTATGTTTTTTTATTAAACAATCCTACCAGGGTAGTATATAAGTTATCAATTGTATATCTTTACAGTAAGGAATCAGAGAAGTAACAAACCCACCCTTGTACCAAGTCAATTCGGGTACTCCACCCTCGCTTCGTATAGACGGAAGCTGCGCCACGTGCGCATCGCCTGTTCTCGCCCACGCACACGCCCTCTCCCACGCGCGCGCCGCCCACCGCCCGCGGCGGGCGATCCGAAAACAGCGATAAATTTAGGAGCGGTTTGTTGTGCTAACAGGTCGCCTCGCGCGATGAAACGTAAATGCATTAGAGGCCGTTGCTGCATCGTCGCCCGATCTCTTCGACGGGAATAGCCCTCTATTTATTCGCTTTGGAAATAGAGGCGCTCGTTCTTCCAGACGCTATTTGGAACGCCATTCTAGAATATCTCGCATCCGTGCTTACCCATGCGGATGATTCACTGCCGGGCAGGGTGCTAGGTGAATGATCGCTAGCAAAGGGAGAGGATTTTTATACTCTTACTTAACTCTGACAAAGAAATTAATAAAACTAACGAGGAATGGTGTTATTTTCTATACTTTCAACGAGCGTTCGGTTAGGACAGATAATAGGGTGCTTTTTGTACAGTTACTTCAAGCTTTGTAGAGGAATGGTGTGTAACCAGAATCTACTGTGAAAATCAGATGTGATAGCCACTCATATAATACTGCCAAGAAAAAATATGTGGAGTAGTTGAAATTTGTGAAAATTGGCAGGAAAATTCGTCTACACTTGATATGCTTGGCATACTTGCACACGAGGGGGAAGGAGGGGCTCCTGGGGGGTCAGCTCCCACCTCCCAAAAGCTAATGAAACGTATACAAAAGTACAGATTTTACTAATCTTCTGTACCAACAGTCATTCAATATATCAATTGTTTACATTATACAAATTGACGATAAGTCAACAAATAAAAATGTTTTTATATTCAAGTAAATGAAAGTGTCTTTTTAAAAAATCATCAAGTCGGTTGGATCTGAAGCCTCACCCCAAAAAAAATCTGGGAATGCCTCTGGCTAGGCATGCTGGCAAATCATTGTAACGACTCTGTGGTGCATTACCAAGGCTAAACGGAACTTCTTACCTGAAGCTCAGCTCGAACTTTCTTCCTCAACATGTCGCCGTATGGACTCTCACCTTAGTTTCACTGTAACAAAACCAAAAGTTTCTCAACTCAAACCTACAAATTATTCTCAACTGATTACAAAATCAGTCTGCACAACAAACAGGCAAAGTTCTCTTCAAGCTTCCAAATTGTCTCATTCCACAGTCTCTCAAAGTAAATTGAGCCTCTCTTGCCAATCTAATGTTTAGACAGAACATGTAGAATAAAGTTCGTTACATGCACCCACATACATACATTTAAAAATGTCTATGTATTAATTATTGTTAATATAATAAAAATTGTGATGGAACGATTCAAGAGAGGGACGCACAATATTAATTATTTTTAACATTATAAAAATTCTGTTGGAGTCATCACCTTAAACGTCAAAGAGATTGAGACTGGTGAAAATGTTTGAAAACGCATGCTTTGAACGCTGCGACTGCCGTCAGCCAAGAATGCCACGGTATTCATCTTCATCTTCATGAGGAAATGTTTATACGTGCATTGCAGCAGTATGTCATTCGCAATAGCCCCGGCTGGACGGAGGGCGCGTTCTTAAGCGTCAGCTCGCCGGGCGGCGATGGACTCCGGTGTCCCATTGCGCTTGTTCGCTGGCGGAAATGGAGCGCCTAATCCGTCGCGACAAACAAACGCCCCAGAGGCGCTTAATCACCCCATCCCACCTCGCGGTCGTGTTTACGGCTCCGGCGCCCGGCACAATGCGGCGGCCGAGGCGGCGCCGCACCGGGGGCGTAAATCACCTGCACGGCGCCGCACGGCACGGCACGGCACGGCACGGCACGGCACGGCGGCCACACGCCTCCGTCAAGAAGGCAGTAGCGCACACTGCAATTCACTATAATTATATCATATAATCGGATCTATGTTATGAAGCGTACTTTTAGAGAAGTTATAAGAGGGGGAAAGGAGGAAAGTATCCTCGAGAGGGTGAGATATAGAAAGATGGATCATTCAAGTATTCATCAAATATCTCATGATATTGTTTTTCAATGAACGTTAACTTTTCTGAAAATGAATATAGTATTTAAGTATTAAAAATAACTAATGTTGGCATTATTCAACGATGTATTTTTCATTTATTTCTCAACATTATATTAAAAAACGCTTTATTGAATTAAAATGCATGCGACGCTTCAAAAGAAGTAAACATTATTTCATATTTCACCTATTAACATGTATTAATTCTAGTGTTTACAAATTGTTCTGATTATCCATTCAATTCAATTCACACTCAAAATAAATTAAACAGGATATTTTCTTTATTTGTATGGCTAAGGGGAAGAACATTGCACTATATTTTAATATCTACTTTCTAACACCTTTTCTAAAGTGACACCAAAGCAAGTGTATGTCGAAGGTCTACAAATGTCAATGCATTACTTTCCCCTCGCAGGTAGTTGACGGACGACGGAGAATCTCGGGAGAAAGTTGTCGCGACAGAGGCCGCTCTCGCGCATTGAGTCCCCATTGGCTTCTGCGAGCGAAAGCATTGCTCCTACCCCCCCCCCCCCCCTCCCACCGAGCGGGGAAGGGATGGCGACAAGTTGTATGCTGTCACATAGTGAAAACGAAATTAATCAAATACTACATCTTTCCTCCTAAGTTTTCTCTCCCATCAATTTCAAATTCAATTGTTTGCATGATGTGCCCGATTCGTACTTCGTAATCTAATTTGTTAGTAATAATTAATTTTTCATGATGTAAAAGTTGAAAAATAAAATGGACAGGAAACGCAAACTGTCTCGGGGAATACAATACGTACAGCGATAATGATTTAGTAGAGACATGGTAGAGGATGTGAATTTCTTGCTTGGTGCATACCCCGAGCGCGAGGTAATTCCTAACTGAAAACAGTAGAGGTTCCAACTGCGCATCTTGTGGAGAAGAGGAAGAAGTGAGTCCATCGGACTGGACGTGACTGCTCCCAAGGGTCAGACAGTCCTTCCGGTGCCCTGGTTGGCGGCTTGGGCGGGGAGGAGCGGGGGCGGGGGCGGGGCGGGTTGAGCTGAGTAACGAGCGGAGAAGACCCACAACTCAGCGGCGCCTAATTGCCCCTGCTGCTCGCGGCGCGAGGGTGGGAGAGCGGGAGGGGCACGGGAGAGCGGTACTGCGCCCCATCAAACCACGTCTCGCCCAATGAAGAGCCTCACTGCACTGGGCTTCCTGCGCCCCAGCAGGGCACGACAATGACTCATTCTCGCACCCGCCAATGGCATCGATTAATTCATCTTAACTTGTTTACGTTCCTTCGCGGTGGAAACCTGTAATAAACGTGACTGAAGACAATCGAAACAGAAGGCTTCGTCTACTACTGGCGCGCTCTGCCTCATTCCTTTGGCCCGAGCTCCTGCCGGACGATGACATGTGAGCGTCTGATAGGTGATGAACTGCGGGATTGTCCTGGGGCAGCTGAACGGACACCATGTACGGTGTTCTGGTTTTTAATATTTTTTTTTACAAAATTTTACAAAAATTTTTTACAAAATTGTTTACAAAATTGAAAACTCTACAAATACAAACTCTACAAATGACATTTAAAATTTCATGTTTTGTCAGAGTCGCAATATGCCGTTCATCAATATTTATTCCATCCTTTATTTCTTGTTTGCGCTGTTTTTATTACACGAAAACGTCATCGAAAGTTTAACAGGATGCTGTATTTTTGAATCACCGCTTGCACTGAAACTGGCGTACTCAGGAATCTAGCTGAATACTTCAGCTAGATTTATTCAGCTAGCACAGTTTATTACTAACATTGACTATATGAACGAATTAATTTCAAAATTTTTCCAGCAGGCTTAGAAATGAAATGTCTTTCAGAAACCATTTCAGATTAGTCCTATCTCTCGTTCGCGACACGTCTTTACTTCTGAAATTGTAAATCATAAATTATAAGTAACAGTAATGTAAATTACAATTTTATCAAAAGATAGAGAAATAAAAACCTTAATCGCTCGTATCATTTCACATATTTTTAGGGGTCGGCCAAGCGGAAAGATTGAATGAGTACATTTGAACAAGTTTGGGAACTCGAATGTTGACTGGGAGAAAGGGTTCAAGATTTGCGAGAAAAACGCTGGCAGTGGAAAACGTTTTTTACTGTAAAACGCGATTTTCTTCTCTTCTGCCAACAAGAAACTTAGGGCTTTTTTGGGGGGTTTCTTGGGAGATATCCAGAAAGAGACGAGAAAGAAAGAAAGTAACAAAAGCTGGTAAAATTATTTGCTTTACAAAATCCCGAAAGCCGTTTGTTTTAGACTGCGCGAATTTTGTTCTCTTGTTCAAACAACTTGTCGCTTGTGACCTCCAAAACCTTCTTAACAACTTTCATAATTCATAAATAATAACAGAGCTTTCAACTTCACAATAGAATTTAATGCTGCGGGAGCGCGGAAATGCTAAGTCTTCTCAAAGCAGCTGCCCCAGGGCGCGCCGCCGCCCTCGCCCACTGCCCACGCCCGCTCTCGCCCGCCCCCGCCCGGCTCTCCGCCCTTTTCCGCCATCTCTCCTGCCACCCCGCCCGCCAGCCAGCCAGCCTGCCCGCCCGCGCTCGCTCCCCCCCCCTTCCCACCGTCCGACCTCGCCCCCGTCCGCCCGCCCGCCCCGCAGACGCTCCTGCGAGGCGGGAGTGCCTTATCGCCGCAAACTTCTTTCCACGAGCTGCGAATCACCCCTTCCTCCCCACTCCGCCCACCCACCCCTCCACCTCCCGCTTGCCTCTTTTGATCCGGTGTCCTGCGCCGGCCCCGCCACTTCGCTCGATCCACTCGCCTCTCCTCTACCCTACCTTGCCTTGCGAGGTGGCGTAGCATTATGGGAATATTATGGACAATAAATATGACGAAATATTGTCGTAATATTCCATGAAGAGTTCAATGAAAATATATATTCAATGACTAAAATGCCCTTACAGAAATTCAGTTCTACATGTAGAGGATTATAATAAGCTTTTGGATGCTAATTAGGTATTTCTCTGATGATTTCTCAATCAACAAAATACATACAGTATTTATACATTAATTACGGATTAGTCAAAAAGTATATTTATGGATAAAATATATATTCACTTAACATTATACAATCACTTAATTTAAATGAAAGCTACCTTCGTATCAGAGTTGAACTCTTGACAACAGCGCACGAGCAGCCCGAGCCGCTCGCATCGCATTTGGCTGCGGGCGAAAGCTCGAAAGCAGAGGGAGGCTTCCCCTCGCACCGCGCTTCCATCCACCTGTGCGCGTGCGCGGGTGGGCAGGCACCCGCCGGGGGGGGGATTTTTGAATCCAGAGGAAGAAGCCCTTTCGCCCTAAATCAGCGCCCTTGGCGGAGGGAGCAGCCAGCGAGCAAGACGCCCGCGACGCCGTAAAAAAAAAAAAGAAAAGAAACTCGCTGTGATAAAACTCCCCTGCGCCGCAGGCTCACGCTTTACGACGCTCGGAATTAATTTCACCCTCCGCGACGCCGCGGTTATGATATTTCGCTCTCACAGTCAGATACACCCCCTTCCCCTCCCCCTCCCCCGGCTCGCTCCCGAACACGAATTCTCAGCAAGACCAATGAGAAATAGTTACAAGGAAACGATAATGGCGCGATATTATCTTTCTGAGTGCGGCACTTAAGAGGACATTTCGATTACTCACCATGACGTGCGGTTCTGCTGCCTGTTAAAACCTCAATATGTTGACAGAGCGTTGCTGCAGTGTCAAAAATAATTATAGCTAATCTTGTTGTTACACAACTTAAAATATAATCTATGTGTTTTTGTTTGGGTTGTGCTTCTTATTCTGATGGCGATATGTGCTAGGTGCGATTTCAAGCCGTGACAAATTGAATGTAATTTTCTACATTGTCGTTGACTTAAATGTATGAAGTAGAAATATCAGTGACTTGTGGTGATTGCTTGCGTTGTGTAGGTCATATCAGAAGTGTGGATATGTTTCTTAGTGAAATGTACAACACACCTTGTTATCGTAGTTAAAAGCAAATGATAAAACTTTGAAACCAATATTTGAACACTCACTTTTATCGCCTTGAGACGTGTTATCCCCTTTCTCCAGGGCGTCCAAGAAACTAAATATCGAGCTAAACCAAAATGGCCGCGAGTAAATCATCGCGTTGGCGTCGCTTTGCTCCTGTTGCCGCTCGAGCGATTGTTTGGCGATGCAGGTGCCCCCTCCTCCCGACGGCGCGGGGCCTTTGAAGCGTCAAGTTGCCGCCCCTCCCCTCCGTCTTCCCCCTCCCCCTCCGAATAATCGGACGCTGTTAGACGAAGCTTAAACGAGATTAGCGCCGGCCGCGCGTCCGTCGCCCCGCGCCGCCCCGCGCCGCGCTCGCCGTGCCGCTTCGCGTCGCGTCGCGTCGCTCCTTTTGCCGCCGCCGCGTTACGAAAATAAATAATCGCGCGCGCACTAATTTGCGGCGCCGCGGAGGGAATCGGACGTTCCGTGCCGCCCCCGCCCTACCCAACCCCCACTCCTGCGCTGCCCCCACCCCCACCCCTCCCGCCCGCCGCCAGGTAAACAGCCGCGGAGAGGCGCCAATTACCTCGTGATGGATGGCGGCGGAGCCAAGGCCGCCCGGCCGCCCGCCCCGCCGCGGCGGACGCTGAGCCGACTCCAGCTGGCCGGCAGAGTGGGAGTAACCGACCGCTTACGACCCAAAAGCGTTTAATTGTTTTAATGTGTTAATCAAAGATTCCATACAATGGAATATATTGGTGTTAAATAATGGGACATTTGTTTTGTATTCTTGTATATTTCATTGCAATGTGTAAAATAAATTATATTGCTCCTGTAACATTGTTTATAATCAACGCTTTTTTTTTTACAAAAACAAGCTATATAAATAGCAAGTAATTTTGAGTGATTATAACCACAAGGTTAAAGCGGATGTAAAAGTGAAGGAACCGAACCGGTCATTTTGTAATAATCACCACGGCCAGAGGCACTGAACGCGAAACGTTTTGAGTTGGACGTTTCGAACTCACAAATGCGAGTCAGGTCAGATGTCGCTTCCAATCGTTTTATATGTGTAGCTTCAGTTTTGGAAGATGTTAAATTGCGAAGCAGTAGAAGTTAAAAATTAATTATTATTATTATTATTATTAATAATAATAATAATAATAATAATAATAATAATAATAAAACAAGTTTTCGTACACAATTATTTACTGCTCTTCGATGTCTTACATTCTTGCGAATCCCTACGACCATTATTCGGACATTCATTAACACCCACAAATCTGACATGGTGCATCCTGTAGTGGTCGTGGTGTTGCTGAGACAGGAATAATCGCGCAACATCATCCCAAACCTTTTGGTAACCCAAAGTAAAACGAAACTACATTCTTCCTTTTCCAGGTCTTCTCTTGTTTTAGAACCATTCACTGATTAGTGCGTACACTAGTCTTCAGATGCCCCTAGCGCCTTTTTGTGAGACTTCCTCTGGACATGTATACCTAGGGTAGTTTGCCATTGCATCCCCTACTTTTCCAGGTTTTACACGGAACCTGTCAAATTCCTCGCTGCTGTTGGAATCCCCTCTGGGTACTTTCCACGCGGTGCAGATAGATGAGTGAGCGGTGCCACTGTGACGCCAGTCGCCGCGCACCTGCTTGCGAGCCGCCCTGTGCGGGGCGGGGCGCGGTGGGGGCGGCCGCTGGCGAAAGATCCTCCGATGGGCAGTGGGCGGTGGGCGGCGGGCGGCGGTCCCTCGGGCGGCGCACGACCGGTTCGCCGCTCTTTGTTGATAGTCCGACGACGGCGGATTCAAAACAGCCTCACGGCCCAACGACTGCACGCTTCATGCCCCGCGCAGCCCGCCCCGCGCCCGTGCCCGCATCTCTTCAGGGAGTGAGTCACGTGTGGTATTTCGTCGCGGAAGCATGGACAAGCCCTCTTTGGCATTGCGGGAAATTCTGCTTCGCGCTCCGGCATGTTTCAGCTGCAGCATACAAATACGCGATTACGTAAACACCGGTTGGCTCGTGGCCATAACTCAACACAAATATTGGGGAACACTGGCAAGTTCCGTGAATAAATCGCCCTCATGTGTGAACGTCCTCCAGCGAAGTGTTGAAGACGAGCCGCGCGGAGGTCGTTGCCTGTGTCGCCGCTAGGGCCGCCGGTGTCGTCGGAGGCTGCGGCGCGCCCTTGCAACAAGTGAGCGCGGAGGTGGAGGCGGCGGTGGCGGTTCGTTGGCGCCCCCCCCCCGCGGCCAAGTGACACTTGACAGATGAGCGCTCAGCCTCGTGCTTGACCTCCGCCCGCGCCCTCCCGCTGGGACGGCGGCGGTGGCGGCGCCGGTGAAGGCAGATGCGCGAGTGGAGACGGTGGCGGTGGAGTAGGAGTTGGGACGAGCGGCGTCGCAGAACTAATCGTGATGTGCAAAGGCGAAGGACTTGGCACGTACGAGTGGGCTGAAAATGCGGAGGCGAAAATAATGTCTTGTTCGATATATTACTTTTTTCGTGTAGCTCGTAGAAATCGAATGTCTGCTTCTCGCCGAAGTCGGACCGACACGGAGAATTTATCTTGCACCAACTGTAAAAACCAAGGATATCAATTTCAGTAAGAGTCGCAGCCTCTCATGCAGTCGGAGGCAAATAGGAATTCCATGCGCTTGAGGTCGCTCGTTTCCCGTGGGTGGGCTGCGGGGGAGACGCAAAATATGCGCAAAGGAAAGTTTCTCGGCAGCCGGCCTTTGGTGGAGAGGGGAGCGCAGTTGCGAGTTGAAGCGACTCCAACTCCTGAGCGCAAAGCGTCCAAACACGCTTCGCTTCTTTACGCGCCGCCCCCGTGTTTCACGTCCTTCTCCCCATCACGAACACAGACACACACACTCTCGCACAAAAACTCACATCTCTCTCTCCCTCTCTTTTTCTCTCCCTCTCTTTTTCTCTCCATCTCTCCCTCTCTTTCTCTCTCCCCCTATCTCTCTCTCTCTCTCTCTCTTACACACACACACACAGTTTATTCCCAAAGCAGCAGGAACCATCAGACGGCTTGCGGAAATTCCTGCGACAGATCTCCCGGTGGATGACAACGCGAGCGACGCTGCGAACGAGCAGTCGTACGTGTTTTAGAGCAAGTGCGAACGCGGCCGCGGGCCATAAAGCGGCGCCGTGGCTGAGGGGCGTGGGGCGCGAGGGGGGCGGAATTAAGCCGTCCGCGGCGCCGCCGCTTCCCCTAATGGCTCCGTCCGTGAGGGCTGCGGCCGCGCTGGTGGCGCACGCCTGGTATGGCGGGGCTCGACGGCGGCTGCGGTGGGGCCTTGCCATTATGGAGATTGGAAGTTAAGCAAATAAAAATTAGGAAACCAAAATTGAGGTTGTGGTAGTAGAGCAGATGGGAGATCCTTTAGGTCCTGGAATCCTGTAAGCTCCGATCCCTTTCAAACGACCGATAGACGGTCACAAACTCGTAAGAACAAAATAGGGATGGCCATTATTATCAGAAATATAAATTATTCATGGAAGGCAATTCTGACAATGGAAAATTACAGTTACGAGATAAACGTGTAAGTCTGTAAACACTTAAGGTTTTCGGTAATCATTGAAATGCAGGAATTGAGCGTTTAGTTTTTTACGTCTGCTAAACTATTATAAAATATTAGATATAAAAAGTGTCCTAACTCAAGTCAATATCGCAGCCCATGAACAACATTGTGCATTAAATTAACGGACTAAAGAAACAGATTTTTCATTAGGAGAATGTTCTGTGTGTACATCGATGAAATTAATTCTCAAAGTTGTTCACGGGGTGTGATTGGTTCAAAACGAAGCGAGGGATGTTGGCTCAGAGGCTTCACTGCAATCGCCGCAGTGCGTGGCAAACGATTCGCTGAAGCTGTGGCCGTCGGGGCCGCGCCGCGTCGGGGGGGAGCCCTGAATGTTTAACGCAGCCCGAGGGGGGGGGGGCGCCTTCGCTGAATGTTGCACGGGAAGCGCTTTCTGCGAAGGTCCCCGCGCGGCCGCTCGAGAGGCCTCCCCATTTCCGGAAATTCATATCCTCTGCGACCGTTATCCCCGCTTCAGAGCGGCTCGGCTGACGGCCGCGCGGAGTTGGCCTCGCAGGGCGTTTCTGCTTGGAGCGCAGCTTTTCGGGAGAAGAGGGACCAGCCAGGAATACCATTAGGCGATCAATGTCCTTTCGGCTGAGAGAGAACGATAATTATTATAGATACCTATTGTTATAGATACCTACATCCTTATGAATCTGATTCAACGACTTAAAAGAAACTGAATTACTTAGAACAGGCAGACTTTCACGGACAAGTGGCCCATTTCAATCTCACTTAACTATTACTCATTTATGTTGAAAATCGTGAATCGTCGAAAGTGGGTAGATGCAAATCCATTCCCGCACCGGTCTGCCTTTCAACATTTGTAGTACGCAACTCGAAAACGATGCATTCAAAAGCATATATTCAACGGCCTGGATTTCGAGGACCAAGGCCTTCTCACGCCAAGATCTCAAAATGTAATCTTTTGAGACCTTCTAATACGTTTCAGGTAGTTTAGTTGCCTCTTGAGTACCCTCTCTCTGAACAGTTTGGGTCGTGCAAAATCGCGATTTCAGAGATACGCACCAACTCGTATTGTTCTTTAAAACAAGTGTTAAGCAGCAACAACGCCATAATATTTTTCCCACTTACGCGGATTTCGAAGGAAGGGGCAGTTTCCACATTCCAGAGTTCTGACCCGGCGAATTTTAAGACCCATCCGCCATCGCCTCTCATTGCCTCCATCACCACTCCTTCCTCTGCACTCGCCTTGGCATTTTCTGCCTCCACCGCGTAGCAGTCATTCCCATTGTCGTTTGAGCTTCGTCTATCATTCGCGGTGGCGCGGCGGGTCCTGTGCGCGCGGGGGCGCCAGGTGGCTGCCGTGGGCGGGGTGGGGAAGGGCGGGGCGGGGCGGGGAGCATTGTGCAGTGGCGGCCGACAAGTGACGGGCGGCAGCCGCCCACCTCCGCCAGTCACGCGTTGTGGCCGCCTCCTGCGCGCGCCTTGTGTGTGTGTGTGTATTCATTAAATTTTATTGTAGGAAAGCAGCATAAACATTTTAAGCGTCCGCTATTCTATGCACTCCTACATCTTTAGTGCACGTTGCCTTGGCCCGTGGCCTGCGCAGCCGGGCTTCTCTGGGCCTCGGGGGATGGGGCTTTCTAGGCTCCTGGTCGGAATGGAGAAATGCAGCGGGAAACCACCTTCCACAATAACTAAACTTATGGTTTGCTCGCGTGTAATTACAAGTTAATGCTCTTAAAAACGAAATGTTTTACATAAATTGAATTTCGTTTTTTCAGAGAATATCGTTTAATCTATTTGAAAGAATGACGGAAAAGTTAGTGCTCACGAGTATTCTCTTACAGGTGACAATTGCTTCACAACCTTTACGAATTCGTAACAGTACAAAATATTTCAGAATGATCATTGTACGATGGCTGCTCAATTATGGAGGGGGGTGTCTGTTGCCTGGGGGCCTACAAGGCAAAATCTAACATCGCTCCACGCCGTCGCCTGCACCCCAAACCAAAGATGTATTATATTATCTGGTTTTCAAATAATTAAAACATCATGAATGCCACAGAACTCAGAAATCAATACATTTCTGTGCGACACTGACAGTTAAGGAATGCAACAATCACTCTGTTGCAGTTGTTTTCAACGTCCACCACCTTCACAGCCGTCGCAGCTGGACGCGCCTGAACCGGCGCACGATTTCTCTCGAGTTCTGCCGCCCGCCCTATTTACTCGCCTGCAGATCGGCGCTGATTATCTGATTACGGCGGCTCCTCCGACCGCTCGCGCCCTTCGCCCCCGCCTCCGCGCTTTCTCGGTTCGAAGCGGCGGCGCCTCCGTCGTGACCGCGCGTGACGGCTTGCCCCCCTCTCCTCGCCCCGCCCCCGCCCCACAGGTTGTTTACGTCCCATTAGCGCGGGACGGGGCGGGACGGGGCGAGGCGTGCACCATTAGGCGGCATTGTGGGGCGCGCGGCGCTGCGTCATTGTCGCCCTGTCGGGCGGCGCGCGGCGAGGCGAGGCCGTTGGCCTGCCGCCCCGGGCGCGACAGGCGACAGGGCGCGCGTCGGGCGACGGGCCAAGGTCCGAGCCGCGCGTGAAGGGCCGTCGCCCAGCACCGAACGTCGCTCGATGCCGTGGAGGCGCGTGCGGCAAGAAGGCGAAGCGCACGGAGGGTGACTCGACGGGGTGCGCGTTTTGGGGTCGCTTCACACCCACAGGGACGTGCGTTGAAGTTACGGGGTAATTGCGTTTTGATGTCGCGAGGGACCCACAGGAATGTGCACAAAAGTCATGCGGCCATTGCGTATTAAGGTCGCGAGGGCCTCACAGGGACGTGTGTACGTTATTTGGCTTCAAAAGGCCGTTGCCTTTTGGAGAGGAGTTGGCCGCGATCTGACAAGAGTTCGCGTAACATCTCCGGCAATCTGACCAACTATCACAGATTCACATAATGAAATTGTTGAAGTCATCGTTTTTTGTATACTGTTGGAATTCCTATTCTTTGGTAGTCGCATAGAAATTCGCCCACAAAAGTCCAGTGCACAGTCCAGTCACAACACTTGATCCTTCACGCTTTATCATTGTGGAGATCGCGACGTCCTCCGAAGGGCGCGGTTGGTGTCCCGGGGGAGCGGCGAGCGCGTGGGTGGGGAGCGGGCGCTCCCTAGGGCCGCCCTCCCTCCCTTCCTCCCTCCTTCCCTCCCGCCCTCGCGCGTAAATCACGGCCTCCGGCGCGGCGCCACCCTCCCTCCGCCCACGCGGCCGCCATATGGCTCTGCCTTCCGGGAACTGCATCTCACCGCCATCTCGGCGGCGGTGGCGGCGGCGGCGCCCCCGCAGGTAGCCAGCAACAAGTCCCACGCTCCTTCCACTGCCGCACCTGCGACGCCAGCGCGCCCCGTCGCTCGGAATGGAAGACGACGTCCACTCGCTCCCGCCCTCCCGCTCCGGTTGAAAAGCCCCAGCAGCGGTGGAAATCGCCCGTGAAATTTAACGACAATTTTCAGGAGTGGCTTCTATTATATGGGACCGCGACGAGGGACACACGACATTGCTTGCCGTCCAAATGGTTCCGCGTTCCGTTTCAAAACTGTTTCGAATCCTCCATTGTTGCGCTTTGAACCCCTCTTCATCGAAGATCCTTGTACTTCCATATTCTATATTCCTTGTTTATATTTTACGCATTAATTATAATGAAATTTCTAATACATGTACTTTGAATGTAAATGTTCCTTACTCGTTGGAATTCCATAGATACGCTGCCTTCAAAAACGTGGTATTCAATATAACGTGTACTAAAAGTTTACTTCGGTACGTTTCTCTGCAGAAAATCTGACAAAACTTGTATACCTCTATAAACTTTACTACTCATTGATGTTTAAGGAGATTTTTTGTTGTTGTTTCTTTGCTCACCCACTCTTGAGATGTAATATATTTTGCGTAGTACCCTTGTGCAATTATGATTGTATTTTCATGTAATGTTATTTCTAATAATATTTGTTCTGATAAACTTATTTTTTTCCTTTGCAGGTGAGTTGCTTGTCGTTAGCGTGATCTTCACATGTAAGGTTTTCAACGGCTTGGGTGAGTTCGTAATACTAAAGATCTTTCTAAACTATGGTGCAAAACGCCCGGTTCCTTGCAGAACGTTGACAACAGGCTGAAAAGTGGTTTTCTCATTCCGAAATGGTTTGCACCAGTTAACATTCTGCTAATCATTAGTGACGCAATACTGCAAAGAATTTTCTATTGCCATCAAAAGAGAAATTTAATCGACAGATGTATTTAATGGTTTCCCTATTTCATCAAGATTATTTAATATCTCACCGGACGATTGGCTTCTTGATAAACTTTTAGAAATGCAATGCATCTTGTTTATTTCAATGAATACACACAAAATTTTCCATTAACGAATATTTTAATATACTAAAGAAATGTGTGGTGGTTTGAGTAATCACACATATACATTTTTGTGTCATATTAAGAATAACCTTTCCTTGAAATTATCTCGAAGCTCACGAAAGGTTCTACAAAATTAAAACTCAAAAAATGTTAAATGCAACTCTTACAGAAATAAATGTTTCTTAATTTAATATTTCATTGAGATATTTTACCAAATTCTAGTAGAAAGTAAATGAAAATTATTCCCCAATTTCTATTAGTACAAATTATATTTTTACAACTTCGGCCGTGAAATGCCCAGAGAGAAGATTTCCTAGAAACGCATTCGACTCCGTTTGCCTTCTGTGAAGAAGATATCAAGTGACAGCTCGCGTCGCAATTCGCAATGGCGTACGACTGCGACGGGCACAGAGGGATCTACAAAGGGCACAGGGCGAAGGTAGCACTCATACATATGCAACGCGGCCCTCGCGGAGGGCGGCTGTTGTAAGGGCGGTGCACTGCTCCCTTCCACTCACTCGCGGCGCATCGGAATTAGCTCAGGAAGACGCCACTGGGCGCAAGGGAAACCAGGACCCGACATGTGAAGCGATCCTTCAGAACTTTCAACGGCTTTATTTATTTACTACTAGCAGATGCAAACCAGTGTTTTTCATAATCATCTACTGGACAGGAAAAGGAATGATCTAGATCAGTATCCTATGGATACTATAACAGTATAACAGGATACTAGAACAGTAGTACTAGTGCCCATTTTACAAAATAGAATAATTTTTATTTCCGTATATCCCCGTCACGCCTTCTCCCGCTCCACTGCGTTCCTCCCCACCCGATCACTCCCTCCGCCTATCCCTGCACCTACAAATTCTGGTTCTACCCGACCATTATCTTCCTGCAGTTATTCTGTAATTCCTCAATACCTAAATAAATTGCCCAAATTGTTGAATCAACCATATTTTATACAAAAAATGTGAACAATATTTGCTTTTGTGACCGTCCCTCTATGTATTTTCACGGTCACTCAAAAAAGTATTAGGGCAAAAGTTTCTTAAGTTTGTTCCACAAAATCAGAGTTATGCTGGATCAAATCGCACGGCCACGCATACATTCTTTTCACGCACGCATAGATTCCTTTCAATACAGATAAAACGGATATAAGTAGTTGAACCAGAGACTTACACACAACGATGGTCAATAAATTTTAGTAGTATATTATAGTGGTTAATGTCGATTAGTAGAGGTGAAATTTGAGGCAGGAGAAATGATGGAATTGGAGGAAACCTCTACGAACTCTATTCGTTGATCTCAAATATTTCATTTTAAGTGACAATGGTAGGAACTCAAGGGTAAAAAGCGTGCACCACAATGATCTTTAGTTTTGTGTCGGAGAAAAAGGAAAATATGCAAGATGTGAGGAGTGAATATTTATGAGATTACTTGTCACCTGCAGCGGAGCCGCTCATGTCCAAGAATTTCACCACCTGTTAGATGACCCAAAGAAAGTTCGTGCGCCGCGTTTTCAGAGAGGGCAGGTTTTTGCAAGGTTAGGCACGCCCTCCACTTCGATCAGTGATGTTCTCACATCTATTTCACGGTAAAAAAGTCGACTTCCTCTTCCTCGATTGCTGGCATTGCTATTCTTTTCTTATACAAAAAACGCGGCCCGAGGCTGTGGCGCATGGACAGCGGCGTCGAGGACCCATTTGTCTTGGCGGAGGAGACACGGCCTCCGCGTCGCCCCGCGTCGCCCGCCTGTCGCCTTCGTTACGGCTGCGTCTGCCGAGCAGCGCCTGGTTTCTCTCCCAGCGCACGTCTCCGTCCCCGCCCCTCCCCGCCCCGTCCCGACCCGCCCACTCCCCGCCTCGCGCCACGGTGACGAACGGCCGCCGCGCCCAGCGTCCTACTCGCCGCTTCCCACAGCCTCGTCCAACGCCGCTTCTGCCCCTTTGCTGCCTTCACCTTGCCTGCGGGAAAAATGTACTTCACGGGTACTTACACAAAATATTTCGATTGCTGTTGCGTTGTGAGTATCAAAGGGGTTCATTTCTGTTGCATTGTATCAATGGACTCTTTGAAGCAGAGTGCGAAGTGGGAGAAAAGAGGTGCAAATGCGCGAAGATCCTAGGTGACCAGAGAGATACTATGCTGCGCCGATCAGACTCACCGACACACCAGCGCCACTAATTAATTTGCAAACCGGTCCTCTGCTATCGACAAGAAACCGCATCCGCCGGCAAAAAAAAATGTAATGCGCGTTTTGTTTTCTGCCAATACAAAGCACTTATTCAACAATATTTTTGAAACGGGCATTTCTTTTAAAAACGTACGTTTCCAGTACAGTTTATAACGACAGCTCTAAATTCAAATCCCATCCTCTCCGCACATTTACCGCACGAATTTCCTACCTCTCTTTTCTCCTTTTCTCACGGACCAAAAAGCGCGCCCTCGTCCGGCCCCGGGCAGCCGCTCAGCGGTTGCGTCGGCGCGGCGCGGCCGGCATAGGACAGCCGAGACGGCGGGCCGTGAGGGGCGGCGCGGGGGCGGAGCGAGTGCTGCGTGGGCGCTTCCGAATCGCCCGCCGCCGGGCGGGGCCCGGGGCCCGCGCAGCGGCCGAATACGAAGCAGCAGCCCCATTGCGTATTCCGCCGTCGGCCGCGCGCTCTATGGCCGGGCGAGGGATCGTGCAAGAAATATGGGTCGCCGGCCGCGTGTCTTTGGTAAATAGAGCGCTGGCTCGACCGCGGCTATCGGCCAGCGGAGGACCACGCCCGCCCTCGCGCCCCCCAGTGGCAGACAAGTGAAGCTATTCGTTTGGTGGGCAGACATAGTTTAGATGGATTTATGTATCTGCGGCGTTTGTAAGTTTATTTTAAAAGAAAGTTGTTGTTTTTTAATCATAATGAAGTACCCAGTGGTGTTTTTAATGTAGAACTACAAACTACCTTCACTGGATAACATTAATAAGAAGTACCCGAATGAATTAGTAATCGACATTTACAGACATTTCCAAATTCAAGGCGTCCATTGTTATCCTCTTCGATAACTCTGATGAACTTGCAATATTCAGTCACTGTTTCACGTCTTTTTCTGGACAGTTCAAATTTTACGCAAAATTATAAATTAGATAAAAATTTAAATACAAATAATACTCTTTATGAAATGCAATCACGAAATATCATTCGTTGGGCACCCTAGCATACACTGGCAACCCTTGGAATAGGTTCACAAAGGTCTGTAAAGTTAGCGTAGCAAATTTAAAAAAACAAATTGAAATTAATTCCAAAATTGTCGCTTTTTTTGTTTTGGTTACGTTTCCGATATTGTTTGAAAAAACAACCAATTTTTGAGGGGGAACTATTGAACAATAAAAAAGCGACAAATTCCTATGTAATTATTTTTATTTACCTTTGTATTGTTTTATGTTATTTATTTTTGGTAACTGTAGTGCTAACTTGATGTCAAGCTAGCAGAATCTGGATCAAATGAGCGACACATTGTTAGTGCGTAACAAACTAGCAAAAAATAAGCGACCCATTTTGAGATTAATTTATTTTTTTTAAACTTTGGTGCGCTAATTTTACGGACTTGGTTCACAACAAGGGCATTGGTTTCGTTGCCTGCCCTGCCCTGCGCTGCCCTCGCTGTGGCGGTGCCATGCGGAGGCGGGAAGGCCGGGAGCAGCTGGCGACTGCGGCGCCGCCGCCGGCGAGGGCGCGAGTTGAAAGTCAGCGCCGCAAATTGCGCCTGCGCTCTGCCGCCCGAGGCCCGAGCACCGGTGACGGGGGACGGGTCGACGCGAGAGACGTTCGGGTGATGACTAAAGTTTTGATTGTGCCGGAGATAGCTCGCCCGTGTGGCGCGACGCGCCTCGACGCGAGTTTGAGTGTAAAATTGTAGTTGTGTCACGGCGCGTCGCGTCGTTCCTTTTTCCCCGCTCGCTCGCGCATTAGCGTTTTTCCTAGTAACGCGCGTTGTGAAGCGCGTGTTTTCTTTTCCCATTTAATACCATTTACGGGGGACATACTTGGGGGCGCGTTGTCAGTGTCCCTTGTTTGCGCGCCGTAAGTCATCCCATTAGGGCTCCTTCGCCAGCGTAGGCAGACACATCTGGGGGTGAGGGGGTGGGAGCGGGGTGGGGTGGGGGACGCGCTGCCGTCCGCGTCAAAGCACACGTCGTGTCGCGCCCCACGACTTCCCGCCGCCGCCGACGCGTTCGTTGTGTGTTCCCTGGAAATCTCGCGTTGCCGTACAACGTTTGTTCTTTCGTGTATGCGTTTCAGCGCTATATTCAAACACACTTCACGTGCTATTGTATTGTGTATTAGTTACACAATACAATACGTGCTGTTGGTTTCTCTTTTAGCTTCTTGTGATGTTATTTCTTTCTGTGGCTTTTTGGATCAAGATCTTGTCCGGTTCGAGAAGTGAAGAACATTCTCGTTAGCACGACATTGAAACTACACTCCAAGTGATCATAGTGAGGCAAAAGTTAAACCTGAAAAATCTGGACAAATCACCATCTAATAACTACTGGGAAAGTTTCTCTCAATTATCAAAAAAGACACGGTATTATGTCAGTTTGTCGTTTGTATCTTTGTGGTTTAAATTTGGGGACTCGTTGACATTTAGTCAATGTTATGGTCTAGGGGTGGTATAAGACTATACATTTCTCAGTCTCAAAATATCTTAACATAAGTCGTTGATTCCTTTCAATGTAGATACAGTGAAACATAATATTAAAATAATGGTTTCGGAGTCAATTGCGAGAGACTATTGCAAATACCGTTCGATAACCGTTTTCCTGGAAAATGCTTTTAGACCTTCCTGCAACGTTCTCCTACTTCGAAGACGTTGGGGAAGGAGAGGCACTTCTCCCCCCTAACACTCCGCGGAAAACCGACGTCGTTTGCATCGTAGCGGCGCCTAAACGTGTGAGTGACAGCTGTAAGGCGCGCGGGGCGGAGGGACCAAGTGAATGTGACGGATGTCTGCGCTCCCCTCCCCTGGATACCGGTCCACGGTTCTCGTCCCCGTCCCGCTCACCTCCTGCCACTCACACACCCTGCTTGTCTTACTCTCGCTGCGAGCGTTTCGCTTCTAAATGCACGCGTTTGCTGTTCCAATCCCGGGAATCACTTGCCTTTGAGAATTTTCGATCTCAATTGAGATTACGATGGGCGGAATGTGCATAGTTAAACATATATTTCACCATTCCCGGTCTTGCTCACTAGTATGGTATTGTTTGAAACGGCGGGGGCAGGAGCAGAAGTGTTTTAAGAAAAGTTTCTTAATTCTATGATGACTGCTCTAATTCTTGGATTTCGAAACAAAAATATTAACGATATTAGAAATTATATTCGAGGGATCGATACAGCAAGGGGGATACGTGACACCTTCCAGTTTTGGAATGTGAAGTTCGAATTTTACAGATTGTATTTAATTCTAGATACTTTTGTAGTTGTTATTGTTGTTTATCAACGTGTTATCTTGAGCACCTGTCACTATTTCACTTACACTCCTTAGCATATGTGTGACCTTAATGTTTTTGTGTAGTCCTTTAACTTTACATTCCTGTACACAACTATACTTTTATAAATTGCACTTATCTTTCGTTCTCATGGTCTATTAATTCATGTAGTTCTGTTAGGATAATACAATCTCTACAATATTATAGACAGGTAAAAGCTGAAAGAAACGATTACCCTGAAAAATACACAGATCGGTAAGACAATCATTTTGTCGCTTTATTTTCCCATCGCAAGCGAATTGTAAGTGACGCGCCAAGAAGGTTCTTGGCGGGAAATCAATGCACCAGTCCCAAGACAGCCGAGGGCCGGAAAGGAGGCGGCTCTCGCTGAATGCGCTCGTTAGCGGGCGGAGCGTCAGCCGTCGCCCGTCGCCCATCGTGCTGTCGCCGCGCGCTCGCCGCCGGAAGTGACGCCCCCGTCGCGCGGCTCCGGTTTCAGCAGGCGCCGCCCCCTCCCCCGCCCTGCCCCGCCCCGCCCCGCCCCGCCCCGCCCAGCCCTGCCCTGCCCCGCCTCACCTCACCTCGCCCGGCGTCAAGCCGATCCTCACCCCATCTCCCCCGCCCCTCTGCCAACCCACCGCACAGTGCGCTGAAGCCACACGGTGCTGAGGGCATGGTTCACAGGCTTGCGTGAATTTTGATACATCTTTCATTATCAATCTACCTACTAGCTATCTATTATTAATCGTGAAAATACGTTTTTTGAGCATGTTTTACATAAGTAATAAATAATGTTAGGAAAGTAGTAGTACTAAACTTTGAGCAATCTCTTGAGCAACTGGCCCAATCTAGTATTTCTTTGCCATGGGGAAGAAACTGATAAAGCAACTGAGTACACCACTGAACACCCCGAATCATTCTCTACTTCTGATTATAATTAGATAAGTTGAATTCCTCCTGGTCTCTTGAGAAATCGGCGCATTAGTATCTACTAACACATTAAAGTAAATTTCATAAAATTATGAAAACCGACAAGGCAAGAAGATTGATTTAACGTTAGAAGGTTAATTCAAACTATCACCTTAGAGCAAAGCATAACTTAATTTCTCTCATTAAAATTCATTCGAAATTTTCTATGACATCTTTCCCAATGCGACTCTTGTTTCTTTCCAATAATTGAAGTTCTGCTTTATTACGATCCTCAGTCCGTAGATCTTTCCGCCATACCCGATAAGAAGGATTTTGATGGATGGGTGGTGCTGAAATCAATGAACAATGGTGAACTGACACTGAGGTGCATGAAAAGAGGTGAACCCATGCCACCACAAATTCTGCTTGGATCTTCTCAGATTTGAATCGTGGAACAAAGATTAGGTGATAGATGAACAGTCTGGCCAAAATACCACGGGACATCTAGTTGAAATTACTTAGTACTGCAACAGGTGGTGCAAATAGCCTTGCAATCGTCGTTTTATCTCAATTTCCCCTACCGGGATCTCTGGCATGGCGGGATTCAGGTGCAATACTACATTTCCGCGCGCCAGCCAGAGCACTTCTTGACTTTTGCTGAAAAAGGGGGAAAACCAATCTACCTACTAGCTAGAGCTAATTAGAAAACTTAGATCTAGAGCTTATAGCGAGCATGTATAAACCGACTCTTAAAGGAATGTCGCGGTGGTGGATTCGCTAAGTCTACTTCAATCGCTTAATTTTTAATCTGTCGTGTATTCGGCTTCCACTTCGATCGACCGTTTGGGCCAGTGTGTCTCCCAGGCGGCGCCGCTCGCAGCCTCTCGGATTCCGACGCCGACCGCGACCCGCCCCCTCCCCCTCCGCCCCACGGCGTTCGGTTGCGTTTCGCGGTCGCTGCGGGCGCCGCCCTCAACCGCCCCGGAGGCAGGTCGCAGCCCCCCCCCCTCTCGGATTTCTGGCACCCAGACATTCAATCGCGCCGCGCGCCGCCCGACTCTCCTCGCTCTTCACAACAGATCCGACGTGAAAGAACAGCTATCTCCAAGGGTCTAATTCTCGACGGGAAATTTAATCGCCGACGCCTCAAAACATGTTGGAAATTTCCACCAAACAGGACAGGACGGTTATGGATCCCGGGTTCGACAAATTGTGCAAGACCCAAGAAATTCGAGATTTTGGATCTATTGCAGGTACAAGCGCCTTTTTAAATTATTTCTTTACAATATTCAATTTTCAGTGTGTAATACAAATACCTATAAAGTGCCATTATACTAATTGCATTATTCACATTTCAGATCCACACTGAATAATTTTAACTGGTCAGGGCATCAAGTATGACACTGCAGTGCCTCTGACCGGGAGGTTCTAGATTCGAGGCCCGACTGTGGCAGCATTTTCGACACTTGCTTTAGAACTTAGGCCGAATTCATTCACTGTCTGGAGCAGAATCCTATCGACCGGCTGCTTTGATTGGTAGTTTGCTCATTGTTTCTACGATCAATACCAGACGAAAGCCGGAGCTCCTCTTCCTTACCCTATTTTCACCCTTTACTTACACACACACTCTGACATGTACTACACTACCACCATTGCTGGGAGCCCAGTCGGGAGCTTAGAGCTTATCCCAGCTGGGGCGGCGCCCTGCTGGTGGGGATACCTGGTTACGGAAAACCCCACTAGCCGACGGAAGGTCGGTGTCGGATCTCACCATCCGAAATCACTGATCAATGAATCAATCAATCAATCTGAATAATTTAAACTCCAATAAATGCAGACAAATAGAATAGTGCGTCCAACCGTTTCAAAGCTTTTTCACGAATGTGAAGGCGAACTAATCAGTAACCACTGGTCTCCAGCGAAGTCGAGTGGGTAGGCGAAGTCGCGCGCCGAGTGTGTGACAGTGTTGCCCTTTCCTAGGACAGGGCGCATGCGCGACCCTCGAGGGCTCCGGAGGGAGGGAGGGAGCGCAGACGCGGGGTCGCCTGCCGCTCCGCCCGGTGTTTACTTTCCGAGACACAGCGTCCGCTTTGTATTCAAATTCCGGCGACAGCTCCTCAGGGCCCCCGCGCGCGGGAATTAAGAGCTAACGTGGGACGGGAAGGGAGCCTCCGGGCCCTTCGCCGGCGGCCGAGTCTAGCGCGCCTACGCGAGCGCCGTCGGCGCTCACACTCGAGTGGAGAGAGAGAGACGTTGCTCACACGCAGCAGCTTGCCCGGAACGCACTAAATCAGCAGGTGGAGAGGCAGGGCGAGTGGCTTCGAGGGCCGGGGTTACTTGTTTGTGTACATCGAGTTGGAGCACTGCGAATTAACTTGTGAGACGAAACCGGAATCCCAGTTGGAGGACCAACAGGTATTTGATGTTACTCAATTTTATCGTCAAAATAATAATGGAGTAACACATCGATCTATAAGCTCCAAAATTCATTGAAATTTCATTTCAAAGAAATTCTTAATATTTTTAAACTATCTAATTTTACAGTAAAAGTTCCCCATAATAAAGAAATTAAACGTTCATGAAAAAAAAAAAATATATCACATCCAAACATTATCCTTTCAATTATACAGTCACTGAAAATGCCATTGTATTTTCTCATTTATGACAACACGTGTTGATGTGTTTCTTCTGTATTCTTCAAAATGTGAAAAGGGAAAGTCCCTGAATACGAACCCGAAAATTAAAATAACTATTACAGTAATATGTATATTTACCACACTGGTACACTATAGTACACTGTAAGCATAATGTAAGGTCTCGTTCTCTAATTGAATAGCGCCAAAGCAACAAGTCTGAATCCTGTCAGCAAATGCATCTGGCTGAGAGTGCTCCCACAATGCCAGGAACATTTCTCTCCTCGATCGCCCAGAACACTTCCACCGCACCCCGACTGGCTGAATAGCTTGTCATCGATTATTGTAAAGGATTCGCCTCAACATTAACGGCGAGCGCCCCAGATGTCGCCCAAGAGGAGTCTGCCCTGAGCGGCACCGCGTCGGCGGCCTGCGGGGCCGGAGGAGTGGGCGGGGCGCTAATAGTAGCTGCGAGGGCCGCGCCGCGGGCGATAAGGCGCGGGGACAAAAAGCGGGGGGCGTAACGAGCCCATTCCGTGGTGAAGGCGGGGGCGGTGGTCGCCCGCGATAAGCCCCTCCCCGCCCTCGTCGCCCCCGCCCCGCCCAGCAGCGCAGAGCAGCGGGGCACCCTCTATCTCTGGGCCGGGAGGACAATACGCTGCAGCCGCATTGTTACAGAGTAAATCAGTCCTTGCCTCGGCTAAGAGAGCGGGTCACTCGGGGCGAAGCTCTCCCGAGCACCCGCTCGCCCGCAGACGAAGTGCGGAGGAGAGCGGCGCGTTGCAAATCACTCTAGGCCGAACTGCTATGGACTACGGTTACACAGCGCGTCCATTTATATTACGGTGCTGTTAAACTGTATCCCATTAGTTTCGACACCGTTCGCTTCCATATCAGACATTCTTCTGGACAGTGATGTAGTATTTCTTGCTGGGAACCCCGCAACATTGGGATCACTAAATCGAACACTTTTTCAAGGAACCAAGGGTGTCGAATTCAGTCACGAGCATTAATCAACACGATAACATTCCCTTAAAAGTGTTCTTTAACCTGGTAGCTCGTTGCTTTGAGTATCATGTCATTTTTGGACGATGAAATTAACATGAAGTCTAATATTGTATCATATAGTATCATGTCATGAAGTCTAATATTTGGCATTGTTTCCAAATTTGAAAAAATTACAAACACAGAATATGAAACACATGTCAAACATTAAGTATTCTAGCATACGTTATTTATAACTACGTATTAGCTACCAAAGACCAGTTAGTAAATCATTTGAGAGTACTCGTAAGAAACAGAATTTGTAAGATACGTAGTTTTACACGAAAAAATTTCAATTTTGTTGCTTATTTTATATTTTTACAAAATTATGATATTAACTTGAATTAAGCAGAACGTAATAACATTAGAAGACGCCGTGCGGGCCCTTCGGCTGTGATGGCGGCGCCCTCACTTAGCGGCAGGGGCCGTGGGCGCTTATCCGCGCATGGCCCGCGAGGCCGCCCTCGCCCTCCGCGCGCGCGCTTCATTTGCAAATGCGCTCCATAACGCCTCACGCGCCCCGCATGGGAATGCCGCCGCCGCCGCCGGAGCCTTTGATGTCGTCCACTGGAGTGCCCTGGCAACGCGCGGCGCCGGGGGGAGGGGGTGGCGGACGTGGACCCGAAGCTTCGGAGGGCTGCAGCGGGCGCAGCCGCCTAACGACTCCCCAGGCGGAGAGGCCCTTCTCGCCTCGCCCCTGCTCGCCCCGGGCGTTATCTGCCCCCGGCGCCGACCAAGGCAGGGGCGGGGGCGGGGGCGGGGGCGGTGTATTCTCGCAGACGAGAAGCCAGGTTCTGGGAAATGATGTGGGTAGTTGGCAGCGTTAGTGATGTGGCCCTTGCGCTATTAACGGCCTGGGTGGGGGTAATGTATAGCAATGGGAGAGTAATTGTGTACATGTTGTTCGCACGTGGTATAGAGAGATTACTGCGAAGAAGGGGCTGCTTTGATGACTAATGCTCGGCCACTGCTGGCAACATTACTGCAAGTTGTGTCCAAGCACACATTTTGTCAGTGCGTTCGTTTGTCATTTGTAGTCATTTGAAGTCATTTGTAAATGGCTTCATCACTATCTCTTACCATTTCATCGCACTGCACAATGTTCCTTTGTTTTCTGTCCTGCCAAAGTGGTCCCTTCTTAGAGAAACTCTTCTATGCTACGCCGTAGGTATGTGTCTTCTAGATTTAAGACCTTTCATAAACGGTGAAACATCGGCATAGTCTGTCGTTGGATACTGTTTTTTTTCTGCAACATTGTCTATAGAATTGCTATTTGTTTTTTTGTCGTCCAAAAAATAATATTAGTATTCGAATATACATGTCGGCGCTGAAAGTAACTATAAATTCGTTTCGGAGAGCTATCGGAGGCTACATTCCACTTCATTGTAGAACGAAATAAGTCAATAGTTACGATCATAAAACAGTTCCTGTTTATTCACGCCCGTCATCTGCCTCTGGGTTTCGAAATGTAAGGAGCGTGATCCCGACTTCATTGCGACAAGGCGGATAATGGGTCGATAACCTCTTCGCAATGCTTCGTCTAGAATTCCTTTCGTCTTCAGTAGCCGCCATTCTTTGATAACAAACCACGCTGGATGAGACGAATTATTGCTCTACGCCATATCCAGGTTTTGTAATGCGTAAAATCTACCTCAATATCCAAGAGATAAGACACTACTCGAGTAATCTGTACCATTTTAAAGCACTGCCCCCGACCTATTGCGCTAGTTACTCACTGAGGGCTGCCTACGCTCCGTCACTGCCGCGTATCATTGAAACGCCATTTCATAAGATCGTTACGTCAATTTGATTGAAATTAGGGCAGAGTTCAACTTCAGTATCGTTCAGTATCATCTCTTTAGAACAGACATTTCATTCGCTTCGTTGCAATAAAACCAGGAATAATTTCGCATCTTCACTTGGAACGGAAATAAAACCTCAATATAGTTTGAAATTCAACGTAAAAAATTAACCAATATTGAAATACCGGCAGGCGTCGGGGTCAGGGGAGCGAGTGTAATTTATGAATGGGGGCCGGGGCGACTGTCACGGTGGGTGTCCTGGCTATTTAGTAAAATAAAATAACGACAATTAGGGGCTGAAGAGCTGTTAATATAAAGGGAGCTACATGTATGTATGAACGAATGAATCCATTCCCAAGACATTAACTCATATTATCATTCATTCATTATTATTATTATTATTATTATTATTATTATTATTATTATTATTATTATTGAATTAACAATACAATTTATGCATTTGGCCCATTAATAATAGTACAGACGATGATTGCAAAAGCAGCAGCAACAAGATTAGTAAGTATTTCACAGGCACGGTCATCTCTCTCTGGCCCCAAAGAGGTCTACAGACGCTCTGCAAACCTTATAGCGCTAGAAGCTGACAAAGCTTGCAGATCCGCGCGCCCGAAAACTGAAAGTGAATTCAACCCACATCTCGGTATGCAAGCACGACTGTAAACTCTACCGGTGGAAACGAAAGAGCAGGAAGCTTCATACAATTCCGTGCCTAAAGAACAAAAAATGCCACTGGAAAAATAAGAATTAACAATCGATTCATTTAAAACAACCTGTGAACGGATTCGAGAATAAATGGAAATAAAACGAGCAGTGGCTGAACCAACCTGCTACCGAGCAAGGACGCCCCCGGTGCGGTCTCGGCCCCCGCCCAGGGGCGTGCCGCTCGCCGGCGTGTGGGGGCGGGAAGGAGGCGTGCGCGGGGGCGATTGCCCGCAGCGTGGGCACGGGTGGTGCAGGCGCCGGGGACAGGGGAGCCAGTGTAATTTATGAATGGGAGCCAGGGCGACTGTCGCGGTGGGTGTCTCGGCTAGACAATGAACGTTGTTACGGGCTATTCATTTGGGCCCCCGCGTCATTAATTTCTCTGTCCTTTGCCAGCGGTGCAATATGATTCATACTCCAAGCCTTTACGGTGTTGGACACCTTTCATTTCACTCCCGCACATTTCACAGCGACCGGTCCGCGGAATTTATCTCCTTTTAATTATGCCGTTTGTAATAAGGAAACGTTTTATGTGCCACATCTCGTTAAATTTATTCGTTTAGTGAGCTATCTAACAAGATAATTCCAGAGCAGGATGATGTATAATAACTATGACATTTAACCATTAGCCTTAAATCGCATTGCTCCGTTCAAAACTCGTTTATAAGTCTCACGATGATCACAGAGAATGAATATGACTAGAGAAAATATGGGAAAAGGTAACCTCCACACTCGTGATATGTCAAAGCGCCATAAAATCAGCAAATGAAACATTTGAAATGACATCAACTGCTTTAGACTGGTATTTACGTACCCAACGAGATTCTTTGGGCAAAGGACTGGAATTTGAAAGTCAAAGAGAAACCTAAATACGGTACATAGTGGCTTAATTCTTTTTAAGCTTAGAAATACACACACACACACACACACACATGTGCTGCGTTTCAGTTCATTGCATCATATTAATATCGTAGGCTGCAAACATGAAACAGTCTGTTGGTTGCGAAATGGCATTGTGCAGCCTAAAAGTACAGTAGCCCTGCATCGTATCGCATTCCATGACTATTTGAATATTCGAAAAGAATGATAGTAAGAGGAGTAATAGGGAAAATTTATACACGGGTTTCATCAATCTGTCAAGCATTTTCAGGACCTATTTTGCGATGGGTGCGAGTCCGTTAATGAGAACTGTTTATACAAAACAAATGGCGATGGATATGTGAGACAATTACATATTGTTATATTTATTTGTGTATTCGTTAGAAAAAATGTACGTACGACCGTGAAGAAGAGATGTTAGAGATAAGCAGTTACGGCGTAGAGAAATCTTCTTCACTTTAGGGTTACAGAATTTGAGACAACAGGAATTATGAAAATGGCTGAGGTGGAATGAAAGGGAGGGCAGGCGGAAAAAACCTACTCGAGCCCATTTTCCCCTCCACAGCTTCCCCGAGAAGTGTCCTGAATTTTAACCCCGGAGCCTGAAGTGAAACGCCATCTCGCCTGCTGCAAGTGGCTTGGGAAGGGGGGCGAAGTGACCGCGTCGACGGCGCCAGGCGGCGCTGAGGTGGTGTGTCCCAGCGCGTTGCGCAACATCGCGAAGGCGCGTCTCCTCCCCGTCCGAAGGCGCCTCCGCTCAATACGTTCTGACTGGGAACCGATTCTGGTACCTCTTTGTTTACTTATTCTCCTTAATTTTCTATTTCAAATTTCACCCGACTCATGCCCCCCCGCAGGTTGCACAAAGATCGCCCCGTCATGATAAAAATTTATCTATAGGTAAGTTCGATAGGTCTATCTATACAGCTGTTCGGTGACGAAACATTTACGTAAAGTAATTTATTTATTTCTTCCTTACGTAGGATTGGGAACTCTCTGTGTTGTTACTCAGAAACAGTAATTCTTACTTCGATTTATCAACATTTTCATCTGTATTAGGCTGTGAAACACACATATTGATACAAATATTCTACTCTTTTTTAAAAACCAACAATTTTTACAAACAATTTTTTCGCCATATACTCTCTTATTATCAGTATATAACACTTTTTTTGCATGCATGGCCAATTTTCCCTCGTAATTTCTAATTTAGAATTCTTACTTTGATACAACACTTGGTCTTCCTAGAATGGCCAGTAAAAAGGGGCCCCCGTTTTGTTACTTTCCTTTTCGTAGATCTACTGAAACGTTGTCCAGTCTCCATTTCGACTTCTCCCACATCAGAATAGCTTCCCCTCTTACATGCGACCCACGCCGTGTCAGAACAGCGTCTGCTTGTTTGTTTATTTTGCGCGCCCTTCATCTGTCTCTTATCTGCGCGAAATTGTACTCAAATGCGTGTCCTGCTCGTTTCTAGTGCGCAGACCCTTCAATTCCTCTCTCAATCTAATTCGTGATTGGTCACGCGTTCTGTTCATGATTCCTTTAAAAGACCGAAGCATACTTGGACTGCATTATCTGACAATTGAAAATCTAAAATGTGACAATTTTTTGACATTTTCAAATTTTCACTCAGCTTAACTTTTCACTTTTAAAATGTTTTAGTACACGAGTTGATAAATTACATCAAGATCCTTACGACAACGCACGAATCACATGTTAAAACCTCTCCATTGAAGATTTGCAATTGACAGGTCTTGCAAAATAAATTTATCGACTGCTAACCGAAACCTATCTCGCTCGATGATGTAAGTGCACAAATGTGCAACTTGCAAACGATTAGCAGCCGACGATAATTTATTTTCAGAATATATTCGCTTCTCGGTGACAAAACACGTCGTAAGATGTAAGGAAATATTTACGGACAACTAAAGTGTTTCATCGCTGACTGACGGGACCCCGTATAAATGCCTTTCCCAAAGACTCTTTCACATCAAAATAGTACATTAAATTACCCTTATCTTAGATTTCCTTATATGCTCTAGTTGCACATTTTGCTTATTAGTTATTAAACGTTGCAAATACATCGCTTCTTGTTTTTCCTTTTACAATATCGGCATATGTGTAAATGTATACTGCAAAAACATTTGTTTTTACATTTGAAAGCTATTTGCATGTTTTGAGAATACATCTTTTGACCGCTGTTGCAGTTACAAATGCCTTAAGGAAGGAAATGAAATTGAACATACATATGCATGACTGTGATTTATATGGAGATCTCGCTGTTTTGCAAGGTAGTACATTGCGTATATCAAAGATATTTCCCACATTCTTTATAGTAATTTGCTGGTCTCAAAGTTAATGATGAAAAATGTTTATTTGTGATTGAGCAAGTAATGGCATATTACTTACAAGTTGTTGGTTGTTGTTGTTGTTGTTGTTGTTGTTGTTGTTTTTTACTTTTAAAAGTAAGCTGTCTAGAAAGAGCTACCTCCAACGTGAGCTACAGCTGCAATTCTTTAGACGTTTAGGAATAAATCGGGACAAGTTTTCATTATCATTCAAATGTTGATTCTGGAGCGCCTGTAGGAAATATTCTAAAACTGTAAAATACACAATTTCACTCCAGAATATTAATTCTTGAAATGCGTGAAAAAAAACTCAAAGACTGCTATGCAAATACAAACAATTGGTCATAAACTGCGTACGACGAGAAAGTTCTTTAATGAACACATTACGTGTCAGCTTCATTTGTAAAGATATGGCACATCCCGGTGTTACGGAGTAAGCATTTCTTTTTTTTTTTTTTTTCTCTCTCTCTCCTTTTTTCAGTGTCGCTAAAATGATAACTCGCGGGAAACCTTCATCACTCGCTGGGATTTGCGTATCTCGCGCATCTCGCTTTGCTCACGTGGCGCTCACGCGAGACCATTACTCACGCGCCGCGCGGCAGCGAACGCGCGAGTGGGGGCGGGGGCGAGTATTGTGCCGCGCGCTGCGCGAACAGCGGCCAAGACGAATGGCGTTTCATCGCCCGTCAAGCGTTCACGCGCGAGGGCCTCGTGCCCTCAGACGCCGCCCGGAGAGCTACCGCGTTAGCAGGGTAATTACTTTCCTATGCAAACACCAGGAGGCTTCGTTCCTAGCTGATGGGTTCTCAACGCTTCAAAATCTACCTCTTAATATTCCACGTATTTTTTGTTGTTTGATACTTTAATACATTAAATACTTAATTTTCTGAACTCTTTTTAATTTCAATTTAGGATCCATTAATTTGATGAAAGTAGGGTCCACAAGTGATAGATGGAGAGGCACAGTGATGGACGGGAGAACCTCGAGAATAATCGCAACGATCTTGTTTTATCCGCCGCAAAATTAGAGACGGATATACTGAGATATAACCTGAGACCCAACAATGTTCTTTTTATTAACATTGTATAATTGAGTTGACTTGTTCAATGTTTCATATCCTAACGCAAGGCTGTATTTCTTTAAAAAAAGCACGCTTTTAATGGGGGACCTGCGCCCTGCATCTGGACGTGCTCCTGCCGGAAGTATTGTAGTGGCGAATTGAATAGCAACTGAGCTTACCACATGAACATGTCGTGCGATCTCTTCTGGCCCAGCTCGAGCCTCTTCGCCCCCGCCCTCGATCCTGCCACCCGCCGCAGCCCTCGCCATCGCTCCTGCACTCGCCCCCGCCCTCACACCTGCCCTCGCCCCTTCCCCGCCACTGCCCCCGCCCCTGCCTCCGTCCTCTAGTCCCCGCACACGCGAGTCGCCCTGTCGGCGCCTCACGCGCAGCGTCGTCGAGGCAGCTTGAGCCTCCTCCTCCAAGCGCTGCCCATACTCCAAATGGGTACCAGGAACAGTATAGATAGGCGACTCAAGGTCATTTCAAGCTCTCTTTTTTTTCTTACATACTCATTCCCATATACGTATACACACGCACACTTCTTGCAATCGTGTCGCCCAATTTGCTGTGCAGTAGTACGAATCTTCCATCTTTTGCTTTTATGTATTCGAGGGGAATATGCGGCCGTTGTCAAGGTGTATAGAGATTGTAGAGAAAGAAAGGGTCCCGCCTTCATAAATTGTCTCCCCTGCAACATTACAATGGTCTGTCATGTCATTTACTAACCCGCCTTTTTTTTTCGGGGACTGTTGAGATCACATTTAATTCGCATATTTGAACGTGTTGCTACCGAATCAAGTTCGAAAGTATTTTTAAAAATTAACGAATATCCAGTTGCGTATACAATGAATAATTGGCCAGACCTCAGAATGCCGTCGCAATTCACCGCTCCCTTATGCGACCAACTGTGCTAGTCTAACGATTGTACATTTGTGTGCAAGTTATACAATTTTATTTTTTAGAAATTTCTAATTTCTTTCGACAGGTAAAACCTGACTTACATATGCAACACATGAGACCTTCACACACATTCAAATCCAACACATTCAAATCCCAAATCAAGATACTTTCCAAGTAACACAACAGACACTTGTAAGAAATACACAAACTTTCTGAATACTAGTTCACAAAGGTTTTATTTATGTACACATTTATTCATTGCGAAGATTCATTAAAATCTTGGATAAGATTATTTAATATACACTAAGCAATTGCAATAAATTATAGCTTTGCGTTTGTAACAATAATTTAAAGTTCTCGGAATTATAATTTCTAATTCAGCTATTAAACGGGGTACACCACTTGCGGAAACACGAGCACCAGAAAATTAATTGCTTCCCTTGAAACGCTGTCAGAAAAGCGGCCTGCCAACGCGGTGACACAAGACCTCCTTGCAACACGTCACAAGCAATAGAACGTTCTGTCGCAAGGCAACGCCCGCTGCTACTATCGAGTTCCGCGCGCCATCGACTCACGTCAGCACCACTGTCACATAAGACGGCTTTTAACGCCTGGCGTAACTTGCGCGTTACGATCGCGACCACACGCGACTGTCGAGTTGGATTATAACAGCACAAAGGGTTTAGAAATCCTCACGCATTGAAAGTTTCGCCTTAAATATAAAAGACGTGTTGTAAGAATCCTTTGCAAAAGGCATAGCGTTTGCAGTAAATTCGCATCGTATATGGAAGTAGTTCTTAACGGACGTGTAACCGCCAGTAACGAAAGGGACGAAATGAACTCACAGAAAATATATAATAAGCATTCCAGATGCAGTTGCCTGAACAGTGACGAATCCCCCCAGACAATTTGAATGCCAAAAAATAATGCGTACCCCCTCGTTGAAACATTGTTCCAAGGAGAAAGAACAGCTTGTCCGACTTCCTTTGCGGTTCGTGGCGGCGCGGGTGTGGGCGCGGGCGCAGACGCAACCGAGCGGAAGTTCTCCCGCCCCTCGAGCGCCGCTCCCCTCGCGCAAACGCCCGTTCGCCCCGAGCGCTGGACTGGAAGCGGGCGCGCGCGCGCCAGGAGCGACTCGTGCGGGGGCGGCACGACGGCTGAGGGAGCGGCAGACTGGACGGCAAGGGGTGGCGGTGGAAGCGGAGGCGGTGCAGGGCGGTAGACGGCTGAGAAATCGGCAGCCTGGAGGCGGGGGCGTGGGGCGGCGATGGAGGGGGCGGGCGGTTCCCCAGAGAATGGGGTTGGGAGGGGCGGGGCTGTGGACGGCGGAGGGAGCGGCAGACTGGACGGCAAGGGGTGGCGGTGAAAGCGGGGGCGGGGCAGAGCAGTACACGGCTGAGATAGCGGCAGCGTGGATGGCAAGTGATGGCGGTGAAGGCGGGAGCGGGTGAAGCCGCAGCGAGCGGATGGGTGCGGTAGACGGCGAAGAGAGCGGCAGCCTGGAGGCGGGGGCGTGGGACGGCGGTGGTAGTGGCGGGGTGGGACGGCGCCGCAGAGAGCGGGTTTGGGAGGGGCGGGTCGGTGGACGGCTGGGGGAGCAGCAGCGTGGGCGGGAGACGGGTGCCCCGTGAGCCATCGAGCGGGTGGCGCCGCAACGAGCAGGGCGGGGGGGGGGCGTAGCGGGCGGTAGACGGCTGGGGGAGCACCAGGGAGGGCGGCGGCGGGGGCGGGCGCCCCGTGAGCCATCGTGCGGGCGGCGGGGCGGGGAGGGGCGGTCCCTGGGGGATGTCTGTTAATCGAAGCGGGGGCGGGGTAGGCGGTGGTCGATGGCGTGCGCGGCCAAAGCCCTCTGGCAGTGCTTGGTCTCTACGATGTTTCGTAAAGGCGCGGGCGGAGATTCGCGCAGGGGCAGCGTTGGCGACGGACGCGAGTGCTGCTTCGTATAAACCACAGTTACGTGCGACGGATGCCACAGGCATTGTTACTGCCGACGCGTCCCTTCCATCTTAGGCCACGCGTTTTAATATAGGCAATACTATATTCGATTTAGATACCTGGTCTGCCGGGAGTGTCGTCCTCAACGAATTGAGCTAGGGCGCTCTTCATGAGGCAACCAGAAATTGAGGAAACTTTTGCAGAGAGTGAGCAGGCAGGCCTGACACACCTCCACGAAACAGCAAAGTCTGGTCTTCAGGTGTCTAATGCATTTTCTTCGTTTCCTCCACGAGGGCTATGTTCTTGAAACCGTGTGGTCTCCGTCGAGAACGTACAACTAGCGTGGCTTTAAGCTGCCGTTGCCAGGAGCCATCCGTCGCGGCGAATTTCGCCGTGTGTGCCCAGAGCGCTTTGAAAGTTCCTCCAATGGGCGACCTGCGAAGTTGCGGGCGCTTGTGGGACGTTGGGCGGGGCGGGGCGCGAAGCCCCCGCTGAGTTTCCGGCAGCCAGCGTTGCCCGGGGGGGGGGGGGGGGGCGTCCCATTAGCGAGGGCCATGTGGCCGCGTGGCGCCTTTTTGCCAAACGAGCGCGCTCCCCGCCCCCCTTCGCCTTGCAAAGGACCAGAGAAACGTCTCACTCGGCGCCGGAGGAACAGCAGGATTCAATTTGTGAACGAGCTTGGGACAGCGCGAGCAATTATTTTTCCTAGTTAAGTTTTTCACGTTTTGTAACGAGTGTTTTGCGGTCTTTCCGGCAAGATGGAGAAAAAATTATTGATGCTTTCCTTAGTTCACTTGAACGCCAATAATATGGACGTCAACATTCCGAACTGTCGCGTCGATAATCCGGATTGCATTCTGGCAAAAAATAATTGCATGAATACTGTACGTAATAATTACCCTTCTCAGAAGCCCGTTGGTACTTAATGCAATATTGCAAATAACGAGTGCGACAACGTTTTCTGGCACTTTCCATGACTGGGGCCGCTATTCACAGCACGACAAAACAGCGATCTCGCGCATTAGCAACGCAGGAAGGAAACGTGCGAGGGGGAGCGAGAAAGATCCAGGGGGCAGGATGGGAGGGTCTAAGAGCAGGGCAGGGCGAGGCGGGATGGGCTGTGTTTTTTTGCGAATGGGACGTGGAAATCGGACGCCGCCGCCGCACAAGGGCCTCGCCAACTCAATCGCATCAGCGCAGCCTTCGTCCTCTCAACGGGAAGCGGTGCGCCTCAAAACAGGCGTGTGGTCCACGGATTTTATTCCAAACGCGAATTCGCAACGGGCCCTCAGTCCTTTGGATCCTCTAAGACTATGGGAATCCGTACGTGAAAGGATCTCCAAATCTATGTAGGTCAGAGCCCACGAGAGATTGGAGATTGAATTTGGTTTTACTGCGGCATTTTGTGTTTTCGTATTTTTTATTTGAATCTTTTGTTGTAAATAATCAATTAATTGAACGAAATATCAATTACAGGGCTTAGTAGAACAAGGGGCTATCCCGCATTGTCTTAGTTCTGTTCATAATATATTTCAGTGCAGTTTAAAACTTTTCAACACAGCACACTTGCCTATAAGTCCATACTGGAAAAAAAATATTCCCAAAATTAATAAAAGTTGAAGATATATTTAATACTAATAACTCGATTTCACAAGAAATGTAGGGTAGCTCGTTGTTCTACAGTTACCTTCAATTTCATCACTTCATAATTGCCTGGCACAGCCTACTCCATGTTCTGTTACTCCGCTGCCAATAGTTCACTATCTGCAGTGCGACACTGATTGATGTGCGAAGTACTGATGAGTAACTGATTGATGCACGAAGTAGTAGCGAGAACGAGGGAAAGAGTGCGTGTGGGAGTGCGTGTGCGAGAGCGAGGGCGACTGCGACGGCGAAGGTATGCACGAGAGCGTGTGCTTGTGTGAGTGCATGTGCGAGGGTGAGTGCAAGTGCGATTGCGAGTGCGTGTGCGAGTGAGTGCGATGGCGAGTGCGAGTGTGTGTGGGTGCAAGGGCGAGGGCGAGCTGCGTAGTGTCCGCGTGGAGGCGCGCCGCCGTCCGCAGGCATGCGCCTGGGGCACAGCGCACACGTCGTCGTGTCGTGTCGTGTCGCGACGCATCGAGCGGCGGCCGCGGGCTCCCGCGCAGCTGCTGCCCCCGGCTGTGCCCTCCTCGCCTTTGTGCGCCCCCCCCCCCCCCCCCGCTCCCGCGCCGCGCCGCGCCGGTGAGGGTTCGCGCCCCACAAAGGCCCCTCGCACCTCACAATGACGCCCCGAGACGGACCCCTCCGCCCCCCCTCCCCGCTCCCCACGCCACCGCCGCCAGAAGCCCCAAATTGAGGCTTTGTGGGGCTTCTCTGGAAATCGCGGCTCATTAAAATTGATAAACAAAACGCGGCCCGGGAGCCGAGTGCGGTGCGGAGGAAGAGGGGGAAAGTTCGTTGGGACGATTCTTCGCCGGCGACGAGAAAAATAAACAGCGGGGTCGGGGGCGGGCGAGGAGGCGTGAAAGCCGAGAGGCGTGGCGGGGGCGGGGGGAGGCGGCGGCCGCGTTCCCAGGCGACGCCAGAGACAAAAGCGAGGCGGCGCCCGCGACGGTCGCGCTAAGTGGATTGGACGCCGTCTAGTCGCCCTCGCAGCACCTCAGCGCCCGGATGACGAGCGGACGCGGTGCACCAACCTGCGGGTTCAACGCAGGTGGCGTTGCAGCTAAACACTGATTCTCGTCGCAAGAGGAAATAAAAATCGCAAAAAAGTCTTCTGAAAATGAGAAGTACATGACAAATAAGATAAATACCATTATGCATTGAATTGAGCTCACTCCCGAATTGCACATGTACTATATCATTCAAGGTATTTTATTGATGCCAAATGATATGCTCGTAACTTTCAATGGGTTCATTTTAACGTTTGGTTTGCCAGTTACCTTTAAGGCACATTTACAACAAATCGTGTGCACGGCAAAGAGCAGCATGAAAAATCCGCCAAATAATCGCGAGCTTCAAGTAAGGCTGCGTTTGCGTAGTTTTCTGTTTCCCTACATCCTGCTTTACTTCTGCGCGAGGCCACGTGGTTGTACGTGGCGCAGTTCTGCCGCAGCCCTGCCGAAGCCCAGCTCTGCCCAACCGAAGCCCCCACCGGCGGCCGCAGAACACGCGTCACCCCGACAACGCCGCTATCGCCCAATTACATCTGCGGCATCGCCCGCACACGCCCATCTGCGCCAGGGTGTCCGGACAGCGCCCACCCCCCCTCCATCCCTTTGGCAGTACCAAATTCCGGGTCGCTCACTAGAGGCGCTCGCATTGCATCGCGTTTTCTAGTAGCTCCTAGTTCAAACACACTGTACACCAGTCTGTTGCAACTTTTCGCAACATTTTCAATCTTTTACACTTCTCCATTCGTAAAAGCACAAAGTGCTTATTAACCTCATTTTTACGCGGATTGTACGTCACGAACGCTCACGGTCACGGTTGTTGGCACACGGTCTGTTCAGAATTTGCACGTTTTCTGAGTGGAATTCACAATCATAATTTTTTTACTGCCCAGTATTACAATTGGTTGGTACCATATGAGAGCATTCTCCAGAATCATATTAGGGAGCATCAGTTGGCATGAGAAAATCCGCAAGTGATCCTAGAAACAATATTACAAAGCTGTAACCGAAAGACGCTTCTAAATTTTAACAATAGAGTAAATAAATATCTTAACCAACAAAAAAAACGTTTGTCAAGAAATAATAATTGTACTTAATAACTATTCAATAAAGCATACAACCACATTCGTGATACACAGAATAGGTTGAGTGATGGCATTCGTTCTGCGCGTAGTCATACTCGTGGTCTCCGCCCCGCGAAGTAGCTCCCTGCGTCTTTGGCTGCGCAGCCGCGAGCTGCCGCCGCAAGCCTCGTGCGCGGAACGCTCACCGCAGCCGAGGAGTCCATTGCACTTGTTAATTTTCCGCGCCTTATCTTTATGAACACGAGACGGCGCGCCGTTGACTGACAGCGCCTCCGGCGGCGCGGCGACACGCACGTGACAACTGGCAGATGCCGAGGGTCCTTCACCTAATCAAGCCATCGACGTCTCGCCGACGCTCATACGCTCTCTGGGCACGTCGCTCGCTCAACGCAGATGAGAGGAATCGGCGATGCCGCAAATCAGCGCGGCCCCACAAGATGTCGACGCATGACAAACTTGCACACGCACACATACACACACGCACACACTCGCACATGCACACGTGCACTCACACTCACACACTCTCACTCACACTCACACACTCACACACTCTCACACACTCACACACTCTCACTCACACTCACACTCACACACACACTCTCACACACTCACACACTCACACTCACACACACACTCTCACACACTCACACACTCTCACACTCTCACACACTCACACACTCACACACTCTCACACTCTCACACACTCACACACTCACACACTCACACACTCTCACACTCTCACACTCTCACACATTCACACTCTCTCACACTCTCACACACACCCTCACTCTCACACACACACACTCACTAACACACACTTACTCTCACACACACTCACACACACTCACACACTCACACACACACTCACACACACACACACACACACTCTCACACACTCACTCACACTCACAGTCGCACACACTCACAGACACACTTTTGCAGGTTTTTTCTTACATACAAAACTTCTCGAACGTTTCAGATGTAATTAAATTCTTTAGAAAATCTAAGAGAGTCATCAATAACCACACATTGCTGCGAGTCGTTCTGGATCTTTCAAGAGAAATTTGACGTACGATGATCGAACGTGAGGTACAGCGAAAGGTGGAGAGATTTGTATGGGATTGTGTTCAACAGACCATGGTGGTCACGTTCACATTACTGCAATGCACATGTTCAATTATTGTTTCACACTTAACACAAAGATTCTTATTAATCACGGAATCGTTATTTCACAACTTATTCTTTCAAAGTTCTCGTAATAAAGAACCACTGATGTGCTAAAAACTGAAGATTTCCTTTTGCTTTCAACAGTGTTCTTCAACGCAGACGAAATTTACCCTTACGTGTCTGGCGTGTACGCCGCATTTGTACGGCTGGCGGGTGTTTATAGACTGAGGGGAAGGGGGAGGTGGGTCGCCGCATGCAAAGTGGCCACGAGGAGCGTTCGTGTCGCGAATGCTCCGTGTTGGCATTCAAGCGGCGCCGCAGGCAGCCCCTCCCATCCCAACCCTTCCCTTCACTCCCCCGCGCGAGAGAAGCTCGCGGGCTAAGCCACTGGCCTCTCGGCAGCCACGGACCTCAGCCAACTCAGCAGTTGGGAACAGGCAGCCGCGTTAAATATGAAGGGCTCACGAATCCAGCGTGTTTAGAGTGAAATATTTAAATCATGATTCGTGCCACCGCCAGTAGCTCTTCTACTCTGGAAGAATTTTAGAAAGTTTGTGGAAGAGAAAGTGTTGTAAGTTTTCTTGAACCGTTTGCTGAATGGTACAGTATATTCTGCCTTGTCGCCGTGGCATATATATCCTCTGCTTCCTTCCTCTCCCGGGAGACGCGAGGGGGCGGCGCGCCTGCTCTTTGTCTCTGCCTGTGGCCGCCGCCACGTGGAGCAGCGTCGCGCCTCAGGCGGGGTGAGGCGGGGCCGGGGCGGGGTAGGCGCTTATCTGCCGCGCGCAGTGCAGCTATCTGCGTTCTCCGGCGCTCGCGCAGCTGCTGCGCGTCGCTCGCCGCCTCCCGTAAACAGCGGCCGCTGCGCAGTGCCCCCGCTGGCGCGCAGCAGCGGCTAGGTGGGGATGTCCTCCTCCCTCCGCCCTTGCGCTCACGCAAACGCTCCCAGATATGTCGTTCCTATACCCGCTCCCTCCCGACACCCACATCTTTCCCACTCTTGACACACACACCTCCCCTGCAACCGATACCCACTTTTCCTGTTCACGACGCCTACACCTTTCTCGCCTCCGACACCCACACCTTTCCCGTTCCCGACCCTTTTCTGTTTGCAACATTTTTCCAACTCCCGACTCTTGACCCTATCCGGTTCCTACACCTTGCCCGTCTCTATGTATGACTACACTATACTCTCGTTTCTTTCCTACTAATATTTCTTCCTACAAGTTATTATTTCCTACAAGTACATTCTCTGTCGGCATTCTAATTCCTATGTGGCATTCTGTGTCGAGTCGAACTCAGATTATAAAGTAAAAAAGAAACGGATTTCAAATAAGTAGTCAGATTGAAGTCATCTTCTTTAAATTAGAACCACGTGAAACCGGAATTTAATCAGTTTATAAAATATAATTATATTTTCACATTCATATTTTATACTCGCAAAGAACATAACAGTTCTTACGAGAAATCAAAATTAATTTTGCAGCTGTACCCCGAATTCCGTTAGATCGTGATATATTTTTTTCCCCCGCCAGCGAACATATTGATTGCACCGAGTATGAACTGTGGGAAGTTGAACTCGAAAGCAGGTCAAATGTTGGTGTGAAGCCGCCGACAGCCCCGACGGCGACCTGCGTTTCGAGCGAGGCGCGTGGAGACCGACAGGGGCCGTCGGATGCGCCGAGCCCTTTGAGGCCGCTGCTGGCTGGCATTCGGGGGCACAGGTTCTGCCCGGGTGAATGCGGATCGGGTTCCCTCCGCCCCGCCCCGCCTGCTCCGCTCCGCTCCTGCGGGTGAGGTGTGAATGGCGTCAGGTCAAGAGCTCAGCCGCCCCTGACAATGCGGCCTCCTTCCGCTGTCAAGATACATTTGCGCTTGTCAAATACCGCCCGGAGAGGAAACGTACGTGGAGATCTCGACAGCAAAACAGAAAGGGAAATCCTATTGCGGGGCACCACGAGACCAAAGGAACGTGAAATACGAGGAATTGTGTCTCTCCTGCCTTGCCGATTATCCGAGAGTCAAAATAATCTGGAGGTCAAACAAGAAAATAATGCATTTACACGCTTTCGATTTCCATGTCCTTGTTGAAATTTCACGCGTCAACTGAGTACATTGAATCTATTTATTCGGAAGCTTCGAACTATAGATAAAGTTTGGTGGATTTATCTTTTTTAACCAACATAGATTAAACGAAAGTTGTCAACATTTTATTCTTTACAGCTACACAGTCCATCCAATATTCCATTATTAATTTTGTTGTTGATAGAACATAAACATCGACTTTATTCAATAGTGGAAAAAAAGCATGTTCATCTCCGTTGAGAATTTCATTTCACTCCTAGTACAAACTATGCGATGGGTCTATTTGTTTAGTCTTCATGACAGTCTCCTTAAACAGCCATGCGTTCAGGTTTAGCATACATGCATTATGCCTATCACAACAGAGAAATTTTATTACTAGTGTGACGTAGTGACGGTTTTGGCCCTCGTGTTAACGACGCCACACTAGTATATATGATAACTTAGGAGTTTTGTCTAATATGTTTACTTCTTAGCCTTTCTCATGTAGAAAGAGCAAGTTTAGTGTGGTTGCACGAAAAAGCGATCTATGAACAGAAAAATGCGTTAGACAATACAGAAAAATTAATGCTCCTCTATGGAGTGAATGCGTTCTTGATTACGTTCTTGTTTAAGTCAGAAACTACTATTTGTGGGGTCTTGATAAGTTTTTTGAAGTGTATGTCAGTTTCTCAAAAAAGCAAGAACCTAAACCGTGGATATACAGAATTATCACAAAAATTGATGTCCCCCGATCGATCTGCCGCATATCGCGGCACCTGGAATTTGAAACGCATATTGTAATTTGGATGTTCCTTTCACAAAATATTTTCGAAATTTTCAAAAAGATGGTACCTATTTTTTCTTTGATATTGGTACTGGAGTAAAACAAAACAAGGTAATAAAAAAGACTGAGATTACAATTTCGGTAAAACCTCTACACTTTCGAAAATTGCAAAATTTTAAAATGCGTTCGACTACAATTACAGTATTAAAGATACTGTTCTTCAAAATTAGGACATTTTTTAAATTCATGAACAATTATTTGAAAATTAATTGTTGCGAAACGAAGTGAAATAGAGACTTAATAAAGAAATAAAAAAGTTAACATGATTTTCTCAAAGAGTTCCTATTTTTCTTATTTTTGTACTAGAATAAAGTAATGATCACTTAATAACACGGCATGTGTCTGTTTTTCATTAAAATCTACGAAATGTCAATAATTTCAAAAATTCTACTCTCTATTAATCTTCGGAGCAGTGTTCGCACGGCAGCCGTCATGTGGCCTAGTAAATAAAAAATGACGCGAAATAAGTTCGTCGCTTATGGAACGAACACGCACGTGCCTGCAGCGCCCCTAGCGGCTCGCTCAGGCACCTTCCGCGGCGCGGCGCTAATTGAGACGAGATTTAAACCGCGCGGCGGAGGCGGAGGAGGGGAGGAGGGACGCGCTGATGCGCCGTCGATACACGCGCCGCGTTTATGGCGCGCTTGTTTCCTGCGCCAGCCGGCGCGCCGTAAAGCAATTAGCGCGCGCGGCCTCGAGCGGGGGCGGAGACGGGCGGCCCGACGCGCCGCGCGGCGCCAGTGGACGCTGCCAGCGATTAGTCGGAGGCTTCATTATGAGGGGCACCCCCCCACACCCCCGCAAAAAAAGAACGTGTACGTGCATTTGACTCTGGACATCGATTTTGTTGCAACATTACGTAGCTTTCTCTATAATACGAGGGTGTAGAAACGAAGAAAAAACAAACTTGAAAATTCGTTTAATGTTTTATATTTAATCACTATCGATCTATTTAGCGTTTTTTGCACAGCCTTGGCCAAATGCCTCTTTATTCCACATGTATTTTTCCTCCATTTCTCTTTTTTTTTCATGGCTTCAATTATTGGCATGTTGCATGTTCTTTTCGGCCTTTCTCTGTATCTTCTGTGATTAGGTATCCATTCCTAAAATTTTTGGGGAAATCTGATTTCAACCTTCTCCAATGTATAAACTACAATTTTAGTTGTTTTATTTCTGTTATCTCGTTCAATGTTATTTCCACTAACATTCCAACATTTTTTTCAGCCATTTCTTATTTTAATAATTTAATCGCTGATCTAGAAAATAATTTAAATATTTCAACGTGCTTGAATCTATTTTTTCTAAGTAGTGTCGCAGTAGAATAATGGACCACAAAATAGTTGTCAAGGGTAAACATGTGAGTGGTTTTGGGCGTGTTTACCATCCGAGACGAAGCGTAGCGGAGCTCGTTCCGGCTGAGATGCGTTTAACGTTTTTTGAAGACATCCCCTTCGTACTAGCCATTTCTCCACTGGAATATCTCCATACAAAAACGACCTTCTCTACCGACGTATATAAAACTCATTTTGTATATGAAATGTAATCGTTGGCGGTTTTGTTGTCGCGCTCAATGGTCACCAGTTGATCTGTGGTTGTCTTGAGCATGCACTGAATCGCCTTCTACGCATTACTGCCCATTACGTTTCCGCATGTTTTTCGAAATAGACTTGTAAAAGGTTTTTTGCTTATCGGAGTAACCTCAACTTTACGGACGATTAACTGTCAGAAATTTTTAAGAGATGAATGTTAGAAAATACATATCTTTAAACTTTGGTGATGGAGTGCATTCCAGAGCAACCACATCTTTGGGATTTTTGTTAAATGCAGGTTTGTTTGTTTGTTTGTTGCAGGAGTGCAGGCGGAGCTGTTCTACGTGCGCGAGGGCGTGGTCAACGAGTACGCCCTCAACTTCCAGGTGCCCGTGCCGCCGCACTTGGGTGCTCTACATTTCGCCTGGCAGAGCCTCGCCCACCACCCGGTAAGTGCATCTCAGACTTGTAATAACCATTCTGTGCAATAAATGCGTTTTGCCGCTGTCCTACTCGATGCATCGCAATAAATAAGATGTCAACACTTAGATTATTTTACGGAGCGGAGACATTACATTTGCATTTCATAATATCAATGTTTTGAAAGAACTACTGTGAGGTGGCATGAGAAAATGCAAATCCCCCTTATAACTGACTCTTTAACGATCCTATTCTCAACATTATACATAAATCGATAACTGAGCGTCTTGTGGCCTTGAAAATCGTGGCGAAATGCCTGGAGTTAAGTTAATCATTTTGCAATATAGTACAACACGATATATTTTGGTGCCTTCTATTATATTATATGAGAACTCAGTTATTTTAAATATCTGTCCTCCACGGTAAGGCGTGCAGTAAGGACTTCAGTTAAAATATGTTCGCTTATATACCACATTTTCCCCTTTCATAAGAATGAGACGGCAGAGGGGAACTCGGGAGTTTTTGCAAGGGTAAGAAGTTTTAAGAAATAAAGATATTAAAATAGCAGCGAAAACCTTTTCTGGGGAAAATGACTACCATTAGCGCGTGGAAGGCAAACTATCAAACGTCAGACCACACTTGGAAGTAAACGTAATATCTGCATCCAGAATTATCGGCTTTCAGATAAAAAGATGTCATTTCGAATAAATCAATTTTAACAGCCATACACAAACAGGCTGTAATTATAAACAGCGCAACATTCGGCCACTGACTGGGCAGCTGCACGGATCCGCATCGGAAGCGCCTCTCCACCTCCGGCACAGAGCGACTCGATCCCTTTCTCGCGTCTGCGGCCGAAACGGATTCCTCCCCCGCCCCCGCCCCCGCCCCCGCCCCGCCCCCGCGTAGGCCTGGCCCGCGGGCGTCGGCCGAACAACGGGCGCGCGAAACGGCGCCCAAACAAACGCCGGCTGACAGGGGGCGTCGGCGCCCGTCGCCCGAGGCAGCCCGGCCCGCCTCCACGACCCCGCCCCCACCCCCGCCCCCCACCCGGCGCGGCGCGGCGATCGACGCGTTGCGGCGGGGGCGGAGAGCGACCTTTCGGCTCGGCCGCACGGATGGCTCGCGCTAGCACGCTCCAGCCTCACAGGCCAGCATTTTTGTTTTAATCGATTAAAACTATTTTTTCTTACAAAACGTAGTGATAGCAAACTGCACTCGTAGTATTAGCTTAGTATGCTTGATTATTAGAACAAATCCTATTGAAGGTATCTTCTATCCTTTGTTTCTAGTATTGTGCGATATATTTTCTGAAGAGGTCATTGTCTGTGCGCTTAAATACACGATACTGAAATCAATAAAAGTGAATGACGTGATTACTATATCTTCGCCGATGCCAATAATAATCTTTGATGTAGTTCTACTGAAAAAATATTGATCAATTTATGTAATACGTGATACGATTATTAAGCATTTCCCAAAACAATTCAGAATGCAGGGATTCTTAATGATATCTTGCCATTTTGGAAGATGAAGAACATTTTCCAAAAAAGTCAACATATAATCCAGTGTGTGCTACGTGTGCAGAACTTTGTACAGCTCTTATTTCGTTGAGGTCTGCCTTTGCCTTGAGTGCTGACGTTCTGGTGCGCGCGTGGTGCAGAGGAGGGGATAGCGGAGGGCGAGGGGCAGTCACGTCCGCGACCGCGGAGGCAGAGGCGATGCGGCGCCGCCGGCCCAGCGCCCACCGCAGAATGGCGATCAAACACGCCGCAAAAAGCCTGATTCTGTTCGCAGCTGCTCGCGCTCCCCGCAGGCGACCCGATCCAACCCGACTCCCCCACCCACCTTCCGACCCGACTTCCATCCACCCACCTCCCGACCCGATTACTATCCGACCTTCTCGCTTCTATTTCTTGTAAGCGCCTCGCTTTTGCCCTCGCCGTCGCCCTCGCCGTCGCCCTCGCCGTCGCCCTCGCCGTCGCCCTCGCCGTCGCCCTCGCCGTCGCCCTCGCTGTCGCCCTCGCCGTCGCCCTCGCTGTCGCCCTCGCCGTCGCCCTCGCCGTCGCCCTCGCCGTCGCCGTCGCCGTCGCCCTCGCCGTCGCCGTCGCCGTCGCCGTCGCCCTCGCCGTCGCCCTCGCCGTCGCCCTCGCCGTCGCCCTCGCCGTCGCCCTCGCCGTCGCTCTCGCCGTCGCTCTCGCCCTCCCCCGCATTCCGATATCCACCAGGCACTCTTTCGCCATTGCCTCGTAGAGAACTTCCTCCATCACTGGGCCTGTGGTCTGTGCCGCCGCCCGTTGTCATGGGCTTGCCACAAATTATCAGCTGCTTTTTATAGTATCCAATTCTCTCAGAATTTTCTGAAAAATTTTGAGTCTGAAAATATTCTCAAAGACATTCACGAAACTGTATTGATATTTTATCTTTTCAAATCGCGCAACGTCTATTAATTCTACTTTGGCCCTTCGTTTTTCGCATAAATGAACACTAGGGGGGGGGGTGTCTAACGTCGCTTGTAAATCCCACATCTATTCTTTCATTTTCGATTTAAGGGCGGTGTCTCTGAAGTAAATCAAAACGCCCAAGAATAGTTTATGAGCGAAACACATAATAATGATTAATAATGCATAATTCCAAACTACTTTTTTCTCTCACGTAAACAAGCTCATGTGGCATGGGTAACTATCATGCGCGCCTCCTGTGCATGTCTATTAAGCAGCTGCATATGACACGTCGCAAAGGCCGTACGAGCGGCCATTTATGACTCGCTTAGAAGAAACCACATACCAAGCTGCAAAACATCAATCAAAGACCAGGGTTGAAGTGGTTCGCAACCACATATCATAAAAAGCGTAAGAAGCACGTGATTTATACACACACTTAACGAATGTTTTTACGTTGCGTAGTATTTCTTTGGAAAGAAGTAAGTTATATTTTAATATGGAAATGAATGTTTCACATTGTTGGCGATAATTATTTTATTGTTTGCAAAAATTCTCTTAAAATTCCTTCAATTTCATCGTGGTGTAGAATATATCGATATCAATGCTAATAAGTGTTTAGTGTATTAAAATAATTGCGTTTCCAAGTGTTCCTGAATCTCCCATTTCGAATCAAAATAAACTGGGATGTACCACTTAGGGATCGCAGTGTCATTTTCTTTTCTCTTCAATTTATATCCGAGTATTGATGTCGTTTATTTTCATACAAGGAAATTAAATTACGGCATTCTATTGAAAAAATATTACACATATCGCCTAAGAAGTAATCAACCACTAAAATTGAACGATTGAGATTCATTCATTTCAAACCACGTAGGGCCTCACCTGTTCCTCACTACGTTTTAATCCTAAGACTACAGCTTTGTGTTTGGTTATACTGCCAAGAAAAATACTGCAGATCTAACATCGAAAAATAATACAACAGATGCATCGATACACTGGGATCTATGTTTATCACTCATCGTTAGGGCTTCGAATGAACTCCTTTAATATCGACGAATTGGTTATTCAAAAGTTGCCACCCTTTGTCTCGATGTCCAGTGCTCCGAACGAGGGTACTGAAGGGGAAAGCAAAACAAGTTCGGGGGCGTGATTGTGGGCGTGCGCCGCAATGAGTCGGGAGGGGAGGGCGGGGGCTGTCAGGCGGTGGGCGCCTGGGCGCGCGTAAATACACACGCGTCAGCGCCCGCGACTGCGCTGTTTGTTTCTCCGCGCCTCGAAATAGTCCGCCGCCCGCGCCCGCGAATCCGCTGCCATGGAGCGCGCGCAGGTTCACTTGGTCGTGGCTTTCTAGCGCTCGAACCGCTTTGGTCATTGACGTCTGACGATGTCAAAGGAATGGGAAGGTAAGAATGCGCGTGGGCCGATGTACCACTTAGGGATCGCAGTGTCATTTTCTTTTCCCTTCAATTTATATCCGAATATTGGCGTCGTTTATTTTCATACAAGGAAATTAAATTACGACAAACTGTTGGATAAAGTGCTTTTCCCGGATAAGAGTGGAAGTGATCATTCATCAGAACAGTCGGCCTACGAATTCGTTTCGAGAATTCGTTTCGTTTCGTAATTGAACTCTCCGGGACCCTGACGGGGTCGAACCTACGACCTTGCAGACACCGATGCACTCGCCTGTTAGGCGTTGAATTTTCTTTGGGCGTTTTAATTGCAGATCCGTGAGCAGGGCACTGTGGTCGCGTGCGAAACGGCGGAGGGCTCGTCAGAGACTTGTCTTCCTATATGGGCGATTGGAAGATTTGAGGGCAGTCGACGCCACCGGAAGCCACCTTCAACACCTGGCAATGGGCCTCACGGACGTAAGGGTGTCGGCTACCTTTTGCAAATAAGTTTCTCCTTGCATCTTCGGTCTGCAAGCAGTCCCTATAGCACTGATCCTCAGTCGCATTGTCGGCTACAAAGTCGCCTTCGACCATTCATCAATTAATCTCCTCGAGAAATGTCCAGGACCGAACAAATTGTTCAGAGACTATCCGGACCGAACAAACGTTGTAGATCTAATGCTATTCTCCTAGGCTTTTTAACTTCACTACGCAATCTGCATAATCCCTGTAGTTCAGGATACCTTTGGTTCTTCCCTTGCCCCATACTATATAGGGTTTTGATAAACTTTTTATAGTATCCTATTCTCAGTGATCGTGCGTTCTGAATCCTGCACACCAGTTGTAAAATTGAACCTATAGAATCTCCAAAGTTAATACATATTCTACTCTTAAACCACATATTTCACTATTTTAAAAATTACGGAAGTGACTTCCAAATAAACTATTTCATAAACGACAGTCAGTCGCGCCTATACTCTGTGGCTAACCGTGGGGATAAAATCATAACTCCCGACTGGGCAAGGGTGAGTGGGACTGGGCGGGGCAGAGCAAGGCAGGACGGACGCGAAGGGAGGCGGGGCGGGGGTGAGGCGTGGCGCGCCACCTGCTGGGCGCCAGGGCGTCGCCACCTGCGTCGCGGCGGCGGCGGCGGCGGCGGCGGCGCGTGGCCACTAATGGGGCCATTAGCGCGGCGCTCCCGCAAACACCGCCCCCGGCCCCGGCCCGCTTCGCCCCGCCGCAGCCGCCCGCTGCGCGCAAATACGCCGCCTCGGCCCACGGCTCGGGTTGCGCGCCGGGCGAGCCCACAGCTGCGGCGCCGCCGCTCGCGGACCCGGTCGCTCCGGCGGGGTCGGCTTTCCAGATTCTCACGCCGTTTACGAAGCCACACTCACTGTCAGTGACGGCGCCTTCACGTGCGGTACGAACCCATAAGTTAACGGCTGTGGCGGAAAACCAAACTGATGGAGCTTTTTGGCACTGTTTTCACTAGCCTACCAAGGGGTTAAAAAGGAGACAATTGTTAAGTATCGAGAACCGTTCAATAAACGTTTTGTAATATGTAGGTCGATATCGATGGATGTAAAAAAAAATCTTCAATTCAAAGCGTGTTACTGCAGGGACACCAATCGCACTTGAATTTCTGTCGGCTTCTGTATGAGATAAGACCAACTGAGTCATTCATACTTTCCCTTTTATGCTGCGAACGTTGCGAGAAACAGTAACAAATAATGCTTCAGTTCCATTAATAAAATGCGGGTTCTTTCTGTGTTTACATTCCAAAGTGACTCCATTCCAAAATCCACAACAGCATTTTGAGGAACATGACGAGTACGTACAAACAACATACTGTACCCATAATCATCCTTGTGTCATATTCTCATTGCGTGCAATATGACGTATGTTCGAGAATTCGTACTAGGACATCTTGAAGCTTAATAAACGCCTAGTTGTTCATTTCGAGTCCATTCCATTCGACAGCACACGCTTGGTCGAAGCAGTCTGTGAAGAAAACAAATGCGGAGGGGGAAGGCGCCCGCCTGATGTTTCTGGCTGCAGCTGCGAGCTCCCACGGGGCGGCCGGCAGCGCCCCGAGCGGCCCGCGCCGGAACTATACCGTCGCCCAGCCTCTGGCTCCAGCTCGTCCCCCGCGCCCGCCGCGCCGCCCGCGCGCCCTTTGTTTGTTCAACTGAATCAACGCGCGCGCATCCGAGCGCTGGCGGCGCGTGGGAGAATCCGCACTCGTTTCCTCGCGTCACGTGACCGATCGGCTGCGCGGCCGCACGTGACGGGCGCGGCGCGGCTCGGTTTTCCTCGCCGATGCTCTACACACTTAGGGGTCGTGTTTATCTAGTAAAGTGTATACAAAAATAGACAGTCACCCATAGAAAATGAGTCCTTGATTATATTAAATGTCATTTACGTATACATCGCTAATGCTTTTAAACGAGTCTGAAAGATTGAGCTTTACGCATTGCAGTTAGTGGTAGGGTTATATCTTGCCATCCAAGACCCAATCCTTCGTTTTAATTTCACTGAAAAGCCTGTCGATGTATAAACATAAACACCACATCATTATCTTTCAAATACGTTCAAGTTTACTTGAAAAAATTACCATCACATTTTAATAAGACTGACATCAAAGTGCAGATCAATAAGCGCGTTTTCGTACAGTAAATATTTCTGAATTGATCATTTGAAAACAAGTGAAATATCATTCACGAATAACTCCATGCATGAGAACTGATAAATTTGGCAGTAGGTTCTCCCTTTCGATGATATAGTAGGATCTCGTTCAGGTGGGTACTCAAAAGGGGTGACTTTGGAAATCAATAGATGACAAGTCTTTCGCTGGGCACTTGTGATGAAAATGAGATCTTGAAAATCGTCTGTAAAATGATATGGATATTTTTTAAATATACCCATCACACTGTCAAGAATATTAATATTGAAAACGAAAAGACTATCTAAATGTTTTTTAATAAACAAGTTTTGCTGCTCGATGGAAGAAATAGACTTGGATATGCTACAATTCACACGTTTTTAAAGACGGTGACATATTCTCTTTCCACCGAGCGGCCTTCCAATGGATCGTAATTCGTTTGGAGCTCGGGCGACCCGAGTTCCGTTGGGAGCGCGAGTGGAGAGGACCAGGGCTGCGGCGCCTTTGAAACCGACCCGACGCCGCCCTCTCCCTCGCCCTCGGCCGCCGATGCAGTCGCAGGCCGAGGTGTCCGCTGCCAAAGGCCGGCGCCGCCCTCGCTGCATCCGCGAACTCCGCTCCGGCCTCGCCTCAGGCTCTCGGGGTGGAGCGTTCCCTTCACGCACGGAGAGACGGACCACGCCCCTCGCACCATGGGACACACAGCTTGTCCGGACGCCCGAAATGCGTTGTTCTCTTTCCCTTTGTGAAAGATTCGATACTTTGGAAATCTTGCATTTGCGGAGAAAGGAAGAGCATGTACTATTCATGGCGTATATTATTTGCTGTGGCATTGTTATATACTTTAATGTTCTGCTAGCTATTATGAATCCATCTCCGTAATCTATAACCGACGGTTGTTATTTTTTCAGAAATTCGCAATTTCATGCCCAAATAAATGTGAAAAAATGAGAATCCTCCACAAAATGTATATATTTAGAATTAAAATGTAGATTAAAACAATTGTAAATATACATATTTTTTAAGGAAAATTACTTCTTTCTTGTCGTTCAGAATCCATCTCGGTTATAAGCTCGCGAGGTGGAGTGTAAAGTTATATAATCTCCTTATTGATTCCACGTTTATCAGTCCTAACGTTCGCGCAATGGGTATAAAAACGATGCTTTTATTAACAGGTTATTTCACTTGGAGCAGAACACAAACCCCATGAGAGGAAAAGCTATGACTGCTTGCTCTTAACCATTGGTGAATTCATTATTACTCATTCAGCCGGTATGAAAGAAGCAAAGATATTTGCGTCGAAGTACGCATTACATATAGGCTGTGGGTTCGTATTCCGTGTAGGCCATGGATGATGTGCAAGCCTAACATACCACTTATTACCTATTGCTTTAATTTCTTTCCTTTTCCCGGACCAGGAGTATGAATGTAGAGAAGACCAGGTAGGCGACGGTGATGCCTACTGCCCAAGCGTCACCATGTAGGCGTAGCCTGGCTCTCTTACACTAAACCGAGCTAGGTATGACGTAATCACGAGCTTCGTTTGTCTCAGAAAAGTTCAAAGATCGATACTGTCTCACGACTCACAAGGTCGATATAGGGAAACAGGTGGGTTTCACGGAGCTGTGCTTGGATTGATTGATCATCTCCTGTTTCCCGCCGCGCCGAAAGCTATGATCATTACCCACGTAAGAGTAGGTGACTTTTTTGCACGATCGGTTTTTTGCCCTGCTGGTGATCAAGTCAAGTATCTCCCCTAAAGGGCACCCTCCTCCCATCAGGAACAAGATCTAAACTCTCGAACGTTCTCCCGATATGTGAGATAATGTGGTGCATGTGTGTTTAAAAGTAAGGGGGGGACGATAGGACAAGGAAGAGGAAAGAAGGATCATGTGCGGTCCGTGGCCCATATGTTAGGGAACTGCCCCGGCATTGATCCGAGAAAACACACAAAAATACTGGTCGGAGTAGCCGGTTGCTAGAAATCTAACCGACAGCGGCAGACCTTCATCTAGGAGTAACTGCCTAAATAGTGTTGAAATTCCTGCCACCGTTGGGACTCGAACCCTTGGATTTCCCTGTCAGAGACACTGCAATGTCATCAGTTTATGCTCTGAAATACCTCAGCTAGTGCTGCGGTTGGAGAAATTGAGAGTTTTTGCATGCTTTACCGGCCAACAATCGACTGCGATCTGGGTCTTGTGCGCTTGCACAGATGCACGAAAGTGATGCGATAATTTAACAGCGCATGCTCAGAAGATCGTTAGTGCTTTCGATTGCTTTCACGTTCCAGGGTGCGAAAGCTCCCTAATAATAGACTCCGCCCTTTTGACCAGTGGCGTGAGGACTAGTGCTGAGCGTGTTGCGTGCGCGTGTGTTGCAGCTGCAGTACTCGCTGGCGGTGGAGCTGGGCGGCGGCGCGGCCGAGGCGCTGGGCACGCCGGCGCTCAACGTGTCGCACGCGGGGCTCGTGCCCACCGCGCCGCAGGTCTTCCGCATCACGCTGCCCTGCACCGGCCGCGTCTCGGCGGAGGTCAACGTCACCGTCGCCATCAACGTCACGCTCGGCCCCGGCAACGTCACCTCGCTCGCCATCCGACGACGCAAGTTCTGCCAGAAGGGCGACTGTAAGTACCTCCCACATTCAGCCAGTCATCTTCGCTTTGTGGATGAATTGGACATCGAGGCCGATCGTTAAAGAACCTTGAATAGAGCCTTCACAATCACTTTATATTGATCATGTACACACAAACAATGTTAGATCAAACATTACCACAAGAACACTCACTGAAGAGGTTTCACAGAATTAATGTTACAAACATATACCTGATTGGGTTGTGTCACTGGGTTGAAGACGAACACTTTTTGATAATGAACTTGTGATTGGAAATGGCATATACTGAAGATCCAAATGTGGCATTTTCCCCTGATTTTAAGGCAACCCATTTTGTACTCATTGTTAAAATTTATCACTAATAAATATCTAAATGAACTCTTATTAACCATTATACACATTTACGTAGAATACTTTCTTGTCAAATTAAGTGCTGTACAAGACCGAAAATAAATCAGCGTTAGAGATATATTTAGCTATAGAGATATTATAAGGGGCCGCTCTGACAGCTCCTGCTGACAACATAACTGCCGATTATGACCATGCACTCAATACGTCAATGCGTTCGTTTATCTTGCTTATTAGTAAATTATATCCATCACCTTCTCTTGCAATGCCATCGCTGTACATGACATTCATTTGTTTTCCGACCTATCAAACTAGTCCCTTCTCACGGTAACTCTTCTATACGAAAGTCGACTAACAACTTCTTTGCAAACAATTCCAAAGTAGATTATTTCCGAGTTAATATATACTACAGAATCTAAGTTGCCATCTTTAAATTGGTTCACGACTTTCAAGTGCCACGAAAACGATGATTAGAAATCCCAATACAGTTGGCGTAAGTGGATTGCTGCGACCGTCAGACGTCTGCATAAGGGCGCGCTTGTCTCGTTACGAGCGAGGGGGGGGGGGGGGGCGAGCGTCGCGGAGGGTAAGGGAAGGCGCCCAGTGGACGCCGTCTACTCCGCCGCGGAGGCCCATCCATCACGGCGCCGCGGCGACGTCGTGACAGCCGGAAGCGGCGGCGATAGCGGCGTCGCGACACCCGGCGACAGGCGACGACACGCGCGACACGGGCGCTTATCGCCCGCCCCTTCCCCCCTCCCCCCTTCACGCGCCCTGCGCACAGAGGTGCGCGCTCAGCCCCCTGCGCAAACGGGAGCGCAAAGAACAGCTCCTGTTCTCCGCCCGGCCAGATAACCTGGCGCTTCCCACGACGTAGATAGTGGGGGAACGCGACCGCCCGCATGGCGCACACTGCTTGCTCCACATTTGGATGCCTTGCTAATTCGCCCTTCATTTTGAGCCAGGTGCTGATGAGGTATGACCTCTAGGTTTCATTTTTACATAGACACGTATACAGCAACGCAAGGGGAAAATCTTATCACACGAACACAAAATTCACGTTCCATTCACAATGATAACTGGTTTAAAAATAAATGCCCTGACTGATAAAATGGCATACACGTAAGAACAAATTATGAGTTTGATAGCGAGTAAACATAAATGTGAAATAAATTCCATCAAATTTGCATCTACTGAATTCATTTTATATTTCTCTCTCGCTTCTTTGCAGAGTGAAACAGTTTTTTTTTATCTCCAGAGGCAGTGACACGAACAGAAAAGCTTGGGGATTTTAAATTTTGTATTGGCGTTTGAGAAACCAAGTTTATGTTAATGTTAACGAATCATTGAGATTGATCCAATCAAAAACCTGGTAGGGATTTTTTTTGTTGACATCTTATTCATTAATATTTGAGTATGAATGGATCAACATAAATACAAGTCCTGACATTAGTATCTATACTTCGATTTCAATGAAAGTGAACAAGACTTCGAACCAAATATTTACATCTATCAGTGAAAACGTCAATAATTTTGTTAATATTAAAACCACGATGTGAATAATAGAATGTAGCCTGCGAGTACTTCATGTAGTTTATTTTTTTAATATCGACATATATTCGCCCCATTAGTTATGTTGCTCGATAATTTTATATCGTCATTTTGCAATTTCCCTTCCAGATTCTTTACGGACTATAATTTCCCTCTCCTCGTTTGTTAATATAACATACTAAACCGAGAGGGAAGAGTACCACAAATGCAAATATTGAGAGACTGGTGCAGTTTGTAACATACCTCCCCCTGTTCTGTATTTCAAGCTCGTCGTAAAGATAAATATTTACCTTTGAAAATGTTATCTTGGCATTCACGTGATTGATGTGGAGTCTGCACAAACAGCACCTTCATGAGAAAACCAGCAACAACAAACTCCTTTTAAAAACAGAAAATGATAATAGGGGACATGTATTTATAGACGGTCAGAGTTCGTCGTCCAGTGTATTTACAATCTTTTAAGGAGTAAGCTCACTTCAACAGCTCCGCAAACGTTCACATTCAGATCGTCAATGGTTTTTACAGAAACTGCATTATGTACCCGATAGGATTCAATGTTATCTTGAAAATACATTGTAATGCAAAGACTTATTTTTGCACTGTAACTCAATATTTACTATCCGCATTCGAACTGTCATGTTTGTTCAAACTAGTTCACGCTTCGCAATCAAGACCTCTGGGTCGCTGTGGATAGGCAGCCCTCCGTACATTGATGTATTGCGTGTGGCGGATATGCAGGCGCTTGACTAGAGAAATTCAGACGCGAAATGCAAGTAAAATAAAATTAAATACCGTTGACACTCAGACAACTCATCAAGCTACAAATTCAAACAAATGAGATTAAACAAACTATGAATATAATAATTCTCCAAATGGTGAGAAACACCGTACTGCCTCTCATCCAATGATTTATTTAATTTCACGATCATTCGGATAACTCCAAACCTGACTAATGAAATAAAATAAATGATAGTTAGAACTTGAACTGAGTCGATATGTTTATAGTTTTTTATAGATGAGGTTTCAGTATTAAGTTGGCAGATATATTTTAGGTATGAATTAGGGAATGTTAAACTTTATAAAGGTAAATGAATATTAATCTCACGCCAGTTGACCTTAAACAGTGTATGGTGTATTTTCTATAAAAAATAACGTCTAGACTGGTAATTTTCTTCATTTACTGAACAAGACATTATTGAGAAATATAATTTTTGTGACATCTCGTGAAACAAACGACTTCACAATTCAAAAAACTCGCATGAATTGGAAATAATTACCAGAGATGAAAAAACCTGTTCAAATGCAAGCGCTACAAGGGACCACACATCCACGTCATCGAGTCTAACGCGTGAGATACGCCACGCGCCACACGAGACCCGAGCTTCTCAAGTGACGCCCATGTCCGCAGCTAACGAGTGACAAGTGGCGGAGCAGATGGACGGCAGCGCCGCGCGCGAGGGGCGCGGAGTGAGTGGCGGGGAGCGGGCAGGTGGAGGTGGAATGTGGGCGGTCAGCGCAAACAGCCGCGGGCGGTGGGCGGTGGGCGGCGGGCGGGTGGGGCGGTGCGCCACCCCATTTGCATGGCGGCGGCCGGACCGGTTCCTGCGCCGCCGCCGCCGCCGCCGTGGCCGTCACCGTGGCATTCCGCATGCAAACGAGCGTCGGGCTGCAGCGGCGCGCCGCCCCGACCGTCCCTGCCCCGCACGGCTTCGCTCCGCTTCGCCCGCCCGCCGACGCCGATTTACGAGCACCGCCTCCCCCCCCCCCGTCGCACGACCAGACCCGGTGCGCGCCCCGTCCTCCTGAGGAACGCGACGACACCGAGGACCGCAACAGCCAACACCGAAAAATGTGGAAAGGGGCCGGCGCGGCTGCATCCGCACGCTCAAAATAGGTCATTGGCTGTCTCTAAATTCCTTTCCCTTATACGAGCTGAGGCATTCCTAGCGGGGTGGTGCGGAGATCAGCTGAGAGTTCCATTTGTTAAATCCTCTTATGTTATTTTGTTCCGTGAAAACCTTATTGTCACCGCAATTGCAGATCATCTCTAAGATGAATTGTCGGACAAAAAATTATGTTGAATTAAATACACGAAATTAAATAAATTCCTTCAAACGTTTCGTTCTTCATACTTGCTTCACGCAATTCAAAGTGATTCAGCACACCGTTTTTTTTTTTTTTTTCATTATTTTCATTTACTCGAAAAATGCAATGAAATTTAGACAAAAGTTCTTTCGCACACGTTTTTCTGCTCAATAACCGCATGCTGTCCTAAACACATTGTTTACCAGATGTAGACGAGCGCCTACAATCCAGAAAGCAAATAAAGGGAAAGAAATATGTCAGAGAAAATACACTCACCGACATGTTCGAGAGAGAAACTGTCTGGAGTGTTACCCGTACATATTTCTTGCTCGACTTTCCACTTTTCAAGCAATATATCTGTGGGCGTACTCTGTTGCCGACCTAGAAACCAGCGGCAGTTCATTTTTTTTGGGACGACGCGCTGCCAAGAGGCAGCGAAAAACTGCCATTCAGGAAAAATCTGTGCATTTATGTCGTCAACGTAGAGTGTCAAGGAATTTGTTTACAGAGTGTATGCAACCACTGCCGTCAAATTCAAACATAATGGAATTGATGTTTCATTTACTCCAGGTAATAATGATGGAATTGATTCCCCTTATTCCCTCGACTATACTTTTGCAGCGAGTCACTTTCTGTCAAACAAAAATGTCCTTGGAGATTGTTTGTATGCACGTCTTCGTAGAAGTATCATTCTCTATTAACCAAGTTACTTTCTTCCCATCTTCTTTGAGGAAACAAATATTGGTAGTCACGTACGTACTGTTTATAATACGTAAGGATGTGTATTGTTCACCAACACTATGCCGTACACAAGAATGACAATTTATTTTGATCACTTGTATTGTCTAGAAGGCTTCCTCCCACCACATGCTGTCATTGGCACAAATGATGATAGTGCATTGTACCGAGCGGTAGGGAACACACCTGTCACTCGGGACAAATCTTGCTTCTCATTAACTCGGTAATTTAGTGCGCAATAGCAGAACATTTCCTGTGCGTTGTGTATACGCTCGGCAAACCAGACGCCAAAGTAGCAATCAGTGTTGTGCTTGAACAGGACGAGTGCATGGATGTTGTGCTCGTGACATCCGCAGCTTCGAAAGGAAGCAACAGCAATAGCAGCGGCAGCGGCTGTGCTGCTTCAATTAACTTTGCCACTGCCTTGCATACACGCCTCCTCTTTCCAAGAGTCCCTCCTGGCGGCCACGTTGCCAAGCACAAAGCAGATATCTCGTACGCATTTGAAATATCGCCTACATGATATAACCTGTGCGAAAAGTGAGTGTACAAGCGTCACCATTACCTACGAGAATGTTATTGAAAACTTATTTTAAAATAATAAAATATACATAACGAAATAATTTGAAATAAGTGGTTAGCAAGGAAAGTGAATGAACCAAAGCACAACTCAACACAACAAAAACACTGAAAAAGGAATGAAATCCGAGTTAAACAATCACATGGCATATAAAACGTATTGGCGGTAGCCGTAAAAAAATAGATAAATTCATGCATGATACAAGTTTCGATAAGATTCCCGCTGTCCGGGAGCAATTAGGGCAGCGATAAAATACATCCAACTACACCGTGCACACCAATATTGTAAGGGTCTTGACTTTGACATGTCTAACATACAACCAAACAATGTAATAGTACAAATTTCCCAAGTGGTTCATCTATTTTCTGTAACACATCCTGAAATGCTTAAATTGTATCACTGTTTTATTATAAAACCTTTACCATATAACGGACACCATGATTAGGTATTTCTTCAATTCCCCTACAGTCAGTACCCAATTAAGGTTCAGAGTCTAGCTATTATGCTAACTACTTTTAACATAAGCAATAGCAATTCCAGAAACGTGTGAAAATGAATGAGAGTTTCACTACAACAAGATAAAATTTTACATTTGTGGGGAATGGCGTGTGTTGCAGACGACACGGACGTGGTGGTGGTGATGGACTCTGCGCCCGAGGGCGCGTCTGCGCTCGTCTTCTACGTGGCCATGGGCTGCGCGTGCGCAGTCATCGCCGTCATCGTCGCCTTCATCGCCGTGTACTACGTGCGCAGCGGGAAGGCGCGGCGCCAGGGCGAGATGCTGCAGTGAGTACTTCGTCCATTCTACGCCACCATAGTAGACTACCCTGTCCACTATTTCTTCATTACAAAATACCAATAGTATTATTTTATTTTCAGTATATTTGAAGTAGATGTTATTGGGTTTACAATGTACGTAATAATTACCATATGCCACCGCAAGGGGGCGGGAGGCAAAGGGGCACTGACCCCCAAGAAAATTTCGAAAGCTCCAAGTAATAAAACAGTTTTACTTATGATAACGTGCAAAATGTCCAATCAAATTGTATTAATTGTATCATTGAAGATATAATCTCATTCTCCTTGCAACGTTTTCTTTCATTCCTAGTAACATTTGACAAGAGAATAACACAACGTTTAATGGAAGAAGGGGACCTAGAGGGGCCCATAAATGTAGTAGTTGCCCCCTACCAGTTGTTTTTAGTTGTGAACGCTTACAATAATGACTATGTTGCATCGTTGTCATGATAAAACTTTTTTTTTAAATTTCCTTTTATTCTGTTTTTGGCAACACAAATTGTCCTCATAGTGTTACAATAGGGCTGGTCATTATAATTTCTTTCCTGGTTGATAAAACTCGAGAGAAAATTGTGTTCTCACAAACGTTTGGCTTGGTTTCCTCAAACGACAGGGGTAAAATTGTGACCTGTACGGGTCCCTTTCAGTTTCTCATCATTTTATGACTCATGCCAAGTTAAATTTTTTTTTTTTTTGCCGACTGCGTATTCAGAAGACCAAATCGTTCATACTGTTTGATCACACTTAGAGTATTGTAGTAATTATTGTATTCAGTTGAGCTACGCGATGCATAAACAGCGAGGCAGTAAGAGCTAGACCGTCGCGATTTGAGAGGTGTAGTAAGTGCTGCGCATAATATTATTGCAACCAATTGCATGTGCGACCTACACCTCAAATAATGGACGTACGTATGAACGGTAAGAGCGACTGTAGGCATAATGTGAAAACATCCATCGTTCATTGTTATTTCTTCTTCTCCCCAAAGCAAAGATATAGGACAATGCAAATGAAGTCGGCGTCTTCTCAGCTGTACGGATGCCTTTATCACACGCGGCTTCGTTCACGCCGCGGCCTTCCTCAGGGCTAATGCGTTTATGCACCCTGTTCTTCCCAGACGGCGCGCTTAACAGCCCTTGCGCATGCGCTGTGTGCAGGGAATCGCGCAACGGGTCGAGCAGCAGCGCGCAGGGCCACGCCACCTTCCTGACGGCGGCGGAGGCGGCTGCTGCGGCGGCCGCGGCGGTGGGGGCTGGCGGCTGCGGAGCGGGCGGCGGCGCGGGCCTGCCGGCGGGGGCGGCCGCGGTGGGGCCGGGGGCGGCAGGCGCCGGTGGCGGCACCTCCGCCTCCTCGTGTAAGTCGGCAGCGTCCTACGCCTCCTTCCGCCGCCCGCCGTCCTACTCGCTGCTGCTGGACGAGCGGCCGGGCCACCAGGACATTCATGAGCGCATCGCGGAGCTCACCATCCAAAGGTAAGTCACCAGGATTGAGACACGTATTGGTACAGTTAATTGGTATAGATCTCATGAATTCTATTGAGATACACGCGTGGGTAAAAAACGAAAACTCTTCATAAGATGAATGCGCGATTTGCCATTCTTTTCGCACAATTTGTAGCTAGTGGCATAATATTTGCCCTCTGGTAGTCCGATGCAAACTTCAGTCGAGGTAGCGTTTTATGTAGTTTAACTGCACCACGACTGCGTTCCAGAAGTAGAACGTGCGCGAATTGTTGAAATCAGTACACTTGGTGATTCTGCAACCAATTTAGTCGAAGTTCTTTGAGTTTTGCGAGGCACATTATCCGAGATTGAAGAACGTCCGGGGGGAAATACATTCACTAAATACGAGTGGGGCTAGAATGTCTTTTAGGTAATTGAGATAAACATCGAGTAGGATCGAAAAATAAGGTTACAACTGTCGGAAGGTCTGTTGAAGTGAATGTCGCGCTCACAATTCCTGTCAGTTCTCTAACTATAAGGATAGAGTTACATTAGCAGTGTATTTCTGTACAAGCTACAATTCCTAAAACACTAATCATTGAAACGTTTCCATTATTTGCTCGACCTGTTCTTTTATCTTCTCGTACAAGCATAGTTTCTAGGTGGTTATTTTCACAGTTTTCATTTCTTTGGTAGATAAATAAGACGACAAACTTTACAAACCCACAATTATTTCGACTTTTTGTTATTGAAGTCGCCCTTTTTGGGGAGGAATGACTTTGCACAGATGATTTGCACATAAATATTGAATAATCTAAAATCATTTATTTATCAAATGAGATCGGAATTCCCATTCATTAAGAGAGATAGCTTAAGTATTATTACAGCAATTGTTCTTGTTTTTCATTTCACAGAATGTTCATACGGCCTGAAAAATTTAAATATCTAATTTATTGCTTTCACTCATCATTGTAGAAGTCAAATTAATCAGTTCTCGAGTCCTCGTGCAACGAAACTCTGCCATCGAATACAAAACCCCGCGCCAGTAGAAAGACAATCTCTTTTGTAAAACCTATCGGTGAATCCTTCGATTCCAAAATAGCCGCGGTTCCTCCGGGCAGAGAGGAAAGGGCGCGGGAGAGGAGATGGGCGGCGTTGGGCGGCGGCCAAGAACGCGCGCCTCGCCCGCCAGGGGCGCTGCGGGCACGCTTTATCGCTGCGGGCCGCCGTTAAAATTGTTTTGGACGCGGAAGCTAAACACGAACACAGCGGTTGCCGCCCACGCTCCGCGCTCCCGTCGCGGAACACACTTCAGAGAAGCGGTTTCACAAACGCACAGGACAGGTGCAGGGGCTCTGGGCTAGTAGATTTCCTGGACCTTGGGCCGTAAGAGGTCGTCGCTATGATTTAGGTTGTGTCATGCTTTTGTACCCTGGTGAGGTCAAGATACCAAAGCGCACTCGAGCCGACAGAGTTCATTGTGAGAGGAATAAAGTAGAACTTAAGGCCATAAACATGACAGGACTAGGAGCAATCAGTTTTACAAATATCTTCACAACATTCCATTTCATAATGAAGTTCCGACTTTCAGTGGAATCTTTTGGATAACATCTTTGATGCCTTAGAGTGTGAAAGTGAACGAAAACAAAACGTGATTTCGAACGCTTGAATACACTTGTATGCGTGGTTATTCCTCTAATCCTACTCATTACAAAAAGTCTTGAAAAGCAAATCGTGTTCAGGGTTAAAAAATATTTTATTTTTTACTGATACGTTATTCCTTGTCGATGCCTTCGATGCGGAGCACGAAATATACTGCATAATGTACCTGGCTCGGGAGGATGGTTACGAGGGAAATACGAAAACAGTTGAATGATGCTACATGTGGATGGAATTATTATGGAGGGAATTATGAAATGAAATTTTGGGGGAGAGATAGGAAAAGGCAAATCGAGTCAAGGTAATAATAGTATTTAAATAGTAAATAAGTAAATTAATAATTCTGAATCATTAAAATAAGTTTATAAATAAAATAATTTATGTACCACGGGCCAGGACTGATTCTAATTATCTCGGGCCGATGGCTCTCGGACGTTTAGTCGCCGTACGATCATTAGAACCCTTATAACGGCCTCGGTGCATTTCATTCTCGCACGTGTATTCGCGTGTGGGTGTCGAGAGCGGAGGTTGCAATGTGCCCGCGGTGTGTGCGCAGGTGCCGGGTGCGACTGCGCGCGGTGGTGCTGGAGGGCACCTTCGGCCGCGTCTACCGCGGCTCCTACAACGACGAGGAGGTGCTGGTGAAGACGGTGGCGGACCACGCGGCGCAAGGCCAGGTGTCGCTGCTGCTGCAGGAGGGCATGGCCATGTACGGCGTCACCCACAAGCACGTGCTCTCCGTGCTGGGCGTGTCCATCGAGGACCACACCGCGCCCTTCCTCGTCTACCCCTACCAGGGATACACCAATCTCAAAAGGTGACTATTGACTACTCTTCACTAATGTCACGCCGGGAGAGGTGGCTCAGGTGTCCTCAGGTTACCTGATGTCACTGCAGTGTGGTATAACCGGTAGGTCCTGGGGTTCGAATCCCGATTGTGGCAGGATTTGATAGCAAAAAGCATGCACTGCACTTACGGGACCAATAACCTTAGCAACTGACGCGCCCATAATCACTAGTAATCAATCACTAATGTCACTTTTTTAAAAAGTTTTTTCTTATTGATCTTCTATTGAAGGGCTGTTGGCATTGAAAATGTAATACAACTTGACATTTTCATTTAAATGATGTTCAACTTTCATCCGATCAGCCGTCAGGAAGTCAGAATTGGAAAATTATTCATCGTTCTAATGAAAAGAACTGCGATAAAGATTACTGCAGCTGGAAGTTAATGGAAGGGGCTAAACAGGGCATGTAATCACTTCATAACACATGCAAGTTAAATTCTGGGTAGCAACACACTCGAAGGCGAAGCATGTGTGTGTTTTGGCTCTTTGCCTGACACGTAAAAGAGAGGGGCAGGTTCCAGATTCACTGGACTTGGCAAAAATTCGGTACAATTTTAACTCGAACTAAAAGGTCATTCGTTATTCACTCGCCTAACGTTTAGTAAATTTCTTCCGTTGGGTTTGTAACCAAAAAAAATCCTGTTTCAAACTCAAAAATCCCAGAATTTTCAGTATTTTTCTTGAGAAAAAGCACAATTCATTCGAAACCAAATTCCAATTCGTGAGCTTTTTATCTAAAATCTATTGAAAGTTATTCATATGTTAGTTTTGCTCGGGGGAAAAGTTCGGTTCGATTTCTTATCAACTCCATGTTTCCTAGCGCTGCAGCGTAACTCCATCTGCCGGTAAAAGCTAGAACTAACTACTGCATTCCAGTGATGCTATCGCTCCAACTGGTGTCAAGCGGAACCCATTACACAGACTTTGAATATGTAGATAATATCTAAGTAAACCCCGAGCACGCTAGGGTAGCTATTTTATTAACTTATTTTTACGTACTCATGTTTTGACATTGAAAGCAAAGCAAACGACAATTTTGTTGCCATGGGTGAAATAGAAGGTAAATGCAGTGAAGAACAGCAAGTAAAGTAAAATGTATTCCCTCCTCTTCCTCACAAAGAGAAGTTTGTACATGAATGTTTTGTTGGTTAGAATTCTCAATTCTCTGCACAGGATTATGATTCATTAACATTACATTGAGGGATAATTAGTCTTTCATTACAATTTTTATTTTTTGTTTGACTTTTTTCTTTATCTCTGAATTCATTACATATCTACAATATGCATTTGTTGTCTGTCAGTAAAAATCGAAATTATTCCAAGCCAAAAAAATAAGGCTTACTGTGCCTACATTTATTTCCTAGTATAAAACCCTGTGGATGATGACAAAGTATATTCGAATTCTTCGTTTCCTGATCTCGCGGAGATCGAGGAACGGTAGAGTCGTAATCGCGTGTAACCATTACACGTCTCTCGCCATATCTGCCTGTCACCCAAGGCATTTACGAGAGCCTGAGAGCATTAATTAATTGCAAACGGTGTAAAAGGTTACTAAGCCCATTATTTACAAAAATGTAATATCTCATCGTAACTGACTTAACACGCAGGAGTGTGTTAAGTCAGTTAAGAAAGAAATCTAACATTAAGGCTAAAGACGTACAGTAGTACAGTTCGATACGTCAAGGCTACCCTCCTGGGTATCAGCCTTCTCTTTACCTTCTTCATGCAGTCCTAAATAGGATTGCATGTATTATAGAAGGGAGCAGGTGCTGATTTACGGAAACCGACTCCCTGATTTTTTGTAAGTTCCCGTCACCTCCAAATTTGGTACGTCGCATTGCGCGAATGTTAGTCAACACGAACGAGTTTCTTTTCATTGCGCCGAGGAGGTTTCTCTGCGGAGGGAGTAAGGAGAGGTGTCGTTGCAGGTTCCTGCAGAAGTGCAAGCTGTGCCCGGAGGGCGTGGCGCACACGCTCACCACGCAGGAGGTGGTGGAGATGGCGCTGCAGGCGGCGTCGGCCGTGCACTTCCTGCACAAGCGGCGGCTGGTGCACCGCGACCTGGCGGCGCGCAACTGCGTGGTGGACGAGAAGCTGCGCGTGAAGGTGGCGGACAACGCGCTGGCGCGGGACCTCTTCCCCGCCGACTACCACTGCCTGGGCGACAACGAGAACCGCCCCATCAAGTGGCTCGCTGTCGAGAGCCTGCTCCACAAGCACTTCTCCACTGCCTCTGACGTGGTCAGTAACTCACACCAGTCCCAAATGGGATTGCATGTTTCATAGAAGGGAACAGGTTCTCATTTAAGGAAACCGACACCTTGATTTTTTTCTAAGTCCCCGTCACCTCTAAAATACAATATCGTGTGTAAATAGCAGGGGCGCCTAGAGAAAACCAGGGTCCAAAGGCAGATGATCCAAAGGGGCCCCGTATTTCATATAAGATTCCCTCCTCTTCCAATTCATAAACAAAATTCATTTCTCCATGCCTCAGATATAACATGTAGCGTTCCATTTGGATTACATATAAAAAAGTTATTTTGAATGAAATTCGGGGCCCCAATGAAGTGGGGGGCCTGTAACAAGTTGCCTCAGCTGCCCAACCCCCATTCTGGATGATCTTGGTAAATAGTAACGTAAGCTTAATGAAAATACGAACCTTTAATGAAATGAAGGTAAGCAATTAAAAGAACTTTAAGAAACACAATAACTGGAGTAAAATATTAAAGAATTACGAGTTCAACAAAACCCAAAGTGACGGAACCAAGTGAAATGGAGAAACTGGCTCTACGTCTAGAAAATTGCTCTATGCATGTTGTATTTTTTTAGTGCGATGTTTACAAACTGGTTCTTTTCATTGGAATTTATCAATCCCATAGTGATTTATCTAATCAGAATAAAATATTCCAACATTTTCTATATTAGGAATCAATTTATCGATTTGCTTTCTAAAAACACTCGTGTTTCCGTGTTTCAAGGCAAACACTCGTGTTTCAAGGCAACATAAAAAATAAAATGTGTATTTTCTGTTAGCTACAGTATATTTTCAAATGTCGTTCCATGTCAAGATATTCTCTTTACAGGCAAAGATTGGTTATGAAATAAATATAAGTTTAAATTTTCTTCCTAGTAATGAATATTTTATTATTTAAGAAACTGAACAACTCAAAACAGATACATACATATCAGAAGAATTGTTGATCTACGGTGTTTGAAGAAAGAGAATTGTTCATATAGTGCTGATTTTTTTGTGTACCATCAGTAAAAATTACCTTACGATTCTTGTTACAAGAAATCGTTCATAAATTGGCATTTTATGGCAGAGGTTATGAATTATCGAATAATTGCATCATTTCACTTTCAACCAATCGCAGCGAGTTAATCGTGGGGGTGACAATTAACATAAATTACTTGCATAATATACTATTGTGAATTCCCTACTTGAGGTGCCTAGAGTCGTTTCTTGACCCGCTGCACGAGCGATTCCCTTCGCATTTGCTAAACGACGCGTATGTGTGTGTGTAGTGGTCGTTCGGCGTGCTGCTGTGGGAGCTGACGACGCTGGCGCAGCAGCCCTACGCGGAGGTGGACCCCTTCGAGATGGGCGCTTACCTGCGCGACGGATACCGCCTCGCGCAACCTGTCAACTGCCCCGACGAGCTGTGAGTACTCCTTCCTACCCCTTCTAACATTAACCTACTCTCACACGATACCAATTTATTTCGAGTTCATCGCCGACAAGAAAGTTTTGGTGCTTATCATCGGTGCACATGAAAAATGATTCACCTCAAAATTCTTCATTTTACGTCAAGCAAAGAACCATATTTAGAAAATAGTTTATTTTCAATTAAGTATTTTGTATAAAGATAGTTTGCAAGACAGTAAGTTCACATTAAAACTGACTTAGTCCCCAAAATAAACGACTCAGTTCAGGTTGAAACCGTTCTCTCGCAATCTGAAAATGTTTCAGTTGTTTGGTAAATAAAATATTTAATCCAGTAACATTCAAGTATTCTTGTGACATGCAGCTTTCTAGTCGTATTTCTTGTATTATTTCTTCTTCACTAGAATCATGTTGAGAGTTTAGCACTATCTGCTTCTCTTAAATAATTTTAAAATGAGCTGCTGCAGTCCAAAATTCCCTTCATCATGGAACTACAAAGTAATCGATCAATTAAAATCTTTTTTCTTGCTATGAACTCGAAAATATAATGAAATAATTATAGACGTTGTCATTGCCAACAATAGGATTTAATATAATAGCAGCTTTCGATGGCTTAGCCATCATCATCAGTTGTCTGCTGGATGGAAGCCACAAAACGACTACCTTATATTAAATCCTATTGTTGGCAATGACAACGTCTATAATTATTTCATGAAGAATGCCAACGATAACACACCACAACACCTATATCGAAAATATAAGCCGTTGCTAAACCAGTGCGTTTACGCAGTGAATGCTGTCGCTATTTTTATGTCGACCTTACACGATGCAGATTTTTGTACAGAATTATTGCTGAGAATCATACAGTTTCATGTACAGATTTCTGGATGAAGAAAGTTGTGTGCCTTACTTCTGTCTAGAATTCTGTCAGAGTATTTTCACTGCATACCTCCAAATCACAAGCAGAGAAAAAACAGACCTTACTTGGTTTTCATTTGACGGTGTATGGGTTTGCCACAACGTATCAAATCAAAAATTAAAGTCCTTATAAATTCGGAATAAAATATGAAATAACTTAAAATTTTCCATAACGTATATCAGTGACTCTCTGAAAAAACTCAAAACGAAATATTGATTTAATGCAATAACTACTGTAGGTAGAGTATGTTTTTTACTCTTCTGTAAAATTTGTCCAGTTGGATTTCGAAAGTTTTTGAAAGAAGCTCCTCACACATCATTGTGCATCACGTACGGTCAACTTTAACATGGTGATTATTGTTGGAATAATCCTTTTTTGTTCCTGATGAACACTGACTGGTGAATGCGCGCGGTTGCAGGTTCGCGGTGATGGCGTACTGCTGGGCGGTGAACCCCGACGAGCGGCCGACGCTGTCGCAGCTGCTCATCTGCCTGCAAGAGTTCCACACGCAGCTCACGCGCTACGTATGAGCGCCGGCGCCACCTCGCCCGCCCCGCCCGCCACGCCACGCCCCCGCCCCGCACCTAAGTGCCTGCGCAGCGGCGGCTGCGGCGCGGCGCTTCTAGTCACGGCCTCCGCCGGCGCCCGCCACGCCACGCCACGCCACGCCACGCCACACCACGCGCCCGGCGCCGCGCGCCCTAGCCCACCAGCCACTTCGCCGACGTCCGCCACCCGCCACCCACCTCCGGGGACCTTCTGCGCCCTTAGTCCAAATTCCACCTTGGGATCGTCCCCGCCGAGGCCTCGCTGTGGACCTGGAGCGGTTGGGGGCTCCCAGCGACCATGCACTCTGTCCGCCGCAAACAATACCTTCCTTCCCCTTCTCCTGCCAATTCCGCACGCGCTCCGGACCCCACTCGCGTAAAAACCGCACAGGAAAGACGGCGCGGACGCGTGCGTATCCGTGGAATCTGTTACGCGCGGCTGTCAGCGCCGCTTTCCTAAGGGCCTAGGGAAACCGACGAGAGCCGCCACACACCCTACGAGCTCGGACATCCTAAATACCTTCTACGGGCATCCCACGCCTCTCCTATGGGCATCACAAGCTCCTCCTGTGGGCATCACAAGCCCTTCCTACGGGCCACCCTAGTTTCTAGCGGCATCTCTAGCTCCTTCTAAGCGCATCTCAAGCTCCTTTGGGCATCCCAAGCTGCTTCTAAAGTCATCTCACTATGTGCATCCTAAGGGCCCCGCGCGGTGTATAGTGCCTTCGCCAGCGCACCCGATCGCCTCCGCCCCCCGATCACACCGCAGGAATCTCAGGAACCTGGCAAGAGGCACTGACATTGTGGCATCGTGCTGCGACTGGGTCAACTGAACTGACGTTTTCGCCCACGTGTCTGAACTGGACTGGAAATGAGCAATTTGTGAAGAAAATGCCACAGAATCTGTTCATAACGTGTGTTTCTAGCATTTGTACTTCAATATGTAATGTGATTGTTTTCATACACTACAGTAAATTGTGACTTCTATTGTACTCGTAAGAATTGATATATCAGAAAATATGCTGTATAATAATGTACATAATATCAAAAGAATATTTATTGTTGTAAATATACATATTAAATAGAGTTCTTGTATTCTGTAAATTGCAAGCCTATCATTAAAAATGAATTTTTATAAATATTTGAAAATTATGATTTTTCATTCGATTGCACCCTTTCCTACAAACCAAAAGTTGTCCTACCCTAAATTTTTAGAGACGAACCTGTTCACCGAGGTGAAATGTGTAGTTTCCCTATAATTTAATGAGACACATAAAATGAATTTTAGCACATTCAACAAAACCAGCTATTAATGTGAAACATAATTCTTTAATATCCGCGTAAATGAGTTTATCTCTTTCGAACATCTATATTATTATTTCAGAGACTTGAAACCAGTATGTCAGATATTGATTTCAGGGGTTACATTATTGAATATCTCTGATAGAACACTAAGAATTCAAACTTTAATAAAGCTTTACTGAAAAATAACTGTCACTACACTTTCTTTAGTATACAAAATTTCCGATTTTTGTGTCATTTTGTCATTTTTAATTTTGATTTTCTTAAATACTTCAGCACAAAATTATTGTAACTCAAGCTCATTTTAGTATAGCTTGTTCCAAAACTTATTCATAGCAGTGAAAGTTTGTCATCATTGACATTGTCAAGATAATCAAGAAACAATAGTAAGTTAAAATGTGTTTCAAAATTCTTATTAGTCATTGCTGGCAGTGGTTGAGGAAATGATCACTCTTGGTTCTACGTACCTCTGTGATGAACTCAGTGGCTGAGATTTGTAATGAAATAGGTGAAGAAATTGCAAATGTACCTCAAAATAAAACAACAGATATCAGATGTGAAGGAAATTTCTGAAAATATCAAAGGGAGTTTCGTGGAATAATCTGGCTTAACTGATAATTATTAATAACCTAATCTCAAGTAGTAGGAACAGCCTTCCTGAAATTAGATGAGATGATAATACTCCTTCAGTATTCAATGCTGATTTCAATACTTCCAGATGGAACAAATTTAAACATTTTCTTCGCAAAAGTGGTGCCAAACAAAATTACTTTAAAATATTTAATGCAACTTCTACTCTCCAAGGAAGATTTTTATAGTAGTTAATTGAGTATATTAGGACTCAGTGGTAAACGGCAAGTCTCACAAAATTACATCAGTATTTTACACTGTATCTTTTTATAGATGCACATTAAGTTGCAAGAAACAAGATCTAAACATTGAGAACCGTAACATTAATTAAAAATAGCGTCGTTTTACATAATTGTGTATAATTTTGAAAATACAATATAGACCAAAAACAAGCCAAGTCGTTGCATCGCCAAACAGAAGGCCAGCCTTAGTCATCATGTAGCAAAATCTCAGTACAGAGTTCGCAGCTCACATTTCGTCTTTCCACAGGAAAATTCAGTTCTCACAACGCAACACAATTTACAGGGTAAAACTCGCTGGTTCGACTTCCCGGGCGTCCCTCATTTATACACCGGTAAGGGAAGGACGTGGATGTAAACCGAATCACTGTCGGTATCAGAGATGGGGAGGGAGGGAAGACAACCCCAACTTCGGCACTTGCTCGGGCAGGTCTGGTAGAGTCCCGAGATGGATTCAGAGAGCGCGTCCTGAACGGCCGCCGCCATTATTAAACGTCTCATTAAAATGTGGTCAAGCCGGACCTTTGAAACGCCCACCGTCAACGCGACAGTGCGGTGGCGGGACACCGGAGTTTTTGAGCAGCGCAGGCAGATAGCGTTGTGCAGGGAGGTTTACTGGAATCCCTAGATGTAGATTCCTTTCCACCATTTTATGTCCAGTTGAACTATGCGGTAATGTGGGTGAGTTAGGAACTACCAATCTACCAAAACAAAGGCCAGAAGTTGAGGCGAAGAGAAATTCCTTTCGCCGAGAACCCCACCAGGAAGCAAGCACAACATACGAAGGCATTGTAGAGTAGAGAGTAGGCATTGTAATCCAAGTATATTATCACTTGTTTTGGTAGATTTATTAATTTATTGAGCCTGCAAAATCCCTTTAAGGGCAAAGGATTCCTGCTTCAGCAGGCTGAAAATTAGCTTTCATGTTTATCAAATGAAATTGCTTTTATACAAAATTAAATTACACATTTTTACACAAAAAATTAACACAACACATAATTACACAAAGTTACACAGAAATGATATTCTCTTCGCCTCAACTTCTGGCTGGAGAGGATTTGTCATTCAAACATTTCGTTCTTAAAAAGTTTGTGCGATTTATAATCATACTTTGAAAGTCCTGGTTTAAAATTGGAGTTATGTGTAATTAATACTGATAACATACCTCAGAAGAACATTTCAAAAGACCACTATAATGAAATGCTACTTATCCTATCAAATGCAAGTTCGTCATGAGAGATCATCACAAAAGGCAAGACACCCCTCCGACCTCTGAATGGGATTCGGAACACGACACTTTTCACAGAATAGAACCTCATCCTACTTGCTCACTCGGGACACCTTACACACCCTAACACATAGTGTTCCTGGAGACTCTTGTGATTCATACAGGCACCATTTTTCGCCATTAATATTAATTCTTTCAACATTTCCAAAGTAGATTACATATTTTTACACTCGTTTCCTATTCCTCTTGAAGTTAATTTTCACCGTGGAAGGCCACCAAGTGAAGTTCTTTCGTCTAACTCAAGAACTTCTACGTTATATTATTTTTTTTTAATTATTGAATATTGATAACAGTATAATATATGTACAGCAACTTTGTAGTTACAAACTATTGCTCAAGTCAGAATATTACGTCTTTCTTGCGGTCTGGTATATTTTAAAGCATTTTATTAGTTTAAATTGAAATAAGTATTAATTATTGTTGTAGAGTAAATATTGATTAGTAAAGCACCATTGTACTGAAACATCAGTACACCTCTCTTTACCTTATTTCTTCTCTTTCCATTTCCTTGCCTCTGCTCTTGACTTGTATAAGGTTATCTCTCGGTTTGGAGATGGTAGGATGAAAGAGAAGTAGGATACAAACCTGAACTTGCAAATGTGCGCAAGTATTTCCGTAAGTATGTTTTTAATAAGAGAAGTATTAGCGTTTTTACCTCGACTGTAGAGTGAGCTACAATCAGGCATCTTTTGATATCGACTGTAGCTTAGCTCTATTCTAGATGTCTCGGTGAGTACTTGTTCTATATTTGTTGAGAAGTTCCACATTTTTACAATAATAGTTCGTCAACCATTAAATAGGCCCTAACTGACAACGTATTGCAATTGGCTCATTTAAACGAAATAAAATTAAATCAGAAGGACCATTCTGTTTGAGGTTCGTTAAAAAGCCTAACGGATTTCCAATAAACCTAGAAACTTGTAACCGAGAGTAGTGCGTTTGTACATAATGCCTGATTTTTAGGCAACCCGATGGGCAGAGATGTTTGGCGGGTAACGTTCAGATTTATTCAAGGAGATTTCATGTTTTTGCCTAACATCTGAACATATGGTGTTGCCATTGAAGGCAATTTCCCAATATATACACATTCGAAACAAGTGATTATTTTGGTCGCTATACATACCCTAGAAGTGTGTAATATTTATTCTAAGATATTTTGTATGCGAATTAATATAGTCCTATGTAGTATAAAGTTATGCATTGCAGCAAAAAATATATTCACAAATTTTAACGGAAATACACGTTGCACGTTACATATTGCCTGCTTTTTTCTTCGGTCAAAACGTCTGTCCGCCTTGAGCAACACTAACATCTAAACTCTAGCAATGAACTTTGCAAAACAGAATATTTTCCGATATACATGGCCCGTCTCAAAGCCCTTCCACTTTAAAAATAATCCTTTGAATTTTGGGATACTTTACATGGGACCCTTAGGACATTTTTAGTTTTTTTAAAAATGACTTCAGTATTTTAAAAACAAAATTCACGTAGGAACAGAGTGAAATATTCTTAAAGATGTCACAGAATCGACTTCCACTGTTAACGCTGAATTTTCGAAATTGCAAAAGTTTGGAATTTTTTGGACCCAATTTGACAAGTATACCATTGAAGACAGATATTTTAAAGTGAAATGTGCTCTCCACAATTAGCTCTTTAATATATCACTTTGGCTCCTGAAAAATAGTTATCTTGGCTCCTATCGCCGCCTCAGGGGCTAGACTTACCACTTCGAATAAATCTTTATTTTACTTGTATGTCTTTAATCACTACCATTATCAACTTCACTGTACTGATAAGATCCCTTGCCAAGCGAATAATAATCAAAGCTCATTAATTCATTCATTACGTTTACGTTGGTAGCTATGTCTTGAACTAGTGGGTTATGAAACCCCCGTACCAAATATATTTGTACGCCCAGAGGTACACATTTATAAAATAAAAATGCAATCAAATTACATATAATTTATATATTACATTATTAGTTTATTAGAATGAAATGTTTTCGTCAAGTTTATTTCTCCCTATTATTATTGTCCCCTCATAAGGAGATTGATTACAAAATTAATTACAATTTTTAATTTCACTTACGCAACAAATTGCATCATGTGTTCACATTCAGTGGGTAAAAATCATGTTGAGAAGTTTCGCAAATAGTATCACAATTACCAACATAGTAATACACACACACACACACACACACACACACACACACACACACACACACACACATATATATATATATATATATATATATATATATATATATATATATATATAATTTGTTTAAGGTGTTACGTGTAAATGAAGGAAGCAGAAAAATTCTTTGCTCTTTCAGCATTCGTATGGGGGCCACTGCATGAAGGGCTAACGACATAATGTTTTTAAACACTCGTGAAGTTGGGAAATGTAATGCTGTACTTGGTACAACCCATCACTGGTGGAATCGAGAATGTGTTACAACCATTACGTTCACACAGTCTCTTCAAAATCTGGTAAATGTAATGATAGGCAATATATGGAAGTTCAACATAAGGCAACTCAATGAATTTGATATCTCATATTTAGATTAATGCATGTTTTAATGTTTGCAAAAAATTAACTGAGTACGTAGACACATATTCGTATCATAATATTATTTACTTTTCTTTTGTTTAGTGTGAGAATAAATCTTCAGAATGAATTTTTATAGGTACACCTTGATTTTAAAATTTCATTAGAATACAAAGTTATCCACCAAAATGAGATCCAGCAAATCAAGATATTAGACAGAAGACATGTTCGACCATGGCAGTAGGCGTGAATTCTTAGCAGTAGTGAATTATTAGTCTTTCTGAGATTGAGAATTTTTGTGTGTTTTTGAATGCAATTCATGAATTAAGCTAGTCAGGATGTGAAGATTAGATGTTTGATTCTATGCTGCTAAAATGTTTTGATAAATTTGATTTGTTGTTGATCATAGACGTTGACTGTCACCTCGGTTTACAAACGTCTGTTTTTTTTGTTCTAATGGCCTAATGACGTTTATAAATATTGGCTATTGCTGACAAAACTATTCTGTATTATTTTGGTGTCTCACCCAAAATATCCTTTGCAAAACGTTCGTAGAGAGATTTTAAAAACTTCTTGAATGCAATCATTTCTGATAGCATAGATGTTACAGGTATGACAGTAAGTCTCGTATGTTGTAAGGATTGTATATTAAAATATGGAACCGCACAGTTTTATTTCGACCCTTTGTGGTATCAGGTGAAACATTGTATGCTTCACGCTGTTCTTAACGAAAGTGCTGTACCTCAAGCGAGGCAACTCTGTACATCGCCGAGGAGGAGGAGGATCAAATCCCCCTGGGTCAAAGACACAAGAAGGACCAAATCCTCTCAACCACACACTAGCTATAAACAAATACGAGGGGGCAAGCGTGCGTATCGAGCGTATAGCGTATTGCACCCAAGTTTGCGGGTACAAACAAAGCCGTTGATTTTTAATGGCAAATCTTTCTTCGGAGGGACAGTAAAGTCAGCTGACCCCTATTGTATATTTACTGCATGTAAAAGATCCTCAAGCCTAAAAAAGCCTTTGAGCTAAGTTTAAAATTGCCCGTTTCGTTGCCCGAGTAATACCTTCTTTCTTCACTAGATGGTTGAAAGAAGCGTAGCGAAATTTGCATGGTTAGACGGAAGAGCGGGCCTGATGGCCCGAGTCTTGCCACGTAAAATAAGACATTAACTAACGTAAAAATAATCTCAGGTATTTTCTTGCAGAATTTAACTATATATTAAAATGTTACTTATGACCGGACATTAAAATGTTACGTATGCTCTTTGAGATCATAATGAGGTGCACATCTGTTTACAATTTCGAGAATATGTACTCTATAAATCACTTTGACATGGCTTACCGGGTAGCGGGTCACGAACTTCTCCCGGGCAGCAGTTGTCACTTGGAAGGCCGCTACTGACGGAATTACTTGGGACCCATCATTAGGAGGCTGCGTCTAGACAAGAAAGAAGATATCAGCCCGTGTAGGTAGGCAGAGATAAGCAAAACATTGCATAGTCGAGCCTGACCAGGTGGTCTCCTGGGTAGCACGAGCGCACGCGCTAGCTTAAGCCTCTGCGCCACAACTGCCAAAAAATATCGTAATATCTTTGGTGTCTGAGCATAACTTGCTGCCTACACTTAAACATTGCATTTACCAACTTATGTCCAGTGACCACATATATCAGATAATAAAATACATGGCAGTTTCTCTAGCAGGATAATGAATTAAGAGAGATCTTAGAGACATACGTACTAAACAGAAATAAGAATAATATTAGCGATTAGTAACATAAAAAATAAGTAGTATCAATTCATCAGTCTAAGCACTTCCCAAAGTATATAAATAAAATACTTCTTAGACATCAATCATTTCGAACACGCATTTTATTTCTGTTTTTTTTTAAATATTCTCCTTCAATTTTTAAAACATTTGAAAACATTGGAATTCCTAATCCCTGTATAGTATTTGAGTAACTTCCGAGTGTGAGGAGGTGCAGTTCAGTCAATCACTGTTAGAGCACTTTCCGTCTATGGGTAACTTATAATTTATTTTTGAATCCAAACAGAAAATTCTAGAAAGGGTGCTTCTGCGTGTTTTAGCGCTGCGATCTTTGCGGGTAGACGGAGAATTAAACGAACACCACTCATATAGATCTATGTAGGTGCCGTTGAATACACCCTAGTACTCCGTGGTTATTTTCAGTCCACCATAATTTTCTCCCATCAGGATGGCAACACTAATTGTTGACAAACGGACAATTTGAATTTCTTGCGAATTCGTAAGATTCGTATTTCATGCGTATTTTTTATAATAAATGTGCAAATTACCTAATAATATTAAATTTGAAGAACATCAAGTAAATACGAAGAAAATACGAACTGTAAGTAATACTATAAAATACATTTCTTAAGCGTGCAAAGATCTATTTGTAATTTAATTTTACTTACAACTTATTCACCTTATTCACATAAACACCCAAAATAGTAACCTTTCAATATGTATATATATTCGCCTTTAGAACACAAATCAGGCTGAGTTTGTGGTGTTTTAAAATATTAAAGAATTAGGGGACCAAAATATGATAGTGTTAGGAAACTCAGGGGAAACAAATGTAGTTTAAGATTTTGCGACAATTTTTCGAACTAATTCTTTCGAGCTTATATTAGCATTAGAGAATAACGCAGAAAAACAGTTTACAGGTTATCATTTAGGTTCATATTAGAAAACAAAACGTAAAAATTATAGCTGTACTAAATTCTAACTATTCACATCTTTCATACCTCCAAGTACATTTTACGTTGTTTATAATTTTAAAAACTGCAATATTACTAGTTTATATCCCGAGTAGAGGTAATATACAAAACTAGTGAGTGTGGGGAATTTTGAACGGGAGTATAACCTTAACAGCTGATTCGATTCATTCCAATGAATGTAAGATAACTGTAAGAATATATGTGAAGAAAGCAAGGCACGAAAGAAATTTTCAATACATGAAAGTTCTGTTAAAACCGTATACAGCGTCGGGGATGTCACATTCAGCAAGTGATTAAATTTAATAGTATTATTATTACAAACAAATTTTTGATATTCCTATGAGATTTTCCCTGCCTTCTATTTTTGCTGAGATAGTATTGCTAGTCTGAGAACACTTCTCTTAAATCTTTAGACATGTGCAACACACATGTTTTAGGTGTGTTTATATTTTGTATTATCCCCTGCAATTAAATTATCTGCATTATATACTCATGCAAAAATGTTCAAACCTCACATTTACTCATCAAATCGAAATAAATAATAAAGTTATGAAACACTACGATATTTTAAAAAAAGTATTATGTCAATAATAAAGGGTACTAAACTACCTTTATGCATATTTGTGTCGTATAAGAAAAAAATAAAAGTTAACGTAAAACTAACATTTATGTCATGGTGTTCAGTTCTTCAGTTCTATCAGTTCATATATGTCATGGTATTCAATTCTTTAGCTTTTTTTTAAGGATGAAGAGGAAACGTAGGTAATACGAGGCAAGTCTGACTCATTTCCGGCGTTCTATATGTATGTAGAGCAGGGTCGCGTACGACGAAGTTCCCTATAGGGCACGAGCAAGCAGAGAACGGCCGAGGGCTTCCACGCGCGTCGCCAAGAGATTTCATACGGCGGCGCCGCGCGGCGCCTGCCCGGGGGCGAAATCTTAAAAGTTGGCCTCTGGGCGACGGGGCACGTGATCTGCGTCGAAGTCTCCACAGCTAACTTTGGGTCGCGTCCCGCCTTCCTTCCTCCCTCCATCGATTCCCCCCGCCCCGCCCCCGCCCTCTCCGCCCGAGGCAGCGGCGTGGCCCAGCAGGCCGGCCGGCGCTCGCCCTCTTTGTTCGGGAATATTGAGTTTCCGCCGTCCGTATTCGCCCCCGCCTCCACCTCCTGCCCCCTTGGAATATTTCGAGGCCTCGGGCGGCAGAAGGCGGGGTGTGGGGGAGGGGAGGGGCGGGGCGGGGAGGCGCAACTTGGGCAATACGTGCCTCCGTGTGACACAGAGTTGCGCGCAAGCAGTTGCGCCAAGTTGGGAAGCTAGGGCGACGATTTGCACCCCCTCCCTCGCAGTCGAAGCGGCGCGGGGGTGGGGTGGGGGGTCGGGTTCAAAGAAATTGCCTCGAAGGAGCCCGCGGCGCGGAGACGCGGGTAAAAGCGAAAGCGGAGGCAGGGACAATGTCGCTCCTTGTGACAGCCTTGCACACCGGCGCGGAGGAGAAACTTCAACTTCAAGCATTTCACATTAAATCAGAATCAAGTCCTTCCTATTATTTTCATGTAAACGTATGCAAATATAGCTAATTTAGAGCCAAATTATTTTGGTAATTAAAAAATAAATTACTGAAAAATTGTGTGATCCTAATTACGAATTTCACGCTCCTCAGATATTGCGCAATCGTTGGGAGACTTCCCATTGTAGATAATACAGCAATTAGGTAAATATTTGTTACTTGTCTGTGTTGTCACATGTCTAGTTCATTCCAAAGGATATTCATGTAAATTACCGAACTGTACCTTGTTATTTGTCCACACTGATGTACTCTCTCTTTAAGTATCACTGAAGTCCTTTAGTGTATTAGTCCTATTCTGGCTAAGAGGGTACATCCAGCGCTAGTTCGACTAGAGATTTTTCCGAACCATCTACCTCTCAGAACTCCCATTTCACGCATCTCATTTACACAAAGTAACTGAAGTGAATTGAATGAGTTTGTAAGAGATTCGGAACTTTTGAAACTAAATCTGAACTTGTTGCTTCTATACTTCATCAATGAAAATACCTCGTCCCCAAATGTAAGAGTCAATCAATGGAGATCACTAAAGGACTTTAGAACAATATTTTGATATAAATGATGAGAGTATGTTCAACAAGAAAGGACAATGACTAATGTAACACGTGAATACGCATCAGTATCACGAAGATTGGGGGCTATTTTGAGCTTCAGATGAAGCATTAGCTTTGCTCAGATGAACTACAAATGTGACCGGCAAATCTTGTATTATTTAAAGCTTATTGCAATATTCTACTTGAATTTCAACAAGGATGCTGTAAGTACAATTTTTCCTGAGAGAATGATGTCGTCAATGTAAGGTTTAGCTCTTCAAAGAGACCAAAAGAATCTGAATCAAAAGGCATCAAAAGAATTTGAATGCTGGAAGAAAAATGAGCAGCTGTCATTGACTGAAGCCGATAAAAAGGGTGTTTTCTTCTTTTATAACCCATTAATAGTCCCTTATAAACTAGGACGTTTGAAGAACATTGGAAAAACATTGGATAATTATTGATTTGCGTTTAGATAATCGGAAATGTTTGAAGGCAAGTGCTGGATGAAAATGAAGGATATTCATCGGAGCCCAATTAAAAAAGTGATTTCTAATAAACAGACTAATTACCTTATTTCAAGTTAGAAGAACATTGCCTGGTAATACTCTAGAAAACCTTCTTTTAATTTTTTTGTAAAGTATCGTGCCATGAATTTTGAGGAAATTGTAGAAACTTCTAGAAAATTTGTTAATGGATTTTTATTAAGGATGCAAACCAAGTCTTTAAACATTAACTTTCTTGACCCTCATTTCGACTCATTATGAAACATTTGGTGCATCATCTGATAAAAATGATTTCTTACTTGATTCACACATTTAAATGTTTGAAAGATGAAACCAAGGTGACTGGACTAAATTCTAGCTAGCCGACAATTGCTGAACACTACAGAGGAAGAAATTGGGAAAACAAAACAAAAACCTAAGAGAAAGAATCATAAATGGAGGTAATTTCTAAATAATGTTACTAAGAAGAGTAACAATAAAAGCATAATTTTTATAACCTACATTTTTACAACTTAAAGTTATCAGACAGGCCATATCGGAACACCGTGGTCATTTTAATGTTCAGCACATCAAAATCTTTGGATGTTAGTAATTTATTTTGCGTTACAGAAAAAGTTAAAATTTGTTGCTCAGAGTAATTGTCTTTCCCTACTCCCATTCTTATTAAATGAATGCAGCTCATTTTATAATCACAAATTAAGCAATTAATCAAGTAATTAATCAAGTTTGCAAATCAAGTAATTAATCATTGGCCTTTGGTACAGTACATATTATTTTCTCTTGAGACGTCACGAGAGGAGAAACGGTAAACCACAACGACAGAGCATAATACTAAAAAGGTCAATATGAGTGAACCATAAAAATATCATCGCCATATGTACGAAGGCAGAAATGATAAGTGCAAATGTACGTATGATTACTGCACATAATTGCAGATAAATGTAAAATAGCTTATGTTTCTCGTTATAAATCACCTACCTTATCCATCGCGTAATGGCTATTGTGCACTCCATCCGGAGTAAGTGCGAAGTATGTTTCGAAGTCGTTCTTACTTCGTACTTTATCCACCCACTTTTGATCATGTAAACATTATCCTTATTCACGGATTAGCCATGCGTTAAAAATTAGTAATTAATAAAAAGTGAACAATTTCTTTAATTCCCCGATTATTACAAGAAAAAAACTTGTATCTCTAGTACTTAACTAGTGGGAACGCGCGGTTTACCGAAACTTTTCCTCCTCTTTGTGTTATTACTCAACAGTTTACTCATAGTTTAAAAAAGTCACATGACATCATTTAAAGATCCACAGAGGAATGAAGTATTGCAGAAAACATCCAACCCCGACGAATCGATATGGTTGAAAAATGGCTTGTAAAGTTAGAACACATCTTAAAATTTCGAGCTTCAATGTTGCACGCCTCAGATTCGGGATGTGACACTTCAAAAGTTATACATATTCACATTAGGGAAAATAAAAAAAACGAAAGATTGTTTCTTATTGTTCAGTATTAAGTCTCTATGAAATGAGGGGGGGTTTACCGATTCTGGAATAATACACTATTCACTGTGAACACAGAGTTCAGCATGTTCCTAAAAATGTGATCGAAAAGATGTATATTTATCGTGATCTGAACATGTACGTTGCAATGAAATAGGCAAAGAAATCCTGTGTTTAAGTGATCTTAAAAAGTAATACCGCACATACTATTATAATCATTGAATTTTTTAAGTGTGTGTGAAAGAGCATAATAACAACAGGCGATAAAACATCTAGGGGCCTTATACCTTTCATTTAAAGCAAAATCACGAAATCTGGTCATGTGAGAAGCTCAAATCACTTTTTAATCGAAAAGTGTGTAAAATAAAATATGCCTAAAATTTTCTAAATGTCTGAGATTTTAATGAAAATTTTAATTTAACTAAACTATTCTTATACACGTAATTGCACTTTCTTCAACTCGAGCAAAAACAAAAAATCACGAAATAAGTTTCAGACAGTTTTCAGAAAATGTTGAAAACGTTATAGGATCTTCATGTAAAGAAACCACAAAAATTAAAAGATCTTAATGATCTCAGAAACGGCACAACAAGATCTTACTCCTGAGATATTTACCAATTTTCGGCTCAAAACCTTCTAGCGCTGCAGAGTTAGGCGCGACACATTCAAAGCACACAAATCGATTTTCGGGTACAGAATTGCATGCATCTCCTTTCAATTTGCACTGATCTTAAGCATATTTGGAACAGCATATTTGGAACATGACTTAATCCTGGCTTGTGTGCGAAGTTAGAGCTGAAAGAACAGATATTCCAGATTATATTGTTGCGATGATTGTAATACTTTTCTTCCCCTCACTGTGTTGTAAGTAAGAAAAGTAATAAGAGGTTTGCAGGACTTGATATGAATACAATCCTAGTAAAAGAGCTTGAAGACAACGAAATTGCATTTTTTTAAAATCACGTATAAGGATCAAACCTTCTCTTCAGGTGATATTAAGGTAAGTTCTGAGAATTTACCTACATAACCCTTAGAAACTTGAACCGTACAAAAAATTCTCATTAACAAAACCATCGTTTTACTTAAGAATTTAAAGAAAATTAATGGTAACGTTATACATTGAGGGAGCACCGAAAAGCGTACGCTTACAAGAATTCGGCAAAAAAATAATTTGGCTCCACGTAAAAAATCTTTTTGAAATCAAAGAATGTTCCTCAGTTAGTTCGCAGAGGGTAGAGCTCCAACTGCGCCTACATTCTTTGCTCGCTTATTTCGTGCCTCTCCGTTCGAGACCAGCGGACAGCGGATCCTCGTAACTGGAAATCCATCGATGCCGGCCGGCAGGCGCGGCGGGAGGGAGGGAGGGAGGGAGGGAGGGAGGGAGGGAGGGAGGGAGGGAGGGCGGGGTGACCGCAGGGCGGGAAGGCCGGAGGGCGTAGGGCGGCGGCGGCAGCGGCCGAGGAGCCGCCTAATGAAATTCCGGCCAGCGAGTGGCAGACCGCACCCGCCCACCCTCGCAGCCCTCAACGACGCCCGAGGCTGTAATTTTGAGCACACGTGTCGCCGGCGCGTGCACGCGGCCGCCCGTCCCCGGTTGCTCATCGCCCGTCGTCCGCCTGCCACCCGCCCCCAGTTCCTTCCCCGCGACGCCGCAAAAACGGCCTCGCCTTTCGTAGCCGCCCCGCCCTCAGAATCGCACGAATTTGGAACTGACCGATATGTCACACAGCTCTCAAGGTACTCTTGGAATATTTACAGTAGCTTACACCTTAATACGGGAAACGCCGTAATGTCCTTGAGATTGGCATTCCTACTCAGTGCCTATGCTGTAAAACTCTTACCTCGCCCTTACCTAACTACCCCATCTATTTAAATCATGTTAAAAAACGTACGAACCCTTTGGACTGATTTAGGCACATAATTTTGCAGAATTCTGCCATTTGAAACGGTTAACGTCTTTCAAATTGCGAATATTTATTCTTCAAAATGCTCGCTATCTAAGGAAGAGTAAGTAAGTTTGAACAGTAAGTTTTCTCACAATTTTAAAATTGTAGATCGGTTATCTTAAGAGGCCGTGTTAAAAAGACGAATTTTAAGGTCTTATTACTCGAAAACGAGACGGTGAAATCGATTCAAATTCTCCCACATAAAACCACTCATCTTTCGGTTAATACAATAAAAAAGGCATGTTAAATATTTCACGTACCTCGCTCTAACCAGCTTAAAGCTTAAATCGACGTTGAATTCTCGGAAAGGCTTTCGTTTTCTTGCAAGTGGTCGGAATGAAGCGAGAGAAGAGAGCACGCCCCTTTCGTGCGCTACCTCTGATCCCATTTTTTTCCTAGGTACGTGTGTCTTACCGTATCTGGCTGAAAGATGTTTCACGTTTCAACGCGACCGAGAGTATTTGAGATTTTTCACTAAGTTTGACATCATGATCAAGCAACAGGCTTGCCTTTCAAATTATTATTGCTGGTGGACATGCTTGCTAGAGAAGAACACAATTGAGGGTCGCTGTTCTGACACGAAAAATGGACGTGGATCATACCATATCATTTATGCTTTTACTCTGTCTGTTTTTCAAATTCAATAGATGTGAATGTTTGAATCTGACGTATTTCTGTCAATACATCGGCGACCCATGCCAGATCCATCCCTTCGACGAACGGTCGTCAAACTTGTAAAGTTTCTAAGCAACCGTATAGTTTTCAAATCCTATTGTGAGTTATCAAAAGAAACAAGAACCAGCAATAACAACGTGTTTCTTTAAATCTTGCATTTAATGCAGATTTAAAGAAATGTAACTTTACATTACACATTTTACATTAAAATAAATGTACATTGGTTGAAATTACATTACACATTTTTTGTAAGTATTAAATCTATTTTAATCAAGACATTGATAATTGAAAACTTTGAACTTAGAATCTCATACAGATAAGTAGAGTAGATCATTGCCTTTACTTTCAGACCAAACCCAATCAAAACTGGGTATTGATGAACACAAGAAAAACATTAAGGAGAATAACACCTCACACTCACAAATACCAACCAGGAGAGTTACAGTGACTGTTAAGCGGAAGTATCTAAGCAGCACTTTTCGTGTGATCTCCAGGTTAGCTAACCTGAGCGTCATCCGCGATCTACCGAAAATTTCCCCAAGAGCTTCTTCGCAAACGACGGTTGGACAATTTCTGCTTTAGACAAACGGGAAGTGGGGGAGAGCACATAATACGTTGCTAGTTACATAATATACATTTTTTGTCTTACATTGTTGACACGATACATTGTTATCGGTTACGAAAACGCGTTATAATCCAAGCTCCATACTCGCCCCAAAAACCTAAGGCACCATTGTTTTGAGACAGTTGCATGACTTTTTTGGTTTTATTGTTTTGATCTTAAAAAAGCGACAATGATTACTAATTTCCTGATCTCACGTACGGTTTAACGAATTCCTCTAAATGACACCTAAATTTTAATGGCGAGGGCCATCGAATCGAAGAGGTGCGCCCCAAGAGGAAGTGGTGTGCCTGAGCAGGTGCTCCAGGGGAGGTGGGCGGAGGTCCCCCAGCGCATGCTGAGCAGGCGGAGTCTGGTGGGCGCAAAGGCCACCCGCGATCGATCGGCCACCAGCAGCCGCAGGATTTTATTATTAGCCACTTTCACCTTTCTCCTACTCACGAACCATTTATGGATGATTTAGAACATGCAAATTACAAGAGTACAGATCGTTGAATCGGGTTTTGTCATCCTCGTTCCACAATTCCTAAGAGTTTATTTTGGTTTTAAATAGAAAATTCGTAGTAAGAAGTTGCACTAAGTGTATTTATGGCCAGTGCCTATAATAATGTGTAACACACAATACTGATAACTTATTTCGAAAAGCTGTTGTCAGAGAATCATCGAAGGAATAGAAAGTAAATTTGTGAAAAACGTAAATGTGTTAGAATCTCATTTCCTTCAGAGCAATTTTTCTTCGTATTCTCTTAACACAATATACAAGTGGATGTATTAGAAAACCTATTGATTGCAATAGACCTTGTTATTTCCTTATAAGCTACAAAAATATTATTTTTTATTCAACACACCATTAATAAATTATTACGTTTGTTATTAATTTCAGTAAGTGTCCTAACATGAAATTCCATTTTCCAGGGCTATGTAAACATTTCTTCGAAGCACATACAAATATTCCGTCACTTACATTCATATTTCAATTTCGTAGATTGTGTATACAGCATACGCTTTTATTTTATGAATCGTTCACTTCTTACCAACTATATATAAATGTGTGAATGGTGTCCAGATTACTTAAGCAAACACGAGGCCTACCAAATAAAGTGCAGATAGGAGTGATGAACGTATTTGGAATATGGAAATTATTCCACAAGAGATGTAAGTCTCCAGCTGTGTAAAAGACCTCAGCTGTGACATACATATATATATATATATATATATATATATATATATATATATATATATATATATATGCAATTGATAGGTATAATTGAATTCCATTGATTACAAAAATATTTAATGATCTTGACAAATAATTGTTGTCTAGTGTAAAGGAACTGAATATATAATTATGCTTTACAAACAAATCTTTTGAGTCCTTAATAAGAATCCCCGCGGACGGATATAGACGAATAATAAGAGAATTCACACTGGATGTTTTCTCCATATTTTCTCCTTCACATCGGCAATATTTCTAAACCAATTAAATTGAAAACTCAATTTCACGTTTACTGCTAATTCGAGTTGTATTTCGACTTCTAGCACAGAAGCATTCGAACACCTAGCTAGGCAACTGATTGGGATTAGAAAATTTTAGAAATTATAACCATGTATGGAGAACGATACTATATCGAGGAAGAAAACACTTCTTGTAACGCACTGAGGAAATGTTATGGTCGATTAAAAACGGTCGACATTTTGGAACAATTACTCAATAACGAAAATAAGCAACGCAGTTACAAGCAGAAGTTACAGTACGTTTACTGAAAACCTACATATTTAGCCAAATACGAACCTATAAAATTGTTTTTGAGATATTTATGTGCTATGTTTGTCATTGCTTATGATAATGTATGCTGTATATTGAGGATTCCCAACTTTTTTCTGTCATAGATCCCTTTTAAGAGAGAACTTGCTTCATCGCTCCTTGACGTTTTTTCTAGAAGTACTTGTATATAGCACCCGTGATAATAACACAAAGAATTGCATTTGGATGCCATAAAATAATTTCGTATGCCAATATTCTCGTAAAAGTCTCGATTTTTAACAATCGAAGATGCTGCCGCATTTAAGTAGAGTTTCTTCTAATTGTTACTGTAGTGCAATGCTTACAAAATTTTGAGCGTTTTTTGAAGTAGTGGCCATTACATTCCTCCAGGTCGTATGGCAAAGAATATTTTCTAGCGCGACTGAGTATCGTTCAGAATGCATAGTTATAATTTCTGAGTTTTCTAAACATCCTAACTTTTAGGGATGGACAACGGATACGAAAGAAGAGCGAATTTTTGATTTATTATTATGTTTTGTTGCTTTATTTCATACTATATTCATATTATCAAATGAAATAATATTTTATTTGTAATCACTAGAATTTTGATTATACTCGTCTGCCGCCAGTTCATATTCGGCTGATGACCACCAATAGATCCCTTGATCAACAATGACCCCCTTCAAAATTTAATCGACCCCCAGGGGTCGATACCTCCCGTTGGGAATCTCTGCTGTATATTAAAGAGAATAACTTAAGGTGGGCGATGGGTCCAACAATTAAAAGAGGGTTTATAAAAAAACAAAAAAAAAAACCGTTGAGAATCCCTGGTCTAGACCGATCGGCGAATAATCCAGATAGGAACATTTGGCGCTCGGCCGTGCGCCCGCTCTCGGCGCAGCGCAGGCGTCAGGTCGCTGCGGGCCGCCGCTGTCGGTTGTCACGCGGCCGCTCGGCGTCGCGACGCCGCTCGGGCGCTGCGTGAGGCGCCGGGGCGCCGGGCGCCGCGCTGCCGCCGCGTGCGCGCCCGCGCCCGCGCCCCTCGCTGCCCCGCCCCCGTCCCTGGCGCGCGGGCGGCCGGGGGAGGGCAGAGGGGGGCCGCGGCACGCGACGCCTTCCGGGAATCTGCCCCCGCCCCGCCCCCGCTCGCCTACGCGCTGCCCCAAATGTATTACGTCGCTTTCGCTGACTCGCGCGACTACCCGAATCTGCGCGGCTGTGCACACGGAACTGGAATTACAGCTGTTACGTTAGGATACCGCTAGAAAGTAGATTGGCAACCTATGGATGTTTGAGAGCTGCATAATAATATCGTTGGTAGCTGAAAATATACTGCGAAATGTGAGTCACTAAAAAATACGGGTAAATTAGTCATTTATATATTTACCTTTATGAACACAAACATAACTTTGTTGAAATGCAAATAATTAATGTGCTTGTGTTTGACCACGTTTTTCACTATTAAGACACATCAATAGGTCACTTTTAAAATACGCCATTCATTTGCAAAGCCCTTGAAGAGAAGAGCAAGATATCTTCGTATGTTGTGAATACTGAACGCTCGTCAATCCCCTATCTTTTTAACAGCACTCTGCGGGCTACCTGAATGACAAATCGAGCGACCGGTCACTTGCGTGCGATGCGTTGCCGACGTATGTGCTTGCAGGATGTTTCGCAACATAATATTCTTCCCGCTTAATAACGCGAGAAAGTTGAGCACGCGAATGTAAAATAGGAAGTAGCTAGGCGCTAATAATATCATCAACATAAAAGAGCATTTCCATGGTCATTAAACTGACCATCGCAGTCCTTTGTCTTGGAATTAACGATGTATTATAGCAGCGAACGTCCGTTTAATACCGCGCAGCTCAGTTATTAAATCACTTATAATGCAACAGGCGTACATAGGCAATCATCCCAACGGAATGGATACGCAATAATAATTTAATAAAGCTAATTAAGAATCAAATGTAGTTATTCATCATGTCACTCACATATGTAATGAAAATCATATGCACGAACAGCTTCATTGTTTAATATGTGTAATGTACGTAATTGTTTAAAAACAATGGAAACGTTTAAACCAAAAAGCTCTACAATAAATATTCTTTTAAGAACTGTTTGAATAATTGAAGAAGCAAGTCTGAATCATTACAATATACAGTAGAAACTAGTGTTACTAACTAGAGATGAACATAATAAATCGTTATGTAAACGCGCCAATAAAAGCACGTTAAAAAAATATCCAGGAAACTGTAGCCTTAAATGAATCCTTATCTTTAGCCTTATCCTTAAAGGAAAACATCGCCTTAAAAGTTCTTAAAGTATGGGTAACAAGGTACCAGGTAAGAGAAGAGTCACACCTGGTAAATGAAAAAACAATACGAAAACGTAAACGATTTTATGAAGAAAACAACTGATGCCTGGATAATCGAATGCTTGAAAAAGAACGGTGTTTACTTCATAAAACATAACTTAATGAAAATGGTACCAATATTTTAAGAAAAATGTTGTTAATTCTTTGTAATTGAAATTAATTATTTTGGGAATTTGGCACTATTCTTCAAAACTACTTCTACAATCCACCGCAGTAGTAACTGTCTGCGACAACGTGTAACAGCACAGCAGCCGTTTGCAAAATGATCGGCATCGGTGCTCGAAAGAGACTGCGTTGTGTGATTGAATTTTTGAATGCAGAAGGTGAAATGCCCGTTCGGATTCATGTTCATTCGCTGAAAAATGTGTGCGGTGATGCAACAGTGGATGTCAGCACTGACGAAAAGCGGAACGGCAGGTCGGTGACTGCGGGTGACTGTAGATGAGATAATGCGACCTAATTCATCTGTCACATTTCATTTTCTGCATTCAAGAATTCAATCACACAACGCTGTCTCATACGAACATCGATGTTGGCCATTTTTGAAAAGACAGCTGAGGTGCCACTTGACATGACGCAGAAAGTTACTACTGCGATGAAGTGTAGAAAGTGGTTTGAGGAATAGTGCCAAATTCTAGTTTTTCAATTAACTCATTCTATTTAAGTGAAAAAAAAAACAGGAGGCATTATTTTCTGGCTGTACCTCATGTATTAATATTACATATATAATATTTATATATTTCATAAACAGAGTAAAAGTAACATAATATGAGCATCTGTTATATTTTATTTCCAATCCTCCTCCTACGATAAACTAATGAGGAGAGGTGTCACCGGACAGCGCTATCTCGTTCATCCTCTCTGAGCAGCGATATTTTCCAGCGCAGTCCCTTCCGGTCCTGCGCATGGATGGGGCAGCGGCAGAGGGTGAGTGGGAGTTGCGAGGCAGCGCCGCACGAGCGCTGGCGTGCGACGGCCGCGGCGCCTTCCGGGAACAGAACGTGCACTCAAATAATCGCTGTGCGGAATGGTCACGTAAAGTAAGCAAACATGTATATTTTATCTGGTTTCGCGGATAATATTGGGAAATATCTTGAGAAATGTTCGCAATTTTAAAAACGGTCGAATTTGTAGGCATTTTGAGAACAGACAATTTACGCGTTTACCTTTGTAAGGGAAGTAAATCAGTTCATCTCGTAACGTACATTAAATAATTAGATCGTATTCCTACAATTCCACAGAGACTTTTAAGCAAAATTTGTGTGTGTCTTTCCTGCTCAAAGTAATTCCTATTTCGCGACCAGCTTTAGATTGAGGTGACAGACTTGCTCCCTATCGCAGTTGCTGGCACCACAAAACAAGCTTAGCGCAATTAAGTTAAAGGCTTACAAGGGATCGTCCAATCTCTTCAAAACAGGCTTCCAGACTAATAGATGTTGACGATTAATTCAATCATTATATACACATTCGAGAATCGGAGAGAATTATCATTAGTCGTTGTATATTACAGACAAGGAAAGTTCGAAACAGGTTTTGTCAAGGATTTCCCACTGCCCCTGTCGTGCTTTGAACCACATCTACACCATGGATCAGAATCATTTCCCTTGCTCCACCCTAAATTCCTTTCGAATTTATCTCGAGATCAAAAAGTGGATCCAAGTAACTGCTGCAGAACAATCTCCTCTGGCTGACTAGTAGCGTAGTAAGTATATAAATAAAAGTAAATAAGAAATAAGTATGAAACAATAAATAAATGCTAATCATTTTGAAATTTTGTATGAAATACCGTAGAAGTGGTTTTGAGTTAGACGAGTTTACCAGGTCGTGGCTTTATTTTTTTAACCATCTTTCCCAGTGAGAGGACAGTACATCGTTTGGTGCAGTTTCGCCACCCTGTCTGCATTTTCCTTATCACTTTCGTTATTACATTATTATTATTATTATTATTATTATTATTATTATTATTATTATTATTATTATTATTATTATTATTATTGCCTCTTAAGAACCATGGTCGGGCCATTAGACCTGATCTTGCACCTATCAACATTAAATATTCACGTTATTTTATACATAACAAAAGTAGAGAAGACCTAATTTTAATTTTTGCTTTGTAAGTGGCGTGTCGGCCAGTCGTCTATGTGTATGTAACAGGTAAATTTATTTTATTTAAATATTATTTATATCCGTTTATTAATATCAATTTATCTCTCTTTTTCTAAATCAAGAAAAAATAAACATTAAGAATGTCCAGGAACCCAGAAAAAGGATGAATGGAAAATTTTGTGTAAAAATTGATTTATAAATTTAAATGTTATTTGCATTTACGTATGAAATTTTCAATTTTTTCTTACAAGAAGTTACATGTTGGGTTGAATAACTTGTCTTTAAAAACTGGTAGTTACATGTGGATAAAGAGAAGAAACGTTTAGATGTGAGAGATGTAAGCGATAATCAGAGAAGTCAGATTGAAGTGAACGTTTTTCGAAAATGAAGACAAAGCATTGACTACGAATCAAAGGTAAATGCCGCATGCATAATTTTGGTGTACGCGAATGATTATCTTAGACTCCCCTATATGTCCAAGATGTTGTAACATTTATTCTGAGACATCTTGTACATTTTACTTAGTGATGTCAAATATTTTATCACGAGTGATAATTATTCTTTAAGCTGAAAATTTTGTCAACTTGATTGAATCCTATTGTTAGAACTCGCTGAATTTCTCAACATTTTAATTTATACATTATGTAATTACACTCTCTCGGCTACGAGTCGGGTACATTCTTCATTTCATGGACTATGTTCTGTGCAACAACCGACATTGTCAACCAGCACGTCGCTTCAGACGGGTTCCGTAGGAAACTTGCCTTTTCTCGCCTCCCAAGGGCCGGCCGGCCGATCCCGACGTTCATGCAACGTTGTTAATAGCATTATACAAATTTAACTAAATATTAGCATTATAAATAAATAAATAAAATTATTATAAATCATAACATCATTACATGCAACCATGTAACGCTTTTTATTGTAAGTTAATTACACTCAATATTTGTAAATACATGTAAAAACCTTTAAATAGATTCAATTTAATTGGCGGAGGCGATCGCCTGCACAACACAGCCACGCGCATCTCCGCTCTCCACGCGGATGACGTCATGCGACTCTCGCGCGAGCTCTGGCGTCAAGCGCCTGTCAGTATATCACATCACGGATTCCTCCGTACACAGTGAGCCATGTCTCCTTTATTTCAGCACTAGTGTAACAAGTTGTATTGTGGTTTCAGCTTCATTCTGTTTTGTGGGAAATGTTCATTGCAAAGACTTAGATTAATCTCCTAGCTTCATATGCATTCAGCTATTAACATTATTTAAACATTTTCAAGAGAAAAGGTAGTTGCATAGCTGGAACTAGATGCATTATTTTAGTTAATGTTAATTAATTTTTTTTCTTTTCACTCAGTTCATGTCCACTAATTTCTCTCAGAGTCACACGAAGTGACATCCTCTGTAGATATTAACATTTACAGGCAATGCGTTCGCGTTGCATTCTATTCACGCGGTGGTCCTTCGAGTTTATAACAATGCTATCAAGGTAAGTGGGAGGGGTTGACTAAATGTTCAAATGAGCGGCTTCATCAGTCCACAGTCTCTCAAGTCAGCCCCTAACACCTACATTGAATCGTAATCCCACTCAGGAATTATAATTGGGTAATGTGCATGGCCGCCATTCGTGTACAACCCTTTCTGTCCACCGTTAGAGCGAGTGAGTTATTATTTGACACGTCTCAGTCTGCTGGAGGGGAACATTTCTGTGAGGTAATTTTTTTTATCCTCCTAACGTAAGTTTTTTTTAACTAAAAATAAAAAATATTGAAAACTTTTAAAGTGTCGGAGATGACACTTTCAACTATCGATTTGTAATTTTTACTCTCTTCCTATAGAGGAGACAATTACAAACACAATGTTTTAAAGGCTGTAATGTAACTATGAATTGTTGGGAAAATTTCAATACCACTGGGTAAAAAAAAATATACTAGCTGATTACCTGGCGTTATTTATCGCTCCGCCCGCACCCTTCCAGTCCTGCTCCCCCGTTCACCATGCCCGCCTCCGCGTGGTCTCTACCCGATTTTTTTTCTCGGACGCTCAAAAATATTCCTGCAAAATGTCAGAGTAATCGCTCCAGTGATTTATAAGTTTCTGCGGGTGCACGTACACACGCACGCACTTACACACATTTTAATAAATTAAGATTATATGGACCCCTTAAATAATTTCCACCATGAGTTATTAATGAAGATACGCTTCCAGTGCAATGAGAGAAGCTTCGACAAGAGCCTGATATCCCCAAATGAATATTTGAAGCCGCTGCGCGTCATAGAGAAGCCACTCGGCTGCCCCTCCCTGTTCGCGAGCGTGTGGGGGAGGGCGCAGGGAAAATAGGCAGCACCCCCGCCCCCAGAAGGCCCCTTCCACGCGCCCACTGAGCGGATGGGCGCGGCGATTGCTTCCCCCAGATTATTCACTTACAGCGAAGAGCTTTTTGCAATTCCCCCCGCTCCTCTCTCCGCCCGGCTTCGCCCCGCCCCCTCGCGCCGCGGATCCTAATTGTCGCGCAGGAGCTTCTTCGCGGGTGTTAATGCATGCACCCGCGCAATGGCTGGGAACATCCTCTGTCAGGACGAAAGCAACTTCCATTTTGAACATACAGCCTTTTGATCCAGGTTCTTGATGCAAAAGAACTTGCTTCGTGTGTTCTTTTGAAAATATTAATATCTACACGACGGACAACAATTTTTTGAGATGCAGACGATTTGAGTTAATCGAGTGATACTTTTTCAATATTAATTAGGAAAATGTATATGCTTTATCGTGAACTGTTCTACTATGAAACACGAACTTTCCTATATGGAAGGTTTTTGTCATGGTTGTTTCTATCGATTACTCCCTGCCTTTGTTAAAAGGAAAGGAGATAAAAAGCAGATGAGTATGTAACATATTATTTCTGTTTGACCATCGATTAAGGCGCATATTTCGACATACTATTGTCAAGAAATTTATCACTAACTTTGGAGTAATCAGAAGTAACGAAAAAAATAGCCTCTTCAAAAACATTAAATTATGGATTATGGAAAATATTCGATCGCAAATCTATCCTGATGGAGAATAAATTTTAAAAAAATAATCTAACATTCGGCATTATAAAAATAATCACAATACAGCAAAATCGAATGACTAATCTAAAATGAAATAAATTAAGTGTAGAGAAATAATGCCAGGAATTCCCTCAAAATGTTTCCTCGCGACGCGCTAGTGATTTTGCCCGCGTGGCCCCACACCCAGGCCAGTGTGCAGGGTGGGCGATGGCGCTGAGGGTGGGGGAGGCTGTTGGCGCTGGTAGAGGGGACGGAGAACGGCGGAGGGGGGGGGGGGCGTCAAATTCTTATTTAACACTCGCGCTCTCCCAGCGGGGCGCTCCGCCGGCGCCCATGAGGGCGGAGGGGGCTGTGGGCTAAGGAGGAAGGCGGATGAGGGAGGGGGGGGAGGCTTCTGGTGATGAGGCTCTCAGCGGGTGATCTCATGCGGGGCGGCAGCGGGTGGGCGCGCACGCGGGTGACGAGGGCTAAGCAGGTTGGCTCTCGTGGCTCCTCCCAGCAACGCCGCTCCTGGGTTCTTAAGGGCTGGCTCCAGCCTGGGCCACGCGCCAGGCACGCTTCGTCACATCGGACAGAACGGAATGACCATATATATATTATTTCTATAACGTGTTATGTAAACATCCCTATTCTGAATGAACTAATTAATCTACCTCAGCAAAATAAGGGGCTGCTTGAAAGCTGGAAGTCGCCGATGACTGGAGGTGTAACATGTTTTTGTACATGCCATACAAATATTGATAATATAAATTTTAATTTAAATGTCCATATCAACCACAATTTGGCGGAGACATAAGTAATAAGTTGTGGCGCTACCATGGAAGCTAAGTCGCAGCGCATCTTTCGTGGACGATGTTAGATTGTGCGTTTCAAAGCAATTTAAACTCGCATTTTTCAATGTGTGTTTCCGCTACACTTCTGAATTGGTGTGTGAATTTCAGGATGATAGCAAAGGCGTTTGAGGCGGGCTGGAGCGTGGTGAAATGAGGCAGCACAGGGCGAGGAGTGTGGAAAGGAGCAGGGTGGAGTTAGATCGGCGTACGTCAAGGCGAGCAGGACGGGGACACACTCCTGGTACAATCATTCCTTTTCCTGTCTTAGTATAAGAATAAAATAAATAAATACCCGACAAGTAATATATATATATATATATATATATATATATATATATATATTTGTTCAAATAGTTTTTTAATAGATAAAAACCCGTGCGATTAAATCACACGGGGATTTTAGTGATGAATTTAGTATTACTTCTCGGGTATTTATTTTATTCTTATACTAAGACAGGAAAAGGAATGATTGTACCAGGAGTGTGTCCCCGTCCTGCTTGCCCTGACGTACGCCGATCTATTTAACTCCACCCTGCTCCTTTCCACACACCTCGCCCTGTGCTGCCTCATCTCATCCCGCTCCAGCCCGCCTCACGATTGAGGACGTTTTTGTGTCTTGTTCATTAATTTAGACTTCATATGTCACTATTTTGTTATTTTGTCTCTCATCATATTTCGGTCATTGTATTCTATTTCTTCTCCCCTCTCTACCAAGGCAGTCCAACAATATCCTGTAGCAAAGTATAGTGATTATTACCCATTTCTCAGTAGCATGATCCTACTCAGATATATGAAGGAATTGTCGAGGTGGACTACTGAAATGAAAATGAGAGTGAGTGTTCATAATCTTGTGAAACACATTACGTCTGTTACCATCTAAAATATTTTCTGAGTCAATCATTCAATGTATGGGTGTAAACTTTCCAGAATCCTGTAGAGCATATATTTGAGGGCAAAAATACGTTGCTCGCGAAAAGGGGTAATAAATTTGTTTTCTTGGAGTGGGTTCTGCGAGTACACACGGCTGATGCCGACAACTACTGAGCGAACAATGGGCGCAGGGCTGGACACCGTCGGCGCAAATATTTGCATCGGAATCCAATTATGCAAATTCAGTCGGCAGCGCCCTCTAGCGGATGACAGATGAAGCGCGTCGGCCACCCGCCGCAGTAATCGCGCGCACCGCCACCAGTCAGCGCCACGGGACATACGGCCCTCTCTCTCGCAGCCGGCCACGCTTTGAGAGCACACAACACCCGGAGGAGACAAAGGTGGTGAATGCCTGCCCCTTGTCCCTGCACCCTCCATTCAGCTGCCGCCAGTCCGGCGTAGTATTGAGTTAGGGTCGTTGATTTATGGATTTCGTGATGTTTGAGCCTCTCACACATCTGCATCGTTTCGAGCGTAGTTTCGGTAAATTTTCGTTCCCAATATTTTTATTCAGAAAGCTATCAAACAACAATAGTATGTTTAAGAGATATAGTCTCGCTCCTTCCAACCCCCAAGTTAATCTTGGAGGAGAGACGTCGTTTTGGCGATTAGTTAGCATTTTTGGAAAAGCTGGGTCCTTTCTCGCCTACACTGCACGCCCAAACTTTCCTCCAAATATAAAAGGAATGCGCAAAGACGGCAAAATAACTTTTCAACCATATTTAAGCGGTGATTATTAATGAGAGATGTATTCTTAATTTTCAACGATTAAAGCTGAGTTTACAGTTGCAAGATAATGGCGAACAACATTAAAGTTGCACATGTAAACAACGATAGTACGTTTTTCTAATGTAGACAACGTGTCTCAAAAATTCCTCTCAAGACACAAATTGTTATGGATTTATTTCGCAAATTTTAACTGCTGGACTGCGGTTAAAAACATAAAAACCATTTTCACCATTTCCCGCCTTTAAATCACCTTGACTTTGAATACACTTTGAAAATGTCTGCAACAGTTCTGTAGATTTATTTTAGAGCTAATTATACATTTGTATACATTGTTGTAGCATCCAACAATATATTCTCTGGTCCTGGCTGTAGAGGGGTGTATGTGTTGGTTGGGGAGGCTAAGAAACTCTCCAAAAATATTTTTATGTTAGAGTTATAGTATAACTACTCGTGTCATTTGGTTTAGGGGAACGTTTTACCATCTTATCCAGAGGTATCCTTTGAATATTTTTTCCACAGAAATCTTTTGAGAGATATCGAGAAAATTCATTGGAACACATTTGAAGCACTTCCACTCGGAAATGAAATAATGTATGCACATTGATGAAATATGTAGTATATTCATAACCATTAATTATCATGCGTAATTTTGAAAACCTAAAGAATACAGTACAATAGCTTTTAAGCGGTTTTAAACGTCCCTTATTACATATGTGAAGAAAATTTACAGAAAAAATTTGAAGCTGTTTTTGAGAAAAAATCGTAAATTTCAAGCACAAAGTCTTAGTGCATTTATTGATTGACAACAAATATACGTCCGTTTGTGAAGAACGCTAACGGTTAAACCGTAAGCGGGATTTTCAAAAAAATTGATTTACGGTCGTCCACAAATTACGTAACTCTAGAGAGGGCCCGTGTTTGAGACAGCATACGCCGGAAAGGGAGATCTGCATCATTCTCTTAAAATTCATTCGCACTATTCAACAACAAAATTTAATCAAAAAATTGGAGCCATATTTTTTTAAATGTCCTAGGTGTTTTATGTAAAGTACCCCCCAAAATTAAAATAACGGTTTCAATTTCCAGGGTCCGCGACATCAGCCAGAACGATTGAGGAATATCAATTTTTGAGAAAATTGGCTGAACGGGGTATGCGTTAGCATTGTGCACAGATAGAGACAGACACGGCAGAGACTGAGGACATGACAGAGGACATGACAGAGGATATGACAAGAGGACATGACAGAGACAAGGAGGCGTGGCTCACGTGCACTAGGATTTTAAATAAGAGTTGAAGGGACTTTCAGACGTCCTAAAAGAAAAAAAAGTTGATATATTTGGAAAAAGCAAGGTTTGTACAATTTATTTAGCCAAAAACGAAAATCGATAATTTGTCCCATTTCATGGTCTTTCTCACCTTAATTTGTTTTAAAACATAAATAAATTAAAGGTATTGGAAGTTGTTACAATAAATACAAATATTTTATAATTTTTTTATAAATTTGATTGAAACTGTAAGATTACGAAGAAAATATTGAAAATTGATCTGTAGTAGTATATTTTAGAATCCAATGAAATTGGCGTAGTATACTCTCGCTCATTCGCCATCCTTAAAGGCATGTGCACAGCTTGTGTTCAGAAATTTTCATGCCTGTACATCCTTATTTCACTCAAAACTTGCCCCTAATCTTATTGTTACAAATATACTTCTCTTACATTAAGAAGTTTTGATTAAATTATTATGCGATTGCGATCAAAAATATATTACGCGATCGATTGTGGGATTCAAAAATTGAAAGCTCACTAGATGTCATCACGGTAAGCTTGAGTGAAATTAATATTGCTGCTGTTCTGTATAATATGCCGCGTATACTATAAGAGGTATATGTATGTTTGTTTCATTTGTAAAAATGAGAAATGACTACCTTACTTTGAAATAAATGCGGTTAAACATCACAAGCGCTTCGTCTGAATGATTGAAATGGACTTCTCAAGTTATAACTGAAGAGTTAATAAGCCAGAAATTGCAATATTGCAACATTACGTAACTGGTTCCAATAATGCGAGAAAGCATGAGCTGTACTAGCACTTCTAGTTACAATCCTTTACCAAATGAACTCATTATGAGAGATATGCGTATTCAAATCTGGTATTGACTGGTATTGATCGATAAGTGAGAGTATTAAATTATTTTAAAATATTAATTGTATTATGTATTTAAATTAATCTTACTCGCATTTATTACAAATTACTAAAATTATAAAGTTATTTTGGTAATTAAGCGTTATTTTCCACACACCTCCACTCCTACCAGTAGACCCATTCTTCCCAACGTAACATTACTTCATTACGATTTACATTTGTAGAATTGAAACCACTTTATGTTGAAAATTTGTATTACGAGTACTTCACTGTCTGCGATGACAGTACTATTAATCCTGAAATAATAAGTTGATTGACGTGAGGAGTAAGTTAAAATTGTCAATGCTTATATTTGACTCAAATTGTTTTCTTGTTTAAGTTTCGCCAGAGTGAACATTTAGAATTATTTTTCCTCATAACCTAGGAACCACCTGGAGGGGGTAGTAAGAATTTAGAACTACTTCCCGATTCCAATTATTGACAAAGATTACGCCATTGCAATCTTAACGAACATAAAAATTATCTGAGTATTGGTCTTGCTTTGCAAATCAACATCTCTTGAATATTTACAGCAGGGGCAAGACAATAAATTTCTTATTATCCACCACGAAAATCGCCCCAGCTGACCTTGGCAAAACAATTCGCGTCACTAGGGCGAGTGTTAAAAGCCGCACGTGCCATCACCGATACCTGCGCGTTGCGCAAGTGTGACTGTGATAGACTATCTAAGGCCTTCATTAAGAATACCTGGCGGCAACCGGTCAGACGTTCCTTCTCATTGGTTTCCATCAGCGCCACATTTATGTGACTGTAAACCCTCAGACAGCAATGGTAAAACGCAACCCTTCTTGCACTTCAAAGAGATTTAACAGCCCATTTCCAATGAGTTACGTTTCGACAAACACGAAAAAGACATAGCAGCATTAAGACGACGATAAACTAGGTGCTATAACAGTAAGTGCTTTCTCGCATTAGGAAATGTCATGTAAAATAAAGTAAAGTAGTTGTAATAATTATACGACTGCAATTTCTGTCCATTTAACAAATTGCAGCATCACTTGTACAACCCATTGCCAATCGTTACGCATTTGGCGCGAAAATTTAATTAATTTAAAAGTTCCTCAACATAATCATCAATATAATTTCGACAATCCAAAACTTCGTTCCCTACACCCATAAACACTGCCGAATAATGAGAAGTAATTTTGAGAACTTCAAACTACAGTGTTGAAGCGTTTCCATTGCTGCATTGCCACGTGATCATTCCTGAAAGATTTTAGCACAAGTAGTGTGGAAAATTCGAATTTGCAAATCCGAAAATAGTAAAGTTTGCGTAATTATTTTAGAGGATGAAATTTACTACATATAGGAATAAGAATTTTCCACTTTTTCGTTTCTGAGTCCCGGAAACTTGTCTTTCTGTCGAAAAATCGCTGTTTTTTTCCTGTAGGATCATAATACTTTCTCTATAATACACAAGCAGTATGCGAAAAAGTATAAGACGACAGAATAGCGAAATTAAGAAGAGAAATTGTTTTTTTAGACATTGTTAGAAGATGTGTTAAATTTTGTTCTAAATTATCTGGTTTAAGTACTTATAATAATACACGTCGGCGCATATTTAATGGGTAGCATGAGGCAACTTCTTCGTAATTCAGCGGCAAGGAAAATTTATGGCGCTGTGTTGTCAGCTGCTTATCCAAGTGCCAATGTGCTGGCTGACTTCATCGCATTCTCGCTAGATACTGTAGATCGTAAATACTGGTTTGCAGGCATATACGAGTATATGACCACTGCAATTTGTTTTCACTTTATTACTTGTATTTCTACATAATATTTCATGTTTTCAAAAGCGCACATGAAATTGAATTACAAGACACTTCTATATCAACATTGACACATCTTTCACATCCAATTTTTTTATATTTAAAGTGTAAGGATAACAAAATTGTCTTCCTTTATCACAATGGGTTTTAAAAAGATACATTTAATAATCTTCATAATATTCTTTGTCTTGAAAATATTGTATCGCCAAAAAATAACATAACAATCGAAATGAAATACAGATTTTGTTATATTGTAAAATACGTAGAAATTAAACACGTTAACTGACGATATGCTCTAACAAATAAATGTCAAAGATCAAGCATAAAAGTCATTGTGTTCACGTAAATTAGTCAGTAGAAACGTTGCTTAAATAAAAAACGTGTGCCAGTTATTCTCTTGTACACACATAGCAGGGTAATGATGTTGCAGTAACTAACAGTTTTCAGCCATCAAGGATGTATTCCATCGCACCTGGTACCATCTTTTAGTATCCTTAAGGTACTGGTGAAATATTGCAACCTGTAACTGCTAAGTTCTCTGAAAAGCAATCCAAATGTGAGGGAAGGAAATGCAGTTTACGAATCCTGTTATATTCTCACGATTCATATTTCCCATCACATTATTGGATGCTAATAGTTTAGGTCGTTATAATTCCCAAGAACTTTTGAATCACTTATTTGAATCCTTCCCTTTCCGGAGGTCTCATACATGCTTCAAAATGTTCATTGTTAGTTATATCCCTGACCTGCGACCCTACAAAGATTCTTTTTCTAAGGAAGGCAGGAAACTTCTGGGTTAGGCGCTTAAAACAATTTCCATTTTTATTAAATTCCAAAGTAACTTTTTTTTCATTAATCTTATGGAAGTAAAAAAATGTTGGAATCAACTAAGCTGTTTCTTATAATATACTTGGAATCTGATATCAATGTGTTTCTTTAGGCCATTCTCGTTGTCCAATGATTCTATCTTAGCCGACGTATTTACAAATGTGACTTAGGTAGTTGGGGTAACCCTGCTATTTTCCTTACTACATACCCAAATCCTTTAAATCACTGCAGATCACCAGTACGTTTTTTATAATGTACTTTTCAAGCAGCAGTTCAATACTGAAACTGATGCTAGATTGTTACCGTTATGTGGGAATACACATTTTACATTTCTCTTGCTTGAATCAATGAAAAGTCACCATTTATTTGCTTTATACTCTGTTCCTAACTTATGTATAAGGTTTTTAATGTGAGTGCAATATACTAAGGACTCTTACTAATTACAAAAGTGTTCTAGGTCTTTTTCGTCTGTAAATCTGACGTCTGTAAAACTGAATCACACATATATAGATGTGATAGGATGATAGATTGTTTGTTTTTGTAGCCATGGAGCTTGAACTTCAGAAGCATCCTTTGAGGTTTTTAAATATCTGAACAAACCCATTCAGCACATTTTTTTGTCAAAGGTTTGGGTTTGTTGAACTTCAATCAGAAAGCAGTATCTCGAAGTTTGAAGATGGTTTCTGTATTGATGTTTCAGTACAATGACGCATTACGAATCAATATTTACTCTACAAGAATAATTAATACTTGTTGCCATGTAAACGAATAAAATGTTTTATTAGTTACAGATGTGTCAAACCTCCAGAAGGACGTTCTATCCTGATCTGAGTAATAGAAACTCCAGAAGTTTGTAACAACAAAGTGACTACATATGTATAATACGTTTATTATTGGAAAATACTGTTATGTTGTATTGGAAAATAATTCTGTTGTTACTGTTCGAACATTAAAATAATTAATACAACATAGACGTTCTAGAGTTTTGGTTTTAGTTAAGACAAGAGTACTTCAGTTTCGATGTACGAACTCAATGTCATGAGATTCAGCACTTCTAGCAGAATCGAAGTCATAATAAACCATTCTTTGTTGTTCCTTTGTAATGAATCTTTTTACTTTTCAAATATAGGAGAGTTAGTGGTGCGACAGAATAGCACAGACTTTCTCGTACTAGTTTGTTTCCTAATTTCTTTGGTCTGGACTAGCGTTTCGGTTTTGCCCCACTCTCTTTCTCTATATATTTTCACATTTCCTCAATTTTTCGGTTGTGTAGTGGTAGAACGAAACATTACGTTCAGAACGTAATAGAGTAAAACCTCGTCCAAGAGAGAAATTTTCGTTGAAAAATTAAGTCGTTTTGTGAGAAAATGTCTTAAGAGCATTTCTGAAATTGCGCATTTTAAAGCTCATTTTCACCCAAATTTTTGCTTTTTAAAGAAAGTTCAAAAGATATTATTTTTAGAAATTGTACACACAAGTGCAATAATTTATACAAATCGCCGGTAATGCCAATATGAGAGCGCGCGCGTGAACGAGAGAGCGAGCGAGAGAGAGAGAGAGAGAAAGAGAGCGAGCGAGAGAAGAGAAAAAGAGCGAGAGACAGAGAAAGAAAGTGAGAAAGTGAGAGAGAGAGTGAAAGAGAAAGAGTCAGAGAGAGTGAGAGAGAAAGAGTCAGAGAGAGTGAGAGAGAAAGAGTCAGAGAGAGTGAGAGAGAAAGAGTCAGAGAGAGAGAGAAAGAGTCAGAGAGAGAGAGAAAGAGTCAGAGAGAGAGAGAAAGAGTCAGAGAGAGAGAGAAAGAGTCAGAGAGAGAGAGAAAGAGTCAGAGAGAGAGAGAAAGAGTCAGAGAGAGAGAGAAAGAGTCAGAGAGAGAGAGAATGAGTCAGAGAGAGAGAGAATGAGTCAGAGAGAGAGAGAATGAGTCAGAGAGAGAGAGAATGAGTCAGAGAGAGGAAGAAAGCGTGTGAAAGAGCGAGAGAGAGGAAGAAAGCGTGTGAAAGAGCGAGAGAGAGGAAGAAAGCGTGTGAAAGAGCGAGAGACAGGAAGAAAGCGTGTGAAAGAGCGAGAGAGAGGAAGAAAGCGTGTGAAAGAGCGAGAGAGAGGAAGAAAGCGTGTGAAAGAGCGAGAGAGAGGAAGAAAGCGTGTGAAAGAGCGAGAGAGAGGAAGAAAGCGTGTGAAAGAGCGAGAGAGAGGAAGAAAGCGTGTGAAAGAGAGAGAGAGAGGAAGATAGCGTGTGAAAGAGAGAGAGAGAGGAAGATAGCGTGTGAAAGAGAGAGAGAGAGGAAGATAGCGTGAAAGAGCGAGAGAGCGTGTGAAAGAGCGAGAGAGCGAGTGAAAGAGCGCGAGAGAGAGCAGAAGAGAAATATATTACATTTGTAATATATCGCGGGCCACAATAAATGGCAACGCGGGCCGCATGCGGCCCGCGGGCTGCAAGGTGAACAACCCTGGTCTACATGGTTTTTTATCTCAGTCATACCAAAGGAACTCCAAAACTCAATTCCTTCATCTTCTCTTTTCAACAGTTAACTGTACAACACAAATACTGCACAATTTATGAGGGGGACCCAGAGTATTTCTTGATACCCCAGTTGTTTCATTACAAGTAATTATTACAAACACTTAACAAATGAATTTATGTTCCGGATCTGTTTTGTATCCATAAAAATTCCCCAAATTAAGCAAAATATATAAACTGAAAATGCAATTACTGTATTTATTGAACATTCGTATGGAAAATGACAAACGTAAGGGTGTTTTTGGATTCAGGGAACCAACCGACATACAAGTATAAAGCAAGTGTCAAAATCAAAAAAGAAAATCTTTGTTGTCTTGTAATCAGGACTAGGTGTCTGAGGGAGGACGTGTACCTTTTTATTAGAGCACGCGTATCTTTAAACAATTTTAACAAAATAATTAAATTTAAACAAAATTAACCCCTTTTAACAAAATCTGGAACTACTTAAAAATATAGACTGGCATTGTGGACGGAAAACTTCAAAGGTAGCTAAAGGTACCCGGAAGACTCTGTGAAGTACCAAAAGGAAGATGCAAGGATGATATTACAAACCTAAAGCTCTTTTTCACTTACAGTTGAGTCTAAATCAGTTCATATTGATACTAATAGCACGAGTGGCAAATTCACGGAATAGTTAACAATTCCAGGAACAACATAAAAACATATCTAATTGTCTTTTAAAAAATGCTAAAAATAAATGAGTTAAATACATTCTGTGTTCTAAGAATAATAAATAGTATTAGTAAAAGTGTAGACATTGATTCGTTTACATTACCTTGAATTACGTTATCAAACAAGTCGCCCGTCAAAATAATTTCTCGCCCTTGGCCGCGAAAACTGTTTTGCAGCCGATAAATGCTTCGCTCTGAATGACTTGAGGTAGATATAGAAATAATACATTTGTGAATATTTTTAAAAAGCAGAAGAATACATCAAATGGTATTGATTTCAATGGCCGGATATAAATCAGAATATTTAGCACTATTCGTATAAAATTGTTAAGAAAAAATTAAAAAGGTTATTAAAAAATGCTGATCATATCGCCCAATTTTATCCCACAATTACACGAAAACTACTAATATTTCCAAAAAAATCACAATAAGTCAATTGGAGGTCTATTTGTTTGAAGAAAATATGTATCTTCAATAACGTAGTGACACGACGGGATGCAAAAAGGTGGAAACGTTTGCAATTATCGAAAATTGACAGTTAAGTGAAAAAGGATCTTCTCCATCTTTACGGATGTTTTTAATTCTATTATTTTATAAATATTATTTATTTTACTTGTTCGGCATACACATATCTTTCAAGGACGTGAACAATTACATTGTTTTACAATTGAATAAAATAAAAAAATATAATATGTAAATAAAATATACGAGTAATTCCTAAGGTTACTCAGGAAGTGTCCTATACAACAACTTATTTACAATTAAATTAATATTTTTCTTTTAGGTTCAATTTCATACTTCAAATTAAGGAGGTTGAAAGAGATCTTAAAATATCGAGTCTTAATGAGGGAAAAATTATTTCATGATTTTAACTTAAATTTATTAATTGCTAGACAAGATTAAAAAGAAAATCGATTTGATAATTTTGAAACATATGTACTTGTACTTATTGAATCTATAGCTGGTTCTTTTAAAATTTGGTCATTATTAATAAACCAACGAAATTTTAATGTTTGACGTAAAAACTTATTTTGAATAACTTCTAATTTGCGTTTATGTGTTTTTGCAGTAGTACCCCATATAGGACGAGCATATTGTAACGTATTAGCCTGACTGCCTCGTGGCATCTATTTGGGGAAGCTTGGTAAGGGATTAGTAAGAGGAAACTCCTCGCCACAGGAAGGAAAGAAGGGTTGTTCCTTAAAGCAAGAACGCGGGAACGGGATACACAAGGCTTTGGGATCTTCCGGTCTTAAGAAACCCTTAATTGTTAGCATTAGAACCGCGGTGGGGGTGGCGAGACGTATTAGGTCACGTGGGCCTCGACTATATAACGGAGTGTACAGAGCCAGTGGGCGGATTCGGCTAGCTCCATTTTTTACAGGAACAGCGGCACCGTTGCATTTTGGAACTGCAACGGCATCTGCTCGCGAGAGAAGCAGTCAGAGCTTCACAGCTTTCTCTCTCGGCATAATATATCTGTCATGATGTTGGGGGAGACATGGCTTAACCCACATCTCTCTTTAAATATTCCAGGATTCTTCTGCTACAGAAACGACAGGGCGGCGCAAGCAGCGAATACGACAGCCGCCAACAGAGGAGGCGGAACCGCCATCTTAATTAGACGCAGCATAAATCATTATGTTACAGCTCTTCCGCAGGTGCAGCACCCCGAGGTCACTGCTGTTGTCGTTCAGACAGAGCGAGGGCCGCTGCGTCTTATATCAGTCTACGCACGTCCTGATCGCTCCGCGGATACGTGCGCCTTACTAGCTGCAGACATTGCAAAACTAGTAAAGGCTAACACAACTCCAACACTTGTGGCTGGCGATTTTAATGCCAAACACACGGCCTGGAGCTCTCGCATTACCTGCCCCCGCGGCCGTAAGCTGAAAGCAACTGCCGATGCAAACGGCTGCGAGATATACGCACCTAATACGCCCACCTACTATCCCTATAAAATGAACTGCAAGCCCGATATTTTAGATATAGCGCTTTGCAAGAAACTCCACTACCCTCCCACATTAACCACTATTCAAGAACTCTCCTCTGATCATTTCCCAGTGATGGCAGATATGAGGCGCGGCGGCCTAACTCTGTCGGCTGCACCCACGACGCAGAGGAGGCGCACGGACTGGAAGAAATTCCAGACGGAGCTGCAGCAGCGCTTACCCGATGTATCTGCCCTGTCAGGACCGAAGCAGATAGACTAGAGCAGAAAAATTCGCCGAAGCTGTGACTGACAGCCTCAACGCAGCAGCGGAGAAGCAGTGTTCCTCAAAAAAGGAGCAACCACTAACCCCTTACCTCACTAATTTAATTTCCAGGAAAAACAGGGCGCGCAGATTGTGGCAGAGCACGCGACACCCAGCTGATAAGCGGGAGCTAAATCGATTGAAACGCAAAGTAGAAATCGAATTCGCTGAATACCGCAATCAGAAATGGGCCAAACTGCTATCAGGTCTCAAACCTGAAGATAATTCATTGTGGCGAGTTACTCGCATGCTTTCCAGGAAGCCAATAACGGTGCCGCCGCTTCAGACCAGCACAGGAGAACTCGCAGAATCTAATATAGAAAAAGCAGAACTCCTAGCTAATGTTTTAGAATCTCAGTTTCAGCCGGTTCAGGAGGCGCCGCCAATACCGCACGTTATCGAAGTACAACAAACGGTAATGGCGGCCTTGCACGCGCCAGCCGACGAGCCGAGTTTCGCAACGGAGGCGGAAGTAAAAGCGGCCATCTCGGAGCTGAAGAGTAGAAAAGCTCCCGGCCCCGACGGCATCACCAATGACGTCCTGAAGCAGCTGCCGCAGCAAGCCATAATGGTTTTGGTCGCACTTTTTAATGCTATATTTGTGTTTCAGCATTTCCCGAGTCAGTGGAAACATGCGCAAATTCTAACTTTTCACAAGCAGGGAAAAAATCCTAAAAAGCCCGAGTCCTACAGGCCCATTAGCCTATTAAACACGATCGGGAAGCTTTGTGAAAAACTAATGCAAAACAGAATATTAAAATTTGTTTCAGAGAATACACTAATAAATAAGGAGCAGTTTGGCTTTCGCGCAGGGCATAGCACAACGCATCAGCTTGTGCGAATCACGGACCGCATAAGACGCAACTTCAATGAGCGCCGATTTACAGGTGGAGTTTTCCTCGATGTTGTCAGCGCCTTTGATAAGGTCTGGCACGTCGGCCTCCTCTACAAACTCCAATCCATGAATTTCCCGATTTACCTAATACACCTAATCCATTCATACCTGGCGGACAGAACGTTTCAAGTGACGCTTCTGAACGCAAAATCTACCCGCCGCGCCGTACGGGCCGGAGTGCCGCAAGGGAGCGTGATTGCTCCTACGCTCTTCAATCTTTACGTGCGTGATATTCCCACCCACCCTCACACAGAGCTCGCCTTGTATGCAGACGATACGGCTGTAATAGCCACGTCCAGAAGTATCGAGCTTCTCCAGAAGTACTTGGATCAGCATTTGTTACAGATCCAGGAGTGGCTGAAACTGTGGCGGGTCAAAGTCAATGTGAGTAAGAGTGCAGCTGTACTCTTCACACGGAGACTGAGATTCACGCGGCCGAGGCCACTCGCGCTATGCGGAGACGCGATTAATTGGACAAAAAATGTCAAATATTTAGGAGTTACGTTAGACAGCTCTTTGACATTTGCAATGCACATAGAAAACGTGCGACAGAAAGCGCGGCAGACCCGAGGCAGATTGCGAAGCTTGTTTCACAAGCGGAGCAAACTGTCAACGGCAAACTGCCTCACGCTTTATAAAGCAATAATTAGGCCGCAAATAGACTACGCATGCCCGAGTTGGGCAATTGCAGCAACTTCACATTTGAACAAACTGCAAGTAGTTCAAAACGAGTGTCTCAGGGCCGCCCTCTGCGCCCCTAGATTTACTCGTATAGAAACTTTACATCGCGAAACTTCAATGCCACTGCTAAAAATTCATATTAAAAATATAGTTAAAAACTTTTTTAAGAAAGCGGCTGACTCGGAAAATGATTTGATTTCCGCGATCGCCTCATACGAACCCGATCAAAGGGCGAAGTATAGGCGACCGAAACACTTTCTGGAGTAAGAGCAATCTGAAACAGAGAGGTGGGACTGAAGCATAAACAACATAGTATTAAAACACACGCAATGCGCGCGCCGGTAGGCTAAAGTCGTTTCAGACCTTTGTTTCTCTTTTTATGTTACAGGATAGGCCATAGATGCCCCTAAGGGTAGGAATGGTCACACCGCGGTGGCGTGAACGCGCATTGCACTTTTAGTGCGTTCACAAAACTGCACAAAGTTGAGAGAGTGGGCGGGTTCTGGAGACAGTGGGAAAACCTCGTGCATTTTCACAAAACTTGGCGCCACGGCGGTGCATCTGCGGGCCGGGCTCGCGAGGCAAGTCACGTGTTGACGAGCCTGTGGAGGACTTTGTGTCCTTGGGTGACTGCGGTCACGTGGGAGCGATGCTTTGTGCGTGCTCTGAGGTGAGGAGTGGTTGAGTGCCACGACTCACGCCGATTCTTAAACGGGTAAGATCGCTCCTGCGATCGAGGCAAACCATCAGTTGGTACGTCAGTACGGACTTTGTGTCCCAGTGAGACATCCGTTCACGGAAGCTTGGCTTTGTGCGCGCTTCTGAAGTAGGAGTGGCGAATGCCACAATCGAAACCGATCAATCGGGTTTGGATCGCTCCCGCGATCAGGGGATGGTAGGTCTATCAGAGCTAGGGTGTAAGAAGGAAATTAATTGTAAATATTTGTTGTGTTTTCTTTGTAAATAAATATATTTGTTATATGAAAGCTCTGTGTCTGTGTTCGCTGTGAGTATCCATGACGTCACAATATGTTATTGTGGACCGAATGATAGATTTATAAATTAAGATACTTAAATCAGTTGAAAGTTTTGATTTTATATTAATGAGAGGTTAAAATTTAAAAAAATTGATATGTAAATTATTAGATATTTATGAAATGTGTTGTTTCCAAGTTAATTTTGTATCTATGTGTAAACCTAAATATTTAACTGGGGTAGAATTGGCGAGTCAATTAATAAATTTATGATCAATTATCAGTGGATAAGTTGGATGAATGTTTTAATGAAGAAATTTTACGTCTAGGTTTTGAGTTAATGTTCCAATTAGTGAACAAGGCCTAATGTACCTAAATCATTTTGTAAGTTATATCAATCTTGTATTAGATCCGAGTGGACAGCAAATATCGTTGTATCATATTCAAAAAAGGCCATGTTTGAAAAAAGTTAATTTAGGGGTGTCAGAGATAAATATATTAAAAAGAGTGGGTGAGAGAGGACAACCTTGGTAAACCCCAGTCTTAATAATTGTTCACATGAGTGTTATTTAGTTTCACTTTAAATTTCCGAGTTAAGGGAAAACTTTAAATAATATTTTGATGATAGTGAGGGAAACCGTGTTGATGTAGTGTGTGTAGTAATCCTTCATGCTACACTTTTTTTAATGCTCTCTCTATATCTAAGAATAATGCAAAAGTATATTTTTTCCTTTAAAAATTAGTGGAAATAGAATCAGTACGCATAGAACGAAATATCTGGTAGCAGGCAAGAAAAATGTAGATGACTTAGTTTTAGGAACAGAGAAAGTGCGCCATTGATAATATTTTAAATATCTGTGAGTGACTATCTGAACCTGGTTAAAGCAAAGACAACATTGTAAATAAAATTAGTCAAGAAAAGAGAGCAATACGACATTTAAATTGTGTGCCATGGAACGACAAAGTTACAAAGAAATCCATAAGAACAATGTACAAAAGCCTTTTTGAGAGTATATGTACATAAATCTCTGAAACATGGGAGCTAAATAAAAGAGAGAAAGAAATACTATTTGATCTTGAAATGGATTTTTGGAAGAGGAGTTGTACTATTTTCACGACGGAACATGTTCGAAACGATACCATCTGTAACATAATATATGTTGAAAATAACATCATAAACACAATTAAGACGAAACGGATGGAAGATGGTTCAAAAAAGTTTTAGTCGCTCTCGATCTCGCTCTCGGTCTCGCTCTCTCTCGGTCTCGCTCTCGCTTATTTATATATAAATTTATTATTACTGCAGGAATTTTTGATGTAGGAAGATAATCTAAGTGCATGTGTAATATTATTTTGAAAGTTTAGTATTTCTGCATCTAGTGTAATGTAGTTTGTAAAGTAGTTCGTAATTTGTTAAAGTGCTGAGTTTGTGTATTCTATTTGTAGGAACTATTTAATTTTATTTATACTTGATTATGATCAGAATTAAGAGCTGAAATTCAATATAAGTATATGGATAGTGTATAGATATAGAAGTGTATAGATATGAGTATCAAAATTATTAGATACAGATAGAGATACTCGTATTATAACATCTAATATGTCAGGGTGTATAGTATGATTATATGAACAATACGTTGGTTGATTAGGTGCATGTACTATCCAGTTATTTTTACTTTCCCGTATACGTACGTATATACGAAGAAATTAACGTAGTATAGTGAAAGTTGCGTAATGCAGCGGAAAATCGATTTGGAGGTTTCATTGGAAATAAACGTTTTCGAGTGCCATTATACCGAAAAAATTATTTTTCAAAATGTCCGTCTGACTGTCCGTCCGTCCGCCCGTCCGTGAACACTACTAGCGCCTAAGACATACGTAGGATTTTTTCTGATTTGAAGAAACCCCTAACCATCTGGCTTGAGTCGAAACAGATTTTGATAAACTTTCTTCAAAATTTGGGGGTACTTTTCACGAAGCCCCCTAGACATTTTCCAAATTTTCTCAAAAAAGCTACAAATGATTTCTTTCAATTTCTTATAAGAATAGTGGGATAGGTTATCACAATAAACCTACGTAAATATAAATATGGGCGGCAGCAACAATGGAAGTACAGAAAAGAAGTTATTAGGAGCAGGAAAGAATAAACTGATACTATGTTAAATGTGTGTGACCAATCAGGAATGAGACAGTGTGAAACGAGAGACCGATGAAGGGTACGCGAGATGAAAAAACGAGGGAAACGATGTTCTGATACGGTGTGAGCGAGATGTAAAAAGGAAAGCTTTCGGTAGCGGGAAGAATTAGACTGAATTTAATTTGTGAAGTGATTTTGTAAAGACGATGTTTTAAGTTAATAAGAAACACTGTCAGAAGTTACATTAAATTTAATGTGGATTAATGTACGGCTGTACATTAATTTTAATGTAAAGCTGTACGTTAAAAAGATATTAATGTATTTGAACATTCAATTTAATGCTTAATTTAAAATCAATGTAGATTTAATGTACTTCAGTACATGACACTAATACATCTTTTACATTAAAAAGAAATTAATATAATTCGACATTAAATTTAATATTTAAATTCAAAGTAGCTCATAATTGATTTATAATTGTGGAACACATGAAACATAGATACTTTTTAAAAACGTATAGATATTTTTTCCACTATTTGAACTAACGTAAAACAAACCAACAAAAATCAGCGGAAATATTCGGGAACATAACTTGTAACTGGACGCCGTTACTTGAATTTGTTTTAATAAAACGACTTAAAAATTATTTCAAATAATTATTCCACAAAACCATTTAGTTTAATATTGTATTTGAACGTTCAATATGCGCAGTTGGAAAAATGGTACATGCTTTCCGGGCTGAGCGCTTCCCAATGCTTTATTTTGGGAGCGTAAAGCGGCTTAGGGAAATCCCAACCCTTTCCCAGAACACGGTACCTTGAAGACAACACAAAGGGTGGCGGCAGCTTGCTTATATCTGGAAAGTGAAAGGCTGGTTGTTGTGCGGAAACACAGGTACTCGGGCGTTTCAGATTCATGTCAATTTCGGAAGCTCTTGTAGTCGAGTGTTTTTATGTGTCAAAGTAACAGCAGACTTATTCAAATTTTAAACCGGTGCAAAATCAAACAAACGTCATAACACTCTGATATAAAAGCGTGTAAAACTGTTGAATGTTATTCTTCTCTTCCTGTTCTCATCAAAGCAGTTTCCTATAGCGGTGGGCAGTTAACATCGAGAGAAGCTGAAGGCAATTCACGTATATTGGATTTGTGAAGGGAAAGTCTGATTAATACTAATTAATATTATTTATTTAATATTATTTTCATTATTAATATTATCATGAAATGTGAAACTTGTTAATCTCCATCTGGTGATTAATAATCGTAATAATATTACTTATATTTTTTTACATTAAATTAATTTTCTTTCTCATTTTGTTCTTTTATTGTGTATGTATCTTGCTCTTTTTTTTACTCAGTTCCTATGTTCAAGCCAATCCATTGCCTCTGTCAATTACTTTTATTGTTGTTTGTTTAACTGTGTAAAAAGGTAATGCTGAATAAATATTATTTATTAACAATAAAATTATTACTTTCAGCAAAATTATAAAAATAAATCCAACAGAAGGACACAAAAAGGCTCAAAAAGATGGCAAAAATATGATTCTGCAAATTGGCCCAAAATGAACAAAATACAACCCCGTGTACATTGTAATAAGTTATCAATAGTTCACTTCTCAAGTTCCGATAGTTTTGGATTATTCAATAAAATAATTTTTTGTTATTAATAAAAGTAAAATATTTATTCATTCTTCCATATTCAATAAATAAATAATATAAATAAATTCTTAGTAAAATTAATTCAATAATATTTGGTACACAAGTTAATGTTTATTTATGCACCAGGGGCATTATAAGAGTTCTATTGATACTAGCAACAAATAGCCAAGTCGTGTAAGAAGTACAAGAAATTCATTAAATTTAATGTTCACGTACAGTAAATTTAAAGTACATAAAAAGTAAATTTAATGTACACGTACAGTAACTTAAAACGTAATGTGCGTACGCTTACTTTCATGTACTTTTACATTATAAGTAATGCAGAAATTTCTGACTGTGTAGTACAATTAGAAAGGAAATATAATTACGGGTGTGGAGAACGAGAACATCTTTGGAGTGAACCGAATTCTTTGGAAATGGAGACTATATAAGACTAGACTACGGTAAGTGGACGGCGTTCAAGATTGAGGCGGATCTCCGGAAGGAAAGTAGCAAAACGGGGAACTTTTATTTTTATTTGTATTTGCCATTGTAGGAAGATCACATTTTGTATTACAGTACGATTTCTAAATTATTGATTACGGGAAAATTTGGCCATGTATGCAAGGAGGGAGGGATTTGTAGCGAGTATTTGATAAGGAGAATAAGAGAAATAAGAAAGATTATGTTTACGACATTGTTATTGTTGTAGTTTTCAAATAGGATACTTGTATGATTATATATGCAGCTTAATACATAATGAAATGTTGATAACTGAAGTAAGTGTTATTATTTATGAGTAAAAACAAAGAATTCTCAATCCTAGAAATCAAACTAATCACTTTACGTACATGATTCGCTACCGAATATCTGTATAGACGGCCTATCAAACCCACTCATCTATAAATATTTATCATGACAGGGCGATCTTGGTATAACCCTCGGGCAACAGTCGGGTGAAATGTGAAATTTGAACAGTAAATTCAGGAGAAAAATTAAATAAAAAGGTACCAGGAACGATGCCCAGTCAGAATAGAGCAAAATACTCTTATAAAAGCTGCATAGTGTTACGTCATGGATACTCACAGCAAACACAGACACGAGCTTTCATATTAACAAATATTTATTTACAAAAAAAACAACAAATATTTACAATTGAATTTACACTTTACACCCTAGCTCCGATGGACCTGTTATCCCCTGATCGCGGAAACGATTTCAACCCGATTGATGATTAGTTTAAATTGTGGCACTCGCCACTCCTAAATCTGACAAACCCAAGCTTCCAACTAATGGTTTGCCTTGATTGCAGGAGCCATCTTACCCGATTGAGAATCGGTGTGAGTCGTGGCTCTCAACTACTCCTCACCTCGGAGCACGCACACAACATCGCTGCCACGTGATCGCAGTCGCACACGGACACACCCCACGGACAGTTTCCACGGACACGCGTCCGCTTATGCTGTTCCGAAACTCCGCCCGCGAATCCTACATGTTCACCAAACTGTGTGCGGGTTTTCGCTATACTATCATCCCAGATGAGTGAAGTGTGCGATATTACAATAATTTGCATACTGTAACACATTTCCCAAGGATGTGGTAAAAAACTGACGTGAATTTCCTGCTTGGTGTCCATTATCACACCTTGTGGAATTTGTTGATTCATTGGTGAACTCATCCATAAATTTCAGTAAATGATTTCTCGTACCTACGCAAACAAATTATTATATATACAAAAAAAGTTCGTTAACGTTACCTACGAAAACAGTTGCTTTAATAAATGCGGATACTAGGCGGCATTCCACTCGTGGAATGTTTTCTTTCCTCCTTCCTTTCAGAGAGGCGAGGTTTTTAATTTTACTTTCCTTAACGCCAACCTTCTTAGAACCGTTTGGTTTTTACTTTCTCATATACGTATATTCCAAGTAAGCATTGTAGTCTAGAGGACGTTACGTAATCCTGTGGCGAAAAGAGCCGTTTTTTCGACAAAATCTCCCTTTTTGGCTTCCTGATACCGTAAAAGGTTTATCTTACTCCTATATGTAGTGAATGTCTTTCTCTAGAACGCAGCGTAATCAGAATTCATGTTTTGTGGTTTCGTAGTACAGATGAAGCCTTTTTTATTAGAAGCGTCCATGCGTCCTAACACTAGCACCTGAACTCTTCCTAGGATTTTTTACATAATATTCGCGATCAATCTGACCCGACATCAAGCTCTTCGATTTTGGAAAGAATTCTTTAATTGATCTAAGTGTTGCTCAATAAGCTCCTGGAACATTTTGAAAACTTTCTCAAAACTGACTCCAACGATTTTCCAGTCTTATTCTTGAGCGAGATTTTTGGCCGTACAGAACGTTGATCTGATTAGTCAAATTTGTTTTGATGTATTAGTTTAAAGTTCCTCACCTAATGCGCTACGATTGGTACAATGAGTTTTTGAAGTGATGTATTTATATGCCCAGAAATTGCTATTACAATATTAAGAAACCGTTACAAATGCGAGGGGATGTGTGCTGTTCTGGCAATACTTAAAATCACTATTTGAGGAGTTAAATTACTTCACACTGGAACCCAAAATGCGTTTCTGGCAACAGGGGTGAGAGAACCTTCCGAAAACTTGAAAGATGTCCAAATGATCCCGTTTTCTACCTTACTGCCCAAGAAACTGAACGCACGTCCCTTGGACTTGGGGGGGGGGGGAGGGAACAAAACTTTTTTTAAGGTTATATTCGTAAGGTTAAGGTCGAATTGACTTTGAGTTATGTACGACGGTAAAGCATGCTGCAGCGTAAGGTGTTGCGAGGTGCGTGAGCACATTTACAAATACCCTAATCTGAAAATTTGTAGATTTTTCTTCTTAAATCTATTTGATACAGGACAGGAGGACACTCCCAATTTAGCAGTAATACAGTAACACACTTAAGGATTTTTTGTTGATTGTTTCTTAAATATTGGTATCTTTAACTGTCATCAATACTCCTTAAAAAATCTATAAAATATCTTTTCTTAACATATAAATAGAGGAGATTGTATAATTACATTAAATGCTAAATGTCTCTTGAGACAAAGTCTCGAAATCAGTCTCAAACGGCCTTACTAATAAACGTGGTGTAAATGGTATTCTGTGCTTAAGCCGAGAATAGAAGGAGAATTGCGAAAACGCCTACCAATAAACATGGAATAGCTCGAGCATGGAATTAGTGAGATGTAGTTTCCATGGCAATCGCTAAATCCCGGAAAGACTTAGTTTAAGCGTGGAATAACCTAGAAATGCGAAAACAGGCAAATAAGAACGAAATGTTTGTGCGTTTCGCTCCATTGTCTCATTGTCATTTTCAATTCGATTGTACCTCCTTTTCTTGTGTTTTCTTGGATTCGTTCTTAATTATTCTTCGTTCTTATTAATTATTCGTTCTTATTTATTCTTCGTTCTAATTCGTTCTTAAAATTTGTTCGTTTTTTAAGTTTTTTATTTTTGTCATTGAAAACTTCAAATCAATTTTGTTGGCGTTTCTTACCAGAAATATACGTAGAGAAGTGTTAACAGTATTGATGAAATGGACAGCCGAGAAAAAAGTAACAAAGCACGTGTGAATTTTTTGAAGGGTATTCAGATGAATTTCAAAACGAAAATGGGTTTTCGTGGGATGGAACGCAGGAGTTAACCACGTGTGTTGAAGGGTGTCATTAACAGTAAGCTACCATATTACTAATTGACCCATAGTGATGCATGTCTATTATAAATATTTTTAATCATTAAACGTGCATACGTACAATACCCCATTGAAAATTAAGGATATGCATTGTTTTATGTTAATAAAGTAAATAGTGTTATCCATAAACAATTAAATAAATAAAATAACTTGACACACCGTTCTCATATTTTCAATGATTTAACATTAAAATAAAAACTGAAAGATGAGAAATTTCATGGCAGATTTTTGGTGGAATCTACTTCCACCTCTATGTATAATTTATCCGCCTTCACAAAAAATATGAAAAACAAGAAAAATACTGTTTAGAGATTTGTTATATTGAAAGGCTGTTTTCAATGCTCAGAACAGGCTTCAGAAATTCTGTAGGTCCGTTGCTTTCAAAAGTCAGAATTTTATATGGAGAAGAAGTGATGGACAACTTATACTACCATTAGTAGCAGATGTTCGATGAGGAGCAGGAGTTTGGAGAGCACTTAAAGAGAACGGCTGAAATACAATGTGTGATACATAAATTAACTTAACATTTTACGAATGTACTAATTTCAGATAAAATTTATACTTGTATTATGTACCTGATAATAGAATTATTTTTATTTTATAAATATCCTCCAGTATTGCAGCTATTAAACATATAAATCTTTTGGTAATAAATTCTTTATGTTCAAGAAAACAGAAAATTTATTTTCGTTGAGTGTTCTGAGAAAACGTTCTATTTTCAAAATTTATTTCCATACTACTAGTCTCTTACGTTTTAAATCTGAATTTACTAGTTTTTCTACAAAAAATACAAGAACGTGACCTTTTTTATTGGCTGTCATAGATCACCTCTCTCTTTAACATCAATAATCTCTACGAAAGCATAGTAACAGAAATTACCTTTAGGAAAAATATAAGAAAGGAGTGGATTGGTTTTCAATATAAAAGAAAGTTATGCAAAATACAATTCTGCAGAACCCTCTCTTCAACATCACTTAAAGGATTAATTGTATCCAACTACATGTATATAATATGTTTAACCACAATTTGATAACTAAAAGTTACAGACCAAATTCACATAAAACAGTGAAAAAAATGTCACAAATATTGTCTTTCCCCAGGTATGAGACTAAATGATGGGTTCATTATGAACTCAAATTAATATATTTGAAGTTCTAAAAAATTTTTTAGGACAATGCCTAAATAATAAAAACAACTATTGTCATAATGTTTTAATGTGAATTTGGTAGGCAATAGATATGAACATGTCGGTATCAAAGTTGGTCGTTAATAAACAATATTCATGTAAAGGAGTATTTAAATTCATCAACTACTGTCCTAATATAGAAAAAATAATCTTGATATTGGGGTATTTTAGCATGCTGTTCTAAGTTGATGCCTACCTTTAAGATATACTGTAGTAAGAAAAGGCAAAACTATTTTATTATATTATTTTCAGTGAAAGAATGTAAGAAAGAATTTTAGTGATATATGTTTTTATATTGTTTCAGAGGGTAAAGGTAAATAAATAAAAAATAGGTATTCTTGAGATGATAAATTTATACGGGTCAGAAACTAATTTCATTCACTCACTATTATTTACACACATTTTCAATTAGTTCTAGGCCAACAAAAAAGAAAAAGAATTAATTTTTTTGTGAGCAAGGCAAAATTCAACTTGACATGGTCTTGCTTTGAACAATTTCGCTTTTAATAATTCGTGTAAGTGTGATTAAATCAAACAGTAATAAATTCAATATAAATTAGTTCACAAACAGTAACATTGTCCAAATATACAGCACAAAAATTGAACAACGTTCCATCCTTATATCAGAATTACGTGTTCCTAACGGCATATAAGTAAAATGAATTGAAGCTGCAGTTTTAATTAGTAATAAAATTTAATGGAAAATTTCTTCTTCTCTAATAGTTATTGTTTAACAATAATGTTAACATTCTCCAATCAAGTTAGGACACACTTCTTTTTTATTATATTTATTTTGCACCTATTCCATCGTACAATTTTCCAGGTATTTTGAATTTGTTTACAATAATTATATATGGCTAGATGCCAGCATATAATCTGAAAGTAAATAATATTACACACAATTAAAAACAATAACTAATTAACTATATTTGAATAAATACCATTCTGTTTAAAAAGAAGTGAATTGAAAAGGGGAAAATAATTATATAAATTAAGAAGGATGGTTAATGTTCTTAACGAAACTAACGTATTCGAGGAATTGGAATATAATTTGGTCCTAAAACAAAATTGTCGTTTGTGAGAAGAATAAAGGCTATAAAAGAATCAATTTTAAGTTCTCTAGTATGTATTTTTTGGGATTCTAATATTATTATTCGGATTCACAGCAAAATTTAAAAAAACACAATTATTTCTCATTGAAAAATAAATAAAATGGTTATAAATGCACTTCTGAAAGTGCTATATTCATAAACTTACTGAGCACGTAGTTTATTTATTTCACCGAATTCACATCCTTTTCTCATGATATTCGTCAGATTTCGTTTTTAAACTGTGCTCTTTCTACAATCATTTATCTATCCTTAACCTGCACACGTGCTTTTGGTCATTAATTTATTTTTTATAAATGGAGACCAGCAATCAAAACAATCCTAATTCTAAAACCATTCGTTCATCAACATGAATCCACTAACTACCAATGCAATCACACAATTCAGTAAAAAATGCGAAATATTCTGTTCAAATGTAACACGAAGTTTCTGCTAAGTCCTTACAGAGGCACCAAAGAATAAAGTAAATACGTCAATAATGGTGTATGAAGCAACGATGCCAAGCCTTGGTTCCCTATTGAACAAGGACTAGTTAAGCTACGGTTTAGCGGCCATTATTGGTAAAAGATTAATCCATCCTTATTCCTAACTTGCGTTATAAGTAACTATGCCCGGAATAAGCGTTTTATAACGAAGTTACACCAATATTTTATTAGTAAGGCTGAAAGTGTTGTCCATTTGAGAACACTATCGCTCTCGAGTCAGTGCTTACATGACCTAGTGACAAGTTGGACATTTTTGAATCAGTATGGCGGCTACATAGGGATGCCGTAGGGTAAGTGCCAATGGTAAGACGTAGAAATAATCGAAAATGAAAAAGAATATTCTACCATTAGACCAAAAAATTAGCTTTGAACTCTTATTCCAAGAGGTCATAAAATGACACTTTGAATTCAATTTGGCGGACAGTTTCAGACGCTACATCGGCATGGCATACAACCCCTTCACCCTGAAGCTATCTAACGAATATACCAAATTTACTATGTACAAAAATATAGCCGTTTTAAGATTTTTTGTCTGTCATGGTTTACTGTATATGGTTTCTGAAATGGGCCATTCACTAATAAGCCCTTGAAAAAAAATTAATCTTAAGGAGAGTTCAAAGTTTGATCTGCGTCTCATTGGTACGCAATTTACCTACACAGAGCTAGCTTATCTGTAGATTTCGTTCCTTCTTATTATATTTTTAATTTGATATTTCAAAAATTCAATTTATAAATAAACAGTCAGAGACACTAGTAAGATATAAACAGTTTAATTTTGAGACAACTGCAAATGGTCAGAATACAAAATGCTGATTAATAATATTTTTACATGTGGAAGTAAAAAAAAAACTCGCAAAGGAATGCGATAATCGCAAGCAGACAGATCCTCACTCATACACGCGCTCACTCCTTTCAAATAATATTTTGTCGTCATAATGTGCAAATTTTTTTGGAGGTCAAGTTTACAAAGCTCAGAAAGTGACATATAATTTGCATATTATTACGTTCCACCGAGGACATGACAAAGACGCGATCATTATTAATGATAAAGAACTTAAATTACCCAGAGCATACAAAGAAACATTTGATAATATGCTATCAAGAAGGCAATTCAAATACAGTGCAATAAATGTTTATTTCTTTATTGCAGTAATGAATATGTCCATTTTATCAAAACAACTCTTTCGAACCATTTTTTCATGAAAGCACGTGTCCTATCGGTGACAGCAAATTCGATCCGGTTTCCGGAGCGCTGACTATAAATACGCTAGGAGATGCCGAAGAGTAGCGAGTCTCGAGCCTCTGTTGGCGTAGTATTGTCTTGAGTCGCTAGGGCCCCTTGTGCTGCTGTTGAGTCGCTTCAACCATTGGCACCGCTTGTGCCATTGAGTTACCGTCGCACTGAGCACCAGACCGTTCAGTGGAGCCGTTTGGATCGTGAGCTGTCGTTGCGCTGACCCGCCTGGCCTTTGAGTCATGAGGGTGTTGGTGGTCGCTGGGGTGATGCTGGGGCTGCTGGGCATGACGTCCGCCGCCGTGACTGACGTAGGCCTGTGCCTGGCTCTCAAGGCCATCGTGGATGGCCTGAACAAGTTGCTGACAGGAGCTGTTCTATGCCCGCTATTGAGTAACGCCGGCCTATGTCCCGGCCTCACCGTCACACTCACTGAGGTGCGAAAGACCCTCGTGGACGACACACTCTGCCCGCTGCTGGGGGGCTGATACTTCCTGCCCAAGAATCAGCACTCCATTGGGTGAGTAGGACGGGAGAGCAAAGTGCGCTATATATTTTATTTCTCTATAAAAATACAAATGTGCTAAGCATACTATCTATCGAAAGTGTAGACATGCATGAATGCATGCACGAATGTATAAACACACGCATGCCTACACATTTATGTATACGTTCATTCATACACACGTACGTACATCCGCGTACCTGCGCGTACGCTGCGACTGTGCGTACGCGTGCATAACATATGTGCAACGTGTGCGTGCCCGTCTGTACATAAGTATGCGTGCACCATTGTCCACACGTGTGCGTGCACCACTGTCCACACGTGTGCGTGCAAGTATGTACATATGCGTGCGTTTACGTCTGTATGTACGCGTGCGTTTTGAGAGTAGACTAAATCATTCAAATCAAATTAATTGAAAACCCACAGCGTTTGATGTCCGTGTGACGCCAAATACGAAATGCCCGACAGAATATCCCTTGTAGAGAGTGGGTGATGAGCAACTTCCTAGACTAAGCAACGTACAAAAATAATACCTTGTTTCTTTCAATGATTAAACGCAACTAAGATTTAATGAAAGTATTTTTATTGCCGACAGGTGACCGGGAGTGGGTGTTCTACAATCTTCCAGACACATGCGAGAGTACAGTTCATTTGGTATAATATGGGAAATTTTCAGATGGCTTAAAACTATGTTTATTTGGCACATATTATCTATGTTAATGATTTGTACGAATTAGAATATAATAAAAATATTACACAAATAATGTACCTAGTGAACATAAAACTTCCTTCTCCTTCCAAGTAATAATGTATTATTTTTGTTTGCTACATCAAAAGTTAATAATATATAATTTTATTATTCAATTACTCTCGTCACTGATACACTCTTTAAGACGGCAAATAGAGTAGAGGAGGCAGAGTGTAGAGGAGGCAGAATGTATAGGCGGCTTATATACTCCTAGGTCACAAACAGCTACAAAAGTATTTGTTAAGTAGAAATAGTAGATACTGGAAGGATCGAAGATAGTCGGCCGAAAATAGGGAGGAAAGACAGAGAGCCGAGAATAAAGGGCCGTGGATAGAGGGCAGAGAATAAAGAGACGAAGATAGAGAAGCGTGAATAAAGGGTCATGGGTTAAGGGGCTTAACTTAGTGAATGGCGTTTGGAAGTCGGCGAAGTGGAGTGAATTGATATAACGAAGAGACGGAAATTAGAGAAGGGTTTCCAGAAAACTGCCCGAGAGGCTTAGTTACAAGGAAAGCCGGGAAGGCGGGATGGACAAACCGCTTTCCGCCTGCGATACTCTATCAGTGGTTCCCCAGTGTGCAACGCGTGGGTGCAGTTGCATATGCACCGGGTATCTCTCGGTTGTTTTGTAATTGAGTTTGGCGATTTAAATTCGAAGAAATAAATTATAAATTATAGCCAAGTTTATTTCCACATTTTGACGATCTTAAATTTTCATCATGCAAGGAACTTGTTTATTATTGAAGAGAAGCACATACATTCAGCATGGGAAGACCAAATTTTGATACGAGACCAACCGCCTTTCTGTATGAATCATGGCACGTGAGTTAGACGATAATAAAAGAATATTTCGTGCGCTCGGAACAAACACATCATATCGTTCGGAGATCTTGAATACTTCTCAGCGATTCTCAACTAACGATGTGTAAGGAAAAACGAGTACATATAAACATATAAATATCTAATTAAGAATTAGAAATTTTAAAATTAACAACATTAATGCCAATGTCATTCAAGCAGTGATTTCTTAAAATTTGCTTTCAAGTACAAAGATGTGGCGTATTTTTATATTGATGATAAAAAAGAATATTATGCATTGGCGACACAAAGCCGTGCAGTTTCTCACTCCATCCTTTCTGAATGGCAATTTTCGCTTGATTTAATTTTTTTAAATTGAATAAATGTAAACATTAAAATGACTTGATACTGAAAATTGGTAATACTGATTCTGATATCGATGTCTTCAATCGTGCAAAACAGTAATAATCTAAATCTCATTAGCGTTTGATGGATAAATAATGTTTCACCTAGTGTTGGACTTGTTTTATTATTGATTTTCAGTTTTAGTTCTTATTTAAAGATCTTTTTTATTACAAATAAAAATTCAATACTTCTTTTTCTTTAATCTTTGATTTTTCGTATTAAGACATCTATTTAACATGTTTTGAAGAGACTTTCGTTCAAGTGGTATGCGAATTTTCTCCAGGCGTTAAGGTGGTACGTAATTTCTGAAGAAAGGATGAGAACCCCCCACCCCCACAGAAATCCCGTCTTGTTACAAAAGTAAGAAATATAACTCTGTCCTTCGTCACCTTTACACTTTCAGACGACTGGCGAAACCTTTTCAGTCATTGGTGGGAAGACAGCTCCCCTTTTACGGAACATTCCGTGTTGAAAGCGAGTAAACTAATCATTCTCAACATTTCTCTAGCTAGCTAGTACAACACCTTTCAAAACCCACATACGATTCAAATTTTGACGTGTTATGGACTATTAGAAATAGTGTTTTAGAGAAGTTTTGCATCAACACATCCGTGACTTTCTCGCAACGAGCAAAGTTGATTTGGCAGCGCCAGAAACGTCTATCAACTTTCTAGCGTGTAATTGTGAAAATTTTATTTCTAAGCAAAAGTATTTATTTATTTGTCCGATATCGAAATAAGATTTTTGACGGTTTTTAACATCCTGCTTGATGCCCTCCGAGGCAACTGAAACACTAACGACAGATAGGCAGTTAGTGGCAGCACAGGGCGATTTCTGCGCTTCGACAGGCAGACAGTCATCAATGGTTGCAAAACCACCGCGTTCAATGCTTCATAGCATTTAAAAATCAATATTTACAGGTGCTTAACTAGTAGGTAAAATGTCATATTAATCCGAGTATTCAGCACGGCGAGTGTTGCGAGCAAGCGGTGGCTGAGAAGTGGCAACGCTGTATTCCATACGCAGTGTACTGCAATCAAATGCTTGGACGCACTATAAAAGAAAGCAATTCTTAAATAGTCCCTGAAAAATAGGAAAACTGGAAGAACTCGTTTTATAAACGGATTAAGCAATAAAAACAATAAGAATTGATAAGTTTATATTGCATAATTATCAATATTTATTGAGACCTGGAGCAGGAATCATTTTAAAATTGGAGAATTGTTATATCTAATTTGTTCTGACCTGTATGGAAAAAATGTTTACATAGGTAGGTATTAAAAAGTAGTTTAAAACGCCATTAGTCTCAATCATAGGAATCATGAATTCTGGCTAAACCACGAGTTAAAGAATTTTTTTCTAGGTTTAACTACAAGATTTATCCACTTTACGTTACCTAAACCTGGCAGAAGGATTTTTTCTGGCGAAACTTGGGCATTTTTGGGCGCACGATTACATAACTTTTGTCTGAAGAATTGGTAAGACGAGAAAGTAATAATAAGGTAATAACCATTAGCAAAATCTAAGATGGTTCCATTGGTACTGATTATATTTAAATTTAATGTTGATATATTAAGTAGGTTCATATAGATGCACAGAAAGACGAACAATTGATTTGGTGGTACATACGTTTTACAAATCGAACAAGAGAGAAATTTGTATTGAATTGAAGGGATTAATTCCAATTTGTGGTCATATTTTTCCTAAATCAAGAGCAGAGGCTAAACTTGTATGAAAAAAATGGCAGAAGAATGAAATGAATAATGTTTCTCAAAAGTTCTTGTACAATCTTTCGAAAATTCCAGTCCCTTTAGCATAATATTGCGTGATAATGAGGCAAGAAAGTATGTGTAGTTAAAGCACCACTTGTTTCAAAAATGAATTAGTAACTTTTAAGTAGTACTGAAAGTTTATTTATATGCTCCTGGTTGTTCTGTAACTATGTGGTCGCTTCAGTAAAACATCGGGAACTGACAAAATGTGCTGGCGATTTCCGGCGTTTCACCGAAATCCCACCAACGCCGGGATCTGCTGCCCCTAAATTCTCCAAAGAAAGAAGTTCTGCAGTGAAGTCTGTGCCACCCTGTACATCCCACTTGACGGACACGGTGAGTGATCGATGCGGTCTATACTAAGTGCAAGATAATGTTTATGCATTATACCGTTGCAAGTGACCCAAGTCAACTAGATAGTGTTTGTACTTGTAAGTTGACCTCAGGAATGTGGGATGTGGAATATGTGAAATCAAACGCTTCTACTTAATTAAATAGGCGTTTATATTTTGTAATTCATTACATCTATCAAAAAATATTTTTTCTTCGACATGATGTTTTCATTGCAGTATTTTTGTTGAAATCAACTTGGTAGGATGTTGCTTTTGAAAGCTGAAAAAGAAAACGGGTTATTTTTAGGTTGATTAGTCACTTGAGATAGAGTAAACGACTGTATATAAAATATTGATCACTCAAGCTCCACACTAGAGTGATTTTGAAGGTTTTCTTAAAACTCGTGAATTCATTTTCCCTTAATATTTCTGAATTCATGGTTTGTTTTACAATTTTATTGGACTCAAAAAATAGCCTGCAAGACATTTCATTCCTTCATAAAGTTTCATGGTAATGAATGAATATTCCATTTGTCTAGTAGTATCCTGATTTAAATTATTAGCACAATAATTTGCTTCACCAAATGAAATTCTAAGGTTTGTGTGTGTTCAAACCAGTAGGGTAAATATGTAAAATAATCTCAAGCATTGCGAGAGCATTACCAATGCATCACAAACACTCGCACAGATAGATAACGAACGCATCAAAAGTGAATGCATTTCCACGCCAGATCAGTAACAAATTGTGAGTGTATTTTTCTTTACAAATGTGTGAACATTCACTTGCATTAATGAATGATGGTGACCATGTACTTTGTGGTGTTCTGTTGATGTACGGACCATGCATTGTACTAACCGAAGACAGCATTCAGCTAAGCAGCTGGCAGTCGGGGCTGGTGTTGGCCGTGAGCTGGTCGCGCATGGAGACGAGGGACTGGTTGAGCTGCGGGCACACGCCCTGGTTAATGAGCAGCGGGCACAGCATCGCGTTCGTCGACAGGAAGTCGACAGAGTCTAGTAGCGTGCGCATCGCCACGCACGGCGGCGGGTCCACGTCCTGCGCGGCGGCGCCCTGCGAGTACAGGGCAAGGGCCGCGACGAGGGCGAAAGCGAAGGCGGAGACGGTCTTCATGGCTGACCCCTCGACCGCGCACCGAGGCTTTATAGAAAGCGCAGGGGATTCCTCGCGCGTGTTGCACACCTGCGAGCCGCTGATAGAGTATCGCAGGCGGAAATCGGTTGCTGTTATTGCAACAATACGACATCACCATCATTCATAAAAAAGGTACAGAGCATGTAAATGTGGATGCACTGAGTCGCATGTACTAGCCTGGAGTGATCTAGAGGAGTGCAAGAGGGCACCACGACAGTGGAGCAAAAATGTACAAAAACGGTGCAATTGTATAAAATTGTAAATACTATTGTTAAGAGTGTAATGATTGTATATAAAATGTCTTCTTAATTTTAAGATTTAGGTTTTGTGATAGGCAGTGTAAGGCTGTGAGTGTGGTGATATTTGTTGCCAGAGGTTATGATCACAGTAAAATTTGAAGTGTATGTTTGAAGATTTTGGAGGGCGACTGGGTTAAATTCTGAGTTAATGATTCTAGTTGAACTATTTTGGGGAAAATCATAAATGATGGTTGTTTCAGATTAACGCCAAGAGTTGTGTAAAGGGACAAGTATATTATGAAATTGGGACATAATAGGTACCATTTGAGCATAAGTGTAATACCGTAATGTATTAGGGATAGGTCGGCGTACAATCTTGGAAATTTTTTCTCTGTGATTTGAAAAGTCTGCGAAAAAAAATTTCACCCCAAGTATGGGAGAGATTGTAACGTCGTGCCAAGGTGCCAGATGGACAACACATGTCGGAAGGCCAGCGAGGGGGCGGGGGCAGTCCTTTGGCGGCAAGCGGAAGGCCACCAGAGGTGGGCCTCCTCCTCAAGGGCCCGGGGGGGGGGGCGTGTCTCGGAACGCGGGTGTCAACTGGCGCAGAGGGAAATGATGGGTGAGTCCAGCCGCGGTGCAGCTGGACTCCAAAATTGCAAACAGGCCCACGTTTCGGGATGAGAGGACGCCGCCGGCATGTGAGGTCTGTCACGTGACCCCTCGCGAGGCGGCTGGAGAGTAACCAGCCGTGGTCATTCATTCGAGTTTGAACCGAATCGCGGTGCGGAAGGCACTTGTCACCCGCCAGGGGTTATCGCGAGCTTCGGCAGCGAGGTTTGCGCCAGGCTAGGGCGGGGATGCCTCAGAGATGTGCAGTGCTGGGAGTGCAGCGCGTTTCCGAGGAGTGTGTATATAGTGTAATAAAACTTGTAAATAAAACTGTATAAACAAGTCCGTGTCTGTGTGTTACTCGCACCCGACGACGCCACAATAGCTTCAATTGTGTTAATCTTAAAAAATATGTTTTCACCAATTGTTCGCTGAACACTTATAATTGTGATGGTTATTTAGTAATCGAGTTTGGTGATTTAATTTTGAAGAAATTAATTATAAATTATAGCCAAGGGTTTATTTCAACATTTTGACGTACTTTAATTTCCACCATGCGAGAAACTTCTTAATTATTGAAGAAAAGCACACACATCGAGCGAATAAATTAGATGGTAAGTCCAAATTTTGATTAATTACATGGGAAGTCTACCACCTTCCTGTATGAATCATGGTTCTTGAGTTAGATGATAATGACGATAATAAAAACTATATGGTGTGCACAAAACCTTGAAGTATCTGATTCCATCCATTTCATCTCGTCTTTGGGAATGGGCATTTTCACTTTATTTTACATTTATTTTTAAATGAATAAATAGGACGTGTAAAATGGCTTGAGTTAGGAAATCGGTAACATTGATCTTGAAACCGGTGTGCAAAATAACAATAATTTAAGTCTCATTAGAGTGTGATGAATAAATAATGTTTCACTTACGGTTTGACTTATTTTGCTATTAATATTTCAGTTTTAACTCTTATTTAAATGTCTGTTCTTTTACAAATAATAATTCAATACTTCCTTTTTTATTAAAAAAATCTTTAATTTTTAATATTATGACATCTATTTAAAATGTTTTGAAGTTAATATCGTACAAGTGGTATGCGAATTATCTCCAGTCTTGTAGGTGGTACATAAGTTCTGAAGAAAACTTGAGACCCCCCATCGAAATATCGTCTTGCTTACAAAAGTAACATATGACTCAGTCCTCCGTCACCTTCCCACTTACAGAGTACTGGCGAAACCCTGAGTTGTCGCCGTCAGTCGTTGGGGGGGGGGGGGAGACTGTTCCCCTTTTACGGGACATCCCGTGTTGAAAGCGAGTGAACTAATCATTCTCACCCTTTCGCCAGCTTGTAGAATACCTACCAAAACCCACATACTATTCAAAGTTTGACGTTATGGACTATTAGAAATAGTGTTTTAGTAACGTTTTACATCAAGACCTTCCTTGACTTTCCCGCAGCGAGCAAATTTGATTCGGCAGCACCCAGGAACGACTATCAACTTTCTATAGTGTATTAGAACCCGTTAATCAAATATTTTGATTTCAAAACAAAAGTGAAATGTATTTATTTATTTGTCCCATCTCGAAAAACCTTTTTCCGGAACTTATTTATTTGCAATAATTTTATTTGGATTATTTACGCAAGTGTTCGACCTTCTCGTCTTTCCGAACCTGCTAAGTAAACGCCCGTTTTTAACGTCCTGCTTGATGCCCTCCTAGCCAACTGAGACCCTAACAACAGATATGCCGAAAGCGGAAGCGCAGGGCTATTTCCGCGCTTCAACAGGCAGTCTGTCATTAATTGTCGCAAAACCACCGATTTCAATGCTTCATAGCATTTAAAAGTCAATTTTTATAGATTTTGGAAGGTGCTTAAGAAGCTGGTAAAGTATCACGTAAATCCGAGTATACAGAACGCCGAGTGTTGTGAGCAAGCGGTGGCTGAGAAGTGGCAATGCTGTTCTCCATATGCACGGTACTACAATCTAATGCTTGGTCACACTATAGAAAGAAAGCTATTGTTAAATAGTCCCTGAAAAAAAAAAACAACTAGAAAAACGGGAAGAGCTCGTTTCATAACGGATTAAGCAATAAGCAATCAAACGAATTGATAACTTTAAATTGCATAATTCTCAATATATATTGAAACTTGAAATATAAATAATTTTAAAATTGGAGAATTTTTATATCTAATTTGTTCTGAACTCTATTTAAAATGTTTACAATGGAAGGTATTTAAAAGTAATTTAAAAATGCCATAATTTCCAATCATAAGAATTATGGATCCTGGCTACACAACAAGTTAGTGGAATTTTTGCTAAATTTAGCAAGCACATTTCTCCACTTTTCGTTACCATAACCCGGCAATAAGATTTTTTCTGGCGAAATATCGGCGTTTTCAGGCGAACAATTACAAAACTTTTGTCTCTTACAAAGAATTCGTAAGACGAGAAAGTAATAATAATTTACGAACCATTAGCGATATCTAATATGTCCCATGGGAACTGGTTATATTGAATTAAATTTTTTGTTGATATATTCACTATTTTACTTAAATAGGTTCACACAAATGCACAGAAACACGAACAATTGATTTGATGGTACAAACGTTTTACAAATCGAACAAAAGGGAAATGTGTAGTGGAGAGAAGGGCTTAATTCCAATTGCTGGTCATATGCTGGTTTAAATCAACAGTCAGGACTAAACGTGTATAAACAAAGGCTCAGAAGAATGAAATGAATTTTGTTTCTCAAAAGGTCATGTACAATGTTTTGTAAGCTTTAGAGTACCTTTAGCGCTGTTAAAGCGTATTAGTTTTAAAAACGAATTAGTAACTTTTAAGTACTGAAAGTTTATTTATATGCTCCTGGTTGTTTTGTAACTATGTGGTACCGACTCGCTTCAGTAAAACATGGAAAACTGGCAAAATTTGCTGGCGATTTCCTGCGTTTCAACAAAGACCTCAACGCCGGGATCTGCTGCCTCCAAATTCTCGGAAGAAAAAAGGTCTGCAGTGAAGACTATGCCACCTTCTACATCCCACTTGAAGGGCACTTTGACTAATCGAGGCGATCTATCCTACGTGCACGATAATGTTTCTGCATTATACTGTTGCAAGTGACAATCCAAGTAGACCCTGTTTGTACCTGTAAGTTGACCTCAGGAATGTGGGATTTGGTGTATGAGAAATCAAACGCTTATACTTATTTAAATAAGTAACTTATTTAAACAACTAATTTAAACAACCTAATATGCCGCCCGAATATAGAAGGCGCAGAATATACTGAGCGAAAATATAAAGGGCTCAGAATGTAAAGAATGGAGAATGTAGAGGGCGGAGAATGTAGAGGGCGGAGAGTAGACGGTCGAGGATATTCGTCCGAAGTTCGTGTTGTTGTGACGTGAAATAATTACCCTGATATTACACCGGGATCACATTACGTAAAACTTCGATTCCAATTTTTAACTTGAATAATATTTTTAACATAATGTTGAAAAATGCGGCAGAAAATAAAACTCTAAAATCATAACACAAAAAACTAAATACATACATGAATATAACTACTAAATACAATACTAAACTAAATACATACTAATATATGTATATTAGGTTGTAGGGTGAATTGATACAATGTGGTGGCGGAAATTAGAGAAGGGTTTCCAGAAAACTGCCCGAGAGGCTGTTACAAGGAAAGACGGGAAGGCGAGCTGGACCAACCGCTTTCCGCCTGCGATACTCTATCAGTGGCTCCCCAGTGTGCAACGCGTGGGTGCAGTTGCATATGCACCGGCTATCTCTCCCCTTGACGCAGGCCTCGTGCGAGGAATCCCCTGCGCTTCGTATAAAGCCTCGGTGCGCTGTCGAGGGGTCAGCCATGAAGACCGTCTCCGTCCTCGCTTTCGCCCTCGTCGCGGCCCTTGCCCTGTACTCGCAGGGCGCCGCCGCGCAGGACGTGGACCCGCTGCTGTGCGTGGCGGTACGCACGCTGCTAGACGCCGTCAACTTCCTGTTGACGAGCGCGTTGCTGTGCCAGCTGCTCGGTGACCAGGGCCTGTGCCCGCTGCTCAACCAGACCCTCGTCTCCCTGCGCGACCTGCTCACGGCCAACACCAGCCCCGTCTGCCAGCTGCTCGGCTAAGCCCTGTCTTCGGTGAGTGAATATGGCAAGGTGTTTCTTTTGGGGTGGCGCAGTTTCTGTCCTTTATTCCATTTGTACATCATTGGCGAAAAGGAAGCACTAAATAGATCTTCGAAGTTGACGTCGTAAACTACATCGACACAATTGTTCATTAGTACAAGTGAATTTTCACATATTCATAATGGAAAGCATACTACAATTCGTTACTTCCTTGCTGACAATATATTGGCTTCTGTTACATTTGTTATGCATTACGTTCGGTGATCGTGTAGCATTCGTATTACGTTTGCAATGCGTTCAATTATTTTACATATTTTAACCCATACAATTATTTTACACATTTTACTTCATTGGATTGAACATCCACATACATTAGAGTTGTATTTTATTGTTCTAATAATCTAAAAGCATAATGCTAGGTGAATGGAATAAACTTTGTGAAGCTGTGAAATATGCCCGAATCCTATTTTCTGAGTCGAATAAAATTGCAAAACGAGCTATGAATTCCAACACCACTGAGCTAATGTATTTGTCAGTATTAAAGAAACCTTAAAATTTGACTTGGCTGATTAATATTTTATATCCAAATCTTATACTCTATATTTGGTGTCTAATTATCTTACACATAACGCATTTTCTTTTCCAGATGTCAGACGGCAACGTACTATCAAGTTGATGCCAACAAAAATATCTGGAATGAATATAACATCCTGAAGAAAAATGATATTTTTATAGATGTAATGAACATTTCAAATAAACCTGTTTAATTATTATTAGCCTATTATTTTGTTTTTCATAAGCAACTGGAAATTTCACATTTCTGAGATCAACTTAATGATAGAGACAATGGCTACTTAGATTATGGTATTCGAAACTTATGAATTGAATTACATGAAACTTATTACATGAACATGAATATCATGCACGTCGCAGAGACCGCCTCGATCAATTACTGTGACCGTCAAGAGGGATTCACAAGACGGGACAGTTTTCACCGCAGAACTATTTCCCTCGGAGATGTTCTGGCAGCAGCTCCCGGCGTTGGAGGCATCGTTCATACGCGGGAAATCACCAGCAATGTTCGCCAGTCCCCAATGTACTACAGCAAAATTGAACCACAAATTTACAGAACTACCAGGAGCTTAGAAATAAACTTTCCCTACTTAAATGTTACAAATGCTTTTTTTTTAAATAATAGTGAATGCACCGAGAAAAAATTGACCTTATCAGGATCATTAGAGAAATGATTAATAATTATTATAATTATAATTAGTCATTCTGACACAATTTGATAAGTCACTACATCACACAGTGCATATTTTGTGTACACTGAAGCGTCCATCACTGTGCCCCTCAGTATCCAGGAGAGTGACACGGCAGATAGCGTTTTCACAGCGCGTATCACTAAGTTGTTCCGTGTGTGTACCGTGAACTTTGGTATGTTCTTTTTTCTGATCATGCACATGACGAATACAGCACATGTACGAAGGATAAACCATTGCCAGTAAAGTTCATATTTGGCTTGATTCATCAAATCTGCACAGTAACAGAGTTCAAGAAAAGTATTATATATATATATATATATATATATATATATATATATATATATATATATATATATAGGCAAAGAGCAAAGCAAAATACCTTATGGGATTTTTGGTATTTGTAAAGTAAAACATTAATGCCGAATAGCAAGCGAAATATAAGGAATTGCAAAATAACACACATTAAGGTAAGTCATTGAGAATGTAAGGTTTCAGAAAATACCAAAACTATATCCATTAATCAAGATTTGGACAAATTAGAATTTTTTTGTAAGGCAGAGCATATACGTAATATAGGACATTGTTTATAAGAGACAAAAGACGCTTGATACATGGTTATGGTGCGACAACAGCGCATCGCTGAACAGGAATAAAAATCAAACAAGCGAACTAGTTAAGACTAGATCACAAGTGAATGCTAACAATTTTGGACAGAACTATGCTGGAGTTTGTAGAGTGAGGTTGATGGCAGTCAGTGAGAAATGTATTTGTACGAGTCAAAGTATTTGATTATTTTGTTGTGTTACATACAAAATTGACAAGTGGCCCGCGAGTATGAAAGAATACGGAATCTAAAGAAATATAATTTATTAGCGAGAAAGTAGTAACATTCCTGGAATATTCAGGTCGGGATTGGTAGCAAAAACTTAAAAGCTAAATTCAACGTGGTAATGAGAAGAGCTCCAGGTGGAATTATAGAACAGTTGCTGATTTTGGATTGATCCGGAGTTTAGGGTGGCACCGGTTCCTTTGGTTCACTGATTCGGTTCACTAATCTTGTGTTTCACAAGGTTATAGTTTCGCGGTTCACTTCAATCACTGGAGAAAAATTTTGATGGCATTGATTCAAAGCATAAATATATACACAATTTAACTATGTCACTATGCCAAATGAAGTTATACATTTTTCCAATTACAAAATATTTTTTTTCTTCATGACGATACATTTTAAATTTCAATTCACATCTAAAATTTCACTTGACAACACTCTTTTAAATCACAAAATTAAGACTTTAGCTAGCTGGTAAAAATAGACTTGATTTACTAATAAAACAGCCTCCTAGTAATACATTTAGTTGTTACTATGACTACAAAATTATTTACTTCATAATTTTATGAATAGTCAAATTCGAAGAATTTTGTGACGTGGATTTGCGTGTTTTATTGCCATTTCAAGTTTCCTTTTAATAGTTTTGTGTGTCTACCGAGATGGAAGGTATGAATACAGGATTTGTTTATTATTTGCGCCGAGAGGGAAGTTTGAATGTGATTCAGTGGTGTCAGAAAGTGGGTTTTCTTGCGTCTCGACGTGTATGTAATGTATGCAAGAAAGAAATGAAATTTACCGAGAGAAAAGATAACAGATGTCTATGAGTGAATTTGTAGAGTCAGAGGCGAGAATGGTCATAGCGTGAAAATACCTGTGTGGAAGGACTCTTCTTATTAATTTACTGAACTTCAGTTCATAAAAAGTAAAGTGTGTATTTTTTGCAGATAAAAGCTTAAGTTTCTCGTGTTATAAGGATGTTGAACGTAATTAGTACAGAGTCGTTACACTAATATTACTACCATAGTATTTTTAATACTATTAAAATTCTATATTTTCAGCGATTATGTGAGTTGATTTTTGTCTTGTTTCTAATAAAATACCGTTATATTTAATATAGTGTTTGTTTGAAAAAATGATCGGGTTGATATAATGGCATATCCGGAGTTTAGGGGGGCACCGGTTCCTTCGGTTCACTGATCCGGTTCACTAGAGGGGAATCGACTCACTGAACTGAATCCTTGTTTACTATTCGCATGTTGTAATGTTCACTATGTTATCGTAAGAATTATAATTTAATATTTAACACTCACATGCTACTTAAACTATCATTACTACTCAAAGCCAATATTTTATTACCAAAAAGCAACGTATCTACTTAAATTTTTATATGCTCTAGAATTCGCAGTTTATTTCACTAACACTTTCTACTTGAACATTTTTATTAATATAAATAAACAAACCCCACATTTTAATAATATAAAATCAACCCGACAATTTTTTCAGACCTACACTATATTAAATATAGCGGTATTTTATTAGAAACAAGAAAAAAATCAACTCACATAATCGCTGAAAATATAGAATTTTAATAGTATTAAAAATACTATGGTAGTAATATTAGTGTAACGTGTCTGTACTAATTACGTACGTCATTCTTATAACACGAGAAACTTCAATGATTCATCAACGTATCACCAAATCTGCTTTTGTCTAAAAAAATATACACTTTACATTTTATGAACTAAAGTTCAGTAAATTAATAAGAAGAGTCCTTTCACACAGACATTTTCACGCCAGGGCCGGATTTATGCATGTGCTGACAGTGCTGCAGCACAGGGCACTCCACCAAAAAGGGGCCTCCACCAAATAAAAAAATTAATTTTTTTATTTTGGTCTATTTTTCTGCATAAACTTTTTAATTTCATTGTTATGTAGTAATTTGTATTTTTTTAAATTTAGATTTCATGATGCATTTTTAGTCTCAAGAATATCTACTTATTTAGTATGTATTCAAAGTTATTTATGATTTATTCAGTATTAAACGCACATAATCTAACCGAATATCGTGTTTCAAACATGATCACCGGTTTTGACTTGCTCTTTTGGCTAAGCCGATCTGATTTTATACTATGAATAACGTAACTTTTATTTTGATTAGATATATTTGAATTTGAAAGATTATAAATGCTTTGATCCCATTTAAAGAATTCATTAACCAATTCATACAAGATGAGGAATCTAAAAGCGCCTTAAGTCGGGAACATTTTATGTATAACTTAATAATTGAGAAGGGAATACAAGACGCGTTTCCGAATGTAGAAATTATTTTAAGAATTTATCTTGTGTTAATGATAACAAATTGTACAACGGAAAGATCATTTTCAAAATTAAAACTTCTAAAAAATAGATTGAGAACTAGTATGACAGAAGAACGACTTAATTATCTTTCTATTTTGAACATCAATTTTGATATTCTAAAAGAATTATCTTTCGACGATGTAATTGAAGAGTTTGCTTACAGAAAAGCAAGAAAAGTTCCTGTAGTTTAGTTATTATAATTAAGTTGTAATGTGTTGTAAATATTCGGTTTATAAATAAAATATTGTACGCAAAAATTATTTGCAAAAAAAATTTTTTTAATTAAACATATTTGACACATAGATTTTATTTTGTCAGCCGCAAACTGCATGTAATATATATGGGGGGGGCCTCTACCAAAAATCAGCACATGGGCACCCACCAAGTTAAATCCGGCCCTGTTTCACGCTATGACCATTCTCGCCTCTGACTCTACAAATTCACTCATAGACATCTGTTATCTTTTCTCTCGGTAAATTTCATTTCTTTCTTGCATACATTACATACACGTCGAGACGCAAGCAAACCCACTTCCTGACACCACTGAATCACATTCAAACTTCCCTCTCGTCGCAAATGATAAACAAATCCTGTATTCGTACCTTCCATCTCGGTAGACACACAAAACTATTAAAAGGAAACTTGAAATGGCAATAAAACACGCAAATCCACGCCACAAAATTCTTCGCTATATGACTATTCATAAAATTATGAAGTAAATAATTTTGTAGTCATAGTAACAACTAAATGTGTTATTAGGAGGCTGTTTTATTAGTAAATCAAGTCTATTTCAACCAGCTAGCTATTAGTCTTATAGCTAAAGTTTTAATTTTGTGATTTAAAAGAGTTGTCAAGTGAAATTTTAGATGTGAATTGAAATTTAAAATGTATCGTCATGAAGAAAAAATGTTTCGTAATTGGAAAAATGTATAACTTTATTTGGCATAGTGACATAGTTAAATTATGGGTTGATCCGGAGTTTATGGTGTCAACGGTTCCTTCGGTTCACTGATTCGGTTCACTAATCTTGTGTTTCACAAGGTTATAGTTTCGCTGTTCACTTCAATCACTGGAGAAAAATTTTGATGGCATTGATCCAAAGCATAAATATATACACAATTTAACTATGTCACTATGCCAAATAAAGTTATACATTTTTCCAATTACGACACATTTTTTCTTCATGACGATACAATTTAAATTTCAATTCACTTCTAAAATTTCACTTCACAACACTCTTAAATCACAAAATTAAGACTTTAGCTTGCTGGTTGAAATAGACTTGATTTACTAATAAAACAGCCTCCTAACAACACATTTAGTTGTTACTATGACTACAAAATTATTTACTTCATATTTGATGAATATTCAAATAGTGAAGAATTTTGTGGCGTGGATTTGCGTGTTTCATTGCCATTTCAAGTTCCTTTTTAATTGTTTTGTGTGTCTACCGAGATGGATGGAATGAATTCAGAATTTTTTTATGATTTGCGCCGAAATGGAAGTTTGAATGTGATTCAGTGGTGTCAGAAAGTGGGTTTGCTTGCGTCTCGACGTGTATGTAATGTATGCAAGAATGAAATGAAATTTATTGAGAGAAAGGATAGAACAGATGGTTTTGAGTGGATTTGTAGAGTCAGAGGCCAGAATGGTCATTGTGTGAAAATGTCTGTACGTAAGGATTCTTGGTTTGAGAGGAGACTTATTAATTTACTGAACTTCAGTTCATAAGAAATAAAGAGTGTGTATTTTTTCAGATATAAGCAGATTTGGTGATACATTGATGAATCATTGAAGTTTTTCGTGTCATAAGGATGTTCTACGTAATTAGTGCAGATATGTTACACTCATTTTACTACCATAGTATTTTTAATACTCTAAAAATTCTATAATTTCAGCGATTACGTGAGTTATTTTTTTATATTTTTTCTAATAAAATACTGCTATCTTTGACATATAGTATTTGTTTGAAAAAATAGTCTGGTTGATTTTATATTATTAAAATGGGGGGTTTGGGTGGCGATAGCCCCCCAATAATAAAAATGTTTAAATAGAAAGTGTTAGTGAAATATACTGCGAATTCTAGAGCATATAAAAAAGTGTTAAGTAGATAAGATGCTTTTTTTGGTAATTAAATTTTGGCTTTGAGTAGTAATGATAGTTTAAGTAGCATGTGAGTGTTAAATAGAAAATATAATTCTTGCGATAACATAGTGACCATTACAACATGCGAACAATAAACAAGGATTCAGTTCAGTGAGTCGATTCCCCTCTAGTGAACCGGATCAGTGAACCAAAGGAACCGAAGGAACCGTTGACACCATAAACTCCGGATATACCAAATTATGTATATATTTATGCTTTGAATCAATGCCATCAAAATTTTTCTCCAGTGATTGAAGTGAACCGCGAAACTATAACCTTGTGAATCACGAGATTAGTGAACCGAATCAGTGAACCAAAGGAACCGGTGCCACCCTAAACTCCGGATCAACCATTATATTATTAAAATGGGGGGTTTGTGGGGCGATAGCCCCCAATAATAAAAAAAGTTTAAGTAGAAAGTTAGTGAAATATACTGCGAATTCTGGTTGATATTATATTATAAAAATGGGGGTTTGGGGGGCGACAGCCCCCAATAATAAAAATGTTTAAGTAGAAAGTGTTAGTGAAATATGCTGCGAATTCTAGCATATAAAAATGTGTTAAGTAGATAAGTTGCTGTTTTTGGTAATAAAATATTGGCTTTGAGTAGTAATGATAGTTTAAGTAGCATGTGAGTGTTAAATAGAAATTATAATTCTTGCGATAACATGGTGACCATTACAACATGCAAACAATAAACAAGGATTCAGTTCAGTGAGTCGATTCCCCTCTAGTGAACCAAAGGAACCGGTGCCACCCTAAACTCCGGATATATCTGATTTTGTTTACAACGCCAAGATTGCTCGGAAAATCTTTAAAAGGGAAGTTAAGACAATAAGTGGCAGAAAGACATTAACAAAAATATTTTGGTAAGGAAAAGTTATATTTGGTTTTAAGGTAATATTAAGGTAGAAAAATAATTATGTTTTTAGAGAGATTTGATGGCTATCAATTAGGAAAACATTAGAAGAAGAAAAAATGAAATATGGTTGAACTTTAAAACCAACAGAAATTGACATAAATTAATTTTGTCGCCGACACAATGTTGCTGGAAGTTCAACAACAAATTTACAAGTTGTTTAATTTTTGAGTAAGAATAATAATAAATATTTCCCTGAGAAAACGTAAGTATGCTGACGCCCAATACTTAACTAAAAACTCCATTAGATATAATTATAAAAGAAAGTATAGGAGCAAAATATAGTGTAGTTAAATTATAAAAAGATTTTATAAGGGGCGACGCGGGACAGTAATACATTGGAAATTATATAAAAACGAATTTTAGAATTACCACAAGGGCCGGGCGAACGCGGAGTAGTAAAATATTGTAAATTTAATTATTGTAGAGGGAAATTCTGAGTTACTGCAATATATTCTTGTAAATTCTTTTAAATTTGAGCACAATGTTTCACACGGAGAACTAAAAATTAAATTATTTTCTTACTAACGTAGTACGGGGAAACTATTGTAATGGTGCAGAAAAACTGCGATATTTCGAAAGAAAACCTCTCTTATTTGCAACTTGGCAAAATATATGGTATAGTCATAATCTACGGTTTGTGGTCTTTGGTACTGAAAAATATTCCAGAAAAACCGTGCCCATCCATATGTAGATCTGTGAACAATGCCAGCAGCTAAACGGCAAGCAGAATTTTTACCAACTATTCGACGATCGACAATTCCACGAACAATTTTCACGAAAATGGTTTCTGAATTTTGGATTAAAATTACGAATTTTAAGGTAAATTTGCTTGAAATAAAACCAGTTTTAAAAGCAATTTTTATCAAAAATTCTCCAATTTTTTTGATAGTGCCCAAATTAATACATCAAAATGCAGTGAATAAAACGACGTAAACGTAATTTTGAAGTAACTTTAAATTACTCCTACACAAATGTATGATCAAGTTCAAATACGAATTAGTTAGAAAGAAAGTAAATGAAAGAAATACCGTTAGATAGAATGAGAGAATTACGTGCTGAATTAACACCATTTGTTTCGAACTTTCACTATAACTTCATTATTGATGTTAGAGATTGTATTATTATTGCAATGGACAGCATTAGTTCTTTAAGTAGTAGTTCTTTAAGTCATTTTATATATATTTTCAATATAGGTTTTTGCGAAATTTTAAATTATATTGTGACGAAGTCAAATTTTTTTTCGGTCCTATACTACTTTTTCAATATGCAAGCTAGAGATTTCTTTCTGTACGCAATCTATTTGAAAATACTTCATCTTTAAATCATTTCATAATATTTTTTTCGTACATCTGAGTAGTCGCGATTTTATAGAGAATCTTTGTAAGCGTGAAATCGAATGGATCATTTAGGATTGCATGCTAAGACGGAGAATGCCGTTCAGCTCATGTTCAAATGAGCAGTTTTAAAGAGTACTACACTGTTATATTTAATAATAATAATAATAATAATAATAATAATAATACATTTTTCAATCCACTTCCACATTAGGTTGTCAACGCTATCGTGAATGCAGTGTTGCGAAATGTGAATGCAAAAGCAATCCAGCGGCAATTGTTGCTATGGCAACGCAGCACTACCAACAACAGAGAGTAACGATCGCTGCTGGATAATAAATTACTAATTTTATTTGTCTAAAATACGCAAGAGACATCGTTGATGGGTTTATGTACGTTAATACATTGGAAAGAATGAATTCAAAGACAAAGTTATTTTCATACAAACTATATAAACAATTAAATTATTAAATTAAAAATATTTTTTAAACTATTTTGAAAAATACATTTTTGCGCTTCGTTTGTTTAAGAGTTTTTATGTGAAAGCTGAAGGGTAAGTAAGACAAATTGTTACATTATAATATGTTACCAATATACCGTTACCAATATTACGAGAAAACTGGTACTGTTGTAGCACCACCAGACAATTAGTTACCGTAACATATTAACTTCATGCAATATGACTGATTCAAAGCCAGTTGAGTCGAGAACGTATGATAGTTATTAACGTCATTATGCTGATTCTGGGAAAATTACTGACGTGGTTGAACTTTGTAAACCCAGCTAATAGAGGTTCTTTAAGTCAACCAACCAACTCTGATATTTGTGGTGTCGGCCGTGTGACGTTCAATACATTTCGTAATAACCTCTTTTTATAAGAAAAAATAAATACAAAATATCTTTTCTAGGAGAAGTAGCACTCACCGCCATCTTTAGCGCCAACTTTTATTTTTACTGTCCTAGATCAATGGCGGATTAAAATCTCTAACGGACGCCGGGCGTTAACAGTGGTTTTCCGTTTGGCTGCGATAAGTCAATGATAGTACAGAGTCCGAAAGAAAATTGGACTCGGGTTCAGTTATAAAACCTTTGTCGCACGACCATTCATTCATATGTAGACCTAATACTTAAAACTGTACTCATACCGTGTACGGATGCATGTATATTAACATTCTAGTGAAACTCTTGTCAGCTTGTAAGTTGTACTCGTATATACGCAACATAAGTTCAAACGAACTTCAAGCAAAACTTTAAATTGTGTGATATGTTTGATTTTAAATAATCGGACACTAACTAAATTGAAGTGATGAGGTAGTGAAGTGATTACCCAACCAATAAGCAATTCATTATATTAATCGTCGGTTAATTAATGGTACCGAGTGTACATTTTATCGTTTGCCGAAGATTCGGGATGCGACACCCGGAGAATCGAGGGCCCGCTCGTCCAGCGAAGCGGTGACTCAAATCCCGTGCTGACATACGGGAACTATTGCTGCACATTACTTATCTTAAAGAAGATGCTGAAAGTGGTGTCCTTCGGCTCGAATGCATTCTTGACACCTCCGGAACATATTCAGATTTACCTTTGAAGTATGGAAAGTCTCGAGTAATTTCTCCAATTTTCTCTTCAATAGAGCACAGAAGTTCTTCCTCCGAATGTGGGTTTTCTGCATAAACCTTATCTTTCAAATATCCACAAGGGAAAAAGTCACAAGGGGTCAGATCTAGGAGGCCATAACCGACGACGAATATTATTCGATCGTCACTATAAAGTGTTAAAACGTTTATCGATATAACAGGAGTGTGAGTTGTCGAATCCTGTCGAAAGTAACAATAGAGGCTTTCTTCTTGTGTCAATTGTTGGGAGAACGTTTGGTAGGGGTCGAAGTTACAATGAACCTGCGTACAAACTGAACGATAATATTATACCTCGAGTCACGTCTTGCAAATACTTAGGAATACAGCTAGACAGTAAATTGAGCTGGGAAAATCAAGTCAATTTCGTTGTAGGGAAAGCCTGGAAATCCTTACATTTTGTTATGCGGATACTGAAAAAGAGTACAGTGAGAGCCAAAGAACTAGCATATATGTCATTAGTGCGACCTATATTAGAATATGGCGCGGTATGTTGGGACCCATACAGAATTTTGCAACAAAGAAATCTAGAAAAGGTCCAGCGTAGAGCATCAAAATTTACTTTCAGGGGTGCCAAGAATAAAGGGGTATGGGAGTCACTCGAAAGGAGAAGATTAAAGTCACGTCTCTATGCAATGTATAAAGTGTACACAGGCCTTCGAGCGTGGAAAGAAATTCAAAGTCGATTAGGGAAAACTACATTTTTTGGCAGAGCGGATCACATGCACAAAATTCAGACAAGAATTCAGAAAACGGACGTTGGGAAATATTCATTCGCGAATCGCACTATTAGGGACTGGAACAGTTTGCCTGTGACAATCTTCGATCCCTTTCCTCAAAGCCTGAGCAAATTTAAAAATAAATTAGTTTCTTGAATGTAGATATGTTATAAATATATTTAATAAAATTCATTGTAATTACCTATGTCTTCTTTGTAATTATGTATTATTGTTATTATTATTGTTGTTATTATTAATGTTATTATCATTATTAGCATTATTATTATTGTTATTATTATTAATGTTATTATTATTAATATTATTATTATTACGTGCAGTACAGTGCAGTGGCGTGAAGTGCAGTGACGTTGTGTAACTGAGAGAAACGAGTGAGTAAGAAAGACATTACAGCTCGCTGTATCGCAGTGTGGTGAAGTGGAGTTCTATGGAAGATTGCACGGTGAAATGTTCATGTGATTTTGTTAAGTTTGTATAGCTGTTAAGTTTGTATAGCTGTTAAGTTTGTATAGCTGTTAAGTTTGTATAGCTGTTAAGTTTGTATAGCTGTTAAGTTTGTATAGCTGTTAAGTTTGTATAGCTGTTAAGTTTGTATAGCTGTTAAGTTTGTATAGCTGTTAAGTTTGTATAGCTGTTAAGTTTGTATAGCTGTTAAGTTTGTATAGCTGTTAAGTTTGTATAGCTGTTAAGTTTGTATAGCTGTTAAGTTTGTATAGCTGTTAAGTTTGTATAGCTGTTAAGTTTGTATAGCTGTTAAGTTTGTATAGCTGTTAAGTTTGTATAGCTGTTAAGTTTGTATAGCTGTTAAGTTTGTATAGCTGTTAAGTTTGTATAGCTGTTAAGTTTGTATAGCTGTTAAGTTTGTATAGCTGTTAAGTTTGTATAGCTGTTAAGTTTGTATAGCTGTTAAGTTTGTATAGCTGTTAAGTTTGTATAGCTGTTAAGTTTGTATAGCTGTTAAGTTTGTATAGCTGTTAAGTTTGTATAGCTGTTAAGTTTGTATAGCTGTTAAGTTTGTATAGCTGTTAAGTTTGTATAGCTGTTAAGTTTGTATAGCTGTTAAGTTTGTATAGCTGTTAAGTTTGTATAGCTGTTAAGTTTGTATAGCTGTTAAGTTTGTATAGCTGTTAAGTTTGTATAGCTGTTAAGTTTGTATAGCTGTTAAGTTTGTATAGCTGTTAAGTTTGTATAGCTGTTAAGTTTGTATAGCTGTTAAGTTTGTATAGCTGTTAAGTTTGTATAGCTGTTAAGTTTGTATAGCTGTTAAGTTTGTATAGCTGTTAAGTTTGTATAGCTGTTAAGTTTGTATAGCTGTTAAGTTTGTATAGCTGTTAAGTTTGTATAGCTGTTAAGTTTGTATAGCTGTTAAGTTTGTATAGCTGTTAAGTTTGTATAGCTGTTAAGTTTGTATAGCTGTTAAGTTTGTATAGTTGTTAAGTTTGTATAGTTGTTAAGTTTGTATAGTTGTTAAGTTTGTATAGTTGTTAAGTTTGTATAGTTGTTACGTTTGTATAGTTGTTACGTTTGTATAGTTGTTACGTTTGTATAGTTGTTACGTTTGTATAGTTGTTACGTTTGTATAGTTGTTACGTTTGTATAGTTGTTAAGTTTGTATAGTTGTTAAGTTTGTATAGTTGTTACGTTTGTATAGTTGTTAAGTTTGTATAGTTGTTAAGTTTGTATTGTGGCGTCACCAATTACATTAGAATAATTTTATTGTGGCGTCGCCAATAACAGCATAGTTATTACATCTAGAGATAGCTCCCATCGCGGCAAAAGTAGGTCAAGGGACGCTGCCTTTGTCACGAAGACTCCTCCCACGACCGCACTCAGCCCCCATCAGAGGCGGACACGTTTATTACCCCTCGTAAAACCCGGCCGAGCCGTCGGCCAAAACCCCATCGAACAATACCCGCCCCCGCGCCCCTTTTTTGCCGCGCGCCCGGGGAAGGAACACGAAGTCCCAAAGGGTTGACACGGGTGTCGATTAGGAAAAAGACACGTTTATGACGCTTCGTGAACGAGACCCTTTTAGACGTCAGCCGACCCCCCTTCGAACAATACCCGCCCCCGCGCCCGTTTGCCACGCGCCTCGGGTAAGGCGCCCGGATCCCCACAGGGGCTATTTAGAAATTAACCGTAGCAGGCTGCCGATTAGCCTCCGCCGACCATTTATGGCCCATGAAAATACGCTACCGCGTGAATACGTGTCCAGACAGCTGCAAGAAGCTTCTGGGACCGCTTACAAAGGAAGTGAGAGAGAGGAGGGAAGCCGGAGTTAGAAAGAGAGCGATCTTTGGAAAATTACAAGAAAACTGCAACCTGGTTGGTAAATTAGAATGCTGAAACGCAGTTACCCTCAGCCAATGGGAAGCTTCGCTATGAGGGAAGGGGTAAATTTACAGATTTAGAAACGTTTTGGGAGGGGGGAAGGGAGTTTTCTTTAACACGAGATGCACAGAGGAAAGTTAATGAGGATCGGAACGCGACTGGGGAAAGACGTTCCCGGAGTAGAGAGAATCACGAGCAGAACGCGACTAGGGAAAGACGTTCCCAGAGTAGAAGTTTATTTTATTTGAACGCGACTAGTGGATTTGCCGCGGAGGAAACTCGGGCGGGAGATCACAGGATCCCGCGCTACTTCCGCGTAGACCCGTCTGCCTCCGCCGCCTTTCACGCCGGGCCCATTCATAAGCCCACATTGCATTACGGCCAGCGCCCGTGGCCCCTCGACCGACTGAGCCTGCTCGATTCGGTGACCTGGGACTGCCCGCCGCCAGCTGAGGAGGGACGCACCACGAGAGGTCGGCGACCTGGGACCGCCCGCCGCCCCTGCATTCGAGGGCGCCGCACGACCAGCCCGTGGATCCAACACAGCCAGCGGTGAAAGCTATGACGCGAGACACCTCGCAGGACATTTAGGGCGAGAGATTAATAGAGGCCGCGCTCAGGCCCGCAGATTGTAGATGGTAGATAGAAGGTTGCATGCATTATTAGAATTAAGCCTTATTTTGTTAGCTTTAAGAGAATTAGTCATTAGTGATCTAAGTAATGAGCTCACAGGATAGACATAAGAGGAAACCTGTGTCGCCCTTAGCGACCTGTAACTTCCCTGGCAGCTCATAGTGCCAGGAATAAACCTCAATTTATTATAAGATGACTCGGTGTATTAATTCATGACCTCCCAACACTTCCATCCAGCCACATTTCAGGAGCTGAACCTGGCGCCCTCCCCCGTTTACATTATCGTCTACATTACAGTATAGTTGTTAAGTTTGTATAGTTGTTAAGTTTGTATAGTTGTTAAGTTTGTATAGTTGTTAAGTTTGTATAGTTGTTAAGTTTGTATAGTTGTTAAGTTTGTATAGTTGTTAAGTTTGTATAGTTGTTAAGTTTGTATAGTTGTTAAGTTTGTATAGTTGTTAAGTTTGTATAGTTGTTAAGTTTGTATAGTTGTTAAGTTTGTATAGTTGTTAAGTTTGTATAGTTGTTAAGTTTGTATAGTTGTTAAGTTTGTATAGTTGTTAAGTTTGTATAGTTGTTAAGTTTGTATAGTTGTTAAGTTTGTATAGTTGTTAAGTTTGTATAGTTGTTAAGTTTGTATAGTTGTTAAGTTTGTATAGTTGTTAAGTTTGTATAGTTGTTAAGTTTGTATAGTTGTTAAGTTTGTATAGTTGTTAAGTTTGTATAGTTGTTAAGTTTGTATAGTTGTTAAGTTTGTATAGTTGTTAAGTTTGTATAGTTGTTAAGTTTGTATAGTTGTTAAGTTTGTATAGTTGTTAAGTTTGTATAGTTGTTAAGTTTGTATAGTTGTTAAGTTTGTATAGTTGTTAAGTTTGTATAGTTGTTAAGTTTGTATAGTTGTTAAGTTTGTATAGTTGTTAAGTTTGTATAGTTGTTAAGTTTGTATAGTTGTTAAGTTTGTATAGTTGTTAAGTTTGTATAGTTGTTAAGTTTGTATAGTTGTTAAGTTTGTATAGTTGTTAAGTTCTGTAATGTTAAGTTAGTGTATTCTGCCACCAAGTTTTCACACTTAATTGCAGAATTATTAATAAAATCTAATAATTTCAGCATTTGATTTATGTAAACATTTATAGTAACGGCGGTTTTGAAAAAAAATAGGTTCTATAATTGTTGTGGAGCTCTACAAAACCACACTATGTCGTGAATTGGTTCTTCGTGAGGCAGGTGAAGGTTTTCTGCACTCCAATAGCGGCTGTTTTGTCTGTTGAACCCATTCAGATAAAACCACACATCAGAAAAGAGAATTAGAATATGTTTCGTAAGTGTTAAGTTGTTAAGAGGTACCGTAGATTGGGGTGACTTTGATATCACTTTGACACTATGTTTATGTGATATAGCATCTACTACTCTTGACTTGACACATATCTTGTGCGGAAGTTAGCTATTCTGGCTGTTTATAAGCGTCATTAGAGATATTACTGTGTCATAAGATTCATATTTTTGTCTGTGTCTCGTTTTCAAAATTTATTTATATTTTTATTATATTTTGAAGAAATTTGTGCTGCGGAAAATTTTCATGCTGAGACCAATGTCAGAGCAAGCTATAACTTAAATTTAATTTTATATTTATTCAGAAAGACTCACATCTTATTGAGACTTCTGTACGCCCATAGCGGGCAATTTCTAAGTATTGTATTACTAAGCAAGCTTTCAGATACGACGGCCGTGGCCACGCCGCCTGCAACTGCGTAGTATACGCCACGTGGCAACATCGCGCTGAACACTCCTGGAAATTGGCTGACGTAACAAACGGTAACCGTCTCTTGCTCTGCCACCGGCGCTGCTTGCAAGAACTTCGAGAAGCTTCGGCTGACGTGGCCATACCCCACTCCTTCCTCGTCGCCGCAGAATTCTCCAGAACTCTATGACGCAACAAAGCCGTTGCGCTCGCTCGCCGAACGGCAAGTCGCAACGGACACTTCAGTCCTGGCCGAGAATCTGAACTGAGCAGACGTGCTGCGCTGCTCTCCATATGGTGCCCCTACAAACAGTCGTTGCCTGGACTCCGTGTGAAGCATGTGTCGTGCCGCTCTACACGTAACTTTTATTCTTTGTGCCGCATTCAGCATACCTGTTATTACAGACGCTGCGCATGGTCCTGCCTTCAGTAATTACGTATGTTCAACTGATCCTGTTCTACGTGCCCGCTGAATTTCTACACTTGTAACGTGCCGTGCTGTGCACGTGTTCGCCTACTGCGGGCATAATTCAAGACACTATGTTCAATACTTTGAACTGCTACGCTGGTAATGTAATGTACTGTGCACGCGCTCCATTTACGTGCCCGTTGAATTTCTACACTTGTAACGTGCCGTGCTGTGCACGTGTTCGCCTGCTGCGGGCATAATTCAAGACACTATGTTCAATACTTTGAACTTCTACGCTGGTAATGTAATACGCCGGGCATAATGCTGCCTTCGGCAACTACACGCCGTGCATAATGCTGCCTTCGGCAACTATGTACGCCGGGCATAATGCTGCCTTCAGCAACTATGTACGCCGGGCATAATGCTGCCTTCCGCAACTACGTCCGTGCTCAACAATGCCTCTAACGAGTGCGTGTATGTGATTGATCCTGCTGCGTGTCTCCTGAAACACGTCTGCCTGTTTCTCGGGCGTGGGTTCGCTGCCCGCCCGTCACTATGCAACAATCTCCTCATCGTTCTATAACAAGAACATGCCCTGCACGTCGCACCATATGTGTGCTTCCACGCCACGGACGTAAACTGTTATTGTATTCTAATATTATGTCCTGCAAAACCCCCTCTTATTTTTCTGTTATTTTTTATAGGCTAAGTTGTACTTTTTATAGAATATATGTTTTACATGATCTAATCTACAGCTTTTATGGTAACAAGCACTCTCCATCCAACTCCATCCTTGCAGTCCCAGACCTGCAATGATGGTCATAACCTGTTGTTCTCTCATTACAGGTGTCTGGGTGGTCCTTCGAATTTAATTGGAGCTATGGTAGGAATGTTTGGGAGGGGTCGAAGCCTCATTATTTCACGCCTAGTCCACTCGCTCGACCCACCCCATCCATTTTGTTCCTTCGAGCTCGGATTTTACCAGCAATTTATGTATGCCTATATATATATAAGCTTAATTTCTATTTTTAATGCCTTCCAGGTATTAAAGCTGATATTTACATCAGCACTCATTCTGTACTTCCATCGTCAATGCCTTCCAGGTATTAAAGCTGATATTTACATCAGCATTCACTTTGTATATGCTCCTCGAGCCATCATCTTTATCTTTTGAGTGTGCTTGTTACTATATATGCAAATCAAGTGTTAATTGTATTCACTTTATCAATGTACTTGTTTTTTATGTAACATACTTATGCCTGATTTAAAACGTTACATGTATCATACTGTCCTGTATCGAGTACTGATCCTGCATCACTATACTGACGCTGCCACTGTACTAATGCTGCATCACTCAGCTGTTTTTCAACTAACTGTAAGTGCAGAAATCTCATTTAAGATGTGCATTTATTCAGGGGATCAGCTTGCTTGCTTGCAAAGATATTACAATCACTGATTTTATTATCAGTTCCAAGTCAATTAATTGTTTATCAATCTCATTTGTTACAGCACATAAAGTTGATGTATGTGCTACTTTAATTTCATGTGTATACATTAGTGCATTTACATTTTATGTATGTACTTCTTTAATTCCACATATGTACACAGTGCTCATTCACAATTCCAAGTGTCACATGTACACATTTGTGTATTTACATTTTATGTATGTGCTTCTTTAATTTGTACACAGTGTTTATTCACATTTCCAAGTGTTACATGTATACATTTGTGTACTTACATTTTATGTATGTGCTTCCTTAATTTCATGTCTACTCAAGTGTTTATTGTGTCACATACACACACATCTGTGTCTTTATTGCAATTTTTTAAGTGTCACATGTATACACACATCTGTGTCTTTATTGCAATTTTTTAAATGTCACATGTATGTCACAGTGTTTATTTACATTTTTAAGTGTCTCATGTATACACATCTGTGTTATTACTTGCCTTTTTAAGTGTCACATGTACATACAGTGTGTTTTGTTTAGTGTTTATGTATTTTGGGGGAAAGTTTAGTGTCAATTAATATTAGGTTAGGGCTCCCTTCTGATCCCTCAACATTCCTGTTCTATCCTGTGTCCATCAATTGCCAATTGAGCATCCAAGATGGCAACACAAACGCTCCCCAGAAAGGTTATTAACGTAATGACCAGGTTGAAGGATGGTTGTACTGCCATTTCAAATTTTCTCACAGAAAATGAGCCACTCACCGTGTTCACGTGTGAACAATTAACCTCCAGAAAGGAATCGCTCATTAAAATTTTTGACAAACTTGATAATCTCATTGACAATGTCGATCCATCTGATGAGACTTCTTCTCAATTAGATGATCTCTTCAATAGATATCATGATGTTCTCGCTGCAGCTACTGTGGCAGTATCTCGTTACAAATCAGCTCTCGCTGACAATGATTCTGTTTCCAACAGATCAAGCCCTTCTGACTGCACCTGTAGAAGTTCTAAATGCAACATTAAATTACCTGAAATTAAATTGCCCACATTTGATGGCAATCAAACCAACTGGCTTACATTTAAAAACATTTTCGAAGGCCTTATATGTCAAGATGACATGCCTAACTCTAATAAATTTTATTACTTATCGGGCTCACTTGTGGGACAAGCCAAAGATTTATTGCACAACTTGCCTATAACCGATGACAACTTTACAGTTGCATGGGAATTATTGAAGCAACAATATGACTCTCCCAGATCTATCGTTAGCATTCACTTAAATTCGATTTTAAATCCTCCTGCACTTACAAAGGGCTCCTCTTCTTCTTTGCAAAATTTAATCAACTACTTTAGATTACATGTGAATGCAATTAAGAGCATCAGAGTTGACACTGACTTGTCAGATTTGTTGCTCGTTGCACTAATTTCCAAAAGTCTTCCCACTGACATTCTCAAGCAATGGGAACTGTCCTTGAATAGCAGTGAGCTCCCCACTTTCGATTCTTTACTCCAGTATCTAGAACTGCATCAACGAAGTTCAAGAGTTTTTGACAATCCTACTGTATACGCTTCCAATTCTCACGTTAATGACAAGCCTCACACCGCCAGGGCAGGCAACGTCAACAACACGGGAAGAAGCAAGGCACTAATTTGTCCAAAATGCAACTCTGAACATTTGATTAAGGACTGTCCTTCATTTTTACAATTGTTACCTAAAGCTCGCTACGACTTCATTGTTAAGCAAGGTAGATGTTCTAGATGTTTTCACCCGAAGGCCCATGGTCATTCTTGTACTACAAAATGTGCTATTTGCAATAAAAATCACCACAAACTTTTGCACTTTGGTGATAAACCTCCTACTAATCAACAAGCTGCATCAGCTGTTGTGACCAGTGCTGCCAAAGCAACCACTTCAACTCTCATTCCAACAGCTTTAGTAAGCTGTTCTTCTAATAATGGCAGGTCTAAACCTTTTGTTGCTCTTCTTGACACTGGAAGTGGTATTAATTTAATTACTTGGAGCACGGTAAATTCTCTTAAGTTACCCACAACGAAGATGCCTGTGACAATTTCTGGTATTGGTCCGGAAGCTTTAACAAGTACTCACAGCACTACTTTAATAATTAAATCTTGTAATGTTCCTGATGGTTGGTCTTGCAAGATAAATTGTTCAATCGTGCATAGCATTCCTGGCACTCTTTCACATAGTTTTAATTGCGACAATTGGAATTTGCCCACAAACCTAGTCTATGCAGATCCTCACTTTGATAATATTAAACCCATCGATCTCTTGCTTGGTGCGGATATCTTCTTTGACATTTTACTGCCAGATAAGCTAACCAGATCCGATGGTGTTTACCCTGTGCTACAGCACACTAAATTAGGTTGGATTGTTGCGGGTCGTACCCCACTCTCCACTTCTCCCTCGCAAGCTTTCTGTAATCTGATTCAGACTCCTTTTGAGTTACCTGATCAGATCAAACACTTTTGGGAGGTAGAGGAAGTTTCCCCTCTCCATCCAATTTTACATGAGGAAGAAATAGCAGAGTCTCACTTTGTCACTACTCACTCGAGAAACGCCTCTGGCAGATACTCGGTCAAGCTCCCTGTTAACTCTAAATTAAGCTCACTGGGTGAATCCAAACCCCAGGCGATTAAACGCTTCTTAGCAATCGAAAGGAGGCTTGAAAAAGATCCCGAATTAAAACGAGATTACCATGAGTTTATTAACGAGTATATTCAATTAGGACATATGCAACCAGCACCCAGCTGTGGCAGTCTTGTTAATTATTACATTCCTCATCATCCAGTGTTCAAACCTTCCAGCTCTACTACTAAAACTAGAGTTGTGTTTGACGCTTCAGCTAAAACCACTACTGGTATTTCTCTAAATGATGCACTGTTGAATGGTAGCAAAATTCAAGACGACCTCTTTGATCTTTTACTTAAATTTAGAATTCACAAGATTGGCATTGCCGCTGATCTCAAAATGATGTTTCGCCAAATTAATGTAGACCCATCTGACTGGAACCTACAACGTGTTTTATGGAGGGACTCTCCTTCTCAACCTATTCAGGATTTTGCCTTAACTACGGTGACGTATGGTTTAAAACCAGCCACCTTTCTTGCTGTTCGCACCTTGCATCAGCTGGCTACCGACGAAGGCACTGACTTCCCTATGGGCTCACATGTGCTAACGTCTAATTTTTATGTTGATGATTTTTTACATTCATCTCCCAACCTGCATGCTGCCAAGCAAACTATCTATGAATTAAATAGTTTGTTGGCAAAGGGTGGCTTCCTTTTACGCAAATGGGCTTCGAATGACAAATCTGTTTTGTCAGATCTTTCAGATCACCTGCTGGCCAAGTCAGGTCACAAAATTTTCGAGTCCAAAGCCCCCGAAGCAGTATCCACTTTAGGCATTTCCTGGAATACTGTGACTGACATGTTCACCCTAGTGCTGTCAGACAAAATTAATTTTAATGTTACAAGGTTTACCAAAAGAACCATGCTATCTGTGATATGTTCTTTATTCGATCCACTCGGACTGTTGGCCACTTGCATAATTACATGTAAATTGTCATTTCAAGGATTCTGGGACTATTCCCTCAATTGGGACCAACCGCGCCCACCTGACATTGCCCTTAAATGGCAAGTAGTGTTCACGTCACTAATTGACATACCTACAATTAATGTGCCACGATGCATTTTGTCACGTGCATACTTATTAATCGAATTTCATGGCTCTTCTGACAGCAGCCTGATACCCTACGGAGCAGCAAGCTATGTGCGCTCTCCAAGTGAACACGGTACTTACACCGTAACACTGCTTTGTGCCAAATCCAAAGCAATGCCCTCTGATGTGAAGTGCAAAGATGACACTATGTCTCCCACCTTTGGCATTGTGGGGGTGGACTATTACATGTCAACTCAAATTTAAATATAGGAAATTTATAGTTATTTAGTGTTAGTTATTTAGAGTTAGTTGTTTATTATTTTGTTAGCTGTAAGATTCATTGTATTATATTGTAGATATGTTAGTCATTAAGATTTTTGCATCTCATCCGAGATATGCCTTATTAGCTTTGCTATGGCTTCATTTTGCATTATTGCACCTGCCACCTCTTCGAGGTGCATTCTCTAATATCTCATCTGAGATTAGTCTTAGCCATTAAGATTTTTGCATTATTGCATTTGCTACCTCTCCGAGGTCCCCCATCTCATGCGAGAGATGTCTCATTAGTCTTGTTATGTCAAGATTTCTGCATTATTGCACTTGCCACCTCTCCGAGGTGCACCCTCTAACATCTCATCCGAGATTAGTCTTATTACCATAAGATTTTGCATTGTTGCACTTACGCCTCTCCGAGGTCTTACTATGTCACTTACGATGTCTTACTATGTTGACATCTTGCATTATTGCACTTGCCACCTCTTCGAGGTGCATTCTCTAATATCTCATTCGAGATTAGTCTTATTACCATAAGATTTTTGCATTGTTGCACTTACGCCTCTCCGAGGTCTTACTATGTCACTTACGATGTCTTACTATATTGACATCTTGCATTATTGCACTTGCCACCTCTTCGAGGTGCATTCTCTAATATCTCATTCGAGATTAGTCTTATAACCATAAGATTTTTGCATTGTTGCACTTACGCCTCTCCGAGGTCTTACTATGCCACTTACGATGTCTTACTGTATTAAGATTTCTCGCACTATTGCATTTGCAACCTCCCCGAGGTGCACCATCTCATCCGAGATATGCCTTATTAGCTTTGCTATGGCAACATTTTGCATTATTGCATTCGCCACCTCTCCGAGGTGCAACCTCTAACAGCTCATCCGAGATATGCCTTATTAGCCTTGCTATGGCAACATCTTGTATTATTGCACTTGCCACCTTCCCGAGGTGCATCATCTCATTCGAGATCTGTCCCATGTTAAGGGTGTTTGCATCAATTCAACCATAGCTAATATATGGTTACTCAGTGCTTATTTGATTTATTGTGTCTATTTGTTCATTATTTGTTAGCTATAAGATTCATTGTATTATATTGTAAATATGTTAGTATTTAAGATTATGTTAAGATTATGTTAAGGTTATGCATTATGCTAAGTTTTTGCATTACTGGATTTGCCACCTCTTCGAGATGCACCCTCTTAAAGCTCACTCGAGGACAGTCTCCTCATTCTGGCGTTTTACTGAGTCATAGTTACTAAGTCATAGTTACTGAGGTTTACTGAGTCATAGTTACTGAGTCATAGTTACTGGCGTTTACTGAGTCATAGTTACTGGCGTTTACTGAGTCATAGTTACTGGCGTTTACTGAGTCATAGTTACTAAGTCATAGTTACTGGCGTTTACTGAGTCATAGTTATTTAGTGCTGATCTAAAACTATTGTCTTTATTTTGTTTATTATTGTGTTAGCTACAAGATTGATTGTGCTATTATATTGTGTACTCGCTAGTCGTCAAGACTTTGAATTACTGCGTTTGTCACCCTATCAGGCACCCGTTGTAATCTTATTTTTCGATGACATCATTCTTGCCACCTTTTCCAGGTGCTCAATATCATTCAAGACCACCTTGTCGAATACACGATGTAATTTTATTTTTCGATGACATTTTGCCACCTCTTCGAGGTGTCCAATCTCATTCGAGATTGCCTTATTATGTCAAGACTTTTGTGCTATCGCACTTGCCACCTTTTCGAGGTGCTTATTTGTCTAAGGTCAATTATGCCTTTCTAATGCTAACGGCTACATTCACTATCCTTGCCACATATCTCCATACACCCTACCACTCCCATTTTATACCTAACTATCTAGCTTGCCCTAACATCTTTTTTGTCGAACGACCTAGTCGTCCTGTGGGGGTGTATGTCAGAGCAAGCTATAACTTAAATTTAATTTTATATTTATTCAGAAAGACGCACATCTTATTGAGACTTCTGTACGCCCATAGCGGGCAATTTCTAAGTATTGTATTACTAAGCAAGCTTTCAGATACGACGGCCGTGGCCACGCCGCTTGCAACTGCGTAGTATACGCCATGTGGCAACATCGCGCTGAACACTCCTGGAAATTGGCTGACGTAACAAACGGTAACCGTCTCTTGCTCTGCCACCGGCGCTGCTTGCAAGAACTTCGAGAAGCTTCGGCTGACGTGGCCATACCCCACTCCTTCCTCGTCACCGCAAAATTCTCCAGAACTCTATGACGCAACAAAGCCGTTGCGCTCGCTCGCCGAACGGCAAGTCGCAACGGACACTTCAGTCCTGGCCGAGAATCTGAACTGAGCAGACGTGCTGCGCTGCTCTCCATATGGTGCCCCTACAAACAGTCGTTCCCTGGACTCCGTGTGAAGCATGTGTCGTGCCGCTCTACACGTAACTTTTATTCTTTGTGCCGCATTCAGCATACCTGTTATTACAGACGCTGCGCATGGTCCTGCCTTCAGTAATTACGTATGTTCAACTGATCCTGTTCTACGTGCCCGCTGAATTTCTACACTTGTAACGTGCCGTGCTGTGCACGTGTTCGCCTACTGCGGGCATAATTCAAGACACTATGTTCAATACTTTGAACTGCTACGCTGGTAATGTAATGTACTGTGCACGCGCTCCATTTACGTGCCCGTTGAATTTCTACACTTGTAACGTGCCGTGCTGTGCACGTGTTCGCCTGCTGCGGGCAGACACTATGTTCAATACTTTGAACTTCTACGCTGGTAATGTAATACGCCGGGCATAATGCTGCCTTCGGCAACTACACGCCGTGCATAATGCTGCCTTCGGCAACTATGTACGCCGGGCATAATGCTGCCTTCGGCAACTATGTACGCCGGGCATAATGCTGCCTTCCGCAACTACGTCCGTGCTCAACAATGCCTCTAACGAGTGCGTGTATGTGATTGATCCTGCTGCGTGTCTCCTGAAACACGTCTGCCTGTTTCTCGGGCGTGGGTTCGCTGCCCGCCCGTCACTATGCAACAATCTCCTCATCGTTCTATAACAAGAACATGTCCTGCACGTCGCACCATATGTGTGCTTCCACGCCACGGACGAAAACTGTTATTGTATTCTAATATTATGTCCTGCAAAACCCCCTCTTATTTTTCTGTTATTTTTTATAGGCTAAGTTGTACTTTTTATAGTATATATGTTTTACATGATCTAATCTACAGCTTTTATGGTAACAAGCACTCTCCATCCAACTCCATCCTTGCAGTCCCAGACCTGCAATGATGGTCATAACCTGTTGTTCTCTCATTACAGGTGTCTGGGTGGTCCTTCGAATTTAATTGGAGCTATGGTAGGAATGTTTGGGAGGGGTCGAAGCCTCATTATTTCACGCCTAGTCCACTCGCTCGACCCACCCCATCCAACCAAGTTATATATATTATTGAATTATCTAGCAAGGAAGTAGTAAGTAGGACTCTTTGGGAGAAAAATAGTGAATAGAATAATATTCTAACCTAAAACATCAGTGAGTTTAGTGATCATTTTGTGAATGGGGTTACTTTGATAACAGTGGAGGGGTGACTTAGACTAGTTTTTTGTCAAATCATGTAATACGAGTATTAAACAACGATATTTCTATTACATGTTACATTATTTAACATAAAACAACTGGCGTTGCACCTTTCAATCCCTCAAAAGCTAAGATCATACTTCCTGATGCTCAATTAGACCACAAAGATCAAAATGTTATGCAGGACTCTCCGATTGCATATTTGAAGGATAAAAGACTGGCTGGCGTTGATGCTAAGGAAGTAAGAAAGAGGAAGCGATATGCCGTTGAACCAGGAAAAAGTATCACTTCTGTTGCAGCCTTAAGCAAAGGCGAATGCTTCGTGGAGTACAAAATTTGATCCTAAGGGTCCCTTCCCACGGCGCGGACGCGGCGCGCCACGCAGCAGCGGGCCGCGTAGCAGAGCATTGGTTTGAATGGAGGCCTTCCCACGTGCAGCGGGTGGCGGCTGCTGCGGCCGCCGACGCCGAACTCCAGCCACCAGACGCGGAGGAGGGGCCACGCGCCACCGCTAGCAGAACACAGCTTTAAATGGGAGCATTCTCACTGCGCCGCGGCCGCAGCGTTCTACCTGCTCCGGTGCCTTTGTTCGTCGTCGCCGGAGGGTCGGCGAAACCTACCCCTCCAGACCCCACCCCCTTCCACGGCGGGCGGCGGTGCGGCCGTGACTCCGGCCGTGACTCCGGCGGTGACTCCGGCGGTGGCTCCGGCGGTGGCTCCGGCGGTGGCTGCGTCGGAAGAGCTATGCTCCTTGAACGAAGCGCGCGGCGGCCGCGCCGTGGGAAGCGGCCCTAAGGCTTCCAGAATTTCCCCACTACTGTCCCCCGCTACTTGGGTATGCGGTCAGCCATGTTGCTGATCTCAACACCTCCCAAGCTGATGAGACGAATTGAAGTCGAAACAGTATAGCAAAAGATGACACAGGCGTAAGCCAAAGAATATGTTTGTTAGTGTTTGCCAGAGAATATCTTATTCACACACCTTGAAAATTTCTTATTCACACTCAAAATTTCTGAGTGGGATTTGGGACCAATTGGTCAAGGTGTTTGAATAAGATATCTTCTGGCAAACACTTGAGACATTGACATCTTTTGCTATACTGTGTCGACCTCATTTCGTCTCATCGCGCATGGGGGTATTGAGATCTGCAACATGGTCGACCGCATACCCTAAGACAGTAGTGGGGAGATTCTGGAAACCTTAGGATCAAGTATCCGTTCTGACAAAAACAGTGAAACATCTCACACGGATGATGGTGTGTCACAAAATGGACAGTTGTCATCAATTGACAAGCTATCACAAATCAGTGAGAATGAAACAAATGAAGCATTGTCAACACCAACTTCACAAGTACTTAAACCGGGAGTGTACGACTTGGTGAACATGGGGTCAGGAAAGCGAAAATGCACAGCCTACAAATACGTCGGTTAGATCCGCAAAATACTGAGTGAGTGGGAATATAGAATTATTGGTTTGAAGAGTGTGGATACCACTTCAAGCTTGTGGAAAAGGATATTTTTGCACAAGAATTTTGGAAAAGGATGTTTTTCAAAAATATCGACGTTGATTTTGAGGATACTTTGGCAATTTTGCCACAGAGGAGAAAGGAAATGAAGGACGAATGACTTACCAATTTAATATTTTTGTAGATGTGTAAAGGAATTCTAGTTACGACATTACTTACATTAAAGATGCCTCTTTTCTAGAAATGTTTATTAACACTATCCTAATATAAAAGTAAATCCTTGTTGTCTATCATTTCAAATGTAGACGTTCATCTGTCTCTATGAAAGTCACCCCCCTATATTTAAGACTAAATAAGAAGAAAACTGTCTGTCCAATTTCAATGAGGGTGGAAATTGATACTATTATCTCTAAAACAGTATTTTAATGATCTTTAATTTGGAATACCAACGTCACCCTAAAACAAGGGTGACTTTGATAGGGTGATGTTTTTAAATATTTTCAAGAAGTGAATCATGTTATCTACATAATTTTGTTACGTGAAGTATTCAACATCCATGCAATTGCTACAATTCTCAAAAATGCAATTTTCAACACCCAAGATGTAGTGTTTTTTTTAAAAAATGTAAAAGTTATCAAAACCACCCAATTCTACTGTAAGTTACGCCGAACGAGCGTTCCCGTATGTCAGGAGTTCAGTCAGCACTTCGCTGGGCGAGCGAGCCCTCGTCTCCCCTGACGACGCAGCCCCAACCTTCGGCGAACGATGAAATGTACTCCCGGTGTAACTTCATTGAATAATTGATAATTTAGTTATAAATATACATAGTCAATGCAAATATGCAAGCTATAAAATTGCATATCAATCCCCTTGAAAACAAACTGCCCTTCGTAGTCGTCAGCAAAAGCAACTAATAAATTATTTCAATGAAATATTAGTTGTTTGAAAAAATAGTTATGCGAAATTTTAAAGTCATATAGCTCCGGGGGCTATCTGATATTTATGGCTACCAGAATGGCTCAAGAGTTTTCAAATCAGCCGTGAAAAGTCTCCGATGAACAAAACTACATAGTTTCATTTACATTTTCACTCATTTGTTTGAAAAGACAAAGTTTTATTTACTCTCGTTCCCCTATCAGCCACACACATCATACGCAATATAATTGAACGTTATTAGGGCCGGTTTCACACTCGCTTGTTACGAGTAACATACTAGTGAGACGCTAGGAAATGAGACAAGTTCGTTGGAGTTGTAATTGAATATTAGTAAAATGAATGAATTTTATTACCGTAAACTGGGGTGACTTGCTGACCGATGGGGTGACTTGACATACCCTAATATCCTATTTCAGATGACGTCATAGTCACTGTAAATAAAATACAGTGATGATTCCTAAACCAGCCTCTATAAAGAGCCTCCTTTAATAAAATTGATTATCAGACATCACATAAATATCTCCCTACCGTTTTTTTCTGCCTACCTTTACCATAATCTGTTTCAAGGTTTCATGAAAGCATTGCAGAACTTTGTGTATAGTAGTTACATCTTCTAGTTTTGATAGTTCGTAGGTAGTTCGTTGGAGAAAAATGTGTTACAACTAACATTAACGCTTGTTATCTTCCCGTTAACGCGCAATCTCTGCGTCCTTAGCAGCCGTTAAAGCTTGGTTTGGTCTTATCTGCAAGATTTGCACAAGACACATGTATTGCTATGATTAGTTGCAATCATTCTATGTGAGCAATCAGTTTGCATCATCATTAAGAATATACTTGTCTTTGAAAAAGTTGTTTTAAAAGTATTACTTTTGAGAATTTTATTTTCCTTTCATTATTACTTCAGGGCTCGCGTGTGGCCGGCAAGCCCTAAGCTGCCCATCTCTGAGCGATAGGAAAGCCTGCCCGTCATTCAAGTAAAATAATCGAACATGCAATAGTTTAAATTCCAATAACCCGTATCATTAATATTATCAGCGAGAACTTAAGTTGTCTGAACAGTAACGGATATGCTGTGCACCCCTGCCGAATCAAATCCAAATTCCCAAAAGATAAGTTTCGCCCTCCGTAAGCACATGATAAAACCAATTCAAACATCCAACCTAACATTAAAGCATGTAAATTCTAAATAAACAACAAATCATTCCAATCCCAATCCAACACCTTAAAAACGGAGCAGTGATGTCAAGCCCAAAATGCCAAGGATGCCTATTCCTAATAATGAAAAAGCTATTGTATCCAAGCCCTTGAAAGGCCACATGGCCGAACAAGAAGAAAATAAATGAAAAAAAAAACAGTAACGGAAGGTGTCTCAACCGGTTAGTGACGAACCCGTGACGTTAGGAAAAACCAGTTGGAGGATCCCGGTTGGAAAGACAAGGTTCTATTTGCAAACTTGTGGAAATTCTTATTATAACTTAACTAAAGTGAGGAGAGAAATTGTTAAAGAAATGTTAAACAAGTTTAAATTAAATTTTAGTATTAAAAAAATATTTAAAAAATTGTAATGATTAATAATGTGATGAAGTGTGAGTGTGCTATGTGGTGAAAACTACGTATACATATTGACTGTTATTAAATAAATATATAAATAAATAAATGGAGCAAAAAATAAGTTGAAATTATTATTGTAACTCCTCATAGAAGAACCATTGGATATGTCTTGGTAGAATACGAAAGTAATGAATAAAATTATTTGCCTATTAAGGGGTAAGTTTAAAAATTAACCCTTTATCGCTATCAAAATGCTTTAATGCAAAATGCGATTGAATTAGGAAGAAATTCTAATTCTGAGGAACAAATATTTCGATTGAATTAATGACAATTTTGATCGATTATTTCGACTGAATACTCCCATGGCTGACACAACCATGGTAGTAGTAATGAACCATCATGGGCTGACAACTTATGGTGTTCATTATTTCGCATCACAGAGATACAATACCAACACATCTTGTTCAAGCAGAAGTTGGAAAATTGCTCCAGTAGTGACCAGACGCAATGTTTTAAAATGACATTACCATAAACATTGCATTCTGAATAACTAAACACATCTGTCTACCAATAAAAACTGAAACTCAGAAACTATTCAAGAATCCATAATTAATGAGAGAGTAGTAGCGCTTAGGACTCCACATCCTTAATGGATATTGGCATCCTAAAAAAATTATTTAACAGGGGGGAAGAGGGGAAAAAAGGCAGGTCCGAGGAGGGAAAAAAAGGCAGGTCCGAGGAGGGGAAAAAAAGCAGGTCCGAGGAGGAAAAAAAGCAGGTCCGAGGAGGAAAAAAAGGCAGGTCCGAGGAGGAAAAAAAGGCAGGTCCGAGGAGGAAAAAAAGGCAGGTCCGAGGAGGAAAAAAAGGCAGGTCCGAGGAGGAAAAAAAGGCAGGTCCGAGGAGGAAAAAAAGGCAGGTCCGCGGAGGAAAAAAAGGCAGGTCCGAGGAGGAAAAAAAGGCAGGTCCGAGGAGGAAAAAAAGGCAGGTCCGAGGAGGAAAAAAAGGCAGGTCCGAGGAGGAAAAAAAGGCAGGTCCGAGGAGGAAAAAAAGGCAGGTCCGAGGAGGAAAAAAAGGCAGGTCCGAGGAGGAAAAAAAGGCAGGTCCGAGGAGGAAAAAAAGGCAGGTCCGAGGAGGAAAAAAAGGCAGGTCCGAGGAGGAAAAAAAGGCAGGTCCGAGGAGGAAAAAAAGGCAGGTCCGAGGAGGAAAAAAAGGCAGGTCCGAGGAGGAAAAAAAGGCAGGTCCGAGGAGGAAAAAAAGGCAGGTCCGAGGAGGAAAAAAAGGCAGGTCCGAGGAGGAAAAAAAGGCAGGTCCGAGGAGGAAAAAAAAGGCAGGTCCGAGGAGGAAAAAAAAGGCAGGTCCGAGGAGGAAAAAAAGGCAGGTCCGAGGAGGAAAAAAAGGCAGGTCCGAGGAGGAAAAAAAGGCAGGTCCGAGGAGGAAAAAAAGGCAGGTCCGAGGAGGAAAAAAAGGCAGGTCCGAGGAGGAAAAAAAGGCAGGTCCGAGGAGGAAAAAAAGGCAGGTCCGAGGAGGAAAAAAAGGCAGGTCCGAGGAGGAAAAAAAGGCAGGTCCGAGGAGGAAAAAAAGGCAGGTCCGAGGAGGAAAAGGAACAGGTCAGTGGAGGAAAAGGGACAGGTCAGTGGAGGAAAACGGACAGGTCAGAGGAGGAAAACGGACAGGTCAGGGGAGGGAAAGGGACAGGTCAGGGGAGGGAAAGGGACAGGTCAGGGGAGGAAAAGGGAGAGGTCAAGGGAGGAAAAGGGACAGATCAGGGGAGGAAAAGGGACAGGTCAGGGGAGGAAAAGGGACAGGTCTGTGGCAAGACAGACACACATTGAAAGACGATCATGCAAATACCCAGCGCGAATATACGCGTTCCTAGTGTTTCCTGAAGTAACTGAGTATTCATTATTTAATAATGTAAATACGTCGACATTGTGAATTTCAAGCATACTGTAGCGAAACAAAAGCGCCGCCACTAGATAACACGATAAAGTTTTTTCCCGACGGAGAGCAAAAAAGACGCTGTTTTTTTTCAGGGCACTTTAAAGTTTAAAGGCGTTGTTGAAAAATTGAAGGTAATATATGCATTTTGTAGATAATTATGTGTACATGTAATGATAATTTACTGGCAGTAAAAGCGCATAATTATCGAGTTGTAAGTGAAAAATTGAAAAATGTGTGAGATATTTAGAGTTTTTGTAATTTTCTTTGTAATGCCTTCCTCGAAGTGTTGAACAACAAATTTGAACGTAGCTGCCACAAAATCGGTAAGAGAATAACATCAGTTATATCGTTTTCTCTGAATATTTCGAATGCATAGATAACAGTTTTCTGAAAAGAATTACCCCACTTATTTTTCAACAGATATCTAAAGTATTTGACAGAGAACGGAATCAGATAGACAATAAATCACTCAAAGGTAAAACAAATTACGTATTTAACACTTTTAAGTTTATTTATGTTCAGAGAATTCAAAATTTAAAAAAAAATTAGTCAACTCTAATCTTTACAAAATATCAGCAGGAATTCCTGAAGGTTCACCTCACCGCCAACTCTATTTCACTTTCCAAATTAGTAAACTCCCTCAATAGCTTTATATACTGATAAGACCGCTTTTTATTAAATATCGTTTATTACAATGAGCTATTAATAATCTTCAGGATGATATTTATTTATTTATAATTGGGTTGATAATGTGAATATCAATATTTTTCAGAGTAAAATTCAAACAAACAGTTTGCATTACAAAAAATTAATTGTAATTTTCAATTATCAATAAATATTTCATTCCATGTTTAGATAATGTCATATCTATTAAATATTTAGGTATTGAGTCTGATACTAAACTCACATGGAATAAAATCTTTTAATTTATAACTAACAAAATCCAGTAAAAATTGTTCAACTTTTTCCATCAATTAAAAAAATTAAATCTAACATAGATACTGTAAAATTAATTTTTACGTCCATTACACGATTTTCACTTTTGCCGATCAGATTTGGAGACGCACAGACAAATCTAACGAATCAATTACGAATCACAGAAAATAAAATTTTACTAAAATATTTAAAGGACTTCGGTACATTTTAAACACTGAAATACACCATAAATACACCATAAATTAAAATACCAAACTTATCATAATAATGTAGAAAAAAATCAAGTTAAAACATTTTACTCTCATTCTCCATCCATACTTAAGATTTCAATATAGGACAAACTGGACAATTGAAGACTGAAATTATCTGAAGGTTCATTCCGTCCTCCATAATTGTGTATAGAAATACCTGAAATTTAGAATTTTTATTTCCAAATTATCTCCTGTTACTGCTTATATTATTATAAATTAATTGTTCAGTTACCCGATGGATTTTCGCAAAGCACCAGTTGAATACAATTTCTGGAGAATCTTTTTGAGTTTGATAATTTCTAGGCCCAAATATGAAGGTCAGAGATGATCAGGGTTCGGTTTAGTCTCAAGAATTCGATTGGGGTTAATAGTCATCACTCCATAATATATTTAAGATGTGAAGTGCAATTGCTTGTTGCAGTACTTCGTAAAACATAATTAATTATCTTTAGCGATTTCTCATCGTTACATAAATAATAACTTGAAGAACCAGTTTCGGTTCACCATCAGTTGTTTAATAGTTTGGTATCACTGGAATTTTGTACTTGCGAAGAAATTCATTTAAATTACCTAAAATTCTATATTTTCCAATTCACGTTACATTTTGGAATGAAAAAACTGATGCGGCAATTAGTGTTTATAGAATTAAAATTAAATAAAATTCACACTGAATTGGTCAGAATATTTTTTTGCAAAAGTACAGTGCCGATAAAGAATGTATTCGCAAGTAGAACTATTCTTATTTGTGAGCTGATTTAATGTAATAAATACAGAAAAAATATCATGCTGTTTATACCCGTACCTGCGAACTTCAAAATAATATTTTTTGGGGTTAAATATAAAGCCAGTTTGTTGCATATTGTTATGGTCTTGATATAATACTGTTAAACTTAAAACCGTTTAAGGAATTTCGAGTTATGCGAGTCATTTTGTCATAACCCGTTTCCAGCACCTGAGAAGAAGAAAACTCGAAATTTAGTGGCAAAAATGTCATTTATATTAATTATTTATTTTTATTTATATTTAATATTTACTTATTTTACCGTCAAAACCGTAATAATTTGCATGAGGAAGTAAAAACTGGGCTCTATTCCTTGGCCAATTCCTACCTCTCTTCTGAGAATGAATTTGAAGTATGAATAAAGGTGCCCAATAGTATGGTATGCACCATTTAAAAAGTATAAGTGTTTGCTTCTGAGTACTAGAAAACTATTTCCATCAGCAAACAAACTACGTTTTCACGCATTGTGTTTTGCAAATTGTATTTGCACTTGCCAGATTTAGACTTTTTGCAACAAAGTGCAATTCGTCACCTGTATGTGACGTTCTCTTTCTTTTGTAACGTCATTTCTTAAAAACTGAATATGATAGCTGCAAAATGTCCTACAAGCACTTTTACAGAAACAGTGATAATGATAATGATAACAATGATCATAATGCGAACAATAGATGATAAATGCCGCAGCTGCCAGAAACAATTCCAAAAGCTAATACATGCCACATTTACCAGAAGCAAGTAGAAAAGATTATAAATGCCACATCCGTCAGGATCAAGTAGAAACCATTGATCACATTGTTTCTGCGCGTCCAATTCTAGCAAAGACAGAATTCATGAAAGGACACGAATGTGTGTGCAGATCAGTAACGCCCTCGAAGCTCCAAACATATGTCTAATTGGTGCGAACACTCAAACACTCACCAAAACCGGTGACGTCTGTAGGACACACATTCAACGACTAACAAATTAAAACTGATCGCACGATAGAGGCAAACAAACCACATATTTTATGTCGCATTTTAACTACTAGGTCATCTAGCGACCACTTTGCTTTCTTTATATAGGGGTAACTGTAGGGGAACACGACACGTAAGGACAACAAGAGCACAAGCAAACATCCATATCCAGGGATCCGAACACGCGACCCTTCGAGCCGAGGCAGCTAAGGCCCTAGAGGCCCTACAACTATGCAGGTCAAAACGTGTCTAGTAGATGTGGTTGTGCCGTGCGATCAAAACTTCGTATCCAAGGAGACAGAGAAACGTCGTAAATACATGGGTTTGAAAATCGAGATCAGCCTAATGTGATGCGTAAAAACACATATCGTGCCGATAGTTATCGAAGCTCTGGAATTTGTTCCGCAAAATTTGTGTACGAACGGATACACTACCAGGGCATTCAAAAGACTCGGGTGCAAGACCGATCACAGCAGCCGGCGGCCAGAATTCTCGAGGCAGCGGCTTAACTCGACCTAGCTATGTAGCTAGAGTTGAAATCCTACCATAGACAATGCGATAATTTTGGATAATTAATGAAGTTGGGAGTGCCATAGGATTACTTTCGATTACGTCACCGGCGCGCCGACACCTTCCGTGACTAAGCGTTCCACCCGGGCGTAACAATCCGCAACTATCTCTCAGCCTTAATGGCCTGCCAGCCCTTCCGATCCTTTTCCTGCAGCGCCCTACATAAGCGGCGCGGCGCCGGCGTCCGCGCACTCCGAGATGTGTGGGCGCTGGACGGTGCTGGGCGCTCTGCTGGCGGCGCTGACTGCGTTGGTGGCGCTGGGCGCGGCGGAAGGCGCGGCGACGAGCACCACGGGGCTGTGCAGGTAGGCAGGCAGGCGCTCGCCATCCCAGCCAACGAATTCCAACCCGGTAAAAAAAAAAAAAAAAAAAAAAAACGCACTCCAATGGTCCGAATCGCCAACGAAGAAGGGCAGTCGGAAACGAAAGGTCGCAGCTTAATACCTACTGGAATTCAAACACAAGCTAAGCTTCAAGAGCCAGAACAATCATACTTAAATGAATACGTATTTTTATTCGTTATGCAAAGGAAAGAGAATTTGAATTTTTGTGGACCCCAAAATCAAGATCGAATGAAAATTGTGGCAACGTTAATAAACTAAACGCATCCAGTAAAAGTAGGGATACTTGAACCGAATCACAAGGAGGGAATTTCCTACGAATGCAGACCCGACTCCATAATTTAGGAATACTTGTAACTTTCCTCCTTTCAAAATAGTTATTTTATTTATTTAATCGTGAAGGGTAGATTAAAAACAAGTCCTAACCTACAGGGCAACATGTACATAAATGCTCCATAAATCAATGTGTATGTAATACGAAACAGCAAATTTTAAAACCTCCATTTAAACAATGTATTGTATTTGATTCCGGTCTAAAGGTATATATTCCAACAAGTACATGGAATTCATCTACTACCAACTCTACAAATATCGAAAGGAAAGAACCGATTATGTATAGGAGCCTTCCCTGTGTGCAGGGCGCTGCAGACGCTGGTCAACGCCGTGGACCAGCTGCTGGCCGACGGAATCTTGTGCCCGGTCCTACGCAACAACGCCATCTGCCAGGGCATCAACGCCACCATCATCAACCTGCGCCGCGGCCTCGTCGACTACTCGCTGTGCTACATCGTGGGCGGCCGCCATAGCCCGCTCGTCTACTAGTAGCGCCCCCGCCACACCCCGCGCACCCATGCGTAGGTCGACGCACGAGGCGTTTATCGCCACGCGGTGATGTGGGCAGTGGCTTCGTTAAATTTAACCCAGGCGCTTGGTGAGAGGTTGGGTGCCAGAACCCAGGCTAGGTACTGTCAATGACATCTGTAATGAATTTGGTAAAATAAAATGCATGAACCCTTACTATTTTTTATCAAGTTTAGTTTTTTGTTAATTGAAAGTAAATAAAAATATGTAAAAGTGCCAATTTTTAATTGTGTGGTATATTCAACGCTCTAAACTCAAAAACAACACACAGTACAGAACTCTGTCTACAACAGTAAACTACAACAAAAAGAAAGTGACATTACCGGCTCGCATTTCGCAAAATAATTCTCAAATTGGCCAACACATGTCAGCGTAATACAGTCACATCAATGGAGACATCTCAGTGCCCAGAACCGACATATACTCGGACACGTGCGAGGAAACGCGAGGAAACACTCGGGCTAGGGACTCTTGGGCCTTAAGCAAAGCCCGAGAATAGGCGAGGTTGGGCTTGAGCTTTAAAGTGTTGACTTCTTGGAATTGGAAGATCTGCCTTGATAGAAGCAACCACGTTACCCCGTTAACTTCCTACTGCCCCCATACATACTTTCATCTCTTCTTTCCGTCCAACATTCAAATTCGAACTTTTTACGAAGGAACTAGTTTTGAGATAAAATCACGAAAACTAAGTGTCAAATCATTTGTTTTCAGTAGTTATTTTAAAGAAATGGAAGTTAATTATTTTATAAATTTGTTTAACGGCAGTGGGTTCTCCACATAAGGGGCACGTTTCTTGAAGTCTGAATTTCTTGATATCGAGAGTCCGAATGGTGCGGTTCCCCAGGCATGGTCGGAAATCGCCGAGGTTCTCCGAACGCAGAAGTGAATTGGAGCGCTTATCGCGCCGGCAAAAAAAATACGAACCCCAGCGGCCGGTTGAGTCACAGAGAACAGGCTCAATTGCACGTGCTCATGCAAGCAAATACTTCGTGATCTCGGGATATTATGACAATGTATCGCTTGCTTCTTTAATATTGTTTAAATATGCTCACTTTATTGTTTAATTATCCAATTTTTGTTGAAAAACATTTAAAACGTAATATTTTTAATATATTCCTTGATCATCGCCACTTCTATCGATGACCGGAAGCTTTGTCACTCTATACAATACATACATCAAAGCTCATTGTGAACGTCATATCCTCAGAAGGTCAGAATAATTTACCCTTAAAAATTGAAGTACATTATAAACTTAATTAAAAAATGTGATATATCACATGATTTCATTGTTATTGATCTCGGGGAATAGGCAAGCATAGAATAATTACTACCTATCTCTCTTAAATTCCAAGATAGTCCATCATTTGCCTTACAGAATTATCAGTTGTTGACTGTCTCTAAGTAATACAAGTTATTCAACGGAGACAATCCTCAGGAACCAGTGGGATAAGTTTAGTTTTAGATTTTTTTCTTTTGGGAAACCTTGTTTTTCGTTCTTGCACTCAAGTCGACATTATCAATGCAATCATTATTACATTTTAGACTGAAATAATTTCTCTTCTAAAACAATTTCCTTTTTACAGCATTCTTCCATGAATTCGAACAGCATTTCCGGACACTTCAATATTATGGAAACTACGAAAGCTACAAATATAGTAATGTCACATAAACAACTTAAGTAACTGTATTATTAATGGACTAATTGCAATACAAATAATAGAAGTAAGTTTTTATTAAACTTGTCATTAATGTGATATTAAGGTGAAATTTCTGATGCGATTACTGTAAAATACATTTCTCCAATAAAAAAGAAAACATGACATAATAAATTGAGTTTTAATAAAATATTAAATATTTAAATATCCTAATTATACCCCGAAAACGAGTTCGTGTGTGTGTGGTGTGTGTGTGCATGTACGTGTGTATGTGGGTATGTGCGCACATTTGCCTATACGTTTTGTAGTATGGTGCGTGCTAAACTCGTATCATCTTCAGTTCACATTCAGCGGGGATTGCCCTAGATCAAAAAATCCCAGAAACTTATTGAATGTTTTTAAATTATGATTTCTAATCCGTTATAACGTTACCGTAATATACTTCTTAGACATGTCTGACGAAAAGAGCTAATAAAAAGTAGATGGACTTTATATTCATGGTATATGAACAATTATTAATGGAAACAAAAGATGCAGTATTAAAAAGACAAAGAATGCTAAAGAGTTGACTGTCAAGAAGAACATGCCATGTAGTATAGATCTTTGAAATTATTTGACGTCATTTATTATAAAAGTTTACTTTCAAAATTGACTTCGTATACAATTCAATGATCTTCACGTGGTACTCCCCTAAATTAGATATATCTGTACTTTACACATCAATCCCAAAGAGCAGAAAATAGTGCTGGAATGAAAGTACATTATTTTCTTCTCTTTCCAATTTCTTGTCAACTGACTACTAGACCCCGCAGGCTACGATTCAACGGTGAAGTTTTGAGGGTAAACGATATGCAGACGTCCATAACAAACATAATAACAGTCAGCTTTACTGATGATACAAATATCCCTTGCATGAGAACAATAGTAGAATTCCCAATGTTTTGAATTAGCTGCATAGTAACACATGAACAGAAAACGAAGAAATGACGTTCGCATCTAAAGCATGGAATTGCGTACGTTAATGCTTACAAAATGCAGTCTATGCTGAGCGCTTTTTAAGAGTAATTCCATTACATTTCTGCAGTGCGTACAGCAGAAAAAATAATTTTCTTGTGAAGTAGAGTAACATAAAAGTTACGATATTTTGAGTTTTCAAAACATTCTAACGACGAACAATGAATACGAAAGGAGAGGAGCACCTTCGTATTGCGACCTCTCCTCCCAACTCAGTGCTATGCCACTCGGCCTCAACCAGTCACTCAAGAGGCCAGCATCAACCGTAAGCTATAGACGGTTCTTGGCGATAATTTCCAGTTACGCAAATTGCAAATGTAGGATACCTTTGTTGCTTGTAAAAGGAACTTACTAGCCTGATCACAATAGAAAAGATAACTAGCCAAAATTGGTAATTTCAGGGAACTATATCTGGCTGGGGGTCGAAAGGCAAGAACAAAATTCTTCTGACACAGTTATAGCGTCTAAAATCACATCATAATCTTTCTCAAATAGAGCACAAAAACACACTATAAATATTACACACAGAATACACCAATAAATTAAATACGGAATGTCAAAAACGACGTACAATATGAAAAATAATTTGAGTAAGCAACAACAAAAATAAAATAAAATTATTTTAGATTTTTTAAACGTCACTCTGTGTGTCACAACTACACAAACCTTTTTCCCATAGGTTCCTTCTTCGCCATAGTTTCAGTAAAAAAGAAAAATGATAAAAATTGTGGAAAGTACCTTCACATGAGAATAAGTATAGTGCTTATAGTGCTAATAACTTTAGATTACATAACTTTCTAAATATTTAACGTCTTTTATAATGATTTCGGTCTTTCTTTCATTCCGATGGTTAATTACAATACTTAGATTAATTTTAAATGATAATGACATAATTAGGTTAATAAATAAATTTATACCCAAGTTTAAGTTTATCTTCCCAAATGGGATTTTAATAAATACTCTTTCTTTTCTCGCTCTCTCAAAAATCTTTAGTAGCATTAAACAAAATTACTCTTTCTATTTTTGAATTCTTGTTGAGTTATAATACCATCCCTTTTTTCTCGTTCTACACCACGAGCATTTGCCCCGTCCCGTGACATTGGCAGACGCTCCTCGGGCGAGCACAAAATACGTTGCGCCTACTTCCGTCGAATTTCCAGGGAGCGAATGGTGGGTGCGTTGAAAATTATTTTCTTGTCGACGTACCGCGTCCTCCTGCAACCACACATCTTCCCGAACTTTTGAATTTTCTTTATCTCCAGTCCAATTTTCTTCTCTATGGTGGAAATTCATGATGCAAACCAGAATTTGCAGTCTGAGTGCTGTGATGAACACGTGGTTGCTAAACCCACCGGCTACCACTTTTCCGGGTGCCATATAGTACATTTCTTATGTTTGGTCTTTTCCCAATCAAATCAGGGTACGATTCAAATAATCAGGACAACTGTGAGATTAAATTCAAGAAATAAGAATAACAGTAATAAGTCAAAAATGTTTCGTAAGAAGTAATTCATAAGTAAGATCGTAAGAAGTCAACATCAACCACCCTCAAAATAGTTATTCAACTCATTTGATATGATGAAAATCTTCAAAATTAGTCTTATTTATAATTTAAATTTATCTCAACATGAAGTAGAATTTCTGTGCGAAAAGATACCTTACTTGATAAACCTTAGTTTTTTTCAACACAGATGGAATTCGATTACACTGCTGTAAACTGATAAAGTAGAACTTCGCGACGATACAATTCGCAGACTCTCATTGTATGTGATCAAAAGTATCAGGACACGTTCAACATGCTGTTATGGTGCGGACTTATTTTTCATAGAGGGGGCTTGCACCCCTTTGTTCTTTTTTGTGGAACTATCAAGGCACAGGTCTACATTGATGTTTTAAACATCATCTTGCTTCCCATTGTTGACGAGCGATCCGCGGATGGCGATTGCATCGTTCAACACGATCCAGCACCTATTCATACTGCACGGCCTGTGGCGGAGTGGTTATACAACAGTAATATCCTGTAATGGTCTGGCCTGCACAGAGACTTGAAACCCTATCGAACACCCTTGGAATTTTTTGGAGCGCCGGCTTTGTACCAGGGCTCACCGACTTACTTCGATACCTCTCCTCAGTGCAGCACTCCGTGAAGAATGCGCTGCCATTCCCCAAGAAACCTTCCAGCACCTGACTGAAAGAATGCCTGCGACAATGTAAGCTGTCATCAAGGCTAAGGGCGGAACAACTCCCTATTGAATTCCAGCATTACCGATGGAGGGCGCCACGAACTAGCAAGTCATTTTGTCACGGGTCTGGATACTTTTGAACACATAGTGTGTGTCCGTCCACGTTAGTAACTATCAGTTGAATTTGTTTTATGCATTACTTCGGGCCAGACGCCACTCGATCCACGTCGTGACATTCGACCTATCGATTTTCGATACTGCACTAGTCATCGAACAGAAATTGTTCAGGATACTAAGTGGTCGGTGTTCTTTCTCAGGTGACGGGAGCGTGTCATAATACTACAATGTATTCTGGAGGACCGCCGTTAACTCCCATTGGTGTTCTCTGAGAGTCGTAATGGCGTATGCACGAGGCTATGAATATCAAAAATGATGTGCCCTGCTTTGCTGTAGTATTCTTTTATCACAATAACCTATTAGACGGGAAAATAATTATATCTTTTCCCGCCCTGTTTCGCCTAGTTCTATCTAATCTAATGTATCCCCACCCAGCACTACTCCACCCTTTCCCAAGCCGTTCTGTCTCACCCGATCCTTCCCTGCTTCCCCCTTACCCTACTTTACCCAGTTCCCATCCCCAAACCCACGATTTACTTCACTCACTTCTACCCAAAAGATTTAACAAATCTCAATAAACTCTGAATTTGTCTTAATTTTTTTTTCTTAAATTCTATTTGTCTTAAATTAATAAAAATACATGAAGTTCAGTTTCCAATTCCCTTAAATTATTTTCATCGCAGGCCTACTCATCAATCTAGAACTCTGATTTTTTCTTTTAGATTGATGAGCAGGCCTGTGATGAAAATAATTTAAGGGAATTGGTAACTGAACTTTATACATTTTTATGTTTATTTTAGAAAAATAATTAAACAATTCTATCACGTCACATTTCCTTGAAAAAAATAATTATACTTGGCTTTTATGAACATTTACAATTTTTTCAGCCCCGAATTTCTTCCCCCCCCCCTGCCTTACCATCATTCAACCATGGTGAAACCTACAGAAAGCCCCTCTGTGACGCCCCGTCACCGTCGCTCCCTCCCCATCGCGATCTCTACCAACAGCGCGGCGCGAATCCTTAACAATTCTTAATCGGCAGTCAGGGCGTCTCAATTTTTCTTTCATGTGTAGTGTCGTGCGTGCGCGGATACAGGGACAAGTGGATACAGAAACAGTTCTAACAGTTGGTTTTTCTCTGAGCGTTTCGTGCAACATGGTTTCGGGTTCGAGAAAAATGAACGTGAATAATTGTCACATGACTTTTGGTACATACGCGGTAAATATAGCATTATTAAAAATCGCACGAGGAGCATTACATAATATGTAAGACCATTCTATCTTGCGTATTTTAGCAGGAAAGTCTGAGACCAGGATAAATACAAATTTGTGTGCAGTGTCTCATCGATATACGTTTCTGGCTGAAGACTGCTTTAAGATTTGTAATTTCTATGACCTGGAGGTAGCCGATAAACCCCTCCGATGAATGTCCGTGGGAATAACCACAAAATCAAAAGCTAATCTCTTCACCTGATAACATTCCATCTGCCACATGCCCCGTTCTCATGGACCTGATGTACCACTGCCTTCACCTCCAACTGAATTGCCAGGCATCACTTCAGTCTTCAGACTCGGAACATCTACAAGTTCAAGGCTCCGGTACCGAATTTAAGCCCTTTGGAGGCGATTCACACTTCTTTCAGGTAAAACAAAGATCTTGGCATTCTTTTAAGAACTTCATGATCTGGGCCTTTCAAAAGAGGCAGCTGAATTGCTGTATTTCAGATTAAAAGAAAATAAAAATTGGTCAAATGGGACACTTTTTTGGTTTAGGTATCGACAATATTTGTTAAATATGATTGGCTAACACTGACTGTTCATGGGACTGAGCTAAATGAAAATCAGATTATTGAGAATGCGCTGAAGCGCCTACCGAAACTTCCTCCTCTTAATGTAATTACTCAACTGCTCAGATTTAACAAATAACATATCAATTAAAGATATACAATTCTATGAAGAAAAGATCCAGCCACAAGAATCAATGTGGTAAACATGGCCTGGAAAGTTGGGGACATGTCACAAAATTTTGAGCTGTAAGAAAGCACGCCAAAAATTAGATCTGTGGGATGTGGCTATAGAAAAATTCAAAACGTCTTATGAATTCTATAGGCGAAAATAGAAAACCCCAAAACATTGTTTAAAGTCGTTCAGTATTAAATATTAAAGGTCAATGAGATAAAGGTTCTGGAACAATATAAATGCTATTCACTGTAAGCCAAGTCGGAACACGTTTCTGAAAATGTAATTGAAGTGTTACACATTTACCAAGATCTGTACATATATGATATAGGGAACTATGGCACAGAAATGGCGCTGTTTACTTTAAAAAATGTAATTGACCACATACAATTATAATTACTCGAATGTTTTTGTGGAAGGACATCCGCGTCCGATAATTGCCGGACATCGCGCATATATCCACTCTCACTAATCTTTGTATTTGAAACACTTCGAACTTAGGAAAACTCACTACTTTCGCTTCGCTAACATTAACCTCACATTCACTAAGTTTTCTCGAAGATGAAATTGAATGAAATTGAATGAAATTGAATGAAAATGAATGAAAATGAAGGCCGATTACAACGCACACAATGAAGTAATGAGCAAATGACGGCAGATATGTGTCCATTCTATTAATTTTATGATTTTATTAATAATTAGTTATTATATTATAAAACTTAAATACCAGCAAGCGATAATACACCTGGAGCGCACTGGATTTCATTTAAAGCAAAAATCACGAAATGTGGCTGAATAGAAAGCTAAATAATATTTCTGAACGAAAACACTTGTTCCTTTAATATAATGATTTTGCAATTTTCTAAATGTCAAGGGTGGTGTGTATATCGGAGCTACACCATACCTACGAGTATAAAAATGCACTTTCTTCTATTCAAGCAATTTTTAAAAAAATCAGCTGATTTTCAGAAAAAGTTGAATATTGAAAATGTCACCGGGGCGTCAAATAACCGCACCCCCAAAAAAAAACTAAAACAAAATACTTAATGATTTCCATCACAGTACAACTATACCTTCCCCCAGGCGGATTAACCCGTTTTGAGCTCAAAAGCTTTTAATGTGATAGTTACGCATGATACACCGTCCATCCCGATTTTTTGGGTACAAAATTCCGTGCATCTCCTCTTCTCCTGCACTCATCTTAACCTTCTTTGAAACAGTTGTAATAGTCTTTAATACTGACGTGTGAGTAGAGTTACATCTTAAATGAAAATTAAATACGGATTTCGTGAACATAAATTAGAGATCGTATTGTTGAGAGTTGATTCCAATATTTCCGCCTTATAAAATAAAAAGGAAAAGTAATGAAAATATCATATTAGTTACAGCGTGTGTACATAATTATCTCTTTTTCCTGATATCGATAGGTCACTAGACGGAAAAAAAACGTAAAGATCCCTCGAATGTTGGATTTTTTTTTCTTGCTGTCAAGTTTTCGCGGTTCTCTTCGAGGACACGGAGAAACATGGACACCGAAGGACGGTCACGGGACACGGACAGACGTTTTGCCGTCAATCGTCAATTTCGTTTCTAAGGACCCACAAAAGATACAAGAGAAGTCCCGAAACATCGTGAGATAAGACTGCGAGATATTCTCGGAATCATTGCAATTCCTTTTCATCTGACTTCAATTGGTGGCCCTTCTCCATCCGTCATTTTTGTAAATTTCTAATAATCGTAGCACATAACGAAAATATATAACAATTCTATCAAATTTCTATACCCTCCGGTATCGTCCTAATGAATGGAATTTTTTTGTTATTAAAGTGGACAATGTTCGTTCATACAGGCATTGGAATGTCAATTATTTGTTCAGGGAAATATGAATATGAGAGGGAGATCAATTTAAAAATCACAAATGTGGTACGTAATCTACGAGTTTATTGAACAGTAGTACAAACTATACTGTAATGTGTAGTCTTGTTATGGGTTTAATGAATGATCCTTTTTATCACCCAATGAAATTATAAATAATATTTTCGGAAGTCATAAGTATGACAAGAAAAGTATATTGTCAAAAAGTGCAGATCCAGGAAAGAAATACTCATGTCCATACATTATGACCATTTAATTTTGTTCATTTATTTATCCCCCTTCCAGAGCGGATGCTCCCAACTACCCTTATTTCATTCATTGAACTCTATTAAAAATAACCGGACTCAGTTGATATTCAAGCGAGAACATATCTTCTCCCGTATCTCCCTTCTTTTCAAGAACAACAGAACTCGTTCAAAATGCAGACTTGTCGACCTCCACGAAAGGAGATAGGAAAACTAAGGAAATTCATCGACCAGTAGTTGCAGTTATGTAAAATTTGAAAAGCGACAAATTTACTTTACGTTTGTTATCGCTTTGTACACAGCCCTACTATTAGTTTATCAGATTTTCGGAGCTAGTTTTAGATCAATATTATATCTTCCGCGGAGAATGTTGCAAATTTAAATAGTTGCGGAAACAATGAATTAATGTCTCTTTCCAGCCGAGAATAAGCACACATGGATCAGACGACTAGCATGCGATAGAATTTTAATGAAGGATTATCTCGGATGATCTTCGAGCAACTTGTAAAGCATTATCGTTTCACAACGTGAAAAACCCAAAATATGTCGTTTTTTATGTAGTCAGATCTGGTCCTGCGTACCCACAAAATCAGGCTAGCAACGTATGCCTTAAAATATATAGAGATAATACAGGGTAATTACATTAAAATCGACATTAAGTACGGAAAAATTAGCACGTAAAAAAATTATTATATTATTATCATTTTTATCATTAATATAATATATAATTATTTTTTATTATTAACATTATCATTGTTATCATTGTTATCATTATTATTATTATCATTTTTGTCGTGAATTGGCCATCTAGGACCACCCGGACATACCCCTGCACTCCCTGATCCATTTCCCTGATCCATTGAGCAAATGCTGAGATGGCCCTTTGTTTTGCTTCTGGACATAAATGTAGCTTCACTATGCGCACGTTTTGTGGAACTCTCCTTTTGTTTGTAATGGTAAGAGGAGAGGTAAAGGCGAGTTGCTATTTTGTCAGCAAATACAGAAAAAACATACTTGCAATTCGTGTACCGATGCAAATAAATTTTCTGTAACTCGGAAACTAAAATTAATATTGTATTTTTCAAATATTGATAATCTTGCTATTTTTTAATTTTATTTTTAATATTTATTTTTATTCATTTATGTTTAACTTTTACTCCTCTTTCAACTATTTATAGTTAAAATGACGGGAGGGATTCTGGAACTCAAGAAAACGTGCGCAGATAATCTTCTCCTTCCTACGTCACATACAGTTTTTACTGTTTTTTGACTAAATAAATCTAAATCTAAATATAAGTCTCTTAATCGGAAAAATTCTCGTTTTCCGGCGAGGTGCGTCAACTCACGTATACGATGTCAGCAAGGTGAGCTGCCCTTGCGCGCTGCAGCATGACGTTTACCAAGTTCTAATTGCAATTAAAAAAAGCTTTTCGAATATTAACAACATTTATATCATTGCCTTTCATTTTTAAAGAACCTTATAATGCTGGGTAAAATATATACTTCCAATTAAAACAACAAAGTTGTGTCAATATCTTTAAAATTCCGTACGGTACTGACAAGAAAACCAAATATATAGTTTTCCCCGACATTTGAAACAACATGGTGCAAATAGCATCTCGATACCTTAAATCGTTTTTAAGATATTTATTGTGGCCAACTTAAGTGGTCCACCCTGTATGTATGTGTACGTGTATGTCTACGTGTATGTTTATGTGTATATGTATATGCCATCTATGAAAAAATAACAACTTACAAAAAATGGCTCATGCATGTAAAGAAAATGAATGCCTCACGAGTTCCACGAGCAATGTACTATTTTATCTCTCAAGGAAGAGGAGATGTTGGTCGATCACCCAAGAGGTGGAAAGCTCAGTAGGTGCAATAGGCAATATTGTCTAGACATGAAAAAGAAGAAGAAAAAGAAGAAGAATTTCCTGTCACGGACGTCATCGTCCAAAGAACGTTTACTAAATTTCAGCTGATTAAAAATTATTTACGAAGTTCAATGAAAAGTCTGCGTAATTTGAGTGTTTTTTCAATTGAGTATGAAAGAACGATGTGTTTGAAAATTTTTTCCTATGGTCATTAAAAATTTCGTAAAAGCGAAGAAAAAAGACCAAAATTTGAATTTGAAATTATATCATGGAATTGCAAAAATGATAATATAGTTTCTGTAATAATGTATTGTAATAATTGCCTTCACTCTTAAACTTCAGTTTATAATCACAAGATTAATACCATGCCATTAATTAGCGGCCCCCTACTGTGTCGGTCCATGGGGATCCTCTTACGGCACTGCCACTAAAGAACTTTTTAATTTTGAATAAGACACTCCGAAGGCCGAGGTCATAGTATGCGGAAAAAGGTATGAACCTTCGACCAAAACAAGTCTCCCTGTCGCATAGCTGAAAGTTATTTTTCTTGCACGATAACATATCAAGAGGTATTCGTCCGAGGTAGATCTTTTGACGTTTTTAAAAAATGCGTGAAGCAATTGGGCGACAATCGCTTAAAAACAACTGGTATCACGTTCGAACACGCCAAGTTATAAACAAGATACTTTATCTACTAGCGTTGCGCGCAAACATTGGAATATAAGGGCATGCAGCGGTGGAGTGTCTGTGGCAGCCCGCTCCCGCTCCCGATCCCATCTGTTCCGCTCCGCTCCTCTGCGAACCGTGACAATGAAGATCGCGCTGGTACTGGTGGTGACGTGCGCGGTGGCGCTGGCTGGCGTCTGGGCCCAGAATAGCCCGCTGTGCCTGCTCGTGGGGTCGGTGGTGGACCTCATCTCCCTGCTCCTCGTCGAACAGCTGCTGTGCACGGTGACGGCGGAGGGCGGCGCCTGCCCCGGCCTCAAAGCCACGCTCGTCGCCCTGCGCGCCACGCTCGTCAACCAGACCGTCTGCCCGCTCGTCGGCAACTGACGAAGGCAAGCAGCGGTGGTAGGTGAATAGCGCAAGGCTCAATAGCACTCAACACGATACGATAAAATTATAATACATAACTACGAAAGAAGGGTTGCTATTATTATTATTATTATTATTATTATTATTATTATTATTATTATTATTATTATTATTATTATAATTTGCCCTTTTAATACTAACAGGTTTAACCTACTTAGGATTTCAAAGATGTTAATTCTTTCCTTTAGCTTTCTCCGGTTACTAATCACATCCATGGCACTCTGTATGTTTCGTGTAACATGTATTTCCAGAAGCCTTTTTGATTTTTCTAGTAACGTGAAGATGGCAAGGCAAGCATTATGCTTCAACTGGACATTTTTACCTAATATTTACTGTTAATGAAGACGGTTAATACTATTATGTTATTATTATTATTATTATTATTATTATTATTATTATTATTATTATTATTATTCCTATGGATATTAGTCATTCCTAATTAGTATTTCAATTAGTCTCGAGGAGGAGTAATTCAAAACTGAGTCATACGAGCGCTACGAAGAGTGCAACGCATATTTTCTGGTTAAACTACAAGTCGTGATCAAGAGGCGATGAGCAATATGCATCGTTAACTCACGGGATACTTCGAGCGTCGGTACCCGCGCCATGGAGCGACCTCGAGCTTTTCTTTCTCTTTTTGTGCCACTGATTATTAGTTGAGTAATAATGACAAAAATATTAACTAAGTGTTTGTTTGTTTCGTAAAAGGAATGGTGCAAATTACCTACTCATTCCATTCCTATCTCTAACGTATCACTTCGTATGTACGTGGTGTTCACGCACGCAGTTCTAGGATCATTCAAATTACATTAAAACGTTATATTGATTGGTACAACATAATGTAAAGCCTTCCAAGACTCTCACAAGAAGTTAAGGGCAGGAGTTGAACTTGTAGCACTTTCGAGGATCTTGCGAGCCGCTCTATCCCCCGGACACATAGCAAATGTCTTTAAACATCCTAAATTTATAATTATTCACCCCTTTTGTATAAAGAAACAGTCCAAGTCAAATTAGTATCACAATAATTCAATACGATCTGTAATTTATTCTCGCTTTATCAAGTAAGTCTTGCTAAATCAATTTCACCTCGTGCATAAATTTTGTGGTTTGTGAGACTCCATGTGAGAATTCGCGCTCAGTCTCTCGCGCCATAATCATGAAGTTTATGGATGCGCTGCACATTAATATAAAAGCCAAACAAAAATAGTAGTATGAGATAACAATGCCCAGTAAATTATGTGAACCGAAAATCAACAGTTATTCACAAAACTAACTTACTGCCTTTACAGTGGCTCCTAAGCATATGGCGCCATGTAGGCCCAACGTTGCTCCTAAAACATTTTCTCCGCCTTTTCGTTACCGTCATCGATTTCCTTGGCAATAAAGCGGAACCGAAATTACTCACTACCAATCTTCTAAGAAAAACAAGTCTTTCTTAACATTATGTAAACACTGGGTCATACAAATTGCAAAAGCATTTTGTCAACAATATTGTGTAGTACAAGACCGTTACATTAACAATAAACATCACATGTTTAATAACTAAATAATGCTACCTTGCGTATGATTATCTTCGGAAATCAGCACATTTCGACATTCTTATTATATTTTACACAAATTTTGAATTTTAATTCCATCATTCTATCTTAATTTTAAACTTTTATGTTGATGATCTATCTTCTCTCGCCTCAAAGTTGTCGGTTCGAGAAGCGAATGGAAAATTAATGAGGGTGGTTTGTTTCTCGACTCGACAGTAAATATTTGCACGTACGTTGGGTACTTTTTTGTCAAAACTCGTACATAAAAATAAATGTATTTTCAATTCAATTTTTGGTTCCTATTTCACGAAAGATCTACCTTTAAACACAGACAAGTTTTACAACTTTTCAAAATTTAGTAAGAGATTCTTCTTCTTGTTCTAGGAATGCATTTCAATATTATTCATTTTATTTAAATGTTTCTTTTGTCTCAATTCCATTAATACATTTTTATTAATTTTAAAATTTTCTATTTAACAGGACCATTTAGTGTATTCATCACCGCCTTCTTGAAGTAGCTGCCACTGCACTAGCTCCTTCAATGAACATTGATGTTCGCTCGTGATATTGGTCAACTCAACCACAAACTACAACAACTACACAACAAATTAAATATACCCTAACGTTTTCAACAAGCCCTTTTGTTGCTTTTTTCCTCAAAAGTGTTTATAAAGATATAATTGATAAACTCTACTCAAATATAAATAGTATTTTAAATAGTTATTAATATTAAATACACTAATTCAAAATAATAGGTTTCGCAAAATTGTTTTCAAATTGTTACTTTTATGGAGATACATTGTAAATAAACATTTTCCTTTGTACGTTGTCTCTTTAATATGATTATTACTCCTGAAAATTGTGTTAGCTCGTTGGGTTTGTAATACTTTTGGATGGGCAACTTAAGTTCAAAAGGTTTTCGATCATATGAAGATGGTAAAAAGTACTTGCGAACAAAGTAATGTGTTAACATGTTATTGGTAAATTACATTGATAATTTGTGTTTAAATAGAAAAAAAATAAATGATAAATGTCTAGAAATACAAATGTACATTTCTGAAACTATGAGATGAATGTATAATTGCATATACTCGTATCTCAGATTGGAGGCGCTTGTGTAACATTGTGCGGAGTAAATCTGAAATGTACGTCATTGAAAGAAATTTCTAGAATAGATAATATAAATGAAAGTCAAATCTTTATTACAACTGGCCGCATAATGGTGAGACTTTCGGTCTGGGACGTCATTTCGCTTCTGCCCCGAGCAGGGAGACACGAAGGCCAACGTGGCCGCATCGTTAACGAGGTTGTCCGCGTCCGCACCCTCGCGATGCAGTTTAAAGTGCAGCCTCCCAACCCTGTGACTCACACAGAAGCGCCCCGCCGCCTCCTCCACACTGCGCTCGCAAACTGAAAATCAACGCCCCCCCTCGCTAGCCCCTTAAACACCAGGCATTACGGTGACATCATCGCTGCCGCTCACCCTGCGGGGCGCCGCGCTCCGCCCGCCAAGGACAATGCGGGTGATTGGGCGATGCGAAAATTAAATTGAACGCAGCAGTACAAAGAAAGGGATGAGGAGTTACCAGTGAGGCTCGTGATCTCCCGCTGGCAGTTGTCGTTTAGAATAAGGTGGTGTGTGAAAATAATCTGACGTGTGATTGCTCGACATTAAATTTATATCCAAATTCTGATCAATGCACTTGATTACATTTCTGTTTCATTTGTCTTCGTTTAATTTGTATTATTTATTGTTTTAATTTACTCACCAGCACTGAGCTCTTACTAAGATTCCTGCAGTAGACAATTGCAGACACTCGATATACTTGTGTGAATTGTAAGATCTAGTGCACTACGTCGTTTCAACCGCAAAATTCGTTCGTGCGTTCTTTTACCTAATTGTCACCTGCTCTGAGAAAAGTGTCATCGTATTTAGTTTAGACCAGGTCTGCTCAAGTCTTCTTCTTCTTCTTCTTCTCCCTCAAGCATTAGACCGGTTGGTCCGTTGCGCCTCCTTGATCTAACCATCTTCTCCTGGGTCTACCAATGCTTCTTCTTCCTTTAGGGATGTACTGAAGCACTTGCTTTGGAATACGGTCGTCTTCCATTCTTTCGAGGTGTTTTTTCCATTGTTCTCTGTATTCCTTAATTTTTTCGTTTAAGTTGTAAATTCCTATATTTTTCCGGATGGTCTCGTTTTTTAATCTGTCCATTCTTGTTACTCCCAGGACTGATCTTAAAAATCTCATCTCGGCTGCTTGAAGTCTACTGTGTGTTCTGGAGTTCATAGTCCAGTTTTCGCTTCCGTAAAGTCCGCAAGGCACTGCCATAACTTTATAAAACTTTAGCATTGTGTCTTTACGGACCTTTCCTTTGAGCGCTCTTTTGATGGTGCCACACATCATATTGAATCTTTCTATCTTCCTTACAATATCAACTTCGCCGAGATATGATACGTCACATCCTAGAAATCTAAAGGTATTAACCTGTTCAATAATTTTGTTTTCTAATATGAATTTACATCTTAAAGGTTGTGAGCCTTGGAATGCCATGGATTTGGTTTTATTTGTAGATATACTTAGATTATATTGCTTTGTTATTTTATATAGTTCATATAGTGCCCTTTGCAGATTATCTTCTTTATCTGCAACTAAAATCTGGTCGTCAGCAAACATAAAAGTTTTAATAAAATTTGTTCCTTTAAAATTGTCTTCTATATTAAGTTTCATGATCTGTTGTTTCCATTCTCTCACAGCATTGTCTAGATATAGATTAAAAAGTATAGGTGAAATACAACACCCTTGTCTGACCCCTTTATTAATATTTCCTTGGGCAATAATTCCAGATTTTAGTTTTATGTTTATCTGTGTTCCTAGGTATATATTTCTTATAACTTCGATCAAGTGCAATGGTATTCCTCTTTTTTCCATAATTTTCCATAGTTTTCCTCTGTGTACACTATCGAATGCTTTACTGTAATCAATAAAGACTATGTAGGTCTTTAGATTGTATTCTCTTCTTTTTTCTATTATTTGTTTTAATATAAAGATATTATCCGAGCAGGATCTTCCTTTCCGGAAACCTGTTTGTTCTTCAAGTAATATACTGTCTACAATGTTTCTCAATCTATTTGCTATTATCTTCCCATATATTTTATATGCCGTATTCAGAAGACTTATACCTCTATAATTTTCGCAGTCAGTTCTTGGTCCTCCTTTAAAAATGGGTATTACTACTGCTTTCTTCCATTCCATTGGTATTCTTTTTTGTTGCCAGCATTGATTTAGAAAATCTTGAAGCCTATTTTTGGCTTCTTCTGGTAGATATTTAAATAGTTCTATATTTAAATTGTCTGAGCCAGGAGCTTTTCTGTTTTTACAACTTTGCAAGGCTTCTTGGAGTTCATTGAATTCTATTTTATCAATTTCTGATATACATCTGTTATTTTCCTCCTCTTCATCATTTACATCTTCTCCCTCTTCTTCTGTCCACAGATGTTTACAGAACTTAATCCATTCTTCTCTATCTAGAAGATCTAAATTTGCTGCGTCTTTTTCTTCTCTGTTTAGGTGTTTCATAATTTTGTAAGCAGTATATTGGCGACAATGTACATCTCTTTCTATGTTAGAAATGTATCTTTCCCAGCTTTCCTTGTGTGCAGCTTTTACTATTTTTTTTGTTTCTCTTCTTTGTATTTTATATTCTTCCAATGTCTCAGGAGTTTTCGTCATGAGCCACTGTAGATATGACTCCTTCTTTCTTTGAACTGCACGTTTCAATTCTTCATTCCACACATTAAGTCCCTTTTTTGGCTTATATTTATTCCTTTTCCCTAAGGTTTCAAAAGCTACACTTTCTATCAGTTGGGTTAGCTTCTGCCATTCTAATTCAATATTCGTGCTGATGGGTTCCTTTAGCATATATAGTCTTATGCGTGATTGAAATAAATTTCTGATGCTAGGGTCTTCTAATAGGTTAGTTTTCCACACTGTTTCCTTTATTGTGGTCTTTTTGCGTGTTGTTCTTGTCCATTTAGTTTTAAGGATTACTTTCCCTCTTACTAGGAAATGATCTGAATTTATATCCATTCCTCTCATCACTCTCACGTCCTGAAATAGTTTTCCCATCTTTTCATTTGCAATTAAATAGTCAATTATTGATCTGTACCCTCTGTTCACCCATGTAAATTTATGGATATCTTTATGTCTAAAGAACGTATTTTCTATTCGTAATGAGTTAAAATTCACAAAATCACGTAACACTTTTCCATTTTGATTAATTACTACTTCTCCGTTTGTTCCAATTATTTCCTTAATGGGCTGTTGTCCTATCCTAGCATTCATATCTCCTCCTATGACTATATAATCATTTTTATTTGTGGAATCTAGTACACTTTGTAGGCTTTCATAAAATTTATCAGATTCTTCTTTTCTACCCTCTTCAGGAGCATACACTGATATAATACTCATATATCCTCTAGCTATTTTGAATCTGCATGTTACAATTCTTTCATTTATCCAACTGTAAGAAGTTATCCTATTTCTCCATTTCTCATTTATTAGAATAGCTGTTCCTGCTACTGCTCTATTTTCGATAGGTACACCGCTATAAATTAATGTATAGTTTCCCAAATCACATGTTCCCCTCTGCTTCTTTTTAGTTTCAGATAACATAACCAAATCGAGTTTAGCACTCCTGACTTCTCTTAGCAATTCGTATTCTTTGTTAGCTATGCCTCGTACATTCCAAGTTCCAATATTGACATGTTCTGATATACCAAGACGTTTGTCCTTTAACTTTGCCAATGTCGTTACCAAAGGATTTCCTTGTTTACAATCAATGAGTGAGCCAGTAATAAGAATCTCCCCTGGCCGCGCTACGAACGCTGCGCAGGGAAAGTTTGGTAGTGGGGCTGCCACCTCACTGCTCCCAAACTCGCAGGATTTGTATAAGGTTTTCTCCCTAGACAGATTGCCTTCACTTCAGCTCTGAGGTCTGTCCCCCCATTAAGAAGCATAAGAACAGGATCTATAAGAAGATAGAAAAAGATTAGTAGTTTACAGAAAGTAGAAGATCAGAAAGGAAAGACTCCCTAGCCCTCGCAACCTAATAGCATCGGGGTCGAAAAATACAAGGGGTCGAGAGTGACCAAAATAGGACAGTTAAAAGAAGTATGGCAAAAGTAAGTGGAAGCATTGCCATACTAGTGAAAAGACCCTCCTCCTTTATCCGGGCTTGGGACCGGCAGTGCCTGCAAGCAGACCCAGGCGGAGTTCAAGTCTGCTCAAGTGGGGGACTTAATTGGCTTGGCCCAGCGCCTGCCTGTGAGCAACCGATGTGGTCCGCTGCAAGTAAGTCCAACAGGGCGGAAGAGGGAGTGTAGAGATGTTCGTCCGCGGTCGGCTCTAGTCTAGTGAAAGGCGAGTTGCACGCTGGCCAACCGCAGCCGTCAACCGCGGGCAGTCTGGCATCTGCGCAGCCTAGACTAGAACTCAAGACCATAAACATTACAGGAAGAGTGCCAAAGAGCGTCAGTTTTAGGAGGAGAAAGGTGATGATGTGTTGGGTCATTATTTCAGTGTTATATATTATTATTCATAAATGTAATAGTTGAATAATTGAGAGTTAAATTGAACTGGATAATACAACGGCTCTCAATCTGAATTAATGGTCGCCCCTAAAGCCTGCTTTACATCCTTCTTTTTTCTTCATGTTTTGTTTGTACAGAAGAGGGACGTCCAGACTGAAATCTGTACAGAAAAATGAATCATGCGTCATTATGTTCCACAAAGTCCAGGTTGCCTACCGCGCTCCAAGAGACACTTTCCGTAAATTTTTTTCTCTAGCTCTGCTTGTGCGATTTATGTTGTGTAGTTTTGAGAGCGTTTGAGGGTGTGTATATACTGAGAAGTACCTAATAAATAACTTTCACTATTTAATTATTTATTTTATTCTGCCCCACGCTGGGCATCGATTTGAGAAATCTCCCTTTTCCTACTAAAGTTCTAATTATATTCTCGTTCCACATTGGACGATTATTTGAGATATTACACGATTTTACTAATTTTATTATTTATGTTCCTTGGTTAATATTACATTTATTATATTGATTAATTTTTCTATTACAATCTTCATAAAAGTGCCCATTGACATTCCTGACGACCAGGGTCGACATATAATAGTAAAATAAGTATAATAAAGTATTGGCGTGAGACTCTTTACAGAGCCGCAATTCCTGGAAGTTCTGTGTATTATCCTATTATTCAAAATCTGATGGTAATTTCTACAAATTATTAGCCGTGTTACATGTTTATCCTTGAGCTCATTAACGACTTGAAGTATTCTTTACTTTGTACATTCACAAAGTCCGTACGGTATTTCCTTCGCATAAATATTCGTAAGCTTACGAAAATATCTTCTACGCCTGTCTTCAAGATGTCTTCCGTCCTGATGTCGTCCAAGGAAGTTCCTCGTGGTGCGTCTGCTATCGTCGTAATTTCTGGCAGCGGGAGAATTCTTGTAATATTCACCAAAAATCCAAACTATTCGATAATATTTTATAATCCAATCTAATTAATGCAGTCCGCGAACGCGTCTTTCCCTTCCTGCGACTCTGATCAAGCGCCTACTCGCGACTGTCGTTTTATTTAACTTAAAACAATTTATAATGTTCACTTACGAATCTATTCTACACTACTTCCCCACGTACACAGCCTATCATGCATGAATTCCTAAAATCACAAATGACAACACAAGCTAAAAATGATACTGACAAATTACAAGTTATATTCTACACGTAAAACAAATCGCTGAATTAAAGCAATTTTTCGGTTTCCTTATCAAACTGTAACCCAGTCTAAGTCTGAAAAACCAATTCTACCATTTTAGACGGTCGCTGATCAGAGGATAATTTATTATACCAAATTCTAGCATTAGTATTTCCACTGCCCACTCTACATTTGTTGAAAGTCATGTTCCCGGAGCCTTGCTTCGCGAAAGAAATGTCACGTCCAGACACTCAAGATCAGAATACTAAGTTTGTTGATACGTTGTCCCGACGACGTGTATTCCTTGGTCTAGACTAGTTTAATGCATCTTATATTGTCACAATCATGCATATTTCCCTCTTTTGTTTATTTATTTTATTTACATCAAAAAGACCGTGAAAGACCTACAAATGTTGTTACCTTAACATCAGGCACACCCTTAATTTTCAATGGAGTACAGAGTTGTTTATTTTAACTGGAAAACTGAATTGAAACAGTTTTCTTTTCATTTACTATTAATTTGTTATGACGGAATCAGTTTGAAATATTTGATATTGTACTATTTACGGCGTCTTTATAGCAAAGAATACTCGTATCATCCACAACGAGAACTGTTCTTCCGTCTCTAATTGTCGAGGGCATATAGTTTACTTTTCGTAGGAAGAGAATAGGGCCCAAAATCAATCCCTGGGGAACTCCAAATGCAATTGACAAAGAATCGGAAAAGCGTGAACATAATTTAATAATACTTTTTAATAAATTTAATAGTACTTCATTAAATGCCTTGGGGGGGTTTCTGGTGTGTTACAATACGTGAAGTTATTAAGTAATTTGTATAATGAGAAGGAGAACGGTTGTCAGCAACAACATAACTCGACGACCACGACCAAATATAAACTTCCATTGGTCGTCCATTCTCCTTTGTTCCTTCGCCCATAAGTTGTATGCCAATAGTTAGCGACCCATGTGGTTAATGCCAACTCTCTCAAAAGTCTTCGAAAAACTCATTCTAATTCGCATCAACAAATTCTTTCTCTCTCAAGAAACTAAACCCATCCGTGATTTGCAATTCTGATTCCGCCTACAGTTTGGCTATGCGCACCAGCTTCTACGCGTTTCTGAAATTATAGCCCAATCCTTAGAAGAGAAAAAAAATACACTGCAGCTCATTACTACCCACGAGCGTTTGACCGAGTGTGGCACGATGGTCTTCTGTTTAAGCTTAGAACAACAGAAATAGCAGACTACTTTTTCTATATTAAAAATAATTTCCTAGGCAACAGATCATTTTCAACAAGTAATAAATAACACCGAATCCTAAAATTTCAATATCGAAGCTGGGTACCGCCATTTCAAATATACAAGAAGCTCTAGAAAATGTCTTCAAATGGTCGACGTATTGGAGATTAAGTTTGAACCCATCAAGTTGTGAAGCCAAAAATGTTTCCCCTAAAACGCGCCCCTTACATTCCTTCATTAAAGATGTACAATAATTCCCTCTTGAACACCAAATCCAAGACCAATAAATATCTCCGAGCCCTACTAAATTGACATGGAAACCAAACATTCTCTCCCACTTAAATGTAGCGCACGCCGCCTTCCGGAAATTGTACCCTATGATAAATAGAAAACATTCCCTGCATATAAAAATATTATTTACACCTCCATAATGCCCAACTTCATTCCTAACTTACTCATGCCAAGCGTAGGGCGGTGCAACATATTCACCCATTAACACCTGCATTTTTTTAAATGAAGTCCTGAGAGCCGTAATAAATGTATGGTATGTCTCCATCAACCAAATCCACCAAGACCGCAATTTCCCAACAATTCCCCAACAATTTCCCAATACAATGTTCACATCTCAGAAAGGTTTTAACTATAAGTTACCTAATATTTACTTCCAGAATATTTTCAACTATGAAACCTCAACTAACACGAATCCTCTCCTTACTTCCCAGGGACAAATTTCGCAGACCTTAAATCACCAAGTTCCTAATTCATAACATTTATACACTAATACAGCGAAAAACTCACTGTTCGATTAACTAAAAATAAAGAAAAATCTGTACAGCTGGGTGATTGAAGAGGATGGCAGATGGGGCACCTACTATGTAAAACTAGGAAACAGCAATTTGTACTGTGTTTATAACATATCTGTGAAGTGGTTAATAAACTGTATCATAAAAAATATTCGAATACAAAGCATTTACTGGACTGTGATAACAGCCCTTTGCGAGCTCAGCCATTACTTCATTTGTGGATGAGATACGATGCTAATAGGTGTGACGCACAACTGTTAGCGCTTTTTTCGGTGTCCGGAGGAAATAGTTTTACCACGATTACGTACAAAAAACTTAATGACAGAGTAAAACCCTCAGTCCCGTTCATCCATTTTCGATACAGTAACAGTTTCGCGTAAGATAAATGTGCTGTCCATTTTTCTTTCAGGAAAAGGCCGGTGTTTGTATAGCGGGCTTAAGAACTCGACTGCGCGTTGGTGTTTCGTCCTCGGAGGAAGTCAGACGCACGTTTTGTCACAATATTGATTGACAGTGATTCTGGACGCGTCAACTGACGTAAGTGCATGTGATTCCCCTCAAGATGAGGCGGTGATACTCCCCCGTTGGATGGTACGATTACCGACGAGAGACGACCTACACGACGGCAGGGTGTTCCCCATCGAGGTTTCTTCCTCCAGCGAGGCACCGCCCCAGACTGAACAAGCTATAATCTCTCGATACGCTGCCGGCCTGTACGCGCAGACTGTCTAAACACGAATTTTGGCTTCTATATTTCTAGTTTGGGATCTTGAAGTTTCTATACGGTTTCTGAATGAGAATCTGTACGGAAACTGTACCGCGTAAAAGGACCTTTAGATCCTGTCTTCATTACCTTCACTCTAGGACCACCACAGAGAAACGCTGAGCCCTTTCTTCCACAGCCACCGTCGAAAGGCAATGACCACGAGCAAGAAAGTATTCGCGAGTCCCACCGCTCTGGCTTGAAAAATGCGTGGCCGTTAACTTCACCCGTCAGAGGGCAGACCCCGAGGAAACGGTGTTGCTTGCGGGCGCGCATCTTCCTTGGTCCCCATGCGCGAGGTACCTTGGCGTGACTCTAGATCGTGGCCTCTATTGGCACCAGCACGCCAAGGATCTCCGCCACAAAATTCTTGCGAGGACATCCCTCTTGCGTCCCCTCCTTAGCTCCCTGGACCTATCTCTCTCGCAGAAGCGTCTCCTTTTCACCGCCTGCATACGAAGTTTATGGACCTATGCTTGCGAAACCTTTGCGGCAGCGCCGGTCTCGACCCTACGCCCGATTTGGGCGGCCGAGAACCGAGCGGTACGGACCGCCACGCGGCCGCATCTCCCTCCTCCCCCTCCTCCTAACCGCCACCATAGGAACAGTGCAACCTACGGGGCCTTGGGCGTGAGTCGGCAGCTGCCAGAGGAGATCCGCCGGAGGGCACACACGGCGCTCACGCGGGCGCTGGGCCCGAAAGCTCCGCGACTCTTGCGCGAAACCGGCCGGGCAGTGAACTGTGAGGTCCACCGGACGTATTTTGCGCCGAGAGGGCCCAAGCAAGTGGCCTCCACGTTCCGGGCGCTACCGCCGCAGCTTCTCGCAGAACTCTGCGAGCAGCGGCGTGAGGCTCCCAGCGGGACGAGTGAGGCTCCGCCCGTTACAATTGCCAGGGCACATTGTGCCTAGCCGCCACGGACGCTTGGAGCAAAGTCGGCGCCGTAGCGCACATAGTGTAAATAGTGTAAATAGTGTTTAGGATGTATATAGTGTCGTGTGAAAGTGCGTGTGTCAAGTGATCTAGTGTGAATGTGCGTGTGAATAAGAAAAAAAAATACCCAAGAAAACAAATACTATAAAGCATGAAGAAGAACAAAGACTTGTGTTAATCTTAGGTTGCCGGCCAAAGTGCCGGCTTCATCCATAGGTTAAGTCAGAAATAAGTTAGTAAGTAAGTTCTGCCCCCTTCTTTGCCGCATAAGCCATAGAGCTGCGGCGTATATTGTACCCCAATAACTAAATAAACTCCCGCCTCGCCAGGGCTACTGGCGGGGGGAAAGTTGAAAAAAAATCCGCTCTGGGTTTCGGTGGCAGCAAGGCAGACAATAGGTATAAATAGGTTCAATGACCTAGTGCCAGTGGTCTGGTGTGAAGGCTGCTATTTAGAACACTCTTCTGCTGGCGTTGGCGCGGACGCGCGTCTGCGTTGCAGGAGGCGGGAACTCGCTACCAAGCGCTGCAGCAGTGCGACTCCGCCACTCGTGTGGATACCCTTTTAAACCAATGCTTTACCAGCAGGCGCGCCATTCGGCTGCCGGGTGGCGCCGGGTAAAGGGACCCTTTGATCCAGGGTTCGTTTGACGAAATTTGCTCCTCTCGTTATCCTACAACTGTCATCTGCGTTTGTATACTTTTTTTCTGAAACAACCTGTCTGAAGAATATACTGTAAATGTCGGCAACGGGGGGGGGGAGGGTCGCCTGTGGAGCGGTGCGTAGCCGAGTGACGTCGCGATCAGCAGCTCCCCAGCAGCCCAGGCACTCCCAGGGGGGCGGCTCCCCCCGCCCGCAGCCCCCCACCGCGACCGGCGGCTCCCGGCAGATGCGCCCCCGCCCCCGCCCCCGCCCCCGCTCCCTCGAGTGGCTCCCGTGGCGCGCTCACCCGCCGCCTGCGGGATTTGCCCGCGGGACTCCGTCGCACAATGAATTCCACAAAGCACCATTAATTCAGCTGCCAAAGCCGCGCCGCATCCTCCCAGGCCTCGAGACGCAGGGGGGAGAAAAACGAGATTGATTGTCGTCCTGCTGGAGCTGCATTTTCAACGAAATGAAAGTAATAATTTTTGAATATGAGTGAGATAGTCAGAAATATCAGCAACAAAACTGTTTATTTGCTCTTGTAATATGTTAATAAAAACAATTTTCTCTTTTCTTTTGTAAACCTTATTTTCATTAGCACGTAAAAGTAAACACGTCGCCATATTAATAGAGGCATATTATTATTATTATTATTATTATTATTATTATTATTATTATTAATACGTTCGGACCTATTATTCCTCCTTACACTTTACTCTACATTTTGATGGCTTTGTTGTATTCTAGTAGCATATCAATAGCATACCTGGCGATTAACAAAATATTATAACATCTTGTAAACTCAGAAATACAATGATCGAATGACAAGTAAAAATTATAATTTGATATGTCTCAAGAAACTCACAGTGAGTTTGCTCAGTGACATCGGAAACCTAGTGTTCTGGAACTTCCCTGCAATGCAGAGCGGAAGGAATCGCTGGGTCATGAATCCCCTTGACAAAGTACTGAATTAAGGAAGTATTTTTAAATGATATAAATGTGCTTCAAAAAGATATTTTTGGTTAATAAATTTTAATACTATTAACAATTAACGGGTGTATAAAATGTAAAGTTAAAAACTTTGAGAGCGCGGAGGGGAGGCAAGCACAACAGTTTCTCCGAATACTATTAGAATTTGGAGCTTTTGCTTGGTTTTCGGATCTGCGTTTACCACCTTCCTTCAGTAACTAAACTCTAAGAAGAGATTTGAATCAAACAGTTCATGCCTTTCTTTTAAATAACAGGATGAAGCTCTTTTACAGAAGTCCAGGGTGACTGTTATAGAAGTCCAGGGTGAAAAGGTTGTTTTTTGTCTTAGATTTTCTAGAAGTTTTAGAAACTCGAAACCATTTTATGCAGTAAGTTCTTTTTCGACACGTAACCTCTGACTCATTGGTATAGCACATTCGAAATTCTTTCACAATTCCCACATACACGGGCCACTTCATTGTATATTTAAGTACCACTGTAGAGTAAACGCTATGGAGATCTCTTTTAATGATTCAATATAGCAGGGAAATGGTCCACAAGACCCACAGCACATTGTGTTCCCCTCCGGAAGGCGAACAACTCGCAACATATTCTCTTCGGTCGACGAAGACGCTTCTGATGCAACCGACAGCCAGTCAAAATTCACGAGTCGCTGGATCCGGAGCGCTGGACGAGACCAAGGCACACGCGCCGCCTCCCTCCCTAGGCCACCCCCCGCCCCGCCCCATCCGCCACTTTAAATGTTTTAATTCCTCCCCGGCCGAGGGACACCCGCCTCACTAACCCCCATAACTCAGCGTCTCCAACAGCCGCTGCACGCCGGGGAAAAGGGCGGGGAGCCCGGCACTGCCTCCGCCCCGCCGGGGGGTGGCCTTTTGTGTGCGGCGAAGCCTTCCCGGGCGCCCCCCACCCCCGCCCGCCCGCTGACGTCACGGCCGGAGGTGGCGCCGAGAATAAATACGTGGCGTCCGCGACAAGTGAGCAATAAAGCGATGAATAAACACAACCTCCGCGGGGTGGGCGGCGTCCGGCCGGGGGAGGGAGGAGGGAGGGTCAGGGAGGGAAGCTGAGTCAGGGCCGCATCTCGGTGGACGTTATGTTACTCTGCGAAGGCAGTTGGGAGCCGATGACGAAATCGATAGTGGAGCCATTAATGGAAATATCAGAAAGTGCAGTCTCTATCGCAGCTGGACTACACTATATAAACCAATTCATCAAGTAATCATGATATACATAAATCAAGCCTGGGTTTCTTCAGCTGAAGAGTAATTTTACTCTCGTGAATCAAATCCGAAGGGATCCACCACTACCAATCTAAACATTGCGACAAAGGGTTCCATATTAATTACAAAATAACGCATAATAATGCAATATATTAACTGGAAGATTCAATACCAATTTTCGAAAACGATACATTAATTTCCCCTTTGCCTTTCATTAAGTTACATAGGAAGTAAAAATTATTCATGAAAAAAATAAATGATAATTTGTCTGGCCAGCGGGACACCGCCCCAGCTGGGAAAAACTCTAAATTCCCACTGGTCTCCCGACATGTGGAATAGAGAAGTGCGTGTACGTGTATGTGTGTGTGTGTGTGTGTGTAAGTAAGGGATGAAAATAGGACAAGGAAGAGGAAGGAAAGATCGCGCGCGGTCCGTGGCCCGTTTGTTAGGGTACTGCTCCGTCATTCGCCTAGTGTTGATCGGAGAAACCACAGGAAACTATCAATCAGAGCAGCTGGCCGCTAGAATTTTCATCCGGTCGGCGGTTGAATTCGACATGGTAAGCTATGTAGTTAGTGTCGAAAATCCTACCACACCGTCCAGACTTGAACTTGAGGACCTCCCGGCCAGAGTCACTGCAGTGACACCATGTGATGTCCTGAGCCATCTCAGCCGGTGAAATCAAATACGAAAACAACGAAGTCACGCAAGAGACATTTTCTCACGACTGGAAGGCAACTCATCCTACTCTTGCGTTTGACAGATTGTATATGTAGCATTGTAGCACAAAGGAAGTTCTGTACCTGCCGAAAAACTGCAGCACGAGTTTCCCACAAATAAGGGGCAAATGCCTCACGGATGTTAACTTAGTAACATATCTAACATTTATTCTGAACCCTCCTGTGTAATGTGATATAAAAATATAATAAAATGGAAAATGTCTCATTTTCATTAAAACGTTGCCAAACTCGCAAATATACGAGGGTTGAGGCGTACGTCATGACAAGTATTTTTTATGCAAGAATATGAACACAGGTGGAAAACATGAAATATACACGTGAAAGGGGAAGCTATAAAATACATGCAACATGGACCACTATTGCGTGTAACGGTATGGTAACTATGAGGATAACACGATATGATGATAGGGGGTGAAAGGACGAATACAAAACAACCATGCCCTAGGCGGAACTCGAACCCGCGATCCTTCGGTTCGCGATCGCTACGGCACTACTGCCTTAGTGATCTCGGTCATCCGGACCGGCATCAAAACTTTGTTTCTCATATTTATTAAGGTATTTGAAATGAATGGACTTGCTTCATGTTCTTGTGGCGTCTTTGCCGGGGCAAATAATTACAGACGTGAACGGCTTGTAAATATTTAGTATTTATTAGAAGAAAGATACTCCGACACCAAAACACTATATACAATATTTACAATTGAAGTTAACCGTTACAAGAAGGAACTTTCCCTGGTTACCACCACCGCTGGCCCGATAATTAATTACCCTCCCCGGTGTGATGCACCAGTACCTTACGCGAGCATACATGCGAGTATGCCGCACCTGCTGTCACGACGTAGCACGCCGGCTTCGATTCCCCGCCTCGGTAGCCTATGCATTACAATGCAACGCCGCGCACAACCCTCACGACGCCCTACCGACGCGCTCCAACCTGAAGAATCACAAGAATAGAAGGCTGCTTTCAAGTCGAATTCTGCTTATATACCCTGTGGCAGGTTGACAGAAGCGCGTCACCCGCAGTGCCCGCCAGCGCTCCTCCGCCGGCTTTGGGGTTCCCAAACCTGCATTCACGACACGGCATACCTTTGTGCAGCCCCGCGTCACTTCCGCCAGGGCTGTCCACATGGCTAATATAATACGTTTGTACTGGCGACAGATATGACGCCACATTCTAAAGTATTTTAGCGTCTACAAATTCACAACATTCCAAAAGCGTTATACACCCATTTTAAAGGCCCCATTAGTACCACATCGAACCGCCCTCTCACAGGCCGTCAGGTGCATCCGTGATCACAGGTTGCTATATGTCCTCACAAAAACTCTCCTTCCAATCTCGCGACTGGCCTGTATGGAATTATTCCGAAGAACATTCACCAATTCCCGGTGACATTCTCGGGCATTTCTCCCGTGGATAACGACTATCTTGGTGAATCAGAGGTACCCGAAATGGGTTACATTATCTCGCATGGCTCCACAAGGGTCAGGCAACTGATATATTGCTTTGTGTGCTAATAGACACACTCACGCAACAAATGTGTGATCGGTTAACATTTCTTTTAGAAAACAAATAATTGCCATGACTTTTGCCCCAACTCTCATAATTGTGCATCCCTCATCCCGTCTTATTGTTGAAGCAACAAATTTTGTTTTTGCAGGAATGAAGCCAGGAAGAAAAAAGTTTCAACAAGATTTTGATATTCAATTCCATAATTTAAATAGCTTTGGCGAAAATTATGTGAAAATAAAAAAATAACAAATTATCTAAAATTAACAAAAAACAAAATATGTAAGAAATATTATCACCAATGTCGATTCTTGCAATTCGTATCTTTTGGTGCCATCGTAAGCGTCGTGACTATCGTGGTTTGTCAAGGGAGCGTAGCGGGACGAGATGAACGGAAAAGCGGCCGTGTCCCAGTCACCCGGCGCTTCCTCGGGAGAAGAGGGCTCTGGTGGCCCCGAGCGCGGAGTCACGGCCTGTTTAGAAGGGGGCGCGCGTCTCGCCAGCGAGGGGATGAGGTCATCCAGCAGCAGCGCGCTCGGGGTTACGAAGCACCACCGGTGGCAGAGGGCGCAGATGAACAATGGAAGGGCAGATGCCACAAGACTAACATTAGGTCCAAGAGTTCGAAGGGTCAAGGGAGAGAGTACGGGATTAACTTCAAGGGTCAGTGGTCAAGGGGCCAGTGGGGCTGAAGTCCGAGGGCAAAGAGCCGAGGATAAGGTGTGAATGCTAAGGGTTGAGAAAGCTAAGTTCGAAAACCAAGGGTCGAAGGTAAGGGATAAATCTTTGACCCAGGTGAATAAGCTGATAAATCATGAATGCTTATATTTTACAGGATAGCAAAAATCTATTAACTGAAGTAAATCAGGGACTAATGATATTCAAACTATTTGTGTATAGGTTTCGTTTGAAATCATTAATCTCTGACTTACAGCAGCAACAGAAAGTTGGTTTTTTTATTTTTTTATTTTTTATTTATTTTTTTTGCTCTCCTATTAAATTTAAGCATTCTTGACTTACTAGCATTGGGGTCAAAGAAATATCGGCAACCAAGAACGTGGGAGCTGAGCGCGATGCGAACTCCCTGCGGGCCCGCGAAGCGCTGACGTCATCAGAGGTCGCGTGTGCCCCGGAAGTGGAATGCTCATGGCGCTCGCGTCTTCCGGGGCGTCCAAGCTCCACACAAGCCGTGAGTCAACGTGGACGGTCACCCCCACCCCCACCCCTCCTCTTCCTCTCCTGGCTCCTCCCCTGGCTGCGCAGCTGGAAAGCGCCTCCCCCTTAGGACTCTCCCGTAGAGAGACTTGGAGGCTGGAGAAGACAGAATCAGGGTGGAAGCACCAATGATCTCGCTCTCTACATACAACACAGAACTTTTCCTCCTGAATAAATGTTGGTGCACTGCACATATAGACCAATCCACAAAAGACCAAAGTGGCCAAGTTACCAATCCGAGTTTTCACTTGCATATGAAATATTGAGAAAGTATTGTAATGCTACAAAAACACGAAGTCTACATTTCAACGGATTTGCACATTTTGAAATCCTTGATACCGAAAAAATATTTTATACCGATATGTTATTGCTTATTATACCCTTCGGAGAGCGATATACGACGGGTTGAGAGTATCGTGGTTACGAGGGAAATATGGAAACAGTAGAATGATCTCTTATGGTAGGAATTACGAAAGGAAAAAATCGAAGGAAATTAAGGGAGGGCTGTATGAAACAGGTGAAAATCAAGATATTACAAACCAAGTCAATATAACGTCTAATCAATTAGGAAATAAATTTTATCATTAAAATTACGTAAAAAATAGTCTTGTATATACCACTGATTATGATGATCTCGGTCGACCAAAGGCCTCGGGCGTATTGTTTCTGCTAGATCATTATAAGATTTAAAATGACCTGAAAACTGTCGTCAAAACTTTCTACATTCTGTGGACAAATACCAGCACCTAAATTGTCCAGTAAATATTCTCAAAATTGATATTCCCCAGTCCATTTAGTTTTTGGCGTGGCATGAGAGTCAGATAATCTGATTTTGAAAGGCATTTTACATGCAATCCCCGAACATTTTCGAAATTTACACAAAAAATGGGACCAAATATTTTTCATGTTTTTTATCGCAACAGAGAAAAGAGCGCTTTTCCAATTTTTATTACAATCTCTAAATTTCCAAAAAATATGACGTTTTTGGATGCTTGACACTAAATAGTCCAGAGTCGATAGCACAGAATTGATGGTCCTGAGTCGACCGAGTCGCAAGAACGGAAAATGGAAGGAGGAGGAGGATGGTGGAGCGTGGAAAGTAGTGGGTGGAGCGTGGAAAGTGGGGGTGGAGTGTGGAGCGTGGAAAGTGGGTGGAGAAGATGGATGAGGGATGGGGAAACGTGGATGGGTGATGGTGGAAAATGGTTGAGGGATGGTGAAAGGAGGAGGGAGAAAAGTGGAGGGTGGGAGGTGTATGGTGGACAGTGAAAGGTGGATGGGGAGGGTGGAAGATGAAGGATGGAAAGTGGATAATTGAGGCTAGAATGTGAAGGGTGGAAGGTGAAGGGGGAGGACGGAAGGTGGAGGGTGGCGCGTGTGGATTAGATCGCCAGCGAACGTTGGGAGCGCAGGAGGGGGCTTCCACCTCCCCGCGGGTCGCGTGATTGAATCCGCGATGTGGAGGGGAAGGACCAGTCGAGGGCCCCATTGGCAGGAGCTCCTGCCGCCAAAGCGCCGCGCCCCTCTCCTCTCCTGCACAGGCTCAAGAGGGGGTGGGCCCAGAGATTACAGACTTCCGCTTCCGATCTACTAATCAATGCGCCCCGCCATGGAATATGGTCAAAGGACAAGGGTCGCCCCTGCTTAATGTACCATCCCTCTCTACAGCTCATAATAGAATTGCAAATTCAATGGGACATGCGGCGCCTCTTCACCCGCAAGAGAGCGGTCATTGGATGGACATCAGTAGCTTTGGAGGTCCATATACTATACAAGGCAAGCCGAGCACTTCTAATAGCTGATTAGGCGAGAATATTGAGCTTTAGTGTTCCCTAAAATTACCAATAACACGTTTTTTACTATACTAAAAACAAATATTTATGAAAATTTACCTTCACACAAACAACTTAGAAGAATTTATGTCTACCACAATATTTAATAACTTTGAAATCCTCCTCAAATACTAAATGGGGATACTTAATGCTACAATCGACAGGATCAAAAATAGGCAGGCAAAACACATTAAAAGTATTAACTAATGTGCCACAGAATGACAGAGACTTTCTCGTTTAATTTAGTTTCCCATTTACTTGAGTCTGGACTAGATTTTCGGATATGCTCCATGATCCTCAAACCTTAATGCCCCATTACAAACATGTTTCTCACAACTGTATGTTGTGAAATTTTCGTCACGGCAGGGGGAAGTACATACACTCGGTACACAAAATACTTTCTAATCATTGCTTAACGGAGGAAGATGGGAAGTCACGAAGAAACGCTGTACTAGGGCATCCCAATTTTGTTTCATTGGGGAAGAGAGTCCGCCGATAATGTTAACCTCTTCCATTTCCTAACTTTTAATCAATAATCAAAAACGCGCAGCAATGCTGCGTTTCTTATAATTCAACACTCGAAATTACAAGGAATATTTAAACAAAAGATCTTTCTGGGAAGCAAGAATTTTTCATCTCCTAGCTTTAAACTACCTGGCAATTTCAAGGGAAGTGAAGTCAATGCTCCTTGGAGAAGTGCATTTCAAAATTGCTCCAACTAAACACTTATTTTAGCAATTACAGAACCTTGATGAAACCACTAATTACATCACAGCATTTGAACCGCTAGTAAATGGATTACTGGAGAGAATGGTGGGTTAATATTTGATTTGCTTAAGACGAAGTGGTTGGACAAGAGGAGTAATCACCGCCACCTTACTGAATGAATCTAATAGTACCCTGGCTCGGAGGGTTTGATATACTTCATTAGTTGCATTCACAATGACAGTTGGAAGAAGGGATCCAACTTGATTGAAGTGACTAAAATCCAAGCACGCACACGCGCGCGCGTGTGTGTGTGCGTGTGTGTATGGAGTATGAGCTTGTGTAGTGGTCGGAGGCCTAGAATCCTGAATAGGAGGGATGTTGGTGACATTAAGAGGGGGTTATGGATTCTAAGACGGGACATTTGTAGCTCTTTAAGAATTAAACTTGAGGAGAAGCAAAGACTGTTTTCTACCAAACATTCTAGAGATTGATTGGTTAGTGTTTCCAAGTGCGTCAATTACTAAGGTCACTAGTCCCATAAGTGTAGTGAATATTTTGTCGCAGGAGGAGGTGGTGGTCTTCCCCCGCTGGAAGGCGAGATCCGGCGTTGATCTACTTGTCGCCTTGCGGGGGTTTCCCCACCCACGTGTCTCCCACCATTAGGCCATCGCCCAGCCTGGACAACAAGCTCTAAGCTCCTGACCAGTCTCCCGACATGTGTGATAGTATTGTGCACGTAAGTGAAGGTGTGTGTAAGTAAAGGATGTGGAAAGGACACGGAAGAGGAAGGAGAGATCGCGTGCGGTATGGGCCCTTTTATTAGGTTTTGTAAAATAAAAACCAAGTATCGCCAAATTAATAAAATAATGTGAGCCATAATTTCTCCATTACTTCGTTTTGTGAGAGTTAGAATCGACTTATGAAAAACAGTCTGAAGCTAGCAAGCTGGGAAGTGTGAGGTTAGGGAAGCAAAAAGGGAATATTTTTAAGAGCAAGAATCAATGACAATTATTGAATTCGAAAATCAATGAATGCATGTAAACTTTAGAGTTTGACTGATTTCCACTACTAGATATTGACAACGATGTATTTAAGGAGAACTTTTTAAAGGAGGGAAATTTTAAAAAATAGAGTGCGATAGTGTTATTTAACATTAACGCTCCCGAACTCCGTTAGCAGATTAGGAACTGGCTTCGTGGTTTTCATTTTAATGTTCTAAGTACGTATATGTGGATAGACTGATTGCTTCGTTTTTCCGGGTTATTATCGTCATTAGTACGAAGTGGTTTCTACCATTTCGTACATTTTTGTCGGTTGCTTCAGTGCATAGATATGTGAAACATCTTGACACTTAGAATGTTTTGCTTTGAAGATTAATATGTTAATGCATAGTTGCTCCTATTTTGACGAATTGTTCCTCTTGGTGCATATTTGTGTATAAGCATTTTTTTGCACATTTCGTTAAAATAAATACTCATCTTTAAAATGTTTTAATTTTTCATAGAATTTATTTATTTGTGAGCGTCTATTGATTAGGAAGAGCATGTCACGACGTAGAAATAATGTAAAGAGCAACGAAAAATGTTGTCTTACTAATTAAGAGAAAGACGAGTTTCTAGGTCGAGAGTCTAGAGGAAACAACTTATGTAATTATTCCACTCAGTTGATTATTATTTCGTGCTTCAGGGCGAGTGAACTGCTGTGGTCATTAGTCGCGTAAGTGTGGGCATGTTTTCTCATGGGATCTGGTGATTGTCTCCAGCTGGATGACAAGATCCGGCGCCGACCTACACGTAGCTTGTGGGTGTTTCCCACCTAGGTAGCACTCACCAGCGGGGCACTATTCCAGCCGGGCCAAGCTTTATTCTCCCAGTTGGTCTCCCGTCATGTGGGGTAGTGTGGTGCATGTAAGTACAGATGTGTATAAGAAAGAGGGTGAGGATAGGACCAGGAACCAGAAGGAAAGCTCGCGTGGGGTCAATAAAGAAGCATGTATTTTTGAATTGTCGAATCGAAGTTATATTAATTGTACTGATGAAGTTTGGATTTTTAATTTTATAGTTAAATGTCAATTAAAAATTAATAAACAAGAACACTTAGAAATGAAATCTCTCATTTGAACTAGTGTGAATATTTTAAAACTGGATTAGTAACCAATGTTTATTAACATCGATGATTTCGGGTCGATTAACCTCTGTGTTTTAATTTCGAGCAATGTTTAGTCGCCTTATGAACGAGGCGCAGAGGAGTCGCGGCGCGGGACGGAGAGGAGCCGCGGCGCGGGACGGGGAGGAGCCGCGGCGCGGGATGGGGAGGAGCCGCGGCGCGGGATGGGGAGGAGCGTGGCCGGGCATGGGGGGGGGGGGGGGAGAGCCGCTTCGTACTCTTCGCGCCCGCCGCCTTATCTGCGCGCAGCAGGCGGCGCGGCGGCGAGACAAAAGGATAGGGGGCGGGGGCGGGGGCGGGGGCGGGGGCAGGGGCGGTGCCCGTGCGGCGTGAAATTGCGCGGCTCGCCTCTGGCGCGGCGGCGCGCGGGGTCCTAACAAATCACGCGCTCGTTGCCCTCCGCGCGCGCGCCGCTTTGAAGCCGCCGCTGGCGCGCCCCGTGACCTTCTCCGGATTCGATCCCGCCCCCTCCCCCGTTCTGCCCTCCACCCGCTCGCAGGCACTCACGAAATGTGCGCACCGCCGCCGATGGTTCGTGCCAAGCGCAGCGAATTAATCACTGCTCGTCTACCTATATCTACCAATATTTATTAACATAACGCTCTTTTACTTGTATTTCTTTGTTTATATAACATCTCGTATTGGTATTATAGTATCAATGATACTATACAACGGAAGAGAGTGGGTTTTCACTTTCTTGTACATGACTTATTTCTTCTTGAAATAACAATTATAATAAGAAAATACAAGTTGTAGGCTTTTCAATAATAAAACTACGGCAGCGTCATGAAAAGTGACTTATTTGAAAACTTTGTAAATTGATTAAATAGTCGTTTAACATTAAAAAAACTAGACCTGCCGCGCGACAACGGGACAGGGAAGTATTAAGTAAGGCTAGTGTCCATTAACAACTTTCGGTCGGCTTTGTGTATTCGTTACGATTAGAATACTGAATAACTAATCTTTTCTTTAAACATTTATATTAAACTAGAAAAATTCTCTGCCAAATATTCGATCGGCCACTTCGAAACTTATTTTATAACCCCCCCCCCCCCCAAGGCGTTTGACTTTTTAAAAATAAAATATTACATAAATTAGTCCTCAAAGTTCCAACTCTTTTTTTTCAAATCGATTAATTTGTGTATTTTAAACATGCTTGAAGTGTTGATGTGCACATGTAGCTCACTGTTGACACTGCACACCGACGGATGTATTTTTTGTGCTTTGAAATAATCTACGTTTAAAACAGTTTTCACGTAAGTCACTTTTTCGTGACGCTTTTTTCTTGAACTACAACGAGAATGACTTTCCGCAGTGGCAACTTGCTGTTTGCAACAAAAATTATGTTAGTAACATCGTGTAACAAAATAAAACGTAAATATTGCACTCACCACAATCATAACAGGTGCTAGAAATGTCCGCCTCAGCTATTTTCCAGCTACCGGATTTGCTAACGCATTCATTACCCATTTTTAATAGGAGGCCCTGATTCGACCCTGTGCGAAAAGATTTTCCAGGCCCACTATACATGTGAGTCCGGCGGCCGGCAGTCCAGTCTCAAGCTGAGCTGTGAACATCGCGACTCAACTGAGCTGTGAAGTGTGTGCATCGCGGTGAACAGCAATGCAGAAGACTATGTAGAAGTGCAATGGAAGTAAGGACGGTGAACAGCAAAGGAGTAGACTGTTTTCAGTGCAGAGAACTACGTCCAAAGGAAGCAGTGCGCGGTGACCAGCAGTGCAGTGGTCAGTGCAAATGAAGGACCCAAGGAAGACAGTGTAGCAGTGCAAAGGAAGTGAGCCGTGTGAAAATGAATAATCAAGATGAGTTTCAGAAAATCTTTACGGGATCTGGAAGTAGTGTAGTTGAAGAGAAACTCAGAAGAAAAAGGTGTACTGTATGTATTGGTCCCAGTCGCGTTGGTGATCAGACACGACCTGCGCTATCTTCCCATTGTTCTGTTTATGCGTTCCACCAGTCTGACTGCGGATGTAGTGCTATTGTTTTTGTTTTCCTTATTCCGAGACGTTCACACACTTTTTGAAACACAGCAGATTCGAAGCTCACTCCCTGTTCAGAGTGTAATTCAAGTGGAACCCCAAATCTGCTCACAAATTTCTTAACCAGTACTTGAGAGATAGTGGACTCTTGGTTAGAAGGACGCTTAAGACAATGGTGCAGATCACATTTTCGTAAAGATCCCTTTTTTCGACGATTGAAAAAATTCATATTCGCATTTTTTGGCGGCATCCCACGTCTACAGTATGAAGATACATATATTTTTTCTTAATTAAATTATTTTTAAAGGCAGATCTTTCAATAAGGTCATGTACAATTTTTAGAAGATTAGAGCGGTTTCCGCGAAGTTATGTATGAAATAAAGGTAATTTTTCACACTTTTCAACAATTGTTTAAAAGTTAATCATTTTCATAATAAATGTTTTTCTCAAAAACTGCATTTTTTTAAAATTTTCCTCTTCATATGTATCAAAGAACGGTAAAAATAGTTGAGAATTCTCCTATTTTCAAAAATTTCCAAAATTTAATATTTCGAAACTACGAAATTGACAATAGAAATGTTTGCTTTAAAAAATTTGTTCAAAAAAAATCAGATTCTTAAGAAAGATCATGAACAATTTCATTTCAAGAAAGTAGTTTGAATGTAGTTTTTGCTTGAAATGAATGCAATTTATAAAAAAAACACTTTCTCAAAAATTGCTACAAATTTTTCTTCAACACGGATAGAAAAAAACACTTAAAAGAATGTCGCAGGACTCACTTTCGTGGAGCACATTGAATTTTGGAACATTGCTAATTTATAAATAATGCGAAAAAGTTTGTGCTGCAATAATTTTAGATATTTCTAAGGCATTTGATCTTGTTCCGCATGGCCTTTTAATTGCCAAATTGTCAGAAACTGGATTAGAGAATCGAATAATTTCGTGAATAAAAGAACTTCTTACGGGGCGCACTCAAACAGTCAGAATAGGTGATAAATATTCATCGAAAACCAATGTAACCTCTGTGGTTCCCGAGGAGAGTGTGAGGACCATTGCTATTCTTAGCGTTCACTAATGACATTGCAACTGGAATAAAAACGAAAGCTAGACTTTTGACGATGATGTATAGGAGTATTGGCTCGTCTGCAGGTGAAAATATTTTACAGAACGATCTCAACTGTTTATGAAACTGGGCGTGCAGAAATAAGATGTAGTGAAATCCAGAAAAGAGTAAATCCATTTTTTTACCAAGTCTCGCTCGAATGTACATTCCAATTATGAGTTAGGAACTAACGTTATACCACGTGTAAAAAACCAGTATTTGGGTTTAGTCCTGCGAAGCAACTTAGGTTGGTCGGATCATATTAACAATACGGTCAAAAGAATCCTGGAGGGCGCTGCACTTAGTAATGCGCATACTAAAAAATAGTAGTTCAAATGCCCGATCCCTAAGATATATTATACTTCTTTGCCCTCTTTTAGAATACGGAGCAGCATGCTGGGACGCGTACAGGGCAAATCGAGGCATTAGATAATATTCCAAAACGGTCCGGAAAGTTTGTAAATAATGGGCGCGTTGTAGATGGACGAGAAAAATGGGAGTCTTTATCTTAGTGAAGAGAACGGGCACGTTTATGCGTAATGTACAAGACATACAGAGGGAAAACAGCATGGGCAGATATCGGTAAAAGATTACAGAAACCAGATTATAAAAGCAGAGACCATCCTTGGGAAATACGAAGAAAACAAAGAACTGAGATAGGCAAGTTCTCTTTTGTGAATCGTACTAGAGTAGATTGGAACAAACTACCTTCCAAAGCACTAGAGGCTCTTCCTACTAACGTAATAAATTTAAAAATATATTTAATTCCATCTACATCATCACTAATAATACTGATAGTTATCTGTATTATTATTATTATTATTATTATTATTATTATTATTATTATTATTATTATTATTATTATTATTATTATTATTATTATTATTATTATATTATTATATTATTATATTATTATATTATATTATTATTATTATTATTATTATTATTATTATTATTATTATGTAGTGTAGTGTAGTGAAGTGTTAGATAAACTAGAAGTCAATTTAGAGATAACTAGAAATTAATTAGAACTAGGATATCATCTAATTCTAATTGTAAATGTTTGCATTAGTTTTGTAATAGTTATAATTCTAATTGTAATCATGTTTGTCACCGAGCATTAACTCAAAGAGAACTTAGTAAATCTATCTTTTTCGTATTAGTTTTCTATTTTCTTTGGTCTTGGCGAGGAATTCCGGCTAGCCATACACTCTTACCAACTGCCATTTACCGTCGCTTAAAGTACATTTATTGAAATTTACTCACTTTTTGGGTTTCCTAAGAGTAGAACCGAAATATTAATTTAAGAATATTAAAGAACAGTAAAACCACGTCCTAAATGGCAATCTTTATTCAAAAATTTAGAGCCATTTTTAAGAAAATGGCTCCTAAGCGTTATTATAAATGCGAAATTTGAAGCTCTTTTTCGAAAACAATTTTGAGTTTTAGAAAATATTCATTAGAACTCATTTGAATCTTGTTAACCCACATTGCAATATGTCTACAACTGCGAGAAATATGTATATTAATGGCGTGAGAGATTTTAATAAAATTACATTTGTGTAATTAAAAATAAAATAATAGAATTCCCCAAACTGAACTTTATGTGATATTTCGGAGTGCAATTAGCACTCTCCGTTGGAAAAATTTGGAGTCATTTTTTAGAAAATGGCGATTGAGCGGTTCTGAAAATGTGAAATTTTGAGCTCATTTTTACAGAAAACTGTCAAGTTTTAGAAAAACTTTATACGACATTATTTAAAGCGCATATACTCATAAATACAATAATGTGAAAAAATCTCTGCTAATGTAAATATTAACGAAGTGAGAGACAAGTAAAAAAAGTACAAATTTGTAATGTTTGAAATAATAAATGTAGAGCAACGTGGTATTTATGTCCATTGTCTGAGAGTACATTTATTACTACCCCTACGGAAAGTTTAAAGAAAAAAAATTGGAGCTGTTTTCGAGAAAATTATGTTTTTGTTAATTTTTAATATTGTACATATTGCTCGCAAAAGTACGCGAAAACTTCTAAAAGATTAAAAAAATGTACTTGACTGTCTTGAAAGAATCAAAAATGGAGAACAAATTTGAATTGAAAGGAAAATATCTTCAATTTGTAGCTGTAGGAACACGCCAAAAAAATTCTATCCTTTGCAATTTCAGAAGTTCAAAGTAAACTGTGAAAAACGGATATATGCCCCATTTATAAGTGTATTTGACTCTATTCTTTCAAAAAAAGTAAAGAAAAAATTTGGAGCCATTTTTGAGAAAATTTTGAAAATATCTCAGAGGCTTCATATAAAATACCCCAAATTTTATAGAAAGTTTTTCAAAATCGCAGCGCCTAGAGTCGAGGCAGATCGGCAGAGAAATGTCCATTTTGGAAAAAATCCTACGTACGGGGCAGGGACCAGTTGGGGACAGGGGTGTCCAGCTTGCAAGGCCTCAAGGGCCACAACTACAAATATGCTTGCGGGCCATATTTTCGTTACTCGTGCGCTCCACACCTGACTTTCCCGTATTGTTGATCTTGGCACTCTACCTGGCTGCTCTGAGAAACGGCAGGGGGAGGTAAGTGAATGGATCCATGCAAAATATCAGGCCGTACTGTGCAAAACGCAGCGTAACACATTCCTATGATTTTGAATATTTGAATTTACTAGAAAAATACCCTTGAATCTCAAGTTAACCTATTTTTACATTAAGGAGGTATTGACCTCGACAGGGCGCGTGCGATTGGCACACAATGTACTCCCCCGTCATGATTGCAAGGGACTTACACGTTTGACTCAATAACATTTTGCGTCTGCAATAAATGGCACCGCGGGCCGCCAGTTGGACACCCCTGATTTAGGAGCTAGTCGTGTTCACGACTAGCTCAGTCGGACGGACGAACGTCAGGATAAAACCAATTTTTCGGTAACAGGGGACCCCAAAACGTATATTTCGGTTGAAATCTCGAAATCGATTTTCCGTTGCATTATATAACATTCTATACACTATGTATATTACTCTGCATACGAGAAAGTAAGACATCCTGTCTAATTAGCGATTACGAGCATGTCAAACTCCTCGATGTTCTTGACAATGGATTGAGACACTTCTATTGCCTGATGAAAAAAATTGCTTGTCAGGACATCTTTCATTTCCTGTACTACTTTCTTTTATAACTGTTTTAGAAAATGAGACTCCGTCTCCAGCACATGAAGCAGTTCTCTCTGCTATAATCAGAGGAATCAGTTGATTAATCTAGTTTTTTTCTTTACCACGTTCAACTTGCCATTATCTCCCGACCTTCGTTGAGAATTTTCGAACTCACTTCCCGCTTCACCATTTCGCGTCATTTGTGCATTCCGAATGGGATGTTTACGTCATGTGGTTGCTCGCGTTCCCTACACCCTATCGATGTCTCAGGGACGTGTCAATCAATACCTGTAAAAAAATTACCTTATCACCCTTCCTTCCCCTTATGGAGAAACCCGAGACCCTCGATTTGTCAGAGCCACATTCCCAGTAGTTTGAAACCGGGAAGTAGATTCCACTCGCCGATAAGTTTACAAGGAAACAAGTGCTACACCAGCATACACTTTCTCGTCTTCTAGGTCATTCTTCAGCATGAAAACCATTCTAAAATAGTTAGGTTCAAAATCAAAGTCGAACCGTGACCAGGGGCGGATTAATATTTTTGCCGCCTGTAGGCACATCAAATTTGCCGCCCCTGTTTAGAATTAATGTTACATTTCAAATTGTAACGTTTCAGTAACAATTCCTCATTAATTTGAACGTTTTAACTTTCAAAGTAACATTACGTTTTGCACATTGTTTTCATAAATTAAATAAATTTTTGGATTAGCTAATTTTGGATATAAACTGTATCGTCATAGCAAGTAACGTTCAACATTATTAACGTTTCAACACTGAAACTTTAACATTAAAAGGAAACTAAAACATGACAACTCTAATTGCAACATGTTTTCTTTCGTCAACGGGCCTTACTTTCAGATTCATATACTTCTGAAATCATAAGGTATACTCTAATGAAGTAGACAAATAAATAACTTGTATTAAATATTGATATGATAGATTTTTATTTACAACAACTGAACGATTAGAATATTACGACTTTCTAACAGTATTTATAGTTTTCGATTTATAATTATAAACAAGGAATAAAACATTTAACTTTTTTGAATGGGGTTTTTATACAGTGCAAATAACGTTTTATTAATTATAGCTTATTGGTGTATTGATGTAAAATTTTGCGACGTGCCTTTTGGTGAGCAAATTCATCAATAATTATAGTATAATCTAAAACGCTGAGATAATTTTCTTCGATACACAATAACGCTAAGGCGTTCAGTCGATACTCTGTCATTGTAGAACGCAAATAATTTTTAATCCTTTTTAAACAAGAGAATGAACGTTCTGCTGTGCAATTGGCCACCGGAATACATAAAAAGATTCGAAGTGCAATGTCAACATGTCCTCTCAAAGGAAGCCCTTTTGAAATAAAAGTTTTTATTACTAAAATGACACGCTCAAGAACATTCCTCCAATAAGTTGCCTCGGTTTCAACTTGTTCAAGTAGCTGATTATTCACTTGGTTTTCAGTCCGCTGTGTATTTTTCAATGCGGAAGTACTGTTTCTATGACATGTAGAAATCTCATGTTCTTTTAATTTGGTGTGCGCATTTTTCCAATCATTGAATCCCTCCGATGATAACTTTGTCTTTACTTCCGAATTGCTTAAAAACAATAGACAAACACCGCAGAAAACAATTCCATTGCTCTCAAAGTAAACAAGCCACTTGCGAGGCATTTTTTCTTTATTGATATGCGTATACTCAAACATTTTCGACGTTAAGCAACGAACTTTGCCATCATTGTACTCTTTTCTTGATTTAGAAAAGTCAGCGTTTTTGTTTTGTTCGAACCCATGCTTGGCAACATAATCACGTGTAGCTTCATTAATATACCACAAAGCTGGATCGCTTTTCCAACAAAAACGATCAGTCGAAGTTATGGTTTCATCAATTTTATGTTCTTGCAGTTGTATACATTCGGTAGAAATCCCATTTAATTAAAAAAGAAAATAATAAATTATTATAATAATGTATTGTAATATAAACAAATATTCTAGAAAGATTATATATATATATATATATATATATATATATATATAATAAAGGTTTAATTAATTATACAAAAAATGCTTAAACTATTTACATCGGTTGAATCGTCGACTCATAATCAATCGCAGTTACATTTTCAATTGCTTGAGGAACCATTTCATTTTTAGCTGTTTGGAACTTTGCAGTCTCATTATTAGATTCAGTGATAACCATGAATAAATAAAAGAGTCAAAATATTATATGTATTATTACATTTTATATAAAATAAAGTTTAGTAATAAAATTATAGTAACATAATTTATGCTAATTTATTTAAATTCTGTATTAAGATATAGTTCGTTTTAACGAATACAACAACACGTCAAGAATATTTAATTTCTAATCATTGTACTGAACATTTTTTGCATTTTCAGAATATTTTAGCAACACAAATCGGCATTACAATTATATTAATGTTAACATTTATTTATCACAAGTTATTAGTACATGGAAAAAATATACACGCTGAAAACTAAATATGTTACCTAATCTATTTGTTTATACTACCTCAGTAATAGAATTGTCAAAAGAACTGCAGCAGTGATCAGTTCCACATATAGGTTTAAAGAATTCATATTTTTTTGTTTTATCAATTTCATTTTGACATTTCTCTTCCTTTTCTTTTCGGATTTTTGCATATTGACTTCCGCTGAGCCTTTTTCGATAACCACTCATTTTAAAACTTCAAAATATCATTTTTACTCAGCAGGCTCTTACAATAAACGATACACAACAATAGTAACAAAAGAAAGAAAAGGAATATTTCCAGATTCGTCTTCTAGAACGAACTCAAGAAGTAATAGATGTCACTACTTTCTATATAGCGCAATATGAATGCATGGCGAAATCCGTCAGCGATTTCTGATTGGCTAATTCAAGCTCCTTACTCTAAGAATGTAATTCTTTCTGCTCAATCAACCAATCAGAAGTCGTTGGCGAATTCTTTTAATGTATTCTGTCATATTGAAAATGTTCCCATTTGAAATTCAAACTTAATTAATAAATCAAAGGTTGAGGAAGTCGGCTTTAGTCTCGTTTAAATCATTTTAAAAATAAAATATGATTTATGCTGTTATAGTTTTTAGAGAACCTAAATTTGTTTTAGAAAATATCAAGAAAATTTTGCGCCTTTGAAAATTTGCCGCCCTTGAAAATTTGCCGCCGTAGGCACGTGCCTACTGTGCCTATGCGTAAATCCTCCTCTGACCGTGACTTCGTTGGAATTGATCTGAGTAAATCTGCTTTCACCCATATAGTGAACCGTAAATTTGTTGGAATTGATCTGAGTAAACCCATTTTCATACTATTGCTAACTATTAGTAACGCCCTATCGAAGTAGTACTGTCATCCGAAGTTCATTTATTTAGTTTAATTTTAAGCTCTAATAGAAACATTTGCACGAGGATGTAAGATTCGAATTTTTTACTTTTGAAGCCCTATTCGCCCAAGGATGGGCTAAACAGTTAAATGTTCTAGTGTTTTTATTATTATATTATTATTATAGTATTATATTATTATTATAGTATTATATTATTATTATTATTATTATTATTATTATTATTATTATTATTATTATTATTATTATTATTATTATTATTATTATTAATATTATTATTATTAATATTATTATTATTATTAACTTGCATTACGACAAAAAGGTTTTTCAATCATCAGCATAATTTTAAAAGCTAGCTAAGCCACAGACATGCTTACAATATTGATATTTCTTAAAGTTTGTTATACTTTACTCGTTTGTGACCGTGGATGAATGGTGGTGGTCTATGGATGGGTTACGTTGCAGGTCCGCACCCTACCGACCGAGTTGTGCACCACATCTCACACATATGTGATTCCACGCTGACATCTAGTAGCAGAGATACTAACGAACGACAAGGGGCCCATGCGATCGTGCGCTCTGGCGGCGTTAGTATCCACCACGTGGACGCCATCTCCCGGCAAGAATGGCAACCGCTGCGGATCGCCCTCGCGTCACGGGAGAGGCGCGGGCCCCGAAGTGCGTCGGTGGCAGCGCGCGTCCTCAGGTGTGTCTGCGAGCCGTTGTCAGTGAGGCGTCGGCGTGGCGTCGACGGCGGTGGCAGCGGACGCGTGGTCGCAGACAGGGCGAGTGGCCGACGCGCGCCCGGCATGTGAGCGCCCGCGAGTGCCAGTGTCAGTGACAGTGTGAGTGCGAGTGCGAGTGTGCGGGCGCGGGCGATGAGGGCGGCGTGGGCGGCGCTGTGCCTGCTGGCGGCGGCGGCGGGCACCGCGCGCGCGCAGCAGAGCTTCCCGGACGGCAGGTACTCCCCCGACGGCCAGTACCTGGGCAGCCAGTACACGCCCGATGGACAGTACCGCGGCAACTACAACCGGGAGCGAGAGCGGGATCCATACAACCGCGATCCATACAACAGAGATCCATACAACAGAGATCCATACAACAGAGACCAGTACGGAAGGGACCAGTACGGCAACTACAATCCCCGCGACGGACAGTACCCGCCGGGCCAAGGGGCCAACACGTACTTTTTTGGGGACCGGCGCTATGGGTACCAACAACCAGGCGACGACAACTACGAGTACAACCGGCGCGGGAACGACCAGGACCGCTTCAACCAGGTGAGAGGAGGGCCGCTGGTTGGAAGGGCCGTGGAGGGGAGGGGGCGGGGCGGGGTGCCCACGCACAGGTGCGTGCGGACCGCGCCCCCGACGCCCCCCCCCCGCCCCTTAAACTGTCTGGGGCCCCGAGGCTGACGAACCAGTTGCAACCGGTGCAGGACGCGGCGCGGATTGCCGCTACGGCCGTTCGCGCTTTCAACGCTTTGTCTCACTATGATGGTTCAAAACATTCTTCAGCTTGATAAGGGAAAAGGTTCCGTGTGGTAGAGTTTTGATAACATCCACTATTATGAAGTAACAGGGTAAATGTTCTGATGTCAATTTTTGGCGAATTTGAAGTACTGAAACCACAAGTCAAGTATCTATACTTTATTTTAGTAAAACGACCGAATTCAAATATTGCCTCCTTAACGACAAAAAAAGCGTTGGTAAATATAGCTTCTTACCACTCATCAATAGCGGTTCAATCTATCCCTTGTTTTCTCCAAAGTAAGACTTTTGACGTACGAACTTTTACCCTGAGACCACAGTATAATTACTGATGACATCAACCGACTCTCTAGAATATTACCCTCCCACATTCAAATTACTTTCGACGGCGTAAGGTATTTGGACAGATGACGAGCACCATCATCGCGGTCTCCGTGATTCGGGCTTTCTCCGCACCACTACTTGGTCTTATTTTATGTAACAATTCCCTACGGAAACAGTTTTTTTGAAATCTATAATTCAAACCATCTCACATATTTTCGCTTTCGCAGATGGGACGGACAACTCATCTCTATTTGCTTACCTCCGATAAATATCTAAGGTACACTGATTTATTATCGGTTTGTTGGCATAGTTTACAAGACGACGCGTGAATTAAACACAGCTGATTAAATTAGTTCAAAGAATTGTAACACCCTGTGGTGATAATTACACAAACACAGCTGTGTTAACATTGTAACCGTTTTGCTTTTCTGTAACATGTTGTGGTAAATTTAGTAAGTCAGCGTATCGCACGAAGTGATTCGTTGTATTAGCGCTTTATAGTTTACACATACTATGCATCTTTTTCTTTCTATTGAGCAGTTTCTACCGTTCGCGAAAGCCATTCGGAAGCGGAGAGGTGTATTCGGTGGAAGGGCGTTTGGGCGTACTGGAAGGGGTGTTTTTTGTTGTTTTTCTTTCAGAGAGGAATAGCGAGTGGGAAAGTTCGGTCGCGGGAGGGGGGGCGCTGGGGACTTCAATGCCTATCAATAGCATCCTGTGGGGATGGCGAGTGTGCACGCTCTGCGACCTGAGTCATCGTAATCGTAATGGGCCTCATCTGTCGAGAGGTGACGCATCGAGGAGTCAAGAGGTCTCGCCTCGGGCGTGGGCTTTCCTCCTCGGCGGAAGTGGTGCAAGCCGAGTTGATCTTTCGATTTTTCTTTCGCGGAATAAACAACACCTGTTTCGAATCGTCTTGTTTCGTCTCGCCAGCACGCTTCCTTAAACACAAGAACCGTGGTCCAGCCAAGGTCATTGAGGGAGAAAAAGTATGATCACTAGGGGGCGGATTGTAATGAAATGTCTTTTTTTTTCTTTTCCTGTAGAACAATGCCATTTAATACAGAAATTCATTTTATGCTATGACAAAACGAAATTACCCATTTTTAAGTCATTTTTTTTCTTTTTTGGATTTTTTGTCGAATTTGGCTCATAAGTAATTTTTAATGTATTTTTCACTGCTTTCATTGATTTTAATATTTTAATGGTACTTGCTTCAAACAATATTTACAAGTTGCAACAAGTGTTCACCACAGAATTTCTGAGTAGCCTATTCGATTTCTTCGCTCATATATTCTAATGTCAGCCGCTATGAGTACTATGTAATCTGAGGTTCTTGTGACGCCTGTTGGCTCCATTGACATTCGGACGATTTCGCGATAAATAAAGGTAGAGATTTTATTTAAAAAAGGAGTTCAAACCAAACGTTTGCAAGCTGAGTTTATTTAACGAAAGGAAGAAGCCTCGATTACATCAATAACATATCCAACAGCTTCATGTGAAGTGGTTTTAATCAAACTTTTTTGTGTCTTGTTCTTTGTTTTTAAGGTTTTTTTAAAGCATTTTAAGAACATTTTATTGATCCTTTTGGGGAATGTTTTAGGTCATTAAAATCCGCTCCCTAATGGTCACTCACTTTACAACGGGGGCTATGCTGAATATTATTTATAACAACTCTTATTGAAGGGGAATTTTGTGTAAATAATACCTAAAAGTTGAACTAATTCGAAAAACGTAGAACTGCAATGAAAGTGTATGAAGACACAAGAAAAAATATAATAATACGGCTTTTTTTATTGTTTCATCACATAGTTTCATTTCAGTATACTAATTTCCCTCGAAATTTCTATGAAGGCTTTTAAGATTCTTGGTAGTAGAAAGCCATGACGATCAAGTGACTAATAGTTTCGTGTTTCCGTCTTAGAATTTACTGGCGTAATGCGTTCTTTTCCGACTTTTAGACACTTTACAATTTCCTTTGAGGTTGCCCTGGTATTCGTTATCCACAGTGGGAGAGATCGTAACGATTTATGCAATATACTACTTATTTGTATTAAAGAATAAAGTTAATGAAAAGAAGAAATAACGTCTAATTCAAAGCAAAGAACGTTAATTGCTACGTCTTTTCCCGTTTCTATTGCAATGAGAACTTCTTTTTGGTTTGCATTGGACTGAGTGTTGAACTCGTGTGGAAAGTGACGAGGGAATTGCACTCAGATGGCTTGGCGAGCCGCTTCCCTAATGAATCTCCCAAATTGTCTGATGAAAAAAAGGAAGTTCAAGGACTGAACATATTTACGAAAATGAAAAATATAAGGCTATGAGGCCCCCTTTGAAAATTTTCAGGCAGGGCCCCCCCGGGCCAGCTATGTGCCTATGATTGAAAACATTCACAGCACGCTTGTTTCCGTCTGAAATAAAACAATAACAACAAAAAGATAATAATAAAACATCATTAACAATGTCATTAATGATAATGATGCTTGAAATGATGAAACGCGGAAAAGAGATACCAATTTACATGCTATGTAATGCATAATACCAATAATTCAGTGAGTAATAACTACATAATAACATGGCACGAAATGCAACGTTCATATTCGGTATGGGGCGGGGGTATAACTAACAAGAGTTGTTACAAAGAGGTGTGGGAGAAGGGCGTTATAAAATGATATGACGAAGTGTTAATTTGAAGGGCGACTTTCCTGAATGGCAATTTGTACCTTGTAGGTGGGCGTACGTCAACACCAAAAATTTACCACACTTGGCCGCACCTCGTTACACAGGCCCGACTAACTTCTTGAGCACAAATAAAATAATAACTCGTAATTGAAGATGACTAGGAAACGACATTTTGTAAATCGCAGAGGAGGTAGTATTGAAATAGTGTTGTTACTGTTACAGATACAATATACAGATATTGAAAGTAAAATAAAAATTTTTTAAAATACTCTTTTATCCAGGCATGTTTGCCTCGTTCTTTCGCATGATTATAAGTAGAGAACGAAAAAATATGTAGTATGAAACGTCAAAATATGTATATAAATATGTAATGAAAACAGCAAGAATATGTAATAAATATGTAAAATTGGATAAAATATGTCTTATTAAAATACACTAATTATAAAACATATTTACCTAATATATAATTACATTGATCAAAAATGTCCTAAACAAATTTTTAAAACAATGCAAACTTTTTAAAAATTATTCGGAAAGCACCAGTTAAAGCACATTTTGCACCATACAACTTTCGCGTCAGTAATAAAAGATTCGTCTATTGCTATCCAGGACGGTAGTTTAGCAGCCACACAAGACGTAATTGAAGCCCTCGTATAACCAACCGGCGTTATCTACGTCCAGCAATCACTGCAGGGAGCAGCATTCTCATCGAAGTGTTAAACATTGGCTCGGCCAAAGTTTCTCGGAAATTAAGGTTAAAGATCACGGCGTCAGTGACACTTTTCACACCTAAAGGTGAAAATGATCTCAGACGCTGACGCGCTCCCATAGTCACTGATAAAACTGAAGCAGGCGCACCGGACTCTAAAAATGTCTCCTTTCGACAGCACTCAATAATAATGTAAGAAAATATCTGATTTTTTTTATTCACCATTATTCATCATTCCGCATAGTAAAAGATTGGGATAGGAATTCGGGAGCTCAAGAAAACTATACCAATAGATCATACTTATCACCTGTTCATTACGTTTTCTACTCTTTTTTGGCAAAATGTAAAAAAAAAAAAAAAACGGTATGTGTACGTGTAAATCGTACAGCTTATCCAATCACAGTACAAATTTTGGATATAATTTAATCCTAATTATTTTTATTGATGTCGTTTCCCCACACACTTTCTGACGATTCCAGTCGTTCAGAAGATGCTGTACCAGCTTCCGTAGGTTTTCATAAAGATTCATTTATTTGTGACTTGATGCAAGATCTTCGGGATGGTCAAAACACACTTCGGAATTTTCCAAAAAACACTGTGTACATACATATTTCGACACCCGCCGATCATGGTACAGAAGAGCCAACTTTTGGTGGACGATTTTTGATACTGCATCGTGGCTGTTCCTGTACTCTCATCCAGCTAAATATGTATAGCCCCATGTAATGTGCTGTTTTGATTAAATTTCTTCACCGCCGTGCAGGAGCCGTTATTCACAGTGTTTTCTTTAAGAAAATATTTTCTTTAATTGGATGTTGGAATTACATGATCTTGTATAGAGATCAGGAATCCTTCCGTTTCAGGGAAAATCTGCCGGGAGATGTAACGAGTAAGTCGACGATTCTGTGTCAACGTGTGTTTTCCAGACGTCATTTAGAAGTCTTCCGTGTATGGAAACAGAATCCAAGGTTTTCTTAAAATACACATATGCCATACTCAGATTCCTGTTCTTCTTAAACGCCAGGTTAATATTACTTATTATTAGTTGCTCTTTACAACCTTTTGAACCCTTTCTGCATCCCTTTCCCTCTTCCTTTAAAATTCCATTTCGTCCACAATGGGTATTAATAATTTGCGAAGGCTTGATATAGTGATCTTGCACAGTGCTGGAAGTCATGAGATTGGGCGGTATTGACACGGGACCTGACGATAATTCACATCTTTAGGTATTAGATGGGTATAGTTCTTTGGGAAAGGAATCTGATCGAGACATTTTTCGTGATTCTTTTAGGACAGAATTTATTAGTTCTGGAAATCGAATGTGAACGCTGCGGAATCCTTTGAACCAGCAATTCTGAATTCAATCAAGCCCAAGAGCTCTCCAACTGCTTGCGCTTTTTTATCACATTACTGACGTCATGGGTAGAGATTTCATGAAAATGCGTAAGTTCGATTTTACTGGCACTTTTACTGGATTTGCTCTGCCTTTAACCAGGTTGCTTCATTGTTGAACTGGTTTCTTTTTATTATTATTATTATTATTATTATTATTATTATTATTATTATTATTATTAATAATAATAATAATAATAATAATAATAATAATAATAAATTTAGAATGTGAACAAGCAATATATGAGCATGGTCTTCCATAAAAAATTTCAAGAATTACAATAGAATTTTTACACAAGGTTTCAACAAATTGCATTCACACATTGTATCCATATTTTTGTAAGGATGAGTATTTTTTTTTATCATCTGACCAAACCTGCAAGGCAGGCGGAGGTTCTTGTTCTGACTGCGGCTAAACACACTCGGCATTTGCCGAGCGTCAAACTTTTGTACTCGCCTTATCCAAAGCATGTCGGTGTTTTCAAAAGCTTGTCGGTCAAAAGAAGCGAACATTCGCCGAACATGTCAGCTACTCGGGATTGGGGAGTAGTCGCTCGCTACCCGCCGAATGCCGAATGTGTGGAGCGGCCTTTTAGCCAGAGCCTCGCGCCGCGTGCGGTGAGCGCAGGTAGCGGCGCTGGCGCATCCCGTCCCTCCCTCTTTTGTTCGCTCGGTGACTCTTGCGCAAGCGCCAAAAGCGGCGGCGGGGGAGGGGTAGGGGCGCACGCGTGGAGGCGTGCCCGGGAGCCACCGCCGCCGCCGCAACGGCTTCTCTTGAAAGCGCCGCGCGTACTTTCCCTCCAGGGGTTGGCAGGCGTGCATGCCGCTACGCTCACCAGCCTTGCATGAAAAACACGTTTCTTCCCATTGAGGCGGCTCCACATATTCGGCAATCGCCGAGCATCGAGTCACTGCACGCCCAATCACGAACAGCTGATGTGTTCGGCGAATGTTCGCTCTCTTTGATGTGTTCTAAAGACCGACACGCGGTAGGTAGGGCGAATACCGAATGTTCGGCGCTCGGCGAATTGCAAGCAACCTATCCACACTACAGCGGTTGCTCGGGATTCGCCGAATGCAACATGTGTGGAACCGCCTTTATGGTATTTTAACTCTTTCAATCTGTTGAATAAAAGCGCACCATAGTAACAGTTTTACGAAAGCTTTAACTCACCGATTATAATGCTATTGCGCCTTCTAAGGCATTATTAATCATTTTCTTAGAAATTCTTACATGCAACCACACAATAAAATAATCTAAAAATAATGAAAAACGCCTATTTTCGTACTTCATTCACCCACGTCTCTGGGGCTGTAAAGAATATTTTAGGCGTGGAACCAACTTTTTCTACGACGAGATGCACAATGACAATGAAAAGACAAGCTTTTTTTTAAGCAGTTTCGTGGTCTGTTCTCCGCGCGTCGTCGTGTTGTGGAGGACGCGCTGCCACCGCACCGAGACGCGCAAGATCTTGATCGGAGAACGCTCATCAAATCCGCCTGCTCTCGTCCTCTTATTTGCGTTCAATGGGACCCCAGTGGGAGATTCTCACGCTGCCTATGCGTGGCAAGAACGGCGCAGATTTCGCGTTTGCGTTCGCGTTGGCAATGGAGAGGCTTTGTTGACAGACCTTGAATTATTTCTCCTTGGAGTTCGGAGAGCGCAAATACGTTGTTCGTGGTTTCCGTGACCGCTAGAGAACTGCGCAGGGATTAAGAATTTGTTTTGCACGTTTCTTGACTTCTCAAATTGGATGCGTCTGTTGCACAACAATTAAAAGAACTTTGTTTTCGGCCCAGAAGCTGCAAGCTCTGAGGATGATCGCTACGCGATCGAAACGATCTTAAGCTGATTAAAAAGTATTGATACCAGACAATATCTTTATTTATCATAATTAAAAGAACCTATCATATAACAAAATACTCTTCTTAAAAGTTCGTTCTTAAGAGGCTGAAGGAGCATAACAAAAAATACAAGTCAAGAAATTTTCTTCTTTAGTTTTCAAACCACTTCAAGGGAGAAAAAATGTCCGCGAAAACAATTGCTTTATCTACTTACAAATGTTTTAAGAGAAGAGAAAAAAGTTTTACCGAAATAAACATTTGGTCAAAAAGTGTATTACAGACGTTATTGGTTTCATTTTTTATTTATTTCTTTTTTTACACTCATTAAAATGTAAGGAATCAAAACTGGGCAATTTGTTCGCAGTTGTTGCTCTTTAGATACCAAAATCTGGGCAAGTATTCCTCCACTAAGGATTGCGAAATAGCCTTAGCTCGCTTAAATTCATTTGAATATTTAAGAGTCCCATTGTCAGTTACACAGACATGAAATGAAACTCCTATTCGATTTCATGATGTTAACTTGCCGCGTTCAATCTCACGTATTCCTCACGTCGGAACATGGTGAATTCTGAGATTTTCCTAAATGAATTTTGAAATTGTAGCAGTTCGATGAGTGGAGCTTACTTTTTAACAAATATACAAATTCGCTCTCTTCTGAGAAGTAGGATCAGCATGAGAGCAAACGTTGTGGAGAATCATTTAATGAGTCCGTTCAAAATTAGAAGCCTGTTGGTTTACTCGAGAGAAGAAGAATTCCTCGATAGGTCGCGTCGTGACGACCTTAATTCCCGCTCCCTCCGCAAGGGGGGAGGGGGGTCGCTCCGCGCAGCCGCCCCCGCACCGCGAGCCGGAACTGCCAATTGCCGCGCGGTGCGGAGCGGCGTCTGGGAACCGACTGCACTTCCGGGCTGGCTCCGGCGCCGCCCCGCCGCGCCGCCTCGATCGCTTCCCAGGCCGATAAACCACGTTCGCGGTTGGCTCATTGATGGATTGATTAGTGATTCCGAACGCGACACCTACTAAGGTAATTTGTTACGTAAGCGTAGAGCAATTTTTTTTTTAATTACGGGAGGTGGCGGTGATCTTTCTCCGGTGGAGGGTGAGATCCGGCACCGACCTACCTGTCGGCTTGCAGAGTTATCCCCAACCAGGTATCTCCCACCAGCGTGGCACCGCCCCAGCTGGGAGACGCTCTAAGCTCCGGGCGGGTGTGGTAATATAGTGTATGTTAGGAAGTTTAAGTTAGGGGGTGAGGATAGAACAAGGAAGAAGAAGGAAAAAATGTGCGGTCCGTGGCCTGTTCCTTGGAGTACTGCCTCGGCTTTCGCTTGGGATTATTAGGAGAAACTACTAAAAAATACCGATGACAGCATCCGGCCGCTAGAATTCTCCTCCAGACAGCGGCTGAATTCGACCTAGCTATCTAGCGAGTGTCGAAAATCCGCCACCGTCGGGACTCGAACCCTAGGATCTCCCGATCAGAGACACTGCAGTGTCATCAATTGATGCTCTGAGTCACCTCAACTATAGTTGGTTCGTATGCGTAGGCGGTTCTTTATTTTCAAGAAAGAGGCCCTGAAGTGAGAAAGGAATGGCATGTTCTGGAATTAAGAGTAGAATCCTAACAAGTAGAAGACATGAGCTTTTCTTTCAAAATATCGCGAACTGCAGTAGTCTCTGTAATCCAATAACAGGTCAGATCATTAGATTACTATGCATGCACAGCAAATAGATATGCAGGAAAAAACAACTACGCATGTTCAATGGTTCGCAAAACTGTCATCACAGAAAAAAAGAGTGCTCTTCTGCACACAAAAATCGAAGAAATTGGATGGCCTATTCTTCAGTAGCTATCCTAAATGTTTTGTGTTTGTCAGGCGTTTGTGTTATGTGTATTTAATATTACTTCATCTTTTGAACATACTAGTATTATTTTTACTGACTCTTGTCAGAAGTCCTTTTGCCTCGCGCCAGAGGCTTGGAATTAGCGGCATTCAGGAAAGTGGGGATCATACACGAAGCCAGATTTATATTAAGCAAGTATGCCACTGACGTGTCTTTCACTTCCTCGTAACTCCGTAGTACGAATAGATTCGGAAAGAAAGGACTCCATTCCATTTCACATGACGTGACGTCATCGCGAATGCTTCCCAAATTCTTAGCTCCGGACAGATTTCCTTCCAACCACTGACCAGTGAAGGAATCTAGAGGCGGCTCTCTCGGCAAGAAATGGGAAATTGACCCCTCGCTACCCCCTTCCTCCGTAGGACCAGGAAAATCCATCCTATTGCAGAGAAACGAGCTCATCTTATTGTATGTAGTAAAAAATAACTCTTGAATGGAATTTTGGATCATCCATTTCTGTGAGTATTAATTCAATAAAACTCCACGTGCACCGTTAATATGATTATGATTGGCATATGATCGAAATAAATCGCCTTATCCCATCTTCGAGGTCTCTGAAGCGGCCCCCCTAGGGTTTCTGGGCCGCTGACTAATCTTGACGCGCATTGTAGGACCCCCGCAACAACGCAATGCAGAGTGGCGAAGCGATGGTTGACAGATTAAAGTGCTAAATGATGGAGATGAAGAGAGGAGAGAAAGGAAGGGCAATGTGCCTCTTCGACTGGACCTTCCCTGAAAGTGTTCGAGAAGCCAAGTATATTTGACAACAATGCAAAAGAACGAATAGGACACGTTTGGAGTGTTCCTTAGTGATGGCGGTGATTTAAAACAAAAGTGCATGAGAGTTAGCCGTGTCTCGTAATAATAATAATAATAATAATAATAATAATAATAATAATAATAATAATAATAATAATAGTTCGGCCAGTTTGACTCTTCTTCGGCCGTACATTTCCAAGGCAACAAGGATTCAGGCCATCGTCCACCGCGATTGACAAACTATTTGAGTGTAGCCGAATATGAAATGTCTAACGCATGCTAGATGGCCAAAATACTGATGTGGCATAGGTTGACTTGCTTAAGAAGTACTTAACTAAAAAAAGATCTCCAATGTCTACATTCTTGAGTTCATTTAAATTTTATAATTTAAGAGTGAATATTCCACTCATGAAATTAAAACCAATAGTGTTTAACCACGGCCGAATGTAGGGTCGGCCGTGGTTTTACTGTACCAAATGTCTCAAACAGGGGGTGTATCTCAAAAAGTTTATCGCTTTTCGATCCGATTTTTCTGGACGCTGCTCCCTACTGGCCAATCAAACACTGCGACGCATCTATCTTAGGAGGTTGCATACATCGGTCGCTATGTCGATCTCCAATAAACCGCGTATATACAATAACACATATGATATTAGTGTAGTTATTTTCAATATTTGGTGTATTCTGGAACTCTGTTGGACATAATTTCATTCGTGGAAAAGTTCAATTAAATACCACTCGTGCTTTAGAAGTTCTCAGATAAATCCCCTGAGTTGGGGAATTATCGACAATTTCCAAAACACTCGTGGTGGTACCTGTGATAAAAAATACGACAATGGTTCAATAACAGGTTCAATGTTCATCAGAACCTCAGGAAAATTACAAAAGTTCAATTTTTTCGGCACCCGACCACATGTAAATCGTACAGCGCATTACACACGTATTCCATTTATCCATTATTATTTAGCTGTTAGTCAAAAATATACTCGCACCCGTCGATCAAACGGAGGCCCGTGGGTGGGAAGCGAGCGTGCTGGGGCGGTGCGCGAGCGTGACGCGGCGGAAGCACGCTGGCCTCGCATGGCGTCGCGTTCCCACTTCCTGCACCCGCACCCCCACTCCCCTCACTCAGCCCAAGACCCTGAGGCTGGAGGAGCCCCGACCGAGTGACTCGTGGGAGCGGGAGGGGAGATCGGCGAAATGCTTTCGGGTTGGAGCCTCAACAGCAGAAAACACGCCATTACATGTTTAAAGTCTCTTTGTTTCCTACCGCCTTTTCTTTTTCTGGTGTCTTCTTTTTATTCGATCTGCTGTCTTTGAACACGGAGCCAACTTGGGCAGTCACGAACGTAGAGTTCATGTGGAAAGGTGGGCTAGAGTGTTGACCTTTAAAAGATGCTCTCTGAATATGGATTTTACTAGGATTTTTTCCGTACCTGGGTATTTTACTTCAGTCTCCACATTCCAGGTAGTCAGCAAATTTGTTACTAATTACCTCGTCCTCAGCGACAGGTTTTTATAAGGAAAAATAGACCCCCATTTAGAAAGAAAATCCTTCCATCTGAAAAGTCAGACTTTGCATGTGTCAATCCGAAACTCTTAAAATAAATCACGCATCAACATTTTAGTTGTCCACAACCCATAAGAAAATAGACAATTTAACATTGCGTTAAATGTGTAAGCTTTGATTATATGCTACGGTCTTGTCAGAGCCGCAGGGCTTCAAGTCCCGTTGCACTTGCAGTTGAACAACCTAGGTTGGACGAAGTTGGGGTTGCGGTTCTCGAGAATACACAGGCATCGCGAAAAGACGTCTTAACTACGAGTATTCAGTACGAATGGTCCCGGCATTGCTTCGTTATTGCTATGGGACAGAATAAGCAGAGTTAGACGCCCTTTATACTTCAGGGTGCGACGAGTTGCATAGTTCAGGGGAGCTTGAGTCATCTTATACGCCTAAACCATCATCAACGCCTTCACATGTCCGATTAAATTTAAACCACTCCTGAAACATTCCCGATACTATTAAGAAGAGTGAAAATTTCAAAAGAGTGAAATTGATCCAGTGGTTTTTTGCGTCTTTGTGCGAGAGACATACGCTGAGTCTCTTATTTCTATACAGATTCAGTTCGGCCGCGCTACGCTGCGGTTTGAAGACGCTGGACCTGTGCGGTGCGCGATGTTCTGGAAACGCGACTAGCTGCAGCCGCAGCGGTTCGACCCAAGTGCGAAAGGAGCCTTTCCTCGTGATCTCCCAGTCCAGCGTCAGCGACCGTGCAACGCGGCACGAAGGCGGCCACGACCAAAACATCCGCCTCTCGTAGCCCGCTCCCCGTCCCTCCCCGCCCACGCCCCCGCTCGCTCCTACTCCAGCTGCCGCTCTCGCTCTCGCCGAGGCGACCGGTTCTTGGCGTCGGCGGAGGTGCGGTCGCCGACCGCCGCGCCGGTCCAAGGCCGCTGCCCGATGAGGCCGACGCGCCGCGCTCCGCGAGCTATGAAGAGGTGTAATACCCCATATTATCATCCCAATTTTTTTTTTTACACAGCTTGGTCCGCAACGGGATGCAACGTTACCCATGCGGCCCGGAATCCCTACGCATCAGCAGAGGATTTGCGAACTCCGTGACCCTTTATTCGGCTACTGCTCTTTATTTGTGGTTTAAAAAACTGACCGGCATTGAATCTTGTGGTCTCCGCCGGTGTCTTTATTATCCTACCATCAGAATCGCGTGGATGTGAGGAAATATTGAATGGGAGTGAAGTGCCCTCGCATTCGGAGTCCCCAAGGCGTGGCTCTGGTGCCGAGACCGTAACATGCGGCGTCCCTCCGACGGCGGAGGGCAGATGTGGCTGGGTTCTTTGACAGGAATCGCAATTGGCTTCGACGCTAGATGATGGCCAACTTCTGAGTTGCCTACGACCCGGTCGTTTCGAAACAGGAAGAGGAAGCGCCTCCTCAAGAATACGAGAAGTCCAGCTCTCTCCCCGTGCGCTTTGGAAAGCCTCCGTGGTTGCTTCAAAAGTCGTCCTGAGGAGACCACGGGAGAGGTCTCTAGACGAATGATTCCAGAGCGCTTTTACCCAACCTTCTGCCTTTTCAGGACACAAAAAAAATACTGAGCGCACTCCTGACCCCCTCTCTTTTGAAAGGGAACGGATCAATATACTTTCACAATTGAATTATGAGTTCCTTTACCGTTTCATTTAATTACATAGCACAAAAATAAAGTAATTAGACATTATTAACCGGCTGAACTTTTATTTTGAAGGGTTGGTGAAAATTTCTAGTTACTATGGAGGAATCTCAAGATGCTATTAAATGATACAACAGTGCGACGTGAGCATGCATGTGTGATAAGAAATACATGATATTGTCACAGTATACTTAGAAAGTGTCTTCGCGAGTTTGTTCTGGAATTAATGCCCACAACTTGACACTTTTAGCGGAAAGTTCAATAACTCAATCATGGGTATTCCGGCACTTTCAAGACTATTTAATTAAAGTGGGCATTGTTAATTACTTACAACTGCTGAAGGGACTCTTATGTAGTTGAATGACAGTACTTTCCATTGAAATAGAAGCAGTCTTGAATCGAGAAATCGTTGCTTTTTTACGATCTTTGTAATGCCGTAACGCACAAAATCACACAAAAAGGTAACATAGTAGTTAATACTTAACTTTATTATGAAAAATGGATAGTTTCACGATTTATCGAACGAGAATTTCGGAGCCATTAACATTGGTTGATAATACAAGGTGGTTCAAATATGACCGAGACTGATTTTTTGTACGAAATACTTTATTAGCAAAAATTTATTTGTACATGTCATTCTTCAAAGTACTCCCCTCCAGATTCTATACATTTTTTCCAACGTCCTGGGAGCATCCTAATGCACTTTTCATAAAAGTCTTTTGGTTGTCGGCATATCCACTCCCGAACACTGGATGACTGCGTCATTATCCGCAAATCGCATGCCTTGCAAATGTGATTTAAGCTGTCCAAAAAGGTAAAAATCACTTGGGGCCAAATCTGGACTGTACGGCGGATGTGGTAGAAGGTCCCACTTCAATTTGCTGATGGTTGCCATGGTTGTTTTAGCAGTATGAGGCCGTGCATTGTCTTGAAGGAATGCTACCCGTTTCCCACCTCTCTTCCGTTTGGATCGGATCTTTTCTTTGATTTCTGTTTCCAAAAGTGCTGAATAATAAGCTGCATTGATGGTGTTAGCTTCTGTAAGAAAGTCTACATGGATAACACCCATCCAGTCCCAAAAAAATGTTGCCATCACTTTTCCCGCCGAACGGATCTTCCGCGCTCTCTTGGGTTTTGGAGAAGAGGCGTGTCGCCATTCACGTGATGCCTGCTGGGACTCAGGAATAAAATAGTGAACCCATGTTTCATCAGTGGTTACAATGGACTTCAAAAATGCATCTCCTTCATTTTCAAACCGCATTAGAAGAACACTGGCAGCTTGCATGCGCATCAATTTGTTCTCGTCCGTCAAAGTGCGTGGAACCCACCTAGCATTCACTTTTCTATATTTTAGGTGTTTTTTTATCATGTCTTCTACACTACCCACACTGATGCCAATTACTGATGCAACTTCTTTGATAGTGATGCGCCTGTTCTCACAAATAACCGCATTAACACGATCAATGTTTGTTGGGGTTATGGATGTTCGCGGCCGACGATTATGAGGTTCATTCTCAACGCGCTCTCGTCCCTCTCTGAAACACTTACACCATTCAAACACACGGGTCCGTGAGAGGCACTCTTCCCTGTACTGTTTTTTGAGTCTCTGCAAAATTTCCGACGGTTGAACGTTTTCTCCAACGAGAAATTTGATGATAATGCGTTGTTCCACGCACCGCGGCACCTTTTGTTCACTCATCGTTCTAGCAAGACCCAGACGCGACTGAACAGGTTCTAACCTGCAAAGGAGGGAGGTGGGGGTTGTGGCTAGATTCTCTCCAGGCGGCGCAGTTAATGCGTATGTCGGGGTATTTGAAAAAAAAATCAGTCCCGGTCATATTTGAACCACCTTGTATATCCCAAACTTCCCTTTAAAAGCATTGTACACATTCGTTCAGATTTATATGAAAGAATATCCACTATCTGGTGAACTGAGAATGGGTTGGCAGGTGTTGAATTCAACATCATGAGTAATAGCTGAGCCAACAAACGTGTGATAGCAGCGGTGATAGACGGAGCGATCAGAAACGGTATCTTTTCTGATAAGATAATACTAAATTATCGATAACGGGTGTGTAAGCATTTAGGATTCCTGGCTACAAGTACATCAAGAACAAACGGTAGAATTACCAACATTTACTCTATTTCATAGAAGTGCAGTCCGTATTTGGCAATTTGGATAACTCAACAGCAACACGTAGGCTCATGTGAAATGAGTTAAGCATTGATGTTGACGTTTATGTAATCTATACTATGGAATTAACAGCATTTTTATATAATAGCCTTTGTCAATGTCATTCCTTCATTTCTACTGGGCAACACTTCGGAATATTCCACAATCGTGTAAAAACTTGCACTGTTGATGCATTTAGTATCTTATTGTTTGTTCATCAAAAATAATTTTTCTACAGTTGTATCTTTTCCGAAAGTAAAAACTCACTTTTCTGTAAATTACTTTCTTCGAATGGAGACGCCATTGTAACGAAGACTGCAGATTATGTTAACGTAAATATTAATCGAACAGCTGAATAACACCCTTAAGATTGCTAACTAATATTTACAAAAATTTTAATTGCCAGGATTAAGCTTTTTCTTCACTAAAATGTTTGGTTTTAAATATTGAATGACCCACGTGTCAACAGCTACGCTTTCTGAGTAGAGCATGTGCTGGTTTCCTTTGTTTATTACTAAGCACCTGTAGTTCTCAGACCTGACCATCTAGTTAAGATAACGCATATTTTCCCTCACCATTCACTTATCGGTCATGGATGAAAACCGATGCACTAGGGGCTCTTGGAAGTTGTACGTCTCGTTTGATTGCGTATTTGTAAAAAGTTTTGTCAGTTTCGCATATGGACATTAGCGTACGTGACATATGTTTATGAGGTATGGTCGTAATTGTCTAATGTTCAAAACAAAGGGAAAATTAAAAATAAACTAATTAACAATAAAGATGGACAAGTGCAATCTGCATTAGCAACTTGAGCAAGCGCATGTAGTATAATAGAAATGCAAATAATTGTTGGTGGGGAATCCGGTAATGAACCCCAAGTAGGCTGAACCCCACGTCGGAGGGGGAAAGAAAGGTCGATGAATCGTGAAGGCGCCGAAGCAAAACAGCCGCCTGTGCCCAGAGGGCGTGGCGTGGCGCGGCGCGGCGCGGCGCGGCCCCGATTCGTTCGCTCAGGTCGCTGCTCTTGTCGCCCCCGCCCCCGCCTCTGCCTCTGCCTCCGTCCATCGCCCACGGCCACGGCCAGCGCTCTCGCCTCCGCCCACCCCAGTGAAAATTAGATCGTTTCTCTAACGAATTAATTTGTAAAACTCCTGAATGGTGACGTCCGTGGCCTACTATATCCAACTTCAAACAAAGGAACAAACTAAGCAGATAAAATCGCTATCCATTTGTTATATGTTAAATGACAATGTCTAATTACGAAACCCCCTCCGTCTGCCCAATTTAAAATGTCTACTTACGAGAGAATTTACATTTTTATATAAAAATTATTGTTGGGCTTTAAACTGCGTATTTAAAAAAATTAAATAATGAAGTAAATAGACAAGTTAAAAGAAGTTGGAGTATAAAACATACTACGTATACTATGAAAATATCTTTTCCTAAACTTTTACCTCTTGTGTCTTCCCAAGATGTTTATTTATCATTATAACATGTTTGAAAATAAGGTCCTCTATTATGAACATTTGAAAAGAGGCATACCTCCAAGAAATATTCTTTTAGAGGGAAACATTTATTTACATTCAGCCTTATAGTTCAAGATAGAATTCAACGGTTTTCGGATACCGTTTAACCTAAGAAAAACGCAGTTTTTATTTACAATATTTGGCAGCGTGACTGATTTGCGCTTCGAGAATGTATTGATAAAGAAAACTAAAACAAAAACGGAAATATAGGTACGCCACTTTGAAAACTAGTTCTTTGATAAGGTATCAAATCTCGCACAAAGCAATCGAGTTTTTTATTTCATTACTATCACATAATTACAAAATTGGACTCATACATTGTTATTCCAGATATATATAACTCCCAACAGGTTGCCTAATGTATCTACTCTACATTGTGTTACATGTAGTTGTACTCTTATATTAATACAGTATTGGTAAAATTTTAAAAGTACATAAGTATATAAAATCTACAAAATAAATTCAATTAAAGAAAAGGACAATAATGTAATATATTGTGGTATCCTTAACGCATTCTTGAAAGTACCCGTAAAACAAAGATGAAGGATAGACGAATGGGCAGGTGTATGTTACAAAAAGTCAGTTGTGTGTTACAAAACAAACAATGTGACGAAAACAGGAGGCAAGCAAAGTAGGAAAAAGACGGTATAAACTAGTGGTGCAACAACTCCTTTTGCTTTCTCGCATTATTTGTTACAGTTTCCAAAAATAATAATTGACCCCGCGGAAATGTTACCACCCACAAAAGTATTTGGCCACACTGAAATTCGAAATCAGGTACAGTAAACCCTCGTTAACACGAATTCCAAGGGTCTGAAATAATCTGTGTTCTTGTTATAAAATTTGTGTTATTTTTATATTCATCCTCATTTATAGTTTCTGTGGCGGGACCCAAATTTTGTTCGTTTGACGACAAATTTTGTATTATCGAGAAAATCGAGAATTCAATGAAAGTCGTACCTGCCTAATTTTTGTAAGACCCGTTTTTGTTTCGCACTATCGGATAAACAAATTGGCGCCGTTTGGGAAAATTACCTTTATTTCAAGGAAAAACCACTCGAATTTGGAAAAAAATTGTAAATGCCTTCCTTAAATCTCGAATTTTGAAAACCAGATTGCATTCAAAACAAAGATTTCTAACTTCAGTATTCTAGACAGAGCCTGAAAATTGAACTTCTGCTATTTTCAAAATTTCAGAGAGTTCAACGAAAATCGCACTGCGCCATTTTTATAATCGTACTTTGCTATAACCGAGAAAAAATGAAGAAATCATTAAGAAACATATTTTTGGATTGTAGCATTCTAGTTTCGAAGTAAGAGTGTACAAACGATCGATTTCATAGTGTCTCTGATTTCGCGTTTCTCAACTTCAACTGCGCAAAATGATTCTCACTGCAATTCCTCTGAAATCAGGTACTTCTCCGAACCTATCAATAGAATAGCTGATAAAATCTTCTTGAATTAGAATCATGTAACTTCAGTGGTTATCAAGTAGTTTTGCCACATGATTCACTGCGCACTTATCTATAGGCAGAGGAGATAACTTTTTTCGACGGTACTCCATAAACGAGGGTTACCGGCCATGTGGATAAGCTAATTTCGCAATCTCAAGCCATCGCCGCGTGCTAGAGGCAGAGAAGGAATTTGCTGAAGAATATCGATCGATGCGTCTTGTAGCCCTTCTTTCTCTTGCGAGATGATGATCAGGTGGTCAAATCTACTGATGTTATAATAATTTCTCATTCGAAGTCGCGCTATTGTAAGTCTTGACAATTTAACCAAATGCTCCAGTCCTTTTTCTTCGACAATTATCGTTACGTGTGCGAGTGCGAAGTTCATCATATTTAACCATTAACCAACTTAAAGAAGCGGTCCTGCCGTGTTCTTCCGTCAGCATTTCAGATATACAAAACAAAAAAGGCTATGCAATTTAATGTACAGAAACTGAACATTCGCGAAAGATTCAGTATTGCCATCACTTGGAACCTTATTTACAGGCGAAAATTCTCTTTGCACATATAGTACTGTATAAAACAAAGCCCCATGATTTGTCAACAAGATTTGTTTTATTTGAGAACCTACTAGTAGTTTCCCATTGTGCAAACAACCAAATTACAGACTTAAAATAACGTCTTTATCATAGTATAAGATTACTCACACTTGCGCTTACAGTGAAAGATTACATCTCAATTCAACCAAGATTCTTCCACCCGATCACTCCGTATCTTGCCTTCAAATGTTTCTGCTTATCGTCATTGCACATTCACCTTTAACAAAAAAGCTTCTCTGCATATACTCAAGATCGGTACAACAGAAGCTTACAACGCCTACCAGTTTAGAGACGTACAAGATGCAAGAGGTTAAAATAATACATTGTTTAGTGCAGTTTACAACGATTTACCTTAGGGCGGTCTCCACTACACTCGAGTGAACATCTGCAACGTAACGGTGGCGACCTGCTCATGGAGGGAGAATGAGGATTTCACTGATGCCCCAACCGTGAATACCCTCGTGCCGCTCCGTAGAGCGAAAAGACTTGTTAAAAATTGCTTCCGCCGGTTTCCGCAATTAACCAACAGTGCTTGTCAAGCGATTATACTAGAAGTATTACTTACTATAAGTACTATTATATTAAAAGTAGTGTTTGGAAGGGCTTGCAGTATTATGGGCTTTACAATCTGCATTTCCCGAAGAGTAAGGAAGAAATATGAAAGGGGAAAAAAGCCAATCGGATTTCTTTGCGTTGCTAAGAATCTCTAGAGCTATCACTAAATACTGTTCAACCTTCAAAAGAAATGTATTCAATCAAATTTAAAAGACATAATCAAGTACTTCTAGGAAGGCGAGTCGAAGCTGTTGCCGCAGGGTCAATCACAACATGAACAGTACCCGTCCTCCCAAATCTGACGCTGGGTTCATTAGAAGCTTAACGAAAAGCAGTTGAGCGGTTGGCTGTGCCTGTGGCTAGAACAGCTGAAGTGAATCTCGTGGAAGCCCTATTAGGAGACTGTGCCTGGCGCACAGCGCTCACTTCCTCCGCCTCCGCCGCGCCATCTGGTGCTAACCGCCTGCAGTGAGAGTGCACAGCGAGACGCCGCGTCGTCCTGTGGTGAAGGGGAAGGCAGTGGAGGCGACCGGAAGCTTGACCCCTGGGGCGGAACTAACTGAGTCCGGGGACCCTCCAGTTGGAGGATTCCGCCATCAGTAATCTATTGCCCAGAAATTCTATTTCGGGGTCATGTGCAGTACATTATCCTGTTTTAACTATTATCATTCCTGCTTTCCTTAGGCCCGCTGCCCACGCCGCTGCAGAAGCGCTCGAACGTCAATCATCAGGGCTCTTCGCCGACCCTCCGGCGACGACGGACAAAGGGACCGCAGCAGGTACCTGCTTCGGTACCTGCGGTTCAGAGAGATGCACTCGAACTGTCCTCCTGCGCACCGCACCTTTAGTACCTATCGCTCAAACTCTCCGACTCGGAATTTTGCGAAGAAAAAAATATTGAGGAAAACAAAACAAGTGAAAAATCTTAATTAATAATTTATTAAACAATTACTTTTTGAATAAATAAAAAATAATTGATGTTAGATCATGTATTATTAGAAGTAGTACGTAATTAAGGTATTAGACAAAATTAGTACTTGTGACAATAAGTTAAGCATCATGCGAGAGTTTCGACAAGTTGCGCAAAGCCTTGTGCATTGCCAACCAGACACCACGAGCGCTGTAGGCGGAGGCGGAGTGCTGGTTTTAGGAGTAGAGAGGGAACTGCACGGAATCGTGCGACGCCGCCTCGGAGGCGAGCGGAGAGAGTCACGAGGAGCTGAGCGGCTCTAGGCCTGCGACAGATGAACGATAAAATTGTAGAAAGGGGGAAAGTGTTTTATTGACACGTCTACGGGAATTCATTACCAGATGTAAAAAAATGTTATCGGATGATTTGAAATAGCATTGGTTATTCGGGACTTCAATTATTCTTTGACAAAAATTAATTTTCCTCAGAAGAAAAGTCAATACGACGGGGACTCCTTCCGAATCGGAAGGATGCCTGTTTGTCTGTTTCCTCCATCGTTGGTGGTAGGTTCTACGGCAATACGCTCGGCCACAAAGCTCGACTTCCCACTGATCAGCAGCAATTCCGCTTAGGTGTTTGACCATCCACCCTATAGTCCAGATCTCGCTCTCCCCCTCTCCACAGCTATCTTTTCTTTCATCTCAATAAATTCCTCTTCTGTCGTCATTACTAGCCTCACAGTGACGTAAGTGCCAGGTGGCTGTCAACCACTGCAACGCAGGCACTGGTACCCTATCCCAGGTGGCAGACCTCTACGACAGAGGGATACGAATATTGACCCCACGCTACGGCAAAGTCTCAGTTCTGGAGGTGATTATGTTAAAAATAGTGGAACAAGTGAGTTTAAAATTGAGTTTTCTTTTTGTTGACGGCCTAAGGAAACGTCCTGGATCTTAACTGCGCGTTCACAAGGCGTGCAAAACATCTGTCAGACATAACCTTTATTATTTATAAAACTTCAACATTCAAACAGATTTTAGGGAAGGGTAGGTACAATTGATGATACGGAAAAAAAAAAAAAAAAAAAAAAAAAAAGAAAAAAAAAAAAAAAAACAGCCCAAAATCTATTCAGTAAACAACAAATGCCGTCCATTAGGCGTTTATAGAGGGGGATTTCGCAAAATGAATTTTACTTCTTGCGAGACGAAAGCTGTTTCAGCCCTATATAGCAGCGAGCGGGCCGTGGGCTGTGGCTGTGGATGTGACGGGGCGAGCGCTGAGCGGCGCGGCGCCGGCGCGGTGCTCGTGCCGTCGCTGTCGCAAGCGCACGGAGAGGCGGGCGAGGCGCAAGGCCGTTAAGCTGAAGAGGTGGGGGAGCGGCGGTATAGTGGGCGGAGCAGGGCGGGGCGGGGCAGAGTGCCGGCCCAGGTACAGTTATGCGCGCGAAAGCCCCGGCGGCGGCGGCGGCGGCGCGGCCTGGCGCTCGAACTCTCTGCCTGCGCATCACATCGCACCGCTCCATGCCACGCCACGCCACGCGACGACGGTTTCTCTCGGCGCGACCGCCGCACCGCCAGGGCTGGCCAAAGGCTCGCCCGCGGCCAGAGCGCGCAACGCGAGTTGAGGTTCGCGTCGGCGATCGAACTACCCGCGGGCTCATTGACCAGCTACAGAAGTACACTCTGTCTGTACACGACAATAAGCTTTTTCTAGATTTGTTCTGAACGCAGGGAATCGTTTTGACCAGTACTCGTCTTCCTCGGAAATCCCCTAGATTTTATATTGCTTACGAGTTCTTGCAATATTCAGAAGAGATTTACATTAGTAAAAAAATTGTATTCATAATCTATATAATATCGTCCATTATTATTTGCTCATAGGTATGTGGGTTTTATTGTTTAGAAAAAAAGTTTTTGCTAATTTTGTTTTGATTAGCTCCTAGCTTGAATAATGATTATTTACTACTTATAATGTTTTATACTATTGAATATACGCCTCGTGTTATGTACACATAAATGGGATTTGCATCCTTGAATTTTAATATAACATTTTAATTATAATCGAGATTTAATGTAAATTTGCTCTTTAATACATTAATTACAGAAAAAAACCTAAAAATATTCGAAATAACCAATCCCCCTTGTTGTCGATCTTAAGTCTTAATGACCCATGAGAGAACGCTTACACAGACGTCTAGGAAACTCCTCTCTCTTCATACCGTGTCCTCAAGCTACTGTTCTGACGCGATTATTGATTACTTTCTATTAGAGCCACGAGGTAAGAAATTTAGTTCTACGTGGTTCTAGGTGTTTTAAGTGAACTCGTCCAGCACCAAATTCGATAGAAACCGACATGTGTTGCGCATCCGACTACTGCTGGGAGTAATTAGGGAGCGAGCGAAGCGTTTCAGAGCACTAGAGGAAGCAAAGCTTGTTACGGCCTTCTGCGACGCGGTGTCACCTGAAAGTGCTTGGGAACTTCAGACCAAAGAGTTTCGTCGCCAACTCTTATCTGGGATACAATGCAAAGTATCTTTCCATCCTGAAATGGTTTCAGTAACCGATTTTACTTTTACTTTTCTACTTAGTATTACATTTGAAGAGCAAAAGATCAAAACGCATTTACCCAAAACAAAAACTAACAAGCGAAGTGGTCATGTCTCATGATTTAACATTTTCTATGAGTTAGTTATATTTCCCCCTATTTAAATCAACTTGTATTCTGTGATTCTCCCTACTTGAGTGAACGTTCAGGAAGCTTAATGTACTTAAAGAAATCTCATTAAACTAAATTGAAATGCGTTTTCGGTCCTCTACACTTGATCAAGTTTGTTACTTATTTTATTACACTTTCGTAGTGTCTCTGCATGTGAGTCGAGTCGCCCGCAATGGAGTCCGTTTGATCGTTCCTCCGCCGACTAGTGATGGTGGAATTTAGCAAAACATCGGTCCATCAGTACTTTGTTTCATCACCAACATGTTTTCGATATCTATGAAAATATCAAAAACATCTTCGATATTCCAAATATCGATGTTTTAAATAAGATGAAACATTTCGACTTAAATGTCCTGGTTCTGATGTATACTTAACACATCTGATGTATACTTAACACAATATTAGTTTAAATTCCGCCCAAGCTTCACCTTAAATTTGACTATCATCGTCATTTTCTAATCAACTTTCTATGTAGTCAAGGTACAAATTGTAGTTTAACGATATTGTCACTTACAAAATAATCATTAAAAAGTCAATATCACTGGAGAAAGGTTGTGAATATAGCGAACGGTTTCGTGCCGCATGGGGATCGAAAAAAGCAAGTTGTCAATGGCTATTTATTGCGAGAAATTCACAAAAAAAATTGAAATTGAATCTTTTAAAAATATTATTATTATTATTATTATTATTATTATTATTATTATTATTATTATTATTATTATTAATTATTACATGTTTCTGCACAAATATATCGATCTGAAGACAACCTCGGAAGCAAAACATCGATGTTATAATACCAATGGTTTTTGCCATTTCCACCGTCGACCCATAGCGAAGGATGGTGAGCCCTGGCTGCTGTCGCCGCCGCCGCCGCCAGCGGTGCGTGATGGCCGAGTCTGCGAAGGAGGTGGGGGGGGGGGGGCATCCGAAGCGCGTGGGCAGGCAGGTCGGCGCCCCCATTGGCTCTCTCCGCGGCGCGGCGCTTCGCTCGCTCTTCCTACACTGTGGGCGGCTCGCGAGGCCTGGTCCCAGGACGAAAATTGCTCGTGACTCCGAACTGCCAATGCCAAGTAGACGGGCGTGACACACGACTTCGCGAAACTGGAGTACCGGGTCTCTGATACCAAGTGTTAAGTCGCCTACGTCGCTTGAATGCTGGAAAATTTACAGAATCTTATTAAAAGAGGGGATTAAATTAAGCGGTAAAATGAGGTTTTACGTTGTCGTTGGTGCTATAAAGTTGTGCCTCGATCGAAACAGAGTTGCCGCGCCTTCACAGCACGCGCGCGCTCAAACGTTATGCACAATGACGTATGATGCAACGTGTTGGTACAAATGCGTTTAGTATAGAGCGTCTTCACATGAATCGAAAGAACCATGACGTATGAACTGAGAGGGTCTCTGGTCTTGTAGTTACAATTGTATGTTACATGATTTGCATCCACGCAGGGGCGACCGGAAGGGGTGGCAGCTGGGGCAACTTGCCCCAGTCTCCGACTTAATCGGGGCCCCGATTTTTTTATTATTATTTCGCTATAAGTTATTTCTGATGCATGGAGAAATGAATTTTATTCATGAATTTGGGGGAAGAGGCAACTTTTTGTTTGAAATGAGCTCCCGTGGATCAACTGTCCCAGGCCCCAGGCCCCAGGCCCCTGGTTTTCTCTGGACGCCCCTGCATCCACGTGGAATTCTTACTGTCAAAGCGATTTCGCGGTAGTTTTTCTTGGAGTTCTCCCGTTTTCCTGCCTTCCCATCCCATCACTGCCCCATCCTCATATAATATCTTCAGCATTTCCCATGAAAAATATTAACACCTTCATCTACTACTGATAGTAGATGATGTAGGCGCTGCTGACATAATGAAGAAGACGAATAGTGATGTTCAACACACAAAATGTTATAGAAACACTAGTGATAAATTTTGACTATGCGTCGCTGAATTCGAAGGTGCCCGTCAAGTAACGAGGATTTTTGTATTTTATTTTATTTTTTTAAGCAATAATTTCAAATTGAATGAGATTTCAAATGTTGCAAAGATATTGTCTGATGAATTCATTGTGTACGAGTTGGGTTTTGATACGTTGCTCGGTCGGTGGCGGCGTTCATTGACGCTTCGAAGAATAGTTTTAAGATAAAAATTTTAAAGCGGTGCTATAGTCGTCTTTCGTACATGATGGAACAAAGGTACACAAGGAAATTGACTGCTGTTGTGTTGGCTCATTACTAAGGTAAATGAAACAGGCATACTCTTGAAACAGCGTTTCGTAGTCAGGCCAAAAGGATACATTAAGTTAGTACATTATGATTTGTTGCTCATATTTTAGTGTAACTTACATGCAATAACTGCTGTTATATCGGAAACAAAAGCTAAACAATCGACTTAAGAATCATTTTCGCATTCAGATACCTAGAAAACAAATCATTATTTCCACTATAACATTAAACGTTTCTAATTTCTTGAACAGTGTAATTGTTTTTCGTGAACATTTGCAGGTACGACTTATGCCTATGTTCACAGTTGGGAAGGGTTTGAACCTGTGCGTTTCTTTGTGAATGAAACTTACGTCCCGACGCCTCCGTACGCGCTTCCTCCAGCTGCGCTTGGTGAGGGGGGGGGGGGGCGGTAGCCTCCGACAACGCCGATGAAGAGGGGGCGAGCGGGGGAGGGGGGGAAGTAGGCTCGTTGACCCCTGGGGCAGTGACGCAGCCGCGGGTCACTCGGTCTCGCACTCTCCGGCGCAGCTTCGCCAACTCACTATTCGGATCCACTGCAAGACACCTTCCGCTTGCAACCGGATCACTCGCTTCCGAACGAACAATAGACCGCGTTACATTTCTTCATTGTATTTAGAATAGTAGATAATAATGCCCTTTCTGACGTTTTGATTGTCAATTCTCAGGTTACGACACCTGCGTGACTAACAAAACTTTACCAAGACTCTGGAATTTGCCCTCATTCACATTCATATCCAAATGCGCGTGCGCTTAAGAATTTCTTTGTGACATAAATGTTAGAGTGCCCTAGTCTCTGGAAATCTAGAATTACTCCATAAAACGCATGAGACATTTATGGCCCGATGTGACGGCGCGGCCCTCTAAAAAAAACTCTCACTTCGTCGCAGGGGCAATATATAGGGGTCAAACCGATAATTCAGGTTTCGTTTTGCAGAAAAAAATTCCTGAAGCACGAAATATCTGATTACGAGAAAATGCGTTGTGTCAGTAAAGAAGGTAAAACTTAGTTTTATCACGTCAATGTCAATTCGATTCAATTGCTGTCCTGCAGTGAATGATTTGTATCATGAAATTTACGAGGGATTACAAAGACGCCGAGAGTGCTAGTTAGAAAAGTCGATAAAGATATCTGAATGGCGTCTCCAGTAGGTGTAGTCGAGTTCCCTGTGGCCCGCGAGTGTCCGGCTGACGGCGTGCGGCGCCCGGGAGCCAGCAGCTGCTGTGCACCCGAACTGCAAATTGACCCCACGCAGCGCTGACCTTGGGCGCCGCCTCAGACAAAAGCGCTCGTGAGACATGGCGTGGGAGTAGCTGCGGCGTGAGACGAGAATTCGCTCGCGAATGGAAGAAAGAATCCTCGTGCGTGGGAGAATCTCCAGGCTCTCAATAGATAGAGCTTACTTAGCATTATTATAGGCCGGAATGGAGCAGAACCAGCGGGATACTTTAATAATACGGGAGAGGCTGGGGGAAGGATACGGCACGAGGTGGGAGCAGGTAGGGCAATGGTGGCAAGCGGGGGCATGTTGGAGCGAGGATGGGGCAAGAGCGATGATAGGGGCGGGCGGGGGTGTGAATGAGGGGTGGCGGGGGACGACGATAGAGGCAAAGATGATGTTTGAAGCGGGCGGGTGACGAGGACAGGACTGATGGCGAGAGGGAGAGGAGCGCGATGGAGGCGGAACAGGTGCAAGAAACGCGGAGCGGAGCGGTGCGATAAGATAGCGCCTGCAGCATTCATTGGAGAGGGTCATGTCCGTGCTCTGCGGAGGAGCTGCGGCTATTGACCGCAATGGAAACGATTAAACGGAAGCTGGTGTCGAGTGGCGGTCTCGATGATCGAATCTAGAGACCCGCTCCGGCTTTCACCTTTTATCGTCTGTATGTAGAGGTTTGGTTTATAATTTCGATTTTATGAACGCAAATTAACATTATTTCATTTCATTAAAAACACAATCTTTTGTTTCCGAGTTTCCTGCATGGCATCAGTGAATCAAATTGCATGAAATATCATTCAACATTTAAACCATTACTATTGGTGTCCAGTTTTACAATAAAAGAACCGCATCATATGTCTTACAATTAATTTAAAACTTTACTTTTTAAAACATTACTCTATAAATATATGTAGTGAATAAAGCAATAATGCTAGTATATAAAAGACATACGCCCTTACTAATATTTGGTTAGAGTTTCAATGTAATGTATTAAGTAGTTTGTGTTGGGTAGTTTATGTTAGAATGAGTATTTTGTGAATTCTATGAATCCACAATGGTGCATCTTATAACTTTCGGTAGCATAATTGTGTTGATGTTCATGGTATCCTCACTATTTAAACATTGTGTCGTAATGTCTAGCCCTTTTCAGTTCCCAGCATAAACGGATTCTCGACTGTTTATAATTCTTTTTTTTTCGCATTATAATTAGAGAACGTACCCTTACTTCTTCGCTAGCAAGTGAAGTGCATGAACGGCCTCCTGTACTTGCACAAGACGCCTCGCCCGGCGCACGGAGGAGCCGCCTTCGTCGCCGCCGTCGCCTGCCGCGTTTGGGCGAGCGGGGTGGGGGTGGGGGTACCATCGACCACATCGACCGCCGCCCATCGCGTGCGCCTTCGCCCCGGGAAGAGCTTTCGCCCCGCGCCGTCGATACGCGCAAGTGCAGCGCCCGTTCCCTCCGCCCAACTCACTCGCCCTTCTCAATCGACAAACGCATTCTCTGTCAACGATCTACAACATTTTTTGTTTCTGAAAATTTATTATAACATTCTTTGTATTTAGTAAAAGATGTGTCAGCTATTAAAGCACCCGATTTCGTTATTTACCAAAATTCGTTTTCTTGTATTTCTGATGAGTTCAGGGGATCCTTTTAACTCTACCGAAGTGATATTTTTATAATCCAGATTAGAAGATAGTAACGCCCCTTAAAATGTAACTATAACATACCATTCATATAAGTGGTTGTTTAAAACTAAACCTCTTCCATTTCTGGTAATTGAAGTATTGTTTTATTTTCATTTAGAGAGGGTTTATTAACTTTTGCGAGTAAGCTTTATGAATAACTGAAGCATCCACCTGAAGTGTTCGTATAGATATATTACACCTGCTTTCATAGGTTGCTACCACCACTGCCTTTGGAGCACCCCAAAGGACCCGTAGCCTCAGATGCCTTTGTTCTGGGCCTCCTGGGAACCGCTGTGGGGGCGGGGGGTGCAAGTGCCCTTTCTCGCCCCAGCCTCCCCGCCCCGCCTACCACCTGTCGCTACTCGGTGCTCAGGTTCCTTCTGAAAGACTATATATCGATATAGAGATCCTCTCGCCGCCCTCAACAGAAAGAAATTGACAAAATGCGGTGTTGCAATAAGTGTGTTTCATTCAGTCCGCGACACTCAATAACGTCCTCTTTCGTTGGCTTCCTCATAATACAAGCTGGTTATCGAAGGAATGCGAGGAATTTTTTTTATCTTAGTGGATTTGCATTCTTGTGATTGCTATAAGAAACTTCGTTATAATACTACTGCTCTAATGGATTTACTGTAGCACAAGATACATAATGACTTCATTATATTTTTTTTCAAGGCCAAAAAGTTGTTTGAAATAAACGAGCAACATTACAATCTTAAATACGCCTTTCAGTAAAATATTAATCAAAATAAAATATGGCTCTGTAATAGTCGTAGATATAAGTTAAACGATATACGTTTGATATAATAACACAATTACTCTCTTATCGTTTGCCTTCAATCTTTCAATGACATGGTATATGACTTCAAATATGTTAACGCATCTTATATCTTAGGGGATATTAAATGAAGGCAAAAATCTTTTCTTACCATTTAATGGTACCATTTATTTGCAAATATATATATATATATATATATATATATATATATATATATATATATATATATATATATATATATATATAACTGCTGCATGTACCAAACTACTTCACTGTTTAGTACGTAATACCTCTTCCAATTCCTCTTTACGAAACATTAAAAAACAAAAATAAGAACTCATACTTTGTTTCTTCTGGCAAATGGGGAATGACTAATGATACTAATGTGTTATGCACGCAACAAAGGTAGACCACGCCAACGCGAGATTCGATCCCTCAACGCTAGAGCGGGCGGTTTCCAACGCTGCGTGTGCATCGTTTAGGTCGACGCTCTGAATGCTGAAGAAAGCAGCTACATAACGCTTGCAGAAATAACTGCTTGTTGTTGACACAGTGTTTGCCATAGAATCAAGGCAAGTTATTCAACACGCATCCTTTTGTACATTACATCCTGCCTGGGTCGCAATGATGCAAACTGAATAGTATTTAGGTCGACAATGAATACCCAGAACATGGTGCCGTCCCTGCATTATAAATCAAAATATGCTCAAAGCAGGAGTAGTTCATATTCTTTCAATAAATATTTTAATTCATAAAACTGTACAACTTTTTAACTTTCTCGAGATATTTTTGCCGATCAACACTATGGTCTGATAAAGAGAAGTTGATGATTGAAAGTTTTGTGTGTGTGTGTGTGTGTGGGGGGGGGGGTGAAAGGACGCCTCTGGCGTTTGCTTAGAAGTTACCAATCAGAACATGTTTACATTTCGAGACTTGTTAATTTTGCCACTGACAAATTGGGGGCAAATAAGCGTAATGCAATGAACCTTCATTCCCATGGAACTAATCATAGCATCATGTTCATTCCTGTCGCTCGTGATTAGTCTTCCGCTGCGTGTCTGTTTTATGCTGTATTGCCACGAGATTTGAGTTTAGAAGTTTTAAAGACAAGAACCCAGTTTTTTCTTGTCTGTTTCCGAATGAGATCGTAATATTTTTTTAACGTTATTTTCGTGTTCTTAGTGCTTACATTCCATTAATTTTCATTTTTCCCTTTTAAAATTTGAATGTGTATTACTCAACAACTGGCAATGTCCGAATCGCGGGGAGAAGAAAAAAAGGTCGCTCATGAAATTGCGCTGAAATAGAACGGAAACCAACAGGATGCAGCATTACACAGGCGAGCTTGTGAAAACTGGAAGTATTCGGTGATTTGTTGATAGTGAAAATCAGGGAATTTGTATTATTACATATTTTTTTCTTTAACTACAATCATATTTTTTCGTGATGTTTAGGAATTAGACTTTTTGATGCGTTACAAACGTCATGGATAACCCGTATTTCCCGGTAAAGTAGATATTTTTACTCACTTAAGTAAATCCCACATGTCGTAGCTTATTTCAATATTTCATTTACAGTAATTGATGTATTTTATAATGATGTAATTGATGTCTTTTATACTTTTTTAATTAGTTTTCTTTTGACGGTGTCCACTTTCCAATTATTTTACTTCGATCTTGAAGATTTTTCTCTCTAGTCGCAGGATAGTACTACATTTAAAGATTAGGTGTTCCACATTCTTATAATTTTTACATCACTTATAGAAAGGTTTGAACATCGATATGAACAGATATGAACATTGTTCAATGTCCTTTTGGTGTTAAAATTATTTAGTTTCAAGAATAGTTTGTTGAAAAAATTTGGGGAAGTATCTACTCATCAAACTAGTATTTTCGCCTTAGTAATGGTTTCGCGCACTCGTATAATCCAAGCGAGGGCAGCCGCGACAGCGAATGGTAATAGCCGTCACGGGAAACAATTTAACGCTAACGCTACCTCCGCCCCAACAACAATAACAATGATATCAACGACCCATAGAAAATTCAAGGCTTATTTTACGATATTGCAAAAATATCTAGTCATTTCCAAAAATTCAGTGATGTACAAATGAAAAATGAAAAATCCATTTTCTAGTTCATAGCTGTAATATTGTGTCTAAAATGCGCCTTCGCCGTTGGAAATGGTTTGGGCTTTTAGGCCTGCAGGAAATAGGGGGCGAGGGCGCACGGGGGCGTTTTTGCGCCTGCGATCGTACTCGCCATTCCGCCGGGCCGGCCGACCGCGACGCGTCGCGTGGCGCGGCGCGTCCGGTGCGGCGTTTTGCAAACACACGAGGCCCCGACCTGTGCGTGCGTGCGAGACCTCTCGGGGTTTGATGCATCAACGTAGAGAAACTCGAGATAAATTTATAAAATATTCGGCCTCCTATTTTCCAGTACTAGTTGGAGCGCAGATATCCTTGGAGAGCGTAGGCTCTGGGGCATTTCTATCGCTGTTAGCTGAAAGTTCTTTTCTCACCGTGTGACCCTACATTGCTCATTGGAAAATAATATTCAGGTTCTGACATCTATTTCAGGCGTTGTAATATGCTGCGGTATTTTTTACATATGTTGTAGAAATTGACATGAAAATAACTTATTTATATTTTTTAATTCAATTTGTTTTATTAAGAAGAAACGCTGACAGTTGTCATCTTTGTTCAGATAGAAGCATTTGAATCCCAGATTTCTATGTTTAAACTCTAAACTGATACATGTTTTGATATTAAAAAAATTATGAACGAGACATTAATCAAGCTTCTTTGGTGCAGAACGTAGTCAGGGTATTTGGAGATGTTTAATACATCAGATTTTCTGCCCAGATTCTTGTCCGCCCCCCCTTTTTTTGTTATTTAAAGTCGAATCAATATGTAGGTCATTAGCGACCACTATTGCATTTAACGGTATGGTAAATGTGAAGATGATATGATATGGTGATGATAGGGGGTGAAAGGACGAACACAAATACAACCATGCCCGAGGCGGGATCCTTCGGTCCGAGATCGCTACGGCACTTCTGTCTCAACGATCTCGGCCATCCGGTCCGGCTTCTTCGCTTTTATGTTCCACTGTTTCAATAACACCAAAATGTCTTTTCCAGAGCAGAGCCAAAGCACTGTCAGCCCAGCCTGCAATGTTTGCCTGCTTGTGTGCGCAGGGCAACCCCAACTCGCCCCCGCTGCCGGGCGTGCTGGCGGGCTGGCGGCCGGACCTGCAGGGGCGCGAGCGGCCCAACTCCAAGCTGCTGCCGCGCGACGTGTCGGTGCGCACGGCCTACGGCGAGGTGCAGGGCTTCCGCGTCTACCTCTACGACGACCCCGACCCGCGCTCGGGCTACCGGCCCGGCGTGTCGCCCGTGGAGCGCGAGACGGCCAACGTCAGCGTCTTCCTCGGCATCCCCTACGCGCTGCCGCCCACCGGCGACGGCCGCCTCAGGGTGAGTGCGCACCGCGAGGAACTATACTTCCATTAAAACACTAACATTAAGAATGTCAGTATAGTGACGTTCAAGCTCCCGTTTGGATGACAGCTGACGGATGACCGACACAACTGACGAAGTGTAAACGGACTTCATGATTTAATCGAAGTATAGGGGGGGGGCGAGAGGCGCGGGGTCGGATTTTCCATACTAGGTACATAAATACATCGAAATCAATCGCAGACTGCAGGAGATTTCTAGCGGCCAGCTGCTCTGATTGGTAGTTTTTTATTGGTTTCGTGGCGAATGTTTTGTTAAGTAGTACTTAACAAAGGGGCCATGAACCGCGTGCGATCCGTTTTTTCCTCATCCTCGTCCCCCTTCCCCTTACACACTCAATTACATGCACTACACCACCTCCTTTGTCAGGAAAGCAGTCGGCTGCTTAGAACTTGTCTCTGTTGAGACGGTGCCCCGCTGGCGGAGATACCTGGAGCCGCGAGCGGACGTGCAGATCGGCGCCAGTCTCTCGTTCTCACGGGATAAGAACACCATCTCCCGTGGCATTATATGTATTTCACTTAAGGCACTAATGGTCGTAGAAGTCGAAGCATCCAAAAATATAAAATTATAATTTTCTTCCATACCATTTGCAAAAAACAAGACCACCACACTGGTTGCTTTTGTACAAAAGAAAAAAAACGCCCTTATTTCATTTTTCTGTTCTGAATCCGTACAGTTTAATTTCAGTGCTGCAGGGAGCACTCTGTAACAACTTAATAAAGTTTTCGTAGAAGCGTTCGAATTACTTGCGCCAGATGGAGTGATGTGGAATGACACCTTGTGGACTACTGAAAAAAGGATTCTAAGTTATTTGCTAGTGTTCCATCATCTAAATGACTAAAATGCGATGTTTACTAGACTTAAATTGTAGTCTTCACAATAATATTAGAATTGCAGAACTTTCCTGTTGTTAGCCTCCATTCACAAGAGGCTGTGAATATCAGGTGTTGTCAGCCAGCGGGCTTTCTGAGGCCATCACACGGGCTTCATCTGATAAGCAATGCCGTAAACAACTCCCTATGCAACTTCGTCGCACCTGAACAAGGTTATCTATCGATGAACGTCCGCTGTTAGTTTCATTCTTCAGAGTCGAGAAATCTCTCAGGGCACAAACGATCGCCGCCCGCGACAGTGACAGGGGGAGAGGTAGAGAGAATGGTGTGAGAAGACGTCATGGGAGTGCAGAATGAGGGAGAAGGGAGATGGGCGAGGGGGAATGGGAAGGCGAATAGATGGGCAAGAGTGGCCAGGTGGAAGGGAGAAAGGTGTGGCGCCAAGGGGGATGCAGGAAGTGTTGCACCGTCGTCGTTTTCTTATTTCTGCACCAACGTAAACAGCGCCAAGGCCATCCTCTTCGCGGCCTTCGCCTCTGCCGCCGACGCCGTCCGACTTTTCCCTGCCGCGCAGCCAGTTCGCGATTAACGAAGCGAAATGTAGGTGATGCAATGCAATTGCATATGCAACATGCTATTTGGCATTGCGATTCGATTTGCTTAAGAAAATATCCGCATTAAAAGAGCCAGATTTAATTTCGATAACGAAGTGTTATAAGCAATCGCTAGTGTGGCCTCGTCCTCTACTTCAACAAACGCGCGAAGCCCCGGCACATCGTGCACTCAGTAGGCTCGCTTCAAAATTCAGAGCGGAAAGCAATCCGTGACTCCTCTGGCCATGTGCTTTTGGGTCGATGTTTAAAACTTTTGACACATTCAGAGATTGCCGGACATCCTCCTGTTCATTCTCTTATCGTACCTGAACTCTAGTATGACACTTGAATTGTTAAATTCAACTGCTAAACTTTGTTTAAGACCGTGCAGTTTCCATAATCAGAGATCCTACTTTCATATATGGTTGTTGGCATAGGCGTCCGCACAGGAGGGCCGTTGCTCTCTTGAAAATTTTAAAAGTGGCCCCCGTACCCCTACGTAATGAAAATATTTTCGTAGATATGTTAAATCCCTAATTTCCCCGTTTTAACCTGATAACTTGGGGAATACTTATACAACATTTGGAGAATACATAGTACGTATATGAGATTTGGAGAAGAGGCTTACCAAGCCATCTGGGAACCCTACAATTGACTCAACACACAATCAATTGCATTTACTAATTGTAGAATCCTTAAACTTGTAACTTAATTATACTTGTAGTATGATTTACGTTTACTAGTAAAATACTAAGCTATAAGTAAAAAAATAATGAAAAAAGGACCCATAAATATAATTGCCCGCCCCCTTTTGTTTTAGGTTGCGCACGCGTTTGGTTCTCGGCGTTCTAGACAGGAGCTGTAAATATTTAGATGAAAATAGTAGTAACAACAGTAAACTCTGGATTTAACAGTAGTTTCGCGCTTTAGTAAAACGTTAAATGAAATGATTAAAGGAAAGACAAGAAGGGATGATCGTGGGCCCAAAATGAACAGATGTCATGTGAAATGAGTAGGTTTTGAGAAAAAATGTTCAACGCTTGCCGACAGGTAGCGGGTACGTACAGCAGACCCGGGGCGCTGTCGAATATAAGATAGCTCCTCCTCTAGCATAAATAGATAAAATAAAACTATTGCATAGTTCAGATAATACAAGTCCTATATTCAATATTTCATCTGAATTCATTTGCAAGAAAACCCCTACCAACATGTTAACATGTATAGAAGCAATGTTAAAGGCATCATTAATAATTTACAATTAACGTATCACGATGTCCGATAGTATACGTTTTACACTGAACCTGTTAATGTCGAACTTTAATTAGTCGACACAAGTCGATATAAGACGTTAATAGGATCCTCTCTTATCAATAATTATTCTTATCACGACTTTTTCATGTTCGGAATGACTCACAATCTCACAGGTAGCAATGCGGATACGCTTTATCTGACAACAGAAGTATCAAAAGATATTGTGAAATGATCTAGAATTCGCCTTGCGTTCGTAAGGGCCTTTCGTGGAATTCTTGTGATGTGATAATCGCAAACGGAAGACGCCTTTAAAGAATAAAAATATAACTTTCCAGAAATGCTCTTCCTTAACGATCAAAGATTTTTTATTTGTATGATACATTCGCCGAGTCGCGTACCGGTAGTTCCATATAAATATCAATTTTAATTCTCATTACAAACTTGTTTCATAATGAGGATATCTTAGCTCAAGAGCCGAGTACTTACCGCCGCCGAGGTACTGCACCGTCCTCCCGCTGCACCATTTACACGCACATTCTGCACTCACTCCGACACCACACAATCACTCTCCAAAAACGCACTGAACGGCGTTCACGAAGTTCTCAGTTCGCAGCGCCTCTGCAGGGCTCGCGGACAACCGATCACAGAAACAGCTGCGAATGCACGCGCCCTTGCCAAAGAACTCTCGAGGAAATTGAGAAAGAGAAATATTACTTCGCTGCGAAGCTGGATTTCACGCGCCTGCTTGAATCTAACAATTCTGCGAAGATACAAACTCTTTGCTTTGAGAGCGACAGCACCGTTCCTAGACATTGACCTATTAGAAGCAACAGGTTACTCTAATGCTCTGTCTTCACTTGATAGCACTATATCACCACCAACTCCATCGGACGGACAAACCAGAAATTAGGAAGGCGCTCTACTTCTGATGGCGGGAAAACATTGCAAAACATTTTCTGGAAGAGGGCACGGATAGGCAATATTTGAGCGCGTATGAGTTGTGCAATCCAAGCACTCTATGTTTAAATAATAATAATAATAATAATAATTATTATTATTATTATTATTATTATTATTATTATTATTATTATTATTATTATTATTATTATTATTAGTGTTGTTGTTTCACCAGCGCAGAAGTAATAAATGGTGATGTATACTGCGAGAAAGGTGTATTTTGGGTATAAACTATGTGACACATTCAAGGCTAGCCCTCATTTTGATTTATTTTTCGTCATTAACAGTAAAAACTGATTGTGGCATATAAGAGAGAAGTATAATGTTATACATTTTAAAGTGCAAGATTGAAAGATTGAAATTGAATGAATTGATGAAAGTTTGAAAGATTGAAATTGAATGAATTGAATGAAAGAGTGAAATTGAATGAATCTTGAGGATCACATCATTTAATTGGTTAAATATAAGTGAGAGAACTTGACAGCAGCATTTTTAATTGCATTTCGATAATATATACCAATAAAAATGGATATGTGAAAAGTTATTATTAATACACTGTATCGTCAAAAACAGTAAAAACTGTTTGTGATGTGTGGGGGAGAAGTGCCACCAGCATTAACATAGAGAAAGGAAGAAAAAAGTCTTCATGTCTGTCATTGATGTAAAATTTTGAAAGTAAGCTAAATGATCTGAGCAGAAACTTCATCTTCAATTTTAAGCCACGATGTCTGACTATCAAACGCCGATAATTGATGTGTTGTAATTAGTTGTTTTTATTTAATTATAGTCTTAAGTCGTTTTTATGTAGTTTTTCTAACTTAGAAATGACGTGAACGAATTGTAGGAGGTTATCACTTCCAATGATTTCCCATATTTAGCAATAATCATTACTTCAGCTATTTTTCTTCTTCTGAACTTCAATCGAAGAGTAGTCGAAATGCAGCGTTAATTAAATGCGCAAGTTTAACTATTGTTTTTCTTGGCTTTTCGTGTTTTAAAATATTGTTGGTTAATACGTGAAAGCAACGTGCCTTTTTGAGTTGATGTTATCTATTGTTTTCTCAACTCCACTAGTTGTATGATTATTATTTATTTAATTTTGCATTTCCCTTCATAATTAATGTGCTTTAGCTGATCGTCGAAATAAGGGTTCAGGTGTATTTTTGGAGTGATCAGCAAACACATTTCTCTTTTTTCATTATTCTGGTCACCACAGTATTCGTTTTCTTCCGCTTCTAAATTGACCTTGACCCATTCCACAAATCCTGGGTCATTTCCCCTAAAAATATCCCTCAAAGAATCCATAGTTTTGTGAAATATGAAAACACGCGATAAATAATTACGTAATGGGTGAAGTAATGGGGGATTGATTATACCCCATGCGCCAGAAAATCAAATACGTTTCTGCTCACCTTCAACAATGTGACCACCGCCGGGTTCGCAGAACAACTGACTACCTGAGAGGTACTCAGAAGCATAGGCTCTTCCGCGCATCTGTTCGGTATCTTTCAAAGGCTGGGGTACTAACAGCTACCACATCACCAGTTACAGGGTAACTTTTTGCCAGCTAATGTGTTTTCGAGTTGTTGAGGAAGAAGATGAATATCGGAGAGAAGTGAAATAAAAAGGGAAGAGAAAATAATATAAAAGGAAAGAGAAGGAAACAAAAATAATTGCTCCCTAAGCCTTCGAAGCATAATAGCGTTGGAATCGAAAAACGCAAGAGGTCAACAAAGACCTAATAAACATTTAAAAGAAGTTTGGGACTGACAAAGTAGAGTCGTATCACACTAGTAAGGGACAATAAGTAACGGAGGTGGAGAAATGGGAAGATATGAAGATGAGTTTCAGAGGATTTGGAAATTGGATAAGTATAGACAGTTATTGTGAGACAATCCTTCGTTTGAGCCTACACCGAGACCTGTGCAGCATTGGTGGCCCTGGAGGTAGGGAAGCTAAGCAATTCACCTACTGAATATCAATTTCATCTCTGGAATGCCCATAGTTACATTGGAGCATGCAGATTTCTTCGTCAACACAATGTTACTTTAAGGCGATGATCAGTGTAATAATAATAATAATAATAATAATAATAATAATAATAATAATAATAATAATAATAATAATAATAAGGGAAATTATGAGCACTAGTCTGAGTTTGGAAATGATTGTAAAACCGAAGATCAACCTTCAGATTTTGAAACCAAACCATCACATTTTCCTATTTATTTTTTACACGCTGAGGGTTTTTTAACAATATTGCCTTACTTTAAAATGCTGGAAAGACGTTTTGGGGAAACACTGGGTGATGTCGCAGTGTGTGGTGCGAGCTTTGGTGCCATTTCCGGAGACTTGAACGCGCGAACGAGCTTCAAGGCATTGTCAATGAGGGGACCGGATTCTAATGATTGTTTATTTCGTGTTTCCGGGCGGGTCAACTGCTACGGTCATTAGTCCCGTAAGTGTTGTTCACGTTTTTGTCACGGGGTGTAGTTGTGTCCTCTCCCGCTGGGTGGTGAGATAGCGGCGACTTTCAAGTCGTCATGTAACTCCCAGAGAACCACCACCCAGGTAACTCCCCTGGGGCACCGCCCCAGCCGGGACACGCTCTAACCTTCCGAATGGTCTCCCGACGTGTGTAGGAGTGTAACGCATGTTAGTGTACGTGTGTGCAAGTAAGGGGTGAGGATATTACTAGGAAGAGAAAGGAAAAATGGCAAGCGCTCCCTGGCTCCCTGGCCTGGCTGCTCCGGCAGTCGCTTGGTATTGATTGGAGAAACCACAGAAAACCATCAATCAGAGCAGCCAGCAGCTAGAATTCTCCATTCTCCAGCTAGAACTACACCTGGACTCGTCCTAGCTATGTAGCTAGAGTCGAAAATCCAGCCACTGTTGGGGCTCGTACCCTAAGAGTTCCCGCTCAGAGGCACTGCAGTGATATCAGTCGATGACTTGAACTACCTAAACCGGTCCGGATTCCAATTCATGTTGTTTTCTGAGTAGTTCAACCTTGTCATAACCGATTTGTAGGTAAATTTTGATCTTAAACCCGAAATTATAAAAAATATTTTTAATACTAAATAATTACCATTAAGTCATGTAAAGGCGGCGACCTAATTAACCCGAGGCTTTTCGACCACTGCTTTATACTACGCCCCTTTGGGGTAGACAAAGGCAAACAACCCTGATCCCATTACAGCATCCAGTCGCCATTTCAAAATTCACTAAATGCAAATATAAGTACTCTGTTTGCTCCACCCACCTCGAGTGGAAGTGAAGAGCCTAACGTTGTTGCAGCCGCCGAGGCCGCACCGCGGCTGGAAGGTGCTGCAGGCGGTGGACTTCGGGCCGGCGTGCCCGCAGCACAGCCGCCACACTGGCGCCACCAAGCGAATCCGTGACATGGACGAGGACTGCCTCTACCTCAACATCTACTCGCCCTCGGTGAGTACAACAACTTCACAATGCAATGAGTGACGCTGGTGCTCATGAAACGATAATCGGGTAGTGTAATAGCGAATTATAATAATTATAATTCGCAAACACCTTTTGTTCAGCAAATTCGCGATGATCCGAGTCCTGGTTAGCGGAGGCTCCGGGTTATCCGATGGATTCAGAAAATCAAAAACAAGAAAATATCCAAACCACCAGGAAAAAAAACGAGAAAATAATTTGAAAACGAATCATTTGAGTAGTGTATAGATCAGTCAATGTAGTAGAAGCGCGAAGTCTTTTGCATTGGGCGATGCCGTCGCCGATTCTAGGAATATGGGCTTCCCCGAATTCTGTTTTCATTAGATTTCCTCAGTTAAATATTGTTTTTCGTTTGTCATTGCCAATCTCAGCTTAATGTGTCTGTCACTGCAGTAAAAACGTTTTCATTTATTTATATTGTCTTCTGTAATTTTTTTCCGAATCCGAAGTAGTCTCGATCCCAATTACCTCGGATAATCTCGAATCTACTGGACAAATGTGTACCTTGAACAATCAATTATCGTCTTTACACTTTATCCTCTTAAAAAGATTAAAACAACCAGACACTGGAAATATTAATCATAACCGTATCGACAATCGCATCCAGCGTCGCCTTGCGCTTGCTCGCGCACTGAGGGTTGGTGTTTCAGACGGCGTCGGGGCACGCGCGCCCGTACCCTGTCATGTTCTACATCCACGGCGGCGACTTCACCCACGGCGCCTCCAACCTCTTCCCGGGCCACGTGCTGGCCGCCTTCTACGAGGTGGTGGTCGTCACCATCAACTACCGCCTGGGCGCGCTGGGCTTCCTCAGGTGAGCCCTCGTGTGCTTGGCCGAACGCAATAGAGAGTTTTGGCGCAGCGAATCGTAAAACAATACGATACACGTCGGAGAATCTCTTGGCCTATATCGTGTGAAGAGTTTTAAGACGTAAAGTATTTTAAACGTTTTCGTTGTAAGACTATGGTACTGGAAGTAGTTTAGAATTATGGCGTTAGTCTAATGCGAACGCTTAACTCCCATAATGCGACTTCTTGATTCGTCTCGAGATGTCCATCAACATGATGAAGCGTCATGGGAATATAATAAGCAACACACTCTTTGCCCCAGTCTGGAACAGATTTCATTTATCGTAATCACGTGACGTTTATCGTACACGATACAAATCCTAAAATTCTGGAAGAAAATAGGGAGTTTGTGTTTTGCACCATTTTAGTGCATCTGCTCATGCGCAGAAGATCGATTGTGCTGACGCTATGGCGTGCAAAAACTCCCTAATGGTTCACCCACCCACCCGTCGCCGGGCGGGCAGAGGGAAGTTTCCAATGCGCATGCGCGAAGTACGTCCCACGCGTCGTGCGAAAGTCTTACGAGACGATCGTGCGTTTCAGCACGGCGGACGACAACTCCCCGGGCAACTACGGGCTACTGGACCAAGCGCTGGCGCTGCAGTGGGTGCACGAGAACGTGCGCGCCTTCGGCGGCGACCCCGACGCCATCACGCTGTTCGGGCCGGACGCCGGCGCGGCGTCGGCCGGGCTGCTGGCCGTGGCGCCGCGCACGCGCCACTTGGTGCGCCGCGTCATCGCGCAGAGCGGCTCCGCGCTGGCCGACTGGGCGCTCATCGAGGACAAGTACCGCGCGCAGAACACCAGCCGCGTCTTCGGGCGCGCCATCGGATGCGACATCGACTCCGCGTGGAAGCTGGTGAGCTTTAATGGAACCGCGAGTGGGCGTAACCCAGTGACAGTTCATTATAATAATAACGTTAATAAAATTAACATCCAAAACGAAACAATACAAAAATATAATTACAGTATTTGTAAAAATACATTTTAACGAAAATAATGTAGTATAATTTAATAAAATATTATGATAAAAGTACCACCTTTATAACGTGCACCAGACGTGTCAGCTTGCCCAATTTTGTCACCGCAACGCATTTGCATTGCACGCACCACGCTTGAGTTTCGGATCCACCTTCTTAGTTTTCTACCCTACTCTGACGTACACTTCCTAACACTCTATTCTCCTTGTAAGTATTGATCGTTTGTTAAATCAGTCAATATGTTGAACATTATCAGTATCCGTATGTTTAGCACTATCAATTAATAATCCTCAAATCCATTACATAATAATCCTACAACATAATCCACTATATAATAACCACAATCATCCGTCCGTATTTTTAACGCAATCATTTAATCTGGATTGAGGAGCACTTTAAATTAGATTTATAAATTGACGAATACTTCAAAGGACGGAATCAAATATTCTTCCATGGGAACCAATCCATTTCGTTATCGTTCTATTCGAAAACAATTCTTTTAAAATCGATAAAAATAAGCAATTATTGCAATAACCATTTCGTTTTTGGAAAATAAAAGCGTTTGTACAAAAATATTCTTACGGTAGCAATGAAATTTAACTAACATACAGTACAATTCAAAACAAACGCATAATTTTACACGTTGTATGCAGCATGTTTTGATTATCAGGCATAAGTGTACGAATCAACAGTAAAATACAAAGAAAACAAAAAAGCCTGATGGCATGGCCTTTGTTACTTTACAGTGTTATAGAGAGATTATTCTAAAACGGGACCGCTTTGACTGCTTGGTTACTGTTGCTTACTGCTTGGCTACTTCTGGCGACAAAACTGCAGTTTATGCCGATGCGCTCAATTCGTCAGTTTGTTCGTTCTCTGTTGTCTCATTTGCAAGTGACTTCGACGTCAAAACCTGTTGCAATGCAATTGCCCGACATGATTTATTTGTTTTCCGACTTGTCAAACTGGTCCCTTCTTGCAGTGATTTCTCTATACAAATTTAACCACATTAAAAGAACAGCAAGCCGGTGAACAGTAAATTCTTCAATTTATCTCTTTTCCAAAGCTAATATTGTCCAATTATTGAAGAAAAAAGAGAGAGGGAAAAAAACCCCTTTACAAAACGGGCCTGGGTCTTGGGTGTTAACCTCGAGGGACGGCGTGCGTAGGTGAGCTGCGTGCGCAAGGCGCGCTCCTTCGTGGAGCTGGGCGACGCCGAGATGGACGCGCACGTGCCGCGCGTGGGGCTGTTCCCGTGGGCGCCCGTGCTCGACGCCAACTTCTCCGTGCCGCTCGACTCGTGGTACGAAGGCTGGCGCGAGGAGGACTGGCGCCTGCTCAACGACATGCCCGAGCGCCTGCTGCGGCGCCGCGCCTTCAACCCGCAGCTCGAGTACATGTCCGGCGTCACCATGCAGGAGGCCGCCTTCATGATCTGTGAGTGAGGGCTAAAAGCAAGGGGCTAAAAGAGAGCCGTGGCCAGTGGCGGATCCGGAAAGTATTTTGGGGGAGGCGCTTAGGGGGCAATTTCAGTTCAGTCCACACAAACATTTTTAAAATAGTATTTTTTTAAATTGTTATCATGATGAGATCTATACATGGACATTATTTTGAATAAATTTAGTAAAATTTACAAAAAAAATGTTGGGTTCAGTGGGGGGAAGGGAGTCTGCCAATGACACGGGACGATAATGAAAATTCTAGAAGTATTTTTCATGCTGAATTCAAATATTATTTCAGGTTTTCTCCATCAGGCAGGAGTTTAGTGTGATATTTCATTTAATTTTTTATAATTTTTAATAAAATCAGTTACTAAATGATAAACATCTCAGAATACTCTAACTACATATGTGAATTCAGCATGAACAAATGCACTAGATTCACTAATCAGGTTTCTTCTGAAGAAAACCTTGTTGACCAGTGAATTTGGAACCAGCAACCATCCTGACATGGTTTCAGACTATTACTTTTCCAGTTGTGAATAAATAAGTCAAAGTTAAATATTTTAGTGTTGGTCAAGCAGTGGTCTCCAACAAAACTTTGAATGTGGATTTCTTTTTCATTTCACGTAAATTTACCTGCAGACCACTTAAAAAATTCTCACCAGTTGACAGCAAGATTTTCTTCAAATATGAGCGTAAAAAAGGAGCAGAGCAGTTTTGTGTTCTTCTTTTTTGACCAGCTGTGAAATTCTTGAGGAAATTCTTTTGATCAAAGCAACCCGCATAACATTAGCATCACATCAGACTACACAATTACTTTTATTGGTTTGTCACTGTTAGCAATGCAGAGGCACTTATAAACTTAGAAGTTAGTTGAGAAAACCTTGAAGCATCAGGCAGTTCGTTGAATATTCGGATAATTCATAGTGTATTTTTATATATATACTGTATACCCAAACTCTTTTTTTTTATTATTCTAAGTACAGTAATAACAAAATGGGGGGGAGGACTGAACATGTTACCAGAAAATAATAGTTGTATTTATTTGTAACTGCCGGTTTTTGACATATTCTTACATTTGACAGTTACTGACATTTGTTAACTTCAATACATAAGTCATGTGAGAAGTTGATAACTGACATTCAAACATCCTAAATGCATTCTTAGATCAAACGTCACATACAGTGTCTACATTGTGAATAACATTTGTTACAGATAACAACGCCAGCCTTGCACCACACTACACTGTGGATCAAGCCTTCTTTGACCAGAAGGTGCGGGAACTGGTACTACGCTACAACTACACTCTGAATCCTGAGGGAGTCTATCAGGCCATCAAGTACATGTACACCTACTGGCCAGATCCCAACAACACCTTCTACATCCGGGAGCGATACATTGATGTAAGGCAACTTCACGCTTTTTTAACATGTAGAATATTTGTCACTTTCTCAGATGAACCTAATCAATTAAAGTAACAAAACAAAATTTGAAGTTTCATTATATGGATGGATGGATGGATGAAAGGTATGTAATGAACAAATATTTCAAATGACTTTAATCTATACTGGACAAAAAAACTATCATTTAAAACATCAGTTAAAATATTAGATCAGCAAATTTTCTTTCTTTTCTCAGGTGGTAATCAGGTGACTTTTGGTTTTCCTTTCTCTGTATTACGTAACATATGCTCTTGGATAATCATTGTTTCTTGTTCTTGTAGCTAATGTCGGATTTTATCTATCGAGCTCCTAGTGACCACATGGCAAAGGTGCTTGCTGAACAAAATGTACCACTTTATTTGTATGTGCTAAATACAACGATAGAAGCCTTCAAATTGCCTTTATGGCGGAAAGTACCTCATAACATTGAACACTACTACCTCACAGGAGCTCCATTTATGGATATTGGTAAGTCAATGTATCTTGAATTTTTGCTGACAATTGTGTTGTGAACTACAATTTTTGTATATTTGCAAACCTGGAATGGCAGTGAAGAAAGAAATTTGATTGCATAACTAGTTCCTTCTAATGCAGGGATTCCCAACCTTTTTCTTGGATTGATCCCTTTTAAAAAAAATTGTTTGCTTTATCAATCTCCTTGTCTTTTTTCTTTTATACACAGAATGCAATATTATTATAACACAAAGAATTGCACACTATTTACTTACAGGCCACAATAATGGTTTCATAAATATTTCAATTTCCAATAATCAGAAACCCTTCCCTTTCTGAGCTAGTGAGTTTCCAGCCTTCATTGACATGCAGTGGTTGCAAAATGCAATACATATTGAGCATTTTTTAAGAACTGGCCATTATATTTCTGCAGTGAATATTGCAGACCAATTTTTGTTATTGTAGGATAGAGTAACATTGTGGATTCATAGTTATAATTTCTTCAGTTTACTAATCATCCTAACGATGAATGATGAATATGAAAGAAGAGGAGTTAATTTGTAATTTCTTATTAAGTATTTTGTAGCTTTATATCAGAAGAAAATTAACAACTTAATTATCTGTTTTTTTTGTAATCAATGATGTGTCAGTCTTGATTATATTGATATGTCACTAGTTTGTATTGAGCTATTGAACCCTAGTCAGCCCCTTAATCTTTGATGACTCCTTTTAAAATTTTATCGACTCCATAGTGGTTGATACCAGCCCTGTTGAGAACTGATCTAACGGGAAATTAAAGAATGGAAAAGAGCCAGATTTGAATGTAATCTTCTTTTTATTACACTATGATGTTTGTATTTCGTTAATTAACTATGCAAAGAGAGAGAAAATGAGAGAGAAAATGTTGGGAAAATTCTAATCATTTAATTAACCCTAATTTTACATGATCTGTAAATATACACTAATATACCATATATTTTAATTTTGAAATTAAAACTTAATTTCAGTGTACCAATATATTTGGCATTTGTTCTCAAGGTGGTTAAAAGTCCGGGATTCATGGGAAATTCTCAGAATTAGATGTTCACCTGAAAATCATAAAATTTTCTTGATCATTTACTTTTACATTGCATTTACTGGATAAAAACGATTTGTTTTTCTTTATCAATTAACGATTATTTAACTGACAAAAATCAAACATGTTTAACTATTTATTACATTTCTGAGAAGGTACAAGAAATGCTTTTTTTCTTTCTTCACTCCATGTTTTGAACTGCATTATTAGGATCTTCAAATACCTCATGTGAACACAATAAAATGAAAAATATACATAAAATGGAGTTTGTCTTAAGAATAGTTATGATATAACACATTATTACATACCAAATATTATGATAATGATTCATATGTCCAATGTTATAATTTTAATTTCAGTCTTCTCATTTGACCAAGAATGTAGAAATTATTTGAGAACCCACTTAATAAAATTCTGCTTATTAAAATGTTCCAGCTAATAAAATAAAAATGACCAATCCCAAAAGTTTTGCCATACAACAATGTGTTTTAAACCCTCTTAATACAATTCTGCTAAGTAAAATATCCCACCTAATAAAATCTTAGTTTTTGCTCGTAAATTTAAGCCTAGCTAATAAAAGGAAGGAATTTGTGGCCTGACTACAAATATTTCACTGTTTTTCTGTTTGTGCTGGTAATCCTTTCACTATTAGTTCTAAATATAATCATTGGAATTAGGAGAAAGGACTTCCTGCTCTGCTGAGTGATCATCATTTGACATCACTTCCCTCTTTCTTGTTACAGAACTAATGAATTCTTTTATTTTCTTTTTTGCTTCTAAGGGTTGGATGTTTTTGTGAGTTTCTTTGTGGTATACCTGGACATCTTTCCTAAGTTCTAAATCTGGAACAATACTGTTTCCATCAGCATTTTCAGCAACAGTTCTTTTTAATTTGAAATGGAAAGAAAACAACTTACATAATCTACACTGTACAGTTTCTTCAAGAAAAGTTACTAATCTCACATAAAACTAATTTTTCAGTTATGAACACAATGTAAATACACATTAATAAAAATGAAATAAACTTTTTTACAGCACTTTTAATAAAATATCTTTTTTTTTTTCTTTTTCTTTTTAAATTATTTTGCTTTCAGGTGTACTGCCTCTTTTGCAATGGGTTTGAATATATTTGATACAGAGTTAATGAGTTGAGTTGCATTTTGAATCCATTATTGCTTTAGAATTATTATGAAGAGTTATCTGTGTGAGGGGTTTATGGTGGGTCAAAAAATTGTCCTGGTAGTTTACTGCAATTGCGTGTTCAGTTTGTTTTTTGTTTCCCTAATTGGATTGAAGGAATTTTGTGGTAAAACATAAGGGTGGATTGTTTAATGTTGGTGGTAAGAGGGGGTATGCTGAGCTCATGATGAAGGAGATCTTTGTGTATGGTCCTTAGGAAACAATTTTGAAGCGCCTGGAGTCTAAGGATGTGAGATTTGGCAGCTGAGCCCTATATAGGACTTGCGTATGTTAGCATTGGTCTGATCATAGCTTTGTAAAGTTGGGTGCTGGTTTGAATTTGGAGGGGAGAAAATCGATGTTGTATTGGGAAGAGCTGGTGAATTCTTTGTGTGGCTCGGACAAGTCTATAGTCTAATATCTGTTTTAATAAAATAAAATCTTTAACTTCCAACAACAATAACAGTGTCAAAATAGCCCCTGCTTTAAAACATAATCAGTCAATTTTAAATAAAAATTTCCTAATCAAACCTAAAATTTAAATAAAAAGAACTGAAGTCATTATAAAATATATTTCATTTGGTAATGTGTAGAAGCTGAGAAGAAACATCAGAGAATTTAACTTTGTTGAATTTGTTGGCTGTTGCACTTGAATATTTTGGTCTGAACTTCAATAATGAGTTCAAAAAAATAATTTTGTCTAATTAAAATTGAAATTTTTTCTAACGCTTTTAATTTGCTTTTCAATTCATTATTAAGTAAATGTTTTGTTGCAGAGTTTTTTCCTCGTCGCCCCACTCTTGATCGACAAATGTGGACTGACAATGATCGAAATATGAGTCATTTCTTCATGAAGGCGTATTCAGACTTTGCAAGAAATGGGTATGTCCTAAACATATTTCACTCATACATCATTTATAACTTCGAAAGAAAGATGGGGTTCTTGGGACCTCTGAAAATCTGTTCATTTTCATTCTCTTCACAGGTTTTTTTTATGAATTCAAACTAAACCCAATTGTAAATTGTTGTATTTGATAATTTTAATAAAAAAGACATTTTGCTCAATTTCATGTTCCTTATTAGCTGAAGTTTTAATTAATTTTGGTTGTGTATGAATATTATATTCAAGAATGAGATTATGAATTTGATAAAAATATGAAAACTAAATCTATGTATCTACACAAGAGCTAAATATTGCTGTTTATTATGAATCTTTGTTCAACAAAAATATTTTCTGATGCAGGAACCCAACAATGTCTCAAATATTGGGTCTGTACTTTGAAAAAGCTACCAATGGTCAACTGAAGTACTTGAACATCAATACAACGTACAACTCCTCTGTCATGTTGAACTTTAGACAAACTGAGTCAGCATTCTGGACAATGTACCTCCCCAGTGTCATTGGGCGTCTGGTGCCTACATATCCCCCCTCCACAGAGGTGGGCACAACTTTCATTAGTTAATATGAATTAAATTGTTAACCAAATATTAATCCTTCAAGAATACTTACAATTAGATTCTTACAGATACATCCTTAGATTACTTACAATTTACTTCTCAACAAAATTTTTTTCAATTTTTATATATTATTTTTTTTAAGCAAATTTTGTTTCTAATTATTTAGCATAGAAAGAGGAAAACTAGAAGGAAGGAGAATAACAATTTTTTTATGAGCATACAAAATAAGAAAAGTGAAAATTTATGAATACGAATGAGTAGAGGTACATAATTCATAAATGAGAGAAGTGTAATAAGAAGAATCTACGTTGTGTTTAAGTATTTACTACTAATTTCTAGTATTAACTATTTCTGTTGGGAGAGACCTCCATTTGTCACCTGATCTCTTTATTTAAAAAATTTGGAATGGTTTTTCATTAAATTGTGCTATTTCAGCTATTTAAAAAGTTCTAAAGCTATGGTACAGTATTGATTTTGTATGTTTCGATAAAGTCACTTTATTATTTATTATCCATTATAACCTCCTTAAAGTACTGCACTGATATTAAGAATTAAAAAGCATAATAAAGGCATGAAAAATTAAAACCAAATGTTTTTATGTTGAAGCAGGTGAGAATTAGTTCTTCTTGTCATTTATATGGATCTCATCAAGCTGTGTGCTTTATTTGCAGTTCTGGTGGGAACCTCGAGCTCCACTGCAAATTGCCTTCTGGAGTGTGTCAGGTGCCTGCCTATTGTTAATAGTGGTAGTGGTCATCTGTTGCATACTATGGCGCAATGCCAAGAGGTAAGACAGGTAATGAACATCCAATCACGATTTTACAGCTCTGATGCCTTCGGTGTGTGGGCCGAGTGTTCTGTGCATGGCATGTATTTGCTGCATGGTAAGTGTGTGGCTCTGAGGTCTTCTCTGAGATTTCATTTGCTGTTCAAAACTTTTCTGCTTTCAAAAATAATTGGAGCACTTTAATTTCAGGCTTTGGAGCACTAACACATGTGACTTTTTATTTGATTTTTTTATTTTTTTTTATTTGTTCAATATTAGTTTCATCTTAGTGCAAAATTTAATTAAATTCTATTTTTGATGTAGAATAGAGATTCTCAAATTGTAGTATGCTTATCCTCAGAAATGTGCAATACGCTTGTTGATAGTACATAAACCACTTCCTGGACAGAGTTAATAAAGAAAAATCAACCCTTTTAATTGAAAACCTACAATGGACTGTACAAACACAATTACATAGTTTAACTTATTGTGTTATAAAGTTGAATATTTCCTCGTTCTTATAATTTCAATGCAAATTTAAAAGAAGAAAATAAATAAAATAAAAATGCCTTTATCAATAAAAATGCAGTTATTACTTAATCTGTTTTTAGGAAAATTTCATCACTGAAACTTTTATTCATGTGGGAGGGTTACAAGTGTTAAATGATTTGAGAATCTTTGAAAATCTGGTGTGATTTTTTAATGAATTCATTTTATGTTAAGTGTTTGCCATTATTGCAGTAGAGAATTCATTTAAACTTGTAAATACACAGCAGATATTTAATTTACCATAAAATAACTACATCAAGACATGAATATTTCTGTTCTTATTTGTTCCATGGCTATAAAAATATTTTCCATTAAAAAATTAAATTAGTGAAAATAAACAATTTCCCAGACGTTTAGAATGAGGTGAGCTGATGAAATTTCAATTTCAAAAATCAGATTATTAATTAATTAATGGTGAAATAGGATTGAAGAAGCCAACTTAGAGATCCATACTCTTGAACTCTCAGTGCATCTTCTCAGTTGGGAGGGATTTCTATGGTGAATTGTATTTAGATTGTGAAGGATTTCTAAAAAACTGTAAAATCATATGACCCTTATGTCACTGAAGACAACAGACATTGAGATTGAACCAGATTCAATTTGAACCCTTGGAAGTTTGAAATTCTCTTGTAAAATCATTTTTGATATTTGCAATTTACGCAGAATTTATCCAGATTAGGAGCATTTACAAAGAAGTTCAAATAATATGGAATTAACTCTGCTATTACAGTTTACTTAATAATTCTTTGAAATTATCAGTTAATTGATCTGCAGTAAAATGATCATTGAAAAATCGTCCATTCTTGGAAATGTTCATTGGTCTAAATGTCCACTTTATTAGATGTCCAATACTGTTTGTCAAAGTTTTTTATATGTCCACTGCAAAAATGTCAACATACCTAAATGTCCTGCAAAATACAACACCTATTGATGTATTTTTAATTTTATTCTACTATCAGGTGATTATTCTGCTTCATGTGATATGACAGGGTGCATACATAGTTACACATTCTTGTTGTCTTTATAATCATCATATTACGACTTAGATTATTTCTTGTTAATGGGATGAAGTATATTATTTGTCTGCTCTTAATTTGTATCAGGATTTGTTCTGTTTTTCTTTTGTTCATTTGGAAATTTTTCTAAACATCTCCAAGAGTGCACATGATGTCCTGAAATCATTCTTTGAAATTAGAATGGAACCCTTCCACTATATTATTAGTTCTATTATCACTATATTCTTGTAATTAATGATATTATTGATGAAGAAAATATTTATGAAATATTGATTGTGAGTATTTAAAATATTGATGAACATTTAGACATTCTTGCATATTGGACATTTTGTCTAGTGGGCATTATTCAGAGAACTTTATAGTTTGAACTTTTTTGTTCTCCACTTTCTGTTTACCATTATTCTGCTGACCAATTGACCTGGAAGCCTCTTCCCTAGTAACAGCTGATTGAGAAACTCACACTAGGCACAGAAGATTCTTATTTTGTTAAATATAAAAAAAAGATTGTGAATACTTCTTTTATGGAACTATAGTCCTATTCAGAAATTCAGATGAACTTTAACTTTTCAGGCAATCTGACCGGTACTACAGCAGTGACATCATGTTGCGTGATGAAGGCAGTGATCCAGAGGGTATTGAAAATCATAGTGCAACAAATGTGTATGAATACCGAGACACTCCCCCAACAAAAGTGAAGAGAAATCTCTCACAACCACAACTGCAGATGCAGGAAATAAAAGACATGAAAGACAGCAAGGATTCTAAAGGGAGAGCAATATCCCCCCCAATGACAACAGCCAGCTACGACCCACGTCGTAGTGCTAGTGTGCCATCTTTAAGAACCAGCAGTGCCTCCTCCCTCAAAGACAGTGCAAGCTTTGTTAGCAGCAGCCCTGGAGGGCCACGGAGGACGCCCACCACAAACCATCGGAGAGGACCAAAGCCACAGACACTCATTACTGAAGGGGGAGTGCCCCAGACGCAGGTGTGATTCCCATTGCACTCTGTTCCTATTGCCTAAATCATCACAATATGTGTTCACTATTGTCTGTTAACAAGACTGCTTATTCAGCTCATTTGATTGATCAAGATGAAGTAAAGAGATCCAGAAGTTTCATGCCAGTTTGCATATAATGCAAATGAATAACTTCTGCCAAGAAACTCCATGTATGGAGTCTTATAAAATATTCCGTCCAATACAAAATTTTTTTTGCTTCCATAATACTGTCTTCACATCAAAATTTCAAACAAACGTAGCCCAAAATATGGATTTTGTAAAATTTCTCTTAATGTTGTGAATATTTTCTATTTTTGAAGTTTATATTTTAAATAAATAGTAATAGTAACCAATTGGTTCTGTAGCATTTAAATGCTACTTCTCCAGAAAAAAGGGAAAACATGTTCACAACTATTTATGTTGCAAGGGCTCATCAGTAATGTGTAAATATGTAATCTTTTTACTATGAGAGGAGACTATGTAAGTGCAATTTTTATGTAGTTTGAGAAATTTTATGAAAATAAATTTAGATTGTGTAATTATGTACCTGGAGTATGCAAGATTTTGTAAGAGCACAAATTTGATTTTGTCTGTGTGTTTTTGTTGTTTTTTATGTAATCTTAACTGTTTCTTCAGTCTTAAACTAAATTCTCTCATGAGAAATATCCAACTGCAAGATCATCAAGAAGCCTAGAAGAAGGATTGTTCATTCCAAGCTTAGATAGTTGATTACATAGTGCAGAATATAAAAGATAATTTGAATGAGTGAAAAGTGTATTGTAGATAGTTTCAAGATTTATAATGCATTTCTTAGGATATTAAATTCATTTTATAAAAAAAAAAGTGTTTTCACATTATTTATTGTCTATCATAATTTATCCTGTGTCTTAACTCCCTTTTATGTTTGTTCAAATTATGTTATTCATACAGAGGTCCTTTGGTGGAGTTTGCACTTGTGGGTAAATACAAATTTTCTGGCCTTTAAAATATAATTTCACCCCTCCCCCAATCTATTTGGTAGAAGATAATTGTGTTACTTTCTGTCTTGTTTATTTTTTATTTATGGTTTAAATACAATTTATGTTATACCTTTCTAATTATGCTTACATCTCTAGAAAGTTAGTCATTTATTGTTAAATAATACATTTTTCAAAAATGTCTTGCAATTTGCCACCCACACAACTACCTGCTATGCTTACAAGTAAAAACATTAGTTCATACAAGGTAATAACAAAATAATAAAAAACCTCGAAAAACCTTTCCACATATTGCCTTTTCCTCACACATTTTCCTCCCAAATAAATCAAAACATTAAAACCTGCATTTCTTTTCCTCTTCTCATAAAAATATCAAAAGATATGTTTCAGTACAAACATAATATTAATTTTTATCCCAAATATTAAATATATCCACAATATAGACATATTTAACTCAACACTGTATAGACATCAATTAAAAATCATTAAATTTGGTTGAGCTGTTTAGGAGGATCCATCTATCAGTACTTTTATTTTTTACAAAAACGGTATTTTTCCATTTTTTTAATGTTTTACTACAGTAAAAAGAAGTCTAATATCTTATACTAATAAATCAGCACTATCTTTGGACAGGGGCACTGCAACCTCCGGAGATTAATACATGAATGGCTTGCTATTGCCCTTTAGAGTACAGGCAAACTTTAAATGCTTTATTCATTTATGATTATCATTACACATTGACAGCCAACCATCAGAGTGACTTGACTAAATTGGAAATCTGTTAAGCAGTCTTTAGAAGAGCCCACCATCAAATCTCATTACCTCAAATTTAATGTACATTTAATGTTTAGGTGATCCATCACCTAATAGCACCAATTTTCGATGTGGAATGGTCTAGATCATAAAAAAGCATCACAAGATCAGCCATAAAAATCCACTAATTAATTTAGTACCTTTGTCTTTTTACATTCACTCTTTTTATTCTCAGCAATATTTTTTGAAGATAACCTGCTGTAGATTCATAAATTTTTCATTTCATTATATTGAATCCTTAACAGTATTTTAGGTCAAGAAAAATGGCAAAGGATATTGAAGGAAATAATTAAATCACACATTTTAGATCAAAAGTTTTATAAATACACGTTACAAGAGAAATAATTTTCAATATCATGACAGTAAAAATTATTATACTATTATAATAATTATTTTTTACAAAATTAAGGCTACATATAAATACAGTCAAATCTGAATTGTAGTTACCATAAATAAAATTATTTCAGATTTGATAAAGACAAATATTAACTTCACAAATTATGTCAGTGTTCAATTACTGATGCATTTCACTAGATGTTAACATGTATTAATTTTAGATTAAGAATAATTCCATCTAATAACCATCCATAAAGACATCAGTATGATGTCAACACATTATTCATACACACGTTACATAGATACACCAATGACAGTGAACACACAAAATGCAAATTTCTGAATAATTACAGAAAAATTACAGCACATTCAGCATTAACATCACTGCAATGACATGCTGAAATACAGACTACTTTCTATGAAAAAGAATTTGTCTGACACTTTCCAGTTTGATCAGAAAACTAACAGGGTTGTACATGAAAAAGATAAATTACTTCTTCTACCACCACACTTTCTGATATCTTCACTTCTTAGAAGTTTAACATACTGTAAATGGATAACATACTCAAAATATGATTTCATCTCTAACTTACTCGTAAACAGCCAACTCATCTGAGCAAATACGTTTTCTGAGCCAGCAGTGACTGCTTCCTGCCCAAGCTCCACCAGTCTTTCCAAAGATTTTAGAGTGGTTCCTCACCACCTACAAATGAATACTTAGTCTCCCACAAAGTACGGTACAACAATGTCAGACTTCACTCGAGAGCTTGCATTACCACATACCTATGTCCATTTAAAACAAATAATAAAGCTCCAGTTCATCACTGGCTTTAGCTACCAAGTGTAATATCAACACAATATCAGTTTTACATGCCAGGATGCCATTCTAATTTCTTTTTATTTCTATCTCAACAAGCACAGCAGCCATGAGGCCAGCACTGAGCACTGCTACAAGACGGATGAGACAGTAACGTAGAGAAAGGATTTCATTCACCATGTTTTGCTCCTTTGAGTCTGCTACTGTTTCACAGCAGCTTCTTCCTTTTCTCATTGTGTGTGTTCAATTTCCTACTTATACTTAATGAAGTTACTGAAAGGAACTTTATACAGAAAAACCTAACCTGTGTTTGCAGTAAGCTCCCCCAGCAATGGAAACTATTATCAAGGGCCTGCATGAGCTTCTGGTTTTCATTGCAACTGCAAATTTACATCTGTATTCTATACTCCTTCCAATCCCTGAGAGGTCCCGCAAGACACAACCTTGTTAGAAGTAACACATATGAGATGTATGAATTAAGATTAATGCATTTAAAATAAGATGAGAAAGTTCAGTTTGTTAAAATCCCAAACTGCACTGTTCAACTACAATAATACTGGGGAGCATGTGTACAATATTTAAAAACAAATTAATCCAGTGAACAAAACTAAAATTAACAGAAAAGATTTACAATTGTACTGAAAACATGGTATCATTTGTTCAAGCAAACAGCATTTCACTGCTTGGTTAAACAACACATCTGGCAAGTTCATTTGGTATCATTTTGTTGCTTGCTGGATAGTGAGATGCTAGACATTCTGCTGAATTGCCTAAAAATGAAAACACAAGAAAAGAAAATTATGTTTACAGAGCATTCAAGAGTAGAATGATGACTTAAAAAAACTATCCACATAATTAGTCTATTAATATTAGTACATATACCAGAAAATGGAGAAATCATTCCCTAATCTACAAAGAGATTCTATTCACCTCTGTGCTTACCATCCATCTTAGAATAAACCTAGTCAATACTTAAACAACCACATTAATAAAACAATCAAATCAATTGCTTTAATAAGTTTCCAATCAAAATTATTAATCATTCCATACATTGCTGCAATGATTTATTTCTGAAACCGATTTAAAAAAATAAATAATAATAATAATAATAATAATAATAATAATAATAATAATAATAATAATAACAAACACAATGACAACACAAGAGAGCACTAATGAAAACAACATTTACAAAACGTACAAAAACATTTAAGTGGAAAATAAGTATCTCTTCATATAAAAACACATAAGGAAACAAAAGTACATGCAAAAACACAATTTATGAATAAACAGTCAGATAAACTTAAAAAGTAGTAGATAGAACTACTTCACTTTGAAAGCAAGTTGAACTAAACTTGCAGAGTCACGTAAGTTTAGTAAGACCGTGCGAGAGTAGTGTAGAAATTTGTAACACCAGTCATTATGGTATCTTTTGTCAATAATCATTAGTCATCATTTCATGTGTCCAAGTCATTTACAGCTAAGGTGCTGCATTGCACCTTTGTCCTCCTTCCAGCCACTTTCATCACCCTCATTGGTCAGTATCTATTGTCTTGCTTGTAGAAGTCTTTTGAAAGTTCTCATTCCTGCTGATAAAGCTGCCTCTGTATTACAACCTCGAAACCCCATTGGTATAGTTGATTGCAAATAAAACATGTGTCTCTCAAAAGTCTCATGACTATTTGCTCATGGCCTGCTGCTCACCTCTGCATCCCATCCCTCCACTTCTCCAGCCAGCTGATAGTGCTGTTTGCGCAGGGCAGCCAATCGCAATCGCTCTTGCTGCAGAGCTTGTTCCAACTCAAGAACACGGACTTGTGACTCCATCTCCAAGCGCTTAGCCTGGTGCAGTGACAGTCCTGACACATCCAGGTCCTCTGCAACACCGCGCAAATCTTTGGTTTTACACTGCTCTCTACAGCCATATTTAAAAAAATGAATCATCTTAAAAGTTTGTGAAAAAACAGAATTTGTGAAGAAGAGAATATGAAATAATATAAATAAAAATGTTCTGAGAGAAAAAAGGTTGTACCTCTGTGACTGTCTTTGGGATGCTATCATTAATGAAAGGAAAATATTTATATCTACTTCATACATTCATAGTTAAAAATTCATAGGTCATATTATAAATGAGATGGAAATTTCACTTGCACACTGTTGGCCTATTAGTATAAAGTATTAATTTGGTCCTTAACAATGATTATCTAATTACAATGTTTATAGCGATCAAGGAACATACTTTCAGGATATTCTATAACGGTTGGTATTAAAGTATATACACATCAAATTTCATGTAATGTGTTTTGAAGAATAATAGGAAGTGGATGAAGAAAAAGAAGAGAAAGAAAGAAAATGTGTATTTCAATGAATACTTTATTCCTGTGCTTCACGTTGATATTTATAACATCTAAACTAGAAAGCATTCAAGTGTTGGCAGATTGATTCAAGAAGTGATGCAGTGATTACTGATGTGTATATGTTCTCAATCATAGGCTAAGTGATAGTTTTCTATTTGCCATTCACTCAGCTGAAAACATCTATTCATTCCAAATATATAATAATTTCAACATTTTTAATACGATAAAACAATCAGGGATTTATGGGTTGAGAAATACCATTTCTATCCTACTCTATTTGTCTTTGACACTCACCATTTTCTTCCACCATCTGTGAGCAATCTTTTGCTGTAGCAACAACTTGACCTGTTGCTTGGGTGACTCCCTTTGAAGCAGCTCCCAGTTCTCCCAAGTTCTTGCTGTGTCGATCTGCTTTTACTCTACTGGCCACAACAAGCTGAGCTGTACTGGCAGCTATTTCTTGTGAAGCCACAACCAACTGTTCGAATTTTCCTTGGCCACTTACCACCTTGTCAGCAGCTGTCCTATAAAAGCCAAAAATAAAGCTTTAGAATTTCTCTAGCAAATGTCAAAAGAGAAAAGTCATAATATTATCACAAGATGACAATTTGTAAACTGTAATAAAATGGCAAAGCACAAAAAGAAACCGAAAAAATTAATACAACTCACAATAAGAACTTCGCTCCAACACCAACAGCTTTAGCTGCCGATATCAGACCTTCAGTCCACTGATGGTTGCGTTTGTAGAACTCCTTTGCAGAAGCAGTTCCCTAAAAATACAAAAACAAGAATAAATCATAATACTTTATTTTTTAATTGATCTCAATAATTATGGGTAGAAACTAGAGGTATGTAGAATGATGTACTACCTTTCCTTGGCCAACAATTTCGGCCTGGAGCAACCTTGACTTCTGCACCAATATTCTAATAGCTTGCATCAAATTTGTGCAGGAATCCAAGATCTTCTCATTCACTTCCAGCTTCAAGCCAGAGTCTGCTGCTCGAGACTTGCTCAACATTTCCTGTACAGACAATCAACAAGATCAGTTTTAATTATGTTATTTCTCATCATTACTTTTTTATTTTCCATCTAATTTTTTAATAAAAATTTTATTATTTTATACTAAGAACAAAATCATTTACAGCTATCAAAGCAAAATGATTAAATAAAATCATGTTATTAAGACTCCCTACTGTGGCTTCAGCATCATTTGACTGATTAAAGTATGCAATGAATACTTAAGAATGTATGTACTTTATACCAAAGAAACATAAAAATAATGTCATAAGATACACTGACTTGACTCGCACCAAGAATATGACACTCCCTTAGCATCAGATAGCTGTTAGCAATTATAATCTGCTTACAAATCTCACGGGGAAAAAACATACCTTCTTGATAGTTGTTCTAAGACATACTTAATTTTGCATGACTATATAAAAATTAGTTAACTTATAGAAGCAACTAGCAAATATGATCATGATAACTATTTTACAATGATCAATGATAGCTATTCTACAATTAAAATTTGCACAAATTTGACTTACTATTTTCATTCTCTCTCATCAAAAAAAATTAAGACATTATGTTAAAATGATTTTTACAGCACCTCAATAACAAATTCCTTGGTATCTCAAAAAAATTTCGTATCTTTCACCTTCCTACATCACTGCCTTAGAATCATCATCATCATAGTTTTTGTCACCTTCCCATTCATATTATCATCATTACATGTATCTATGCTTCTTTCTTTTTGGTCCTCCTTAAATGCTGCAACATCATTTTATGTTTTAGGCTCGCCAGAAAGTTTTACACGTTGAATTTGCATTGTGTCTTTCGTCAGACATCATCATTGTAGTTTTTCATCAGACACCCCCTAAGAACATTCCCTTCTGTGTCACCAGTTTTTCTCTCTGTCCCAGAATTGATGATAGACTGTGTTTCTTTAAGAGTTCAAAATGCAGATTTGCCCTCGCCAAGTGTCACAACGAGATTCTGCACAGCATGTAACAAAATCTCACCATTCATTTTCAAGTAACAATTCATTTGATACAATGCCAGTCATTTGAAATTCTATCTTTACTTAAACCCTAATTAACTAGGTTTAATCTGCAAATATAAGACAACCCTGCATTTTTAGACTGAGATATTTAGGAAAATTATCTTACATTCACGTAAATGTGTTAATTGCATTAAAAAATTGGAACAAAAAATATACACCAAAAACAGATATCAGCCAATTTCTACCTCTGAAGTTTTATAATTTTCCATCATCATCATCATCATCATCATCATCATCATCATCATATCATCATCATCATCATCATCATCATCATCATCATTATTATTATTATTATTATTATTATTATTATAAACTCAAACTCTAATGTGCAGTCGATTACTCAAATCCAAAAGTTTCAAATACTTCACATTCTACTTTTGTTTTTCAAATTAATTTCACAAGAATTTCAAAAAGGTTTACCTCTATGCGTTTGGCGGCTTCCTCAATGGCTTTGTCCATGCGAGACAATTCATCTTCCAACATATCTTCAATCATCTCAGCAGAGTTTCCTTTTAATTGAGAAGTGAGTTTTGACACCATTTCAGAGACTTCGTTAACTTGATTTCTGACTGTTAGAATGCGACTGGTGACTTCTTGCTTCCTGGTTGAGTCCCTGACGCATTCTAACAGAGTTAAAGCTTCTGTTCCCACTTTCTTGCAAGATTCTGATAATCCTGAAAGAAAGGCAAACAATATAGGCATTTGTGACTTGCTCACTGGATTGTCAAATAAAATATCAGTTCAATTTTGGATATTCTCAAAATGTATTACTTTATTTTATAAAAAACACAATAAATTCCACACATTACAAAACAGCCAAGAAACCACTTACTATCTCCAAATTCAATATCAGGTGAAGTATTCGATGTTGTTTTTCCCTGAATGAGAAAATTGGCCAGCAGATGGGCAACAATTATTATATTCTTCAGAACTTCTTCAATTCTCTCAATTTCATTGTCATTTTCAGCAAGACTACTAAAGGATGTATTAAAGCTATCCAAAGACTTTAGAACAGGCTCAGTCAAAGATTGGAAATAATCTGCAAACAGACACATTCGAGTGACAGGACAAGTATATTTTATATTCTTTATCTATAATTTTATATATTATAATATTTTATATACATTATATATAATTAAAGAAGAATAATGTGAATAATATATATACAAAGAATGAATTCCAATTTATAAGAATATAAAGTGCATAATGAAGAATGCATTTGAAATAACTTGTATTTGCAAATGGTCATTAGAAACTAAGAACAAAATTATCTTTGCTCACCTGGTGTGCATACTACTGCTGAAAGAGCAGGATTATCTACTTCATGAACAGACTTTTGAACAATGGCTTCTGCTTGAGTCACACACGCAACTGAAAATTTAAAGTTTCTTTAAAAACCTGATAAGTATTGAAGAAGAGTGTTCTGAACATATGGAGAGTCCACTGCCTTGAACTCATCTCAGTTATTTCAGTTACACATACAAAAAGAGGAAGGGGATAGCCTTGTATAATAAAACATTTTATTTCTATAAAATGTTAAATTTCTGATAATATTTTAAATTCTGATTTATATTTAAAATTTGTCAGTGCATCACCCAAGAGATACCAAATACAAGCAAAACTGTCTTGATTTTGATTTGAAAGGAATGTCCCTTGCACAATTTTTCCTCAGAAAAATAATCACAATTTAACCAAATTATTTGCTCTTCCCTTTCCACCACACATTTATCATCCTATTGCAAGCACGAATGCACTAATGAAGATCACAGCATTCCATTGGAAGAGTATTCAAACATACCCAACAAACGCTGAAGATACTCTTGTGCTTGGGCTCGCAGTTGTGCTTCCATAATGTTAAACTGTTGGTCCATTTCCTGCAGCCGAACATCAAGGTCTTCTTTTTGTGCCAACAAGTCCTGCAACTCCCCTTCTAAAATGCTCTTTTCATTTAGCACCCAGTCGACTTTTGAAGTCAGTACCTTTAAAATAAAACAACAATCTGAATTCTTCTAAAGGTGCAGTAACTCTCAACAATTCTCATAATACTTCTGTTAATCATTACACAGTTAAACCTAATCTTTGCAGAAACATTAACGCAAACTCCATTACGTACTAAAGACCTATCAATAGACAATTCTCAACATACAAAAACTTGCCATTCAATTCAACATTTGCCTTATGCATTTGTAAATTTTTTTATGAGAATACTAGTAATAAGAAACTGTCACAAGATCAATTATATTTTTTTATTTACCAAGCAATTAATGTTTAGTGCTCTTGTTATTTCCTCACCTGATTTTCATTCTTTGCTTCTTCCTTAGCCTGACGCAGTGTTGACAGTTCAGCCTCCGTATCTACTGATGACTGCTGAAGCATAACCTCTGTTCTTTGCTTTTCATAGGCCATTTCCTGAAGCTTTGCTTCTGCTTCGGCACGAGAACGAGCAGCAGTTTCACTGGCTGTTTTTGCACTGATGAGTTGCTTATCAACATCTGCTTTCTAAAAAGAAGTTAGTTGAATAAGAATTCTGCAAGGCTATGTTAGCTCTGTCATGTTCAAGTTAATGGAGACTTTCTACAATGATGCTAATTTACAACAGGGACAGTGCAAGAAAGAAAAAAATTAAAAAGCCAATTCAAAATCATATCATTTTGATCCCAGCATCAGATCAAGAAAATAGGATGATTTGTGAAAATGTTCTATGTACAACAGATAGATAAACAAGATGGATAAATGTGTCAGTATTCACGCTTTGTGGCAAGAGAGAACCTCCCCAAACATAGCAGATCAAGAGTTTTCTCCCCACTACAATCAACTTATCAATGAAACCATCAGAATTGCACAGGCTTCGCCCCCTCTCAATGGAGGAATAATAGAAACATAAGCTGAGTGTATCAGACAGATACCACTGACTTGACCATCTAAACAGAAGGCCAATGGAGAGAGACTGCTGGTAGGCCAAGAACCCTTCCTGCAAGCCTATGCATGCGTGAACCAATCTTCATTCCTAACTGGTAACAAAGACTATATTGTGAAATTTGTTTCAGAATGAAAGATTTTCTGATGTCTATGATAAAAGAACAATCTAACACTGAAGAACAATGCCTTCCCAAAATACTTCAAAATGGCCATGCTCACACAAGAACAAGTCTTACTGTGGAAGAGCTGCTAGCCCTCCACCGAAAGAACAACCATCACCTTGTGCTGAAAAGAATAAGGACATAAAATAATGATATTCCTTACAATAGATACAATCAGATTGTTAGCTGCCTTAGCAAATGTTGTCATTTTGTCACAAAGTCTAAGTTCCTTCTCCAATGCAGCTTTCTGAAAATGAGAGAATTGTGTCCAGCTGGAGTAAAAATGCACAGAATGGAAGGATTGTTTAAATGTTCTAATGAATGGAAGTCCATTGAAAGATGATATCAACAACGTCAATTACATCTTATTACTACTCTAACACGTTTAAGTCACAGGTCACTGTATTTCAATATAATGTTGAATATGAAAGTCATGTCAAATTGTCCTGCTTTGATATGAATGATTCATTATGAAATGAATGTCCATGCAAAATTAGCACAGGCTGTCTCAAGCAAACCATCTACAAGTAGTTCATAATCATGTCCAGGGTTCTCACAGAGCAAGTCAGAACAAAAGAACCCACTTCTCAGATCACTGGAACATAACAATCACTTAAAAACCACATTCCCATGCCAGGATAAATAAATTCATGTATAAAAATGAATTAAATAAATGCAATTACAAACCGAATAATAAAGTGAACACAAACCTGTCGGATCAATTGGATATGTTCCTCTCTCAGCTTTGTATACACATCTTTCAGTTTCTGAAATTTCTCCTCTATGGTTTTCGCTTTTTCTGTGAATTAAGTAAATAAATGCAATATTAATTGCAAATTAATTTTAAATGACTCTGCATTCTCAAAGCTTTTTGCACGAACATACTTTCCGTTTCATGATACTTCGACATTTCTTCAGTCTGCTGGAGGAGGTCATCCTTTAACTGTCTCTCCTGCAATAGCTCACTGTCCTGCAAGAACATCAAGAATGGTAACAGTATTAACAGGATGCTTACAAAATTATTTAAAAAATAAAAAATACTGTTATCAAACCTTTTTGGCCAAATCTGTCTCCAATTCTACTATGGTTTCTCTGAGTGTTTGAACTTGATGTTGATAGTCTTGAAATCTCTGTTGGTATTCCATTTTTAATCGTGAAACTGCTTGCAAAAGATTGTCCCTAGGAATAATCAATAATAATTCAGAAACTCAACATGTATACCGATTTAAAGAACTTCCTATAAAATTCATACATCACTGTTGAAAGAAAGCTCTTCAGTAGATGCAGCCATACGAACTTGGGATATTTAATGATAATTCAGAATGTATTGTACAAAATTATTTTGTTATAATAGGAAGATTAACTTGAGTACTTGCATGGGCTGTACATGTACCCAGCCATTTCATTTTTGCTGGTGAGTAACCTCTACAGAGTTTAGTGATTGGGATATTAGTAGCTTGAGATAACATAATACTATTAAAATGCAGCCTGCTTCTAAGCTTTTCATAGCAAGCACATTGTTGTCAAATAGTTTTAAAGTAGGTTGAGCTATGATTTTAGAGTTATGGGGAAAAGGGAGGTTTGCTGAGCAAAGAATCCAAAAGATGATACATTATTATCAAAGTCATTTACTATTGCCACAATCACTGAATGACTCATGATGAATATCAATGGAAAAATAAAATATTTCTAATGTTAATAAATATCTCCCAATCTTCATCAGGGAGACAGTACAAGTAGATTTAAATGCCATACATTCAAGTTTAATTACTTTCACATCATATTCAAATATACATTTTGGGCTTCAAGTACACATTATCATTTGTGTTATGAAATGGATTGCATGTACTGCAGAATTAATTTGTATTCATATCTGGCTTTATGTCTACATAAAAAAATAATAGGTGGGAGTTTAATCCCTTACCTCTCAGCAACAATATCTGGAGAAACAGACCCATTGTGATGGTTCAAATCCACCAGATCTCCAGTGGAACCAGTGTCAGAGGTGTCTATAAGGTTGCCATCTGCAGAGTCGTGTTCTGAGGGAGTGGTCTCCTCCGGTGGCAGCACCACCACTGGTGGCACATAGCTCCGGAGTTCAGCTTGCACTAGAAAATTGGGAGGGTTCTGCCTCCCCAAAACAAAGGAATATCATTAATTTCATGTAATCAGGAGGGTTTAATAAAAGAATCATACTGAACTTTTACATCAAATTTATCTAGTTATACAGATAGAAGTTGTTTTTGTTTAAACTCAATCAGTGGAACTCCATTACTTTTGGATCAATGAACCCGTCATCTCAATAACTGTGGTCAGTTTCATAATGGAAATGATTAAATGAATAAATCAAAGAAAAGATAAAAGCCCCTGTCAATGACTCCAGCCTGCACCTTCATAAGGATTGAATTCATTTCATAAATTAATTTTTAATTGATTACAGCAAATGAGAACCAATTCTAAAACAATAAAAGGCAATGATTTTAGGTTTTCCATGGACCAGGTCCCTGTTATTATCCGAGATAATAATAGAGGTTCTGTAGTATTAATGTTTCAGTGTTATATTTTTTATCAACTTGCGCAGAGACTTGTCTCACCTCAGGTAGTGGGGGAATGTGAATGAGAGTCTTGAAGTACTGCAGAGTGCTGGCTGTCAAGTAGAATTGACGTAATTCTCTAAACTGCTTTAAAAATCGCTCACGGTGACCAGCAAGAGTGTCAGGAGGAAGACCTATTCACACAAAGCACTTCATCAGGACTCCACTGATATTTCATAAATGTTCATTCAATTTTACTTATGTAACATTTCATAAATGTTACATAAAAATTTGTAAAATTTTCACACTTTCAAATGGAATCGAATAGAATTTTAAAATACTAACTTGCATGAAGTTTGAAGAGAATTTTTACACAGTAGTCATAAAGCTGTGAAGAGTCTTGAATGCAAGGAATTAAAGGAGCTAAACGACATTGTCCACTACTCATCATTGAATTTGATCTAGACATGTCCAGAGAACCAAAAACTGAAAAGCAATAGAATTCATTACTTTATTTTTTTTTTATTATAAACATAAATATTTTTTTGTATTACTATAAAATAGTTCAATAATAGTATCTATCTGAGATACATTCAATTTCATGGTTCTAGGAACTGATGATATCTCATTGTATATGACTGATACTTCCAGAAAAATGATTGATACTTACTAGCTGTCTGGAGGTTTAGTATTTCATCCATATAATCAAACATTTCTACTGACATCTCAAAGCTGAAAACAATTTTGTTATTAATAAATAAAATTAATAAATAACCATATGTAAATTTCTTATTACAAGTGTTCAATGCACCTCACAAATAACTCACTAAGTGTTGATGTCGTTCTCTCCAATACTTTCCAGCTCCTCTCTGGACACTTGCAGGTTACCAGGGAAACGTGGGTTCCTCCGATGGAAGTCCAGTTTTGTGATAAGCAGTTGACAATATAACTGGATCAGTTTTCCATATCCTTCTCTAAGGTGACACTGTAGCAAACCAAAAATGGTAAGCAATAAAAGAATAAAGGTAGAAATGTTTAGAAAGTCTTTGAGAGCTCAAACATCTCTTATTTTGCAAAACCTTATCCTTCAATAAAAATGTTAGTAATATTTTAAATTATTAATTGTAAGTAATCCTTTAAATCATAATCAATTCCAGAGAACCTCCATTAGGTAGGATTGGATTTTATGAGAATTCAAGTATCCACAGTCTTTTTCATAATGAATCGTCGAATAAAATCAACATTTAACTCCATGAATGGTTGATGAGTTACACAAACATGCATGAGAGTAGAATTGTTAATGCACAGGAAAGTAACGCCTCTAAAAGAATTGTACAGTAAATCATCGTATTTGGTACGATGCCTTTGCTCTTAAAGGGATCTTAGTTGGCTAATAATAATAATAATAATAATAATAATAATAATAATAATAATAATAATAATAATAATCATCATCTCCACCTCAGGAGTACATGACCTTGACGGTGGTGGTGAAGCTTGAGTACCCCAATGACCCTGAGACCTATGCACGAAAATTGAAGTTTTCAAGGAATGGAGACAGTGGCACCCAGATGAGACCTACCCTACATTCAAAGAAGTTTGCAAGTCAGTAGAAAATCACAGCAGAACAACTTCATTCAGAGAAATGAGAAGTATGATCTTCCATGAAACTACCCACATGACGAACTTGTAGAACTTGAAAACGATGCTCCGGTTGAAGGTTCATCTTTTTTCCAATGAAACAGACGTCAGTGGTTGAAATTCATCTGGCAATGAATCATATGACAAGGACATTATGAGAAATCTCCTTCGACGGGAGATAGAACGTGTTTGTCAACTTCCATTCGAATTTCGTGCACCGCTTAAGATAATATATGAAAATGCCAATGCTAAGTGAGTGATCGAGAAAGCAAACTTATATGAGGTGATACAGACCCCAGGTAGAGATCTATATATTACTGAAATCAATCACATTGTGTACACAAATGGATATCAGGAATCTCAGATAATTTTGAGGCCAGCCAAGAACACCGACGGCCAATAGCAAAACAGAGCAAACGACGCTGTACCACCATGGACAAATATAATTATGAAACGGACAGCCGACACTCTGCATGAAATATCACTCTTAGCTGAGGTATCTTCTAAATCAACGCACATCTCTTAAGTTCAATGAGAAATATTTAATGTTGAACAGAAATACCAAATTGAAAATGACACAAGGAAGCTCATCGTAACTGAAAAGCTAAAAGAGAAAATCCAAGCATGGACTCAACGAATTAGACGTTACAAACGTAAAATAGATTTCCGTGTGCAGAATCGGTTTTTTGAAACAGACGCGAAGAGATTTATCGCAATCTGTCTCAAAAACTGAATGACAATGCTGTCACACCTTCAAAAGATGACGTCCAAGCATTTTGGGCAGGAATCTGGGAGGAAAGCAGATCCTACAACAAATACGCATCTTGGCTTCAATCTGAAGTTGATGCTGCCGATGAACTTGTGAAAACAGTTGAACATGTTCACGAATTCGCGGAAGAGGACCTCTTCCAAGCAATTAAGAACATGGGAAACTGGAACCCCCGAGATTAATAAGATCCAGAATTAATGGATTAAGAAATTAACAACAATACATTCTCATCTAGCAAAGGATGTTAATAAAATTTTAGAAAACCCAATGGAACTCCCGAAATGGCTCACATGCGGCATTACGTATTTGCTACCGAAAGCGAGAGAACTACAGGTAAATCACTTGTCTGCCAGTACTGTACAAAGTTATAACTGCAGCCATAGCTGACAAAATGTTCAGACACCTAGAGAGGAACCATCTGTGTCAGTTGAACAAAAAGGATGAAAAGCAAGCAGTAGAAATAAGAAATATTCAGATCAACAGGAGTATTTTTCAGGGAAATTTGCTATCTCTTCTGCTGTTTTGCATTAGTTTGATCGCACTATCTAGACAGTTGTAGCAAGCTGACTTTGGTTACAAACTCCATGGTGATAGACCAGTATTATACGCGCACGTTTTCTTGAGCTCCGGAATACCTACCCCCACTCCTTTGCCAACATTAGTTGAATTAAGAAAAAATGATAGCAACAAGCGTTGTAAGCAAAATCTGGTAAGCAGAATTGTTCGCTCCCGTGTAATAGAAACTATTTTGCTTCGAAAAATAAACAACAAATGTGATGTAAAATTCCTTTTATGAAAAAATCCAAACTCCCTACTTCTCTCGCAACTAGCGAAGCGAGAGCTCAAGAAAACGTGCGCGAATAATATCACATTTGTTTTACATGGATGATCTTAAAGTGTTTGCCAAGAATGAAGCTATTCTCTTCCAAATGGGGTCTGTCGTGAATGACTTTAGCAATAACATCTGCATGAAGTTTGGTCTTAAGTAGAGTGCAAAAATTAATTTAAAGAGAGGAAAAGTGACAGCGTCAGAGAGATTTGCAATAGATATGCACACTGTGATTCAAGATCTAGAGCCAGGTAAAACTTACAAATATATGGGCACTGAAGAATGTGAGACCATCACGAACGACACAATGAAAAAGAGAATTTGTAGGGAGGTATTACAGAAGAGTGAAACTCGTCCTGCAGTCAGCCCAGAACTCCAGGAATAAAAAATCGGCAATTGGTAGTTTGGCGGTGCCTGTAGCCGAGTACAGTCGTTTCGGACCCGCGGACTGGACTAAGCAAGAAATTCGAATCATGGATCGAAAACCAGAAAACTGCAAACAATGCATTATCTCGCCCACCCTCGATCTGATGTACTACATAGACTTAATGTCACGTAAGGAAGGAGGAAGAAGACACAGACAAATTGAAGCCCCCTGGTACAATGCAATAGTCGGGATGAGAAAGTATGTAGTCAATCATCAAGATGACCCTCTGAGGCAGGTCATGTAATCTGTCCGAAGAATGGGAAACAGAGGCATTGTTAGTGTTGCAAAGATGCGTTGCAAAGAAAACTATGTAAGACACGCAGAATAACACAGACATTGAACTTCTGATACAATTGATGTGAGAGACAAAAAATGTTAAACAAATCGTGGAGAGACAAACCATTCCATGGGCAATATCTACAAAGAATGGACACGGTGTAGGTCAATAAAGATCAATCATTTATGTGGCATAAAAGGGGAATAATGAAGCAGGAATCGGGAGCAGCTCTCATAGCTGCTCAGGATCAGGCGTTCAGAACACATTATGATAAAGCGGTTCTCAACATTTCCCGAGATGACCAATGCCGCATCTGCCAGGAACAAGGATCAACCATTGACCATATCGTCTCCGCTTGTCCAATTCTAGCAAAGACCAAATACTTGAAAAGACACGACAAGGTGCGTATTTACCACCACTGGCAGATCGTACCGCCCTCAAAGTTGCTAACACATGCCCGAAGTGGTACGAACACTCACCAAAACCGGTGACATCAGTTGGACACTATACAATATTGTACGACCAACAAATTTAAACGGATCGCGCGATAGAAGCAAACAAACCGGATATTGTTATCTGGGATTTGGATAAAAAATCGTGCCTACTTGATGTTGCTGTGCCTGGCAATCAAAACGTCGTAGCCAAGGAGGCAGAGAGACGTCTTAAACACAAGTGTTTGGCAATCGAGATCAGCCGAATGTGGGCCGTAAAAGCACAGGTCATACCGATAGTCATCGGAGGCCTGGGATTTGCTCTGTAAAATTTGTGTAAGATCTTGGCTAAACTCCCAGGTCATTCAAAAGTCTGGAAAGTGCAAGAAATTTCTTTATTTGGAACAGCCCACATTTTGCACAGTGTAGTAGAGGCACCGCCAGTCACTAGATCTGTTCCTTAGGTAGCTAGTTGCAACCTGGAGTAGATTTTATATTCAGGCAGACCCACAACATCTTAGCCGTGATGTGGAGGATAATAATAATAATAATAATAATAACAATAATAATAATAATAATAATAATAATAATAATAATCTTATTTTGTCAAGTTCCTCAAGGATAGGCAGCCAAGTACACTTTTCTGCCACGAGGGTTGCCTATCGCATCGAAAGGGGTAAAATACATTATTTTGGATTATTCCATATCAATTTTCTCTATTTATTCGTCGTTCAAAAATTCAAAACTAGCTTCGATGTAATTAAGGCAAGCTTGTGTGAAATTATCCTTACTTGACTATGTAATGTGCTGCAACAATTGATATTTATTCATGTTTCTTTGGTAGACGTAAGAAAAGACTATCGTTCCGGAGTGTGGAAATAATTGCAGATATGCATGTATCGCAGGCGCTTCGTTTCGATTTTTTCAAGTGATGGCTGAAGGACACAAATGCAATATTATGTTACGCAACCGTTACCCATAATGCGAGTAAGTATGCGCCGTCGTAGCACGTAGCGTGCATCTGCGAGATAAAGACCCGGCTAATTCCGCAATGACTACCCGCCTGTTTCTTGCTGAAAAGCAAGTCTCAAGTCTCAACTCTCACCATTCACATTTTTCATCAGGTTTGCGATCTCTCAAAAATGTTCCCTCAACCAAATGAGATGAGCATGCACCTGAACGGTTCAATATTCGATTCGGTTGAGGACATCCCGGAGGCTGTGAGCAACAAGGTGAAGACAATTCTCAAAGGAGAATAATTCTCCAAGATCATAAATACACTAAAAACTCTTGCTGGGCAATGTATCGCATCAAATGGACCCTACTTGAACAGTCAAAACGCATACGCCGAAGTTTTTGAATGTAGTATGTATGGTCTGTGACCTTGCATGCAGCAAGTGTGCGTGAGTGCTTGGTTTGTCCGCTGAAGGCCTCACCCAGAGCTTGCCCAGGTCCTCGATGGTGGAGCGGTGGCGCTGCGAGTGCGTGACCACGTGGGGGTGGCCCTCGCGCAGCACCTTGTGCAGCACGTGGCAGAACTTCCAGGCCACGATTCGGTGCTCCTGCAGCGGCAGGCGCAGCGCGCACGCCCAGAACGTGGCGCCGCCCTTCTCCTGGAACGTGCCGATAATGGTGCCTGCACGTGTTAAGGATGAGAACCTCAAGAAGGAAATGACTGAACTTCCCGATCGATTCAATACGGAAGAAGGAACATATTTCCTCATTGTTTATTAATAGAAATGCTACAATAAATATGTGTGTTGGTATTTCAATAATCAATGCACACACTACGTACTGGAATAAGTCTCCATAATATTCTCGTATTTCCAAAAACCTGACTTGACCTGCTCCTGGTCCCTCACTTTCAGCAGCAGTATGTAAACCTTTCGACATCTGTGTACTAACACACGGCTCTCAACACCTTGCGCGATAAGCTGCTAAAATTTTAAATCCAAATCTCAAATTCCATTTGTTTCTTTTGTTATTGCTAATTTAGAATTGTGTACCTCAATGTTTTGTTTCAGTACCCAAGTCGTCAGAAGCTGACTAACAATTAAAAAAATGTATCTTGACTAGTATGATATAATCAGTATTGACCTACTAATCCTGGTACAATTAATGCGAGGCAATATATACTTAAATCTCATCCCGTTCTTGATGGGAACATCGAGACGGAACGGAACGGAATGGAACGCCCGTGAGCGGGACAGTCAAAGAGGGTGCACGGCGGCACGCGAGAGGGGGTTGAGGGAGAGGGGGCAGGCGAGAGGGCGAAATTTTAAAAATTTAATATGCTGCAATTTTATCAGATGTCATTCAATAATTTACAATAAGTGAAACTGAAATGGACCATCAAAAGTAAAAATAGTATTGTTTGGGTGAGATGGGTCTCGGCCGCTTAAGGCGTGGAAGAGTCAAAGGATACTCCGCACATGCTTCTCCTTGACTGGGCTCTCGATCTGGTTGATGGCCTTGCTGATGCTGGTCGCCTGCAACAGAGAGAGAGAGAAAGAGATAGGTTGCATCGCCAAGCAAAGCTGCGCAAGGCAAGGCCTGGTGCGGGGCGCCGCAGTGCCCCTCAGTCTCTCGACTCGATACAAATTTCACAAATCTTCTTACGAGCACAGGGATATTTTCTCCAAAACCGATTTACATTTAAATCTCATTTTCAGAGGAAGTCGCTGCAATTCATTTGTAAACGAAAAACAAATAAAGCAGTGTTTTACTCGGGTTATCTTTATTATGAAAAGAACCTCTCTCCTTAGATGGACATTAATTCTGTACGTCGTAATGCGATTCAAACTCAGCTGGAGCTAATCTGCAAAAATGGCCTTGCTCGCACGGAGGCAAACGGAGCGAAGTGCAGGGAGGGCGATAAGGGCCGGAAGAAGACGCACTGCACTTCCGCCACGGGCGATAACGCAGCATCATCAGCTACGGCGGGCGCGCAGCCAGCGCTGGAGTGGAGGCGCGGGTATTTTAAGCCGGCGCGAGCCAGGGGCTGCTCCGGAGGCCGGAAGCGCGCGAGGCGGTGCGGGGGCGGGGCCGAGGGTGGAAGGGGAAGGCGATGGGGACAAAGCGGCGAGGGCGCGTGCCTGGGCATCGGCGCCGCGGCCTCCGCCGCCGGGAGGCCGGCGCGCGGGGGCGGGGTGCGGGCGGGACGGGGACAGGGGCCGCGGAGCCTTGAGGCGCCGCTGCCGCCGTCTCTTCCGGTGCGGGTAGCGGCCAGCGCTCGCCCGAGTCTCTCTCCGCTGCCATTGGGCCCGAGCGGGTGAATTGGCCGCTTGAGGAAGGGGAGGCGCCCTCCGCTCATATCCGTCGCTGCCGCCTTCACGAGTTAAGCATGGCTCCGGGGTAGAACAACGAAGCAATAGGCTATCTCATCGAGCAAGCGGTCTGGAGGGGATGGGAAGGCAACTTCCCTGACGCATCCGGAGAATGGTTCCCCGCGAGGGTCCGGAGCCCGGCTCATCTCCCGGGAAGTGAGTGGAAGGCGAAGGCGCTCCGCCACTTCCGGCCTCCTCCTTCTCGCCCCCACTCGGAGGCTCAGGGAAGGAGACAACCGCCCCGGGCCTGGCCTGATCTGGCGAGGCGTAGCGTCGCTTCACGTCGGCGAGGAAGAGGAGTGGAACACATCCCACTCACGCCAAACCCAAACCAGTCGCGCCTTACTAATCAATCGGTGGAACAACAGAAGGACGAGAAACCTGCGCGTGCTGTATGAGAGCGTCGTGGGCGCGCAGTCCGGCGGCCAGAGGCAGGCGCAGAGGCAGGCGCATGCGCAGACGGCCCGAGGCGCATCCGGCGGAAGCCAAGCGCGGCTCCTTCACGACGCGTCCCGTCCCGTCTCGTCCCCTCCCCTCCCCTCCCCACCGAGGCCCGCCGAGCGGCACAGGACGCGGGAGGCAGGCAGCGCCTTCAGCCTCAACAGGCTGCACTCGGATTAAAACAAGTACGGGACTAACGTCCAAGAGTCAAGGGAACCACCGTTCAACGTTCGTACGGCTTAAAGAGACTTTTGGTAATCCAAAATTCACGAACAGAAGTTTTCATCAACATTAATCATATAGTTTCTCTCTTAAGGGCGTATTTTACTACATACGACAAACGCTATCGCTCTGCATTTGCGGGGAGAATCGAAAGCGAAATTAAAGTCACTCTTAGATTTTCGATTTCTCCGATTAATATCCGATTTTAGATCGTTCTGTGTGTTTAAGGTCTAATCTTCTGCCATCTCTCACACTCGCAAACGCTGTTCTTTTATACAATACTATCATTCACATAAACGTACGCCACCCCAACACTGCTCCATCACATACAAATGCCCAACGTCTTTAAATATTCCAAAATAAACGTATCTGCAAAAATCACGAACACTTTTTTTTCTTTTCGAATTTACGAACTTCACGGCGATATTCCTTCTTTGACATTATTAATAAAGCAACTTCACTGCAACTTATTTCAACATCCCCTCTCGGTTCCCTTTTCAACCAGCACTCCCACTATGTAAAACTTTAGACTTCTCAAGAATTATTTATTAAGAAAAATATCCTCTCGATGTTATTAAATAATAAACCCTCTCCATCACACCGAACCAAAACATACCCGACTACAGTAGCCCAGTTCGGTTACAATCAATGACTTTTCTATAAATGTTAAGTAAATTTGTGTAATTCCTGAAGATATCTCGAGTAAAATCTTATGGCTGACCAGTGAATAAAAATAAATTTTAATAAAATCTTCAGCTCTGCTGCTTCCCGCCTTGTGCGAGCCTTACTCCCGTCCTGGGACAGCGCGGCGCGAGGGGAGATTACAGGCGACTGGAGCGCTGTACAGAGCGTCGCGTCGCGTCGCGTCGCGTCGCTCCACTTGCTCTGCGCTAACACTAGAAACACAGCGCCGCGCGTCAATCCTGCGCGACAATCGCTTCTCGGTTGGCGCAGTGCCGGCCCTCGTCCCTGACACACGGATACGAGGAGGGGGGGGGGGGGCAGTTCTCGGGAAGGAGGTTAATTATCGTTCCCGCGCAAATGTGCCGCGCTTCTAACGCTCCGCCGGTACTGCGGGCAAAAGTCGGCGCACCCACACACGAGAAAATAATCTAACGGGAGCACATACGAGTTAATCACAGGTGTGAACCTCCCCAATCGACTGTATGACAATTTTAACGAAAATCGAGTTAAGACGTGTCGAGTTAGATTTAGATTGTCTATCGAATGCTGTTATTGCTACTCTCTTTTTTATAGACGAGTGTTCCATTTCAGCGTCTGGATTTGCCAACTGCTCAGATTGAGAGATTTGAAATCAGATCCTTGTTCCTTGGCTCACAGTTAAGAGTAATATATAGTCGGAATACAGAAGATGAAATAAAATTAGAAAACATGCATCTGTAGCGGTGTAATCGCAATGTGAAGTAAGACTAAGACCAAGTTTTTCACTGGATCTCAAAGCTCACTCTTGATTCATTTGGCAACTGTATCAAGCCGGTGGCGCATCGCCACCACTTGAATCGTCCAAAGCAAATTGGAACTTTAAGTTGAATTTATTCAGAGATTCATGTTTCTGCGCACGTCAATTTCTGTAGACAGTAGTCCCGTCAGCGTAGTGCATATTTTATCCCTCTACGCTCTCGAGTGAACTCCCGGCTTGTGTGGTGGCGTGGTGCATGTTTCCATGGCATGCATACATAGCTCGTGTCGAAAATTCGCCACCGCCCGGACTCGAAATCTACGATCTCTCTGACAGAGCCAGCTAAATCATTCTGTCTTACGTCAAGTTCACTTCGAAATTACCTTATCAACACGTCGCCCAAAAAAGAATTGCATCTTAATTTCTCGGTTACAAATTAAACAGAAAAACCTTCTAATCTCAATCTGCAAATTCTAACCATTGGTTTTAAAAAAGTAACAAAATGAATCCGCAGAACAGACTCAAAGTGCACCATAAGATTTCAAATTTGTTCACAAAATCAAAAAAATCAGTTAGTACTCATGTCGAATAATTGAATTCTCAAAGAAAATGTATAATATTCAGAAGAAACTACTAGAATGTATGATATCTATATATGATCAAAGATTTTTTTTAGGATGATAGCTTTTTTTCTCCGATTGTTTGGTGTAAGAGGAGGCAAAACTTTGCACACGTTTTCATTTCCTTCAGAGGATAGGCCGTTTCAGCAGGCAATTTACATTTGCAGGGAAATCGATACAGAAAAGATAAGAGCTAAACGAAATTTTCCAATTAATTGAAAATGAAGACACACCGGAAAGAAATAATATACGTCGTATTGCTGGAAACATCGTTTAAAATACGTACGCGCGGCACGTGACGAGATGGGAGTAACCAGGTGCTGCATTCCTTCCCGCATTCATTCAGTTTGTTATCGCGAGAAAAAAACCCAGCAGGTCAATAATTCATTTTGTTATTCTCGTTCCCTCGTTTTGTCTCATCAATGCAATAAGAATGTGAGAAAAACAAAAGCAATTCCAGGCCATTTCGAACTTGTGCGTTATGAGAAACTGTCGACTTTCCCCGAGCATTCAAGGCCGGCATAATAAGTAGACCACGCTTTCTTGCGAGCGGCGCCCGTCCGTTCCCAGCCGCAGCGAAGGAGAGCGGCGCTAGGCGGCGCCCCACGCCACAAACCACGACAACCACGCGGCTGGGGCGTGGAGGCGAGAGCCATCCAGCATTTGGTTAAGAAGGCATTTCAATTACACTGGTCAACAGCCTAATTGCTTCGGGCATCAAATAAATAGTTTCGATTGTAAATTGTTTTTATAAATAACACTGCATTAAAAATTGTTTTAATAGTCACATTTTCAAAATAAGGGCGAAGAATCTTCTGGCATCTTCAAACCGAAATTGTCCCTTACGCGTCCATTTTATGCATTCGTCTCACCTCATAAAGGTAACTGGAAGCGAGTATCATTATTTTCTGAAATTGATTTACTACCGTTTCCGGGTTTCACGTGGATTGGTCATTACCGTGTAGCAGTACCGTAAGTGCTGTGGTGCATGTTATATCACGGGAAATGGCAGTGTTCCTCCTTCGCAGGAACGCGAGACCTTCGTATCGTCGACCTTCACTCAGCTTGCGAGGGTTCCCTCCCAAGTATCTCCCCCTGGCGAGGCAATGCCCCAGACAGTCTAAGCTCCCGACTGTGGTAATGTAGTGCACGTAAGTATGTGTATGTGTGTTTGGGTATGTATGGGGGGGAGGAGGAGAGGACACAGATGAGGAAGGAAGATAGTGTCCGGTTCATGACCAGCTTATTACGGTACTGCTGCAGCATTTGCCTGGCACTGATTGGGGGTAGCACACTAAACTTCCCATCAGAGCAACTAGCCGTTAGAATTCTACAGACAGCGGTCATTCGGCTAGTGTCCGAAATCCGCCATCGTTGGGACTCGAAATCTAGGACCAAGAAACTGAGTAGTAGAAACAGTTGTTGCCCTGAGCCACCACAGTCGGCATTTCTATGAGAGATTTAGAAGCATCGATGACTTCTTCAGAACTTCTAGTTTCCCAAATTCATCAATAATTCATTACAAATCTCAGGGATCTTCATTCACATATTTCTGAAAATAAGTTACACAGGCCATGTAGTGGGGTCGAAGAATGATTGCCTTTCGCCAGTTAACGCGTGTGGGATCATTACGAAGTTAAGCGAATGCACGCATTTTGAACATCGCACCCTTGATTGGTATGCAACTGATCACGCACCGGTGTTTGACAGGTACATCTTTCGACACAAAGTATGTGCGGGTTGGGCTTGAACAAGTATCATCTATTTTTTTTAAATTTTTTTTTTTTTTCAAATAGAATAGTCGAGATCCTTCTAGAGAAAGTGTGCGCGAGAGTGTGAATAAGAATGTGAGAGAATGTAAGAGAGAAAAATATACAAGTCATTTACTAAAGCTAATACAATTTTACTTCTTTCTTTCCATATCAAATTAGGACTTATAAAAATACCAACATTGGATAATGATGGTCCTAGTTTTAGATTCTATTTGCAAAATTTCGAAGGCTAAGTATGGTTAAAAAAAAAATTTCATAGGAGCAAAAGCTTAAAGAAATGTCCCCTGATAAGCTGTTTCACGAACTTTTTAATATCAAAGAGAAAATTGCATGAAAAAAATCACAACTTATAATTTTCTTTGACTCAAAATTGCAAGACAAGCAGACAGTATGATTATTCTGTGATCGTTTTCGAGTTCAGAACTACAGAAGTTACTATATTTCAATAATTTCCTTTCAGTAACAAAAATGTTAAATTATTTTACCAGTGTTATCAAATAGTGACGTCAGAACACGGACGAGGAATTAATTAATTTAGCGATAACAAAGAACTTGACTTTTATCTTCAAATACTACGGTAATTGGAGCCCCATAATGGAAGGTAAGATCGCGCACGGGCCGTTTCCGTTGCAGGGTACTTGCTTCGGTATTCGCCTGAAAGTCATCATGGAAACTCCTGATTACAACAGTCGGCCGAACATAATTGTTTCCGGTATGTGTCACAAAACTCAGAATTCGAGGTGTTGCAGAAGCGACTTTGGGGCTCCCCATCAGTCGATTGATTATCCGGGCACGTCAAGTGTTTTGATCATTCGGCCCGTTATTATGGTGAATGTTTCATCCAGGTCGATAGCGGAGATCCTCCCCACTGATATGTGGCGCCGACCTAAAAGTCGGCTTGTGGGGAATTTCCCTCTCCAGGTTTCTCCCCCAGAGCGCCACCGCTCTGCTTGCCGACATGTGTGGTAGGGTATAAATAAATAAAATAAATGTCTTTATTGATGGCGAGGCTCAGGCCATTTTGCCTGCTCTTCCGCCTGACCATTAAAACGTATTGCACGTAAGTGCGTAAGGAGAGAGAATTTGAAGAGAAAGGAGGGATTGTGCGGCCCTGCGGCCTATATATTAGGGTACTGCTTCGGCATTCGCATGATATCGATCGGAGAAACCATGGGATACTATCAATCAGAGCAACCGGTCGCTAAAGTTCTCCACCAGGCAGCGACTGAATTCGACCCAGCTGGGGTCGAATATTCGCCTCCTTTGGGACTAACTCTAGGACCTCCCAGCCAGAGTCGATGCAGAGACTGCAGCAATGCTGGCTCTGAGCTAACTCAGCCGGTGGGGGGTCATCCGGCATGGCCCAACCCTTCGAAGCGGACTTCGGGCGGAGACATCGCATCCGGCGCATCAATGTCGATGTTTTGGCCGGCTGCTCTCGCCTCCTGCCGTCCCTTGGACACCCTCGCGCCCCTCTCCTCCCCGCCCCACACCGCGCTAGTCGTCATTATCGAGTTAGCTGCTGGCGAGGACGCGCCGCCGCCGCCGCCGCCGCCGCCGCCAGCCTCGAGCGGCGACGCGACGCGGCGCGACCTGCCGTCGGACGCCGCCGCACCTCCGGTGCCCTAGCCCCAAATCGTCATTCACTAAGAAATAATGCCTCTCTTAGTTCGATATGAGTGTCATGAATGCATCTCTGAATATGCCTTCTTACAGTCGAAATATCTATTAAGTTAGTTCCGACACTTTCTCAACAAATGGAACCCTGGTGCCTTTTAAAGGTTTACGCAACATACCTCGAAACACACAGCAACACCACCGACTATCTCGCTCTGATATCCAGTAGGAACACTAATATTTGACAAAGTGACTAACACGTAGGATCCAGAATTTCCCCCGGAATTTAGGATACGTCGTTGGTCTCAGAGCGAAATGGCTGTAAACTTTTTCTTTAAATGCTGCAAAATGAACGTAATTGGAGATACGTTTTGTTACTGAGCAAACGACGAAAGCTTTCAAGGCGCTTGCAAAAGGACTTAGTAAATGTGCGACGAAGTATAGTTAGACTGCTCACCTTCCACCCCTACGTACCGAGGTAAATATCCCGTTGTATGAGTGTGGAAGTTGTTTTGGACAATGCGGATTCGCGGTAAGGTTGGTCGGGATTCTCTAATTTCATCCGCATCTTATTACATTATTTCTCCATCATCATTCATATTTTCAATATTACGCGTACATCAAATTATCCCACATATGGATGAAAAGGCATGGGTAATAAGGATCGTAATAAAGGTGTGAAGTATCTAGTAGTTACATCGAAATTTAACCACGTCGAGTAAACAGTTCCATTTCAAATTTAGGTCTTCGTGAGTCCGACCATCTCCCTACTCTCCCGTGTATAATGCCAACTGCATAAGGTGCAGAAGGCAACTCCCGAAATTGCACGTTGGCCTAGCCTCAAAGCAACATAATTATCAAGAAAAGGTGTTAGATACAAATAACAATTTAACAAAGATCAAAGAAATTAGCAACCAATAGTTAATGTCAATGAGTACAGAAAAAATGAAGAGCGCGGATGTTTAAGTAAACTCAAATAGCTTGGCAATGAAAGTCAACAAATGTCGCATGTATAATGATCTTAAAACCCAGGTCGTTATTTCTGGATACTATTGTCGCCGAACATTGGACAAGCATCACCTAGAGATTCTGGCATGGCGTGAGGCGAGGCGAGATGAGGGAGGCAAGTGGCGAGAGGAGAGAGAGGCAAGTGGCGAGAGGAGAGGAAGGCAAGTGGCGAGAGGAGAGGAAGGCAAGTGGCGTGAGGAGAGAGAGGCAAGTGGCGAGAGGAGAGGGAGGCAAGTGGTGAGAGGAGAGGGAGGCAAGTGGCGAGAGGAGAGAGAGGCAAGTGGCGAGAGGAGAGAGAGGCAAGTGGCGAGAGGAGAGAGAGGCAAGTGGCGAGAGGAGAGAGAGGCAAGTGGCGAGAGGAGAGAGGTGTGAGGGACTATCTCGTTTGGGCGCAGCTTCTGCGAGTACAGCGCGAACAACTCAAGGCACAGGAGGGCAACACATCCGATCAAAACGTCTCAGTCGGAGCAGCAGCAGCAGCAGCAGCAGCAGCAGGAGCGACCGCCGGCCAGCGCCGGAAGCACTCCGCCCCAGCGCATGCGCGAAGAGCACGGAAACAGAGCGCGCAATCCCCCTCCCCCTCGCACGGGCACGCAGCGCAGCGCAGCGCAACACAGGACGCTCACCTCGACGCGCAGCCACCGCAAAAACCTACCGCGGCGCCGCGGCGGCAGCAGCTCTAGCCACGGCCGAGCGAAGGCCACCGTCCTCCAAGACGTTTCCCACCACCACCTCTCCATTTTACTTCACACACAATGGGTACCACTTTTGCACTTGCAAGATGTTAAGTTGAAAGAAGTAGAGCACTGTCACTATATATAAAATGTGAATTATGTATGTATCGCGAGAGAATTAGAAACAATAATTCATCGTGTCATAAAATCACAAGAGGAATTGCCTAGTACGATTGTGGAACTCTGATAAATGATAATACATAGTAGATCGGCATAGGTCAGGGGTATGCGCGCGCACGTGTGCGTCTGTGCATGTGTGTGTGTGTACGTGTGTGTGTACGTGTGTGCGTGTACGTGTGTGTGTACGTGTGTGTGTGTACGTGTGTGTGTGTACGAGTGTGTGTGTACGTGTGTGTGTGTACGTACGTGCGTGTGTGTACGTACGTGTGTGTACGTGTGTGAACGTGTGTGTGTACGTGTGTGTACGTGTGTGTGTACGTGTGTAATTGGCGCAGCCCAATGAGGTCGTGGGTAAGTGCGAGGCGCCGCCGTTTCTGTGGAGCGCAAAGCAAAATTCCAAATATTACGTGCGGTGAATCGCCCTAGTCACCACAGCATACACGCACTCGAATTTTGACTTAATGAAACGCACGAAATATCTTAAAGATAGGCATTTTAAAAGTTTCAACCTCAAAATGTACTGTTATTAATGACAAATGACAAAATGGAAGTTTCATTTACAGTTAATCGAAAATACAATATTAACATACCTTCTTCATTTATTGCAAATCAAATGCACGTTCAATACACACATTAATGTTTAAAATAACACATAGTGCACTAAAAAAGTGTGCTCTACGTTCTCCATTAATGTACATTCTCTAATACATTAATATTTTAATCAGTATATGACAACTACAAGGAGGTGGAGAAGACTGGAAAAACGTGGAGGGAACTTGGAGGAATAGCGGCTATTCGAGTTAGACGAGTCTTTCAACGAGAACCTATGTTCCCCGGAGGAGTGGAAGTTAAGAAGTATGACAACTAAAAACGTGTGCTTTTTGACAAGGAAGAGAGTAAAATTTAAAAGTACTTTTCACCTAACAAACCCCTGTGAGACCATGAATATTTCTTTTGGTGATAGGCGCTAAGAATGACTGCAGGGAATATCTATCTGCACAAGCTAACATGAGCCGGGAAGGACAGTCCATAACGACGGGCTGGTAGAGCCAATTGGCTCATCTCGCGGCAATACTTGGCTGCTGATGGCAGTTATTCGTTGGACTCCCCAGGAAACGCATTTCCGCTTTTCAGTTTTAATCTCCTTTCTCATTGCCAGCTCCACAGAGAACCAAAGATGAAGTATTCATCCTTATAAATTACTTCAATTTGCCTAAGTTTCATAGACTCAATTTCAAGACAGCATGATTAGTCTCGCCTTGCTTCCAGACAACATATGTGAAAAGCCGGCATATGATCCGCTCAGGTCAGAAGATGATTTTTTGAAAGGTTCTAGAACAGCTGTGACCGCGCGAAGTAACAGCCCAAAAGAACCTTAAACACAGATTTTACAACCGAGAATTCTAGATCGTAATATTGAGGCGATTTTAATACTTTTCCTGCTTGTACTATACAGTATTGTAACGAATATTGCATCACCTGCCGAAGTCGCTGCGCGTGGATTGCGTCATCTGCCGCCGCCCCTTCCCTTTCCCCCGAACTAGACGGTTCCGGACAATCCGCGAGCCGCGGAGAAATGCCGAGAATGTGCCCGGTGCCTGGAGACAAGCGCCGGGCAGGTATAAAATGCGCCGCTGCCGGCGGCCGCGAGTCAGTCAGTCAGTTTTAGCAGAAGTCAGTAGTGAGCAGTAAGACGTCAGTCCGTCAGTGTGTCCGAAGTGGAAGCTGTGCTGGGAAGTGTGCATTGCGGTGAAGAGTGGTGCAGTGGTTGAACAGCAGTCAGCAGTCTGAAGTCTGCAGTGGAAGCTGAGCTGTGAAGGGTGCATCGCGGTAAGCAGTGGTGCAGTGGGGAAACAGCAGTCAGCAGTTTGAAGTCTGCAGTGGAAGCTGAGCTGTGAAGTGGGCATCGCGGTAAACAGCAGTGCAGTGGACCCTGGTGTGCGCAGTGAAGTGTGGTCTGCGCAAGGAATTGTGGTCTGTGCAGGGGAATTGTGGTCTGTGCAGGGAATTGGGGTCAAGTGCAGTGGACCGTGGACAGTGCATGGACTGACTGATACTGTAGAAGAAGAGAGCTGTTTAAATAAATAGTGTGTAAGAAGTGAACTGTGTAAATAAATCAAGAGAACGGAGTTGTGTGTAACAGTGTAAATAATTAAGTGTAATATATCTGTAAATAGACCAAGTAGTTTTTAGTGTCAGTAGATTTTAGTGTATAGCTGTTCACGAATAAAACGTAATTGTTTAAATAATATTGTGTTGGTTTTAATTCACCACGAGAAACGTTACAATTGGTGTCAGGTGTGTGGGGTTGGTGTGTGTTTAAATCAGAATAACGTGTGGTGAATTAAAACCTTAATGAAAATGGAATTCACAAAATCCTTACGGGAACTGAGAGTAACCGAGTTGAAGATGGAGTTAGAAGACAGGGATCTGGAGACCACCGGAACGAAAGCAATATTACAAGAACGTCTTGCTAACGCGTTGAAGGCAGCAGGAGAGGATCCAGAGAGTTTTCGCTTCGAGATGTATTACAAGGGTATCTCTGTCCGAGCAGTCGTAGCAGAAATGCGAAAAATATGGGAGATAGCTGACACAACGTCAGAAGAAAAACTGACAGAAAATTCCAGAATTTCGGAAGAAAAGGTGTCAGAAAACCTGGAACAACAGATAACGCCGAATAATAGATTGGTTAGAGAAGAAATCGAGGAGATAATTTTAAAGAACGAAGAGAAAGTTGACAAAATTGAAGAGAAATTTCTGAAGAGTGAGGAAAAATTACTAAATCCAGAAGAAGCGGCAGCGAAAGAAGAAGCGGCAGCGAAAGAAGAAGCGGCAGCGAAAGAAGAAGCGGCAGCGAAAGAAGAAGCGGCAGCGAAAGAAGAAGCGGCAGCGAAAGAAGAAGCGGCAGCGAAAGAAGAAGCGGCAGCGAGAGAAGAAGCGGCAGCGAAAGAAGAAGCGGCAGCGAAAGAAGAAGCGGCAGCGAAAGAAGAAGCGGCAGCGAAAGAAGAAGCGGCAGCGAAAGAAGAAGCGGCAGCGAAAGAAGAAGCGGCAGCGAAAGAAGAAGCGGCAGCGAAAGAAGAAGCGGCAGCGAAAGAAGAAGCGGCAGCGAAGGAAGAAGTGGCAGCGAAGGAAGAAGAAGAAGCGGCAGCGAAGGAAGAAGAAGAAGCGGCAGCGAAGGAAGAAGAAGAAGCGGCAGCGAAGGAAGAAGAAGCGGCAGCGAAGGAAGAAGAAGCGGCAGCGAAGGAAGAAGAAGAAGCGGCAGCAAAAACAGAAGAAGAAGCGGCAGCAAAAGAAGAAGAAGAAGCAGCAGCAAAAGAAGAAGAAGAAGCAGCAGCAAAAGAAGAAGAAGAAGCAGCAGCAAAAGAAGAAGAAGCAGTAGCAAAAGAAGAAGAAGAAGCAGCAGCAAAAGAAGAAGAAGAAGCAGCAGCAAAAGAAGAAGAAGAAGCAGCAGCAAAAGAAGAAGAAGAAGCAGCAGCAAAAGAAAAAGCAGAAGTAGAAAAAGAAGTTTTTAAACGAGTGGTAGAAAATGAAGATGTCTCCCAGAAGAGGAGAAATGATTTTGTCTACCGAATTGAAAGGTTCCAGTATGAAAACACGCGGGTCATCCATTCCAGTCGGCTGGCCCTGTACGCGGGAGGTAATGAAAATGACGGAGAAGTCACCACAGGAGTTTGTGAGTTGGACATGAAAATGTTCACTTTTGACGAGTTTATGTCTCATAATGGCGGAAATGATATGGCGCGTTGTGGTGTGGCAATGGAGGTGCAACACGATCTGTTTATGGTACCCCAGGAATATTCATTAGCGCATTGTGTTGCCCAGGATCTGGATATGACCAGAGGTGTTACTGCTGTATTCGGAAGAAAATACAAGAGAATGGAGGAATTGGAGAACCTGCGACCGGATATTGGGAATGACCTGCTTCTCCGCGACGTGAGTAAAGATGTGTATTTTGTAATCACGAAAAGGAAGTCACATCGCAAGGCCACCTTCAGAATCTTGGGAAAACTCTGCTTGAGTTACGCCAACAATATCTGCATGATTTCACTAAACGCGATCCGGGACGGATCGCATCTAAGGAGGGGGCAATGTAACGAATATTGCATCACCTGCCGAAGTCGCTGCGCGTGGATTGCGTCATCTCCCGCCGCCCCTTCCCTTTCCCCCGAACTAGACGGTTCCGGACAATCCGCGAGCCGCGGAGAAATGCCGAGAATGTGCCCGGTGCCTGGAGACAAGCGCCGGGCAGGTATAAAATGCGCCGCTGCCGGCGGCCGCGAGTCAGTCAGTCAGTTTTAGCAGAAGTCAGTAGTGAGCAGTAAGACGTCAGTCCGTCAGTGTGTCCGAAGTGGAAGCTGTGCTGGGAAGTGTGCATTGCGGTGAAGAGTGGTGCAGTGGTTGAACAGCAGTCAGCAGTCTGAAGTCTGCAGTGGAAGCTGAGCTGTGAAGGGTGCATCGCGGTAAGCAGTGGTGCAGTGGGGAAACAGCAGTCAGCAGTTTGAAGTCTGCAGTGGAAGCTGAGCTGTGAAGTGGGCATCGCGGTAAACAGCAGTGCAGTGGACCCTGGTGTGCGCAGTGAAGTGTGGTCTGCGCAAGGAATTGTGGTCTGTGCAGGGGAATTGTGGTCTGTGCAGGGAATTGGGGTCAAGTGCAGTGGACCGTGGACAGTGCATGGACTGACTGATACTGTAGAAGAAGAGAGCTGTTTAAATAAATAGTGTGTAAGAAGTGAACTGTGTAAATAAATCAAGAGAACGGAGTCGTGTGTAACAGTGTAAATAATTAAGTGTAATATATCTGTAAATAGACCAAGTAGTTTTTAGTGTCAGTAGATTTTAGTGTATAATTGTTCCCGAATAAACTTAATTGTTTAAATAATATTTCGTTGGTTTTAATTCACCAGGAAAAACGTTACAGTATAGAGAGAAAAAATGAAAGTCACAAAAGAGGATTGTATATACGTAACCCAGTCGTCTGGACGTTTCCACCCGGTTCCGTCATAACCAAATGCAGAGACGTATCCCATAAAACACATGTGAGAAAGGTACTTGTATCAATACTCGCACAAAGATGTTCCAAAAACAACTGAATAAACTATTTCACCTATAAAAAAGAAAAAGTTTACTCTATTAAATTTTATAGTTCAATATTTAAGGATGATTAATATATTTTAATATCTATTTTTCACCTCTATTATAAGAAAGCAATGAGTAACTCTCACTTTCGTAATTACATTTGTTCCTTTTCTGTCACTTTTCTTTCCTGACTCGTTTGACGTTGAAGCGCAAAAAACAGAACACGAGTACATTCGTCACTACGTCCTAGGTGAAGCTAGTCGAAATTACACAAGCTCGTTGAGTAGTCGCTATCCTGGAAAATCTTACTACGTCTAGTGGGCGACGGAAGTGGCTACTGGGCTTTTTCAAACCACCCACCTTTTGTTTGCATAGCCCCGACAACTCTCCCTTGACAAGGTGGCTTGAAAGTGAACATTCCTGACCGTTGACAGCTTCAGTGCTCATGGCAGAAAACCACTAGTACAAAGTACTGTTTAACGATTAGAAAATTACACTGTACGATACGGGTACTTCAGTTATTCTTATAAAACAGACTTACAGTCACTGGAATGACCTGAATCAACATTGCTGAAATCTCTCACATTATGAATAACACTAAAAGTATATACTTGTAATTTTGCATAAATTTGTAAACTATTTGTATTTTGGTATAGGAACCACTTCATAATTTCGGACTCGATTCCCATTACGCCTCATCCGGAAACATCCAACAGTCAAGGCTCACACTAGGCTCTAGTTATGCTAGTTATGCAACTAACTACTCTACTTATCAATTTCCGCCTTTCGAAAAGCATAATGTGAGACTGCATTCGAGAAAGTCGCCTCCACGTCTCGTAACATCGCATCGCAGCGCGCAATGTGTCTGCGCGGGGGCGGGACGGGGCATGCGCGGCCCTGACTCACAGGCGGCGGCGGCGGCGGCAGCGACGTGACTCAAGCGGAGCTCCCGCGAGCGGGGTGGGGGCGGGGGGCGAGGAGACGCCCTCGCAGCCTCTCAAGGACGCACCGGCGCGGCGCGGGCACACGCGACGTCCAGCTCAAGAAACCACCGGCGGACGCGGCGGGAGCGAGCGAATGCGTCATAACAGAGGCCTCGTTCTCTGGATCTGCCAGCGTCCCGCGTCACAAGAAATTCCGTATAACAAATGTGTCGTCTCTAGAGAGGAAATTGCAGCACAAAGCACTCACCCTCCTTGTATCAGAAAGGTAAAATAACATTTAAAGTATATCCACGAATAATGCCTGAAAGACGGGCAGTCAATGTGCATTTGGAATAGCAAGTGCCGGTAGCAATTTCAATTTTATTTCCGATTTAAATAACTGTTCTGTACGCCCTATTCTCGCCGTTTTCTTCTGTTCTATCGAATCTTTCGAACTGCTCAATAAGTCTCTCACCGTAAGAGCACTTCTTCGAAGAGCAATTCACTGAATGCATCAGGGGAGGGGGATTCCCAGCTAAGGGCAATGGTCCATTCTCCAACCTCCCGTTCACACCCTGCAGAGAAAGCACACGCTACTCAGAGCACACTTACTTCACTCTTCCTGCAAGGCACAGGGAGCAAAACTAGGCACTTACAATCCGGCAAGAGCTGCAGAATCTATTAAAAAACGAACGGCGTTACCAAAAGGCGTTGTAAGTAAAAACTGCTTCTTACAATCTTTGCGTCAGAGGAGAAATAAACAGCAGGTCTGCAAGAAGCTGAAGCGGGTGCTGAGGCCATCGCTAGCAAACGGAAGCGGTTGCCTCAACTGCGCCTGCGCCCAAGGTCCCGCACCTAATACGGAAGTGCTTCCCGCGTGCCTTCGCCGCACCGCCCTCGCTCCAACTAATACGAATTTCTTACAAAAGCTGCAATACGTACCACAGACAATATCATACGGCAGAAACGATAAACGATATGTTGTTTATTCAACTGCATAAATTATTAAATTGCAATGAAAGGCGAGTCCAGAAGTTTATAACGAGTACAAATTCAGAAATGTTAGAATGTTGTAAAATTTTTACAGAATTATTTTATAAAAAATTAAATTGATATTCATAATTTTACTTCAACAATTATAGAAGGGATACAATTTAATCCCCTGATAAAGGGATACAATTTAATCCCGAAATGTCGTTATTGTTGAAATTAAGACTTTATTTATATTAAATATATTAATAGGTATGAAAAATGTGCAGTGTGTTACTCAATTGTCTGTAAAATTTAATGGCTACGCATTTCCGTAATATGTATAAGCTACTCTCTTCACATTGCGAAACAATAAACAATATCATTTCTGTGAATTGATCAGTAGCTGCAATAAGGAATTATTAAAGCCGGATGATACTATTGATCAATTCAGCACAAAGGTCATTTACTTCCATTCGCGACCAAACCCCATTATTTGCTTTTGTAATAGATATCCACACCTGTGACAGCTGACATAAAGAGACGAGAACTATTCGAAAGACTAACTTGGCGCCTAATACAAATTTCTTGGCTGGCATTTCTTGCTCTTCATTCAATCTCTTTCGCCAAAATCGTTTATATTCAATTTCATTAGAACAATCTGTGAATAGTTATTTCAATACTCGAATATTATTAATAACAATATTACATTCATACTTTAAAAGCGTCAAATCTGTTTAGACAGAAGCAGAATAATATGAAAAAATAAAGAAAGGGAGAAAGAACTCGAGATTTGTAAAACATGCCACACTTATTCATGTCTATGTTACTGAAGACAAAAACCAATTAAGGAAGGTAGTGTTATTAATTATAGCAATAGAATGATAAAAAAAGCGGAGAAGACTATGGATAATATAGTGTTGATTTCAATTTGATGTCTGCGAATCTGTAGTATAGGAAAGTCAATTTTCCCCCATGAATTCGAAAGCATTCGAAAAGCATTCGGAGCTTTCGAAAGCCCCATTCCGGAAACTAAGGAAGTGACTAGCACCAGGAAGACGCTGCGTCACTTTCACGGACGCCGCAGCGATCGCAGCGATCAAATAGACGAGCATGTGGAGCGCAGCTGCAGTATGGAAGGAGTGTCAATTTATGACCAACCAGCCGGGAGAATGTTTTCTCTGCGAGTTCCGGTTTTTTTTTCTGCATTAAATTTAGTTATCTGTGATACTCGAGTAAGGATCCAGTGCGTTTATCACAAGGGGGCGGATTTTAATGACCTAAAAAGTTGCAAAAATTGATCAATAAAATGCCCTTTAAATGCCCTAAAAGCAAAGAAAAATGACGTAAAAACGTTTATCAAAACCAGTTCAGATGAACAACTCAAGCTGTTGAATATCTTATTGATGTAATCGAGGCTTTTTCCTATCGTTCAAGTGAAGTCAGCTTGGAAACATTTGGTTTGGACTGTTTATTCACCAGAAAATCCAGGACTTTACATAGTTATTGCGAAATTAGACAAACCGATAGAGGCGCTGACATGCGTCACAGGGACCTTAAAATTACGTACTTACACGGCTGACATGACAATTTCTGTACGAAGAAATCGAACAGTCTACTACAAAACAACACAAATCATTTGAAAATGGATTATTTCCTTTTGTCACTCATAACAAAATTAATGTCTAAACTAGTAGGCATTATTCTGTACCGAAAAAAAGACATTTCATTAAAATCCGCCCCTATTTATCACTAAAAAACAATGCTGGATTTACGTATAATCGATCTCAATGGCTTTAGATACCCATCAGATCCATAAGACTATATAGTATTTATTTAACATGAAAATAAGCAATACATTTTTGGTGAAGGACAGCTGAATCACGGGCCCTATTAGCTTCCATAGCTTAGGGCATCGTCAAATGCAAATCCGGCTCGCCGAAAAACATGTTGAAAGAACACACATCCTAATGACATATCAACGAGAAATCTTCGTCATTATAGGCAATCCGTAATCATCTGTCTCTGTGTGGTGCTTATCACACGGAACACTAATGTCCATAAAGAGAGAAAACGGACTCCATAAAGAGAGAAAACGGACGAAAACAAACCAAGTCATTAAAATTAATTCAAGACTGTCATAAATACGGACGTGTGAAAGAAGATGGAATGTGTTTTTCCACCAGTGTGTTCTGCACTTGGGTTTCCCTCTGCCAATGACTAACGCCGCGGTCGGGGCCTGGCGAGGAGCGACTGATTGCGTCGTCAAAGGAAGAACAAACGTATTTTTAAACACGATTAAAGTAACACACACCGTAAACAAGTGTGCTTCTACTCTTGCACTCGTAACTATCGCTGGATTCAGATCAGGATCTTACAACAATCACTCCATCGTCCGTTCCTCCTACATGTGGGAGCCAACACACCTATCGAATGTAAGAGCAGCTAGCCAATGTGGCAACAACATGCACGCGTGTTTGAAACTAAACCAAAAATTGGAAAGATGATTTTGAAATAAATCCTCATATATGACGCGGGATTTAACAGAGATTTACATCACTAGTTACATCTCACCGTGCGAATAATGCCCAACACCTCGTTAACAAAATCACTATTGGTTCCATTTGGAGGGAGAAGCTGTCGACTGTTGTGAGTGGGCGGAAGGACACGCACAGGCGACGTGCCCTTGGGCCGGCGCCCGCTCGGGGAGCGCAGGGGCGGGCGGGCGCGCGAGCAGCTGCGCCTGCCGCTGCAGCACCTGGACCGCGCGCCGCCACCTGCCGCTGCCGGCGCGTGGGAAAGGCGGCCCTGGCTCTGGTCCGGGGCCCTCGCGGCGCGCCGCGGCGCCCAGCATCTGCGCGCCAAGTAGCAAGGAGCATTGTCGAATGGCTGTGCAGCGGGTTGGCTCAGGGCAGCGAGGCAGATTCGGGCGGATTGTGATTTCAGAGCCCTTCAACTGCCTACGGTCATTGACAGTGCCGATTTGGCACCTGTAGATGCTTTGATTGATGATTTCGGGCACTGCTAAGGTCATTATTCCCGTAAATGTTGTGCATGTATTTTTCTCCGGAGGTGGCCGTGATCCTCCCTCGCGAGATGGTGACATCCGTCGGGCTACCGTCGGCTAACGGCCTTTCTCCCAACCAGGTATCACCAGCGGGGTACAGCCCCCAGGCGGGACAAACTAAGCTCCCGGCAAGTGTAGTAGTGTAGTGAACGTATGTGTAAGTTGTGTAAGTAAGGGGGTGAGGATAGGACCAGGAAGAGGAAGGGGCGATCGCACGAGGTCCATGGCATTTGTTAGGATATTGCTCCGGCATTCACCTGCTGTTGATAGGAGAAACCACGGAAAACTGCCAATCTGACCAGCCGGGCGTTAGACAGCGCTTTATTCGTCCTAGCTATATAACTATAATATTACAGTCCTAACTATATCATTATAGTGTCGAAAATACTGCCACTATCGGACTCGAACCTACGGAATCACGGAAACCAGTGATCAGCCGGTCTACGAATTCGATTCCGGCAGCAGGCACAAATTCACTGATGATAAACACAAACACACAAAGTCAGTCACCTTCTCACCGCCACACCATCTCAGAATTGTCCCAATATCCACGATGCTGGAACGTAAGACCCGATTTACACACACCCTTTTCATGAACGATTTCGAAGTTGTAGCGAACGCGCGCATGCGCAGTGTGACTTCTGAGCACGTTCGTTTAAAACTCCGAAAAAATAAGTTCGTCAAAAGGAAGTGTGTAAATCTGATCTGAGGCATTCCCTTACGCTCGCCCATGCAGACGATCGTCGTTGGAGCGAGGCTGTTGAGAGAACTTAACATCGACGACCTCACAACCTGCAGGCGGAATTATTAAGCTTGTTACACCTCCATTTCACCAGACAGCGTAATCTTTTCATCAGATTCATCTCAAACTTTCTTTTTCCAGTTGTAGTACCACTGTGGATCGTAAACGGTAGAATGTCAGAACAATGTAGCAATTCCTTTCCGCGGCTGCGTCGTGCAAAAACAGCGCTGTCGCGTCGGGCGCGGAGGCCAAGCTGCATCACAGGCCGCCACATGTGGATCACAGCACAAGGCTCATCAGATTACGCGCTATCATCCACACAGTCCGCAGGCCTAGATCACTTTCGACGTCGTTACAGCTGCCTTGCAGAGCGAAATGAACTATTGTTAGAGGCAATTCGACGAAATTTGAAACCGGAAACGTGTCTTTCTAATCCAGACGGCTCGCGAAAGGACTGGGGTGCGTTGCATTAGCGGAAAACACTCGCAACATGCGGGCTGAAGGTCAAGGGCAGTCTACTACAACTGCCGAATACTGGTTTTCTATCGTTATACAACGCAGCTAACATTGTTAGTGTAATAGCCGAACTAGCGACGCGAGGTGCCTGCAAGAGTGCCCCGCCCACCCGGCGCATGTGCGCCGCCCGCTTTTTGCCGCGCTCTCTGCTCCACCCGGCAACTCAAGCGGTTGCTCTCTGCGGGCGTTGGACGAGACGAAACTCTAGTTTTGATTTACGTAGTACATCAAGTATGGAAGACTTATTATGTACTGAAGTGTAGAGGCTACATTGTTCATCTTCCTTTGAGTAGGTGGTCTCAAATCCCGGTCGATCCATGTAAAATTTGCCCTGGACAAAACGGATTGTGGCAAGTTTTCTCGGGCTTTTCCCGTTCCACCATTACTCTGTCCTTCTCGTCATCACCACCCTCTCATGCATCAAAACCATTCATCTTAATTATGCCCGAAGAAAAAAAGAGAAAAAAAAACAAGAAAAAAGAAAAAAAAACTAGAGACCGAGCCGTATTAAAATCAAATCATAAAACTAATTTGAACATCAATATTATAGAAGCGCATGAACACCGAGTATTGGCTTAGTTAAAAAAAAAACTTCTTTTTTTGAGAGTGAAAAAACTAAACAGAAATGAATAAGAAATTGAAATGAATCTAACGGACTGAACGAATTAACGACAGAAACTGGACCTTAATCGAATTCCACCAATTACAAAGTTTCGAAGCCAAAGAACTGTTGGGAATAAGAAACTTGACAAACGGAAGTACCCTCTGTTGGAAGTCGTCGGGAGAGGAAATTGAACATCCTGTCAATCCGCGCCAATGATGCGATAAGGGCCGCGACTTTCCCATGGGTTGGAAGGGCGGCGTCTCGTGACACGCCAACCAGATACGACCTACGTTTCTCACTCACGTTCAATATTGTATCTTTGAAATGTTGTTATAATTATTATTCCCTAAATTCACAAAGATGTTACATATTGGGTAAATATAAAATCTATACTACAGGTGACAACCAGCTTACCACGGAGAAGATCTAGTTAACCGAGGGTACCTCTACAATACTTTGCGTTAAATATGGACTGTTCCCAATAACTCAATGTCTTGCCCGTCCCAGTCTTCTGAACAACATGGGAGTTCCGATAAGTTATTTTATGTATGTTGTGGTACAAATCTCAGCGCTCTGAAAACTTGTCTCTATCTCCTTGGTTACGTTCTCATCGCAGAGCACAGCAACATCAAGTAAACTAGATTTTTTATCGAAGTTCTGAATAACAATATCCGGTTTGTTTGCAGCTATCGTATTCTGTCTCACAGAATTGTACACAGTCCAACAAATGTCACAAATTTTGGTGAGAGTTTGTACCAAGGAGTATGTGTATGGAGCTGTTAAGGCGTTACAGATCACTCAGCAAATGTACTACAGATCCTCGTGTCTTTTCAGATATTAGGACATTATTAGAATTGGGCAAGCTGACATAATTTAATTAAGGGTTTCTACCGGTTCCTCACATATGTGCCATTTATCATCCTGGGAACTATTGAGAGCCGCTTTAACATAATATGTCCTAAATGACTGATCTTGAGCTATTATTACAACAGCTTGCGATTCTGGGTTAATTCTTCGTCCTTTTCCTTTTAACCCATATAAAGTGGTCTTTGTTCATCAGTGCCTAGCACATTCCTTTTATATATTGGCCACGGAGTGGTCTGTCTCTCCACGATTTCTTTAACGTTTTTGTGCCTCACATTTCATGTCCTGTAACATCTGTAATTGAATGTCTGTTTTGGAGTGCGTGTCTTGCAATTTTCTTCACAATGTTTCTTGCTACACTTTTATTATTATTATTATTATTATTATTATTATTATTATTATTATTATTATTATTATTATTATTATTATTATTATTATTATTATTATTATTATTATATTTCTTTACAATATATGTACTGAAACTTTATACAATAATCATCTCTATTTAAAAAAATGTCTGGATGGAATGGCTAGTCGTGTAAGATATAAAGGAACAATTGAATCATAGGTATCTCTTTATTCTCTCTTTAAATACTATAAAGTAAAGAGAAAAATATGTAATGCAGCAGCAAAAAAATTGCAATTTTTCGAGAGAAAATTAAAATTAATGAAATATTTTCTCCAAATTAGATCTTTAAATTATGTTATATACATTTTTTTTACATAAAGACTACTTTTCTCGAAATTTTGAATGAAATAGTGATAACTTTTAAATTTTACGTAAACAAGATTTTCTCCAATCTGCAAACTTTTCTTTTTACACGAAATCATACGATTTTCATTAAAATCTCTGAATTTTCGACAATTTCAAGTGCTTAAATTACTTTTTAATGCATTGGGAAGGATGTTAGCCTACTCAGTTGGAATATGCTAACTACTTGCTAAATCCAAGAACCAGAGTTTGATCGTGCAAAAATTATTGCGGGTTGGAAAAACATTTGCGGGTTCAAGTAATATTGAAATAGTATTATAAATAATGTAAAAAAGTTCGTAATGTTACCACTAGTTTTCATTTCTTCTGCGAAGGAGTCTACACTATGTGTGCACTATCTGCATTAATACCTATTCGCATACCTGTTCGCATTGTCTATGCTATCGGCCAAAGGTAAAACATAAATAACTAGAGACTGAGGGTCGTATCACTAAGACATTTCATTGATTGAAACGTCTTATGCCGTCAAATTTATCTACCGGAGATAATCAATCATCCAGCCAATAGTTTGCAGTCTACATTTACGTGATCATAAACCATTCGATGTGAATCAAAAGGTTAAAGTGATTCATAAGTGAATCGTCCAAGAACATACAATTTTAATTTTCACAACACCATAGTAGCCTCAAGATATCGAATACTTAAAGGAAATGATAAACGTGAGAAAGAAGCACGAACAATGGCGACAGGAAATTCTCCGTAGTATATCAAAATTGTAATAGTTCTGCTTAAAAACGAAGTATGCCATGAAATACTCAGTGTTTAACAGCTGTGCTGCTCTTATCTGTTTCATCATCAAACGTGACCGTTATTTTTTGGATACAACTTTGAAAAGCTTCGAGAATGGTTTGATTAATTTACGGTACATTTCGATAATACCAAAAAATTAACGATATGTAAACGAAAATCCTGGGAATAACAGTTTACTTAAATCCAAAGTAGTTAAATCCGACGAACAATGTGATTTATAGGTTCTTATAGATTTGCACTTGAAGCAGCGGATTCAAGAATTTGAAAATTGGTAGCAGTCCCAGTTATATTGAAGCGAAGTTTTTAATTACAACTTTTGAATTTATAATTGTTAAAAACAAAATCACATTCCAAATTTATTAAAAAACAAACTTTGTCCTTATTAATTCTTAGTAAATTCGAAACGTAGCAAGTTAGTTTTGAAGTACACAGTGTTTAGTACATCATTGCGCGTAAAGAGACAGTGTTATCACTCCAATTATTATGGTATGGCTCCTTGTGTTTCAGTTTCGCCCGTCAACCATTGGAGCTTTGTGATCGCTAGTTGCTTGGTATTTCAATGTTTGTTGATGAATATGACTCACATTTGGGTTTTCTTAGTAGTGTCGACGAAAGAGTGAGGACATTTTATTATTTATTTAAATCAGTGTCGATATGACAATACTGTTTCAGTGTGCACTTTAACATCAATTTCAATCAGGTTTACATCAGTGTTTCAGTTGTTCCTGTAATTAAGTGCACGCGATATCGATATTTATTATTTTATTGAGGCCTCCCAAATTTAGGTTAAGAGTTGATAGAATTTATGAGCGTGTAATCATAACACACAAAAATACATCATTGCTTTGAGCATGCTTGTAAATAGTATGGCCACAACACTTGTTAAAGAGTAAGTCATTTCATTCCCATTCAAAAACAGTGAAACATTTCTGATGAAGCGCAGAACTATAAGCGCAAAGATACGATGGAGACGAAAGAGGTGGAAGTTGAGACTGTAATCAGAGCTACAATTTTTCCCCCCTTTTTTTCTCGATTTTCTTGCACGTCTCAGAAGGAATGTTGAGAACAGATCGCTTAAAAGAAGGAAATTGAAAACATCTTGTGTCATTAAAAGTTTCATATTTTACGATAGATCTCTCAGCCTACGTCGATTTAATCTTCAAGCCCAATAGAAGAGCTATTCATGAACAAAAACAATTTCCTCAGCGATACGTACCCTCGGTCCCATTCACTCGCAAATGGTACAAAAATAACTGACGAGACATCCTGCCAGCAAACGCTTAGTGTTACTGGGTTTCGTGGCTCTGAGATACACCTTTTTGTTCCTGGAAGTTGTTTGTCATGCGTTCACTAAACGTGACATGAAGAGTTAACTATCACGAACCATGTAGTGCAGGTATTTGTAACCAATGAATATTGGAACCAGTGACTTACCTCATATAACCGAAAGTTCACTTCATTCGAGTTCACAGTATCCAGAGTCAACTATTAGAGTGGTACGATCTCTTGAATTTATTCACGCCCCAAATTAAACATATCATGCGAACGAAAGTCCATGCCGAGCTGCCACCGCTGCGCACCATCCCCACCCTCAGCGGGAGAAGAGAAAGGTTGTGACGGATTCACAAATTCCAGCACTGGCCAGAAATATCTCTCAAACTTTCTTTGCGAGTTCAAAGACAACGACCACAGATTCGCAAAGCAGCGCACCATTGTAAATGCGCGCACCGCCAATTACTTGACGTGAAGGAGGTAGCTTGTTTCAACAGAAAGGTGCCACAACAGGCCAAATCCACCTCCGTCCTCATCCGCCTTCGCGAAGAAACCAGAATCGTTTTCGGGCGAGAACTGCGTCAGCACCTCCATTGACACCGTCGCGCCCTAAGCCTCGAGAGGCCAAGCAATTCCCTGTGAAGGCATTACTCAAATTTTAAGTAACACACACCACGCGGAATTAGGCTTTTGGGGAATAATGAAATATTACGCAGCGGCCAATTTAAATTTCATTAAACGCTGTCCATAATCTAATACCCTTCGGACGTTTGAATTAGACGAATGATTAAACGACATTCACGGCGAGTAAGAGAAATAGCTCTGCAGGTGGAGAGCAAAAAGTTTATAAAGCATGGGCGGCATTTGTATATTTTTTAAAGTAGTTACTTAATATTTCTATTCTGAATTAATGAAAATTTAGTTAATTTCGTGTCATCTGTAGTCATTTATTTAAAATTGAGATGGCTTAGCTCGTCTTACAATACGTAAGAAAAAACAGAAAATATGTAAATACAAATTCGAGTTTGTGTTTAAATTTGTTGGATGGCGTACGATTGCTCATTTATAAACATTAAAATATAATGAAAAATGAAAGAAAATTTTAGAAATATGTAATATCTTTTACATGTACCAAAATATGTACAAATACCTCCTATAAAAATTGTTAGAATACAATAAGAATATCTTAAAAACTAAAAACCCTCCGTTTGTATAAAGGCCTGTATTAAAATGTGAATTCATGACTAATTATAATTTCATGCCTTGCGTAGGGCTGTAAATAATGCATTTATCGCTCGTACGAACGCGGCATCTGCGTGCTGGCGTGTGCAAGTGCGTGCGTCAAAGCTGATTCTGCGCCCGCCCATGACGCAGCGCTGCCTTGCAGCTCCTCCTGCACGCAACACGCACACCGCTTGGAACATTCGCAATTTCGTCACCTCGCAGCGTCTTGTGACAACAGAATTTGGGTCTCATTCGCTGATATTTCCCACACATATTCTAAGGCGACTTGCTTTTTATGCACACAAACATTAGTTATTCTGATTCATCTTAAAGTATAACGTAAACCACGTAAAGTATAAATGAAATTTCACTAAATAAAAAAAATAGTTATATTTTTTTTAACACATACTGTTCTATTGTCCTATAAATACGGGCAAGATTCATACGCTGTAAAAATGTACGAAATGAGTATGCATTTATGCAGTACAAACTTCGTAAATGTGCAATAAAATATGCACTAAAAAGTATATAATTTTACCCTATCGTTACTGTTTCTCATATTTTTACTCGCCAGCTTCATCCGGCATTTTACTCTTACTGTTTCTAGATAAATTAATTTATCGAGTAGTATTGGTTTCCACAATGAAATATCTACCACTAATATATACCAATTAGCATTACAAGTACATTTGAACACAATTCTATGAATCAAGATCCATGAAACAAGATTTATCGACTTTTTCGTTACCTGGACCCAGCAGTTTGCTGATCTTAGTGATATCAATGTAAGAAAAGAACGCAGTCTAAGAATTACTCGAACAGTATATTTGAGTAATCACTTAATAGTATGACGAAACTAGTGGAAATGCGCCATGTGGATATACCGGAACTTTTCCTCTAATCTTCAAACTTGAAAAAACACTTGCAATCTTCGTTTCGCTTAGAATAACCGCACACTCACATGCTTTTTCAAAGAGAAAACGCCGAATGCTTCAATAGGTCAATTACAACTCACGCTATAAAATATTGAACAAATGACGGCAGATAAGCGTTCATTCTATTAATTTTATGATATTTAAATTTACTGTTTATACTATAAAATCGGTTAATAGGAATAAAACATATGGGACCCACTTCCTTTCATTTAAAGCAAAGATCACGAAGTTTGATTAAGTACCAAGCTGAAACTCTCTCCCAATTCTCTCACGTTTTAAAAATTAAGATTTTGCGTACGTATAATAATGTCCCAATTCAATAAATTTGGTACTTTTAAGATAAAGAAAAAACTCGCCTTAATAATAATAACGATAATATACAAATGATAAATAAACGAATCAAATGCACATTATCTAAGTTCCATAACCTTGTAGGTTAGCTCCGTATCTCACTGGACGTCTCATCGTTCAGCAGGTCAACTAATCAACACTCAAAACTGAGAATTAGAGGACAAAACCATGAATGAGTGGACGCAAGAACCTTTTTTATTCCGGGAGAAACCCGCAAACACTTTCGTTCGTTTTGCATTGAGACCTAGCGCTAAGATCAGAACTTAACTTGGCGTGACGCTTCCTTGGTAGATCGCGATTGTGTTCTGCAGGAATTGGGGAATGTAAGCGGCGGGGGAGGGGGTTGACGGGAGACGCAACTTTCCACAGGACGCTCGGCCGCAAGAAATTCCCGCGGAAGTAAGAACGGCGCGGCGCGGCGCGGCGCGAAGGCCATTGCGAATGGGCCAGTCAGTACCTGGGCGGGAGGGCGAGCGGCTGATACGAGCGGCGCATCGCTCGATAGCTTATCGCTTGGCCAAGGGCGCAGCTCGCCCGCTGCTCACCAGCACACACGCAACCCTCGCCCGCCCGCTCGCTCGCGGGAATTTTGGTTTACGAGCAGCTACAGCGTGTGGATAAATAGGAACCATGCGGAAAGTACAGTTTAGTAAGGGTTGATTCAGAAAGGTAATTAAAACATTTAAGTATTGAAGTTTGCGATGTGTCAGCAGTGACTGTAAAGAGTTTGTAAAACGTATGTAAAGTGTGTCCGCAAAGAAGGCGTATGTGAAGTAAACCTTTGTACCAGTAAGTGCGAAGTGTCTGGAAAGTACTTGTAAAGTGTTCGCAAAGTGGGAAGGAAAGAGCTAATTTTAATGAGGCCTACGAGACGGAGAATATGAAGGAGGGCGTGTGGGTGAAAAGGTCCCCGCCACGCCCATTCCGCTGATAAATGGACACCTGCTCATGCGTTGTAAATTCTCAGGAGACAATAATATAAAACATCACCAACGCCTATAGTCCCTTTATCCTGCCTAATTATCCTTCTAATGTTTGCCTCAGACGCGCTGCCTTGTTGAGATAACACGATCTGGGAACTGGGGTGTTGGTGGGACCTTACTAATTTCCCCGATCGGCCTGAACAAGCTCCCGTGGGGCGAGGCGCGAGCCAGCTGACCGAAGCGCCCACCCGCCCCCGCCCCGCGGGGCCATCGATTTCCGCCTCCCCTCCTCCAGCGATGCATGCGACGCTCCTCTCGCTCGCGAGCGACCCTCAGGCCCGAGCACGTGCCGAGACGGCCTTGGCCACATCTTCATCTACGTCCGGCCCCACAAACAGAACGTCAATGCGCAAATAAAGAAAAATCACTCGTCTGCATACAGCAAAAATATTCACTCAAATGTGTGCGTTAAGACGAATTTGCTCGTTGGGAATACAAAAGGCTTCCATGTCGACAGCTACGTGGCAACGACTTTTTTAGGTCTCCACTAGTGCCCATCGGTATAACGAATGTCATCCACTACCTGAAAGAGTTATTTTTAGGCACTACTAAATTACCAGGCGTTGTCCGGGTATTTATTTATTCATCTATTTATTACATTTTGACCGGCCCCACCCAATCAGTCCGTCTTGCTCGCTCCGCTTATCCTACCTGGCCCCTCCCCGCGTCGCCAGGCAACAACGCCGCCTACACTTATTGCTCGTAACGTCATTTCTAGTCTTATTTTCTGACGTGAACAAATACAAACTCTTGCCTACCCACTTAGCACATCCTTTTTAATACATTAAGATTAGATCGAAGAAGCTCGCCGCCACCCTTGTCACATGCCAAGCGGATATGCCTCTTGACTTCTACTGCGTCAGAAATTGAAGAGCCTATTTGCTAAGTGACGTAGCACAATGTTACACAAAGAAAAAGTATTCACATTCATTCTTCTGGATTCATGACAGGATACCATTTAATATAGGAAGCACGTACAAAATATTTTGCAGAAAATATTATTGTACATGTTTAGTTATTTAGTACAAAATATTTTGCAGCACGATGGAGAAGCGTATTAAAATATATTCATAATTAAAAATATAAAACCCACACAAACGAAGATGCGCAACTTTTTAAATAAACTCTTAAATTCTGCAACATACTTAATCGCGAGGTTTTCCTAGTACCCTTTATCGTTTCAATGTTATCTCAAAACAATACTATGTTAACAACAACAACGACCACAGCGGCCTAAGAAAAGCAAATCGCGCGCGTGTCGGTCGTGCGTAACCCGTCCGACGATAAGCCGCCCCACATCCGCTCTCGAAACGTCGGTGTGTCGGCGGGCGGGCGGAAGCGGAGTTCCCCAGGGCGGATGCGGCTATCGCGGGTCTCGAGTGGCGCTGTCAAGGGATGACACGGAGGCGCGGCGCGTGCTCTTCCGCTCCCAGCGCCCCCCCCCCCTTCCCCCACTCACTGGCGTCAAGAAGAGGAATTGCGTGCGATACGACGACGGGCGGATTCTCTTATTGGAAAGGTTCCTGTGGCACATTGGGACGAATGACGTAACCGGCGAATAATTCGCCAATTTAATAACCGCGTTTTATGCTCCACATAATGGATTTAATTACTCACAGAAGGCAGAATCAGCAACAAAGAATGAAGCATACAGATAGTGAAGCCTCCATCTACAATGGTGATAGAGAGCTTATTTGAAATGCATGCTTAACCTGCTTCACTAAAAACACGTGTTCATGGATTAATACTCTAATTACAAGACAAACCTTTTCTGTAAATATAAAATATACGTTTACTTTTTTTCAGTTATTTGATGGTTCAGTAAAATATTTATTCTTTGTTAACTGTATATTTTTCTTGCTCCATTACGTCACAATGGGAAACGTGCCCAGCTCTTTTACCTAGTATAAAACAACGTCCCAGTCTGTCATCCAGATGTGCGACTCGAAGCCCCTATGACGCGTCATGTTCGGCAGAGTGTTTATAGTTGTGCTGCCGCGAGACGCGTATTGCAGCAACTTGCCTTCCAAGGCAGGAGGCGGGGAAGGGCCTACGGAGCAAAAAGAAACACACACGTAGGTGCATACACCCACCATACCACACACGCACACACCCACACACCATACCCCCCCCACACACACACACACACAGATGCACTCCTTTCACATTCGATGAGGTCGCGGCCTGATTAGGCCGAGGCGCAACGAGCGCGCGACGGGGCAATTCGAATAAACGCGGAATCTCCTACATCAGCAAAGTTACCGCCATAAAAGGCCAGCATACATCTAGGTGAATCCCTACTCCAGCATCTCACTGGGAATCAAAGACCTGCAATATTCAGATGTTCAAGTCACCCCGATTGCATTAATTCATAAGAATACTGGACACGAGTGAGGTAACAATTCACTAATAACCCGTGCGATGAATTTGTCCTAATGCCCTTCTTTCCACCTCCACTACTCAGTTTCATTGTCATATATTAAGAACACATTAAAATGGGTTTGTTTAAGAAATACTATTCTCCCCAGGCGAGCCAATCAATGTCAGTCACATAATCAAACGTTAAACTGGCACCCAACAAACAGCCCAACTAATGTAAGAATATGTCAGTTTCAACAATCGTGGAATAATCGTAAAAGTCATCCCAGGTCGTTTTTAAAGGCGTTGGCGTCGGTTCTTCAAACGAGTTCATGAAGGGCAAACCCAAATTCTACGGAAAGCAAAAGGTGACAAACAAATCTGGAGCGATTCTCCCATCAATCAAGCGAGCGAGTACTCACGAATTGCATTAACTGGCGCTCGGTGAGTCGGCTCATCGCTGTGGGACGGTTGCGCTGGCCACAGGGCGGCCGAGACAAGACAAGGCGGCCGCACTGCTTGCGATAACGCCGACCGATAACTGCCTCGCTGGCGGGGGCGGGGCGCGTGAGGCGGGGCCGGTGGGTGGACGATAACGAGATGAACGCGCGCGGCCAATGGCGAGCGGCGGCCGGCAGGTGCTTCTCGACCGACGCGTCGCACTGCCGACGCTCCGCTTCGCACCAGGCCAGCGCCTAGGCTGGGACCTGCCCTAGGGCGTTTGGACAGGTCGCGGGGCCATGGCTGTGCTGCGAACGCCGCCGCCGTCGTCAGGTGAGAGGGCGCAAAGCGAAGGTGCGTAAAGGGGTCGCCCGCGGTGTGACTCTCGCTCTAATCGAGCACACAGGTCGCGCGAACTTGTTCCTACGGCACCACATATGAGCGCTGCCGTCGCTATTCACGGCGTACAATAATACTCATTGTGCGAATACCATGTGATATTCGAATGAAGTTACTTAATTCTGAATTCATTATTTTTGTGTATGCTTCACAAAAAATTAATTAGTTTCCATAAAATAAAATGTCCTAGAATTTCAGTTCCGAAAGATTTTAGTACATTTCTTGGGGTTCACTGCGACTTTTTTTCTACTTATGTGCTACAAGAGAAGCTACAAGTGCACTAAATTAAGAGTAGACAAGGTGAAACGTTTACAGTGCGCTGTATGCAAATTAAGACCTCGCAGGTGCCACCACAAGCTCCCAACACGACAGATGACGTGGCGCTATCCTCGGTGGCGCCTCGAAGCTCTGGACGATGGCATCAAGACCCCACGACCGACGACCGGCTGCTACACCGGACGTACGTACGTTGACGTGCGTCTCATGATTTACATTTACAAGAAATTTCAACAACTAATTAAAACTCATTCTAGGGGAAGGATGTCATTCACCCCAAGGAAAATTTGATTCATAATCTAGACAGTCATAAAATATTGCATTAAATCATGTTCGTCATAAGTTTCAGTAGAGATAAAAAATGATCCCTTGACGGAACAGAAAACAAGCGTAAGAGGTATGCGATGAATATTGCAAGGAAGTAATTATCCGAATAGTAAATGAGTTTTGATGCCACGGCAGCCGTCAGCTTGCCCGGACTCTTCAGAGAGGGGGCGAATCGGTTTGTGCTTCATGTAGCATGTAGACGCACCACCCCGTAAATATCTCCAGGGTGGAACCGGCCGAGTTTAGCTTAGAACCAGCTTTGCTGCTGCCTCTGAAGTTACTCTGACCTGGAATCCAAGGTTCAAGTCCAGACGGTGGCGGATTTTTGACTAACTATGCACGTAGGTCGCATTCAGTCGTCTGGAGAATTCTAGCGGCCGGCTCCACTGATTTTTTGGGGGGTATTTTTCTGCGGTTTCTCCAATACCAATACCAGGCGAACACCGGAGCAAAACTCTTACAAAAGGGCCAAAGACAGCGCGCGATCTTTCCTTCCTTTTCCTTGTCCTCTCGTCTCCCTTTACCCTCCGATACTTAACTTACACGCACGTTTCTACCACACATATCGGGGAACCAGTCAGGAAACTAGAGCCTGTCCCGGCTGGGGAGGTGCCCCGCTGGAGCTAGTCACCCGGAGGAGAAAGACCTCGCAAGCAGAATAGGTTAGCGCTGGATCTCGCCATCCAGCGGAGGAGGATCGCCGACACTTCTAGCGATAGAATACTCACTACAATAGCGGGACTAATAAACACAGCAGTTGACCTGCTCGGAATCATCAATCACGGCAGGGCGGAAGTTGTCTCGCGAGGCGTTGGGGAAGCGCTGCCTTCCTACTTCCGTCTTCTCGTCAACGAATTGAAGAATTGGAAGATGTGAGCCACAGCGTTGAGGGGGGATGCAACAGTTAACAGATGCCACGCGTTTTCTGCCTATTGAAATTCCAATTTTATATTCTGAGCGTTTAAATTGTTGAAGGATATGCGTCCTCGAATATTTCTCCAGAAATTCAGCACTGGCTGAAAGTCACTCCGCCCATCGAAGCAATTAGGTGTTATTCCTGAAGTGTTTCTAGGGTTAGGTCAGTGTATTAATTTAGTTTCGTATATTTCTCTGGTGATGGATTTTTGTTCCGGCTGCTACAGCTATTACTCTTCAGATGTATGTGTTATTATGTTATGTACATTTAAATTGAAGTAAGCATGCGAAAAGGTACGTGTGGATTCAGAAACGGCACTACCGCGTTCGCTAAGCCTCAGGAATCGTTCGTCTAAGAGAAAGCAAAAATGGGGTCTAGAATTTTGACGAGGGCACGCGCACCGCTAATCAAAGCGTTGTCTTCTCGGACGCGCGCCCACCATCCTAGTCGCGCCGATTTTTTATTATTGTTTTCGGCTTAGCCGAAGGTTTGTGTGATTTCGTAGTTTGTGTTGCAGTACGCACGCATTTTGCATTTTACAGCTATGTGAAAGTGGCTGGTGGGTTCGCGTCGGACCTTAGTCAATAACCAAATCGGCTTTTGTGTTGCACTACGCCCTCAGAATATCAGAAGGAAGTGCTTGTATTCTTTGCCCTACAGTGAGGACGTGTAGAGCTAATTGATTTAGCGTTGCCGGAGCTTCGTTGGTTTGGTCGCGCCGGCGCAGGCAGGGATAGCTTATAAATACTCTGGAGATAGCATGAAAGGAACGATATCGTTTGATATACAAAGTTATTCCGCGGTTATTCCACGAAATAGGGACAAAGGTTACCTCGATCACGACTGACCCAGAGCTCATTTGGTAAAAGATAATGTACACATTTGTTGGTAAAGCATAATGCACACTAAAAAATCGCAAAACTCAACATAAATGAATGAATGTTTACCGCAATCACAGAACGACGACAAAGACAATGGAAATCTCAATTCAATCAGAATTGTTCACGAACGAATCCTGAGATTAACGAATTCAAGAAAGTCACTTAATTCCTAGACACTGATTTCGCCCACCGAACACGCAGCGCCGGCTGGTTAAAACAGCAGCAATTAATATTCACACAACCATGATCAATTTTCAATGAATGATTTCGTTTTTGTTTCTCTGACAACTGCCTCGGGGATTCGAGATTCGGATGCAAATTACTGTACAAAACGCTTTTGTGTCGGGTTGTAACGGATATAAAATATCAAATCTACTTAAATCACCTCAACAAAATTCTCTCATTACATAACATTGATGCAAGCTTGTGTACGGTTTGGCTTTAACGTCGATAGCAAGCCTACGGATGCCCGAGCGCCTCGAGCTCTCTTGGCGAGGTGCAGGCTGAACATGACGGGCGACATGCTGGCAACAGGTGCCCCGCCCACGCCCGACGGGCCCATCGATTCGCCCAAGGAGCGCGCGCCAGCTGACGGCCCCCGCAGCCACCAAGTGAGCGGGCAGCTGAACGCTTCCAGCTGTTCAGATTACCGGCCGGTTCCCAGCACAGGACGCTTCACGGCACACGTTACTATCATGACATCTAAACACCATTCTTTACTTCATAAGCAGTGCTAATATGGAGCCGACCTGCCGGTGCAGGGACTTGGGGCATCGCGCCCAAGAACACGTAACACGCTTGAATTCCGTGTATGACTGATTTTATCAGTTGTGTCATAGTTAAGCTCCTAACCATTAAACCCGGATATTCCCCGACGGACTCGTGAGTCAAATTGATTCCCGAAAAAAGTATGTACTTACGAACTTACGAGCCACATCGGCATGGCGCTTACCCATACCAAGCAACAAAGTGGTTGTACTTCGAGCAACGTCTCCGCCTCAGTAGGGACGTCCGTAGTCACCGAAAGGAGTGCGGGCGAACGTAGAGAATCCAGCTATCCACTTCTGACATGGAGCGGCTCCCTTTAACTTTCATGAATCTGATATCTGTCCAGTTGAATTCGAAATCAAACTCTTTCTTGAAAATGGACACCCGATCCTGATAAAAGCAATAATTCGACACGAAAAACGATAAGTCCTCAATAAAACTGGTAATACTCCGTGTTGAAGTCAAAATGGGTATTGAACAAAGATATTCCGAATGGTGTCGAAGGCCGCATTGATCCCAAACATTGTAGGAAACCCGTCGCCGACGCTTGGAACCTCTAAACGGTGAACAATCCCATGCGGAACTCGCACCGTTCGAATTCCCAACACTCAGAGAAAGTCTATATGGCAATTCACAATTCCTCATTGCCAGAACCTCTATTCCGGTCACCCATGGCCGCGATGCCGTGGAGTCGCACCAAGATCTATTGCTCAACGCGCGAACCTACGGAAGCGTTCACATTAATGGTGAGCTGCGAACGCGTCGCACGAATACGCACGAAAGCGAAAGTGACGCTGTTGGACGCTCTCGAGAAGAGAACATATTCTTCTCACAAATGACCTCCGCCATTTTTCAGAGAGCAGTCAAGTCAAACCGAAAAAACAACTGCTAAAAGACGAAGGTAATTTGCCTCAAAGAAAACGAGAGCTGTGTAGAATGATGCAGTGCAGCCGTGCATGCTACTACGCCCCCGTCGTGCTTCGAGAAACAGAGATTAACGATGTGTCTGTCTTGTCAAACCGGCGGGCGTATCTTCGGGCGTATTTTTCGCTCGCCACACACTGAAGAAAATGCTTTGTACTTCAGCAAGTGCCATTTGCGTTTGTTTTTTCTCGGAATTCCCATATTTTGCGAGAACCCCAGAGGAAGTCCAACCAATTTACAATAAAATATTAGTTATTCCGGACACGTCAACTGCTAGTCATGTCCCACAAGTGTAGTGCATGTTTTATCGCGGGAGGTGGCGATCTTTCCTCGTTGGACGGAGAGGTCCGGCGTCAACCACGTCGGCATGGAGGGTTTTCCCCAATCAGATTTCTCCCACCAGTTGGGTGCCGCCCAACTGAGACTAGATCTAAGCTCCCGTCTAGTCTCTCGGCATTTCTGGTAGTGTAGTGCGTGTGTGTGAATGTGTGCAAGTAATGAGAGACGATCCGTGGCCTGTTTGATAAGATACAGTCTCGACATTTACCTAGTGTTGATCGGAGAAACCACAGAAAACTACCGACCAGAGCAACCTCCGGCTAGAATTCTTCTCCAGGCAGCAGGGTGGGGCGGGGCGGGAGACCATGCGCATGCCATGGGGATGGGTAAGAGTGGCTCGGACCGGGGTAGAGTGGGTCAGGGTGAGGTGAGGCACGGGGTCCAGTCGGGACGACACAGGAGGCGGGGTCTGGGTCGGGAGGAGAGGGGAGGGGGAGGGACACATCCATGTGCTTCCGCTTCACCACGCGTGTCGCCCTGTTTCGGCAGCTTCTTGCGCCACTTTTCGAATCACTAATATCCCATGTTCCACTAAAATTCAATGTTTCTTTCTTCCTTGCTCAGCCCGTATTTTCCGAGTATTTGAACACTTTTGTGATCAATAATTGTATCAATTGCTTCCCAAAACACACGTGATCATAGACTTTACGTAAGTTTGTCGTATTATTCTAAGCGAGACAACATCAATTAAATTAGATAAAGGCTGTGAGGGCGATCGCCACTGTTGTTTTCTTCCGTCTGGGTGGGAGCGTAGATCGGAAGAGCAACAGCTGACCCTCGAGACGGTGCGCGCGACAACGGGCCTCCCTCGCGTCGGCTACTTTTCAGACGAGGTTCGAATCTGCGAGCCATTAGTACCACGTTCATTGCCAGGCACACGAATTAAACGGGGTTATAAAACGATTCTTCATATTCAAGAAGCTACTATTGTCCGAACGAATTGGCCAAACCCGTCGAGTAAAAAAGAGCCACCGCTATGTAATGTAAACGTTATAGCTCTTTATTCCCTGGCAATTAAGTAATACGACCAAACCTACAACTCATCCCATTCTGAAAGTAGAGTAAATAACAGGGTGCGACATGACCGGGGATCGATCCCTTCCCTAAACAGTTTGAGATTCCCTGCTACGCGCTCATTTATGACATGTACCATTCGGACTAGAAATGGGAATGTTTATTGGCCTAGATGCACTACCGTATTGGTCCTGATGATAAAATAATAAAGAGTTCACTTGTCAGAGTCAAGAGGCCACGTGTAAGTACTATTTATAACTTCATCAGAAAAAAATATCAAACGCCGGGTTCCTTATGTCATCTCAGATTATTTGCTACCCCCTCCCGTTTCAATGGAAAAAATTGCCAATTCGCACACTGATTACACGCATGACAAACCGCTCATCTAGTTATCAAGGCCGCTCCATGGGGTACCTTTGCGGGAATCTACTAAGTGCCAGTGACCCTCGCCGCTGCCCTCAGCCAGACGGAGGGGGGGGGAGGAGAAGAGGAGGGGTTCAGGTGGGCAGAGGTGGGCGGGGCGCGACAACGCTCCGCTCCAGACGTTGCGCAAGGCGCCGCCCCGACACTTGTTCCCGCCGTGGTCATTCCACCCGCGCCGTGCCGCTTCCTCTCCTGCCTCCTTATTCGCACCAGCGCCCGCACGCCAACCCCGGGCCGGTCCCGAGCGCTGCGCTCTCACTACATGCGAACGACCCGACCCACAAGGGCGAACGAATGGGTCCTCCCTTCGCCGCACTACGAAGGTAAAACTTCCCCGAACTAATAATGATGGGTCTCTTTTAGCACTCTTAACATAGATCTTCAATAATAAATTGTAGCTATGTACTCTGCGTGATAAACGAAAAAAATATTTTTTGTGTGGTTCTCGGTTTGAAAAGAAAGTATTATTCAATTAGCGTTGATTATTATATATGATAAAATAACAAATTAATACTTTCGTTTTCGTAAAGAAATTTCGAATGAACCTGTCACTCGTGTTTCTCCTTGCACACCATATTTCGCAGTCACTTTTCAATAGCACGAGAAGTTTCCAATGAAAGCTGCCACACAAATAACGCGAGGGTATCAATCCCCACGCGGAAGTGTGAATTACGTATTGCCAGGCACGTCGAGTGGGGAACGGCAGCCGCGGCTGGCACAGTCCACATGCGAGACATCGCCGCACACACGTTGCAGCAATAAAATATGCACTGGGCACTGTAAAATATGCGTGACAGATTAAATTCAAGACTGAACCACTGAAAAATACACAGAGCTGACGAAGAACTTAGAACACGCCCAGCATTATCTGAACATGTCTCATAAGGAGTACCTTTTTATTTCCCTTGCAACAATACAATTGTTACAACAAAGCCAACAAACAATGAATGAAATATCTTACTGGTAATGATAGGTTTCGCTCCATCAGTGCATCAATAACTTACCTGAAATTTTTCGAAGTTTTCTCTTTCCAATTCTAGGCTTGTCTTTCGTTGTTGTAACACTCGCGGCAATGACAACGATGCCATATCCACCACCCCCAATTTCAACGACAAACACTCAAAAAAAATGATTCACATTTAGGACCACAATCTCGACTCCACCTCCTCTTCTCCCCCTTGTCTGTTCTGGACTACCAGTACGGCCAACATTCCCGATGACCACACCACAGTAATCGTTGACTTATTATATATTAACAAATTGTAATAGGTTTTAACTAAATATAACTATAGTAATATTTTCGTTATAGGTTTTGCTTTCTCATATTAATTATATGACAGTTTAATTTTTAACAGTGTAAACCTGAATTAATATGACTTACGTTGTTTTGAAATGAAGCTCGTATGGCGATGAATGAAATTCCAGAACGGCGGGAACTTTGGCATTTTAGTGTTCGATTTTTTTTCTTTATAACGAGTAGTTGCATTCAGTCTTTGAGAACCTTGTTCAATCAACAATCACTAATTACCATTTCAATTAACTTTTTTTTACAAAAAGAAAATGAATAATTCAAAAACAAATATGTATTAGGAAAATCAACCCAAGGAATTACTTGAAATGCCTATGTTCTTCTTCTAAATTAATTCAAAGAAACCCATCCCTAATTTAAACGTATCCCTATCTTATCTTAAAGGAACAGGAAAAAAAAACAGTAGTTACGAATTTCAAAGAATGTCAAACATTTGACATATATATTATGAACACAAATAAGACACCTAGTTTAAACAATCATTAAAAATTGTGTATTGATGTAATACTAACAATGTTCAATATCTCTCATATTCAGAGACCCAACCTTCAGTTAATGAGTAATAGAAAAATTCAATGCTGATTAGAAGCTAAAATTGTTCACAGATAGACATCCAATCAGACTAAAATAACCTACTGAATATCACAAGTGTATATCTTACCTATAAGCCCATGTTCAACAAACAATTGTTCTAGGTTAATTAATTCACAAAGGGCAGACCCACTAAATGTTCAAGGAGTGGAAGGCAATTCCACCCCACATTCTTTGAACAAAATCAATAAACTAATAATTTATTAGTCATAAGATATGGACTATATTGTCACTAAGCAATTCTGACAAAAAGGTTACATCAGACCAAATAACAAAATCTAAAAGATGGGTTTTTGAGGCAACAAATCAATTGGATATTTTTGCACATTGTAATGCCATATCTAGACGCAAATATATAAGAGCAAGTCTTGCAAAATATTCAGCAACTTCCAATCATAATAAGTCCAAGGGGAGGTTATAACTTATGTGAATAAGCCATATTACTAAATCCTAAATTGTTAAAAATAATTTTGAACATTCTTGAAAACAAAATATGAATACATTTTCACAATTTAAAAGATTTTGACTTATATGAAGAAATACAAATAAATTCATTCAGACCCTCTTAACAGATTTATCAAATTTGTGAAATAAATTTAATTATTTGGATGAAAATATCATCTGAATAAAACCCATTTATTTTTAGATTTTTTATTAGTATGTAAACATGTTCAGATACGTATTGTTTGTATTTGCAAGCAACCCATCACATACTTGTATTAGAGTACCCATCAAGCAGCATACGTCAGTCATTGAATAAACACTAGCACCTCCTCATTGGTCAATCTAATAGAATAAGAACTACCACTAGGATCAAGTAATGTGTTTTACAATGGTAAACCAGTTTTACTGAGCAAGCAGGCACATGAACCGGGATGGACAATTAACTTAATCGTAAATCATCTAACATGAAAATCAAGGCTGACCCCTACCAATAACCGATTACCAGGATATATGATTGGAAGCGAGCCTGTAATAACCACCAAGCCAGCTTGGGGAAAAATAATGCAAGAATGTTGCTTAATTTTCTTTAAAAAAATTAAAACTTAATCCAACGTATTAAGCTTTCTAATTGAAGAATTAGGACTTCAAGACTATTTCTTAATTAATAAAATATTGTAGTTTTAAAAAATATTGTAGTTCTAATGAATGCTTAGTATTATTACATACTTTCGATTGAATGGAGTACATTTTTTGACAGTAACACACCATTATAACATTGACATGACTGCCATAACATTAATAATTTTTATTTTCTTTCATGAGACACAATCCTTTTTGATGATCCAAAGGTCTGACTGAGGATCTTTATTTATAAACAGAATCTTCAAACCCTGACTGTTTTGTCTGTACCGAGCCCCCAGCTGCTCAGAATTGTACTGAAGATGGTGGCAATTGGATAGAAAAAACCTTATTGAAAAATAAACACAACAAAACAATGCCTTATATCTATTTCTATAATGATGCCAATGTCGTAAACACCACACTCATTTTCTACCAATCTTCAAACCATTAAGATTTTTGATCATTGCTCACAAGCTTCAACAATCAGAACAGGAAGAAGCGTGAACAGAACTCTCATCTTTTCAATGAAGAAACATGAGAAAAGTAATAATTGTAATTTTAAGAGAAAAGAATAGTAGTAGGGACACAAGGCACAGATTAGTCTCCAGAGTGCTCAGGGCAAGCAAATGGGAACTGGGAATTCTGTAATATTAACAATTTGCTGACTGCAATTAAAAATTCTTGTCATCTTGAACCCAAATGTGGAGGACCATGGGCAGAGATTCTAGTCTGTACTTTCATTTGTGAGGAATCTGTTATTGTTTTGAGGAAATATAGCTTTCTCTGAGTGATACCAGAGCTTTTGGAACCTAGGCCCACAATGTTTACTTTGTTCAGTACTTTCCAAAGATTTCCTATGTTTTTGAACGGGAAAAGGTAGGTAATTGAATCTTCAAGAACACTTCCAGGAACTGTAGTAGAACAGCATATTGTGTGCCAGTCCACAATATGATGAAACACGTAGTGAGGAGGGGTGGGGGTGAAAACATGAGAAGTCGAGATTTATGCAACTATCAGGGACCGATTTTCTGCTGAATTGACTTCCATGACTGGCACCATCTCTGAATGGGTGAAGGTGATTAATCCCAGATTCTAGTACATGGGCATTTTTTGTTTACTCGTGAAACTTAGCACTTTTGATTCCTAGTGTCACTACAAGTGTTAATTTTTTACATTTGTGAAAAAAAGTGAACTTATTCTCTTGAACTCAACTTTTATAATTACAATAATTTCAAATTTATGAAAGTCTTTCTGCTACTTAGTTGTAAAGCATTTTAACTACAAAGAATTTAAAAAATTCTTAGTCACAAGAATCCTAACCTTAGAACCAATCAAAACTTACTGTTCTTGTTTTGATATTTATACACTGTTCATTAAAAATTATTTTACAGTGCTCTCAAATCTATAAACAAAAAGATTTTAAAGTGAAAAAACTGTTGTGTTAATTTTTTTGAATGTTGAAAGAAAAGTAAAACTAATGGACTTTCATTAAATATTTGCAGTAAATCACAGTTTTTTAATACAAAATGTACAGCAACAATTTCAAAATAACCATCAGCACAATTTTAGTCAGTAAAGACTGGAGAATACATCATACATTATTTTACCTCAACAGCAAAGAAATTGACAATTGTCAAATTTCATTTGAAATTTAAATTCAGGAGCAAAATAAAATAATCATAAACAAATGTTCTCTTCATGTTTCCATCTTTTTATGCTGGAATGCTGCACTTCCAAACTTCTATTTTCTCCAACACAGTGGAACCTTTCATGGTATTGTATGTCACTGTATTTTAGAAGGGTTCCAGTCACATAAACAACTAAATTAAATTCACTGAGCTAATATGCTCTGTATAACAAATATGGTCACAAAGTGTTCATCACTTTCCAAAATGCCACATGGAATAATGCAAATTTTCTAGAGACTGCCTCCCCCTCAGGTACATTTTCAATCAGATCCAGAACCTGAATTTTCATCTTCAGTGGTGGGAGGTGTGCTCTCTATAGGCTCATCAATTTCATCATCATCATCATCAGATTCCTTTCCTTTCTTCACATCCTCAGTTTTCTGAAAAGAAAAATTGAAAACAAATTAAAGATAGTAACATTTTCTTGTATGTACTCAAAAGATATATTACAAAATCAATCAGCCAGCACAATTCACAAAATAAATTTCAATTATTTTCTAGAGAAAAAAAAGAGAGAAAAGAAAAAAGAAAAAAAAAGAAGAAAAAGAAAGAAAAGAAAAAAGAGAGAAAAAAAAAAAATAAGACATTCACAATGTCACTCAAACTACATCCACACTGTTCCTTTCTTTAATTGCACTGATTTTCACTTTGATCTTAATTTCTGCTTAGCTATTCTATAAGTTTGCACACAAGTTTTTCCACATCAATAGGATGATTTTTGGCATGTCTAAAATGAGAAGAAGAAACTAATTTTTGGCACCTGTCATTTGTTGCTATTGCAGTGTGAAACACAAATAGTTCAATCGCTCATAAATTGTCTTTGGTTCTCATTTTTATGGAAGTCATTTAAAATTCATAAACAAAAATGATCACTTATTTTCATCTCAAGAAGCATTTGCAGGTTGGTTATCATTTTTAATGCCAAAGCCCTTTTAATGGGAAATAAATATATAAATAGGGCTGAAAAAATTAATAAACATCATTACTGCATAATTCTTATTATTCTGCTTATTTCTAAGAAGTCTAATACTTTAAATAGATTCTATATTTTTGAAATCTAAACAAATAAATTGTTTATTGTATCACTTCATTCTCAAATCCTTGTATCAATACCAAAGTGAACAAGGTATATCGTTTATAATATTTATTTTTAAAAAGGAGAAAATTTAAACACATGTTTTGATTGGAAGCAGATATTTCTTCACACCATCACTGCTTCTCTTTCCATAAGTTAGTAGAATGTATCTCTCATCTAAAGCAAAACAACTTACGATTTTCTTAGCAGCTGGTTTCTTGGTATCAGAGCCACTATCTTCTGACTCACTCTTAGACTCCTTCACTGCTACCTTTGGAGCCTTCTTCTTTTCCTCTTCCTCCCCTGAGCTCCCTTCCGAACCGCTCTTTGCTTCTTTCTTGGTGGCTGGTTTTGGTGGTGGCGGCTTTTTCTTCTTTTTCTTATCATCATCACTGGAGCTATCATCATCACTGATGTATTCCTTGCTCTTATATGCACCTGATTTCACAGGTGATGGTTTTGAAGGAGTCTTCTTCTTAGTCTCCTTCTTATCTTTCTTAGTATCTGCACTAGCTTTGGCAGCAGCGGCACCCCCACTTTCATTATATTCTTTCATTGCTTTTACATATTCTTCTTTTGCCTTTGCAACTTTGGCTTCCCAAATCTGAAAAAAAGGATCATTAAATGAATGTTGAAGACAACCTATGTATCATATCAAATGGAATGTTATTTTTTCCTGATATTGCAGTAAAATCAGTCTAAACCTGAACCTCTACAAGCTGGAAACCTGCTTTACCTGGACAATTTCTCCAACCCGTGAAGTTAAAAGGTATTTTACACAGCATAATGCGGGATCTGTCCAATGTGGAAACAGAACAGTTTTACATGTCCTGAAGAGGAAAAAACAAGATTTCTGTGAATTTAATGCAGTTGGCAGAAAGACGCGAGATACTCTTAATGGAATGAATGCATCCGCAAGTGCTTTAATACCATGGGATATGAGTTCCAGTCGGGGCAAACGTACAGTGAAGGAAAGGATCTTTAGCTGGTAATGTAGAATTCAACTAAGGCGTTACCGTAGGGGAATTCCCTCTCCCCCTACTCTCTGAGCGTAGGAAAGGTATATGGGGCTGGCTTGATTTGAAGCTTCTCCTGACCTCGCATAGAGAATCGCAACACCTTGACAAGAGCCACATTAGTCAAGCAATCAGAAAAACCTAATACTCTGAGCTGTGATGCTTTGTGTCCTGAAAGAGTCTGCAAAAAGTCCAGGTGCAGCCACTAGCCAGTGAGGTGCTGTGTTTCTACGAGTTTCACAACCAGTTCAGCAATGGTTGAAAAAAAAAAACATTTAAACATTACAATTTTTCAACTTCATAAAACAATTAAAACGAGAGAAAACCAAAAGGAAAGAACTCTTGATGAATGTTGGAAAAAAATAACAATATTTTAGTGAACAAGTTGTGAAGTTTTTCCTTTAAATTGTCAGAAATAATTATGTTTAATTATTCATGTATTGATGATTTCTTCCATAAATAAGTCATAGGTTTATACATCTTTATAATAATAATAATAATAATAATAATAATAATAATAATAAAGTCATGTTACTAGTTTCAGGACAGAAATATCAATATAACAAGTGTCATAAACGGACAACCCTGCATAAAACAGAAACCTCCCGGAAATGGAATAATTTTTTTCTCTGAACGATTCAGATTTAGACAGATTTTACTGCATAACCCAGCTGAACCTCTGGGCTAAAAATATTTCTATTATTCAATCCTGAAATACAAATAGAAATTGAACCTCAAAATTCTACCTGTAAAGAAGTTTGCCTCAAATTGCATTAACCATCATTTTCAAATATTAAAAAGCAGGAGTTGTGACTTACAGATTTATCTTTAAGTTCCTTCCACATCTCACCACCTTTCTTTGCAATTTCAGTGATAGTTATTCCTGGATTTTCTGATTTAATTTGCTCTCTGTGTTCATTTAGCCAAAGCATGAAAGCAGTTGGAGGACGCTTTGGTTTGTTTTCATCTCGCTCCTTTTTGGGTTCTCTCTTCTTCCTAGGTTTCTCAGACTGAAAAAACAAACAAGTTTCACTAATGCATTCAATCCTCAAAAAAATTAAAACAAAGAAAAACCAACAATAACTAAAATTAAAGCAAAACAATGGAGAAAGGAAGAAAATACTTTGTTCCTGATATCTGTTAGTAATTTAGTGAGTTGTAACAATCAGGACTTGAAGTACTACTACAGTGCATACATTTTGTATTACTGGTAATGGTAATGTAATATTATTGTAATTTATCCAACAATTTAAAGAAAAAATTTTGTTCAATTTAAATTGCAAGTACTTTACTTCATAATTACAAAAACCGATAGTATTTAGAAAAATTGTGCACAATTTTAAATACGGATTTCATTTTGAAGAATAAATTGAACTTAGAAAACAAAAATCTCTACCTTCAATAATGTAGATGCAGGAGGGGGTTGGAGAAAAAAAAAAATTATGCAATTTTTGAAATTCAGAGACTTCAGTGTAATTAATTCTGCTCCTTCAGAGTAAATTTTTGTAAGATTATGTTCCTCTATTTGAGAAAAAAATTGTAAATAAAAACTTTGGTGCCAATTTTGGGAAACTGTTTCTGGAGCTTGAATATGTAATGCTTGTAAACTTGAAGGATCCCCACAAATTAAATAAATCAGTTTCAAATTCAACTAGATCAATCTAGGAATGTAGCAATTTTGTTGAAATTCCTGTGCCAGTTAAGGCGATAGTGTTCTTCACAGATAGATAAAGAAACTGACAGTGGCCAGACAGATGTTTGACAAATAAACACTTTTCTAGTAACAAGGAGCCCCACAAAGTGCATTTCCATAAAAATTATTACACTTTGAGTTTTAGCAGCATTGCATAACTTTCTCTACACTACATATACAAAAATATAAGGAAAAATAATTGCACACTGGGAATAAGTGTTATTTTGAATTATTAACACATATTCTAGCTAATAAAACATTAAAAAATATTTTAAATCAATCTATACCAGAAATACATAAGTTTTTTGAGAGAAAATTTACTAATGCTAAGTACTGTAAGTATTAATGATCAACTCAATATATCATTTCTCTTTCATCATAAATTACTATCATCTCAAAATAAATGAAGACATAATTTAGAGGTAAATACAACCTCCACATCTAAATATTTCTTTTAATTTACTTAGTAAGCTTTACACACAGACCAGTGAATTGGGATATACTAACCACTGTTTTCGTCTTCTTGACAGGTTCTTTCTTTTCCTTTTTCTCTTTCTTCTTTTTCTCACCACCTGACTCATCCGAATCATCTGAATCAGTAGGTGTAGGATTGCTGTCATATCTGTGGGTGCATTAAAGCTAGTTAAAAACCCTTAGCCATAGCTGGGTAAAATAACAAAAAATATCTATCTCCGCTGCATTTCAAAATTCCACAATAAGAAGAAATTGTTTCGGCTAAATATACTTTGGTTACATGTAAATTACGACAGGCAAGTACGAACCTTCACAAAAGTAAAATTGCAATACACAAGTTCACTAAAAATTTTTCAAGGTGTATGAAATTTCAAAAAATAAAATTACCATATAATACATGCTTTTCCCCATATGCATTAAGAAATGCACACACTGTGAAACCTCTCTGGAAGATGATCCCACTCAACTGATTTTTCTTGTAACACCATACCCAGATGTATGTAAATCGGACCCCTGTTAACTGGGACCTCTCCCTACCCATCACCCTATAAGTAACCCTATAACCACCCTAATAGTAACTTTCATAATTTACCCCTTTTAAGAAATCACTTTCAAGAAAAGTGTAAGAATACAGTGTATTGGAATTTCCAGTAGTTTAAATAAAAATTGGCGAGATACACAGGTTGCACAGAACATGCCCTGTGCTCTGACTTCAGTCAAGAAAATTGGAGAAAGGGGGGATCATATAACAATATACCATGGACATGATATAGTACCACAGCTGCTCGATCCATTTCATTTTCACTTCCAATATGACATGGATATGAAAGTGACCTAACCTTTCTTTCAATTAATAGAGACATTCTTACCCTCTCTTTCTGGAAGAATATCAATGGAGGAAATTGGGGTTATATTAATTTGTCCCATAACATTTGAGAGTTTGGGTTGCATCTCGAATTTGTGCCCAGTGCTCATCCAGTTTGTTTTTTTCTCATTGTACATGATAGGAGAGTTTTAGGACTAATAAGAAATAGAATGTGTCTTGCATACTCAAATGACATGTTGAGTCTACCCACAAAAATAGAGGTTCCATTTTCAATCAAGAGAAGGGGACATAAATATTTTTAAAATGCATTATTTTGTAAGCTTAGGTAGTAAAATTGGAAGTATTTTGTTAATAACAAATTGTTAATTGATTTCTAAAGAAACCAGACTTTTTCCCAAAGTGATGTTGTGAAATATAATGTAATGTAATGTAATAGTCAGTGCATATTTTTGAATTTAAAGAAACAAAATGTGTATTAAAATAATTAAAAATTTCATGCAGAGAAATAAAATTTCTAGCATTTTTACTGCTTTTTCATATCTAAAACATTCGTAGTGTATTTCTTTTCCCAGGAAAAAAATTCTTAGTATAATGCCTTTCACGCTCCCCCCTCCCCCAACAAAAACACACACACAACTGCTCAGAAGCAAACTCTTTCAGTTCTTCTCAGTATATTGTTTTATACTCTGCTACCAACCAATAGGATTTTCAACTTACTCTTCAGCAACATCACTCTCCTGCTGATCTGGGTTGAAATCTTCATCAGTTGATTCCTCCGAATCTCCACCATCATCATCATCACGCTCCTGAGCTTCTGCTTTAACACGGGCCAAGTAAGCATCGGGCTCATCCTCCTGATCTGAGTCTCCAAAGTCTTCAGTGTATGCGAGTTTATCCTGTACAAACAATCACATTTAAGAAGCAATGTGTGCAAGATGAATTAAATCCAGTGTTTTTTAATTAGACTTATTGCCAAGGTTGTGAATGGAAATACTAAAAATTCACATTTTGTTTAAATATAGCTCGCATTTCCAAGCAACTTACATTCTTCCCTTTATTTTTAACTCTGAGCTTCTTAGCTGATATGAAGTCAAACAGCTTAGCGTATTCATCTTTCTCAATACTGCTGAATGTATGAACAACTCCAGTTTTTGTTTCCACTTCAATATCAAAAGACCTGCAAATTACATGCCTCTTAAGAAGGAATCTAGAAATTAATATACATTTTTCCACATTTATATTATATATTTATATTACCTGGTACCACCCCCACTTCTTGCAAAATTCACACTTGTTATTTCATCAAATCGTAGATGTACAGGTGGTTTGTGAATGTAAATAAAGCCTCGTTCCAGAGGATACAGGTATCCAGCAGCAGCCTTATAGGAACAGCCTATAGCAGGTGTCCCACTGTGACTATGATCATGAAAGAAAAGCAATGATAAAAGCATTAAAAACATCAACATTGAATATTCTCAAAGAAAAAAACATACGCAATGAATGTTTGAAATACAAAGGAGAGGTACCAAATGATGCTATTCCTCATAAAAATTCAAGATTAAGGTACAAAATGGTGTTTTGCTTTATTTTATTTTCTGAGAAATATCCAGGACGAAATTCATCACAGTTCACTGATTCATTACTAACAATTTGATTCAAAGCTGAGAATTATTATTACAGATCATAATTATAAATTAACAAAAATTTGGCCTAGATTTCATTTTTTGAGAAGTGTTCATAATTTCCTTATCGAAAAATACAGAAGCTATTTATAATACTAATATTCTGAGATAAACCCAAATATTTTAAGAATTCTGATAAAAAATTTAAAGATATGGGTGAGATTTATGATCCTAAAATGGTTTTAATTATCATTTTGACTATGTTATATCTAAATCAAACAAGATTCTAGGATTTATTAGAAGAATGGTTGAGGATTTCAAAAATCCCATGCAGTTTAAAATCTTATATCTAACTCTTGTCTGTTCTATTTTATTATATGCGTTACCAGCCTGGTCTCCCTTTTATCAAGTTCATATAAATAGGATTGAAACCATCCAGCATAGTTTTTTAACTTTGTTATAAAATGGAATTACCATCACTGTTCTTCTTACATGATTATAATGAATTTGCAACTATACTGGGTCTTAACTCATTAAATTCTCATAGAATGTATGTTGATTATTTACTTTTGTGTAATTTATACAACAACCATATTGATTGTTCTGATTGATTAATATTATTGTTATGAAGAGCTCCTGTAACCAAACTGATGAAATTCCAGAATATATATTAAAAGATTGTGCAGATGGTTTAGCATTACTTCTAACTATTTTATTTAACAAATCACTTTTAACCAACTCCTTTCCAAAATTTTGGACGAAGAGTTTCATTACACCAATTTTTAAATCTGGTAAGAGAAATGATATCACAAACTATAGACCTGTAGTATCTTACATAATGTTGTTGAAAATAAATTGTTTTAAATAATGTGTTTGAAAACATTCTATTGGATATACTGAAACCTCAAAAAATTATAGAACAACAACACAGTTTTGTAAATGGTAAATATACCACAACAAATTTACTGCTATTTAGTAAGGATGTGAAAAAGTACTTGAATGAGGGTAAACAAATACATTAATTTTCATGGATTTCAGCAAAGCATTTGATAAAGTTGATATTGATATTCTATTGGAAAAGTTGGTTTTGAAGGATTTTCTGTGGAATGGTTAAGAAGTTATTTGAGAAACAGAACATAGCTGGTAAGAAATCGAGATTTTCTATCTCGTGAAATTAATGTAACTTCAGAATTTCCACAAGGGTCTCACTTGGGACCAATTTAATTTATAATTTTCATAAATGATATAATAAATGTTTTTGAAAACTCTTCTTTTTTATAATACACACGATTGTAAATTGAAATTGAAACGATTCTAAACTTCTACAGAAAGACATTGACACACTTAACTTATGGTGTATAGAAAATAAGATCCATATGAATTATAATAACCACCCCCCCGATCACAAACAGTCAAGTATTTTTAGGGCTTGGTGGGAACAAACACACAAGATTATTAACCTCTTATATTATTCTTCAAGATTTTTACAATGCAGGGAAAAGTGTTAAAAACAGGTGGGAAATTTTAATTTCTGCGGTGTGAAAGCAAGGAGATTGAAAACAAGGGACTTGAAGATAAATTCTGTGTAAATGGTAGGAAAACAAAAATTCATGGGGAAAAACTTATACTACAGTTACACTGTAGTATAAGTATACTAAGTTATACTGCAGTATTAGTGGCCTTCAAAAAAAGAAAAATGCTGTTGAACAAAACTATACAGGATGGTTTTCCATTATATGGCACACATACGGCTAACGAAAAATAAATAAAATATTTTAACAAAATCAAGTTATCAATGCAATAACATAGTATAGAATAAATACGGAGTGCAATAGTTCTTTACAGACCAAAAAATATCAAAATAGTTGCCGTTCCACAATGAAACATGTGAGTAATAAATATTTATTGCATGGACTGTATAAGTCGGTGTGTAATGCAGTATGAGAATAGGTAAAATAAAATAAAACATTTGAATTTATTCAGTCAAAATTGAAACGGTTGCATGGTTTTAGATGTTTCTGAAGATCTAACTAAATCATATACACAACTCAATGGCCAGAGGCTAAATAGCTATGCATTGAGAAAGAGAATCGACAAATAAAATTCACGAAAAATAAAAAATTATTTGGTTTTGAAGTACAGTGATCACACTCCAGAACTTTGCAACACACTATTATTTGGACACACTTTATTTGAATAAAATTGCTTTATCTCAAAAATTTCACTACCCCATATTGCAATAATGAAAGATCTTCCATACACATTCATATTCAACACAACTCTCGCAGACAGTCAATGCAGCCAGGAAGGTGCACATTGTGGGAGACAGGGAGTCTTCCTTCCAGAAAGGCCAACTTTACACAAAGAACTCATTAAATGTACATTTTGAATCAAGAATCCAAACATTAATTGAAAATAAATCTCCTAATCATAAATAGAGCATTCAATACCATCAATAATTAACTGAACATTTATGGTACTTTCAAAAACACTGAAATTCATAAAATTAAGTTGCAGCTAGTGTAAGATAAAGACAAACACTTGGTATTCAATATTCAAGTTATTGCTACAACTGAATGTCATACAAGGAAAATGTATATTCCTAACATATTATACGATCATTTTCGATCATCAGGAGGTTGAAATCATTCAGCCTAAGCATCAGCCACCATTGGTAAGAAAGTGTGGATGAGTATTTTTGCACGTATTTGCACAAATTTTTGTCACAGCAACCGCATAGAGTAATGATCCTTAATCTATGGCAACAGTGTATGCAACACTGTTTAGAAATATTAGCAATATGGCTGAGCAGATGCTATTGTGTCACAAAAGATATTGACAAGACACAGCTAATGTTCCCGCACAATTAATATTAGTTATAATATATTTAAAAACACAGTTTATATTCAAGTGATCATAAGGCCAATTACAACCTCAGATCAATTTACTAGCTTTTTAGAAGTCTCAAAGGATTAATAATCAATTCATTCATTAGTTTAGTATTTCTCGCACAAAGGATAACTGTCTAATTACCAACTGAATTCATTATCTATAATGAAGACACTATCTGGACAACTTTTTTTGACCTTCACAAACTAGGAGAACTGTAATTTCACTAGCAAATAGCATAAATTTTATTTCTATGATTTACTTTTAGTTTTAAATGTACAGACCAGATCAGCAACTAGCTTACCACCAACACAGGAAAGCAGTCAGTGTTACAGAAATTCAGGGCAAGTAACATACACACAAAACAAATTAAGTTTACATCACATTTGGTGACCTTAACTCTATGTTTTTATCTTCACTGGCTGTAAGGCAATTGTGTATCACTTCTTGAAAGGGAAGTTATGAAAGAAAGAATGGTTTACCTGTAAAACACTACAAATCTTGCAGAGAGTAACAAAAATGAAACAAACTCACCCCACAAAATTGCCAGGCGTAGTGATTTTCCTATTCACAATGGCTTTCATAACCCTGCCAAGAATTTCGTAAGTAGGTCCAGTCATTGTCTTACTTAACTTTCCTTCATATTTCTCTTGAATTTCTTCTCTGAAATCATTTCATGAAAATTCAAAATAAAACAATACAAAAGAAATGGAGCAAACTCTAAACTAACTCTCACTCTAAATTAACACTTATAAGCAACACAAAACTACAACTACAAAAAAAGTAGTTTGAAAGTTCTGTTTCACAATGCTTATGAATCTCTCATTAATAATCTCTTTGAAGAGAGATGCAACTAAAAAAAATAAAATTATGAATCTATCGACACAAAATATGGATACACACGTTTTACTAATTTCATATTCTCCAATACATTAATAAAAAAACCTCAGTTGGATATACACTACAAAATTCTACAAAATAAATTAAAACCATTAATAAATATAATAAAGTAATAAAAACACATGAAAAATTAGAAATAACATAATTACACAAGACTAAAACATTGCATCCTCTCCATTGGCATGATTCCACCAAAGCTAAAGTAATGAAGCCAAAGTGTTGCAATGTGTTGGTGCCTATTGGAGGATAGAGGCAGAGTAAGTGGTGCTGAGGAAAGACGGTCTTTTTTAATCACAGACACAGCTTAAGGCAACAACTGTTTCTTTGACCAAGAGGTCCTAGGGTTCCAGCCCCAACAGTGGCAGAAAGAATTTCTTACTGCTTAAGAAGTACATTATTTCTTAAGTAAGGACTTACAAAATTTGACCCGATGAGGATTTAGAATACTTACTCTGAGAGAGGAAGTTCCACAGTAACTTCATTTTCTTGCCCAAACTGGAACACCAAATAATGATATCGGGTCTGGCCTTGCTTAATTGGAGGATCCAAACTCACCTACACAGAGATAAACCTACTCAAATATTTTTTCACTCTCAGCATGTGATTTTTACATATTAATCATCAACAATTAAAAAATTACATTTAGTGGATTAGACCCAAAAAAGAAAACTCCTCTGCAATAAATTTGCTTATAAATGAAAGTAGAACTACAATAGCATAATATACCTTTTTATTATTACAAAATATGTTAATAACAAATTATAAAATATCATATTGCACCTTTTATTATTCTACCACTTCAACCATCACTTGAAAAACTCAAATTTCAAAAACGGCACCATCAAGACTAGCATTTGAAATGGTACAAGAATCCCTCCATGTAACTCCTAAGACCAACCACAACTGCCATATACCAAACAAGTGGAACTATTTCAACAGATACTGTGACCAACAAAAACTGAACTGGGTGCAACAACGAAAAGAGAAGCCCAATCAACACTAGCAGTACTCAGTTTCCATCACAGAAGAAAAAAATCCTAAAATCTCTTGGAAAACAATGAATACATCCTATGTGGAAAACAATGCCAGGAAAGTAGGAAGCAGGAAGGTAGAATTCACAATGTACTTAATTTTATACGTACATTACGAATATCATTATAAAAATGACATATCACATCACAGTTAAAAAAACAAACTATCTAGCTATTAATGCAAATACATTTAAATTGCACCTGGTATGTAGAATAAATATGTATAAAATCTCTTTAAAAATAAAATCTTTTTTCAGTTCATCAATGTTCATCTTATTTCAAAGATATCAACAAAATTAGGCTTTATTTTCCTTTTTTCCTTCTGTATTCGAAGATTGTCTTCATTCTCTCATCTGGTAATCACGCTCAATAACTAGTAGGTCTTAAAAGTGTTAGTAGGTCCTATTGGATGTTTTGAAAACAAGTCATGTGCACCCTCATATTTCCTACTGCGTATCAGTCACCAAAAGGAATTTGTTTAGTCCCTTACCTTATCGCAAATATACAAGTATCCAATTGTTGGAGTGGAAGATTCTGAGTCAGTTGGTGTCATGCGGAACTATACTTGCAGTGCACGTGAAGTTCGTGTCTGGTTTGCGTGTACCTCAAATACTAATACTAACACCTGATCATGGAATAGGTTTTGTGCACTTCGGCACCCTGAAGGCAAACTGAAGGAAACATATTTGAAGACCGAGTTCAAACACTCATCAGTAGGTAGCAGTCCCATGTTGCAATTTTCACAACTCGCATTCAGTTTACAGCAATGCCATATTTTACTACATTGTATTAGGACTCAGTTCCTGAATATCCCTAACCAACAAAGGAAAATATGGAACAGGAAATGCCAGGATATTTGAATTCTGAAATCTGAGAATAACAAGGCAAACAACTACTTTAACATCAAATACTCTATAGAAGGAAAAGAAAGATGGATGAGTATTATTTGGGAGGGCAGTGTTCCTGGAACCTCCCTGCCATAGCCACCACATTAAGTGTTGAACATGTTTGAAAACAATCAAACATTCCCAATTTTTGAAATTCCATAAGTTTTAATGAAAGTTAGATTTATCTGATTTCATTAAGCAAATGTTGTTCTACTCTAACAAATAAATTAACAGAGAGAAGAAAAAAAATTTTTTGTTGTTTTTGAGAAAATCTTGTGAACTCTTTTTAACTGTAACATAATTTCACTCAAAATTACATGAAAACTACAAGCTAGATTTTGAATAATTTCCTAGGAAATGCCAGCAAATACACATGTCAATCATCAATTGTTACAAGTTTAATAGGGCAGTTAACACAAACACCATACTTACCACAAAAAACATTTGTCTCTGGTCTTTGTGAGGCAATATAAACAGTCGAATGACAGTCGACATGGGAATTTTATAGTCAAAAGTTTTACCATGTAACTGAAAGAAAGACTGAAAAATTTTGATGTCGTATCTGCCTCTGAAATAAAATGAAATACTCCACTGCAGTAAATGACATTGAGAGTGTACAAATATAATACAATATAATAATAATAATAATAATAATAATAATATAAGCAAAAGAAACCTTGGAGTTAAGCACTGAATTTCCTTGAAAGTTGTAATTGCATCTCCTGATAAATTGATGACACTTGCTTGTTTCATTACCTGCAAATAAAATTGAAGTAAATAGAAGCTAAATAAAATAATAAAAAAGTGTAAGTAAGCGTAAAGTAATAAAATCAAAAACTTCAGACAAGAGAATCTTGTACATATTGAATCTTGTAAATATTTTTAACTTTTTTAAGTTCTAATGAAAACTCACTTGTTGGTGGAAGGCATCCACAGGATCTACATCTCCTGCTAATTCGGATGCAGGAATATGAAATCTCATTTCCATTAGACCCACAGATGCATCATCATTCTGTAATTTATAAAGCATACATACTATTCATATGTACTCCATACATAAAGCAAACATACTATTCACTTTTGTTTACATTTTCTTGTGGAAATATATATGAAACCTTACTTGATGAAACTCCAAAGTAACTTCGTTTTTTCCTGTGGTACACTGAGACACATAATTCAAAGGTATTTCAAAGCCAGTGTGACTGCCAACATCAAAACTGAGAACAGAACCTCCAAATTTGGCCGTTCCCCAATTCCATCCCTTCAGACTTTGCTCTTTCTCTACAATATCCTTCTTATAATTACTTGCAAAAAACTTTGCAATTTTTTCCTGTTCCTGCCCATATAAGAAATGTTTCAGAAATTGAACATTATAAAAAATTAAATACTTCCCACAAGTTAAAATTACTTACAGATTCTTTAATGCCTCCAAATCTATGCATGCTGCCATTTTTTAGGAATATTCTCAGGCCCCAGCTTCCTATTAAACGTTGCCAGTTCACAATCTCAATGTCAGGTGAAGAAAGTTGCTCCACTTTGCCAGTTTTATTATTCTTAAATATGATGTGCTGGTCTGTCAATTTTAACCGCCCTGGGCACTATAAAATCAAATAAACATTAAAAAATACACTTAATCCTCCCTAATTATTCCCGCTACTTTAAAAAAAACAGAAGTTACACATAATTACACATTGCCTTACCAAAACACCATAAAAAACAAATGTTCCAATAGAAATTGACAACAGCCTACTACACAATAATGAAGATTTGTATTTTGAACTCTATTGAATTGTTTCTCCTTGGAGTTGAATATGTGAATAATCTACCAGAATATAAGGAAACTGAATGGAATTTAAGAAAATTACTTCATGGGTTGAAGAGTAATCACATGTCCAACCCCTTAATTTGCAGATGTTTCTTCACAAAAAATTTCTTCCACAATATAGAATTTTGGTCAATAATTTACTTTCTTTTCTTGAATAATCATATAATACAAATTAGTACCAGTTAGTACCAACAGATTTCTTTAAAAAAATTCACTAAGAAGAACAATGAACACATTTTATTTTTTGTTATTTTTTAAACATTTTGGGTAATTATCAGGGGGGGGGGTGAAATTATTTTCACACCATCATATTCAGATAATTTGCTTTCAATACAATTTTTACAAACATGTTTTTTTCCCTCACGCGGATCTAATTCCTGAAATTCTTTCCTAATTATAGAAATATTTGAGTTGCAAAATATTTACAGTACATTTTGTACCAAAGCAAGTCTTCAGCTTGGTGATAACATTTTGAAAATTTTAGAATTAAAATGGAATGATATCAACTACACTCATTGGAAATAAGTATGTGCAGTATTGGAAGTTAGTATCCTTAAGCCAAGCTACTCTTCTTTTCTTTCCACCAAAGCATACTTTCCACATACTAACACAATTTGGACAGAGATTCATTGAGTATAATACGTCAATGGTAGTAAACAATAGATAAAGTTGTTACACTGCAGCAATCCCTAGGAATTGACTTTGTAAAAATGGTAATCACCAGATAATCCCAATTACAGCTTTATTTATCTATTTTACATTTGCTATGCTACAAGATTGTTTTGGAAAATAAGTCATTACGTTTGTCTCTAAAAACACCTTTTTCACATCGTGAATAAAAGGTTGTGTAATTCAATTTGATCTCTTGAACTAATGGTGATAAGACTGACTTTTAATGCACTAGTTGCCTCGTTACTGCCAAAACATTTTCTAAGGCGTTTTCCTAAAAAGCTCTCCGAAAGCCAAGTTAATGGTATCAACTTTGTTCCCAATTATTCCCCCTGCCGGCATATGCAATCCACTATCCATCATAATCAAATTTCATTCACTTCCATACACACTCGCATTCAAAAATACTTCGTAATTAAAATATACAACAATAATGCACACGAATACACGGATAACTTTCGAAAAATCACACAATTCTCTATACGTGAGGTTAATTTTAAATGAATAAAACATTTTTTTTATTACCATTGCCCCTTTTATTTCCAAACATATATCTGAAAACTCAAGAAAATCCATTCTGTCTCTGATGAATCTCAGGGGTGATAAATAACTTCACAAATTAAAATCGATGTATAAACAAAGTCCCGCTAAAAATGCTTTCAAGCAGTTGTACTTGCACCACACTTGCACTACTTCACACTCCAACTTCTTCACAACCCGTCCAGAGAGCGTTCGAAGCACCGCTCTCAGTCAACATACGTTTCTCTTTGCTTGATCATAGACTACCAGAGCCAAGGATATTTCAATGTATCATATTATAACCTCTTTGAACAGAACACGATAACTCCTGTGGCCAGTGGCTCAACCACGAAGGAAGTATACAGACAGGATACACTTGATATAGAATACACCTGTATACTTCGTGGGCTCAACTCAATAAAAAACTTCAACCATTGGTGGAAATTTCCATCATGCTTCAACCTAACTCAAACTCTCTTTGGTCTGCTGTTGAACGAATAACGAATGAAAAGTACGAAATAGTAACGTTAAAAAATATTAATGCTACTCTATTACTACATTGCAACCACATGCAGAAAAACCTGAAGTTTTTGCCAAACAATTCTAGATAATTCCCCCCCCCCTACGTCACATACAGTTTTTTCTTTTTTTTCTTTTTTTTTACTGAATAAATTTAAAAATCTAAAATTGTCTTTTACTAATAATCTTACCACTAACATTGTACTAATATCGTACCATTAGCGCTTGCCTCAGATTGGATTTTTTCCCTGAGATGTGGAAAATTGGTATTTTACCCATTCCTAAACCACAGTATACCTGAAAATGTCCGTCCTATCAGTTTGCTCTCCAATTTTTCTAAAATCTTTCAAAGTGCTATTCTATTTCGAATAATTAAATTTATTCAATCAACTAATCTCTTACCTCATTCTCAGTTTGGTTTTAGAAATAATGATTCAACTACTCTCCAACTGCTACGTTTATCTGACTACATATATATATATATATATATATATATATATATATATATATATATATATATATATATATGTGTGTGTGTGTGTATATATACACACACACACACGTAAACTGCAAACTGCTTTTCGTGTGACCCTTCTCACTCATCATTTTGTTATCGCCAAACTCGCAGTGTTGAATTACCGTGCGGCCTGAGAGAGAGAGAGAGAGAGAGAGAGAGAGAGAGAGAGAGAGAGAGAGAGAGAGAGAGAGAGTGGTGGGGGAGGCCACTTTCGGGCTTGGGCAGTGAAAGTATTTTGGTTTTTTTACTCTGATGGAGTTATAGTTTCTTATATAATCGTAAATTCCAAGTTAAAATTAACAGTACTCTTTCTAACGAATTTAACATTTATGCAGGGGTTCCCCAAGGTTCTCCTCTCTCTCCTTTACTATTTAATTTATATATTTCAATATACTAACCTATCCAAACCTATCAGTCCCAAAATGCACTTTTTGCAGATGAGCTCTTATCAACCTTGCGTGCGGGCTGTGTTTTTTTAGGCCCTCGGTTGAGCATTTTTTCTCTTGGCTGTTAAGGCTTTGTGGGCCTTACAGCCGGTGTAGTGGGCACAGTGATTAGCTTCGCAGTTGCAGCAGGTTTGTTGTTGTTGCTGACTCCTTTGTCAGATGGCCTTCGCCACTCTGAATGCAGCGTGAGCTGATCTGGCAATAGGCGCGCGTGTGCGACCAGCGGCAGCACTTTTTTCAGAAAGGTGCGCTGTCAGTGCGCTTCGCGACCTCGATGCGCGCCTGGCAGTGACAGATCGCATTCAAGGCAAACACCCACTTGCCATCATCACCCGGGGTGAGGTTGCCGAAGTAGGCACCTAACGGTATTAATTTCCCGCTTCGGCGCATTTTCAGCTGATGTACTCCAGGGTTGTATTTCCCCGGGCCCTGCGCTGCGATGTTGTCTGCAACTTCGTCCGCTGACGCTTGGGGAAGCGGGCCGCTCACGTAGAGCTTAAGACCCCGTTCCTCCTCACGTGCGTGCGTGAAGTATGATGCGTACAGCTTCTTCAGCGCGGCCGCAACCTTCACATGGTCGGTGGCGTTCCGTGCTTGCAGTGACAAGAATTCTGCGCAGTACTTGCCCGCGACCAGGTCTTGGCAGCCGTGCGTCGCAACCTGCGGCGAAAGCCGCCGACAGAAGGTACCGAGGCGTTCGCGACCATGATGGACAGAACGCACTTGGAACCCTTCGTAGGCTCTGAAACGGTCGCAGGCTGCAAGACCGACGAAGGTAGCGGCAGGGAGGTGGCAGATGCTGCGATTTCGCCCGAGCACTCCGGCGATAGAGGAAGCGGTGACACGGCACCGGGAGGCGCGTCAGTGGGGAAGTGGCTGAGTGCAAGATTGGCGGGAGAAAAATCAGAAAGCCCGTTGTCGGAGGCGGCTTTGCTGAACTGCGACCGTTCAGAAGGAGGCGTCAGCTTCGCTGCGAAGAGCGCGACCAGAACGGTCGTCTCCTGGGCCAGAATACCCGTCCTCATCGGCCTGCATCAAGGCCTTGGGGGCGCTAACATTGCGCGAGGCTATGCTCTTTCTGACCTTTTTACTGACTCCTAAAGGGGCCCTTTGAATAGCAGTTAAATCCTGCTGGTAGATGGAGCCTGGGATATATCCCGGCGTGATGTTGGCCGAAGCAGTGGCGGGAGCAGCGGCTGCGGTCGTGTTGGTGGTGGCGTAAAACGTGGAAAGGTCCTCGGGCGCTACTGAAACCGAGGCACCGTTGGTCGAGAAGACCAAGGCGACTCAGTCTGAAAAAGCGCAGGACCGCTTCCGTTGAACGCCGTAGCCGTTCTCCATCACTGAAATGAGAACAGTACTTGTGCTCTTTGTGAAGGAACTGCTCTAAAAAGAGCAGAAGTTTCAAAATCCTAAGAAGGACTTGAATAGTTTAGTTCTGAAAAGGAGTGGAGATTATTCCTCATGCCCTAAAGAGGGATGATGTATGCTAAAAGGGAAGCTGATGTGTGCGTCCCGCATGCGGGGCTCCCGGGAGGGACACCGGAAAATATTTCTAAGTTGGAAAATTCTCTTTCGGACTTAGAAAATATTGAGCTCTCAGGAGAAGATCTTAGGAATACTTCTAAATTCGAAAAGGAATTTTCCAACTTGGAAAATATTCAGCGCAGTGTAGCGCCGGCAGCGTTGCGAAGAAACACGGCCAGGTTCGGCAGAGGCAGCACAGCAAGCAGCGGCTCAGAAACTCCGATGATCACTGGTCACCGTCAGCAGTCAGAATACTGCCGAGTTTTCTTTTTTCGATTTTTCTCTCTCCAGTTGCCCTGGAGAGGCGGGAAATGATTTATTACTCGAGATCCAATAGGCTGCAGCCGATTAGCGCATATGCAGCGGAAGTGCGGGACTATCTTAAATAAACTACCATATAATATAAAATTATCAACAAATACAAAGGCCGCTTTGGCCCTTATCTTGTTAAAAGTAAGTTCTTTAGTTTAGTTGGAGTTCTTAAAATTGTTCTTCTTTTCCTCTTTTTGTTTTTATTTTATTCATTTACACACTCATTCATTCTTAAGCTATATATACAAATACATTCATTCATGCAAGCACGCAACACTACACTATTTACACTTGTTTAATTCGCCACAGCGCCGACTTCACTCAAGCATCCGTGGCGGCTCGACGTCTTCGGGTTCAAGCGGCCCAGGGTGTCCGGGGCGCGTATCTGCGCCGCCCGCGCGGCTTCCGGCAGCAGTGAGTGACGACCGCTTCCCACGCACTTGCTGCTTCCCCGCATCGCACAGCTGAGAGAGCTTGTCTGAGAGCGGCGAACGGAAAGTGGAGGCGACCTGCTGAGGGCCATTTCTTTTGTGGAAGGCCTTGTGCACGCCGCTACGCCGGCCTCGCGCAGGATGCGCGGAGCGGACGACCTTAATGCCCTCTCCGCCCGCTTCTGCTGCTCTGTTTCGGCCCTCACTCACTTCCACACCCTTTCGAGTCTCCCTCATATGCGACAAAATAGCGGAAAAGGCACAATTAGAGTCACCTTTCTGGCTCTTGGCTACAGCGAATCCGCCATGCATCAATGCCTATCGAGACTCCAGCCTACTACCTCGAGGGAACGGAACGAGCCTTCCAGTCCGCCCCGCAAGACAGCTCGATTACCTTATATCAGAGGAGTCATGGACAAGATTGGTAGATTGCTGCACAGAGCCTATATCCACTCCGAGTTTCATGCTCGCAACAGAATCGGGGGAACCTGATTCAGATGAAGGATCTTCAAGATGCCGGCGTGTACGAAATCCCATGCTGTTGTGGTCTTGTTTACATTCGCCAAACCGGGCGAACGGTAGAAGAGTGATTGAGGAAAAACATGCGACATGACTGGCTACAACATATCCACAAGTCGGCCTTAGCCCAACACGCCGCGGAAAAGGGTCACCTCGTTAATTACCACCCGTATTATATCCACATATTATAGACCCGTACTATATCCACAGAAGACCGCTGGTGGCCTCGTTTAATCAAAGAAGCCTTAGAAATCTCCAGGAGGTCCACAAACCTCAACATACATGTTGGGCTCCGCCTTAGCAACACCTGGAGATGGTCCGTCGCTCCCCGCCAATACGGTCCCGCCCCGCGGAAGGCCAATGACGCGGCCGCTTATTGGCCCGTTTTCCTTTGGCATTTCCTCTGGACTCCGACCACGCAGATTCATCTTGTGAAAATCCAACCTGTTCAGTTTTCTATTCTCTTCCTTTTACGCCCCACCTCACTCCCCACACCTTATTTGGTCTCCCGGTAACGATTATAACGAAATACCGCCTTGCACTGCGTAAAGGAGGTAAACCGAATTCCTCGGTTTACCAAGGGTAAAGCCGCTGGGAGATAATTCCACCGTGAATACGTTATGGAAGTACGATTTAGATAGAGTTTCCCGAAACGTTTTCAAATACTGCCTGGAAGAACTTTGGAGAAGACAAGCAGCTGCCCGGCTGCTCATCACCGCGATGAAAGCAGCAGATGATGGAGACTTAGTGATTGGCACAATGCTCCAGGAGGGTGAGATTGCAGCCGAGCGAGCAGACTTGGTTCACAAGCGTAAACGTGAAACCTCATACGGGAATCCCTCCCAATCCTCACCCTTATCCCAAGATGTCGGCTTCATTGAGGTAAAACGCACATATGCAGCCCCAACCACCCTACAACCTATATCATGTTTTCCAAAGCCCGCTTCAACCCTCTGAAATCTTTGAACACTCCTGACCCACCTCAACCTTCAAAACCAATCCGTTCCCCAATTCCACCACCACTACCACCATCTCCAGTAGCCCAACCAACTGCAATCTCAAGAAGACGAATCGGAATGTTCAGACTGGACCTGAATGGAATTATTGACCACAACCGACTGGCCTCAGACTTGAAGCACGTCAACAAGAAGATGACAGTAAAATGTAATCAAATGCAACTTCTGATTCAACCGAAAACCATCCTGACTAACATAAAACTAGACGAGATACTTCAGGAAATGAGGAACGGCCCAACATTAAAAGGGCTGTTCTTTACTTCAACCATCAACTACCATTTTAACAGAGCAACCTTGGAAACCAGAGACACACTAATTATCACTGCACTACCCCTAGATGACATCAAAACCAACCTAAAAAGACTGAACATTACCTAACTGAAATTTTGAAACGAACAAATGAAGGAAGACTACTACCCCTTGGTATTTATGTCATCGAGGTCAACAAAAAGGACATCAAAACAAAACTACGATTTATAGGACACTACAGTATTAAACCTGAAGACTTCAAACGAAATGACAGAGTGGCACAGTGTCGGAATTGCCAACAGCTCTACCACACTTAATCCTTCTGCAGGAGAGACCTGTTTGTGCACATTGTGCCTGACACTGAAGAATGCCCACACGTCACAAAACCAAAATTTACACCGGATAAATGCTAACTGCCACTTTGACCATTCTTTTGAACAAATATGCCCTTACATGACAAAAGCCAGAGAGATGAGACAAGGAAAACTAAACCAACTACAAAATACTCGGACATATCAGACACAACAAGCACCTGATCTTTCCTCTACTCAAACCTTTCCCCATTTTATTTCCCAACCTTCAACAACTTTTAAAAATCTCACATCAAACCAATTATCACCCGAAGACTCATCATCATCAAATAACGATCTCGATAAAAGCATCTCACCTGCATACAACCCATCATATACACCCTCAAAGGACCAGAAGAACCCCTCACCAAACTATTCACTGTAGCACTCAACGGCACACTACTTTTCAATTCGTTTTGAAAAATCGAAATTAGTGTTCGTTTTTCTGTCAAATGTGTTTGTATAACTAACAATGAATAGCGTCGAAAACATGGAAATGACATCAATGAAACAATCACAGAAAAAAATACAGAAAAGAAATAGTGTTTACTGAAGCGACACAGAACCTAGAACGTGTCATCATGCGATAACCCGGTCCTAGCCGTAAATAATTCGGACGGGTCCTTGCCGAAGTCGAAGCTGGTGTTGTGAAAAGAAATGCGGCCAAACCTCACTGCTTATTACAGGAACTGTTCAGTATGCTATCAAACTTCATAAGATGCCTTGTGTTTAATTGTCATTATTTATAATAATGAATATATGTGAATGCTGGTAACGTATGCCTGTATGAATGGGTATGTGTGTGTGAGAGGGAGAGAGGACGGGAGCGAGAAGAGAGATGTTCAACACCCTAATATCAGGACCACGAGCCGCCACTGGTTTCCACAAATGACGCCGTAGCATCAGCAGATGGCCCAGCAATGTCAGTCAATTAAGAATCCGGCCATCCGGCCTTCTCACCAATCTTCTCTACGTTGCTCGGTACTGAGACGATGACGTTTTTCTCAATGCCGCATTTGTCATAGTTCGGCCCGGCAATGAGAGGGCGTACCTACGTAGTCCCGGGGCATGTTTTCATTTTCCACTGGACTTGTGAATGGGACTTATTTAGAGCTCTCTGATTGGCCAGTGACGGCGGCGCGCGAAAAGCAAGTGTCAGCTGCTTGCTGGCCGAAAAGATAAGTGGTACGGCGCTTGTGAGAACATGCATATTTGTCATGTTTATCTAGGTTTGTTGATGTATAAAAAACGTTTGGAGCTGAATTTTCAACTGCGAGATGTGATATAAATGAAAGATATGTTGCAACCCATTTTGTAAACATGAAACTCAAGAATGAAGTAAAGTTCGTTATCAGACGAATTTTCTATTTTAACATGTTACTTCAATTACCAAAGATTGACCTATTTCCTCAAAACCAACTTTAAATGAATCATTGACAAGAAGTCATTTAACTTACAGAATGTTATCAATATGCACTTACAACGCTTAAAATTATACGTATCTACTTCCTAACTTATACAGTGCATTTCCTCAGAATACTGTGCGAAGCAATGCAGCGCCTCCTATCCTGATGGTGCAACCAGGCGCATGTCACTACGGGAAAAAATGACATCGCATGGCGCATAGGCTGTTAGAAAACGTTTGAAATTGAAATATGGCTCGTATCACGAATGAAATTTTCATTTTACATTCCCAGATGAATTTCACCATATTAAAATTGTAGTCATTTAATTTTTATTACAAAATATATTAAACATATTCATCAAGGTAGGCAGTGCCTACCTTGCTTACCCCACGGAGCCGCCACTGCATGTATTCCTCGTGAAAAATATGTGCGTGAACTAAACAAGAACTCTTATGTAGACATTCTTTCCATATACTGTAATCATAGTTTTGTTCCATAATTTGTTTTATAGTTTGTGATTTAATCTAAATAAATGACAAAAGGTTGTGACTTCAAGAAACAATACAATTTTTGTCATCATGACAATATTCACACAGACATCTTTATTAAACTTTGTTCAAATTATTACATTCATGACTAGTGGAATGAGGAGGGAAATGGAAAACCAGCACATATAACACAATGTCATAATACTACTGTTTCAAAAATAATCTTAGTAACAGAATATGGCACACCAAATTGTCTATAAATAACTTATTCCATCATTTCTGGGCATCATCACAAGTCAAAATGTGAAAAAGAACTGTATGTATATTATATATAAATACAGAATTGCTGGTTTTCTATTTTATACTTCCATAAAACTGTATTTTAACAAGGGAATACGAATAACCAACTACTGTATCTGCAATGCAGAAAGAATTGTCTTTCTCTGCACTGCAAAGTCCTATACAAAGTAAGGTAAAATCTCAAGGAAAGACTAAGTCAAAAAAGTTTGCAGAATTAAGATATATTTTAGAATGCAATGTTCATAAGTCTCCTGAAATATTGTAGACTCTCTGTAAGGCAATAGCAAATATAGAACAAAATTTGAAATTTATACAATTGCCAGTACAAAACAATTAATGTACTTTAAACATGTTCTTATTATATAAATATTTCATTCTGAATCTCAAAAATGCATTAAAAGGCCTAGCTTTAATAAACAATTTTTGAAGTATTTTTCATATTGTAAAAACAATTTTGAAGACATTTGTGCTGAATTTAGTACCACAAACCTGCTGTTCTGCTGCTTATGAAAATAACTCTAAGTCAAATTGCCTTTAATCAAACTGTTAATCAGTATGGCATCAAAACCTTAAAAAGACCTGCAGAATATGAATCCTTACACAGTAAAAAAGTAGTCTCTTGAAACACTTTTCTTTGCTTCCATATGGACAGAAAATTAAAAATTACATGCCCTACAATATTGTTTAGTTGGATGAGTTTCATGACAATTTTGTGAAATGAATAATCATAAAATTCTTGAAACTTTTTGTTCGAATTTTGTTCATAATTAAAAGTTGCTTATTTTCAATCGACTATAACAACTTCATAGAACATAACCACTAAAAAGTAATCTACTTCTTGAAAATAAATATAACTCTTTCAAGGACTTCATTACTCTATTTACTATTAATTGTTTAATTAAATATACTAGCAGTGAATATTCCACTGGCAATACTGTAGTTTAACAGACCTTTCTTGAAAATTTGATCAGTGGACAATATTTTCTCATTTAACTATGTATCATGCAAAAATATTCATATTAATTCACAAGTACAAAATCACTTCAATGCTGGGGACAGACTGCCCCAAGGTCAAAATATCCTTGTCTTGGTGTAGTTAAAAATGCGTCATGAGACACAAATTACAAAAGAAATTAGGAAATAAAATAACCACAAATTCTGAAATTCATAATTCTACAATGTACTCTTGGCACAGGTTAAGTATAAACTAATACTTATATAAATCATACACAATGTGTATGATCATCAGATTTTTGTCAATGTTTATTCAGCATCATTCATATTATTTTTAAGGAGAGTTTGACTAGGTGTTGTATAACATCAAGTACATTGCAAGAATTTTCTCCTTACTTTAAACATAATATTTTTAAACTGGATTTCTATAAACAAGACTGGAAATTTAACACACAAACATTCTACCCATGTCTAAATCTTTCAATTTTGAATTATTAATCTATAATCAGGGTCACAAATTGCCACAACTCTACAATCAGAATATGATTGATAATTAGTGCCACCATCAAAGGAATATTTCTGAAACTTCGCAAAAATTAAAAACTAAATCATTTTTGATAATGTACACAATAAAGAAACAGATACTGGAAAAAACAACCACATACTTAAATAGTACAAATTAAATAAATATGTTAAAAGACTCACTTGAAACAGAAACAACAACAAAAATACAGCAACAATAATATTATGTAGCTAATCATGGCACATGTTTACAATATGCACATTTCTAAAGGGTTAAATACTGAATTCATTAATCACAATACTCCATTAATTTCATTTAACTACAGCACAAGTGACTGGCACACTTGTTTTGCAAAACAAGAGAAATGGACAGAAAATTCTATTTGCATTTCAACAATGCTAGACTTTTAAGGGAAAATGCAATACCAGTTGCCTTACTTTCACTACATGTTTTTTCTCAATTTCTTCCACAGTCTAATATCTGCAATGGTAATAATTCTTTATCTTCTGTCCAGATCTTTCACATTACTGAAATTAGATTTTCTATCAATGTAGTCACCAACATAAACAGCTTTAGTTGTAGTTCTAAAAAAATATCATCTAGTTTTCTGGAGAACATATTTTAAAATCTATATTTACCTATTCTACAATAAACATCTATATATTTTTTATAATAACATGAACAACTTCAACATAGACTTATGCAGTCACAACAGATGCTGCTATTATAAAACTTTAGGAAATAGTTTTCTTGAAAATAATCTATAAAAACGTCTCTGCTTTAAAAAATAAACAACAATCATTGTGGACAAAAAATACAACCCTGGAATGACATGTATAGGCAGATCTCTAAATTCTTAATACTATGAACATGCATTTTAATATCAAAAACCAAGTTCATTTTAGTGGATTAACAAGGTGGTCTACCAAAGCAATCCATTATGTTTATCAGATTATTTGGTGTGCAATTTGTTCAATTATTTTAGTGGGATAAAGAAGAATGGTTGGCATTTTTTTGTTGATATTCTACCAATTTTTAAACTTCATTTTGACTAAATTTGTACACACACGACTCCAGTATGAAACTGTCCGAAGTTGCAGAACACAAAGTCTAAATATTAATTTTTAATTTAGAATCAAAAAATTTTCATCCACCAATTACAATTCTCACAAATTACAAAACATAGTTTCTTTTATTAAAATGTAATTGTTTATAATTTTAAATATGATATTTATTACACTTGCTTCCCTGTGGAATAAAGTTATTTGCTTGTGTAAACTAGCTTTAAGTGGAAACACTGGATTTATATCTGAGAGCTCAATATCCAGTTTACAATTACATTACAGAGATAAACCAAGGCATTTCTGGTTTAATACACATTAAAAAACAAATATTTGAACCTAAGAGAGAGAATGAGGCAGATACAGAGATGAACTTCAAATGCAACGCAAAATTCACTTTCATTTTTGAATTGTACCTTTAAATTAAGTTGTTTTTTTTTCCCGCAAAATGTTGTTTAAATGGACTGGAAAGATAAATGATAAGCTTTCCCTGTGAAATAAAGGCTTCTTTCCTTTGCACTAGGAGCTACGGTTCATGATTTAAGAACTATAAATTTCTTTGTATTTTACAGTCCACAATGAATTTGTCCATAAGGAATAAAAAATAAAACTTTTTACAAAGTGATTAAGCTGACTTTGGAGTAGTGCAATTGGTGAAATGAAGAATTTTTATTACCGAGATATTTCAAATAAATTTCCATAAAAATTCAGAGAATTGTGAGTTTTGAAGGACATTCCATCAGCTGAGTTATTACTTCACATTTCTTTTCTAATCACTCTTTTTGACACAAGGTTACTCAATTTCCTAATCTATACATTATGTACACATCATCAAAGGACAAAAAAATCAACTCTTTACATCACACCCAATAGTTTGTAAGGAACGGTGAAGATGTGAACATTAGCTATGAATATTCACATACATGTATAAGCGTCATGTTTATATACAAATAACATTTTACAAATTAATTGATTTTCTTCCATTCATCATCACAGCAGTCATTATTTTCATTCATTGCATCATTTGAACATATTTTAAAAACTTTGTAACAGTAATTAAATAAAAAATAATACATAATATCCATTTGTTCACATTATCTTCTCTAAGAAGAATTTTTAAAGACTGGAGGTCCCACAAGAAACCTCCATTTACAATAAAATATACATGTAACGAATGCAGCACTTTCTACTGCCACTGAAAATTATTAGCTACATAATCAATAAAAACATGTCCTATACATAGTGCGACTTTTTAAAAAAATATCTCTGGTGGTACATGTCTCAAAACACTTCTTGATTAGAAGTATGTTGCAACATATCTTTAGTTTCGTCATTAAGCACTGCACATTTTTTTGTACCAATAAATTTACCAAGATTACGCCACAACGAAAAACCACGCAGCTGTCAGAGCTTGCCTGAGGAAGCAGAGGGCACACGGGGGGAACGACGTGAGCGGCCACTAGCATTGCGTTCCAAGCAACCCACACCTCCCATCAATGGATACGATGTTGCTCGCTTAGCAGACCTAATGAAACAAGGTGGCAACTATTACATTGAAAATATAAAGGATACAAAGCTATTGAAAAACAATACTGCATCTGTCTGATGTTTTTTGTTCCTGTAACAGCACACAACAAATCATGATCTACCAATTACACATCAATGTGTACATATGTTTGTGTGGGCTTGTGTGTTTGCGCACATGTGTATGCACAAGTGCGTGTTTGTGCAAGTGTGAGCATATGTGCAGGCTTGTCAGGCTTGTCAGGCTTGTCTTTCATGTACCAATACAAAAATAAAACATAACCATAAAAAAAAAAAACAATAAAAATGGGAGCATTAGATGAACAGACCTCATATTCTGCAAGACATTGTTTGATGACATTTCACTACAAAAAACAACATAACTTTAGTAAACAGCTACATCACATAATATCAAAGCCACAATTCAAACAACAGGTAGGAAGACTCTTGAATGCTGAAAAAAAAAAAAGTAATGTGCAAGTAATATAGTAATTAATATTGTTCCTTTCTCCTAAAATAGTTTTATTAGTTCAGTGTTTTGATTACATCAGAAGTAAATTAAAAAATTGCAACTCATACAAACGTGAGGTGGTGGTATTCATAATGTATCAGTAAATAAAATATAACTTGGCAGAAAGTAAATTAACTTGTTGAAATGTGTTTTAGATGTGAAGTTAAGGCAAAATATGATTGAGATGGTCAGAAGTTTAATACAAAGTGGACCTGAACATGCTAAATAAACATATTCAGAAATCAAAACTGTTTTCTAAACCACATCTAATAAAAAGTGTAGCAAAGAGATGTGACACTGAGACCTTTCATGCAACATTGATCTTCTCATGCACCTTAGCTCAACAAATATAAAAATTCTAAAATACTTGCTAATGACACATTTTGCAGACTTCAAACAGTGTCTTAAACAATATAGTACATCATTTCTACCTTTAATAGAATAGTGCTAATATGACAGAAGAGGTAAGATGCCCTATGTTTTTAACATACATGTACAAAATGTTCCACCACTAATACAGAATATCTATAAAATTCTTTAGTCAAAAGAGTTTCATGCTTAATATAAGTATATATTTAAGAAAGAAAACGAACTGATAGCTGCAATGAAAATGAACAGAGCATATCACATTATAAAATTATAAGATCTGCATATACACAATTTTCATTTACGAAATTCATGCCTAAAATTAAAAATTTGTTTCTTTCAATCTATCCGTAAGAGTAGGAAAAAATAAAATTATTTTTATAGAAAATTTTCCTAAATTATTACATTTTTATTTATTTTTCATTATATGCTGTCAAGTTATATTTAATCTACTGCTGAAGACAAGGAAATAAACAGGTGAAAAAAAGTCAACTCATGAGAAGAGAAACCAAAAAAATGGATAGTTACCATCATGAGGGAACAAGCAGTCTCTTCCCTACTAAGAAGTAGGTGCTGGTCTGTACACTGTGCTACACATGACTAATGTACACTTTTTTCTTTATGTAGAAGCTGCCTCGAGCAGGTGAAGGGATTGAAGTTTCATTGCTGAAACAAACCAGGATGCTTCCAATCACAGAGTAACTACAGAGGGTATCTTCACACCACCAAATCATACCAAAATTCAGGCAAAATACGCATAAATTATGAATTCACATTCACATACAAATGAGAAAATTTGACCCAATAAATAAATCATTGAAAATTGTTCAAATATTTTCTTTAATTAGAATTCTTATGCTCATTTGCAAACAAGAAACCATATTACTAGAAATAACTACACAAATATATACACTCTTCATGCAATTCTTCAATTTTCTATTAATTTATATTGAAAAACTATTTACAATATTTTAATTCATCAACCTGTTCAAGTGTTCCAAAATTTGTTTAAAAATTTATTTGATTGCATTAATTAAACTAAATATAATTTATTTACTTTTCAATTACAGTATTCAGCCAAGAACAAGAAGTACCTTACATTTCATGTATGCAAATTTAATCAAGGCTTTCAACTATCAAGAAACACAGTAAGTAAAATTAAGACACTCAAACTTCCAAAATATAATACAATTTTTGAAACTATGATTACAATAGGTTTTTAAAACCATTTCATTTAAACGTTGAATATAATATTGCTCCTGAAATTATTTGAATTCAAAATCAAAATAATTAATATTTCATTTTTCAAAACCAATATTGTTAGTAATAATTTAGGACCGATTTATTTTATTGGGTTATTTGTTAGTATTAAAGACATAAAACGCAAATTAATCTAAATTTTAAAGGAAAGAACATGCTGTATAGATTATAGATGTGGTATTTGATTTTTTTTATGCACAAAGAGCAGAAGTGAGAAAAACATGCGCAGTGATGTGTCAACTCCACATCTAGCAGAAAGAATATTAGTAGCACACAAGATAGTATATGTTTATACATGGAATTTATATGAAGCAACAATTTACACATAAAATTTGTTACAGTCATGCAGTGAAACTGCAATAGTTAACCAAGTCTGAAAAGGGAAAAGGCATTGATTACTGGGATGTTTACTTTACATGTTATTCATGGTCCTTTAGAGCTTATTACAGCAGTAGTTTAATAAAAGGCAGAGAAAATGTGTTTCATGTCATTATTATTTACCTGAAAATGTAATTATCATGATATAATGTTCATCTGCACATGATTCATGAATCGCTCCTTCTAAACAAACAAAACAGTTCTTGGGAATTGTCAAGGAGAAGGAACAAGACAAACACTTGAACATGAAGACTAATGCAGGAGAGCGAGTAGAATTGGTAACTAGTATTTAGTGGAGTCTTGTATGTTGTTTATTTGGCTATACATTGCTAAGACTATTATAACGGGTAGTTCTTTCGAAAAGGGTTTTGTGGTTGTTGTTTACAAAAGCTTGTTTTAATAACTTAATTTAATAGAAAAGTTAATTCTGCTGATTTATTTTGAGAGTTTTAAGAAAGTTTTATGAAATATTGTTTATAAGTGCACAGTCATCTGCAATATCATTACTGGCATTCAGACTTTGTAATAATTCTTTCAATGGGATTGAAATACTAAGAGCCATGTTATCTCTTTTGCTCTCCTGTCTGTAGTCTGCATGACTTAAACACAGGATAACACTTTAAGTATTTACCATCTGGAGCATTACAGCTAAACAGACACTATCACAATACAAGCCAACTGATACTCAGCATATCTGCCATTTTGCAATTTGTTTCAAGTGTTCTGTCTACATACCTGCGTCTCCTGAGTGAAGCATTTTGTCCAGGTAACCCAAAGTAGCCTCGAGGGATGACCATGCGGGCATTGCCTTGCGCAGGTCGTGAGCCCCCATGGGCCAGAAGTGTTGTGAGATGAGCAGCATAACCATCTGCTAAGATTGTTGCAAGGGCATGGTGCTTCTTTGAAACCTTGCCAACAATGAATATCTGTCTGGGTTTCAAGCCAATTGATGTGTACACACTAATATCTTTGCTGCTTCCATATGCCACATGAACAATCACACCGTGATCCTGCCACAAGGAAAACACCACAAAATTCTCCATAAAATATGTTACCTACTGAGCTATGATAAAGAGTGAAATCATGGCTGTGTCTATACCAAGAAGGCAAATAGTAATAAAGAGAGGTGATGCAAAAAATAAAGAGTACAAGATAATGAAATATAACATTTAGGAAATAACAGGGAAGGAAGAGGGAAGGAAGATTGGAAGACACTTCAAGATCCAAATCACAATAAAAGTATTGCAACAATACTTATAAAAACAAACAACACGTATATTGAAGGATAAGGAGATAAAAAAGAAATATTTTCATGAAAAAATATAATAATAAACACCCAACAAACTAAAAGAGGGATATTAAACATAACCTGCAATACCCATTGAAAAATAAATAAAAATATATATTTCCTAATCGTTACGATAATTTGCATTCAACTTTGGCACTGAAACTTGGAATCCCAAAAGAAAAAGGTAAGAGGAATATAGGTCAACTTCAAAAATTACACTGAGACTACGAATTAATGAAGGAACACCGATTAATGCGACAAATACTGTTAAAGAAATAACCTGTATGAGATTCTTCAAATAAACAGCTTTGTGGCCCAGAGGATCTGTAGACAAACCATCAGCAAAGGACACAAGTCCATGAGGAAAATTGTGTTGGGAAAGCCATGCCACAACCTTCTGCTGCTGCATATCAGGTCGACCCGTAATGTAGATTATCATGTAGCCCAACTCTTGCCAATGCCTGCAACAGCATGCCCAGAATTCAACATCCCTTCAATATTTGAACCATCTTTTTTAATATTTGAAATATGTACATGTTTTGTTAAAACTTTTTCACAAAGTTGTTCGAAACCAAGATTGATCTAGAACCATTAACTAAATTTAATTTCAAGGATGTGGAAATTGCTGGGCTTGAAACAAGCCCTCTCCTGAAAATTTAATTATATTGTGTTGTTGTTGTTGTTGTGTTTGTTTTTTTTAAATTTATTTATTTACAAAACTTTATAATCGTGGATTGTATGTCTGTGTGTACTTACTGGACATTATTTGGTATTTGAAAAGATTACATGATGTAAGTTTTGTATGTATTAACTAAAATGACTCAATCCATGTCATGTGTTATAAAATAAATAATCTGAAATAATCTAACTCTGTCACATTTGCCACAATAAAATATATCTTCTCCTAGGCAATTTCCATTAAACAATTAATTTTGTTTTACAAACAATTTTACACATCCTAAAAAGGCACTTACCTTACAATATCCACAGCACCTGCACGAACCTTTGGATCTCTGCCAGTTACAGACATACTAGCTGTAAATGAGCCATCGATGCTGAACACCACAACCTCTGTTTTTGGGGGCACAACAGCCATGTAGAAGTCCACTGATGTGTGATCACCCCTAAAGAACATGCATTTCATGTCAGTGTGTAAAAATGAACTATCTACAAATATAGCTCTTCCACTCACCTCACAACCATTTTGATGGGATACATTCCGTACCCCAGAGCTTGATCTTCAGGTATTATGTATGTAACTCGGCCAGATTTATCAGTGACTTCTGTGGCTAAATGCAACCATTCTCCAGCTGGTGCATCTTTCATTACGTGAATATCCACTTTCTCACCTGTAAATTATTAAATTTTTCCTCCAATGAAAGTCATTATTTAACATGTATGCAAGGTATTATGCTAAAACTTTCTTTTTTTTGTGTCACAGTAAACAGTATAATAAAAGTACATTAAACTTTAGGGCAAATGAGAATTAGAGAAACTAGTGGTACAACAATGGTCCAGACTTCTCTTACTAGTTAATTTCTTAATCTGTTTAGTCTGGGCTAGCCTTCTGGTTTTCTCCACCCTCTTCCTGGCTGCTACCTATCAGAGCTGAAAATAATTTCTTTTCACAAATTTTCTCAATTTTTTACTCCTCTGATGGGTGCACCCTAATGATTTCAAAAAAATTGCACCTTTGTAATTAAAAAAGAAAACACCAAAATGATTATGTTTATGAATATTATTCAATGAATTTAGTTCTATCCATAGAGAAAAAAATTGGAGTCACTTTTTGAGAAATCTTGTTTTTAATATTGTTTATTATTGCTCATACTTTGCTCAAAATTGTGTGAAAACCACTAATAATTTCAAACAAATGTACATGACATTTATCATAGAACTGATTGTAAACAACAAATTTTATTTGAAGAAAAAATCTCCATCTTTAATATTCCAGTTATAGGAAAACACCAAAAATAATTCAAACTGGCAATTTTCAAAAGTTCAGAGGTAACTGAAAATAATCACTTATGCCATCTTTATAACTGTATTTCACTCTATTCTTACAAGAAATTTAAAGAAAAAATTTCAAGCCCTTTTTGAGAAAATTTTGAATACGTTCAAAGGGCTATATGTCAAGTAATTTAAATATTTTTTTCAAAATCACAGCGCTTTAAGACAACTCACATTGACCAGAGAATTCATTTTCACAAAATTCCTACTAGTATTTAAGGCAATATTGTTGTTTACAGATGGATGAACAGAAAGAAAGACAGACATGTTTTGATAAAAACAAAAACCTTTTTTGGTATTAGGAGACATCTTATTTCCATTCAAATCTCACAATCAATTTTCCACAGCATTACATAACTTCTCTATACAACATATATTATTCTGTAGATAGGTACGTATATGAGAAAGTAAAAAGAGGAAACAATAATCAGTTAACACGTCAACATGGTCAACTATAATTGATTTGTAAATTTAAAATAAAAAAAATATATCTAATCTAGGAAAGAAATATTAAAATGATTTATTACATTATTGATTGAAATTTTTATTCATACACTTTTCTTAAATATGAGGGAACATTTTCAGAATATCAAATGTTTAATAATCTAGTCAAAAATGATCTAACAAAGTCACACCAAAACTTTAAATGTTTTTATAAACAAATGAAAAAGTTGTTCTCGCAGGTGTATTGAAATCATGTGTTTTTCTACAATACTTCTAGAATATCCTAGAAGGAACCAGCTAAGAATTGAGCCAATAGATTTGTCTTGTTAAGAGAAACAAATGAGTTATTAATCACCTCTAGGAGCCGAAAGTCACCCAAAATTAATTTTAGTTGCCAAAAAAATACAAAACACACATTTTTAGAGAAATTTCTAAGCATCTTGTGGATAGATCTGGAAGAAAAAAAAAACCTGATCAGTTCCCCACCAGGAGTCCAAGATCTGTTGAATTACACTTAATTTGTAGCCACTGATGAACCAGAAAGGGTCTAACTTTGAGTGATGGACAGATGCATGGTCGCAGGTTACACTATCACAATATAGGGATTAGGGCCAAAATTTACAATCAATTCTAAAATCAATAAAAACAGCAAAATGAAGAAGTAAGAAATACATTGCTCATGCAATGAACTGATGAAGATGTCCTCACCTGTGAGAGTGATCATGTCAAGGGGACCATACATAAATCTCGCTATTAGCAGCTGAGGGGCTCCTTCACCCACAATCACATCATTGGCTCGGTGATTGGCAGCCACATTCTAGAGCACACAATCACAGAGCTTGAAAGAGCACACTATTTTAAACGCATCACAATCCCCTGAAGTGCACTTTACCTTCAGCTTCACTGATGTTCTCTTCCTGATCCACTTCTCCCTTGGTTGGCTGGGGCTGAAGCAAGGGATATCTTTTTCATCGCCTCCAGAGACAGGGAGCAGGTCAAAGCGTCCTAGCTAATGAGGGCCACAAGATAAAGGACATTCAAACCAAATGTTAAAAAGAAAGACAATTTTAAATAGTATCTAATAATTTTTTTAAATAAAATATAGAGGAACCTCCATTATCCCGGGTCCATTTTAAAATTAAAAAACCTTCGTTAATGTTAATTACTGTTTTTAAAGTGAAAATACTTTTTTTCTGGATCCAACTTGGAATGTTCATATCCTGAACTGGATGTTATTTAAGCATTTTGGTGTAATACATCATATTACATGTTATTTTGTTTCATTGTAAGTTTTATTTGTATTAGGTTAGGATTTGTGAGCGCTTTGTCGGTGAAGTGTATGCAAACTCATTGGACATTGGTCGGTGTGGATTAATACATGGATGGATAAAGGAGGCTTCGCCTAGGAAATAAAAAGTTCAAAAGAGGTTATTTTTGGCTGTTTTTTGCACAGACTAATCCTTTAACAGTAAGAGAATTTTCATCATATATATGGTATTTGTGAAAGGAAGTGAGAAAAGAATGTGTGGAATCTAGAAGTAACTTCGATAAGTAAAATTGGACGCAGAAGTTGTGATGTTGCAGGGGAGAAGCTTGACTATATGTGAAAAGATTATAGCCAAGAAGAAAAAGGTCAGTCATACATGCATTGATATCATAAACTGATTAAACAGTGTTATTATTTCAAAGAAAGATAAAAGCTTTTCAAGTAGTGGGAATATTTGATGTAAAATGATTTAGTCCCTTGTTCTGCCCTTCAATTTTATTATTCATGTAGAGAACTAATTAATATAATTTTATCTGTTCAACATTGGATCTCATGATATTTTTTTGTTTAAGTACTATTATTTTCATTTAACAATTAATGACCATTCTTTCACATAATCGTCCAATGTTATTTGTATGGAGACATTTCAAAATACAAATTCATATCCAGAGCAATTGTGAATAAATAATGTCTATGTGATGTATCGAGATGGAGTCAGGCAAATTTAGATAGTAAAGATAAATATTTCAGAACGTTACAACAGACTTGTCGCATATCAATCTAATCGTTCATAGAATTTGAGTTTCTGCTTGTTTCTGGCCTTCCATAGATAGTAAGAAGTAGGAGAACCTTGCAGAGCTAAATCTCCAAAACTATAACAAAAGGTTCAAAAGGATATCACTTAGAAGAATACTGCTTAAAAACATAATTCAGGCTCCACCTGAACCCAGCAAGTTTTCCTCATAGCCCCTGCATGTTCCCCCATACATTTCCCATATTTTTCCTTCACATTTCCTTCTTACACCTAAATGTATCTCACATATTCACCATTATATTTCCTAAATGTTTCCTTCAATGCTCATGGCATGTTCCTGCAAAAGGGCACATGTTAAACTGAAAATTAAAAAAAAAAGTAATTGAATTTTTTTCATTAAATTTTTTTTAAAAAATATTTTGGCTACAGACAGTGTAATCTACTATATAGTAGTAATAATGATTCCTATCTTTTACAATTCTAACATAATTTACAACATTAGTTTAAAAATATTGAAAGTGTTTTAAATGTAGCCGTAAGTGGAAAGCATAGCCCTACCTATGGCCACCTGAGGTCCTAGCAAGAGCTTACTTAATAAACTGTACCCATTTATTGCCAGGAGAATCCAAGCTTTATTTATTCGTTGTATGATGAATTTAGAGGGATTGTGCTTAAATTGATAGAAAGCTACCTTGCTGGTAGAAAACAAGTAGTCAAAATGAACAAAACTATTACTAGTAAGCTGGGGTTAACTTAGGGGGTTCTCCAGGGGACCATCCTGGGATCTCTATTTTTCATATTGTATTAAATAAAACCAAGGGCAGAATTAAATACATATTCAAAACCAATTTAATTTCTATTTAAAGTAATAAATTAGTATTGAATGTGTATTCAATTACGTTTTTGGTTTTATTTGATCGTGCAGGTTGGTACTCTTTATAATCGTATTTGAAATTCTGGAATGGTTCGATAACTATGATTCAGTTTTTAATGATATTTATTTAATAGATAGCAACTTTAATAATTTTCTCTTTGAGGTAACAAATTAGAATTGAATATGTATTTAATTATTTAATAGGTTTTAGTTGTTTGTGCCTGTTAATGGTCTATAATTTATTACTTGAATGTCATGTGTGGTTGCATAACTGTGCCATTTTCAACAATATTTATTTCATAAAGAGAAAGAATAATAAATTTCATTTTTGGTAAATAAATTAGTACTAAGTGTTCCATGTGGTTTGACATTCCTTAGTCGGTAGCGTAGTTCAGTAGGACAGTCAGACGTTTTGTCATCATTCAATTTTTTCAGTATCAAAGACCCACAAAACATGGAATCTGGCTAAATCACATGTTAGAGGATTTTTTTAAAAATTTAGTAACTGTATTTATCTGATTTTTCAATACCAGAGCCCTGCAATATGAGTTTTTCTACCGGAAATTTGCCGTTTTTTTGGGCAGCATTACATAACTTTCTCTCTACTCTGTAGTAAGAAAGTAAAATCAACTGATAATGATGTAATACACATAGTTCTGGGCAATTGCTTTGTAGGGCGGTGCCTTCACTTTAAAACTGTTACAGTATATTCAAATGAAAATTTTAAAAATGATTTATGAAAAAGATAAAATGTACCCTTTGGATATGCTTTTTAAAGAATGGGATAATTTCTGATAGCAAAAAGTTTTTGCAAAAATCTCTTTTAAAAAACTTTGTGATTCTTAAAGAAAAATTCAAGGGCCCTTGCGACAAAAGAGAAACATTTACAGTACCACTTACAGCTAAAAAGAAATTGGTAGATGAAATCATAATTATATTAGCTATAGAGTATTTAACTTGTGGAGCAAGGAAATCAAATACATTAGTTATACCTGTAGTAACAAGATAAAGAGAATCAGAGAAATTTTGACATATCTCCAAGCAGATATTTCTCATCTCTATTCATCTGATGAGATGATTCTGAATTCGTCTGAATGAGAGAAAAAAAGAGGAAAAAATGTCATGTAAAACTAAAATGTATATATATATATATATATATATATATATATATATGTATAAGTAGGCCTATGGGTGCATTTATGCGTTTTTGGATTTTGTTGTTCTTTTTTACTTTCTTACTTACTTACTTCTATCATGTAATAGTAGCTTAGATTTTTTAATTCTTAGTTTGTTTGCTATCTTGTTACTTTCCTATGACTAGCATTATTACAACTTAGTACTGGTTAAAAAGAAAAATAATGTGTACATGATAAAACAGGCCTGCACACTGGAAATTATTCCTCAGTGGATAGATTTTAATTATTTTTATTACACCAGTCTGTTAATAAAATTGAAATGATTGATTTGTAATACATACATAATAAGAGCTATTCCTTATCTTCACACAATAAAATTAATCAATATGGTAAACATGTTTTACTAAATGTGACTCAGCTTCATCTTAAGCACAACAAGAACAAGGGCATTTAATTCACTACTTGTCTTTTCCTTTCAAATCTGTGACTAGTATGATTTAAAGTGGCAATCTAATACATTTAAAGAACCAAGCTCAATTAAATTAAATTTTAATCTAGTAAAGAAGGAATAATTAACCTCAATGGCTTTTAATCATGAGAATTTCTTTTAATGTGGCTATATTTGGTATACTGGCAATAGCTTACACTTCCGCCCTAAAATAGTTAAACAGGACCTCACCTGTCTCAGAATAAAGGCAATAACATCAGAAGATTCCCAATAGCTGGCATGGAACAGATGAGGCAGAGCATTTGTGGGAAAGTTGGCAAGGCCTTCTGGGCAGTATAAAGCATAGTCTAATCTCTTGGTGCCCCACCATTTCTGAGTTACTAGAAAAAAACAAAGTCAAAATAATGCAATTATAAAAAAGGTTAACCATTTTCAATAAAAATATTGTAATTAAAGTTGTGTGAAATATCAATGTAATATACATAAGAACAAAAGCAAAAAGCAATTTGCAATTCGTTTTCTTACCAGTATACCAGTAATACAAATTAATAATGAAGAGAAACACAGTTAATCCAAAACAAGCTATGAAGTCTATAATATAATTTCCTATGTCACAAAGATTGTATTGTGAAGAGTGAACAACCATACCAACCAACCCTGATGGCGACATACACTAGGGTTATACAATGTCTGTGATTAGGGAAAAGGTGCAGGAGCTGAATTGCAAAAGCACTGTCAGATTCAACAAAATCCACTGGAAACACAGTGAACCTAATCTTCAATACACAAGCTGTTTGATTCCAAGAAGGCAGTAAGCCTACATGACTGTAACAAATATCAGAAGAACTAAATTCGATTCTTTCATGGGATATGATAATAATCACAAATGGCCCTGGGCAATAAATAAAAATATATTAAATATGGAGAAAGTGTTTTTTCGAATTGTTTATAATTTTAATGACTGAATTCAACAAAGTATTTAGCTAGCTTCTAATGAATACAAATCATTTTTCTCACAGAGAGGTTGCAAATTCGTATTGTAATGACTAATATAATCTTATATGAAATGTTATATACCGAAATACATAATCAATATCAGATTTTTCAAAGATGTTACACGTATGTTTGTTATTTTTCTTAGCAAAGTTCACACACAGTTTAATTTTATTGAGTTTTTAAAAAAAAATTATTACATCCTGCAATACATACAGGCATTGATGGTCTGTAGTGGCAGTGAATCAATGACTCCAGAGACAGTGCTCTGAATGCTGACTTCTGACAGGCGCCGCACATGCCCTGGCGTTGGGGAAGCCACACTCAGGCCCTCTGCAAACATCTGGGGATTTGCTTGGATGAATTCCACTGCAAACAATTGCAAAAAATCTTATTATTTTGGAAAACACAAATTCTTCTGGTTTCCTATGAATGAAATCAGACATGGAATTGTTTTACCTGTTTCTAACTTTGCAACAACATTGCTTCTTTTGGAACAACATTTTTCAACTCCCCCAGATGGAGCAATGTAATTGAGCTTAATCAATGGTAAAGATATAAATCTAAGATTTGATTACAGTACAGAGATGTGAAAGTTATTAGACTCCAATGTACAATATTTAGTTCCATTCACTTTGGTGCCATGTGGTGTAGTCTCATGGTAGTTCAAGTCGCTTATTGTGAGAAGCATCATGTATCAGCACCAATATAAAAAGTTCTAGAAATACAAATTTTACCTTGACTACAGCAGTGTTTTCTTAACAGAGGTTTTGTCTTTCTTTACAAAGGAGCATCATATCATTAATTCAAGACAATGTAAAATTTTTTCGATGAAATCAATGTGAATTCATTGCCAAGGTCTGAAAACAGTTGGGATAGGAGCTCCAAAAGGATCTGTAGTCATTTGAGAAGCAAAAATTGAAGACATTGGGGAACAACTAAGAATCAACTACAATTGGGAACAACTATTTAATCAGCTCAGTGGCATAATGGAATAATGATGAAAATGTCTATTTCTCATAGTAAAATTTCCAAAACGTATAGAACAGGGCTGTTTTGGTAGATGCACATAAAACATTAATTTTTATTACAACACCCAAAAAATGGAACACAAAATATGTACTTGTTTACAAGATATGTTCTTGAGACTAATAATTGTCACACCTCTGTTCGCGTTGACTTTGTTTGGAACTTCTTTACCATGTTCATTATTACGGGACAAATATTGTAAACGAAATACTTTTGTTGGATTGTAGAAAAATAAGTTATAATAGTTAAGATGTGAGCTGTGTAACAGTAATGAAATAACGATTATTATTAATTAATAATAATAATAATAATTATTACTATTATTATTATTTATTACCATCATCATCATTATAATTATTGTCTGTTTTTAATTAAATAAAGGAATTTGCCTGGTACCACCAAAAAGTGTCCATTGTCTCAAACAAAAGTGACCAACATAACGAAGGCATTCAAGAACTTACTTTACAGTAATAGGTAACAGTACAAAAAAAGGTTTGTATCTTGCCATTAAAATTCAACATTTGTACATAAAACCATGAATCTATATGAATTGCATTTTATGAAGGACAAGGCGACAGAACAATTGTTACATTTTGCATGGGATATATGAAGTTATTAAAAAATACTAATGGGTTCATAAAGTAATTTGATGATTAATAAAGGACAAAATAAAATGTTTTGATTTTCTGACAAAAATTATAAGGTCCCACAAATCCAAACCAAGTAAGGAATACTCATAATATTACTTACAAAGGTGGTATGGTTGTCCATTACCCAGAGGGTATTTCTGATAGCGTGCAATGTTTACTGGAGGCAGCATTGAAAATCGAGCTGAGAGAAGTGGCTCCAATCGAGCAGAAACGGGGTCTGTTGGATGGAATAAGTTGTACACTTGCTGAACTTGTGGTCGGGGTATAGGAGCTGAAATGAAAGCATTTAAATGTATCAGATGGTTCCTGAAAAGAGGTGGATCTCATGTAATGGAAACTGTTCTTTGACACGCCCCCCCCCCCTCCCATGCCCCAAACCCCTTCAAAATTAAAATTTTGCAGAAATGGTTCTGAGCAGTCAAGAAAAAATGAGGCACGTCATGTCCCAAAATGTTTCTCTCTTTTTTTTTTTTGAGGCGAGGCAGGGTGGAATGGCCACAGGTGAAACACTGGGCAGGTGGGTCGGAAGTGTTGTGTTAGCCGGAGTAGGGGAAAGGGAGAGGGGTAGGGTCAGACGCATCAGGGCTGGGGGTTGTGGCAGAGAGGTGTATGTCAGGCAAGCATGTCAATGCGATGTGGGCATATTTGGACAGGGAGTGCAGACATGGCGGAGAAGGGAGATGCAGGAAGCAGAGAGTGTGATGCAGAGCAGGCACTGCCGGGTAATCAGCTCATGAAGTTGTTTATTAAGTACAATATTCATACTTACTACTTTTGTCATCTGTTGAAGAGATCTTTCGGTACGCAAGCACAAGAGCAAGGGGACTTCCAAACATAAAAAATTCATTTACTTCAAATTCTAATTTGCAGTGATGAGAATGTTCACTGGAAAGGAAGAAAAGTCTGAATGAAATTTTTAATAAAGGAAAAGATCATTTTAATTAGCAGTGCTACAACATAGCAGAGATTTTCTTGTATTATTCACTCACTTAAAAAAATCTATCTTGAAATGTTAGAAACATGTTTTGTCTATGAATAGCACTAATGCAAAACAGTACACAGAATTTTAACCAAGATTCACTCTAATCAATATTTCTCAAACTGAGCTGCTGCAAATTTCAATAGAATTTTTTATTTTGGGGGGTACTACATGGTACAAAGCTCAAACAAATTGTTTCTTTACACTTCTTACTCAAATAAACACAATTATAAAGAAGGTTAAAAGTCTGATTTTCATTAAAACCTCTGAATTCTCGAATATTTTTCTGAAATTCATTCTTGAATGTTTTCAGTCATATTTTTCTTAATGCAACTGATTTTTCAATATTAAGATTTTCAATGCTTTCAAACAGTTTTTATCACAATGTTACTTAACTCTCTAAGTAAAATGTTTTCAAAACCACTCTATATATTTTGTATGAATTTTTGGTTCGTTTCATTCCCTTATGTACAGTTCATAATATTTTACCGACGTATTTTATAATATATTGCATTTGTGGAAACAAGCCTTTTATGAAGTTTCTCAAAATCTCAAAAAAAGCTGCTCAATAACATCCCAAAAGCTTTATTTCCATTAAACTATTACAAGCCCAAAAAATTATCAAAATGTGGAAAAAAAAGTAGGTGGTCTTTTTCAAAACCATAAATACCATATCATTATTACAGTAAAAGCTAATGGTGCTACAACATTTTTTACTTCTTCATCCTGGCCCCAAATTAGTGTTTTACTCAGACCGGGCTTCTGAGGCCCATTTAGTAAAAAGTCACAAAATTTGAGTGTCATGCATCGAAGGGTGAATTTATGTCAATTACATTGATTTTAAAATATTTATAGATTTCAACAGGAGTGAGTTTTCTTACTAACCATAAGTGCAATTATATTCCTTTATCCATTTGTAATATTGAATATATTTTCATTTCCATTTCCCCCCATCCCCTAGGTCTTTTATCCAGCTGACAGATGGACACCCTCTTTGTCCTGATGGGATGCATATTCTATCATACACTAAACACCAACACACTTGCAGGTTCCTCTGATTCGAGGACAGCAGAAACACAAGGCCCTCCATGACAACACATACACGAGAGACAAGGACAAACAACCTTGCCCAAGATGGAACCTGAACCCGAGGCTGTTTGGGCAGAGGCGCTGAATTGGTACACGCTCTTAGCCACCTCGGCCACACAGGTCAGCACAGTTTCCATTTAATAATAATAACAATAATAACAACAACATTAATAATAATAATAATAATAATAATAATAATAATAATAATAATAATAATAATAATAATTTAATTTTGAGAAATGCAAGCCTATCTTTACTCTTCAAAACATGCATTCGATAACACGATATTAGTTCTGAACAACACCCATTTTAAAAAAATGGTGTTTATTATAGATATTAATTTTATGTTATGACAAAAGGAAATGGCCAATTTTTATACGTCATTTTTTTGCATTTTAAAGCATATAATGTATATAATCGTTGATTTTTTTACCTTTTTTCGTAATTTCTAACGCATTTTCCACTAATTTCATAGATTTTAATAAAATTTGCTACTTGCTTCAAATAATATTTATCAGATGCAACAACTGTTTTCCTCAGATTTCTTGAGTAGCCTATTCAATTTTTTCGCTCAGAAATTGTAATGTCAATTGTTAGTATGTAGCTTATTCTATGGTTCCAGTGATGCCTGTCAGCATCACTGTTGGTTCAGTATATTTCAGGATAACTAAAGAAAGAGATTTCCCGGTAAAGAACAGTCTAAACTAAAAGTTTGAAAATCGATTACACTTGAATGAATAGAAGAAGTCTCGATGACATTAGTAACGTATCCAACAGCTTGAGTTGTTCATTCAAATCCGTTCTGATCACATTCTTTACATCATTTTTCTTTGCTTTTAGGACATTTTTAAAACATTTTAAGAGCATTTTACGGATAAATTTTGGCAATGTTGTCATCAAAATCCACCCCCTATTGATCACTTTCCAGATAAAATATGAGAAGCTAAGAAAGGAATGCAAACATTATTTCCTAGCACAAGTAAAGTAACATATAAGAGAGAATATAATATTATATTATAGATTCTGTTTCAGAAGAGTTTTTTAATTAAGCGTAACACAAAATAATATCAATTTAGCAATAACTGTATAATCGATGTTTAATAGTTTGAGAAAACAAGTATAGATTAAAACCCAAATCACCCTGTGTTTTATTTTCATTTGCAATTCTAGAAAGTCAAGGAATTACAGAGATATACATAAATTGTGACCTACAAAGAATTTCTTGATAACTTAACATTTCTATTATTACATGGATTTGCATATTCAGCAAATAGATTCCTCAATGCAGTACCAATCTTGTACCTAGGTTTTCCTGTGTGCTTATTAGATCATGTAAATACAACTGACATTTATATTTTTTCACATTTGCAATATGCTAACTCTAAACATGTTTTATACATTTTATTTATTAAAGTTAAATATTTTAATTTGTTCCATTAGTCAGCTAGTGTAACACCTACATGCTTGTGGCCATACTTCTCCATGCTGAAAATGATGAAAAAAAGAAAGAAACACACACACAACCTGCTTATGAAGGCAGGTTTAGTAACTGAAAGTATAATATCTATATAATATTGACAAATAATATAATAAAGACTAATAGTAAAATAATGTTATATTCTCCAATTTAGGTAATTGTATTTTAAATACAATGTATCTAAGTAGTAGTAGTGGATAAGAATTTGTTCATAAGGATTGATGTACAACTTAATCTCTGCATTCTTTGTATGCGTCCACAGTGACTTACATGACTTTCACCATTTTCTTGAAAACTGACTAGTAGTTATTAAGTTTTACTTACACATGTGCAATTAATGAACAGATAATCAACGATCATTCATGGAATTAACGAGTAGGTTTAATTCACTAGATAAAAAGCTAAAAGATTGCCCAATAATACTTCATTCTTTTTTTCCACTCTCTATTTTTATTTCAATTTATTATGCTTTCAATGTTTTAGATTAAAAACATTTTAAAAAATGAATACTTGTCAGTTTCAACATCTTCTTTATTGGTAAATTACGTTTTTAACTGGCTGATAATCAACAATCTTAAATAGTTTCCCCAATTCTGAACTGTTAATTTGGCCTTTTCTAGAATTAGTTAATTAAATTCAACATTTTCTTAAATCAATAGAAGCGATTTGATTCGCTAGTCAAGTTTTTCCTTTTTGTCTTCTAAAGGAGAAACTTGTTAAAATCTTATTTTAGTATTCATAAAATATTTATAAACTTTAAGTCTGCATTCTGGTAACTTTTTCTCAGCAAGAAAGGCATTTAAACCACTTGTTTTTATCTTTTATATGAGGTTTTTTAACAAGTGAAATTTGATTACAAATTATAAGCTTCTTGTAGAATGCACACTATTAATAAATACATTAATTGAAAGAAGTGATTTTTTTAACATTAAAAGTAAAATAGGTCTTTGCCCTCCCCTTTTTTCTTCATAAAAACCCAAAACACCAAATAATATGCAATTATAAAATTTTCAATTTTCCAATTTCTTAAATCTTAAATGGAGAGGCGGTAGGTGTGAATAACTGTACTTATTTATTGTTAATTATATTCTTATTTTGTTGAAGCAAAATTTATAATGTAATATATGACAATGATGTTAATAACATTTATAAACAAATAAATTTATTTTTCAAAAATATTATCAGTGAACAGAGATTACTAAAAATTCTTATTTAAATTGCAGAGGAACACTTAACAGAAATACAAGAGACTGCCAAACACACAAATGTAATCATGACCACTCTGCCTCTTGGCACAACAACATTCCTATAAACCATGAAATTAAGATGGCAAACCATCATATAAGACAGCACTTGAGAGGGACATGTATCACACTTGTTGATCTTGACAACCTCTCAAGAAAACATTTTACTCAGCATGGTCTCCACATAAACCAGGTAGGTAGGTAAACAAAAACTAGGAGCCATGCTCACCTCGCACCTACTGGGAACCCCTGCCCCTGCCACCCCACATCCATCTCCCACTCATTCTTCCGTCTCTCCATCCACGACCCTCTTACACACTCCACATCTTTCACCAGCATCCAGTCCTCTCTTACTCCCACCAGTTCCTTTTCCTACTCCCACACCTCACCTACCCCAGTCCTCTTTTACCTACGCCAGTTCCTACTCCTACACCTCTCCTGCCCACTCCACTTCTTCCAATCATCTCCTCACCTTCTGCTCTTCAGCCCCTTCACCTACTTCCACACTTCCTACTATCTGTCCCATCCATACATATAACTACCATTGCAACCGAAAACCCACTCCTGTGTATAACCTGTAGCATCAAACATCGGCAGGAAAGCAGACAATACACAAAAATAAGAACAATTTTCACATTCTTCACCAAAATGGACAGTCACTGAAAATTAAACTCACTATACCAAACTACTCTCTAAACTATAGAAATATTACTTGAGGAGAAACACAACCACACTTCAGTACTGTGCTTCACAGAACACTGGTTAACTTAAAAACAATTAGATATCACATATAGACCAGGTTTCTCTTTAGCCAGCAACTCATGTCGAAATATTAACAACGCACATCATGCATATGGTGGGACATGCATTTTTATTAAAGATACAATTAGTTTTGTACCCTACACCAGTCACACTCATCTTGTAAGAGGGAAAGACTTTGAAATATCCACCACCATAACAACAATAAAAACATGGGCCTTATACACATATCACAGCCCTGCTGGGAATTTGAAAATCTTTTTAAAAAATCTGAAAGTTATTCTAAGAAAACTTAAAAAACGCAGACAGTATAAAATTATTCTTTGCCGTGACTTCAATATAGATTGCCTCACACAATCCAGTAATAAAAATCTATTTCAAGACCTACTAAAATCAATCAACTTACAACAATAAACACACCAACCCGAATATTTAAAAATAGTAGTACTGCTATAGATCAAATAATAATAGATGCAAATAACCATGTTTTTTTGTTGCTACATTTAATAAAGGTTTCAGTGACCACACTGCTCAGATTCTAACACTCCAAACAGAAACAAAAAACGCGGAACAGACAACTTACAAAGAAATCCGTAACTATTCCCAAGGAAACAATAAAATTTCAAAACTTACTCAGATTCGAAAACTGGAATGAAGTATATAAGGCAACTGATACAAACGATAACTTTAATTCATTCATAAATATATACTTAAGACATTTCAATGCCATTTTTCCTCAAAAACTCAAAAAGATCCAAAATACGAAAACTAAATCGTGGATTACCACAGGCATCAAAGTGTCAAATGACAGAAAATGCAACATGTATAATATACTAACAATTAACAAATGTAACTCAAGCTTCATTTCATATCACGAAACATAAAATTTGATCCTAAAAAAATTAATCAAACAAGCAAAAATTATGACAGATGATAAGTACTTTGCAAATGCACGTAATAAAACAAAAGCTATGTGGGACATTATTAAAAAGACTACAGCACCAACTAATAATAACAGAAAAAATATAGAGCTCCACTACAAAAACCAAACTGTACAAGACCCACAAGAAATAGCTGATATATTCAATGAACACTTTTCACAAATTAGTAATAAGTTAATCTCTCAACACTCTAAACAATAAAACACACCATTCGAGGCATTGCAGGCCAATGAATCAAATCGTATTTATCAAACCGTAGCTAAATAGTTGCCCTCCAGCACACTGAAGAAAACAAAATCACCTCATACTACTCCTGCTCTGAAATGATAAATTGTGGAATCCCGCAAGGATCCATCCTTGGGCTAATACTATTCCTTATATACGTAAATGGCATTCCTTTTGCTTTAAGGAACAACAAAATAATTTTGTTTGCAAATGACACAAACATAATCATCAAAGCAAAAACACAACAATCATTAGAAGAAGAAAAATCGCAAAACTTTGCAAGCATTCGTAAAATGGTTTGAAGACAACAAACTCATCATTAACACCAGCAAGACAGTCTCTCTAAATTTCATGAATCCCCGATCTAAAGAAAAACTCTCACAGCATTTGCTCATAAACAATAACCCTGTAACGATATCTCTCCCCAGAAACTACCTTCCTCGGACTAACAATTCAAGAAAACCTAAAATGGAATGCTCACATCTCAAATCTTAACAAGAAGCTCACCAAATCTTGCTATGCCCTATACACCCTCATGTCAAGCTCCAACACTTCGTACAATGTATGATATGAACAACTTGTGACACTTCGAACAATGTATTTTGCAAATATGCTCTCACAACTAAAATATGGAATAATATTCTGGGGAAATGCCCCTGAAAGCACTCTCACATTCATTATCCAAAAAAAGAATATTGCGAACAATGACCAGCACTCATAAGCTGGAGTCTTGCAAACCTTTGTTCAATAAACTAAGGATTCTTCCTCTACCATGCATGTATATATTTGAAATAGTGGTCTTCAAAAGAAATTTCTCAAGGAAAACAAAAACACTTTTACTTTAAATTCCGATGTATAAACTACAACACCCGTCAAAAGGATAACCTACATGTTCCCCACTCTGAAACTAAACTTTATCAAAAAAGTACCCTAATAGAGGGCATTACACTTTACAACAAAATAGGCAACACTATTAAAGACATAAATACAATTCATACATTTAAAAGTAAATTGAAAGCTTTCCTGCTTAATAACATGTTCTACAGTGTAAAGGAGTATTCAAATTACAACATTTCCCTTAAAAAATATAAATAAATAAGAATTTCTTATTCCAGTAGACTTTCTGTTTCATGTTAACTGTTTTGAGCTGAAGCAAAGAAAAAAGAACTGGCATATTGCATCCTGTGAAGTAGAAGGAGAAAAGCTGACAAAAAACAAAAAATTCTGTTTCTCTCTGGATTCGCTAGATGCATTAGGTGCTGCAGTAGGACTACATGTATAAATTGAAAGAAGGAAAAAGAAAAAAACTGGTCAAAACTTGCCTCCTCCTCCGCCGCACCATTTCAAGTTTTAAATATAGAATGTACTAATACTGTTAAATATTATGTAGTTGCTAACAGAATTGATATGTATTGATTTAATAATAATAATAATAATAATAATAATAATAATAATGACATATATTATTATTATTATTATTATTATTATTATTATTATTATTATTATTATTATTATTAATATTATTATTTATTATTAATTTTTTTAGATCAGGTTTAAGACCTAATACAGCTTAATAAATATTTTACTAATGTTTAGTTTAGGCCCAACCTACAACAAATCTTCATTAAAAATACTGTTGAGAGTGGGGAGGACAGGAGAGTGGGCTCCAACCTGGTGGAGGAAGAGCGTCGCCGGGGCTGAGGAGCTGTCAGGTGTTTGCCAGGGTGAAGGCTGTCGCAACCGTTCTCAACATTCTCATCCTGGCCAGTGTCTGTGTCCAGGATGCTGTTCTCACTGTCATGGCGTGATTGGTACTGGGCTGTGCGGCACAAGGCATCATAACCAAGGATAGAGCCAACACCATCACCTGCAAAGAAGGGGACACAATCATAATCTCCCACAACAGTTGCTGTAATTCAAATATTTCATAATACTGTAATTATAATTCATGCACAAAACAAAAAAATATTAACATTTTAGAAAGAAAAAAAGTTGTATAAAAGGGGTAAAAAGAAATAGAAAACAGAAAAGGACAAGAAAACAAAATGAAGATGGCAGGGCATCAAAACGCCAAAATAAATAAGAAGAATAAAGAAGTAAAAGACTGGAAAAAGAATAAAATGCATGAAAGTATAAGGAAATGGGAAAAGAACTCAAAAAGAAGAAATGGATGAAGGAAATGAAGAAAAAAAGTAAAGAAACTAGACTAGAAAAAAGGAAAACAAACAAAGTTCATATGTCAAAATGAATCCACTTACAAATTTGAAAGGAAATGTAATGGAGTAAAATGATTCTTCTTTGTTATTAATTTATTTTTGAAATAATAAAGATACATACATACATAAGAACAAGGAAATTTTACCTATGAAACAAATCTGTCCACAGAAACCTCGGCCTTCATCAGACCTAATGAATTCCTGGTAAGTTACATTGGCAGCATTTATTACTTTAGACACAGTGTCCTGATACTCAGGCGATGAAGAGGCAAAGAGAGGAATGGCTCCAATAGGAATTGAGTCATGAGTTACTTGGGGTGAGTCCACACTAGATGGAGATACATCAAAGCTGTACGGGCTCAAGCTGAAAAGTTGAATAAACATCTTAGACACTTGGAAATTCAAGATGGATTAGTGCAAATAACACATTTTTCACAGGTATTTTTCCCAAACCTGGAAAGCACTCCCAATGCTTCTGTGCAGATGGAGGGGCAGGATACCAACTTGATGGCAATGTGCCCCACCATAGAAGGGTAGTGCTGCCTCATCACACACTCAAATGCCCCCCGAAATGTGGTAATGTCAGACTTCTTGGCAGTTACATCCACATTTGCATCTAGAAACAAATAAATATATTATTTCTAATATTGTGACACAAAATCCAGACTTTAAAACCAAAGTTCTCTTCAAAGAACTGCCTACCATGTACAAATCCCTGAATGCTCTCTTCAAAGAACTGCCTACATGAAAAATTATCATTCAACTGTTTCCAGCAACTTATTTAGAAAACCATTACATTTAACCTACTCCTTCAACAAAGGTTGCCAATGTCAAATCAGAGTTACAACTTCTGGGTCACTCTAAGCAAAAAAAGGTGCAGTTTGGTTTATTTACAATACGTGATCAAGTGTTTTCATCAAGGATGTGAGCCCCTACTGAACACGTCTATAACAGTTCCCTATAGAGTAACACTATACCAAAAATATGTTTTACAACCTATGGAATAATGTTGGCTCATAGAGCCTAAATTTCTGATATTTAAATTGGTTAGTATTGCATCATATGAAGATATGGAAAATCACTGAATGTGCCCCACAAATTTATACACAATAGATTTGCTTCTCAAACTAACACTGAATAATGTCCAGAATTTATTAAAAGTTTAAAACATCACAAATGATATTTACTATCGAGGCAAATCTGCTAAGATGCAGGCATATGAAAATCACCAATGGAAGAAGGAAGAAAGATTTTAAAAGCAGTAAATTACACTGGCCTGTGTTTTCAAAAAAAAACAAAACATTTATGATGTTTGAATTTTTGAACAGTTTTTATAGGAATTGACCATGCTTACCTCAAATATAAAATTAGTTTTCCTGAATCACGTCTAGTTTTAGTGCAATCATTGTTCACAGAAAATTATATTAAAAAACATAAGTATAGTGAAAAAAAATTGGTATCCTCGTACTTCTTTTCTGTACTTGTCTTTCGTGAGTAATAAATGTGAATGATTGAAATAAATGCAGCTATTTCCCCTTTCCATTATTATATTTTAAAGGTTTACTTAAGACTATTTAATTTATATAAATGATTTCTTAAACTCCTTCTGTTTATGTATGACTCCAGGTTTGTGTATCTTTCTTTTCAGACAAACAAAAGTCAGCCATTGTATCAATGTCCCAGCGACCTTGATACCTCTTAAATATGAAGTAAAGAATCTTGACTATAATTATCTTGTAATTTCATCATGCAAAAGTAGCATCATTTATTTATTTATTTATTCATTGAAGCAACAGGCTTAAGCCCAATTTACATAGTTCGTTCGGATATAATATACATTTCAATTTACATTAATTAGCTTTACAAAGATGTGAGTACTTTATTAGTCAAATGAGTTCAAATATATGGATTTTGCTTGCTGTTTGAAAGTGTTTACATTTGTACATGTGCATAATGATAGAAATTCAACGTCATTTCCCATTCTAGACATTTTCGCAACCGGTGAAAAGTAACCATAAGATGATCTGTGTGCTGGGATTTTAAATAATTTCATGGTTCTCAAAGCATATTCCGATTCATTTATACAAAATAATGATTGAACTTGTTGACTATAGATGTCATTATTAAAAATTTTAAACAGCACACAAGCATCGTTATAGTTTCTATAGGATTCTAGGGTACTAAGATTTATTTTGGTCGCAACTTCTTTGTAATCGTGGGTGTGGTAGGGATTTGGCATTTTTAATTTATACGCCACGTAACTGAGGAATCTATGTTGGACATTTTCGATGCGTTTGATATGACATGAATAATACGGTGACCAAATTGTAGAAGCATACATTAAGATTGGTTTAACCAGGGTAACGTAAAGAGTTTTCAAAGTTTCCATTCGTGTAAAGTGTTCACTGTTGCGTTTCACAAACCCCAGTGTCCGCAGGCTTTTATTTACAATATAGTCGATATGGTACATAAAAGTGAGTTTTTTATCGAATATCACGCCTAGATCTTTGATTTGTGACACGTTTTCTAAAGTTTTGTTTGATAATTGGTAATTATATTTTATAGTATTCTTCTTTTTATTGAAGCTTACGACCTTGCATTTATCGGTGTTTAGGTACATTTCGTTTGATTCACACCATTGGTGTAAATTTTTCAAATCGTTATGAAGTAGAATGCAATCATTGATGTCATTGATTTGACGGTAAAATTTACAATCATCGGCGAAGAGTAGAAAGGAGCTGTTTAAAAAGATTGATTTGATATCGTTAATAAATATTATAAATAATAGTGGTCCCAGGTGTGAGCCCTGAGGCACTCCCGATGTAACATGTATAGGATTCGATTGATATTGCTTATATTTCACATATTGTTTTCTATTGGTAAGGTATGATCTAAACCAATCATGTAAGGTTCCTGTAATGCCAAAATTTTTGAGTTTGTCTAGTAGTAAATGGATTGGTACTTTGTCAAAAGCCTTTGAGAAGTCGGTGTATACAGCATCCATTTGATTACCATCCTCCAAGCAATTGATTATTTCATGATTGTAAATGAGCAAGTTGGTTAATGTGCTTTTACCAGGAAGAAATCCGTGTTGCTCATCTATAATCAATGGCAATATCGATGGTTCTATTTTTTTAATTATCATTTTTTCAAGTAACTTGGCCATGGTATTTAAAATTGAAATGGGTCTATAATTATTAACGTTAGTTTTACTTCCTGATTTATGAATGGGTGCTATATAACCGATCTTCCACATCATGGGGAATCTTCCATCTGTTATTGATTTATTGAAGATTTGGGTGAGTGGTTCAGCTATAGCTTGGGCGCATTTTTTAAGAAAGACTGCTGGAATACCATCCGGACCAGGACCTTTTGATTCATTAATTGATTTTAGTTCATTAAGTACTTCGGTGTCAGAGAAGTTCGAGAAGGATGTTGTATTATCAGTTTCATGATCATTTGAATTGTTATTTGAATTATAAATTGTGGTGCTCGGAGTATATACTGATTCAAAATATTTCGCTAATAGGTTGACAACTTCTTGGCCGTTTTTTGCATTTTCAGAACCAAGTTCGAGTCCAGCAGGTAAACCATAATCCTTCCTTCTATAATTGATGAAATTCCAGAAAGGTTTAATATCTGTTTTAATTCGTTCTTCAGTCCTTTGAACATGTTTTGAGAAACACGTTCTCTGTAATTTTTTTGATTTTGATCTTAATTGACGAAAATTAACTTTATCTGTATCATGATTTGATTTTTTATATCTATTATGAGCATAATTTTTGCACTGTAATATTTTAATTAGTTCTTTACTATACCAAATAGGGTATTTTGGTTTTGATAGAAGTTTTATTGGGACGTGTTTATTTATTATTGTATTTAATATGTTATAAAACTTTTCGACTGCAGTATCTAATGAGTTGTTTGATATAAAATTCCATGATATATTACTCAGATCGTTGGTTATGCTATCAAAATTTGCTTTATCAAAGTTATATACTGTGAAATTAAAATTAACATTTACAGTAATTATTTCATCTATTACAATAGAGCATGTTAAGGGTGGATGATAAGGGTCTATTGGAATCAATGGGTCGATGGATGTTGACAAGTTTTTGATTTCTGTACTGGAGAAGATAAGATCAAGATGTTCTCCTGTGAAATTATTCTGGTTGTTAAATTGGTCAAAATTTAAGAAACTGAAATTGTCTGATATTATTTTAGCGTTATCATAGATAAATTGGCTACAATTTGGTTTTTGCTTTAGTGTTACACCGTGATTAACTTTTATCCATTCAATTCCAGGTAGATTATAGTCTCCTGCTATAAGTATTTCGCAATTATATTTATTTTGGATGTCAAATACTTCTTCGCAGTGCTTTTGAAAGAGTTCAGGTGGGGCACGAGGGTGTATATATATTGAACCTATTACGAGACATTTTTCGTTAATGGTAATTTTGACAAATAGTTGCTCTATTTCGTTATTTTTTATTTCAATTCGAGTGCTCATTAATTTTTTGTGCACCGCGATAAGCACTCCACCCCCTCTTTCAAAGTTACTAGTTGTTGAATCTCTATCTTTTCTAAATACATTATAATTTTTAAAACCCAATTCGTTGTCGAGGAATCCATCGTTGAGCCAAGTCTCGGTGAGGATGATCAGGTCGCTGTTGTCACATTGATGGTCGATGTCGGAAAGGTGGTGGAGTTTCGTCCGAAGTCCCCTTACATTTTGGTAATATAACTGGAGAGAAGGGTCTACTGCGTTTCTGCTGGTGGGTTTTTTGAGTTCATTGGGTTCTTCTGATGTTCATCAATTATCTTCGGAGTTCCATTTATGTACTTTATTATTTTCTTCTGGTTTCCAGGAGTAGAGTTCAGTTCAAGGACTTTTACTCGAAGTTCTTTCATATATTTCCTTTGCTGTAACGTTTTATCAGAGGAAAATTCTGCTGGACCTTCATAAAGGTGTTTACGTCTCAAGATATTTAATGCTGTTGTAGAGTCCTGTAGAACAATTTTCAGTGGTCTACATATTTGATCTTTTGGTTTACCGAGTCTCAAAGACGTCAAGATTTTTGGACATGGATTATTGAAGGAGCTCAATATCTCGGTTGATTTTGTTGTATCATCATTTCGGCGTAATTCTGGATCTTTTCTTTGGATTCAGGGACATTGTAGATAATGACGTTATTCATCCTCTGATTTCTGTCCGTGATTTCATTCAGAATAGTTTCGAAATTAATTGTGTTTGATTCGTCTCTTACAGTTTGTATATTGTCTTGTTTGTTTTCGATAACTGCTTTCTTCAGTGTTTCGAATTCATGTTTAAGATCAGATATTGATTTGATAATACTTGGGAGAATTCTCAGACCTTGAGCACAATCATCACAGAAATAATTGAGTTTCCTTCCTGATTTCAGTTCCAGGGCTCGTTGTTCAGTAGATGTTATTTTGGCACAGGAATAGTGATGAGCTCTTCTGCAGCTATCACAAACTGCGAATTTGTCTTCATCGATCACTAGATCACATAACACACAGATTACATCATCTCCATGTTCCGACATATTGAAGATGTTTGCAGTAAGCCAAAGCAGCAAGTATATTGTGTAAAACTCAATCCATTCAATTTTACACGGTAAGCATAACAGAATCATCGACGGAAAACTTGCATATCTGCAGGTTCTGAGGTTATGTTGCCATTGATGGTATTTTCAATCGTGAATGAGAGGTTAAGTTTTGCAATACTTCACGTTGAAATTCACACGCAATATACAGCACAAAATTTATTTATACACACTTGTAATTAATCATGTTCAATGATTCTTTCCTTCCCTCCACATCATAGGTATACCAAAGCGTAATTGCCTTTATTATTCCCTTGATCCATTGTCTAAACCTACTTAACGTGTTCACCATCATAACTGTGAAGCAAAGGTCTTGTCCTGATCTCTCAATTTCATATAAAAATAAGCGTAATAGCTGTTCTTCACAAATACTGTACTCGTAATGTTTGATCTTTGTCCTGGCAACATTACAATTGCACTTACAAATTTATATTGTCTGCATGTATTCCTACAGCTCTTACACAGTTCTTCTGACTGTCTCTCACACTCTTTTGCTGGAGTGTCACAAATTGCAATTTGGGCACTCTCCAAAGAGACAGTAACATTTCTGACTCAAAATGAATCCGACTTCTAGTATTCCCTGATGCCGAAATATAAATATTCTACAACAATCAGATCCTCTAACAAATAAAAATCTCATTATGCTTGTCCATCAAATACAACTTTTGTTTTCTAACCGTTTTCTTACTTTTGAAGCGAACTGTCTGATGCTCTTTTTCCCCAATAGCCACAATTCCTTTTGGAAAGAAATCCATTTCTTTCCAAAAGGAGTAAAAATTGTTTTATTTCTTTAAACCTGTTTGAGACATACTTTCTTGTACAATTTGAATCTATGGAAGACCCCACAAACTGTTACATACAGGAAGTGTGCAATACTTTGTTTGAGTACGAGAAAACTACTGTGATTATGTTCTGTGGCACATCTGCCAACAGAACAGCCCAAAAATACCACCTTCTTCCTAATATTACATTTCCTTCAAAATGCTATGCATCTACAAATTGTAACACTGCAACAGAATTGAACCATTCCCGAATCCATGGGGAAACTCCCAACACAGCAAAAATGCAACATAATATTTATTTGGTTTTAGAAGTTGTTTTGAAAATCACTTTCTTTTCAAACCTTCAGAGTTATTTGAACACATATTTTACAGAAGCCCCTGGCATTGGGGCTCTTTGACAGTGTGCTTGCTTTCTGCGAGGCAGCCCCAGGTTTGATTCCTGATTGGGGCAGAACTAAATTTGTAACTTTCAAATACAGAATTGTCTCGGTATCTATAGCTGCGTGATAAAAGAAAAGCTCAGGGAGGCCAAGTAGGCTACGTATGGTGATGGGAGTGTGTCATGCTTGCCACATGTCTCCCTTACCCCCAAGCGTGGATAATAAACAAAAACAGAGCCCAGGCCTGGAAACACTAGTTGGCAAAAGTAGGATTAATCTTACCATGAAATGTTAAATACATACATATTTATGTTGCTGTATGATAATAAGTATACAGGTCATTTTCCAACAACAAAAGGTATTTCAAGAACAAAAAACAAGAGTTTGTAAAGGCTTCTTAATAAGGCACATGTATTGATGGAGGAAAAAATTAAAAATTGTATTCATATATTATACTTATCCAAAATAGATAATATGAAACTAATTATTAATTTTTTTTTGAACAAAAATTAGAAATGCTTTCAATGGGCTGTAACAGTGAAATAAAATGCTGAAAATTGCATTCTCTTTTCATAACATTGGGAAGATGTAGGTTAAATAAGCAAATAAAATATATTTTGCTGCAGAAAAACTTAGCTCTGAAAAAAAAAATAATTTAAAACTAGTGGGGCTACAACTGCACATACTTTCTCATCCCACACTTTCACGCAAAAATTAGGCGCAAAGCAATAATTTTTCCGGAAAATTGTATAAGATTTTACTTCATAATCTATCTTTAAAGAACAGATTTCATTAAAGAAAACTGGTGGAGTTACAACAGCATGTACTTTCTCACACTTTGTAAGGCTTAACACATCTTAGTAATAATTTTTTTTTAACTCAAATTTTTGAAAAATTATACACAACCTTATTTCAAAATCTAACTTTAAGGAACAGATTACATTAAGAAGGAAAAATCTCTATCTTTAATATTTGAATTGTAGGAAGATTGCCAAAAGTGGTGATTCCTTGCAATTTTTGATAAATTAGTGTCTTCAACGAACATGAGACTAAGTTTAATCAAAAATGTTGGATCTTTTTTTTTTTTTTTTTTTTTTTATTATTATTATTATTATTTTGAAAATGTCTCAGGGACTTCCTGCAAAGTACACCTGAAAATGTAAATTTCAGTTACAAATTCAAGGTGCCACAACAAAAGCCAGATTGATTGGGGAAGCACCCAGAAAACATGGATTCTGGCTACATCACATGTTAGTGAAGTTTTTGCCACCTAAATTTAGCTATTGGATTTATCCACTTTTCCGTTACCAGGGTCCTGTAATAAAAGAGTTTTTGCCGAATATTCGCTGGTTTTTCATGCAGCATTACATAACTTTCTCTCTACTGCCTAAGCGGTAGCAAGAAAGTAAAATTGAAAAACACATTTAACATTAGAATGTCCAGAGGCAACATTTCAACTCCTGTTGCTTTTTATGCTCTTGTAACTTCTTTGTTTTTAAAAATGGGAGTTTATGATTTCATGACTTTTGTATCGTTATCAAAGTACCAATTCATGATTTTCAAATTAATAAGATATTTTAAATGAACTCATGAACTTCTTTCATTGTTTCATCTGAAAAATTATTTGGCTTCCTTACATGGCATTACATTTACAAAGTGAATCCATGAAATAAGACACAGGAATAGCATTGGAAGTAGGCATTTCCCTTCCAAAAATCAATGTATTTTCTCAGTTCTTGTCATGAAAATTGGATACAACTACATACCATGGAAGAATGTACGTGCCATATTCAACAAATATATTGGGGAAGTATTGTGGAAGGCAATGAGAGGAAATTCTACAAAATATACTATGCATCAGGATGCAAAGATAATGTGGATCAAGAGGCTGGAGAGTATTCTACAAAATGTGCTTCAAAACTAGTCTGTACAAGATATTACTGTTTTGGTTCTTTTAAATAGACATGTTTAAACTGAATGTCGAGAGAAGTAATATCAGTAATATCAACAATAAATACAATGAAAACAACCAACAGCAACAGAAAAGTGTTATTTGAAACACAATTTACTTTTCCCCTTAAAAAAATTCCATCATGTAACTCACATTAAGTTCCCGGCAGTGTGAAATAAAAAATTGTGAAAGCAATATCTATACATAAATAAAAGACAATGTGAGTAGCACATTGATGAAAAACTACTGGACCGAGTTCGCTGAAATTTTCACTCTTTATTCTTATCAGTAATGGCAATGTTTAAAGAGTAGTTTGAATTAAATTGGACATGTGGGGGCGTGGTTGACGATTTATTCGTTTACGACTACTCAAGCGCCCCTGAACTCTAAGCAACCTACCGCACAGACAAGAATTTAGCACGACTTCACTGCTTAGACGTATTATGCCCCTGTGATTGTGAAATATCGGCTGGAATTTAAACTTGAATTTCAGACACGTAAATAAAATTTCTCCAAGATAAGTGTCATAGTGAATGTATGCACAAATTTGAGGGAATACGTTTTAATAATAGGATACTTGACAACCATGTTCAAAAAAGGACATACAAGTAGAACAAACCCATACATGCAAGAAAGTCTCTCATTTCTTAGAATTTTTGTGCACCAAGTAAAACGTGATTAAAAATCACGTGACCAGTGTGTGATGTGTAATACACTGCAATAGCGAAGCTTTGCCGGGTTCACTAGTATGAAATGTAATGCAAAGTATGTGACAATTGTGAGACAGAATGTAAAGAAATGAAGTGCAAAGGAAATATATTTTTGTATTACGTGTGAAACTGGTGTATTTTAAAATTAAATGTTTACAACATTTTTAATTCTTTTTATAAAAACAATGTTATGCAACTATATAAATGATTAGTTTTCAACGTACCCTTTTTTTTTGGTATTATTTGTGCTTTTGGGGCAAGACATTGCTTTCACTTCTTTCTTTCAGAACAGCAATGGCAAAAAGTGTTTCAAATGTATTTAATATGTGGCATAATACATCTCGTATTCAATAAATCATTCTTCTTATGAGTATTATCGTCACATAGTACATATTTTTTCAATAAAACTTCTTAAGAAGTATCGTTTCAGGCTGGGAGTCATTACTCCCCGCAAAAAGCAGATGAAAGTTCATTGACCCTCACCAATAAAATACCAGTAAAATTAGAAGCTTCACTTACCTAACACACTACCAGCATGCAGCACAAAGAGAAGGGCAGCTGTTTTGCAGCTGGTTGTTTGATGGGCTCCTGACATCACAGGAGAGCCAGGGCAGGAAATGTCCATGCTGACTGTGGACACCATAGGTCTCCCACGATCACTTGTTACACGTTGCAGATATGCATGAGAGAAGATGCTGTCCTCTGCAAAAGCATTTTTTGGATATATTATTTTCATATAAGAGACACACTGAGAAGAAGAGCTTACGAAAATACGAACAACCAAAATAAGCAAATTCTAACTAAACTAATCAATTTTGACAACAAAATAACAGGATATCTAACATAGGCCATGTCCAAACGTTAGAGATGGTTCAGCTAATAGTCTAGTGAAAAAAGAACTGGAAACCTTGTCTATCAGGAACTGTAGGTGTAGTAGCATCCGTATCCTCTTCTGTTAGGAGATCCAATGAACTCCACTTGGCAAGGGATGAAGATTCTCCCAAGTCCTCTGCAAGTTCAAAAGTTCATGTAACACAGGGATTCTGGAGAAGTCTCAAATGGAATAACTACCAGTGATGTAATACTCAAAGACTGTTAATTATTTGTTTTTAAAACCATTTAAGAAATTATTTCTGACAAACTTAATTGCCTGTCTGAAGGACTAATTCTATAACATACCTACATGTAAAACAGGAAAGAAAAATAATTTCATACTATACAAATTGATTTCACAATAATGACAATGAAATTACACTGCGCAGGCATAATTCAATGCACAACAGAACATGCAAGTTTCAAGCTTCAACAAAATAAATGTTTTAAAAGGTAATATTGTATGAATGTAAAAATGCAAAAAAGTTGTTACAAAAATCACTGATTCAAACACCATTCTCTCAAATAAGCACAAGTGCAATCATGTCATTAAATACAAATTAAAGTGCTAATTCTGAGATAATGACATGGACATTCTAATATATAAAAATGTATTAGAATCCGTTTACATGCAGAAAAGACAAAGAAAGAAAAAAAAGGGAAGGAAAAGAAGAGGATGAAGAAAGTCGCTTTATGAATGACCAAACAATAAAAGAAGAGAAGCAAGTGATACAATCAATCCGACTTATCTTTGTTTTAACCATTTATTTTATTGAAATAAACTTTGACAATTTTTTCTGAGCTGTAGTTCTTTCAAACATTAATCATTATACTGAAAAGAACATCAAACATGGCTCATAATCCACAAAAGAATAATTTAGTGCACATTAAGATTTGTGGCAATGCAAATTATATGTAAAGAGTTCATTCAAATGCGTAGATATATAGAACAAACAAAACATCAAATGCATATGCTGTTAACAGACAGTTACACAAAACATGAGTGAATTTTAGCATTAAATTGAGAAATGTGCTATATAATATATATTGAAGAATTTAAAGATTTCCCTGAAGATAGAATTAATTGCTATCAGGGTAACAGCAATGACAATGCCAAACTCAGTTTAAAGAAATGAATATTCAAGGATAAAGTTGAAAAACAGAGTTACTTAAGAGAGTTAAATGAAAGGAGTATCTACTAGGCCAAATTTAACGGTATATTTGGCATTGTCTTCCAACAAGCTATAAATAAGTGTATGATACCTACCCTTAATGACAGGGATTACGAATCCTGCTGTTCCCACAGAACAGAAGGAGCACAGAGTGAAGAGTGAAGAGCACAAAAAGGTAAAGAGAAAACAGAACTTAATCATCTACGAAAGAAAAATCATGCACTATAAAGAGATTGTTAATTCACAGCAGCTTGAAATTTCCTTGTATCTTCATTTGGTTCAAAAGTATTGTCAGTAGAATACTTCAAATCAAATTTGTAATACAGAGAGAATGATAAATACTTTATATGAATCTTAATTTAGTAGATGAAAATGATAAAATAATGTGATGATCATTTGCATTACTTCCAATCTTCTTAATAAATTATTAGTAGACTACTGACACAATATTTTGATCTTATACTAAAAAATAACATCCAAAAATGAGAATGACTAGAGATTAATTTTGAAGTAGCAAAGTTCTTCAAAATCTCTCAAACAGGTTAGCATTTATGTAAAACGTACATCAATTACAACTACAGTACACACCAAATACAATAGTCCTAAAAATACACTCAAGACACTGAATATTCACACAAAGCACACTAACATACTGCCAGGAAGAGTTGACTCCAGGACAAGGCATAAACAGGAGAGAGGGAAAGCAGATATGTACAAAAAATGCTCTGCATTGGACTGAGTGCAAAGGAGACTGTGACCAAACTGAAAAATCACTACCAGTGGCACTCCAAAGAATGCACGCTTCCTATCGAAATGCACACCAGGCCAGGGATGTGTACTGCATACTATTCCAAAAGGCAAAGGCCACAAAGTTTCCACTATTCTTATTGAAAAGTGAAAATACTATTAAGTTCCTTTCAATGTAGAATAAAAGATATCAAAGATAAAATTATAAAATGAAATTATCCTATCATAATTATTTGAATTTTAATTAGTTATAAATTCGTGAATTTGAACTAAAAAATTAGGCAACAAAAAGTGCACATTTCACAGATCAAATTCAAATTTCACATAATTAGAAACTAAAATTATTTCAGGTAACGAGAATGTTGTAGTTCACAATTGCAATTTTATAATATTTTTCACGCAAAGTACCCTTTATTTCTGTGTTTTTCCTAAGATATTTTCAAACTATCTATTTGAGTTCCTCTGTTCATTTGAAATGGTTTATCTCAATGACATTCAAAACTAATTTTAAGAAAATGGAATTAAATCTACAGTATTCTTGTCCATTAATAGATTCTTACAATTTTCTGATAAACGAGTTGGTTAGAAAGAATAAATAGATGATACTCTACAAATTAAACAGTAAATACGATGATAATTTTACAAAAAATAATATTTCTTCTTCCTTGCAATTCAACGATTTTCACTTTCAGCACTTCAAATCAAACTTTGAAGTTCCTTCTGGGTTTATTCTTCTCATAAGACTACTACATTCTGAGGTCCATTTCCATAGAAAGAGTGCCAGTTCAGAACATCCCACGAGGAAAGTAGCATCAGCAACATGCAGAAGGATTGCACTGCAACTTGGGAGGTTGGCCACTCTCACGGAAAAATTGTTCTCCCCAGAGCCTTCATCCTCACATCTTTTCTTTATGGGGTGTGAAAGAAGAAAAAGTATGAGTCACACACTCATTAAAGGAGTGAATCATTTCTTCATATTATTAATGATATAAAGAGATCATTTAACACATGCTAAAAATTAGTCAAAGATCTATCCTTAATGTGTAATTAGAATGTGTTTTTCTAAAGGGAATTTTCATTCTGTTCCATACACTTACATTTTTCATAAAATGTGTATTTGTTAATTACTGGATGAAGTTTCAGTAATACACATACTTTATCTACGACATCTCTAAAATTGGGCAAAATGAGGAGGAGCTGCTATGGAATGAATCCCTAGTGTCAGCCTGAGCCTGAAGGAAGAAGTGACACTATGTGACTGTAGCTAAAAGGTCAGGGTGGAATGGTGGGACTCAATGCTGGCTAAATATTTTTAAATTTAAAATTATGTCACTAACACATTTATTGTAAATCTGATACATTTGTCCATAGTGATAAAAGCATGAACAGAAGACTTCTAATAATGAGAATCTCTCCAGAAAGGCTATAGTATGGTTTACTTTTGGAAGTATTCCCCATAGGCATTTTGCAGTTTTCTTCTTTTTTTTAAAGATATTTTCTCTCTCTCTCTATCTCACTCTCTTTTGAAGTACAAATGTGCACATTGATTTTCATTTTTCTCCTCATGTATACTACAGTATATAAATGGAGTGGGTATACTTCAAGATTGGAATGAATCTAAGTTTTATCTAAATGATAGAAAGGACTATTTGTTGTGGAAGTCGAGAAGTTTTTAATTGTAGTTGTAAAGGCAGTAAATAAGTCACATAATGAAAAGTGCCAAACCTTGATAAAGTTCACAATTTTTGGTTAAACAGACTGTTATTGAACAGACACCAGGGGATTAACTACGAGTTTTCCTGAAGAAATGGATGACCCAGTGAAGACTTGATACATTCTGAAGGAAGAATATATTTATACATATTTGCTTAATCACAAGGGCAGACAAAATGCCATTGAATTGTAAAAGAAAACCTTACAATTCAAACAACATACGTAATATTTACAAAAAATAACAGAAAGACGAAGTCCAAGGAGCTGAATGCAAACACTAACTTACCACCAATGCTGAAACTTTGAGGCAGGTATTAAATGAGATGATAAAAACACATGCTGAATTCTCTGAATGAGTGCCATAATCTGGCTTTGAAAGAAATTATGAGAATGTAAGTTATATTGCATTCAACAAAATTAATACCCACACCAATCAAATTGTTCAAAGAGTTGTGAAGGATACATCAAGGAGATTCCCTTATATCATTCTATTTCTTCTTAAATTAGCATTCTGCCTGCCACTTGCACAATCTATGATGTGATGTAGGACTAATAACCAAAAGAACATCACACTCTCTTTTCACAGATGAAACGAAGTACTGAAAGACTTTGGTGGCTTTTGTAATGGCAATTTACATTAGCCATTACTATAACTTTTAGTATAAGCATTAATATGATAGTTGGGACATAAGACGGCAACTATTTTCCCCCTAAAAGAAATGTAACTGGATCACACAATTTTATTTGTTGCATGAAAAGCTGTGCTAGAGAGTGTTCACTACAATATATGGCTATGTGAGAATCTCTTATTGGCACAGAGAGCAATGTGAAATCAGTTGCCTGGCTGCCGCCGTGCGAGATGAATGTAACAAAAACGAGCAACGCTGAAACATCAAGACAGCCGCACTTCGTGTGAGAAAGGCTCGCTCTTGAGAATAATGCCATTTCATACCGTCACGAGAGGAGCAGGAGAGTTTCTGCGAGGGCAAGTAGCAACCAGTGATCAGCAACGCATGCGACGACCTGTGCGAGGTACCGATGTGGCACTGCGGTAACAATAATAATAATAATAATATTTATTGAGTCACATATACAATTACAATCGTGTATAACGAGTCAATATGCCTTGGGTGGAGAGAGCGAAGTTATATTACTGTTCAGGAGCAAACAAGGGGCCATCTCAGCATTTGCTCAAAGGACCAGGGAAACTGAACAAAACCTGATCGAGATGGGGTCATTGGCCTAGAAATACAATACTTGTTACAGTAGATTAAGATATTATACAGTAGATAAATTATCTGCTAATAGTTAACATTAATAATAATAATTACATTAATAATAATAATTACATTAATACAGAGCACCTGCTGGAGCAGAGAGGTAGTAAGAAGTGCTGGAGGGAACCAGACGATGGACGCTTACAGAACGAAAGTCACATCGAAAAATGCACCATCGACAGGATATTCAAGAAAGATCTGCACTTGCGGAAATATGCATCGAACTGCGTACCACATGCACTGACGGATATTCAAAACTGGATGCGATATGCAACATGCTCCAACCACCTGGCACAATGGCAACAAGACGGCGACCACTTCCTTTCGTGAACAATCGCAATCGACGAATTTGGGCCCGAGTAGTAACATATCTGATCACCATGAAAGCAGATGTTCCGTCAGAGTTCTTCTAGTCGCTTATGATATCAGGGGCGTCATTGTGAGCCACTTCGTGTCACATGGGAGAACAGTAACAACAGCTAACTACAGGGTTTCCCTCTGAGGCAGGTACGACGTGGTGTTGGGGAGAAACATCCTGATCTTCTGGAAATTGCAATCACTCCCCGAAACAAGCCCAAGACCATACAACGCAGACTGGGTAAAGCGGCTACTGCTTCGCTTTGGATGGGAAGAATTGGAGCACTCACCACATTCTTCTGAACTTTCTCCACGAGACTTTGACCAGATACAAAATCAAAGGCAAAGGAACCGTTATGTGGTAGGCTGTTTGGAACATCTCAGGTCATTACAAATGGTGTGAAACAACAAATGACCAGAATCACCCAAGATGAAAATGGTGAAGCAGATGGTATTTAGTGCCTCCCACATCGTTGGAGCCGTATTATGAAAGTTGTAAGGGACTACTTTGAGTTGCCGTGACTTGTGCCTCAACTCTTGTATTTAATTTTACATTAATAAAGAAGACAGTAACTAATCACACAACATTATAAATTAATTAATATTTGTCAGTTATCCGAGAAGAGAATATACTAAAAGATCCAAATACAAAATTATTGGCAATCACCATAAATGGTTGGAACTCCCTATTACCATTTTAATTTATTTGTTTTAAACAGTGAGATGTGATAATATTGATTAGCAAATTTTAGATGGAACTATGAGACTACTACAAAATAAAAAAGGTATAGAGAATCAATAACTGAGTTACTACAATATTTATCATTACAAATGACTGAAACTGACTTAAGCATAATTTCTGGAACCACAGTGTTTTACTGAGCAACTGCCTTTCGGTACGTAAAGATGGATAGTGCCCTTAGGAAATATTTAAAAAAACAGAGCTGCTATGGAAAAAATCTTATTTGATTAGTTTTTTAAGATACATTTTTGTTGCACTTGGCGCGAAAATTGAGTGTCGTGAAATCTTTAAGGGATGTCGCTCCATTCAATGAAGAATAGAATTTCGTAGGACGCGGGTTCTGGGGAGTAGCATCCAAGCCGTGAGGCGTGGGAGAGGGGCGGGCGGGGAGTGTAGTGGCGGGGGCGCGGGCGGGAGCTGAAACGCACCCTGGCAGTCGAAGAACTCGTCGTCATCGTCGCTGGCGTCGTCGTCCGAGTCGCGCACGATGCTCTCCATGCGCCAGTTGGCCACGTGCAGCTCCATCGGCGGAGCGTTGGCGGTGCCTGGGGCCGGAGAGTGGAGCGCGCCACGCGACCCGCTGCGCGACCACAGGCGCCGCGCCTCCCACGCGCCGCGCACCGCTCCGCCACCTGCCGCCGCACCGGCCGCGCTCGCCACGCTGCACACCTCGCCCACGCTGCCTCGGAATCTGCCACACGCAAAGCATACAGCAGTTGGGGGAGCCCGCCCGCGCCCACTTCCTTCCTTCCTTCTACAAGCCCGCAAATCGCAACACCGCTTTTGTTCCGGTTCCAAGAGCGGTGTCGCTATAGATGATCCCGAGAATAAGCTGATAGAAATTGTTCTATTAAAGAAAAGAAAAAAAGAAAAGAAAAAAAAGACTAGCAGAAAAAACAAATGTTCTGTCTGGAAGACCGAGAGAACGAGACAAGCTCGTCACGTTGGACGAACGCTGGAGGCTCTCCCCTCTATGAACATTGTCTTCCCAGGACAAAGTGCACATCCCCCACCCCCGGTGACAAACTGTTTGCCGACCGCGGCAGCCATGGGACAACACTGCCTCTTAAGCAGTTAAATACTTGTTTTACTTAACGTTTCGAAGCGAGAGACACTTGCTGACAGGCCCACGAAGTTGCACTCGCGTGGATTGTGAGCGGTTTTCCGGTGTTAGCTCAGAGCACCATGGCAGTTCGACGAATACAGTGCGCCTACCGTGGACAGTAACAGACCTACGAACAATCTCAGTTTTATGGAGGTGTGTACTGCTGACGGATGCTGAGGAACCCCAGGGCCCGGCAACACGACTATGTTATCCTGATGGATCTCGAAGTCAAAGGCGGCACCGCGGGCGCGAAGGGGTATCTCACCCCGGGCAGCGACCGGAAAAGGGATGGACGGCGCAGATCAGCTTACCGCGCGCCATTCAGCGCAATGGGGGTCGGACAGGAGGAAGAGACCTTTTCTAGCTGTATAACAGAGCTTAATGACGAGGAGGTTACATGAGCTGTCAAATGGTCGAGTTCGTGATATCAACATGGCAAGGTGGAACGATTAATTAACATTAACTCAAGCCACGAAGGTCTGGAAGTATTTTAGTGCACTTTTCAGTTCCTTTTTTTCAACGAAGCGAGCAAGGGTTGCCGTCAATGAGCTTATTTGTTTTCTTCTTTTGTTTCTCATTTCAGGCACGAGTCGCGGAGTCAGAAAATGTTCCAACTTTGCCAAAATGTCGCCTAAATGGTATAACAATAGTTGTTTGGCATTCACGGTTCAGGATTTTTTGTATGAAAACATCCATCAGGCTATATTCAAACTTATACGCATTCTACGTTGGAATTCGTAAATCGACATAACTCATTGAATCCAACAAAAGGAAGATATTTTTGTTCCAATTTCTTCAAATTACAAAACGAATATTTTCCGGTTACGCATCTTTTAAAACACGACTTTTACATCATTAAAAGCAGCACCTTCTTAATTGTGTAGTATGATTTAAAATTTCTTTATATTTGGACTCATTACATTTTGAACTGAATTGATGCCTTATTTTACGTGGCGAGATATTTTAAGTTTCCGGATGCCTCAACTGCTATGGCACTTACTCCCGTACCTATAGAGCATGTTTTTATCTCAGGAGGTGGCGCTATTCTTCCCAGCTGGATGGTGAGATCCGGCACCGACCTATATGTGGACTTGGGTTCTTCCCCCAACCAGGTATCTCCCACATCGGGGCACCGCCTCAGCTGGGGCAAGCTCTTAAGCTCCCGACTGGTCTCCTGGCATAGGTGGTAGTGTAGTGCATGTAAGTGTGTGTGTAAGTAAGGGGTGAGGATAGGGCAAGGAAAAGAAAGGAAAGATAACGCGCGGGTCTTGGCCCGTTTGTTAGGGTATTGCCCCGCATTCTCCTGGATTGATCGGAGAAACCACAGACAACTGTCAATCAGAGTAGCCGATCGCTAGAATTCTCCTCCAGACTGCGGAGGCAATTTAACTGGTGACGAAAATCCTGCCCCTGTCATGTCTCGAACCCTGAGCCCTCCCGGCAAGAGCCTCTGCACTGACATCAGTTAATACCTTGAGCCATCTCAGGCGGTCAGATTTTAGGATTTCGCCGGTTACTCCCTTAATACAATATCTCAAAGCAAATATAGCTGGTTTAGTGCATTTAAATCAGTTCGGCAACAAGCAATTCCTTTTAGAAAAATAAAATGTATGTTAACTGCATTGCGTCTGCAAGAGCGCCTGGCGCGTAGGCAACCGCCGGGTCGGCATCCATGCGCGGGTGGCGCGACGAACGAGTCGATATCTTGCATCGATTCTCTGGCCTTTCTGAACGTACAGAGGCTCGCAGACACACGTTCTACGTCGCAACACATCGACAACGATGTTCTCATTTCCTCATACGACATTTGAAAACTTCCAATTCAAACGAAGAGCCTGTGAAGCATATTTGAATTTATTTCGATAGTTCTGAACAGTAATCATTTCTTACTTTTATACATGAAACAAACATGAATATATTTAACGGTTTCAGTATTTGCAGCACATTATACAGACAAGAAAGAATAATTTCACATGAACTTGACTTGATTACATCGAACAAAATATTTCGGTATCAAGGATCCACCAAACGTGGATTCTAACTACACGTGTTAGAGAAATTGAATACATATAGGAACAAGATTTGTTCATTTTTCGTTAACGGTGCCCAGCAATAAGAGTTTTTCTGTCGAAAATTCGCAAGTTTTTTCCCGGAGCGTTACAATACTTTTTCTATGCTGCGTAAGCAGTAGGCAGGAAGTAAAGTTTAGATAAATATTGTCCTAATATTCTATAAATTATTTCCTCTGACAAGATGTTGAAGTCACAATCCACATTTTCTGAGTTCTTGATACTGAAAAAAATGTTTTATGGCAAAACGTGTGTGCGAACACCACAAGCAGCTAAACCGTAGGCAGGATTTTCACCAAAATTGATATTCCCCGATGGTGTGTTCGCTATCCCTTGAATTTGAAATATATTGATTTCTGCGGATACTTTCCATAACCCCTAATAATTCTCAAATTTTTCGAAAAAATAGCTCCAATATTTTTGATTAATTTTCTTTATAATAAAACAAAAGCGATTATAAAAACAGCGCATTTATAATTGTCGCTGAATTCTCTGAAGGTTCGATAATTGCAAAAGTTCACCATTTGTTCGGCGTTTTCCTTCAACTTCACTATTAAATAAACAGATTTTTCTTAATGAAATCTGTTCAACAACATTGTGTCTTTAAATAGGTCCTGCCAAATTTTTCAATTACAATAATGAAAGTAATTGTTTACGAACAATATTGAAGACTAGAGATTTTTCCTTCAAATGAAATTAGTTCTCCAAATTAGTTCTTTAATATGTGTCAAACATTTTTTTTAAATAGTAGTGTTTGAGTAATTTTGTGTGAAATGTAGGCCATATTAAAAGCAATATTTTCTCGAGAACAGCTTTGAACGTTTCGTGCGGTAAATGCAAGTGCACGGAATATCATGATATAAACGTCATTGTGATGAATTCTATTGATTTTTCCTAAATTACGAATGCGTATTTTTTATCTCTCACATCAAGGGCGTTTTGATATATTATTGCATTTGTGACAGGTGCTTCACGTGATTTATAATGAAGTTTCTCAAAACCCTGTCTGTGAAAAAAGCTCAAAATTGTACATTTTCAGAAATGCACCAACGACACTTTCTCGCAATGGCTCCAAATTTTTTTCATGAAAATTTGCTTGTAGAACCAGGATCTCCGAAACGGTGAGCGAATCTGCGCCTCTGACGGGACAAGTGCTCCTGCTCGGCCAGTCGAGACGTTGTCCCGAAACAAGGCGCGAGGGTCCCTTAAAGGTTGGACAGGGACCGCGTGCAGAGTCGCAAGCTGGCGCCCCCAGCTGTGCGCCGGAGGGTCGGGTTCGAGCCTTTCCTCACCTGACGACGGTGTCCGGCGGCAGCGCCTCCGCCGTGCGCTGCTCCTCCTCGTCGGAGGCGTCGGATGCGTCGCGGGCGTCGGGCGGCGGCGGGGCGGCCGGCGTGCGCTTCGCGGCCGGGGGGCTGGCCACGTCCGCCTCGGGCTTCTCGATGCTGCCCAACGTGGCCTGCAGCGTCTTGGCCACGTCGGCGGCGTCGTCGTCCGGGGTGGCGGCGGTGACGGAGAGGCCGTCGCCGTCGGCAGGCGCGTCCGCCTCGTCCGCGTCTTCCCCGTCGCCGTCGCCCGCGCCCATCTTGCGCTTGAGCGCCTCCTGCGTCTGGCGCTCGATGGCGCGGATGTCGTCCATGGTGAGCCCGTGCCACTCGTCCTGCCACGCCCACGCCTGCCGGTGCGCACGCACCATTGTCTTCCGCAGCGCTGCAGCACACACACGCGATCCTTCCCACAGCTCTTCTCCCAACCAGATAACATCTCAGACAGAGAACGCGCTACTCACCCACGTCGTGGATGAACTTCTCCAGCTTGGTCTGCATGCCCCAGTAGCGGAACTCGACGCGGCACAATTTGTAGGCACACATGATGGACTTCCCGTTGGGCAGCGGCATGTCCCGGCCCTGCGCACGTGCACAGCGCCCACCGTGTTCGCAAGCGCCCTGGACCCTCACAACCCACCATCGCACAATAATACAAACGAACCGCTATTACGTTTCAATTATTGCCCTTCCGAAATGTGAAACCGATAGTTACTAGATCAGCAGAACGCTTCTTACTTTGCATATAATTTGAATTTGGAACCCACAATAGCTTTTCTCTCTTTATCTTGTCACCCCACTCGTTTCTGGAGGTGACTATGATAAAGCGCGATCACCCACCTGACATTCGCGCCAGTAGTCGTCCAGCCAGGAGTCAGCGAGAGGCCCTCGGCCTGTCTTCTGCGACACGTACACCTTGGGGTCTTCATCGCGCAGGTAGTCTGCGCCGTACAGCTGGTCCTTCACCACGTCGATGAGGTCTGCAAGGCGAGTCGCGTCGGCACGGGGCGGCGTGTCGTTAAGAATGTTTAATGAAACAATTTAGTCATTTTTAGAAGAAAGGGGTTATTGTTTATTTCAGATGTATGCCAAAACTATTGCGATATTGAAACACGACAAATACAGCATCATTTGAAACACATTGCAGATTCGATTACCTCAATAACAATAACTATGGTATATATATATTGAAAGTACACGAACGTTGAAAAAACATTTGGAAGTTTTGAAATTCAAAATTTTTAATGAAAACTGGATTTTTCCAAATTTCTACGAGCAATCATATCTAAAGTTTGCGCTTTATATCGCAACCGCATTTGCTTCAAATAACGTGCACTACACGAGTTTTATTACGTGAATACAGAACATGCAGTAATGAGGTAAGTCAAACTAAACAGGCTCAAGGTTAATAGTGGAAACGCAATAGAATAGAGGCGCCTGCAAACACAGTGATACTATCGCCTTTAGCCTCTCTCGAAGATCGTCTCCTATATTATTTGAGTAGTATACATATCTTGTACGGCTCTCACATGCAAACAATCTTTATAAATGTCTCTAAAAAAAGGAGAATTCAAAGGTATCAAAGAAACGTTCCTCACATTGTGATCTACAGGATGAGATATTCTTGGACATTCTATTGAATTTTTGCTGGTTTGGTACTTATAAAATACTTTCAATTCCACCAATATTTCAACTCTTGGAGATGGTGGACTTTATGACGTCGCGGTAAAACGCTCAGATTCCACTATCTTAAACTATTTTCGCTTTCTGTGTACACCGTGGTTGGCGCAGACTGATGAGGTTTATTTGCATAATTATTAATTCAAGATTAGCTCTCGCAGTAACAACTGGAAGTACTATTAATAGCTGTTTGTTGCCCACGAAGATTGTTTCTTAAGCGTGTAGTGAAAACACTCATTTAACGTTTTGCCGAGTTCTACAAGTACTGTGTATCTAATTGTGGAGGAATGTGGGTGTTCAGTGAAGACTTTTCTTGTTAGATTCGGTTTGTGTTTTACCAGTATTTTCGTTATTAGCAGTGATTTGGTGAAACTTTCAAGTCAACGTGTTCAACCACGTAGCTTTCTCAAGAGTAAAAGACATTTAAAATATTATTTTGACTATCACGAATAATTACTTTAAATAATTACTTTGAATAATTACTTTAAATATTGTTAAGTGTTGTGAATCGTTCCAAGAAATCTCCCAATAATACTGGATACATCTTTATTGAAAATTTCTTTTCAACATCAATTGCATTGTTTTCTTATTTTTATTTGTTATTGTGTTAGTACACTGAAAGTTACATTTGTACAGTTTTAAACAAATAAATACGTTTCGTTAACAACTTTCCCTCTTAGAATGGATATATAAAGATAGGGAAGAGTGTGGGGTTGAATATGCGAGAGTTCTCGCACGGGTATGCGGAGGTAGTAGGGGAAAACTTGTGCTTTGGCACAACACAAAGAATAAACTTATTTAAACTAAAGAAAAATTGCTTAAAATAAATGAACAACAAAAATTAAAACGCGCCAGCCTACAATACTACGTGAATTAATTTAAAATTATAGAAAGAATAGCGCAAATCACTCGACAAATGACAACGATCACAATCCAGACGCCCGATTTAAATGTTGACAGTATCTGGAACATCAATGCACAGCTGTATACTCGTATTGTAAATAATACTCCGTTTGATATTAAACTAAAGCTGATGATTCGCTAAGATTTCCCATCTACCGAAGAGAAGTTTAAGCCTACTGAATTGTTTCTAATGGTAACAAATGATTTTCTTGAGGTACGTAAGTACGCACAAAATAATCCAATACTTTTTATTATTCACATCAATTTTCAATTTTCGCACCCCAGAAAGCGGGCCACAAAAAGTCCACAACCCACCGTATTTTCGGTCATGTCACTATTTCTAAGCCACTCATCGGAGATAAAAAAACTACAAGCAACATAAGACTCATTTCGTTGGATGAGTATTCAGCCTCACTCTTTCCGACTTCTAAGTGTTTATGCTAGGGTAAATGACGAATCGAATTTATTACGACAATGACTGTTTCCTGCAACATCACATTATTTCCAAAGATTATGTGACCAAATTGGCTAACTATATCTATGTAATAAATCAAATTTTTGTTCACCAATGGTGACAGCGTATCCCATTGCGTTAACGCCCTTGTTAATACAGTTCACATTGTCCACGTCTGGTTTTCTAAGCACGAAACAAAGTGTCACATCTGCTAACACCACAATCGCCATATCTATTTTGAACATACTTTAGAGAGAAATCTACGCGCGTGCTACCCATCATCGGTAAGCAAACTTGGCGTTTTGCGGCAAAAATTGTTCTAATTTCCATTCCCTTGCAAACAATTCAGGATCTCATGTATCTATGCTAAAAACACTGCAAAGAGTCCTTGGCTTTCCTGAACCAAATTAGTCACTGTAAGGTACTTTCCGTGACATGTTTCCGTATTTCTGACCACCCTCAGTAAAACCCTACCATAAATGTTAGTTAGGTGAACTTAAATGTAAGTGTACGTTGTCGACGAACAAACGCAAATAGTATGATATCAGATTAGCTAGTTGTATTCGTTTAGTGAATCTCCACACACGCTTTGTTGCACAATTTACACATTTCGAAATTGATAAATTAGTTGACGTCTCCTTAACAACACTTATAAATAAAGTGTGTCCCTATTAAGTCATATCATAGAACATTAAGATATGACATTTCAACTTTCAAGCTTTCTTTAATTATATTTTAAACTAGTGGAAGTAACTCGATGTTGGCTGGACATTAATTTACCAGAAAGGAAATAATTGTATCTGAAGTACAACAACTCACCCACGACTCTGTTGCGTAGGTCGCCGCCAGTGAGGCGAAACACATTTTCTTGGTGGCCGTTGTCCGCAAAGTAATACGTCTCGATCTCCAGCAGGAACTTCTCCACGAAGGGGCAGGTGTAGCGCGTCTTGGTGTAGGGATACGCGTTCCACGCCTCCTCCTCCACTGTCAGCGCAGACTTGGGCAGCAGGCTCTTGAACCACCCTGCAGCAATCATGCGTAACCGAGGGCTTCAAGTATTAGCAATGACTGTATGCAAGTGAACACCGCTAAGTTTCTAAGTTATTATTTTAAAAGTGAAAATAATTTCATTTTCAAAATAACTTCCAACGGCCAGACCCTGAACTAAGTGTTACTCGTATATGCCAGCTTCTATGGGTGAGTGAACATTCTGCTTAAGTGTTTATAACAAAAAATTAGCCTATGATGAATTTGCAAGACCAAATCTAATGGGGAAACAACAAATCCTAATCTGCCCATTTTAAATTTACAATTGTGAGTTACTTTTTCTTAAAACGTATTGTGTTTATTTTCTTGAGATTTGATATTCGTAAAACACAATATGTTTTGCCTATACTGTAGCACATTTATATTTGCATTAGTAATATATTTAATAAAAATATACATATAAAAAATTTAACATAAAAATGTTTTTATCTTGGTATAATTTCATACTGTGTACTCTTACATTAATAAATGTACTACAGTACTTTTCGTACTTCACTGTTCGTATTGCATCCTACTCTATTAATATTAGAATAATTGTGACAGTATCGGTTCTGAGAAAAAGGAACAATTATCCCCCAAAATATAGATTTTTACAAACAAGCTTCAATGTTACACAAATGAACACGACTACAAAACACAAGTACTCGCCAAAATGTACGAAAATATACACAAACATCAAAATACACAGTGACTTCTGAAAGCTTTCTGACAATCATAAACCAAACTACATTCTTCTGCATGAATAAGGTCCAAAGGTATGCTGTTTAAAAATTCGCGTGTTATAATACATAGCCATTCCCACAGGTGCAGACATATAAATAAATGAAAACAAAAGCATCTTCCGTTATCACTTACACCAAACACTATCAAAATGATTACAAAAATCTAAACATTGAAATAAAATTCAAAACAAATCAAATATATAACTTAGATTTTTCGAGTTGATTGTCCTTAATTTTATGGAATTTCGAGATTCTGCACGTTCTTTATCACATTTGTAAGGGAGTGGATCTAAGATTCTATTTTCGAATTATGCCCAATGGTAACTTATGTTGCAGTATAACGTGTGCTCACTGATTTCTATACAGCTCGATCCACGAAAGTCTACATTTTTCATCTTAACGGTGTTTGATAGATCTCTGGGTGATAACTCTAGCAGAAGCATATTTAAGAGGTTTTCGGTACGATTACCGTGTATACGGTACGATTTACGTGTATAAATCATTCAAAACCGTCAGCTCCCCTTAGCGTATTATACATATAGTTCGTACTGAATATAAAAAAAATTATAATCAGTTTTCATTTGTTCATTTGATTTGAGTCGTTAATTTTTCATTTCAAATGTAAAACATCTCCTGTAGTCCTAACGTATAGCACATTCAATGCCATTCATGTAAATCCAATATTCCTAACAATATCTTATCTCATTAATTACCGTAATACTTCAAGACCTCACGTATGTCCGTTTAGAAATACACTGTTTAAATAATTTCTATTCAAGGAACTACAGTTGCTGTGACCACCGTCCCATTACCCAAATATTCTGATGACCGTATTGGAATTTTAGTAAGAATAAAGAGAAGCAAAAAATATAGTGAGTCAATTAATATAAGTCATGATCATTGAATTCACATAGGCGTGCACACAGGGGAGGGGTGCTTCCTGATAATTTTGAAAGGGACACTGTATACATAGTCTCCCCGTTTTGTATTTTTCGTAAATTTATAGTCACTGACTTTTCTCCCTTTTTAACCCGAAAATTCGTAGATTGTACTGTAATTTATATCTCTTGGGTGGATGTCATCAACTTCCCTTCCCTGAATCACATTTATTTCTTAAACAGATCCTCCGATATCAAACCAAAAGTAATGCTAATTATACATATTTTCTCTTAATTGTGAATTTTTTAAGCTCAATTTTGAAACAAGTTGAGTATAATTTTTGTAATAATTACTCACCTGGTAAGTGACTGCCCACATGGTAGATCTTGTGCGTATACTGGCCGCTGCCACCCGGACCGTCGGTGTAGGGCTCGTTGACGAGGATCTCCACACCGCTGCCCTGCCCCTTCGACTCCTCGCGGCTCTTCTTCTACAACAGCACACGCCATCCCACCACACTTGAGTGGAGACAAAACTTTCTTAGTATTCTTAAATGTAAAACCAAGCAGCAATATTGGAAACACTAGAAAGCTTTGAATGAACTGAGGAAATAAGACTAAAAGACACCACAAGCTCAAGTCATAGGATTCGAGTTTGCCAATGACCGTCTTCTGTACAAAAGCATTTTTCATTAGTCTGTTGAAACATGTCGATTCATCAGTGAGATTTGGTCATTAGAATTAACAAGTCCTAGACCGCTTCATTGTGGATTACCCTCCTGGTCAGGCCTGTCGCATCACCATTCTTGATAATAAAAGAATCCCAAGAAAAACATAACTTTCAAACATCACAAAAGTGGAAATGGCATTTGTACATTGTTACATAATTGCATGATTGATACAAAATAAATCATTTTAGACAAATATATCGAAAGTGCTAAACTCGCAAATTATTGCAAATTACTTCAAATTATTTATTTTATACTAAATTATTTATACTCAATTATTTCAAACTATTTAATAATTAATTACTTAATTATTTAATAGAATGATGATTATATGATTACTTATTGATGACTTTTCGCAGGTAAAAACGCGGTTCCAATCTTCTTCCAGACTTTTACATGCGTGTCTTTGGGCCCCGCTAGCGCAGCCTGACCTTAAGCTCACGCGTAATGAGCTTCGATGCGAGGTCTCTGCCCAAGGAACAATCGTACGCTTCGACGCGACCGTCAATATTAAGCCAATGTCTTCAACGCCGTATTTCCCGACAAGGGGGCTTTTTATGCCTCGTCAGTAGATTGAGGAACTAAGTGAGTACGCTCTTACCCAAAATAATAGTTTTTGTGCATCGTGAAATTAGAAAGCATAAAACACTAACATGCGATCACTAAAAATTTAACGTTACATGTACCGATTTTTTACACATCGTTTTGCTTTTAAGACGTAACGTTCAGTAAAATTCTTCGAAGTGTTCTGCTATCGCTTCATATCTAGGATCGCACATCTTATTAGTTTATATTATTAATTTTTTTGTTAATTTAAGGTCGCATTAACTACGAGGTCACTAGCGACTACTGATTAACGTTAGGGGTACCTGTATACTGAATGAAGTGATATGGTTATGATGAGGGGTGAAAGGACGAACACAAATACTACTATGCCCACTCGAACACACGTCCTTTGGCCCGAGTTCACCACGGCACTGCCTTAGCGATCTCGGCTAATTTCGTTTTTGATTGGATTTGTCATGCAACTATATAATACAGCACAACCAGTATCACAAGTCTGAAACCACTTCAATGACCATATCGTACGTACTACTTGCTTAACGACTCGATAAATTACGTGGAATATTGTATTATGATATTTCTCTCAAGTAAAATTGGAGCGCATTCGTGCAGGTTTCGCTAATGTAATAGCATAACGGTATATTTATTTTAGTATTAAAATAGTAAAAACTGTGTGACGTTTGGGGAGAGAAGTACAACTAGGCCACGTTTTCATGGGCTCCGGAATCCGTATTCCTCTCTTTCAGAATACCTAGTTTAATAATGAACACTGGTTGCAACAGACGTTGGCCATACGTTTACGCCGATGTATCAGAAGCTATGTGCATGACATAACGGGTTACATATTTTATTAAATAGTAATGATGACGAAATAACTAACCTCTCCCCCACTCCTGCCGCATCTAATAAAACAGAGATGAAAAACACGTGCGCAGTAAGAGACGACCATCCCAACCTTTGCTCAACAAGGGCAACTGCATTGCCAGACTGACGGAGAACTTACGGCGATCATGAAGAGCTGCGCGATACGATACTCCTCGACGGTGAGCGGCAGCGGGATGCGGTACTCCTTGATGAGCATGGCTGCGGCGGCCGCTGGGCCCGGCCCTCGCGGCCCGGCCCGGCTCTGGCCTCACCTCCGCCCTCTGGCGCCGGCCTCGGCCCCCGCCTCACCGCGCGCGAGCGCCACTCATCGCCGCCTGCAACACAGCACAAAAGGGCCCTCCAGTCACCCGACGAGCGCCAAAGCGCCCAGGGGGCACCCTTTTCGGAGAATCAGCGGGGTGTAAAGTAGTCTCGCGATTAGCGAGGTAATTGGGAGTGACCCCCCCCTCCTACATTTGACACGAACAAAATAGGATAATGGATGCAAGAGGAGGTAAATTGTACGTTTTGAGCTTCAAGTTAAAAGGAGCTGTTATCTGTAAATATGTATATCAATAATTAAACACATTAAAAAAACATGAATAAAACTGAACGAATTTTATCTAAGAGCGATCGAATTCAAGAAAGTCCTAATACTCCTACAATATGGGACGCCCCAGGCGGGCATCGGAAGATTAACTTCTAATGCAGCATCAAACTCCTACACTTCTGTGTACCATTGTTTAATGTTTTTACGAAGATGGCCTCGGTTAACGAGTCTCGAATACATGTGAGTCTACTGTACTAGAAAGGTGGGTCGAATATCTCCCATATCTCCAATCTTTAAAACCCACATTATAATATTTGTGGTAGTTATTTATATTAATAACCATATAAGAAAGAAATCTAATTAGGCGATATGATTTAAAGGTACATTCGAGTTTTTTCTCCTTCTTCTCCTTCAATTAAATAACCTAACGTATTCGCGATATTTCTAATTGAAAAATAAAACACGGTGAAACTATCATCCAATCATGTCAGGGTCTGTATATTAAAGATACAAATGAAAAATCGCATAAAAAATAGGATCAAGCAGTTAGTGCCTACTATACGATGTTAGTAGTAGGCAGAGAAAATCGATGCGAAAGCTGAGAAATTCATACTTGCCCTGAAAAGACAACTCGGCTAGATATCCGTGGCGAGAGAGAGGCAGAATGATATGCGCCCGCACAAGTTTAAGCGGTGCTGACTTAACTTTCAATTGCACAACCAGAAACTAGCCATATCATACCGCACGCTACAAAGCCTGTAAATTGAGGAAACTGAGAAACACGCCCTTACCGAGAATACACGTAGCTGAAGTGAAGTCATCATACATCTGACATTTTTTGCATCAGACTTTCTGTTCACCTCGAACATATATTCCCGGAAATCGAAATGCGTTGATAAGTCATATATTGTTATTTTAAGATTACAAGTTTATAGATAAACATATCTCACTGTCAAACGTCGGTATGGTAACTTTGTTGGAGATATATGCGGTTCAGTCTTATCTCATCAATTATTTTGACGCTGGGGCAAGCCAAAAATAATTTTGTGTCAGAAGAGACACGATGAAACGATTTGTGTTCATTTCAGGAATGCTGGACTTGTACGGAGACATCCTATTATTAAGTCATTTCGCCAAATGGAGAAGGTTCCCTTGAAAACACTGCACTCAGGAGGCTTTATCAGCTGGCACTCCAAACCATCTGTCTGGTGGAAGATTACAATTTCCGGAGGGATGCGGTCTTCGACGATAATCCACTGTTTTAGAATATGTCAAAAATAGGTCGCTGTCCTGGACCGACTAAACACGATTTAAATAAACATTCATAAACGTCATGGGAAAAACCTCAGTTGGAACTTGATGCCTCAGCCTGATGGCACAGGAATAATATCTATGTTGGAATTTGTGATCCTACAAATTGGTGCGTGTATTAGTTCCCATTGGTTTTTGCGTCGGGTCCCTTTTCTCCTTTGCCTCACTCCCTTTCAGTCATCTATCAGCACCTCATGGATAAACCAATGCCCACGACGGCAACTCTCTTACCTTCCCCTGAAATATAGTGATCCCTGAGGCTCTCCAATCACGTCGTAGTCTTATGCATATGTTTCATCATTAACATTATAAACTTGCTCGTGGTAGCTCTTGGGCCTATCTCGGTGCATGTACCATTATTCTAGGAGTAGGGAGCCGCCAGTTCCTCAATTATACTACACGGATCTCACAATCAGTAACTGGTCACTGTGAAGAATTACGTTATCACGAGTGCAGAGGTTATCAACATGAAACACGTAATGCCTCCGTGCCACAAACACAACTCACAATATCCAAGCCTTACGTGGGATTCGGTCCCACCGCTTTAAAGGCTGCATATCCTCGGGTTCACCCGCCCCACGCCGGTGTGCTGTGAGGCCCACTGATTCTACGAACATGTTTTCTGGTTATGTAAAATAATAATAATTTGAAAAATATTGATAAAAATAACAGATTTAGAAGTAAAAATGCCATTTTTGTTGCATACAAGGCCAATACTGTGCTTTGCATTACGGAATATATTTATCTGAATGACTTTGGACACCGTTAGATGTTATAGCAATAATGTCAAAGGTGCTTTAGTTTTTAAACCGTGTACACCTTAATGAACAATTTTCTAAAACAAACAATCAAACTTTACAGAAAATGTTGTAGAATATAATATTTTCAATAACACAATGGTTCAAGTTTTCTTTTATGTAATACTTCAATCAGGAAAATTATATTAAAAAAAGTAGATACGGTACTACATTTTACTGGGTACGAATATAAGATAATACGTAATATGAGAGAAAGTTACGTAATGCTGAGGAAAATGAACATCGATATTTCAACGGAAATACACTTTTTGAGGTTATTGATACCAAAAAAGTGTTGTACATTTTCCCTTCAAAATCTCCGTTTGTCCACCTCCCACTCCATGTGTAAACAACATCCGCCCCTAACCTATTCGAAGGATGTTTCCTAAAATAAATATTTCCCGATGAATCTTGCCCAACTTGAAACCCTGCGATTTTGGAAAAAAATAATAAATTTTGGAGGTAGTACTTCACATGAAGCACCTGCGCCATTTTCACACTTTTCTCAAAAAATGGGTCCAAATGTTTTCTTTTATTTGCTTGCTAATGCTTAATTTACTACTTTGAATAGAATGAAACCCATTTATGAAGATGGCACATGTCCTATTTCCGCTGTTAACTCTGAATTTTCGAAAGCTCCAAATGAAAGTGACAAAGCAAATGAACTTTTTCAGGACTGGGAGGCATTCCGAGCCCTCGTGTTTTACATCTATAACATAATTGTTGCATAATTTCTTGGACTGGCTCCAACTGAGTGCAATCTGCATGTTTAATTTAGGCACTGGGACAATGACTAAGGTGGAGGCCAAAGAATATCGTGGGTGAATATGTAAAGGTACACGTCCTAGGAAGGTGTATGCGATGCTCAGGTTGCGTGAAGGTGGTGTTCACTACAATCCAGAGGAGCGGAAGGTACCGCGAGAGGCACTGATAGTTTTTTAGACATCGAAGAGAATAGTAATATCACTAATACAAGAAAGTCTGAGCCATTCTTTAGCACCACTAGTTCTCTTATGAATGAATGATTGATTGTTAGAAATTCCGGGCGCGTCAACCGCTGTCATTAGTCCCGTCAGAGTAGTGCGCGTTTTTTCCTCGGGATGAGGCGGTGGCGTCCTCCGTTGGACTTGATACTTCAGGCTGCGAGTTGCGTAGAGAGCCTGAACAGGGGCGGTTGGGTCAGCATAACATCACCGCGCGTCTATAATACGTGCGCAGTCATACACACATTCCCATCATATTATGCCTATACGTATTCTTCCCACAAGTGCAAGCAGTAAGTTGACAAAGTTTTATCGCAATCCGATCAACGGTACGGCAGCGCGTTAAGTATGAACGAACAAACAAACATTGCTTTTTATACATTAGGTATGTAGAGGTACAGAGACGACGTAAGATTATGAGACATTCAGAGAGAGCGAAGGTGCTCTTATCTTGGAATGTCTCCACAGAAGCAATAAATAGCGCTGGGGGTCCTGTTAGATCTTTTAGGCGTTGATAAACAGCAATTGGAATAAGGGTGGGACAAAACCGGAAAGCTAGTCCAGAAGCACGAGAATGGGAAACTAACATTTACGAGAAAATGTATAGCATTCTGTAGCTCCACTAGTTTTTTTTTAACATTTTAATAATTTATGTCTACTTAAGATTCTACAGGAAGGTTGTAGTCTTGGGGTATTTTGGGTGTGGGTTAGGTGTAAGTTGAAAGTAAACTGGATGATTAAGGGAACCCGAGAGGCAAATTGTGCTCTACACATGTAAATACACGTGAAAAATGAACCATGCGTTCTAATTTCGGCACAACTTTGGAACTCTGAGAAAGCACATGCTACAATTTTCAAGCTCAGCATTTCGCAAATCTGCTCGCGCCTAGGCAGGTTTGGTGATTTAATCAAAACCGCCGGACCCTCTCCGGTGATCCCATTGCAAAGGCAATGGTGAGCTCTAACATCACAGGCGAGGGGTCGCGTAGGGCTGAAGGGAGAGGGCTGCTCGCAGGGGCTTCGCACAGGGCAGGGCTTCATGGGGTCATTGCCTTCACTCACAGCCAACGTCAACTCCTCCTACGCATTTTTTTTGAACCGTCGGAATATGATGTTTTGCGTGCATTCTGAACACGATTTGGAATTTGCAATGTAAAGATGAAAGAACAATAAAAAGAACTTGCGTGAAGAAACTAGTGTGTGAATAAAATCCCTTCTCATCTTGCATTTACACTGTAATTTCACACCAATACAGACTCGAAACTGAAAGGTTGAGCATATTTTCTCAAGTTGTACAAGTTTTCCATAACCGACATTTTCTAGTTAACGAAGGAGAGCGAAAGAATTGAGAAAAACTTAATTTTAGCATTTTAGTGAGCGGAGATTAAACATTTCTAAAACATAACGCAAATATATAAAACCAGAGAGGCTACAGAAGGCAAGAAAGAGTCTCTCTCAAAATAGTTAATCTCGTTAGTCCAGGCTAACTTTTCTATTTTGCTCCATCCTCTTTTCAACTGACATCATGTATTCTAACCTAAAGGATGTTTTATTTTCACATTTTATAAATTTTTGGTCCCCTAATGGTAGAATTGGAATATGACATTGATTAAGAATATAATAGAAAAGTAAAACCTGATGCTATATGCAAATTTTCCTACAAACATTGGGAACCGTTTGTGAGAAAATGGAGTTTGAGCCTGAAAACTTGCAATTTTGAGCTCGTATTCATGGATAACTTTTGAGTTTTGATGAAACGTCATTGGAAATAATTTGTAGCACTTTTCCTCACAAATATAAAAATATAAAAAATAAAATAAAAAACAAACATGAAAAACGTTTGCAATGTAAATAATAATGACGTGAGATACTCGCATATTAAAAAAAAACATTTGTGTAATTCTGAAAACAAAGAAAAAATCAAAATGGCGTTAATATGATGATATTCAAAGCATTTAGCACTATCCATACAAAAAGGTGAATGAAAAAGTGCAACGGTTTTTGAGAAAATGTGGTTCGTTTTGAGAAAATGAGTTTAAAATGCGAAATTTTAATTCATGAACTAGAAAAGGCATAATGTATATAAATTGTCGGTAATATAAACATTTACATGACATATAATAATACATTTGTATAATTTTGAAATAATACAAAAAACGATACACATAATGGCATTATGTTATCTTATGCGGTGCATTTAGTTCCATCCCTACAAACAAAATTGAAGAAAAAAATTAAAGCCGGTTTAAAAAAAATCTTGTTTTAATATTGTCCACATTAAATTCAAAATTACGAGAAAACTACAATATGTTCATGAAAACAAACATGACATTAACAAAAAATTGTTGGAGAACAAACTTTATTTGAAGAATAAATAATCTTCATTATTGTAGTTTCAGGAAGACGCCGAACAAATTCAAACTTCTGTAATTTTCTAAAATTCAGAGTTCGGTGTCAAAATCGGACATATGCCATCTTTATAAGTGTATTTCCCTGTATTCTTACAAGAATGTTAAGGAAACAAACAGAAGGCATTTTTGAGAAAATTGTCAAAATGTCCTAGGCTCTTTATGTAAAGTACACCCTACATTGAAACAATCGCAGTTTCTAGTCGGTCCAGATCAACCGTGAAATATTCATTTTGGAAAAAATTCCTACGAATAGTATAGGTGCTAGAGTTGTTCACAGCAAAATGTGTTGTCAAAACCTCGAAATCTAGTTTCCGCAACATTACATAACTTTCTCTGTTCTAGGCATATTACTCTGTATATACGCACGTCTTCGAGACAATACAAGGCAAAATCATAGCTACTTAAAAATAATCACAATTTCAAAAAAATTACCTTGAGAAAAACAGTTTATTTTCTTTTACAATAATTCGAGTTTCGAATTTCTACCAGAGAAAACAACGTCAAAAACTTGATTAAGTAAGCATCATAAGATCGACCACTTACTGAATGGTGGTGAGTAAAAAGTTATCTTCAATAATGTAGTTGGAGGAGGATGTCGCAAGAAATTTAACATTTTGCAATTTTCGGAAATTCAAAGGTTTAAATTAAAATCGAACTGGCTAAAACTAGTCGGTTTTGGTCGGAAATTCTTGATAGGGAATCTGACAACAGGTATCATGTTTTCTTGGAAGGGAGGCAGAACTACCATGATATTTTTTCGTTGGACATACTTTTGGTCAGTTCCGTTCAAAGGGATCTGGATCCAAACTGATGTTTTAGCCAGTTTGTAAAAAATGTGTTTGGTTGTTGTTCTTTTAAACATAAGGTAATTTTGTTGACATTGTCGATCAGGCAACGGTGTCAAATGCCATTGAGATACACAGATTCAATGTTGCAAATCACATTATATATATATATATATATATATATATATATATATATATATATATATATATATATCGGTCAATTTTGTTTATAATAGTATTTTTTACGTAGCTGTAACATGCTTACAGAATGCACGGTGAAGTCAGTTGGCTTCGTAGAGCAGAGGCTCAGGGCAGGTGAGTTTAAAGCGTAAACACTAAGGTCGTGAGTTCGACAACTGCTTAAGGTACGAATGTTTTCAGTAGTGTTTGTGGCAGAATACTATTGCATCGTCCTCAGAGGGAGCGGACGGGGCCTGCGTGCATCGACCGCCACCAGGAAGACGAGCGCCCAGCGCGAAGGCGACGGCGCAACGCAACCACCTCCCTAGAAAAGTCTCGGCCGCTCAATTGCTACAACGCGCATGTGGTTTCATGTGAAGCCGTTTAACCCGTCTCATGTTAGAGGCGTCAAGACAATCCACAGTTGTTAGATCTAACGTGAGTCCCCCAAACATAATCGGACTCTTTGTGCTGTTCCTCACAGAAGCTCCCGGCGGTGTCCTGATTATCAGAACAAACAACTGCAAACAGCGTGGGAATTACTCGAATAAGTCAATGACAAGTGAAATCACCCGTTGTAGATAACTTTTTCGAGAACTGCGACCGATGTCGATGTTAACTCGAACGTCCGCGAACCGCCGGAGTCCACAGGTCGTTTCATCAACCAATGAATCCGACATAGCGCTGTTTTCCCGTCTCAGTTCAATAGCAGTTAGGGTTAGCTCTGGGATCATTCCCAGAGCTCGACATTCGCTGAGTTTGCTAAAGGTCAATTGTGGCATGGATTCTTGGCACGTTCGCAGACAAACTCCCAGACATTTCTGCCTCTGAGAAATTCTCTTACTAGACGGTTGGGAACAATGTGCTCACTCAGAAATGATGAGTTAAACCGCCAGTTTGCAGCGAGACCTCAGGAATGTGGGGTGAATATTGGCTACGCTTGTGAAAACGAAGCAAAAGGATGCTGCCTCTTCGGTCATGAGGGTAGACGAGCATACACGAACATCTCAATTCAGTGCACATCTTCATTCGAATCGAGGAAGACGCTGAAAATCGATGCAAAAACTAAGCATATGCCTGTGATGCACCATGGGCGTTTACTGAGGGAATGCCACCGACTTCTGTCCAAGTGCGCGCGATAAGTCCCGGCTACAGCGATCCCAACGCTACTCACACGCATGGACTGGGACGGCATCAAATTATTGTTGCTTTGCTGCATTTCCTGTGTTTACTCCTGACACGTTCCTTTCTACCACAAAGAAAGCAGTCTGAAAACGAGGTACATTGCAAGACACCTCTTTGAAAGTACTGAGCCCAATGGAAGTAATACCAAAAATTACGAACGTTGGACTCAAATACACAATGGAAGCAAAATATGTTACGATTCCAGTGACATACAGGAACTGTAAACGCAAATATCTTTCACCACGAATAAAGTATTATAGGGCAAAATGAAACAAGTTAACACTCGTTCGTGCTCTCCCGACGACAACAGAAAGTGGCACCAAGCGCATTATCTTCCAGAAACACCAAGGAAGTATTTATTCACGAACGTAAAAACTGCTTTCATTTTCTGTGAATCAAATGCAACCATAATAGGACGATTAATATTCTTCCTCGGGGAGACGGAAGTGAACACGCTACGCTCATGTATTTCCTCGGAGAGCCCCACTATCAGAAACCAAAATTCTTCCTAGCGCTCTGGACCTTAAAAATTTTGATATTCAGCCTCGGAGACGGCGAAGAGGGAGCGATTTCGCTGTGCTGCACACTGTTAATGGGAAGAGCTGGGGCGGGCGGAGGCACCTGTTACGCGAGCGCGCGCCGGCGCTTTGATGGGCGGTAAAATTACTTCCTCCTGCCGCTTCATGAGCGCTGCCTTCGCCTTACATCGCCATAAACCGCCTCCCCCATCCAGAACGTTCCTGACCGATCGGTGAGGCGGAGGCCGTAGCGGGACAAGAGGCGGGGAGCGCGGCAGGGCGGGGGAGCGAGTGGGCGTGGCGGTTAGGAAAGGGTGTGGCTGCCACTTGCTAGCGTTAACGTAGCTTTTCCACTCCACCCTTCTGAAACATCATGTACAGTTTTCACTGTTTTGTCGCCTAATACTTCTTCATTTCCCTTTTCTAGGCCCAATGTTAATTTGTGTCTGCTTGTTCATAATGGAATGAAGAAAATGAGTTTGTTTTTTTTGCATTTTATTGATCATTTTTTAAATATAATTTTATAAAATTTTATTCAAAAAATTGCCGCAATAGTAGTAATTAGTATAAGGATAAAGAAATATCACTCATATGTTAAGTATTTGAGATGATTTTAACTGTAATTATCTTTGGGTGGAATTCCCCTAATTGTATCTGAAGCATACGTGCCTTCGGCAGTTAGCAACATGGCCTCCCAGTACATTAAAAGTTTTCACTGTAGGAATACATGATGCAGAAACTGAAAATTTCCACAACTTACAGAATTTTCACACTAACAAAAATTAGAGTAAGACGAGTAAAATAATACATGACAGCATTCCGCGGAGAAGATATTATCGTTTAATTGTGAAAAACGTATACTTTAACTCCCTCGGCAATTTGAATTCCTCGGAAACTGCATGACAAAATAGTTATAGTTCGACACGGATGTACATTGTATTTAAATTTAATAGAGAATAAATGTCATTAAATTACTAATTTACTTTCCTTAGATTAGCCACTTTCTTTGTTAACTTGTAATTTACTTACGAAAACTAAAATAAAACTTTGCTCTTTATTTGTGCACTAGCTTCGAGAGTTTACAAGAAAAAATAGAAATTTAAATGCGGAATTAAAAGCTAATATGCCGGTAAACAAAGTACGGCAGAGAGGACACACCGCGAAATTGTAAATGTCAGGCCATGTTATAATTCATATTTCGATTAATTCATGGTTTTAGTGTTTTTTGATTGTGCATTTTAATGACATTGTGGCGTTTCTCCCGAGCAGGGCCGTTGCATTCGCCGTGGCCAGGGACGCGCTAACTTCACGAGCACTAGAACTTTAATGGGGAGAGCAAACTTTAGATCAAATTAATCGATTTAGTAATGATGAGAATACGAAATTGCTATCCGGGGTTCCCGGATAGATAATATATCTGAAAACAACAAAACATGAGCCTACGAGAATACAATGAAATTATGACGAGCCAGGAAAAACTAAGCATACAAAGTATATAGTAAGCATTAAAATGTTGCGTAATTTGTGATTGTTACTCTGGCGACTAGAAATGGCGAACTTTGTGGCGTAATGTTCTTTAACTATTTTTACTATACTGGGAATTACCTCGGTAAATATAAAACTCAATATTTTGTTAGGTGTATTTTACACTTTTTATTTTTTAAATTTCATTTTCATTATTTAATTAATTATACAACAGCGAACGTGAGTCGGATGGCTTATCACATCTTCAACAATGAACATTTCCATTATTTTGCAGCATTAACTGAGAGAGAAATATTCCGTTTCGAATCGAGGGCATATCGTTTACCTATCGTAGGGAGAGAATAGGGCCTAAAATCGAACCCTGCGGAATTCCATGAGCAATTGGCAATGAATCGGAACGATGAGTATATGTCCCCTCATTTTAGTAACTACGGTATTTCTACTCTCTGAGATCGTCGTTTAAGGTAGGAACATAACAAATCTAGAAAAATACCACGAATTCTATACAAATGTTATTTTGATAGTAATATGTTATGATCAATTAACTTCAAAATCTTTGAAAGAACTAAAAGTATTCCAATAGGTGCTTCATTGGATGAAGTGATGTTTGTAAGAAAAGAAAATGTGTTTCCGGTCAAGTGACAAAAGTGAATAAGGAGCACGAAATATCAGAATATTCAGTTCTACGTTAAAATCAGGAACGCATTGTGTACAGATATGTCCTTGAACATGAACACTGTTCACTTTCTGTTTTTCAAGTACTTTTGCCTCACGAAATTATTAATATACTCGAAACTTACTGTCCTACTATGAACCGTACATCTGAAATACTGGCTAAAAACGTGGGTTGATTTCCGGGTAAAAAAATTCAAAATCGTAGGAGAAAGTTTAACATAATTCATTTTTAGTGAATAGAAAATTGGCAATTTTTACAAGGGGTCGTGCTTTTGATCGACGAATTTGATCACGAACGAGGATAACAGAACAGGCGAGATTTAATGCACGATTAAGCACTTATTTGAGGGTCCTAGCTGGTTACGGTCTCCCAATAATTTTTATCATCATTTTAGTACACACAAATTTTAAATTCTTTAATAATAAATTTTGATATGGCAAAACTTTTAGTGTACTTTCATATTTATTTTTATTACATTATTGTTTTTAATATTTCGGTTTTAATAAGTGTCTGCAGAAGTTGATCATGCCTAGGGCCTGCGGGCACTGGACGGGAGGCGCTGCAGCGAATCCTTGCGAGGGGCCGCGGGGCCTTCACTGTTTCGAGGCGCGCGAGTGCGCAGAGTGCGGGCGCCGCTCGAGTTTTTTGCGCACAGCGGCGGTGCGCTGGAGAGTAGCAGGGCGGGCCGGGCGGGGTGGGGTGGGGTGGGGCGACCAAGCGGCAATAACGCGAGCGGGGGCGCTAGGGGCTTCGGTGCCGTTGGGCGGATTCCCGCGCCGTACCGGGGCTTCCGCGCCCACGCGCCCCGCAGCGGGGCGAAGCGGGGCGCCGCGGGCTCTATTGATCGCCTCCGCCGCCCGCCCTTTCTTCGCGCGCCCGCTCGGGCGCAGTGGTGCGCGGGCGCTGCCTCATTCATGGCCTGGCCATGCGCCGCCTCGCCGCGCCAGGCCGGGCCGGGCCGGGCCGTGCCGCGCCGGGCCGGGCGCACAGCGACGCCCTGCGCTGTTGCTAGGCGCCCTCCGCGGGGCTCGCTCCTGGCCGCGATGGAACGACGGATTGACCACTCAAGAAGGAACCGTTCGTCTCCAGACTAGGTGCATCAGTAAAATCTACATGTAAAATTTATCTTCGGAAGAGATCAGGGAAAATCACAAGACTACCTTCGGAAGGGAAGTAAAGCAGTTTGTCTCGCGTATGCCTACGGCATGTACAGGAACCTCTGACGTCTCTGAGTTTGTGGCTTAATCCGTGAATTTGTTATTGCTAATGATGATTTTGAAGAACAGATTTAATTAAGAAAGATCTCTGTAGTTGTGGGAAGATTCCGAAAAAAACAACTTTTGTCATTTTCGAAAATTCATAGAATTCAACTAAAATCGAGCCAACGTGATTTGTGAGAACATTTTCAAAATGTCGTTGGGGCTTCATGTAAAGTACCCAAAAAATCAAAATATTAATTTCAAATTCAACAGGCCGCAACATCAGACCAATCGGGGAATATCAAGTTCGATAAAAATCCAGCCTATAGTTTAGCCGCTAGCATTGTTCACAGACGGTCAGACGTTTCACCGATTGCTAGTTTATCAAGGACTAAGAGTGGATTCTAGTCACAGAACGCGTTAGAAGCCGATATGTAATAAACGTATCAACAATAATTATCCACTTTTATGTTAACAAGGAACTACAATTACTTTTGCTTCCGAAAAATTGCAGTTTTTTGTCCTAGCATTACATACCTTTCCCCACACTACGTAAGTAGTATGCAAGAAAGGAAAAATCATCCCTACCATCAATAATGTAGTTTTGCAACGTCAATTTTTTTCCGAATTTCGAAAATACAGAGGGTTTACCAAAAACAGTACGTTCGCTATATTCATAAATGTACTTTGCTTTACACGAGGAGTAAATTTAGAGCCGTTAAAAAAACACTATTAGTACTACAATGTTACATTCTTTCTCGCATTATTGGAAAAGATTAAGGGATATTATAATACTGCAACCTCTCCTCCTATCACTACAGCAATCACTTGAAAAAGTTCATTAGTTAAACATTATACCTGAAACACAATAGAAACGTACAAAATTAAATAATTTAAAGCAAATACATAACCACAATATCAACATTTGGGCATTGTCTCACCATCTGCAGTTGTAAAATATAAAACTATATACGTAACTACGGTGCCTTTACGTAATATCTGTCTGAAGCAACATCAACTACATTACACATCCAATTTGCAAGTTTAATAAAAATTTGGAGCCATTTTTGAAAAAATATTAAAAATGTAATTGAGGCTTTATGTATCGTAACCCCCAAAATAAAATATCCGTTTCAAACTCGCAGGACCTGGATTTCCTTTAACGGGGAATACCAATTTTGGAGAAAGTCGGCTAAATAGTATTGACGCTAGTTTTAATCACAGACAGGCGGACACACGTTTCGCCGCCAATCTATTTTTCGCCAGCAAGGACCCACAAAAAATGGATTCTGAATACACAAGGTGCTAGAGAAATTTATTTACTACATAAAGGAACAAATATTATTCACTTTTCTAGTATCAGGGATTCATAAAACAATGTTGTTTTCTTTACATAGCGCGCGAAAAAGTAAAAATATATCTATCATCATACAGTACTTTTGCAATTTTGGAAAATACAGAATTCCTTGGAAATGGGCGTAGAGCCCCGTTTTTACCTTTCTTACGTAAATACAAGGAAATTTTAAAAAATGGAGCCTTTTTTTGAGAAAAAAAAGTTTTAAAATTGCTTACTCACGCAAAATTACTAATATTTTCAAAAATTGGTAAATGATCTTTTTAAAGATTTGTCTTTAGAGAACAGATTTCAATAAGGAAAAAATTTCTATCTTTAATATTGTAGTTGTAGGAAGACGGTGAAAAACAATTTGGACTTATTTTTCAAAACAAATCAGGGATATCAAGGAAAACGGGACCTGTTTCATTATTTTAAGTCTTTTGCACTATACTAGGAGAACATTTAATCAAAAAATTTGGAGCAAATTTTTAAAAAACTTTTAAAAAGGTTGACGCTTCAAGTGTCTTCAACAATCAAATTACCCGTTTCAAACTCACAGATTCTTTAAACCGATCAAGAAATGTCAACTTTGGAGAAAATCGGGTGATCGGTTTTGGCGCTAGCTTTGACCACAGACAGGTTTTGCCGACAATCGATTTTTCGATATCGCCTTACGAAGTAAGGACGAGAAAGTAAAAAGTGTGAACACATTCATTGAACCCACTCTCACACCTCATATGGTTCTCAAACATGGTTTCTAACAAATAAATTAGCGATCGAAGTTAAAGTCTGGTGGAAATGATGGGCAAAAGGTTTAACAGAGTGGCCTGCGATCTGGCTTTTTGGATTCTAGTTTTTTTTCGGTTTTCCATGATTGAGAATAAAAATCTGCCAGGTTCTGTTTCGCATATTACAACACATTTCTTCTGTTCACTCCTTAACCCTACCATGTTATTACTCATCTACTTTCCTCTCGCACCCGAGTACTAGTGTAGAATTTTGCACAAAAACTACACAGGCACACACAAAAAAAGTTGTCAAACCCAAAGACTTGACACATGTCTATGAACGTCGACGTGTTCAATCTGAAACTGAATTGCAAGGTTTTTTTCGCGATTTAAAAAAAGTGGTAGGATGTGGTGGAATTCTGGCTTCAGACTCGGATTCAACGTGTCGACATACGTAGAAGAACGTTTGTTAAGTCTTTGGGTCTGAGAACAACCCCTCGAAAACAAAAAATACAATGTCACGACGTTTATTTATTTATTTATTTATTTAAAACTAGTGGTGAGCACTGCCCTGACTGCCCTGAGGAAGCCTGCGACATGTCAGGCGAAACGTCGGCACCCCAACCAACGACGCGGCGTCTCCCGGATAGCCGAAAATTTATGGATTCGAGCCGCGGAAGCTTACGTATACTACTTCAACATAAAATAATATACACACACACATAATATACAACTATTTCCATTAAATTAAAAATTAAGTTGGGCGCGTTACGAGACCTAAAATTGTATAAATGAAGCACTCAATGTATATAACCATTTTTATTTTGCATATTTTCATATATTTATATATTTTTACATATTTTTCTTATTCCAACACATTTCTTTACCTTTTAATATATTCACTCATCAAAATGAAATATTTCTTATAGCAATTTGCTAATATCGTGCAACTGCAACCGTTTTTCCTTCAAAGCAATGTAATACCCCGCTTGCATGACCACCGGACCTTCGGCTTTACTTCGAAGTTACGTTTATGTCCAGAAGCAAAACTCGGGGCCATCACAGCATTGCTCAAGGATCAGAGAAATTTGACGAAAACATTATTAAGATAGGGGTCATTAACTTGGAAGCTGAAGTACAATACTTGTTATAGGATCTTTAGAATTATATAATCTCAATGGTAAATTATACATTAAATGGTATTGTTAAAATTAATACTACTTTCCTTTTGGATGCTTGGTGTAGTCTTTAATTGTGGTGCAATGTGAGAAGAAGAAAAAAAAAGAAGAAAAAATTGCAGTGAATTGCAATGAATTTTACCATAAAATTAGAGAAAAAAGTGGCGTTACAAAATATAAACGTTCTCGTACAAGTTGATCCATCTTTCTGTTGGGAGGGGTTCAACTTTTAGGTTCACATCCCCTCACCGGAAGCCATATACCGGGACCTGAAACACCTACCAGGGCTTCTTGCGGTAACTAACATTGGTACCTTTACTGGGAATGCCCCCAGGTGACTTTCCCAGTAATACAATTGCGCTTACCATATTATTCTCCATCCAATTCTTCACAAACAGGAATATATCACTATCCCATGTGTAGATTCTCTCTGGCTAAATTTGCAACCATTTTGATTTTGATTTGTACGTATAATCATGATGTAAGAAAATACACCAAGCGTCCCATATGCGCTATGCGTGAATATGCCTTACGCCATTCGTCTAATTCATCATCGAAGAGTGATACGACAGACAATTCTTCTAATAAATACCTCATATGATGTCTAAATTATTTAAAGCTGCTTATGACATTGAGGAATCAATCCATTCATGTGATTTAAGAACTTTTAAAAAGTAGATAAAGAGTTACAGTTTGTTTCATTGTAAAAATGAGTTTTTCTATACTTTTACCCAAAGTAGTCTGTCAGACTACACCTTTGTAAATAACACTTGGTACAGGTTGCCTTTGTAAAATAGGACTAAGCTGAATCACGAACATTCACATGCACACATTAATCCGGATTTGCATACTCAGATTTTCTTTATTACCCGCGCACGTTTTCTTGAGCCCTTACTTTGCTAGTTGCGAGAGGAGTGGGGAGTTTGATTATTTTGACAAAATGAGTTTTATATCGAATTTGTAGTTCGCTTCTCGGTGCAAAATAATTATATTACACGGGAGCGAACATTTGGGTCATTCCACGTCAAATCGCACATTTTTAAGGAAACTTTGACCTTGATGTCATAGAATTTTTAACTTTTTTTTTCTGTGAAGAGTATAAGCAAAAATATGTTTTTCATTTTTTGCCAAATATTGTTTTTCGAGATGTTAATTTTCGGATTTTTCGATAAAATGCTCGTATCACTATAGTTAATCATTTTTAACTCGTGTTGTAATTGTAACAGAAATTTAATATTTTGCGACTTTAAAAAATTAGAGATGCTCTTTCATTTGATGTATGTATTGAAGTCATTAAATGAAAAAAAAAATTTTGACCCATTTTATTTTTATTTTTCCAAAAATCGACAGTTTAAAAATTTGAAAAAACTACCACTGTAATATCTGAAAAGTTGTACGTACGTGTGGTAAGTTACAAAATGGGACACCGAGATGAATTGAGAAATCTGCTAGAGCGTCACCCCTCAAACACGTGCCAATCAGCAGTAGACGATTACCATCAATATACTTTCACAGAACAATAAATATAAGTATCCCTTCACTTCACATCTTAGTTTGTGCCATATACATACATATGACCTTCATAGCCGATTAAATTCAAATTAGTGTCAAATTCATTCAATTTCGTGTTAAACGGACGGGATATTGACACGAATATTCAGCGTTGCTAAAAATATAAAGGTAATGTTCTTTACATTATTATCAACCTTCTTAAATAACTTCTTGGGTAAATTAATAGGTTTCTGTCAGAATTGAAGGCTAGTTTTTATTAAGAATATTGTAGTTGTATACCTCCCCCCTCACTACGTCGTAAGGTCCCTTTCCTTAAACGTTGCACTCACTCTGAAGACATCTTTTTAGAAGCATACATTCGCATTGTTTTGTAATACTAGGCATTGCCCCATCAGAAAAATATGTCTGTTGACTGGTAATGCGACATCGATAACAAAACATCTATGTTAGCAAACATCAATGTTCAAAATACATCGACGAAAAATCATCGATGTTTTTCAACATCGACTCGATTAGTATTCTCTAACATTAAATTCGTGCGCAATACAATTGAATTTGACAGTGTTAGTGTTTATGCATTTGCCGAATAAGGGTATAAGAAGGTACCGACCCTACGCCCACAGCGCAATTGTTGGACATATCTCGATGTGCAAAATGAATATTAAGAGGAAATACAATGGCATATCTCGGGCTAGAGAGTTTAGTCGTAGTAGGTAGAACAACCAGCATTTCTTCGGTTCCAACACATGAATAACAGTGATACTATCATTTCATATTTTAACTTTTACAGTATTGTGATCATGGGCATTTTTCATTCAGAAACAAAATTTCGGAAAAGAAAAAACAATGCTGTTAAAAAAACATCGGTGTTAATACATCGATGTTTTGAAAACATCGACATTGATGTGGTATCCCTACAGTCGACACTGTCATAAGCTTACTTGCACAGTGTTATGAGTTTACACTGGTAAATTGAATTCGTGTCTCGATTCAGAAATACAGATTTTTTTTATTTTTTATTTCTTTGCTTTCTCTGAAGTATAGAACAAAAGGATGCAGAGTGACCAAGACATTAATTCACAGCAGACACTGAATTACATCTTCAAGTAAGAAAGAATAATTTTCTAACAAAAATTATACTAGACAATGAAAATTCTCGTCAAATTTTATTTTGGTTTCATGAAGAGAGGAGAAGACGGTAAACGATGAGTGAAGAAAGCAGAAGAAACACAAACTTAGAAACGAACTTTCTTTATCACTCGTATCAGGTGATATTATAGGATGACCAAGATCAGCAGTGCATTCATCTTTGTCACTGCCCAACATTTTTGCGGCATTAATAGGTATGGACGATTCTCACTTTCTTGAAAAAACTTCACTTGACTCGTCTCGAGAAATAATTTTGAAAACTAGTTTTTTCAATAACGTTTTTTTTTTTACAGCAGATAGTCAATTTTCAACTTCTCAAGAATGCTGGTTGTAATAACCTAAACGTATGAAAATAATAATATTGATATTATTGTAAGTCTATCTGTGATTTCTAACTTCACAGAACAACGCACATGTTTCGCGGATTTCTCTGTTTACACAACTGAGTCAGTATATCTGAGAAAGAAGGCTCCTCTGTTTCAGGCAGACCCCAGCAGTGTCAGTTGTTTATAAATAAACTGAATAGTCGCATTTCATCAGAAGACTTGCATTTGAGACCGTATGAGTGTTTCTGCGATTGACACAAGTCTCACGGTTGCATTATGTTTGGACGTCACGATGCGTCGTGTTATTGAAGCCCGAAGTAGCGACACCAGCGGACAGCGGTACGCCAGTTTTTTAAATGTTATTTATGTGTCCCAATTTGAAATTTGGCGGATTTTTGTCAATAAAACGGTTTTTGCGAAATTTTTTTAAACATTAGCGCACGCATGATTCTTCAGAAAAAGTAAATGATAATATTTCTGAATGGGTTGGGGTTAGGAATAAAAAGAAAAAAATACGTGTCACCTATTTTCAAACCTAGAATTCATAAAAAAATGTTTCAAGTCGCTAAAAATAGCGATGTTTCGTGAGTGTGCGATTTGTTGTGAAATGATTCATTCCTGGTTATCAGATTTTGTCTACAACGCTCGTTGCAATAATATATTCTTAATTCAACTAATGTTGGCAGGGGAGTGGGGGTAGGTATTTCGGGCTCAAGAAAACTTGCGCGTATAATAATATGGGTATTTTGAAGCAATTTGTTTATGGCCTGTGAGATAAATACTAATAAATTCAATAATAATCGTATCTATTATGATTTGGTTGTAATATCATACATTTGAGTATTTTTGTACACTTTGGAAAAATGAAAAACAGCCTGGGTAAATATCAAGGACTCACAGAATGAGTTATTTTGGTCATATTTGAAATAAAATGTGCTTTCCTGTCTGGACTAATACATAATATACAATATTCACTGTTTTTTAAGGATGCATAAATTTAAAAAATAAACTTTTGCAAAAACAGCATCTCTTCATTACAAAAAGAGAGTTTTTGGAGGACTGCTGAAAAAAGACTAGTACCTTCAGAAACAACCACCAAACAGCACTGCTGTATATTTGGATGTGTGTATCTCGCAGAACTCGGGCAGTTTAAAAGATTGTTAGCTTTGATTTAGTATACACGTCAGAAGTACAAAGGTGTGTCGTACCAAAGTTGATTACATTTGAAGGTAGAAGAGAAGATACAGGCAGATTTGTAACCAGAAGGAGAGCAAAATTATTAAATTAGTGGTGCTAAAACGTACTTTCTCGCAGTGGTAACTTAATTACGTAATATTAACATGTGTCCATATTAACACAACTCAGTGATCACTGGTTAAGCTCAATACAAAAGTGAAACATTAGGTGCGGCAACTAATTCGTTTAAAGCTAATATATCAACGTAAGTTCGACAACGAATTCCACATTTTGGCCTTACTAAATTTTAAATTAATAAGACCTGGCGGCGGCTATAGGTCGTTATTGCCAGCAACAATGGACGATACGTTTGTCATACAAGCATAGCGAAAATTTTATCAACTCTTTCAAAAACGCTGTTTTCCATATGTATTCATAATTTTACTTGTGTTGGATTGCGGTGGCGATCTTCGAATTTAAGAAAACGTAACAAAATACACTTCTCCCCATAGTATGTCACACACGGTTTTAACTGGTAATCGAAAATAATGGCCAAACAAGCATTATTCATGAATTTCTAAAATAAATGCATTTTTAAAATGAGTTTCCCAAGAAAGATACATTTTCAAAGTTTGGAAGATCTACGAAGCTTAATTGAAAACATGCATTTGTATTGAAATCCTGCCTCTACTCATCATTAGTGGAAGATTAGGTATGAAAACATTTTTTTAAAGCTACTAAATCAATAAAATTCGACAATGACATCTAAAACTGTGTAATATACAGTTATAACATGTCCCAACAATGAGAAGGAATTCTCAGAATATCCAACCACCAGCTCGCGATGCAGAATCCCATTATTGCATTCCAACCTGAGAGTTCCTGAAGGCTAGCGAATGGAGCACCGGAATTTCGAATTTGCAAATTTTAATATTATACTCATATTTTTAAAAAATGTTCATGACTTTTTTATTTTTTTAACCCGCTATGATTTCGAAATGATTTCATGTCACAAAAAACTATCATCAAAATTGTACTTTTACGATGATCATTTTTGGTTGTTTACATTTTCGAAAATACAGTCGCTCAAAATGGGACAGCTGCCAATTTCTTTGCCTATTTTTGCTACATACGAAAAAATACAGAAAAAATTTGGAGCCGTTTTTGAAAAAATAATTGTTTAAAATTGTCTATATTTTACAAAAAATTACGCAAAAATCATTCGTATTTTCTAAAACTTAAACATGACCTTATTTGAAGATTTGTTTTTGATGAACCGATTTCATTAAGAAAACATGTTATGTTCATTATTGTAGTTGTAGGAAAACACCAAAAATATTAGACTTTTTCAAATTTTGAAAAAATGAAGGTTTTTAACAAAAGTGAGACACACGCCATTTCTTTAGGAGTTCATCACACTATTCGAAGACAAAGCTTAATACAAAAATTTGAAGCCATTTTGAGAAAATTTTCAAAATGCAATTGTGTCTTCATGTAAAGTATCCCTAAAACTCAAAATATTGGTATCAAACCGGCAAGACCTCACGTTTGTTCAGATGGATTAGGGGATACCAATTTTGAAGAAAATCGTCTGAACGGTTTAGGCTCTCGCGTTGACCACAAACAGACGCACGAATACACAAAAGTGTCGCGGGCAATTGATTTTTCGATATCAAGGACCCACAAAACATGAATTCAGACTACACCACGTGATAGAGGAAGAGTTTTACCACATGTAGGAACAATATTTATCCACTTTTTCCAGGGCCTGGGCCTGGCAATAAGAGTTTTTCTGTTGAAAAATCGCTGTTTTCCCACTCAGCCTTACAATACTTTAATTTTCACTAACACTTATAGCTTGTTATTCCCTTTGTTACAGAGTTCGATATACACTGCGTAACTTCCGTGGAGAGGATTTTGGTTAAGAGGGAAATATGAAAACAGTTCAATGGTGGTACATGTTCTCTTATGAAGGGAATTATGGGAGGGAAACACAAAATGACAAACCGAGTCAAGTTAACAATTAGTTCATTAGTAAATCAATCTGAATCATTAAAATGTAAAAATTAAAATCATGTATGTACCACGGGCGTTAACTGGTTCTAATGATCTCTGGCGAGAAGAAAGCCTCGGGTTTTTGTCTCGGAAGGTTTTTGATGAAGGAAGAATGCGGGCAAGGTGGAATATTTAGAATAAGGTGAGGTGATTATTACAGGTCAAAGGTGAAAGGATCAGTACAGGAGTAAGTACAGGAAAGGGCTTCGTGTGTAGCGTATGATTATATATATATATATATATATATATATATATATATATATATATATATATATAAATGTTTAATATGAGCAAACGTACATTAAGAAAAGGGGTGGGAAAATATATTTTCAACGAAAAGTAACGTTAACCATTTAATTCTTCAGTGTTACCGGACCACTGTTTACGAATGCCCTATTATATTACTGATCTATGTCAATTTGTTGATACAATTAGTATCTAAATTGTTACATTTCCTCAAAATCTTTATAAAATTCAAATTCTGTATTTAACAAGACTTAAGACGAGAAAATGGTGTCTTATGACTTCCTTTTTCTTTCTTTCTCTCTTTTTTTCCCCCTGCGTAAACGTTATTCGAGCGATTTTCAAGAGCTTCTACGCATTAACTTCCACTCAATTCTTCACCGTTACGTTATCACATACCATCTCATCATCGCTTTAGCCTCCCACACATTGCCTGTTTAGGACAGAGCCTCAAGTATCATCAGCTTTGACATAATCGATCCACAACAATTATCAATGACCGAAGTTTATGCCAAGAAAAAGTCTTCAAACATTTTCAAGAAGCATCTAGGATACATCACTTGTAAAACATTCACAAAGTTTCTTCAAATGTACAATTTTTAAGAATTGAACTTAACATATTTAAAAGATACTTAGTTCTCGATTCTTATAGGGCTCAGTTTTTGCTCCCACATTATTCAACATCTACACCTCAGATTATCCTATTTTGCCTGATCCTACTCCTAACAAAAACCTATTTGCAGATGATAGAATAATTTATTCATATGATCACATCCAATCATTTCTTCATATTCTTAATACTTGGTTTCACAAATGGCGATTAAAAATCAATCTAGCAAAAACACAAACAAAAATCTTTACTCTTAGAAAACCAAAAAATCTACCTTCATTAACTATCACCAACACTGAACTATCCTGGCTAAACAACTTCACCCCTGCCAAATACCTAGTAAGATTAATAGATAGACGACTAACTTGGAAAGATCACATAAAATCCGACATACAAAAAGCAACAGCAAAAACCTTTAAACTACCTCAGCACTAAACCTCTAAACCATCTCACTTATAAATCCGACATCTTCATTAAAACTAGTAGTAACCAAACTAGTAGTATATAAAAGTATCATAAGACCAACGTTAACGAATGCATGCCCTGCTTGGTTCAACACTGCACCTAGCAATACTCACACAATCCTAGTTTTTCAAAGTAAATGCCTTCGAAGATTTTTTAATGCACCCTGGTTTACTCCTAACAGACAAATTTATCGAGTTCTTCAATTGCCTTATATCCCTGACTATTTAATAAGCATATACTCTAAATTTTATTCACTTCTTCCATCCCAGCGCTTCATTTTTTCACCTTGGCCAACAAGCCAATACTCATAACAGAATAAAAGCACGTTTTCCCAAAGATATTTTAGACCCCGTTGATTCAAATCTCCCCACATGTCATTTCACAATGACTATCTTTAACACCCCCTCCAAGCCTTAACAATATGATACAGAAATAATCTTCCATTTCTTACCTTACAATTAAACATTTTGTTGTTGTTGTGATTTTAACACCTGAGCAAACACTCAATCAACTTACGAAAATTTCTAAGAATTATGTATATGTATTACCAACTCTGTAGGATCCCATTTGCAAATAGTTATTTGGTTGCAAATATGTCTTATTATCATTTTTTTTCAAAAGCGCTCTTGGTTCTTGTATTAATAATTCAACTTAATATGTATAAGAGCTAAGGTGGGGTTCTAAAGCTCAAGAAAATAGATTATACACTCCCTCCGATACGTTACATACCCTTTTTTTGACGTTAAATACAAGGTGGTTCAAATATGACCGGGACTGATTTTTTTTCAAATACCCCGACATACGCATTAACTGCGCCGCCTGGAGAGAATCTAGCCACAACCGCCCACCTCCCTCCTTTGCAGGTTAGAACCTGTTCAGTCGCGTCTGGGTCTTGCTAGAACGATGAGTGAACAAAAGGTGCCGCGGTGCGTGGAACAACGCATTATCATCAAATTTCTCGTTGGAGAAAACGTTCAACCGTCGGAAATTTTGCAGAGACTCAAAAAACAGTACAGGGAAGAGTGCCTCTCACGGACCCGTGTGTTTGAATGGTGTAAGTGTTTCAGAGAGGGACGAGAGCGCGTTGAGAATGAACCTCATAATCGTCGGCCGCGAACATCCATAACCCCAACAAACATTGATCGTGTTAATGCGGTTATTTGTGAGACAGGCGCATCACTATCAAAGAAGTTGCATCAGTAATTGGCATCAGTGTGGGTAGTGTGGAAGACATGATAAAAAAACACCTAAAATATAGAAAAGTGAATGCTAGGTGGGTTCCACGCACTTTGACGGACGAGAACAAATTGATGCGCATGCAAGCTGCCAGTGTTCTTCTAATGCGGTTTGAAAATGAAGGAGATGCATTTTTGAAGTCCATTGTAACCACTGATGAAACGTGGGTTCACTATTTTATTCCTGAGTCCCAGCAGGCATCACGTGAATGGCGACACGCCTCTTCTCCAAAACCCAGGAGAGCGCGGAAGATCCGTTCGGCGGGAAAAGTGATGGCAACATTTTTTTGGGACTGGATGGGTGTTATCCATGTAGACTTTCTTACAGAAGCTAACACCATCAATGCAGCTTATTATTCAGCACTTTTGGAAACAGAAATCAAAGAAAAGGTCCGATCCAAACGGAAGAGAGGTGGGAAACGGGTAGCATTCCTTCAAGACAATGCACGGCCTCATACTGCTAAAACAACCATGGCAACCATCAGCAAATTGAAGTGGGACCTTCTACCACATCCGCCGTACAGTCCAGATTTAGCCCCAAGTGATTTTTACCTTTTTGGACAGCTTAAATCACATTTGCAAGGCATGCGATTTGCGGATAATGACGCAGTCATCCACAGTGTTCGGGAGTGGATATGCCGACAACCAAAAGACTTTTATGAAAAGGGCATTAGGATGCTCCCAGGACGTTGGAAAAAATGTATAGAATCTGGAGGGGAGTACTTTGAAGAATGAGATGTACAAATACATTTTTGCTAATAAAGTATTTCGTAAAAAAAATCAGTCCCGGTCATATTTGAACCACCTTGTAAATAAATAAATTAATTAATTAATTAAAACAAATTTCGGATTCACTCGTCCTGACATACTATCACAATCTGATTGAAAATATTAACTTGTTCTATTAATTCACTAATATTCAAAGCTGTACAAAAGTATTGCACTCCTTACATTCAAAAATTCAAATAAAATCGAAAACACTAATACCAGTTGGTATAGTAAGCACATTATATTTCCCAACATCCTTATGCATATAAACACGCTAGGAGCTAATTAGTTAAATAGTACGCTAACCATTAAATACGCCTTACCAGGTGTCAAATATGTTAAATGTGCAAATTGTTGTTTTCAATACGACAGAAGTCAAGGGTGTTCCATCGTGTTTTGCATGAGAGTCTTCCGAACACTGCTCACCCAGAAATACATCAAAGAGTGGTGAAGTGAAATAAGAGGGTGTTGTAGTGAAACACAGTTATGTATCGTGGAAACTCCAAGTGCTCACAGTTGTCAGGGAGGAGATAGATGCATTATTATTACGGAGAATTCGTATAAAGAGTGATATATTCGACTGCTGTAGCTTCCGTACATATCACACATTATATTACACACGAAAAAGAGTTTTAGCTACAATAAAGAAGGCGTACTCAATGTCACAATGACGGAAGTGTCAGATTACACCGACCAGAGGATAACACTGTGACGCAAGGCGCGGTAAACGCCTCTTACAAACACGCTAGGACCACTCCACATGAATGCATTTCCGATTACCCCCCCTTCTCTCAATGAAGTCCACTGGAAATGAGCTTTTACCACGATATCAGATCGAGGGGAGGGCAAGGATCTGTATCGCCCACCCACGTTCAAGAGATCCTCCAATATGCAATGCGTGCATTCAGACGATGGAGTGTGTCGGATATTACCAGGAACTGTCATTGTAAGGAGGCCGCGCAGGTATTGAGTACTGAATTTTCCCAGTGGTCTCGCGCACACACTAATTTGCCGCTATGCGATATCTTCAGTTAAGAAAGTCATAATCTGTGAAAACCGTGACTAAAACACTGCTTTAATGCGAAAACGCTTATGAGATAGTCACGTTATTTCACGAATTCATGCAACGTATCAGAGCTACAATTAGATTTTCCTATACGTGAAATTCATTCAGTCTTTAACGTAATGTGCAACATTCGGTTAATCCTCACCCAGTAGAAGCAGGTAACAAGTGTGTCGAGTAAACACGTCGTTGCCGCCAGAGCGATCCCTTAGCATTGATGGTCCATCCACGTAATTACATACATGGGCACACTGATAAATGCAGCATACCTGAAGCAGCTCACAAACAAACCCCAAAAATTATCGAGAACGCCCTCCACTGGACGCTCGAAAATAATTCACAAAGAGCATACATTTTATGATACCATTCCACTGTGAGGATTGTGAAGGAGTCTTGGACAAAGAAGTGCAGTAACGGCCAAGTGGCTGTGGAAAACCTTCCCACCAACCGTTACATACTGCATCCGCTTTTCGTGCACGGACCAGCGCGGCATTAAGAACGTAGCGCTTCGGGATAATAGGCTGCGGTAGAAATGAAGAATACAGGTCTAACTGTACTGTTCCTCACGTGGCCACTGCATTCACCTGCGACAACCCGCGCAGGGGATACGGAATCAACTCAACATTGCAATTTGCTACAGCAACAGAACAAATGCACACCACTGAACAACTAAAGTTTACCTGTCGAACGAAGAGATCACGTTCCTTTTGAGAAAAAAAATCGCCTTTACAAATCAAACAATGAATAATTTGTACAAAAGTATACTCACTCACGAGCGTGCAATTTTGAGACTAGTTAAATACAATTTGAGTAGCGGCATTGTCAATCTACCCATCCGCAATCTGTTCAAATAATTGGTTGGATTCTACATCAAGGCGGCCGCAAAGGTGGGTGGAGCAGAGCGGGGTGAGGTGTGGTATGGCAGGACGAGGGGGGTGGGGTAGTGTCGGGCGGGGCGGGGCGAGGCGGAGCTAGGTACGGTAGGGCGGAACGAGGAGGGTAGGGTCGGACCGGCAAGGGAGATAGGGCCGGGCGTGGCGAGGCGAGGCGGAACAGGGCCAGGAGGCGCCCTGAGAACGGAGCATTTGCAGAACCCTCAAAGCGCTCGAGGAATCGCACCGCCGACCAACACAAAGACACTCCAAGAGTAAGCAGAGCAGAAACGTAAATGTCAACGGCACTCGGAGCACCCACAGGAGGATCCACGCTGTGGGGCAAGGGCGGGTGGGGGGCGGGGGCACGGAGAAAGGACTTACGTAACGGGCGAGCGCGCGGGTGGCTGAGGGAGCGACGCTCCTCCGCCGGCTGGAGATCGATGCCAGGCGCCGTCACAGGGCGGCGGCGCAGCAGCAACAGCGCAGCCGGAGACCGAGGCGACGGCGGACTCCCAGGCGCGCGCCCGTCCGCGGCGGGAGCGCTTCCAGGGCCGAGTGCCCGCCCGCGCCCATCGCCCGCGTCCGCGCCCGCAACCGCACCCGCGCCCGCACCCGCACCCGCGCTCGCGCCGTCGTTCCTCCACCCGCGACACCAGCGCCCGCCGCAACAAGTGGCCCCGCGGCGGAGACTCGACGAGCGGCCACTCGGAAAGCGTCCGCAACGCCCGGCCCGCGCAGGGGTTGTGAACGGTACTGCGGCTGAGGCGGGGAGGGGGGGGGGGGAAGGGGTTGCGCGCGCCGGCGGCGAGCGCGCAGGCCCGGCGCGGCGCTCGCGAAATGTCAAAGGTGAACGGCGCGGGCGCGGGCTGGCGCTCCCGGGCCGAGGCGCGGCGGGCGCGGCGCCCGGGCAGCCGCGTGGCGCGGCCCCGCCCCTCAGCGCCCTGCGCGCGGAAGGTCAATGGGCCGGCGCCCACCCCGCCCGCCACGCCCCGCCCCGCAACGTAAATAAAGAAGGGCGCGCGGCGCGCGACCACCTGCTCTTGTGACGGCAGCCTCGCCCCCATCTCACATGCACGTTCTCGCTAGGCACAGAGCTACAAGGGGCAGAAGAGGTTGATGTTACTGGCTTCATATTTGCACTAACAAAAATTACTAAATAAATAAAATTCATGAAACATCCATGTAAGCAACCGAGCGAGAAACAACTTGTTACAACAATATTCTTTCCGCTCCATATATGTAACAATTACCTGATGTAAGAAGAGCTCATCCCATTTTTTTAAACTACACACAACACACACATCGGGCTTTTATGATGTAACCCACAATTCACAGCCGTCCGAAATTACCGGACTTATTTCCACTTTTGAAATAATGATTTACACAGTGCAGAATGTTTGCCATATAACCAAGACCCCTCGATCGATTAAAAATTGTTTTTCCGACGAAGTGCATGGAGCAAGGCCTTGCCTCCCCCAGATTTCAAGACTGCTTCCTGAGCCAGTACCGGAGGGCCACTCGCGCACGGCGAACGGATGCTGTGGTGAAGGGTGGTGAGTGAAGACAGCAACGCAACGCGTCGATCGCTTCTAAAAATACGCGCACTGCGAGGGGTGAGAGGCGAGTGGCGCGTCGAGGGCGCTGCACACCGGCCGCCGCGCCGTCTCCGCGGAACCAAAGGTGAACTACCTCGCCCTCTTCAGCCCACAGCCTGAGCGCGACAGGCGACAGGAGCGAAACTGCAGTCGATCACTTGCGCTGGAATTAAGACCGCGGCTCCTAGCATCTGAGTAATGCAAACCAGCCCAAACATTGTTTTCGGAGAGGTTACTTCCTCTGGCGCGGAAGCAAGCCCTGGGACAGACGCAGGGCGGGCAAGAGTCTTTCTCAGCAGAGAGGCCGTCTCACATTAGGCAGCCAGGTCGCGGTGATGACACTGCCTCGCGAGTCGGGTTGGTTGTGATTCCGGGCGCATCAGCTACTAAGGTCATTAGTCCTGTACGTGTAGCGATTTTTTTCCCTCGGGATGGGCGGGTCTTCTCCCGCTGGATGGTGAGATCCGGCGACGACTTACCGTCGGCTAGCGGGTTTCCCCCAAGCAGATGTCCCTCACCAGCGAGGCACTGTTCCAGCCGGTACAAGCTCTAAGTTACCGACCATGGCATGTTACTGTGCGTAAGGGGTGCAGTTAGGACAAGGAACAGGAAGGAAAGATCGCGCGCGGCAGTTTGTTAGGGTACTGCTCTAAGCCGGGACAACTCTAAGCACCCGACCGGCCTCCTAGCATATGCAGTAGTGTAGTGCACGTTTGTGAGTAAATAAGGAGTGAGGATAGGACAAGGAAGAGGAACGAAAAATCGTGCGCGGTCCGTGGCCCGTTTGTTGCCGGAAAGATCGCCCGATGTGATCCAGCATTCGCCTGACGTTGATCGGAGAAACCACGGAAAACTACCGATTAGAGCAGTCGTCCTCTACAATCCTCCTCCAGACAGCGACTAAATTCGACCTAGCTAACAAGCTACTGTCTAAAATCTTGCCACGGTCGGGACTCGAACCTAGGACCTCCCGGACAGAGGCATTGCAGTGACATTGGTTGATGCACTTGGCCACCTCTCCCTGTCGGTGGAGGAAGTAAGGTAGATCTAACCAGCGAATTGGATGCAGGGCACGGAGCTTCGATAAAGAAGTGGAGGAAGTTGGAAGTGCCTGGGGCTTCGATAAGATCACTTCCTCCAAACTCTTTCCCCCTTTCCCGCTGTAGGAGGTTTTTCACGCCACACTGGTATCGTATTTTCTGTTGTGATTCTAGGTGCGTTAGCTGAATGTTCCCAAGACAAGCTGATAGATATTGTATTGACAATTTCACTTATGATGATGACAAAAAGAATTTCATATTTCGATAGCAACCAATCGAAGCTATCATTAATCATTTTTTACTTTAGTCACTCACCTTCTTACATGACAGTATCCAGAATCTAGTTGAAGTGAAACTTGACTATCCGGGAAACACCGCGTTCTAGGCATTGCTGCCAACAGTTTAGCCGTCTATTGCGACTTTTCTCAGGGAGAAATGCAATATGACAGTCGAAACGTTGGCTACAATGCCTAGGACGAGGCGTCTCCTGGGCAGCCAAGTTTCTATTCACTCCGTCCCCGGAAGTCTACGCTTGCATTAGATACAGTGAATTCGTTATTTTTATTTTGTCTGTATTATTTTGTGATCTGTGTTTCGATTGTGTTTCTAGTATAATGGAATAAAAGATTCACTCTTCACGAACCATAACTGAAATATAATACAAATATTCTAGACAAGTTGCCAATGTTTCCTCCCTGATATTTGCACGGAATTATACAAGTGTAACCAAGTAACGTCTTTCGTAAATATTAAATACTAGCGGCCTGCAGCAACAAAAATGCTGCGGAAAAATACTATAAAAATGGGTTTCCAAAACGTAGCATTCACACTGGTCAAGAATAGCAAAAAATTATCTAGTATTACAGTGCATTGAATACATCTTAACTAAATCTGCCTTCAAGAATACTGACTTCCATAATTTAGTCTGGTATATTTACATAGAATAACTTCGTTGCATATCAAGAATATCAAAAAATGTGTTGCACAACGCAACATGTCAATAACAAGTATTTAATTGCCTGATTCTTACAGTCTGGCATGTCGTCACCTGAGCGGTAGTGACGCGCGTGGATACGAGAATTTAGTCGATACGCGCAATATGAGAATAGATGAAATGACCCTATCAAATATTTGCAATTATATTTCCAGTCAAAATCAAAGCTGTTTCATTGTTTTGTGGATTTTTCCCGAGTTTCTGGGTACCAAACGAAACCCAAGATACCTCTCATACCGCCGAAGGCTGCAGTTTTCTTTGAATTTCTGCAAGCATTGGAATTTAGTAATATATGCATTTAGATATTGGTCTGGATCGTTATCAACCTCTAGAGTAACAAAGTTTGTAATTCATTAAATTCCAATGAGTTACAATTTTTCAAAGTGTGTTAAATAACTTTGGATTAAAGTAAATTAATTTTAAGAACTTACATTATGTATATTGTGATCAATAGATCTTCCAAATGAACGATCTCAGTTATAGTTCGCATGCAACATTTATTGAAATGCTATGATGAATTAAATATAAAACTTTAATTTTAATTAATTAGTTCCCAATCGCTTCGCGAATAGTGAATTTATCTCGATATTTTCCAAAGCACTTGTGAGATTGCTTACAAAATCCTGCAAACGAAAGCAGCAGAGAGAACAACGTTTTGGACTACAGACATTAATTCTTAGCGAACATTATTACGCAAACAAGAGAGTATTTTTTGCCCCGAAGACTGAGAAAAACAGCTGGAGCCAAGCACGTCATCCCCTTCCACGAACCTAATATTCCCACCTTGCGCGTGGCCACGCGTCGCCCGCGGCTGGCATGGGCTGAGGCCCGAGGGCCGATGGGTTGAGCAGGCCTGGCGGACGCGCTGGACGCCGCCGCGCCGCTCCGCCTCTTCTACCTGCCAACGGACGCCACCAAAATTAACCTATTCACATTTTTGTTGATTTCCACATTATAACACAAACGCATATTGTAAATACTATTTTGACACAAAGAGAACGCTTATATAAGGAACATGTTATGGAAGAAAAATCAAACCCGATGCGACTTACGAGGTGGCCGCGTATCTTTGGAAAATGAGGTAAAACAAAGAACTTGCACCCTTTCCGCGCTATTGAACCATTCGTGCAACACTTCCAATGCATCTTTATCAACATTAAATGTACGAAGAATTAGGGAAAAGATAAATACTTCTATAGCATACTGATTTCCCCGAATTTCTGGGAGAAGAGCAGCGCCCGTCAGCCACACTCTGCGAAGCGTCTCGGAGAACACCCGCTGCCAATGAGGGATATTCAGCAGCACAGCGGTTCTGACGCCTGTTATAGTGGGCCTGGAGGTATTTCAGTTGGAACACACGCAACCCAAACGAAGACGCGCTCGCCTAAAAGCCCGAATCGTCGTGAGATCCCAAACGCAACATCTCTGCAGCAGCTATAATTCACCACGCATGGGCGGGCAGGCGATCGAAAAAGTGTTTATTGGCGAGATATGAGGCCGTCGGGGATGTCGAGGCCGACTGTTTACAGCGGAGGGCGGAATCTGTTTGGAAGACGTTCTATTCGTGGCTGGTGGGTGGGGCGGGGAGAGGGGGAGAGACGAGGCGGGGTGGCGGGAAAGGTCAGGGGGCGGCAGCGCATCGATCTGCGGCGGCGGGGGCGGGGCGGGGCTGCCTCTGATGCCGGAAGCGCACGAGACAAGGGGCCGACGACGACTACAGTTGCACTCAAGAGCTCCGCCCGGTGCAAGCAGGAGGCTGCGAAACGCAGTTCACTGCTCCGCGTCCAAGGACCTCCGGAGATCTGAGCGAGAGACCGGCGTTGATACGAGTCCTAGGATTCTGCAATAATTACACAAGTTCATGTTCGGCCCTTGAGGGAAGTTAACGTTGTCGTTACCGGACGCACCGATCGCATTCCTGATTTCCTTCTTCCAACGATAATGCGTTCTTTTTCTGTGGGAGGCTTTATTTGAGCTTCAGAAACGATCCTGTCCTTCAACAGAATCACGCGAGGCGAGGACCTCTATTACCATGGATCGGAAAAGTCAGACCTGAGCTACAACTCCTAAATAAAAGTCCCCCCCCCCCCCCAGTTCCCGAGGCGCACTGTGCGGCCCATGCGCCGTTTGGAGGGCTCGGAGAGGTCTGCAAAGCGTCGAGCGGAGGTATGTGCTTCATGTGTGAAACATCATCGCCTGCCGGAAGCGGATTCGAAGGCACACTCTTCTCATCAGTGGTGATGTGTTTGCCGTGATCATCTCCAGGTGTATGCCGAAGTTCCAAATTATATCAAGGGCCAGGGATAGCGAGCATCTATCTTACCGTCCCTTTCCCTTCACTTCCCATCCTCGAGAGCCGATCACCACAGCAACTGAAGTGTTCCCAAACCACAATCAAACAATTAATCAATCGGGATGTCCCACACCCATCCGGTGACCACAGCTCCAACACTGGACACCTGTTCCCATGACTGCAATATTACATACACATTAACATTGTTATTTTTACATGTATAGCAACGCATTCTATTCACATTTAGTCTCTAGAAATGTTCCTTAAACACATTTTTAATTCATTCAAAGAAGATGAGTGTTGCTCGCCCGCTAATGGGAAATGTCTAATGAGCAGAAATGATAGAAGACGATCAATTAAGAATTGCTGGCAAACACAAGAAACACAACAAAGGCAACTGTCGAAAATACCAATGTTGCAAATAGATGTAAAAAAAATGATCGATATCGGGAGGACGCGCGCAGACGCCTCCCCTCCCCCGCGGCATCCACTAACATACAGGGAGCTCACGAGGATCAACTGCGCAGCGCACTGTCACTCACGGATCAATTTTGCAATGCCTTGAAATCAGTTTTGGTCATGGAATTATTTTAAATATTCTGATTTTAGCGTAAGAATTGAAATTCATGTCAATTAAAGCTATTTTATTGCATACTTGAAATATTACATTCAGGGAATTTAAGAGATTTATTATTGTCAATTTCTTAATTTCAAAAATATTAAAGCTCTCAAAGTTTATATTCTGAATTTGGTAATTCTGTTCCTGATTCCCGAAACATTTCGTCGTTTCTGAAATGCATCATTAACTTAAAAGTGCTTAGTTTTAAAGTGTTCATCACTGACAAAGGATTCCATGGTCTAAAATCAGGGTCGGAGAGAAGGGAGGCAACATTTAAATTTCTTTTTTCGAGACCTTCTTTCACATTCTTCGTCGTAGTTTCAGTTTTTACATTAAACTTATATGGATTTGTTCAAATTAAGAGAATATAAAAACTTCTTTTTAGGAGAAACCACCGATAGTGGTGAATAGAAGTGAGCGTGCGGGTAGAAAAATCAAGGTTCTCTTTCCTCAGGACACTCAAGACAGAAGAAAAGCAATGAAATGAACACGGCAAGAACCTCAAACCAAGAAAAGAAATGAAATGCAACACCAAATATTCGCTGACATGTCCTCGACCTCGTCAACACAAATTCCGTGGACTTCTAAAGGTAGCAACGCTTAAAAACCAAAATTAACGGCTAATTTTAAGCTAATTAAGTGCACTATTCCCGAATTTCACACTTTTAGATTTCCCGAAATAGTGGGCCCTGATCGCTTTAGTCTAAAGCGAGCAGCGTTTACCCAGAAAATACTATTTCACATTCGGAGGTTAACAAAAATGCATCCAAAATTAAGGGCAAATCAAAGGCTCTATGAAAAAAACGTTCCAGTCAATATTTTACCACAGAAAAACAAGTAACACACGTTCTAACAAGCTAACATAAACGAAAAATAAAAATAAAAACAAATCAGAAAAAACAAACGATATTCTACCCAAAATTTAACACGGATTTTCGATTCTAGAAAAAATATTATCTTTATATTCGAAATTGAGCCGGTCAGATGACCGAGATCATTAGGGCAATAGTACCACAGCGGTCTCGGACCAGAAAACCGCGGGTTCGAGTCCCGCCTCGGGCTTGAGTGTATTTGTGTATGTCTATATGTATGTGCCCGTCCTTTCACCCCTCATCATCATCATCATCATCATCATCATCATCATCTCATCGTCCACGCCTCCAGGGCTAACAACCTTGGGATATGAAAATAGGGATTCAGCTAAAATGTAATCCCCCCCCCAAAAAGAGAGAGAGAGAGAGAGAGAGAGAGAGAGAGAGAGAGAGAGAGAGAGAGAGAGAGAGAGAGAGAGAGAGACTAAAAAAAAAGTACAGAAAAATACGACAACCTACTTAAAATTTAATCCTAATCTTAGACTAAAAAAAATTAAATTAAAATATATTTTTGGCATTAAATTCATTGCATAAGGTATGCATTGTACAAGGTATGCACGAACATATCGGATGATTTTTTTAGCCTTACAATATTCTTCGTAAGCAGTATGCGAAAAAGTAAGATAATTAAAAGTTAATTAATAATACGATACTGAAAGCGTTGGAAAACAAATGAAAATATATCGAAAAATATATAAAAGTAATTATTAAACACTATGGTATTGTAATACGAGGGACGTTCAATAATCTTACGTGACTGTTGGAGATGCGTGCACAGGCAGGTGGGGTCAGGCCTTGTTACGCGTCAGCCTCAGTTACAAATCAGTTTGCCGTTAGTTCTTGATGTGAGAACATTCCAAGTGCAGTGCCATGCGGGTCAACAGAGAAAATTAGTGATTTCGGACATCACTAAGTGATAAAATTCCTCACAAAGGACGAGAAGCAGCCTAAGGAAATCCAAGACAGGATGAACGTTGTGTATGGTGATGATGCGACTTCGTACTACAAAGTAGAATTTTGGGTCAAGCAATTTAAGAGGGGAGAGAATCGATTAAAGATGTCACACGTTCAGGACTGCCTGTGGAAGCATCTTCAAAGGACATGTGCCAAAACGTGGAGACCATGATTTTTGATGATCGTCGTGTTAAAGTCAATATTATAGCTCATGAACTTGGCGTTTCAGCTGACACGGTTCATAGTATCATCCGTACGGAATAGATATCAAAGGTCAATTCCCACTATGTGCCAAGAATGTTCACTCTCGAGCAGAAGGCAATTCGTCAGCAATGTTGCAAAGAGAATTTGAACTTGCTTAGAGAAAATCTAGATAAATTTTACTCACAAATTACAACAGGGGATGAAATATGTGTTCACGATCGTGATCCTGAAAGCAAGCAATGAAACCACCATGCAATGAAAGCACAAGGGTTCTCCAACATCCAAAACATTTTTTGCGCAAAAGTCAGCAGGAAAGATCATGGCCACACTTTTTGGGACACAGAAGATGATCTGCTTGTTGAATCCATCTACCCAAGACAACCTACACAGGAGACACCTATTCTTCGTCTATTAGGGCCTTATGTGAGCCTGTCAACAGAAGCGCCGTGGGATGTTGTCTGCTGCTGTGTTATAGCGCCACGACAACGCATCTGCACACAAGTCACGCAAACCACGTGCTGCTGTGAATAACTGTGGCTTCGTACAACTTAATTATCCACCGTATAGTCCAGATCAGGCTCCCAGGGTCTACTTTCTGTTTCGAAACAAAAAAAGTGTATTCTTGGGCAACGATTTCTTGATGACGAAGCAGTTAAGAAAGATGTAATGGAGTATCTGGCTCGCCAAAATATTTCCTTCACTTTTAAGGGTATTCCATCACTGGAGGCAAAATGGACCAAATGTGTTGAAGTTAAAGGAGACATTGAAAAGTAATGAGGTGACTTTTACTATCAAATTCCATATTCATGCTGTAGATAACTTAGTGAACGCCCTCCATATTCTACAAATACATAAAACTATTAATTTACATTACCGCGAATGAAAAGCGGCCGTCATTATCACCTTGTTACCAAAGCGGTGTTACAACAATGGGTTACAACAACCAACAATCACCGCTTATCTAATCATTTTCACTTTTAACACAATTAAAGGCTACAACAGAGCGGCGCGGAACATCCGCAGTCTACGCGGCATGTCCGCAGCGGTAATTTCGCGTCACGGCTTATGAGCACGTCAGATGGACAGACACAGGCGTTTTGCCGTCAATCCATTTTTCGGCAGTCTGGCTACACTATGTGTTTGAGGATTTTTTTCTTTCAATTTAGCAACTGGATTTATCCACTTTTACGTTACTACGGCCTTGTAATAAACATTTTTGTCGAAAATTCACCGTTCTTTCGCGTACCATTACATAACTTTCACTTCTTAAGACGTTTCTTTTTAAGCGCGAGAAAGTAAATTAGTAGTGCGTCAGAATGGCACAGACGTTCTCGTACTAGGTTTCTAACGTCTTGGATCTGGGCTAGTATTTCGGTGTTGCTTCATCCTCTTGCCAGCTGCCATCTATCGCAGCCCAGAGTATCTTTTTTAAATGTTCTTAATTAATGGCAGATCCGATTTATTACTTAAAGAAAATTAAAGAACCATGAAAATCGGACATATGCTACCTTTGTAAGCGTATTTTACTCTATTCTTAAAAGAAATTTAAAGAAAAAATGTGGTCTTTTTGGTAAAATTTTAAATATGTTCCAGGAGCTATGTAGAGTATCCCCAAATTTTAAAGAAAGTTTTTCGAAATTGCAAGCCCTTGAGTGAAGCCATATCGGTAGGGGAATGTCCATTTTGGAAAAACTCCATATAGTGTAGGCGCTAGTGGCGTTCACAGACGGACGGACAGACGGATTGATGGACGGATGGACGGACGGGCGGACGCACGGACGTTTTGAAATAAACACTTTTTCTGTATCAGGAAACCCCGAAACGTGTATATCCGATGAAGTCTCAAAATCGATGTTCCGCGGCATTACATAACTTTCTCTATACTACGTATATTACTCCGTATATACGTACGTATACGAGAAAGTAAAATGGATAAAGGAACTGTTTTTTGTAAGTTGTTTAATGCAATTCCTTGTCTTACGATTACGTCATTTGCTGTCAATTATGAAACAAAGACGATGGGCTTGATGAAGCAAACAGTTCAAAACGGGTTGATGCAGGAAAAAGGTTGGTAATCCCTGTTTTAGCATTAATCTAGCAGCGCCCACAATTTTTGGGAATCTACCAGAGTCTAAAAGTCGGGAACAAACCACTTAATTAGCCTAAAATTACAAGTAGGCTTTAATTTTGGGGAGTGTTTAGTAGTGTTTAGTTTTTGAGCGCTGCTAGCTTTAAATGGCTACATTTCCTATTCCATAATTCCCTGGGTGTTGACTGCCATGAAAATTGCAAAATTTGGGACATTAGCTCCAAAATCATTAAGCGTTAATTCCTGCGCACAAAAGAATGTAGATATTGATTGCTACCTTAGAAAAATTTCAACGATCCTGAAAAAAATCAATGCAATCATAGTAAGCACAGTACGGGAGTTGAGACGCTGACTTCGTAAGCTAGGCACTAGAAAATATACAACGGAAGGAAGACGTTTATTTCGAGAGTATAAGCCAACAGGAACCCCAAAGCCCTGAATTAACATCCATTGTGACGTGGGTCGGCGTGTGCCGTTTCATGGAATAAACGCATGGAGCAGCTGCGTGCTACGCGTCGCACAATCTAATTAAAAAGCGCGGAACGACGCGAACTGAGCCCACTGATAAAGCAATCCGATAACGGATGAGTCGCTAGCGATATGATTCCGCCTCCATCAGCACTCGAAGGGGCGGCAGGCGCGCTGCGCTCTGCACGCCCGTTACTTCTCCACGTGAGATTCTTTGCTTTTTTTTTTTTTTTCTTCCACATGTTACGCTTCTCTTCAATTTTGTGTGGGCCCTTCCCTCTAACAAATGAATGGTATTTGGGTTGGGGATGAATGTGATGGGGCGGGGCAAGGACGGATAACGAGGTTTTAGGAACTGTCAGGTGGAGTGTGGAAAATGAGATGGGGAGGTGCATTACTGAGTTTTTTTTTAAATTTCGGAAGTAGATGCTTGATAGGTGTGGGTGCTGATGTGGTGCCGGGCGGTTGAGAACAAGCGGCGCTGGGCTTCCCAGCACGGCCTTCCAATATCATCACCTGCAGTTAATCGCGCAGCAACAACGCAAAAAACTCTCGACGTCGACTTTCAGGAAAAAAACGACGCAGTCTTAGACAAGTTAATCTTCACGAATTATTTCAAAAGTACACTCGTTGCAATCAATAACACATCAACTTATCAAAATTCTAAACATTCTGTAACAAACATTTAGAACTCGTATACTGCTTAACACATACTGCAACAAAGTACATCTCAGCTCAAACATGCGTAGTCATTATATCAGAAGTTTATTATTATAATTTTTGTCAGAAAATGTTAATTGATGAACTTATTTGGATTTCAAAGGTTAGGAATTATTTAATAAATTTAAACAATTGCGGCAAAACGTATGGAACCATTTTAAAAGCAAAACCGATAGGTATCTAACTTGCAATAATTTTAGTAACCTTTGAAATGTCGAAGAGGGCAACGCAGAGTAAAGGGCGCGAGTGCAGATCCACGGGTGAAAGAAGCGCGCGTCCGTCGCCGCAAAGGCTGAGCCCCGAGGCGCACGCGCCCAGCCACAGCCAGGGCCAGTCCGGAGATGAGCAGAAGGCGGGGCGCGGGGCGCGGGGCGCGAGGCGCGCGGCGCGCGGCGTGCTCCGCGCCGCGAATCGATCCCGCAGCCGCCACCACAGCGCCGTGACGTCACGGGCGCTTGACGTCACCGCCGCCGAGTGACGTCTCAGCGGCCTACCGACCTGCGCTCGCGGCGCCCGCGCACCATCCGCGCGTCCACAGCCAAAGACGGGACAAAAATACTTTCCGATCCTGCTAGGCGATGCGATCCAAATTGCTACGCGCAAACAATTCTTCGTTACACAATACTCTTATGCATATGGTGGTTGTTGCTTCGTAAGCTGAAATATTTGTGTTTTCAAGAGATTCTCCTTTCCTTCGTAGATTGGGAGAGAGAGGGGTCAAACCTCATTGAATTTTTTAAATGAATAAACATCAAAATGAACAGTAATTTAATTTAATATACTTAAAAACACAGAGAAAATAACTGATGGAATTTGAAACGGTGTGAGAATTATTTTTTTAAATAATTTTAATTTCAAATTTATTCTTAACATTTTGCTCATAAATTACGATTCAGGGTCAATTTTGGAAAATGCACCATGTTATAACGATGGCAATTTCTACCAAAGAACATATTTTTAAAGAATACTTACTTCAATATGAAGCGGCAAAGAAAAGAAATTTGAAATGGATATTTTCATTTTGGGAGTACTTTACATGAAGCTCCGACATTTTCTTTTCAACGAAATTTGTTTTTCACAATTAGTTCTTTTAATTCATGCCGTGTTTTTCGAAAATATTAATCTTTTCGTGCAATTTTGCCTGAAATATGGGACATTTTAAAAACAAGATTAACTCATAAATGGCCCCAAATTATTTCTTTAAAAGTTTTGTGGGGATTGTGCTAAATGAACTGAATAACATGTCAGAAACGCCATTTTCATGTTTTCTTTTGATTTTTCGAAAATTACACATATGTATTTTTTTAAAGAAAGTTTCATGTCGTTAAAATTTATGTACCTAAACGTTTTTCATTGTTTAATACGTTTGTTAACACACAAGCTCCAAAATAGCTCTAATGATGGTTTTCTATAAATTTTGTAGAATATTATATGAACTAAAAATGGTGAATTTTCGAAAACGTTTCAATCAATTTTCTCAAAAATGGCTGCATTTTTTAAATATCCATATTGGAAAAGAATTCCATTCTCTACGATATTCAACAAGTCTGATTTCTCCCTGGATATTAAGGTCGAAATATTAAAGAACTCAAAACTGTAGGTGCTTTTTAATCAACCACAGAATAAACTAAAGGTGATCAACAGCACATACTTTAACGCATTACGGGGAGCGGTTACATAATATTATAATATTGTAATTTCTGCCCTATTAACACTTCAGCTACGGCTTGAAGCGCAAATAAATTCAAACGACACACCAGTGGACTTACATGCAATAATTTCGATAGTCACAAACAGTAGTCATTTCTTACTTATACGAAAGAAACAAACGTGAATAAATCTCAACTGTAACAATACTTCCAGCACATTATACAGAGAAGCAATGATAATTTCACATATAAACATCCAGATCTGAATATCATCCAATACATCGCCTTATGAATGCATAACAATAAGATTGCAAATCTATTGCTTACAATTGTTAAACATTTGAGCGTCAACTCGCCGTATGCGGTGTGTGAAATATAATCCAACTATATACATAGTATATAGGGCTATCTACGTTCAAGTTTGAATCGCTTGAAGCAAGAAATTCAAGCTTGCATTTTCAAAAATGTACATTTTAAAAAATATGTATTTTAAAAAATATGATTTTTACTTTTATGCTACTTGTAATGGTGCGAGAAAAATGGCGAATTTTCGACAAAAACATTTTATTGCCGGACCCTGGTAAAGGAAACGTGTGGTTTTTCAGGGGTTTTGGCAAATATGACTGACTTACGGGAGGGAACACATTTTAAAAGAATACAGATGTCTATAATTATAACATTCGACGTAATAATATTCATCAAATGTCAATATCATCAGGCCACTGTATTAACTAGAGGTGCCAGAACACAACAGACTTTCAGACCGACTGACGGAGGGACAGACCGACTGCAGACTGATGGGCGGGCGGAGGGACAGAATGACAGAATGACGACTAACGAACGGACCGACGTGTAGGAAAAAATACTATTTTGGAATTAGGGTTCCCCAAAACGTGTATTTCTGTTGAAATCTCGACTTCTCGCAGAATTACATAACTGTCTCTGTACTAATATTATTCCGTATATACGAGAAAGTAAAAAAAAGTGCCTAAATATCTACCAAAATTAAGCAAAAACTACTAAAATGTTCGAAAAATCGTTCATGACCCTTATTTCAAAATCCGTCTTTAAAGGACAGATTTCATCCAGCAAAATATCTCTATTTTCAATATTTTATTTGTAAGAAGATGCCGAAGAAAAACTGAAAGTTTGCAATTTTAGAAAAGAAGCAGGGATTTCAACGATAAAGAGACCTGCACAATTCTCTTAAACGTCGTTCACACTACCCAGCAACCAAATTTAATAAAAATTATATATATATATATATATATATATATATATATATATATATATATATTGCAAACATCCAGCTTACAGTTTTGCCGCTAGCGTAGTACACAGGTGGACGGACAGACGTTTTGCCGTCAATCGAATTTTCGGTATCAAGGACCAACAAAACATGGCTTCTGACTAGGAAGGCAGAGGAAGTAATTAGCTATATATAGGGGCAAGATTTATACACTTTTTCGCTACCACGGCCTGGCAATAAAAGATTTTGTGTCGAAAATTCGCCTTTTACTCCCGCAGCATTACAATACTTTCTGTATAATGCGTAAGCAGTATGCATGAAAGGTAAAAAAACAGCCGGGGGAATGATTTTTAGTCAAGATTATTTAACACTTGTATTTGTCACAAAGGTTACTGGTAAAGGGCAGGCGTGCCAATTAATAACAAACGTACAAACCCGTCAAGTTAATCAGGGTCGTAACTAGAGAGGATCAACCCGGTATGCTCCGGGAGTATGCGACAGGCGCCGCATTGGCAGGGAACTGTAAACTTAGCTAGTATTATTTTTTATAGTAGAAATTAAGCCCAAGATACAAAATAAATAAACTAAATAAGCTAAATGTAAAATGTAGGAAGTGCTGGTTGATCATGCGTTTGATGTGAAAATATAATATGATGGTTTAGATGTTAAAAACTGCAGAGAGCAGTGTTACGATAACGGGCCGACCATGGCCGAAGCGCACTAAGGAGTTTAATCTCGAATTCAAAAGGTAAATCGTTTTGCGAAATTTGTGTTATGTGCAACACATGACACAAAATGCGCTAAACTTGATTGGCACTAATGCGGCTAGCTGGTCATCGGAGGCACGGTTCTGCTTTGGCATTCTTAAATCCTTGTAGCGTTTCTTTTCTTCCTCCACCTATCGGTGGGAGGTTCTAGTCAAGCATGTTTCCTTATCTCTCAAACTGAAAATTAATACCAGATGGTAGGCTAGGGAAGCTGTAACAATAATATACAAGCATTAAGGAAGAATAATAGATGATATTAATGATCATGGAACCAGCCCAATTACAACTGGTGAGACCAAAACACAATCACCTTCTCTTCAAAGAAATGTACATTTGAAAGAATTATCTTCTTACTGAGTCGACATCACTATTGATCGACTAACAAAATATATTAGATGATCTCAGAATTAGAATAAGAAAAGTCAAATTCTTCAACTAATAAAGTAACAGAAGCGAACGAAACCGCAGGAAGTCTTAAACTAGAACCACAATGTAGAGGAGAAACAAAAATCAAATATTTGATTGGTTATTTCGTGTTTCAGGGCACGTCAACCGCTAAGATCATTAGTTCTGTAAGTGGATTGGATGTTTTTATCACGGGAAGCGACGACGTTCTTCCTCCACTAAATGGCGATATCCGGCACCGACCTACACGTCGGCTAAGCGAAGTTTCCCCCCTTCAAGTGCCTCCCCCCAGTGGAGCAACGCCCCAGCTGCGATAAGCTCTAAGCTTCCCGACATGTGTTGCAGTGTAGTGCATGTAAGAGATAAGGATAGGACAAGGAAGAGAAAGGAAAGATGACCCGCTTGTTAGGGTTCCCATGGTTTGTATTCCCATGGTAAAGGTAGGTAGGAGAAACAACGGAAAAGCCGTTGTCAGTCAGCCACCAGAATTATCTTCCAGAGGGCGGATGTATTCCACCTAGCGTTTACACATCCTTCTACCGTCATGTGCTCGAACCTTATGACATCTCGCTCAAAGACGCTGCAGTGACATCTGTTAATACCCTGAGCCACTTCAGCCGTTCAGATGTTTGATGAAAAGGGCAACAGCGAAGCTCAAACTCATTCATTCTCTGAAGAAATAATTAGTTTGTTGATTATGGAAATAATAAATCAGATTTTGAATGACCTGAGGTAAATGCTTCAAGCCAGTCAAAACGGATAGTTTATTTGGCTTCCTCACTGGTGTTCGGTTAGCAACAATGAGGATTTGATGAACCAGGCATTTCAGTTAGCTACCACTTACAAATAAGGTACGAGATGGCGATAGAATATAGCGAAGATTAGCAGTGGAAAGTTTTAAGCATCATGCAATCCACTGCTATGATAAGAAAACGGTCACACCGTAATACAAGAGAATGACAGCGTTGAGAATTTATCTCAGTACGTGTCTCAGCAGCCTTAAACGGAAGGATAAGAAACAATAGCAAACTAAAGATCGTAAAAATCACCTCCAAAACTTTACAGGGCAATGAGAAAATAACCCGCGCATGATGTCCATAGAGCCCAAGTTAGCTTCATTTTGTTGAGAGATTATAAACATTTTTGCAGCTAAACAGTCTCTAAAGTCCATTTTTAGTTTAAGTTGTGTTTTTCACGTTTCATAAACAGATTAAAAAATTATTTAAAGTAATTAAGAATTATAGAAAGGTAATTAATTGAGTGAAACATGCTATTACTGAGTACTGCTTCTCGTAATTAAATATCCTCTTCTAAAACAGAAATTTGTTGATTCATGCTATACATACATCCCGATAACATTTTTGATAAACCATTTTATTTCCTTAGTTCCAACTTTATCTAAGAGTAAACTCTGGCTTTAAATCTACATTAGGTTAGTTTCCTAGACAGTTTGATTTCATTATAGTTCAGGAGTATCGTCCAGGATTTATTCATAGATAATCGGCTTTTTATTCTCATATTTGTTGATATAACTTTGTAATTATTTGCCTCGAAACTAACGATTAGAGGGCTCTTCCAGTCTCATTTTTAAGGTTGTGATTTACCGAAATATACGTAAGTCACATTTAAAATTATAAAATTTGTATAAAATTATAATACAATAACTATTAACCACAATAGATCTAAAACACAAAAAGGGAAATAAAACATAATTAGATAACTCATTATTGTGGATTAATATTGTTAACAATGAGTTATCTAATTGTCTCAGTAAATTTTGGCGTATAGTTCCGATATAGGCCCCCAAACAAACAGAATTTGTCACGGTCTACGCGCGCGAATTCGAATGTAGCGCGGCGGTAACGTCCCAGTCTGACGTCAGCGGCAGTCAAGCGAGGCGAAACCGCAGCTGACCAATAACAAATTTACAATATCAAGATAAGGAAATGCAAGTTGCCATTGATCAAGATGGCCAAAAGCAAGGGAAACAGCGGGCGGAATACTTTTATCCGTGGCGTAATTAATTCTGTTAACATTTTTCGCGAGAGGAAGAGCTGTTAAAAGTTTACGGAAGAGTAAATACCTGCGTTTTGTGAGGAGCATAGCCAAACAGACTGCTTTCGTATTTTTAGGAAGAAGCAAATCTAATAGTCAAAGTGTTTTGTTGGAGTGTAATCCGACGCACCACGAACTGCTTTTTTACGCCTCATTCGATAACTACGAAGGAACTCCAGCAACACGCTCTGGAAAAAAAGGGCGAGGTTAAACGGAGCGAGGTATGAGCATCTGAAAGCGAGAAGTGGCGAACTCGGGAGCCCAGCCGCCCGGTATCGCGCGCATTGTGTATGAAAACAAGGTTCGACATCGTGGTAACGGGCAGTCATCGAGAAGGATCCGCCGGTCGACGATTCGGATCGACACCGTCACAGAACTACCGATCGCGCTGGACCGGAGGAGAGGGTCGGCTGCCGACGAGGGATTTTCGTGGTGATACCGCTAAGAAGGCGGCGCCAGCGAGGTCCTTCTGTCAAATCCCAACGCAGAAGCGTGAGTATCCGTGTAGAGGAAAGCAGGAACAATAAATAATTATGTAAATAAAGTTAATAACAAAGTAAAACCACGCAATAGAAAACATCACGAAGTCAATGGTACATGATTCAATTTCAGAGCGGAATGAGCCAACAAATTTTAACGATTGTGTCTCACAATAAGTGTAAATTATGATGAGCGCATAAGTGTGTTTATTATTTTTCTATAATTGAAAGGAGTTAATTTTGGACTAAGGTCGTTAAGACCAGATTCCTTAGAAGTTGCACCAGCTGGTAGCCTAGAAATTTCTGATATTGTTATTGTAAATTCGAAGGCGAGATAAAGCCGGTTTATTTAGTACAATAATTACTTATTTGCTGTGACGTCCACGTCCAGCGTCATTCGTTTTTTCAACTTTCGATCTTCTCATTTGTCGTAAACTTGCCTATGTTCCGTATTCCCACACAGTATCTGGATTATAATAATAATAATAATAATAATAATAATAATAATGATTATTATTATTAATATTATTATTATTATTATTATTATTATTATTATTATTATTATTATTATTATTGGATTAGGAGGTGATAGGATATTGGTGAAAGGTGATCGTGGACTTTTTTGAACCATCCCTTATGACCGAGGGAACTTATGACCTTCGCCTTATGACCGAGGGAAACCACGAAAACCCCGGTCAGGATGGCCGGCCCGGGAATCGAACCCGGACCTCCCGATTACGAAGTCAGCGCGCTACGCACTGAGCCACTTCGCTCGGTTTTATATATATATATATATATATATATATATATATATATATATATATATATATATATATATATATATATATATATATATATATATATATATATATATATATATATTTGTTTTCGTGTGGGTATATATACCCACACGAAAACAACGGGTATACAAATGTCTTTCAGTCAGAACTTGACCTGCCGAACGTCAACGCATGATACGTTGCCTACCAACCAGGGGCAAATAATTACCAATCCTTTCCCCCGAAGGTACGCTACAGCTATACCACTGTCTTCGTTAGCCCAGGCAAACACGTATCTTATACATGTTGAAATTAAAACGAAGAATGAATTCCGAATGCGTTTTTAGCTGCTCGTATACTTCCCCGCAGGGGGATGGCCGAACAGTCTGAGGCTCTTGATGGAAGATGGAAACTTCCACCCGAACTCGCGTTTCTTGGCGATACTCACGTCGTTAGCGCCAAAGCGGGAGCAGGGAAAAGGGGGTGCTAAGCTACGTGTGGCCGGGTTCGCCCGGTGGGCACCAGTTGGGCCTATACCTGGCGACCTTTGGACAGGATCGAGTACGAGACTTGCTCTGAAACCCACATACAAAAGTCCGGCATGGTACACCTGTCTCACGGAATCTCCTGTCAGTTTGCTTTGGATTCCAATACGTCTAGTGTCAAGGCGAACGTGTTGCGGGCTCCGAGCCAACCGGGCCTCGAGCTGGGCGGCCCACAGTTGGGCATATGGCTTCGTCATGGCGGTGCCCGATTCTCAACGGCAATTGAGTAGGGATTCAACGTGGCGTATTGTGAGTGGCGCTTTATCAGACTCCGATGCTATTCTGTCAGTTAGTAGCTGAGTTGGCAGACTGGCCCCACCCAGACTTAATTGAAGAGGCGTCCTGGTGGGGTGCTACGTTCCGACGTATCCGGATGTCAGCCCGAAGGTGTACTTTTACGCCCAAGGGGGGAGGTTAGGTGAGGATAAAGGCTAAATAACGTAGGAGCCTGTTCTGGGGAGCAATCCTCCTGGTAACGACAATGTGTGGGGTGGTAGCTCACGCAGGGTAGACGCAGCTCGTACACCGTGCGACACTTAAAAATATTTTAAAACAATCCATTACGTATTTCCGTTGGCCCTGCAGACCAATCGGGGCTTGGCCTAACACATGGGTCCTCGCACTCTAGATTCGAGATCAGGAATGTGGTATGTGAACAGGGAATCAGGCCAACGCGAGGCCCAAAGGGGGGAGACCAGGTTGGGGAAAGAAGGAATACGAACGATCCGTTTAAGGTACTCCTGATATCTGCCTTGAATTGATAGGAGAAAATCACAGAAACCGAACAGAGCTACCTCTAGAATGCTCAACCAGAATGTAATAGGCCTTGATCCAATTATTGGGATAGAATACGCGCCACCGTCAGGACCCGAATGCAGGACTTTCCTATCTACGAAATTTCATTTGCGAACAGGAGTCAAAGGTTATTGTCGATAACAAAACTATTTTATTTTCCCCGAGATCATTGTGGATCATTCTCAAGACACGAATCCATGGTCTCAGAATTGAATTGCTTTTCGGAGATGCCCCTTCTTGCAGGGCATGTGCCGTGTTTTTCACTACCGTGGGCGGGCGATTCACGTAAACACAAGCAAGCAAAAAATACTGACCACAAAACCTTCGACACCAGTCAATGAATTTCTTTTTTGGCGAACAAGACGCACAAATCGGTAAAATGTACAGAATGGCCAACAGAAGTGCTGCCATGAACTCAATATTTTCAAATTCGTAAACAGCCGATATCTGAAGATAAAAAAAACTGGTACCTCTGCTGTAGAGTAGAGGTTTTCATCAAAAGATGACATCGAACTGTGTAGCATCGTCTTTCTGACAAGCAAATTATAAGGGCCCCTTCCCACGTCGCCACAGCAGCGTGCTTCCAAAACCCGCAACTCGTAGCAAAGCATTGGTTTAAATGAAGGTCTTCCTACGTGCTGCGGGTGCGTGCTGCTGTGTCGTTCCGCGGCGAACCCTTCCCACCAGCAGTGCAGGAGGGAGTATGTAGCATCGCTAGCAGAACACACATTTAAATGGTGGCATTTCCCCTGCGCCGCAGAGAGCGGCGTTTTACCCGCTGCATTTCTTTGTTTGACGTCGCCGAGAGGTCAGCGAAATCTACCCACGCCGAACCCTCCCCCTTTCACGGCGGCAGCGTTGCAATGGTGGCGGGCGGTGCAAGCCACAGTCGCCCGCAATGAAAGAGGGAGGGTTCTGCGGGGGGTAGGTTTTGCTGACCCTTCCACGACCACTTACAAAGAAATGCAGAAGGTAAAAGTGGCGAGTGTCCTAGTGGGAAGACCTCCATTTAAACTAATGCTTTGCTAGCAATGGCGCGAACGCCGTCCCGGGCTGCTCATAGCCGCCAAAAGACACAGAGCGCGAATCCGCTGCACGTGGGAAGACCATTTAAAACAATGCTTTGCTACCAGCCGCGTTGTTCGGAAGCGCGTTGCTGTGTGTATGGGTGAAGGGACCCTAAGAGGAGGGGTGAAGCATTTATAACGGGTAGAAGGAGGCACACGTTCCGACACGACATTGGGTTCTCCTAGCGACCGCGCGACCCTTCTGAAGTTACGACGATTTTGTACACGACTTTATTATGCTTTATAAGATTATATTTTTATTACATTCTTTAATAAATTAAAATCTTTATTACATACTTTAAAAAATTACGGATTAATTGTGAAATTTTGTAATATAAAACTATAATTATTTTTGTCTTTCATATTCCTGCCCTATAAGGTGTTATGCCTCTACTATCAAACTTAACAAATCTCAAATAATTCAAATTAATCTACTTCGCAAAATTTTACATCTTTCCTAGTTTATATCATATAAACAAATTTACATAGAACTTAAAATCGATTCTTTCAAATTGTTTATATTTAACTTCGCTAAAAGTGTCTAAAACAAATTATCAACTTCACCCATTTTTCAAACCTTTACATTAGGTCAAAACTATTTTCCTCATCCTGGAATCAGACCACGTTTTCCAAAAGAAATTTTTAATTCTCCGTAAATTAAAACTTGTTTTATTTTAAAGCCCCTGAAATTAATGCAATTGAACAAGTAGCAAATAAATATTTTTTTTTAATAATTCCTTCTTGCAATTCAGCCATCGAAGTTTTATAAACGCTCAGCTCTTTTCTTCTAAAAAATATCTCCCACACTTGTCTCTTTCTTTTCCTCCGCTTCTTCAAAATTGTGAAAGTGGCACAGGCAGCTACAAGAGTTGTCACATTCTAACCTCAAACTGCTCGCCGCTGCTTATGCAACATGGCTGCACCGGAGAACATCGAGAGAGATTTTTTTATCAAGCGTGAACAGCAAGGAGATACTATTCCGGAGATATCTCAGTAAACGACTCTCCCGTGTGTTAGGAGACTCGCGTTTCGGGAGATATTTCGAATCGTCTAAAGCCGTCTAAGAGAGTTAATCTCCTAACTTCATGCAAGTTAGGAGACTGTCTCCGTGTAAGCGCACCTTGGGACATAGCAGGTCGGTAGCTCGATGGTAACGATCGATCTTCCGAGATTACACAATGACGCCATCTCGCCAAAGAAGCAAGGATAATGTATTCCCTGATACGATTATAAAGCTGGAGAAGCAATAGCATAGGCATTTCTAGGGAGCTTTTTTTAAACTTAGTTTTACCAAGACTAGGGGCGGTTCTTTTCGCAAACGCGTTTCCAACATGAAGAATGAGATGTAGCCCTCAGCCGTTCTGCTTGCGAAATCCAATGCAAGGTTCTCCACTCTTTCTTCTTCGAGTCTTTCAAAAAGTCTGGGGCTTAGTTCGCCGAACTCGATATTTTCTTATAGGGAGCAGCGAGTTTCTCCACAATAGCATCTCGAGATGTAATGATATCTCTTCATTCTTAAAAGATCTGGCAGTGTTTGGTGACAAGTATCCTTTAATTTGGCGTATCTTCCTCCAAACCAGACTTGGAGGCGTATGGCAATTGAGAGAGGAGACATATGCTTTCCACGATTAATTCTTGCTCACCAAAAGGGTTCTTCACGACTTCTTTTATATTTGGTTAGGTTTTCCACGGTTGGATAATGCTTGATAAACATGCCATTGCCTTTATACGCGCGCTGACCACTCTACGGTAGAACAGTTCGAATTCCGACACGGGATAAAGGGATGTCGCGGTTTACCAGTTGATTTTGGAATTGCAATGGAAGCTGCTAGCAGAATATAATTATTGAAATGTGCAGTCATTACAATAATAATAATAATAATAATATAAAAACGGACTGATTCATATAACATGAAATTACCTTAACAAAAAGAAACTTTTATAATCTAACTCCGCACTGAATGTTTGTTCCATTAAGACCGCACTCGACTGGCACTGCACTGCACTGCACTGCACTTCACTATGATCCTTAAACCACTTCCTTCATTATTTCTCTACTATACACTGCACAACACTTCACTTCACATATATAACTTATGCTTCGCTCTACGAGTATAACCTACTATTCTTAGTTAAGTCCCTCATTTATTTAGTAATACCCTAAATTAATTTCCTAAACTGTAGAATGCTACGAGGAAAAGGTTTTTGTAGGCAATCTTCCATTCTTTTATCGCTCGATTTGTGAAAGAAAATTTCCCGACATTTGTTCTCTGCGGTCTTTAATTTATTTTGTGCCTATGATCTCCCCTACTGATGTATGTAGGAATACTTAGCCGCCGATTAATTTCTTTCCAAGCTGGATGAATGCTTTATACAAAGCGCAATACAATTCTCCTATTTTCTTGTCCCTGAAAGTAAACTTAGCTGCCCTACACCGAATCCTTTCCAAATTTTTACACTGCATAATTTTGTGCGGATCCCGACAAATTGTTCCATATTCCATTATCGAACAAGCGATAAACAAGCAATTTCCTTCGCATTCGCCGTACTCTTCTTTTAAGGTGCGCATTACAAAGTGAAGAGGTCTCCAGGTTTACCTACAACAAACTCTACATGACTTTTCCAGCTTAATTTACTATCGAAATTGATTCCTAGGTACTTGCATGAGGAAACTCTCGAAACGATGTAGTTATTTAAACGGTAATTTGTTTCTTTGTAATTATGACCCCTGCTAAATGTAATGGATTTTAGTGCGATTTATGGTCATTCCACTATTTTCCGCACAGTAATATGACGCGTCAAGATTCCGTTGCAGCATTTTGTCATCTTTCGAATTCATACTACGATATTAATTACGTCCACATCGTCGAAGAAACCATCCGAGACGTCATTAGCTTGAAATGTCAAATAGATAGCACGCTTCAATAATAGTGCTACAACATTCGGGCATTATTTCTAACTTTTGCAATTTTCAAAATACCATGGTCATGGTTTCGATGATTTAAATCAAGTTATTTTTAAATCACTTATCAATTATCATTTTTTTAAGTTAAAACGTAAAAACAGTTAAAAACTGTACTATGTAAAAACGCACTATGCGGAGAAGTGTATTCTGTGCACATTTTCTTAAATTCTAGGATCTTTACCTTATTTCTTATACAAATTGAATTATGAATACAGGTGGAAACGAACGTTTTTGGCAAGAATTGATAAAAAATATTCATTTATATGAGATAAAATATATTTGCTAGCTGCAAGGTCTACCACCTTGAATACTATCCTTCATCCTGCCATTCGTGAAGGAATTGACTTACTGCCACGAAAACGTACGTTAATTTGAATTACTATATTCCCCATTGAACACGGGAAAACGTGCACAGAGAGTGAAGTTATATTTATGTCCAGAAGCAAACAAGGGGGCACCTCAGCATTTGCTCAAAGGATCAGGGAAACTGGATGAAAAGCGTAATGCAAATAGAGGTCATTCCCCGGAAGTTGAGGAATAATACATGTGACAACCATATTTAGTCTATTAGAATTATACAGTCCAAATATTAACTAATTCATTAAACGTTCGGTATAGTCCCTAATTGCATAGAATCAATTATGCAGCAGAAGATTTAACTTCGCACTTAAAATTGTGTAACAACAAAATTGGGTAACAAGGAAGAGAAAGAAAGTACGTGATCCGTAGCCCTTTTTAGGGACTGCACAGGCATTCGCTTGGTGTTGATAGAAGAAACCACGAAATTACCGATCAGAGCAGCCAGTCGCTAGAGTTCTCCTCTAGACAGCGGCTGAATTCGACTTCGCTGATACGCTAGTGTTGAAAATCCAATTACTGTCAGGACTCGAATTCTACCACCTCTCGGTCAGAGGCGCTGCAGTGACATCCGTTGATGTCCTCAATCACCTTTGCAGGTGGAAAGTAATATACGTATGATTTTTTTGTAGTGAGCTATTCATACCGACACCTGATAAATGTTTACTATGTCGGGTGTTATAGTAATAGCTATTTTTATCGCTGATATGTTCCCACCCTTGAGTAAGGCATTTGTGGCAGAAAAACTGATTTGTAAATCCAGAGGCAAAGCAATGGAAGAATTCCTAGCTTAATAAAGATAGGCTTACAAAAATCAAGTGGAAGGGATTTTGAAAACTGAAACTTACACGATATCGGAAAATGGTCTGAACGCGTAGATGAAAATATGCGATTGCATCTCATCCAGCAAGGCCAGGAAGTTGTTCTGCATATCACCACTAACTTCGCCGTAGCGTCAACAGTAACGTTCAGATTCGTGTCCTTTAACATCAAAAGAAGAGACAAGACGGCTTACCCAGGAATGGTTTTACTGCACATTAACTAACGGCGAAAAAATTACGTACTTGAATGGCTTAGTCTCCTTCCATTATTTTTATTTTGCTGTCAATTCTTTGAGAACGTTAACACACCGAATGTATCAAAGTTTTGCTCATCTGATGGATTTAATAGTAGTAGAAATAGTAGTGAGGTCCCTTACGGCTGACGCCGCTTCTCGCATTCCAGTCGCTACGTCCTATCTTCCCAATCTTCCTCTTAAAGATCTCGTTCCATCTTTTCTATCTCATGTTTCCATGATTTACTTGGTCTGCCACGCTTCCTGTTTCTTTGAGGTAACAATTTTAAAATTTTAATAGGCCATTGACTTCTGTGAATGAATTTAATACTTGGTGGAAATTAAATACTAAAGATTCAAGTCAGGAATCAAGTGCCCTCCACAACCAACGTTCTTGCAAATGGAAGGAGTTGGAGACCAGACTTAAAGGGAGATTAGCCAGATAGAGCAAAAGTCAGTGGCGGGGAAACAAAAAAATTGTAAGAAATTCTTGTAATATATGAAGTATGATATTATAAAATTCCTTGCCTTTGGCTTTACGTGGCGATACAGAAAACGACATCAGTACTAATACGGAAAACTTATTAGATTTGGTGCATTTAATTGCAAAGTTCGATCCTGTACTTTGTGAACATCTCGAAATATCTAAAATGTGTGGGAAAATATCATTCATGAATGTCAATAGAAATCCAAAACGAAATTATTGCAATTTTGGGAAATAAAGTTCGCCAACGTATCATCGGACAAATAAAAAGGCCAAGTATTTTTCGATTATATTGGACAGCATTCCAGACATTTCTCAAAGGTCAATCACGCCTGGTATTAAGATACGTAGTGTGAAAATCAGGCTGTACAAGTAATGATATCTTTAATAGATTTCATTGAAACAAAAGATTCAAGGGACCGTAACATCAGCCAGATTGATTGGAGAATATCAATTTTGGAGAAAATCGGCTGAGCCGCTAGCGTTGTTCACAGACGATCAGTTTTGTCGTCGTTCGATTTTTCGGTATCAAGGACCCACAAAACATGGAACAAAATCTGGCAACAAAACCTGTTAGAGGATTTTTTTTCTTTCTACATTTAGCAGCTGGATTTTCCACTTTTTTCGTTACCAGGGCTTCACAATAAGTTTTTCAGCCGAAAATGCGCCGTATTTTCGCGCAGCATATAAACTTTCTCTTTACTCCGTAGCGAGAAAGTACAAAGGGGTCAAAATACACGACGGAGTGCAAAAGGCGATGCCGTAAAATGGCATTGCATCATTTTAAAGACATTCTCATCACTTTGGAAAACCTGACAGACATGTGAAAACTAAAACACTGGAACATATGCAAAAACTTCTCTAATTAAGTTGCAGTCATTTTCCTATCTTTGTTTCTGGGGCCTCTAGCAACCGTTGCCACATGAAGTGAATGATGAAAAAAAATATTTGCAAAGGAACTTGACGTAAGACTGTGCGCTCAGGAAGTAAAAGCTTTGCAGATGGTACTGATAGAGAAACGAAAGCAATGGGCACATGACGCAGTAAGTTATGCAAAAAATATGTGTGAAGAACTTGGCATTTCCGTGGAACCTCAGAGTCGCATAACAAGAAGACATTTTTGGATGACAAAACCAGAGATGCCAACTTGTCTTGTGAAAATGAGTTGAGACGGAAATTGTTTTCTTCGTTAGAATTTCTACACAAATTTGTGAGCGTTTTCAGCAGCTATAGAATTTGGCGGATACGTTTGCTTATCTAATGCCGGCTATATTCCTAGATTCGGACGAAACTAAATGTAATCGAGACTGCAATCTTCGAAATTGATGAGCAGGACTTTCAGCTGGAACGACTTCCATTGCGGACTTTTATAATGAATGCCACGCGTTATTCGACTGAGGTACAATGAACTTCGAGTTGAAATATGTAGATCCCTATAGTTTAGTTTTTATAACATCACGGACATTTGAAAAATATTGAGGCAGATAACTAAACGATATAAGATAATAAATAATGTTTGGTGAATACCTTAGTTTTGGCATTAAGACGAGTTCAAGTTGCTCTTTTAAAAACTGTAATTTATTAAAAATTATTTATTAATTGTTCGGTTATGGAAATAATTTCTTCAATATCCTGAGAAATTTGATTAGATCAATTCTGTTGAATTTAAATTTGCTACTGATTTGCTATAAATTTAAATGACACCAAAGAATCGAACACGCTATATTTAGTGGATTTCATATTGTTATCAAGAACCCATTTAAACGTTTCATTAGTAACAATATCATAATTAAAATACTTGTATTAAAAAATTCTTCAAAATTTTAAATGATGAAATTGGACACAATTCAACTGGGTTTACATTAAAAACACTGTTTTTCTACGCCAAAAATTCCTAAATCTTCGGTTTTTAAGTTTTCAATAAAAACTAAAAAAGTGGGAATGGTATCTATTTCACATCATGTTCTGAACTCGAGTTCTTCTCGTTATTCCGTCTCAGCCCGCCTTTTGTTATGTAGGATGGCTGATTTAGGAAAATTGTTGGCCATGCTTCATCTGTCAATAAAGATCATTTCCTGGGCTAACAAGATTCAACATTATGTTTTACGTGATAACAATGATGGCATGCTGTTTTGAAAATGCTTTATGAACACAGTTGAAAAATGTATAATTGTAAAGTCACTCCTAGAAATCGCAAAGACCCAGAGATTTTATTATGTCTTTTGGAAAAACAAACGCTATTATTTTGGAGTGTCTTGATGCAAGTCGCCGGGAATATGAAATAATGCATGTTTACAGTTACCCACAGCAATGATAGTGGGGTAGACAACGGTGGGTCAGAGTAAAGTTGGGCGGGAATACCCCTACATAGACGGCATTTCTTTTCTAGTCTTATAGTTCATTGTGATTTGTAGAGCACTTCATCTACTTACGTTATAGAAGAAAGCAGTAAGGTGTATCGCAATATGTTGTGATTATTTTGCGTACATATTTTTGGGTTACTTGTTTTCTGCATTTTGACATATACAGGTAAATAGAACGTGCTTTAATATAGTTCCAATTTTTTGAGGAGCTTCTGTACACGAAAGATGAGTGATTTAGAGGGGATTCTGAATGCAAAGAGTACGAAACTTAAAATGTGTTTAACTGCATTCTATTTCTGGTTGGAATGTAGTATTTGGATTGAGTATGGACGTTTTTAGTGGCCAAATGAGGTTCACGGCAGTCTTTATCGGAGTTCTGCAGATTCCTCTGCAACTCGTCACATTACTCCATCGTCAAATCTTTTATCCATCAATTTAGTCACCTCAAATATGTAACAAGATGTACTGAAATCACACTACTTCAGATATTCTCACACTGCCACTGGCTTGTGAAGCAACACGGAGAGTATGCTAACAAACTGAAACTTATCGCCGACTTGGCCTGAGTTAAGTACATTCCACTGTCCTAGATAATAAAAAGTCAGGAACAGACACAGCATTTTTGACTATCTTACTCACATGTGTGATGTCATTACTCCATTTGGCAAATAAAATGTTCTACGAACGTAAGAGAGTTCTTTTGAAGTAATACTACAGCAAACTAGTGGAATTAAAACAGCACGTACTTTCTCGCAATTAGAAATGGTTTTGTAATACTATTTATACCACAATTTCTCTCCGAATTATTAGTAAAACTCATTTGAAATCGTATAACATTTAGTGCAAAAAATAAGTAAAATACGAGAAAGTGAAATAATTAAAAGTTAATAAATAATACGATAGTGATAGCGTTGTCAAACAAATCAAAAATATATAATAGTAATTATTAAACATTATGGTATTGTAATATTCTACAAATATATAAATGGATTCGTTTTTATTACCGCGAATGAAAAGTGGACATTATCGCATTTTGTTATCTGTGCGGCGTAACAACAATGGGTAACAACAACTAACAATGACCGCTCATTCGTTTCACATTTAACACAATTTAAAATCAATTGACATAAACATAATATAAATAATATAAAAATGAACTATGAAATAATATATAAATTTTAACTCACGTAGCATCCAACTGCATAAATTGGGAACGAGCGACTGAAGGCTAGCAATCTTTATTTCATATAGGTGTTGTGGTGCGTTATCGTTGGCATCTTTCATGAAATAATTGTAAAGGTTGTCATTGCCAACAAAAGTATTTAATGTAATAGCAGCTTTAGATGGCTTAGCCATCATCATCAGTTGTCTGATACAAGTAGAAAAACAAAACATTAGTACGTGAATACAACAAGATTATGATAAAGGTTACAAATAATTTACAATTTTTTTTTTTTTTAAATAAATTTAACATTCAAGAAACAGGAAGAAAGAAAAAAGTGGGGGGGGGGTTAAGTCATTAATACTAAAGAAAGCGAATGAAATATAAATAGGAAACGTAAAAATTTTTTTTAAACAGAGAAACAGAAATGTAAGTTGAGCCACTCTTACCTACCCACCGCACTCCCACCACCGCACCCCGCCGGGGGCGACACAGCGATGCGCACCGCACCCAGGCCATTGCCCTCCTCCACCCCCCGGGTACTTAAGCCCCTCGCCTCGCCCGACCCAGCGTAGTCGTTTTGTGGCTTCCATCCAGCAGGTAAGAAGTGGCTCAACTTACATTTCTGTTTCTCTGTTTAAAAAAAATTTTTACGTTTCCTATTTATATTTCATTCGCTCTCTTTAGTATTAATGACTTAACCCCCCCCCCACTTTTTTCTTTCTTCCTGTTTCTTGAATGTTAAATTTATTTCCAAAAAAAAAAAAAAAAAAATGTAAATTATTTGTAACCTTTATCATAATCTTGTTGTATTCACGTACTAATGTTTTGTTTTTCTACTTGTATCAGACAACTGATGATGATGGCTAAGCCATCGAAAGCTGCTATTACATTAAATACTTTTGTTGGCAATGACAACCTTTACAATTATTTCTTTATTTCATATTTATTTCAAATAGGTTTTAAATAATTTCTAAGCGTACAACAAAAGCTTCAATGTAAGAAACGAACAAAGAAATATAAGATACGAAAAAATATACACATTCTAACACACGTAGCATTCAACTGCTTGAAAACACCCAAAATTACGATGAAGCGCGGATTTTCAGAGCGGGAGAACAATTGTGCGGCGGCGATGGTGTAACGGTTAGCGTTTCGGACTGTTGTACCCAAGTTGGCGTGTTCAAACCCGATCGAAGCCGTGGATTTTTCAGGACGAAAAAATCCTTCGTACGCATTCCTTCGGAGAGGAAGTAAAGCCGGCTGTCCCATGTTAGTAGATTTACTTGCATGTAAAAGATCCTCAAGCCTAAATGACGCCTCTGAGCTAAATTCAAATCGCCTGTTTCTCGCCCAAGAAATACCTCCTTTCTCTGCTAGTTGGTGAAAGGAGCATAGCGAAAATTTACGTGGTCAGACGGAAGAGCAGGCCTAATGGCCTGAGCCTCGCCACGTAAAATAAGGCATTAATTCAATTCAACTTTGACTCCCAAATACTCCAATTTTCGAAAAATTCAACATGACCTTATATGAAAACCTGTTTTGATAAACACATTTCATTAAGAAACAAATTGTATCCTGATAATTGTAGTAGTAGGAAGATGCTGAAAATTTTTTGAATTTTTTTCAATTTTCGAAAATTAGGGTTTTCAACCAACATGAGACCTGGACCATTTTCTTAAACGTCCTTCAGGCTTTCACCAACAAAATTTCGTCAAAAACAGATTTTCAAATAAAGTAATGTTGAATGAACCCGATTTTGAGAAAAAAATGTTTAAACATGAATTAAAAATTGCCTATATTTCACGTACACTTACGCGATAAATACTCAAATTTTCGAAAAATTGTACGTGACCTTATTTCTAAATCTACCTTTAAGGAACAGATTTTATTAAGGGAAAAATATCTATCTTTAGTATTTTAGTTGTAGAAAGACGCCGAAAATTTTTGAATTTTTGCAATTTTCAAAAAAATTAGAGTTTTTAACCAACATGAGACCTGGGCCATTTTCTTAATTGTCCTTCAGCAAATCCATCCATCCTTAATTGTTCTTCAGCAAATCTATCCATCAACAAAATTTCATCAAAATTGTGGAGCCATTTTTTAAAAATGTCCCAGGGTTTCATGTAAAGTGCCTCCCAAATTAAAATATCGATTTCAAATTCAAGGGGCCGCGACATCAGCAAGATCGATCAAGGAATATCAATTTTGGAGAAAATCGGCTAAACGGTTTAAATGAATGAAATTTTGTTGGGGTCTTGAAGGACGTTTAAGAAAATGGTACAGGTCTCATGTTGGTTGAAAACCCTAATTTTCGAATATTGAAAAAAAAATAATAAAATTTTCGGCGCCTTCCTACACCTACAATTAGCGTTGTTCATAGACGTTTTCCCGTCAATCGATTTTTCGGTTGATTGTTTTAGTGATTCCGGGCACGGCAACTACCAGAGTCATTAGTTCAGGAAGTGTAATGCTAATTTTAGCTCGGGAGGTGGCGGTGATCTTTCCCTCGCTGTATGGCGGGATCCGGAGCCGATATGCCGTCCGCTAGCGGGGTTTCCCCTACTAGGTATTTCACACCAGCAGGGCACCGCCCCAGCCGGGACAAGCTCTAAGATCCCGACCGGCCTCCCAGAATGTGTGCTTGTGTAGTGCGTGTATGTGTAAGGAAAGAGGATACAAGGAAGAGGTAGGAAATATCGCGCGCTCCGGGGCCCGTTTGGTAGGGTTCTGCTCCAGCATTCGCCTGGTGATCGAAAAAAAAAAAACAGATCAGAGCAGCCGGACGCTAGAATTCTCTTCCAGACAGCGACTGAACTCGACCTAGCTAATAGTGCCACCGTCGGGACTCGAACCAACGACCTCCCGCTCAGAGGGACTGCAGTAACATCAGTTGATGCCCTGAGCCATCTTTTCCGGTCGATTTTTCGGTATCAAGGATCCACAAAACAGGGATTCTGGTGACACCACAAGTTAGAGGATTTTCCCCTTAAATTTATAAACTGGATTTATCTACTTTTTCATTACCAGTGCCCTTTAATAAGAGTTTTTCGCCGTTTTTTCGCGCAGCATTACATACCTTTCTCTTATTAAAAATGACAATGCAAAATTTAACTTCCACTCTCGCCTTTTGGTAAAAGAACTGAGCAGGACGGGGCATGGCGAAGAAGTAAAAGGTAGGACATCCTCCCGCACAGCACTCGCTGAACCTGCGATACTCGAAACTTCCATGGCTGTGTGCAGTACCAATATAATCGCTAGAGCTTTTCATTTTCAAATCAAGAAGAACCAATAGATGCCCTCTCCACATCACTCGCGATTACGCAAATGCCTGGTTAGAACGGCAACGCCCACTATTCGCAAATAAGTCAACTCCGTATCAATTTGTCCAAGATTCAACGCCGTTTGAAGATACTGAGTTCGGGCAGACAGACGGACAGACTGACAGAGAGACGGACAGACAGACAGACAGACGGACAGACGGACGGATGGACAACGGACGGATGGACAACGGACGGATGGACAACGGACGGATGGACAGACGGACGGATGGACAGACGGACGGATGGACAGACGGACGGATGGACAGACGGACGGATGGACAGACGGACGGATGGACAGACGGACGGATGGACAGACGGACGGATGGACAGACGGACGGATGGACAGACTGACGGACGGACAGACGGACGGATGGACAGACGGACGGATGGACAGACGGACGGATGGACAGACGGACGGATGGACAGACGGACGGATGGACAGACGGACGGACGGACGTTTTATCGTAAACCAAATTTTCGAGATCAGGGACAAACAAAACGCACTCTGGCTACTCAGCTTGTTAGAGGCAATAATTTATAACATGTAGAAACAAGAATTATCCACTTTTTTGTTATCATCGGCTCACAATACGATTTTTTGCTAAAAAATTGCGTTTAAAATTAAAGAGTTAATGTAATACTATTTATTTAATGTGTTTGATCATCTAATTTGGATCATCCGCGTTTGACTCTGCGGAAAAGTTATAGCGACTATTCCACTCGTGAAATTAAAACCTATAGTGTTTAACTAAACATACAAAATGCCTCAATCAGGGGGGGGGGGTGCATCTCAAAAAGTTTATCGCTTTTTCTATCCGACTTTTCTTACCGCTTCTACCTACCGGCCAATCATAAATTGAAATTCATCTATCTTAGGAGGCTATGCACATCATTGCCATGTCGATGTCCAATAAACAGCATTTGTACTATAACATAATATCTGATTTTAACATACGCTTCAGTTATTTTCAAATTTGGCGCATTTTGCAACTCTGTTGGACATAATTTCACTCATGGAATAGTCCTATTACCACTCGTGCTTTGGAAATTCTCAGATAAATCTCCTCCTCGCTTCGCGAGTCGAGGGTTTATCGACAATTTCCAAAGCACTCGTGGTATTACCTAAGATAATCGGGTTGCATTTTACTGCTAATTCAACGCGTTCCTCGAACCCTTCTTGCTCTTGCATCACTTTCACCAAATGGGGAAGGCAGAGTTCCCTACTAGTCAATGAATCTTCCCTTCTATTTGAGCTTCCGAGCTGCTGTCGGCCACAACAACGGATATGCGCCATTAGACCTAGGGCGAGGCCAGACAATGTTATGGGAGAGGATTGAAGTTCAAACAGACCCCCTTTAAATATTTTTAAATAGTTTTTAAAAAATTGTTCGTTTTAAATATTTTTATTAATAATGCAATAACTCTCCTGTGGTTGTTACGTGATAAATACATTGAAATTGTTTTTAATAAATTAAGTAAATATACAAAAGTGTTGGCTTTGGGGGTAAGTGTTGGCCATTAACTGCTTCGACCGCCTCTCGTCTGGAGGGCGGGGAGCGCTGCAGAGCGACAGCGGCGAGGGGTTCGGGCACCGAATTTGGTGCCCCGCGGGAGGGGGCGGTTCGGGCCCAGGCCTGGCCCGGCGCCTGGGAGGCTGCGGCGCCGAAGAATCGATTGCGAGCTAGAGGCAACGCACGGAGCCCCCGCGCCAGGAAAACGTCGCCCTACAGAAAATACGCAATGACGCTCTCTGAAACCAACCCTGGTTGCCACAAACGATTCCGAATTGAAAAACAGTAACTTTAATTCACAAATTTCCACATTACCAAGTGATTTACCTACGTTAAAATATTTGCATACCAGGGTATTCAGTGTATGTGAATTAAATGAATGTCAACATTATTTTCTGTAATTAAATTTCTCTTTTTAAACACATCCAAATATTGTACAATACTCCTAGAAAAAACTAGGCGCTCAAAGTGGTTCCAAAATTAAAAACTAAGTTGGATCTGTAGTTTTTTTTAATTCTCAATGATTCCCGGCGAATGTCAAAACATGTGAACACTTCACAAACGTCGCTGTGGGTCGAGCGGGTTTTTAAATAATCTGACAATTATGTACATCACGAATAAGAATCTTAATTACAGTTCGAATTATAAATATATGCATTACTTGCCCGCAAAAGAGGGAGAACTTAAGGTGACATTTCTTTTCAATTTCCGTGAATAGAATCGCACTACATAAAGCTTGCATTATTTACTTGCCTACTCACTACACACTTAAATATTGCCAGTACAAATTTTCAATTTACAATCAGATCACGTGTATTGTCTCAACGTGAACCCGAGGTATATGGCAAATTTACAAGACCTCGAACATTTGAAAATCTGTCAAGAGGTTTTCAATTAATTTGAGTAATTCCCGCGAAAATCGCGTTAAATACAGAAAGATAGTGGGTTATCATATTCATAATAAATGCAAGGCAGATATGAAGTTTGAGTAAATTAAGTATTCGTGTTTCATAATCAAATAATTATTTGTCGTGGATAAAAAGTAAAAGTAAAAGCAAACAAGATTTACGTAGCGGCTAGCTCAAACAACGTCAACATACATGTAGTTTGGGGTAAACTAAATAGTGAAGGAAAGTAAAGAATGGCAACCATAAATGAAAACAGGAAACTTACCAAAATGCACAACTCATAATGTCAACGCAGCTGTTCGTGAACAACGAACAATATTTTATCTCCAAACACGTCAGTTACACATGTATAACAGAACATTACTTATGCTTCCGACATGGTATCAGCCATACTGCTTACTTTCCTAGCCAAATCATGTTAGCCAACCGCACAAAAGTAGATATTCAACACTGTCATCATTTTATCTTTATTTGAGTTTGTTAACGCAGAGTTAATTATTAATTTTCGTTCTCAATATTCGTTGAAATAGAAAATAGATAATTTGCTATGGTTTTCAGACAGCAGACTCTGAAATACTGTCCTGTGGGAGTTATGCGTGGGTGTCGTGCAGTGTCATGGGAATGCTCTCGTTCCGTCAACAGAGCGAAAGTGTGTATGTGTGTGAGTGTTGTGTGTGTGCGTCAGTGAAAAGATGGTACTCTCACGAAAATGTGGGCATGTCTGGTTAGAAAGTAACATGTTAATGTCTTCATAGAGGAGGAATAATATTCATGGAATTCTGGTCAGTTTTTTCAAACAATTTTGACAGCTGAACAGGCGATACCGGCAAGGACAGGTTGGTTTTGCACTCAATAATTTAGCAAGGTGACCAACAAAAGTGGGTGGATGCGCAGCGTCGCCACCAGGTGTTGCAGCGGAGTGTCATTCCTTTCTATTAATCAAAATGTGCTTTGTTGTTTCAGTACCATTTGTTCACTGATATGGAAGAATGATTATTAAGAAGATACTAGATGTATGCTTTTTCATTGTAATAGCAGAAGGTAAAAAAAAATTGTCACTACAGTGATAATACTTATGTATTCTTAGCCGAATGTCATATTTCTATAGTAAGGGCTACATGTGTTATCAATATGTGGGTTATTTTTAAGGTTGCTGCTATGCCTCAGAAACAGAATTGCAAGAAATGGCTGTAGATGTGGGCCAAAATGTGACTTTACCATGCACTGACAGTGTATCATTATCTCCTGCAATTCATCGGAATTCAGTTACTTGGGCTCGAATAAGAGAAGGAAAAGATGCAGTTCCGATAAATGCCCTACACACACAACCTGATGGTGGACTTACATTAACTTCACTTAACAGGGAAGATTCAGGGATTTATTTATGCACCTTGGAAAGTAAAGTGGGAAGTACTACATCACCTTTAGATGTTGTTAGAAGAAGGGTTAAAGTGGAAGTAAGGAGTAAGTTTCCTGTAATTTCACTATTTCATGTGTTGTATGGTTTTGTAACTTCGATCTTATATTTACACCGGTTTTGCTCATAGCACCTCCCCCAGAACTGGCAAATGTCACAGTCCGTCCTTCAACAGTTCTTGCTCTTCTCCTGTGGGACGTGAAAGATGATGGAGGTTATCCAATAGACTATTTCTCAGTGCAGTACAAAATGAAGTATCCTAATGAGCATGGGCAAGAAGACACATGGCATGATGGTTTAAGGGAACCTATTACTCCAACAGTAGTGAGTGCAATATTTTTTTCAGAATCAGTATTATTTTGAACATGATTTTATTTGATAACTTTGAAACAAAAACCAACCAAATCTATTTCTTATTTTCTTCAGCGTCAGATTGATGTTTATGAGCTGGAGCCCAATACAACTTACCTTTTCAAAATGTGGGCTACTAACCAGTTGGGGCCAGGAAAAGAAACAATATTAGAAGGTACAACATCACACAATATGGAGGAAATGGGTAAGTGAAATTTGTTGAGAAAAACCTAAGATATTGGTATTTGTGTGATGGGTGAATAATCAGGTCTTGTTCTTGTTTTCTAGAGCTTGCACGCCTTCTTCTCAAAGATGCAAAAGATTTTGATACACGAGTTTGGGTGGTTGCTGTGGTTATTGTAATGGGAACCCTTCTTATCCTCACCACTGGTACATGTTATCTATTGTATAAGGAGTACCATGTTCCTGCTTGTAAGTGAAAATTAAACTTCTAACCTGTTAAATAGCTACCTACAAATATTCATTGTAATGACATCCTTTGCAGCAAAGCGAGATGATCAAGAAATTATTGAGCTAGTTCCTAACATAATCCTCAACCCTGGATTTTATGAAGGTGAAGCTCACACTGAACATATTGAACCAGATGAAAATTCAAATGATCAGACTACAACTAGGATAAACAACAATACAATAGTACAACCTATACGTGTTTGATATAGGAGGTACAATGATGTAGAGTTTCTGGGCGATTTGAATGAACACAGCTCCAGAATACACTATGAATGTGTCTGTGGAAAGAGTCATGCCTTGTAAGTAGACGTGTTCATGAGCTTTCTTCCATTCAAACGGGGCCGCATCAATATTTTTTTTGCAGCAATAATTCTTATAGTGACACTAGTCCAAGTTCATATCAGTGTTCTTATGAGCACTCTAGACACAATTCTTTTCCTTTCCTGCACTTTCAATTTGGTTGTGAGAAAGCCTCAACCATGTGATGTTCCATAGAAACGGAAGTTGAGCTCATTTCTATTCATGAGGCTGTGCCTCGAAGTGGAAGATATCAGAATGTCGATGTTCGTTAAAATATATCGGTAATTTTCATTGGTGAATGACTGTAATCATAAGCATGAATTGGAAGGTTGTGGTAAGGACTTCCTAAGCATTTTATAATTTCATAAGTGTTATGCTGCACTCGAGGAACTGATTTCATAGTGTTTGTTTTTAGAGGGTGCAGGCAATGTTTGTAAATACAGTAAATGTGTTCTTGTATTTAAATGTGGAAAATGAGGTGTTTTTGTAAGAGACCTTGTAAAAATATTCATCCTTAATATTAAGCGTGTTGTGTAAAACTGGATTATAAAAGCTGGAACATTAATCTACATTTGATTTGCAAACTTGTTTGCAATTCATAAGATGTGCAAATAAGTTAACTTGGCAACATCCTTAATACAAAGAACAAAAATTGTAATTATTTTTGTTTTTTTTAAATGTTGCCTTTTATTTATCATTTGAAAGTTTCTGGTAATCATCATCAAAATTGGGTTCTTCATCAATGAATAGGATAGAATGTGCAACTCTAAGCAACAATTTCTCTTCTTACTTATGATTTTTTCACTTTCTTCTTTGAATGGACTCGCTACATTCCTATACAAGTGGTTGCTTTCCTTCTAGCCACAAATTCACATCAGGTCTCATATTTAAGTGTTTTTTTTAACTTTGTCGATGAAATATGCGCAAAAATACCATTATATTCTATTTTAAACAATATTTCCTTTCTATTACCATGTCTTGAAGGAAATTCAGTAGTCTTAATTATTAAATGTTACATAGGCTGAGATGCAACTGTTAAGCAAAACATTTTTGATTTGCAATGAAATTTGTGAACATTTCAAAATTTTGCAATAATGCAAAAAGAGTGCACAGGCAGCACTCTTGAGACCTGCAGATAAAAAAAAAGGCATATATGAAATGGCTTGCTTGTGTAGGAGTATTTAAGATTTGTATTTATGAAATTGATTTGATGAATTAATGGGGTAGTTATTAAATTAATTCTTTTCATTTCAAAACTAATAATATCATAAATTATGAGATAGAATCTCATATTTGTTTGAATTGTCTTTTGTATTAGGTTGTTAAAAAACAAATATCAGATTCTTCTTAGAATTCATGCCTCTTCCTACCAAGAAAGAAAAACTGCGATCATAGAAGGTTCAGATTCCCAAGACAACTGAATTTCCAAAGCCTTCTCTGTCTTTCTATTACTTCATTGCTGTTATCCTAGAAATATATATTGTTTATAAGTTAAAGCTACTTCACTATAATTTGTTGCATATTCTGTTCCCCAACAAATTCCAGTACTAAAAATTGTATAACCAATGTTAGGTCTGAAAGAAGCACATGCCTCATGGTCGTAGGCAATTTCATCCTCAGTGCTTCTGAGGGGTAATTTGGGGGTAATGTTAAAATAAAAGCTTGAAATATATTAGAAATTATATTTTTTCACTTCATGTGCAGAGTAGCATACTGGTAGCGAGTACATTTTGTCAGTTACTCGTTTTCACTCGGCTAGTTCAGTGGGGTATCATTTTCTGTAAAATGACATTTGTGTAGCAGTATTATCAACTAAATGGATGATGGAAATGAGATTTTAGGTTTTATTTGATTGTCTACAGTATGAAAACTGCAATTTTGTTGCATAGTTCATATGACTAGCGATATGTAGCCTGAGAATTGATAATATGCCTAAAACACATTTTAGTACACCTCTGAGAATTGAGTAATTTTATGGATATTATTTTCAATATGCTAAATGAATGAATATTCTTGTAATTTGAAATTATAAATAAGACATAGTTATGTGTACTGTATAAAATACGGACAATGATTCATGTTAGTAATTGTATAGTTTGTACGAGAAGTCTTAGTTAATTGCTTTGAAAAGATAAGTTTGCATAAAAATCTGAGAACTTATCACAAGTTATCTTTTTGAAGGTCTTCTGAATTATTTGTGCTCTCATTTCTTATGTGACATTTGGCTATGTAGAGCAATCACTGAAGAGTATATCTTTGAGTGTTCACAACTACATTCTAGGACTACACAGTTCGTTATTTTTTGCCTGAGAGAAGTAGAGTTAGATCAAAATTGTAAATGTATCTCAAGGTTGTGTGCTGTCAATAATGCCTTGATATTCCCAACTTTATTTTGTCTGTGATATTTATATTATAATACTCATTGCTGCTGTAGATTAAGTTGTGCTTAAGTATATTTTGTTAAACTTCCTTTACTATGAATTTTAGATGTTGGTAGCTTGTTATATTTTTTGGAAAAAAGGGCGGTCTTAGTAAGGACAATGAATGACACATGGTGCTTTGTTTATTTATGCATACTGAATCATGACTGTATAAACTAATCAGATTTTTTCAAAACTGACATTAAGTTAGTTTTGCCAAGGAGGTCATTGATATCAGTTTGAATTTTAATGTGAGATTAAGAAGAAGTTACTCAAGACTTTCTGCACACTGCAGGAAGAAACTAGGTGACAATTTAAAGACTTAGAGACTTATGAAAAATGAGCCAAAGAAATAATACTATTATGTTCATTGGAAGTGTGCATACTATTGTACACACTGTATAGATTGCACTGAATGTATATCTAGCAATGATCATGACTGTTAATAGACTATAGAATAATAATAATAATAATAATTTTTGTTCAAATCAAACAGAAATATACTGGAGCTGTTTACAGTGATTCATTATTACGAAAAGGACATTCAATTAAAAATGTCATGTCACACTATTCATCTTGAATTGACTGTCTATTGATGTAGGGAAATCAAGCATAGTTTACTCGATAATTTTTAATTTTAATATTTAATTTGAGATAAAGTATACATGCAGTTATATACTCTAGTGGCATATCATTTCATGTGTTCCGCAGCTTATACTTAGGATAAGAGTACTGAAGATCCAGGTGTGCTTGCAGTGATTAGTCATTGTTCATACTTTTAAGTTATTGTGATAATGCCTGAAATTTGTGAAATATAAGTAAGTAATCTTGCAAGTAGACGCACAAAGTTGTTGGTCTCTCAGTTAGAGAGATTATTAAATGTGTGCACTAAAAAGGTTGTGCTGTTTAATTTTGATTTTAAAATTGAAAAGTGATAAATACAGTTTTATACCAAGGATTGGAGCCCAGATTTTATAAATCTCAATGATGCAATTTCCCAAGAAAATAAAGGTGCACTGAATAGTCTACGTTTTTAATGGTTGTAAATTGTTGGCAATTCTAATTGTGCCTCGTATATTTTGCTTAATTTTTATCGTAGAAAAGCAAGAAAGAGACAAATAATGAATCAGGGAATTTGATTACTGTTTGTTTTCTTTCAAACAATAAATAAACTATGCTTTGTAACTGCATAATCTATGTATACATTCACACTGAACAAGTTTGCTTGCGCAGCTCAAAGACTAATGGACTTAAACAAGTACAATAAGAGGTTTCAAATGTGTTCTGGCAAGCAGAATTTAATCTTTCCTTTTAGAGATAACAACGTTCCAATGGTGTATGAAGCAAGCAACAATCTACTGCACTACATTTGTGATTCATGTTAACACTTCAGTGTCCAGTGCCTATGTAACAATGATAGTTTCAACGCTTGAGGCATGATGAAATATTATCATTGTGCTACAAAATAATCATCGATTTTGTGTTACATATTGTATTTGCAATCAGTGTCAAGTGCATATGATAAAATCAGCATAGAATGTTCATTAGAAGTAATTAGAATGTGTTGAGTGCATATCTCTAAAAGATAAAGGGAATCTTGGGGGTTGTTTATAATGACCCAAAAGTTGAATAAACTTTTGTAAATGAATTTGTTATTGAGGTATCTAGAGCATTAGATAGAATTTTGTAATTTAAATGCATGTGATTGCAATGTTTAAAAGAGAGCCTGGCTTGCTTTCTTGCTTGATGTATATGATCATTATAGACCAGTGGTGTAAGTTCGCAAACCAGTGGCTAATTTGTTGTCTGTGGTATTGTAAACCCACACATTTTCATTTTCTGTGTATTTAGTACTTTAGTTATTAGTGTTGCCCAGCAAACATTACATATCTTAGTTTAGTGTGTGTTAGTGTTTCATGTTACAAAGTGACACATTTTTATAGTTCCTTTAAATTATTTAAATTGTCAGCACAGGTCGCTCTGTCTCCTTTCTTTGTTATTGCTTTTTAGGCTCACATACTTTAATGTCCTTTTGTGTAACTAATAATTTTTCTTCACCCTATAGGAAAGAAAGATTGTAATTTTAATGCATTGTTCATTGACTTGAAATGGTGCATTTTAGTTTTAATAGCACTGAAGAAAACTGCACTGTTATTGTTGTTTGATGTTTTTTGTTGTTGTTGTTTTTTCATGAAATTTGTGTTAGTTATTTTAATTATATATATATATATATATATATATATATATATATATATATATATATATATATATATATATATATATATATATATAATTTGGACAAATCCTAAATAAATGTAAACAAGTCATCACAGTGAAGAAAATAATTGGTAAAACAGTTATTAGTACACATATTAGTTTAAGTACATTATTTGAACGTGCAAACAATGTCACAATATTTTCTTGTTTAATTGAAGAAAGCATTTAGACTAGCTCAAGAGAAAAGATTTCTTACTCACCATTGTGCTACATGATTTGGAAGATCCTTGCATACTTCCCAGCTCTTTGTTGTCATACTGTGATATTATGCTTCCTTATGAACAAAAATCTGAATATTATACAACTTCATATCTACATTGTTTAATCATTTTGCAACTTATAACAAGCTTTCTTGATTTGATGTAGACAGAACAGAAATCAAAATAAAACATTCTCTTTAGGTATGAGCTAGTGAGATGTGTGCAATGGAGGCAATGGTGCAAGTGTGCAATGGAGGCAGAAATGTGCTTACTTCTCAAAAGACACACCTTCCATTCTCATTGATGAGCAGCAAGAATTTGCAGACCACTCTGTCCAAACACATTCATCAATCTCAACCTTTTCAGCTCCTTGTACTTGAGAAAGAAATTCAAAACTGAAAAAATACATTATATATATGCAGTAATTTTTTAATAGTTCATTTTGATTGCAAAATCCTGTGGCTAGTAACATGAGCATTGAATGACATATCTTCCATTTCATGACAAAGACAAAAGTATTGTGGAAACGGAATTTAAAAAAAAAAAACACAGAGAGGAGATCAAGCCTTAGAGTCACCTGTGATTGGCATTGTTGTGTTTGTCTTGTATCAGTTTCGTGTGATATTTTCTCGTAAAATGTATTCATGGTTGTGATTTCAAGTACACTGCACCCAGTTGGTTGCAGCTATGCCTCTCATTTTATAAAATATGACTTTTCACTACCAGTTGACGCTATGCAGTAAAAAAATTATTGCAAACCTTTTTATATGTACAAAAACATTTTATCATAAATAAATTCTTTTTTGATAGTATGTTTCGTACATACATTTTGCCATCATTTTCAAAGGCATGTGATGAGAATGAAAATTATTAAACATCATTTTGCAATATGAAAATCCTGAAGTTGATGGGAACTAGACTTCCTGAGTGGAGTGTGCATCTTGCAAAAGTATGTTATAAACTAGTAGCATGTTGTGATGGTTAGTTCCTGTAATAAGAGAAGCAGTTTCTTTAGGATATATACTATGTCTCAATAAAATTGGCTTTGTTTCTCAGTTGTTTTCTTCTGCACAGTTTGATGCCTATCAATGTTGTGTCTTCATGTATGTTCTTCAATTATTGCAGTTTTAACTATACTACCTGATGAGTGATAATACAAGTATTAAACTATCATTACATTTAATCATAATAGTGATATATAATTATGATTACAATTATAAAGTAATAAAACATTCTTAAAATTGTACGTTGGTATATCAGTTGTATGATAAAGTCATTTGTATTGTAAACTGGTGTATTAATTTGTATGGTATTGCATTGAAAGGAATATAATTTCAAATAATTCATTTCTTAGAAAGAATAATTGAAGACTTTTCTTCACATGTAACATATTTTGTAATAGTCATGTCATACATTTTGCATTGCAATAAAACCCTTCAAGACAAAAAAATTCATGTTATTTACATTATTTTAGTGACCAATTTGTAAACAAAAGTTCATCATACTTCATGACACTTTTGTTTATTGGCTATTATTAGTAATTTTTTTTCTTTTACTTCTTAAACGATATTAAATGAAAATAGTTATATGAAAAAGGAAAGCAGTTATTTATGTATCAAGTTTAAAACATAAACATTTCATGAAAATTGCATTGTATGAAATATGATGAGAGAAGACCCTTTTTTTAAACTTATTTGAAACTAAAGATGCCACAGTGTGACACAATCTTCATCACATTTTTGTAACATGAAATTATAATTATGTTAATGAAATTAATTAAATTTGATTACATGAAATTATAATAATTATAGTACTATTCATATACTTAGAAGAAATTCATACTAGCTGATAAACTGGGGTACTCAGATACTTGTCACAATCTATTTAGCAGCCTTGTCCTCCCTGCATGCCCTTTACAGCTTGCCATGACCTTATTCCACCTACATTTTTGACCCAGATATATTTTTTTTACTGCACTATCAATGCAGGTTTTTGAAAACATTAATATTTTCATATATTTTGAATCAAACATAAATTTCCCAAAATAATTTAAATAACACTTTCACAGTTTAATAAATTTTTAGTCAAATATAATAGAACCACTCGCTCACATTTGTAACCACTCCTTAATGATGGGTATCTTCCAAGAATATCTCAAAAAAGTAAAAGTTAAGCCCCTATTCAAAAAAGGCAACACAATCTCATGAATTAAAGACTAATATTTTCACTATCTGGATTTTCAAAACTTCTACAACTTTTTTTCGTGATAGACTCAAAAATTATGTCAATTCAAATAACATATTGACAGAGGTCCAACTAGGATTCAGAAATGGTAGATCTACAGACTTGGCTATCTTCACCTTTCAAAATGACATACCTGTTGCTCTTGATCAGAAAGAAATTCCCATTGGTTTGGTTTTAGATTTATCAAAAGTATTCGACTGTATTGACCATCACACACTGATCTCCAAACTTGAAACTTGGGAATTAGAGGCATTGCACATAAATGGGTTAAATCTTACCTTTTAAATAGTTGTCAAGTAGTCAATCAAGCATATTTGAGATAAAAAGATTTCAACCCATTTTTCCCAACCTAGAATGATAAATTATGGAGTGCCACAAACATCAATTCTAGGCCCTATACTCTTTCTATTATTCATCAATGCCTCTGACTGAAGAGCAAAATGATCCTATTTGCAGATGACACAAACATTATTATTAAAGAAATATCCAACAAACTCTATAAAAAGAATCACAATCTGTCCTAGAAACACTAGTAAAATGGATCCAGAAGAATAAACTCGCCATAAACATCAGTAAAACTGTCTCCCTAAACTTTGGGAATCCACTCTAAAGAAAAGCCTCCAGCACAATTGATGATAAAAAAACTTGCCTGTAAAAATAGCCCAAAAAACAACTTTCCTTGGATTGACTATTCAAAATGACTTAAAACGGAACTCCCACATCACAAATCTAAATAACAAGCTTTCCAAGTCACGTTATGCCATCTACATTCTTAAGTCAAATTCTAACTTTGATACACTATGAACAGTGTACATTGCAAATGTTCACTCACACCTAAAATATGGAAACATATTCTGGGGAAATTCCCCAGAAACTATTCATACTTTCAACATCAATATAAACGAGTACTAATAATTTTTGCATATTCTGTTGAATGTTTTGAAACCCCCAAACTGATTGTTGGTCAAAAAGGTTGGACCCAGCCCAGTCTTCTTACACTACCATTTATAAAATTAATTAGCATTGAATATTGTATTTAGTACAAAAATTGAATTGAATTAAATTTTAAAATCTAGAAATATGTTAATTGAACATTATATGATTATGTACATATCCTGACTTGTCATACATGGCTTATGCTGTATTTATGTGACTTATATACTTTTATTATTATTATTATTATTATTATTATTATTATTATTATTATTATTATTATTATTATTATTATTATTATTATATTTCTGGTGCATTTCGTGATTTAATTCATTTGTGTACCAAAATGCTTCAAATGGTGTCTTATAAAGTTTCTGAATAGTTTATAATAAAGGGAGTCGGTAATGACAGTGTCTCAAAAACGCCGCTCAAACAACATTTTGTAAAATATAGTCCAAAATTTTTTCAATAAAATTTTAATTTGAAACTTGATTTAGCTATGTTTTTTTCTACTTCTTTTTTTCCCAAAATATGCAGCTGGATAAAATTTGTTAGGGGACCAGAAAATTCAGAATGGTAAACCATGAAGTTAATTGAAATGTTCTCTGAACTGTGTTTTCAACAATATTTTGTGAATGTGAATTTCAGGGAAAGTGTTTATGAGTGCAAATAGCCTAATTATGGCTGAAATAGCTTTATTTGAAGTTGAGAAGGCCTGAGAGTATGGTTGCCATAGCAAAAACACTTGTTGAATGTTATTTAGATGTATAGATACAGTATTTATAAATGTGAATATTGGTCACATTTCTTTACAAAATGTTTCTTATATGATATTAGAATATTGTTGTTGTGTGCAGTGTTATGTGCAGTATGGTTGATTGATTGATGTTTCTGGGCACATCAACTGCTACAGTTTCATTAGTGTAGTGAATATATTTTATTCAGGGAGGTGATGATGCCTTTCACCCACTGGATGGCAAGATCTAGTGGGAGTTTACCTCCTCCAGGTATCTCCCCATGACAAGCTCTAAACTCTAGACATGCTCGGTAGTGTTGTCTGGTCATAAATGTGAGGGGAATTGGAGAGGATAAGGAAGAGGAAAATAAGATCGCATGTGGTAATGAGTATTTTGCAAGATAGCTAAAGGAATATGAACATCTGTTGAGTAAAAGGAAAGTATGTAGGCCTATGTTTTTATGTATCACAATAACTTTGGAACCACTGGAGTGATTTGACTCAAGGGTACCCTGGAGAAGATGGCTTACCAAATGACTTATAAGTAGTAACATTATGACTCGCATAAATATAAGCCTTTTGAAGGGGTTGACCCTCCCCCTTTCAACACCCTGATACCTCTACAGCCCAAAATGTGTTTTTTTTATTTAAATTTATTTTTTATCAACTTAACATGAACTCTTCTAATTGAAACCTGCCCTCAAAAAAGTTGTGCCACAACTGGACACTCAAACTTGGTTTAAAAGATGTAGGACACATCATTTTTATGCATAATTACAATGTGTTTTGCAATATTCTGTTTTGTACATCATAAACTGCAAACTTCTATTTCTTCATCTGTAATATGTTGGATGTAGGACTGGGGTGTAATTCTCTCTCTACCAGAAACACACCTACAGGGATTTGTGTCCATGGTTTCTAATAAAGTGTCAAAAACTACCATGTATCCATAGCAAATGGTATGCTAAACTAATGGTGGAACAGAGTGGCACGGACTTTCTCATACTAGTTAGTTTTCTAATTTCTTTGGTCAATGATAGCTTTTTGGACTTGCGCCATCCTCTTGCCAGCCGCCATCTATTGCCGCCTTTGTGCTTTGGCACATTTTTTTGATATATTTTCAGTGTTTTGATTTTTTAATGTTAGATCCGAAATATTACATTAAGAATATTATAGAAGAGTAAAACCTTGGAGCCCTTTTTAATCAAATGTTGTTTAATTGTTACTGTAAATGCAAAATTTGAAGCTCAGTTTTACAGAAAACTTGTTTAAGAAACTAAATTGCACATTTTTACAGAAGAGTTTTTCATAAACATAATTGGAAGATATTTAAAGCACTTTCACTCACAAGTGCAATAATTAGACAAATCATTGGAATTGTGCATATTAAAAGCATCAGAGACATTTTAAACAATTTGCATAATTTTTTAAAAAGTAGAGAATGCAGCAAATTGACTTTTATGTCATATCATACAGAGCATTTAGCACTGCCCATTCAAAAGTTGAAGAAAACTTGGAAGTTGATTTTGAGAAAAATGTCATTTGCATTTTTCTGAAAATGCGTATTTTTGAGTTCATTTTCACAGAACACTTTAAGAGTTTTCGAGAAACTTTATAAGACATCATTTGAAGCACTTGTTTTACCAAATTCAATAGTGTATGTAAATCACTGTTAATGTAAATATTAGCAAAGGGAGAGAAACATAAAAAAATTACAATTTGTATTTTTTGAAAAAAGAAAAGGATAGAGCAAAATGGCGTTTATTTCATGTGAAACCTACCTATTGAACATATCCTTACTAAAAGTTTGAAGATTAAATTTGGAGCCGTTTTTGAGAAATTCTTGTTTTTAAACTTTTTTAAAATATTCCACAAATTTCACTCAATATCTCATGAAAACTATCAAACTTTTCAAACAAAATATACATGACCTCAAAGGAAGAACTAATTACAGAGAACAAATTTCATTTGAAGGAAAAATCTCCATCTTCAATTTTGTAATTTAGGAAGATGCCAAAAAAAAAAAAAAAAAAAAAAAAAAAAAAAAAAAAAAAAAAAGCAATTTTGTAAAATTCAAAGTTAATAGTGAAAATTTGACCTATACCTTGATTATTAGGGTATTACCCACTATACTTACAAGAAATTCAAAGCAAAAATTTGAGCTGTTTTGAGAAAATTTTGAAAATGTTCCAAGGACTTCACGTAACGTACCAACAAAAATTAATAAATGTTTGTCAAAATCACAGAACTTTGAGTGAGGCCAGATCAACGGGAAGTATTCATTTTGGAAAAATCCTACACATAGTTTTGGCACTAATGTTGTTCAAAGAGACAGACGGATGAACGTTTTGAAATTTTTTTTTGGGGGGGGGGGGTATCAGGGGACCCCAAATCATGTATTTCTGTTAAAATCTTGAAATCAGTTTTCTGCAGCATTACATAACTTTCCCTATACTACATATATTACTCCGTATACATGTACATGTACCAGAAAGTAACAATGGATAATAGAGCTTTAACAATATGATAATTTGTACCTAAATTCCAAGGTCAAAAAATTATTGGGTGCTACAGCAATGTACACAAATATACAATAATCAGTAAAATAAATTTACAGAACTGTTGCAGTAATTTTCAAAGTATATTTAAAGTCATAAATCATTTTAAGGGGGAAATGGGAAAAAATTGGAATTCACAACTGGTGAAAATATAAAAACTTGTTTTTTTTACAATATAAATTATTTTTTAAATTTTTCAATTGGAAAAGTTAATGTTAAGTTGACAAAAAAAAGGTGTAGAGAGGAAGGAAGAGGGAGGGGGCTAAGAATCCTTTCAATAATCTTATTTTTATGTTAGAGGCATAGTTTAACTACTCATATGTCGTTTGATTTTGGGGAACATTTTACCATCTTATTCTGTGGCACAAAATCTTTTAAGCAGCCAGGAATAAAAAATAGTATAGTTGTGAGTCAAATTGCCCATGCAACTATTTCCTACTTATCCAGCCCCTTTTACTCTATTTGTTCCTCCTGTTCATTTCACTTCATTTTATCTTCTTTTGCTACATCCACTCCTTCCACTCCACTATTTCATTCTTCCTCCTTCTGCTCTGTCCCCTCCTCTACCTTGCCCCACTTCTTTTCCTCCATCTGCTCCTTGTTCTCCTTCCATCCCACTTGCTTCACTCGTCCCACACCACTTTTTCAATAATCAGCAACAGTGCCATCCAGAGATATTGGTGATTGCATTCAACTAAATAAAGTAAAAATAACTCTGTGGGATGACATTTTGAATTAAAACTTTATTTTCTTTTTTTTCTATTTCTTGAACTTTCCCAAGTGTTTGTGCTAGATTTGGGAGTATTTCACCAGTTGTTCTAGTTTTATGGCATATAGAAGCACATATTTGCTTTTGTATCATATTCATATTCTTTGAACCTTTTCGTGCAAAACAGTTCAGCATCCAGCTTTCATTGTTTCAGAAAACGATCTGTCAAGTGGGTTGAGGAAAAATTCAGGGACAGCTACGCTGAAGAGAGAAATGGTTAAGAATGATGAGAAAATCATGTCATGTCACTACATGGAAAGACTGGGTACACATAATAATTAAAATGCAGAGGGAATTTAGACAGAACAGTGATTACCACATTTTGCCATTTGAAGATTCTCAATCAAATGCACTCTGACATGTCTCAAAAATTATTCATAGGTGAATTCACAGTTTCATTCAGACTGAACCGTGAATGATATTTTGAATGCGTGTATCACACTGGGGAAATCATTTTTGAACAAGATTCTATCAAGAACAAATCTTATCAAAAAAGAAATAGATTTTATTTTAAAAATTAACTTGAATTTGATCTTAAAAGAATAATTAACTTTGACATTACATACGTCAAAAAATGAACACAATTTATTTTCTTTTTTATGATCATTATTTTCATAATTTGTTTCTACAATTACTGCATTTTAATTCTTTTCACTAATGTAAATTCTAAGTTGGTGAATCCTGGTGTGGACTATATTTAGTATACACAAAGAAGAAGAATAACTATTCAAAAATCTATAATGTTTTAAGTTGATTTTTGATTAGTATGCATCTTCTGGATGCAGTTACTCTGCTCGTGATTCTATTGGCAAATATGGAAATCTTCTGTAAAGACAACAGATGGTGAGCAAATATCATAAGAATGGAAGATGCCATGCACCTTTAATCAATTTATGAAAATAAATTTTGTGAGAAAATAGTATTACAGAGAAGGAGAGAGAGTAGTTTTAAGGTGCAAAGATGGTAAAAATAGCAAGACTAATGACAACAGTTAATGAAATTTATCTCACAGATATTCCCTCGCCTTAAAAAATTCTAAATAAAAGTTTCATGTACAATGTAAAAATATTGCATTTTATTCATGAAGCATCTGCGATATTGCAATAATATCTTTCTTATATTTGTTTGGCACTGATACAAACACATTTTACTACAATACACATTGATACATCCAGAAATGAAATTCAACAGCAGTAAACTAACAAGAAGAAGTAATACCAGGGTCATAACTTTGGACATAGGAGCCTAAAGAAAGAGACCCTCCTACCTCTCTTTATTGCATCTTCCAACCTAACTATGTTTTCTAGTAATGGTTGACCAATTTCCTGATATTTAGAGTTTACTTTCATGGAATGAACATTTTTTTCCATCAATATTTCATTGATCCATGTTATTTTTTATTCCTTCATCTTGTATTAATTTAATCTTCATTTTGTTAGCAAATTAATATTTTTTTTAAATTTTAAAATAAATTCTCTAATAAAAAAAGGTATAATTCTTTCAACTGAGAAACTCCCTTGGCTCAGGGCACAAGTGGTGGTAGTTATGACTCTGGTTGTAACATATATAGCACTAGGAATTTGTGAATCAGTGACATTATGTGTTTAAACAATGGTTTAAGTGAATAACAATACATTCATATTCATTCAATGTAACCTCTGATATTTGGAGAAAAAAATCAATGAGACCTTCAAAAATGAATTAATTTCAAACCAATTGAACTCGACACTCAAAACATAGGAACTGTACTAATACTACACTATTTTTACATGCCAACTGGAAAAGATGAATTTTCCAAAAAGTATTTAAAACATTACAAAAACAAATACACCTTTAAAGTTGGTTACTTATAAATATGTATTACAATAAAAATGACCATCTCTTTATGGAACAAAAGTAATGGGTAGATTCTTTAAACAATTTTGAAATACATGTAAATACACACATGTTAAATCAATAAATTACTTGAAATCACTGAAGTTCCATTATTTAAAATAACTAATACAAAAATTAAATGACTAACCATTGAACACTGTTTGGCAGTTTTGGCAAAGCGAAGTCATCATCACATTTCAGGACTAGCATGATATTAGTTATTAAATAAATATTTTTGATAAATAAGTACAAAATGGCATATTATTAAAGATTTGTTCCACTTGCAATTTTAATTTACATAAAAAATCATTCAGCTCATGGTTATGCAAACACAAAATTTGAGCACCTACATATTTAATTTTGTATAAAGTATTTCTATTATTATGAACATTTGTGACACAGGATAAAATTATGAATATACATAACTGAGAATTTTAATTAAATACCTGGGATAGGTATTATATTATACTGATTATTTATTCTGATTTTGCATTGTTAAAAAGAATCTGCTTCTAATTATTTATGTTATGATATAATATAGCAATAAATAACATAAATTAGAGAAATTAAATACTTACATCTAACTAAAGAAGCTGTCAGGTTAAGTATGAAATCTCCAGATTGACAAGCAAAAGTCATTTTTTTAAATGGAGGTAGATATGCTATTACTCCTCTGGCCATTTTCAAAATAGCATTGTCATAATTTTAAACACCTAAGATTAAAGAGGAGAAAGATTTCCAAAATTGACTACTTACATTAAGAAAGTGACCAGAACTTGAAAATAATATAATTACGTGCAATCACAAATTATTAAATATATGCAATTGCATTACACACTTCTCATTTGTACATTTAATTCTATTATTAATATTACTGTACTTGAAGTGGAGACTTCTTATCCCCAAGTTGTCAGTATAATTGTATTACAATTGTTGATCAATAAATTAGAAGCTGATAAAAAATACATAAATGACTTAAGTTTGTTGACTAGAAAGATTTACTTGGATTCATGTTTTCACCTATATTATTATATACATTTCTTAGATATAATTCAAATAATTAAATATTATTTTCTTATAACCTTCAAGATCATCTTTCTTTTAAAATAGCTATTAAAAGAACACTAAACATGTAATTCAAATCAGTGTTGTGTTTTTTTATTTTTGGAGGGATATCAAATTCTTGGGTAAGGTGCCTTACATAGAATTTAAAAAAAAAAAAAAAACAATATTTTGAAATTTTCCTTTAACTCAAATATACATTAAAATTTAATTTAAAATGATTATGTAAATGAAATAATATCAACAATCAAATTGAAGCATTGAACAACAGCAATCTAATGCATTTCACAGCAAATCTCATTTAGACTTGAATATTTCCTACTTTTCCTCCTTTAAAAAGGGTTCTGTGACAAAATGTAATGAAGAAACATTGCTGATGAAAAAAATAACCAACCACTGAGATTTATTAAATTAATATATACTTAAATTTATTGATTATTTGATGTAGATTAAACTTATAGATACGTCCTTGAGGAATATTATTTATAATGTATTATAATTGGTATCTCTCAAGAAATGCAAATAAAACTGAATGAACTAACTTATTGACTTATATGTGCCTTTGACTTTAAAAGAAAATCAATTTTATCAAAATGAATAATAATTAAAAATTATTAGTTGTTACAAAAGAACTAAAATGAAATTATCTTTTCCTGGAGGGGGTTTTCCTCTTGTGGACATCCTCTGAATTCAACACTGATTCAAATATACGGAAAAATATTACTGAAAAATTTTACACAAAACCTGATTGTCGCTTTCTCTGGAATATTTGGTATTGACAATTAATTTATGTCTAAAGAACCGACCTATCATTATCCCATCATTCTCCTGTAAATAATAGTGATACATTTCTTCAAAATTGAAGAATATTTAAATATTTCCTCAAAACAATCACACTTATTTTACTGACTAGAATTATTTTATTAATTAAACAGTTTATTATCCATGTTGCATTTTGTATTCTTTATCAAACAATTTTTTATCTTCAAGATGAACAGTTAACACAACATTTGAAGTAAACATCACACTAGAAGTTTTCCAAGTGGTCTTTATACAACATGCTCATCATTTTCTCAGATCTCTTAAAAATCTATCAAAAATATAATTTACTACATAAAAAGAGGTCAAAAATAATATTCAGAGAAGATAAGGTTCTTATTCAATTTTTCCCATGTATTGTTTCAAAAATGCTCTGAATGTATTAGAATGTGAATATGAACCTGCTAATTCCATGACTGCTTTCATCAGAAAACTATCATTACACAAATGACTTCTAGTGGAACACATACACTTTTATGCTAATAAAACAGGAATATTTTTCAGCATAACAGTTAATGTCTAATTAATGACACAGAAATTCTCTATAATAATAAATAATACTTGAATTGTTTTTACATAATTGCACATAGTTATAAAAATGATGTCTATGTTATGATAATAAACGTGAAAGTTCCTTTTCCACAAACTAAAAAATTAATCATTCATAAAATCCTGAATCTTCAATATCATCAACTGGTTCAGTTTTAATTTTGACTTCCACTTGACTGAGGAGATCACTGTAATCTATTAAGGAAGGCATTCCAGACACAGTATCAGGGTCTGGTTTGATTTCAGTTTTAATTGCTGATTCATCACATTTGGATTCTTGATTGTTCAAACGACATGATACCATTTTTGTCCAACGATCCTAAATTGATATTATAGAAATATTAAGTTGAATAATAGTATTAATTAGTGAATTAATAAAATAATTTCTTACCTTTATATTGACACGAAATAGATTGTTGTTGCCTCTTTCATTCTGCACAGTCGGAGATGGATGATTGCCCTGACAGTTGCACTGCTTGCAACAGGATCTGCAACCTTTCTTCTGTCTGAAATTAGTAAGATGATGTTTTACAGGCTCATATATGCAATCATAATACATTTCATATGAAACAATATAAAACATACTTTGGTTTCCTATTTGAATTTGTTCGATGGAAATTTTTCATATGTTTCTTGTAATCACTTTCATCTATGTATATACACGAACATGCATCACATCGTAAACAATCTTCAAGTCGAATTTTTGTTAAACCAACAGTCTTCTTAGCTACATACAGCACATAAAAAAGCTCTCAGAAAATTCCATTCATTGAAAATTTAATTATGATAATAACTTAAAAAATATATTTTAGTAATTTTATCTTCCTACCTTGTGAACAGTTAGGTTTTCTGTAATCTAAGTTTGGAGTTTTTATTATTTCTTCGGAACACACTTTTTCATTTACTTCATTAGATTTTGACAATTGTTCGGACATGTTTATTTCAGATGTTGGGCAAATATCACTTTTTTGAACATCTGAATCATGAACTCGTAAATGTAGCTGCATAATCTGGTAATTACCAAAATATTTTTCACATTTCGGACATTGAAAACGTGCTGCAATGAAAAGTGCACAATTCAGTAAGTATCAATATTTTATACTAATTATTTAATTTAAGAAAAATAAAGGTTTTATGTATAAATAAAAAAAGTTCAAATAATAAATAATGTTTAAAAAGGAAAACATTATTCTCAGTAATGAATTAACAGAGATGAAGAAACAATAAATTACAAGCAAGACAGCTGTAATTAAATGTCATTTATATGATGAGTATTTTAACTGGACATGTCAATACTGAATAGTTTTGAGAATTATTTACACATCATGATTTTATAAGCCTCCTTACCGTTTATTCTGTGATGTGTTTCCTTCACATGTAAATCACTATCCTTCAATTCAGTGAAATTTTGTTTGCATTGTACACATTCTAGAACTATATGGGAAACATTATCGTTCCCTATAGCCATATTAAGGGCAAATCAGAGAACGTTTTAAGAAAAAAATAGTTGAGAAGAATGAAGTGCGTTTGAACGAGACCGTTAAGAAATTAAAGCATGCCCATTGTTGCCCACGGCCGTGCACGCGCCCGGGCGGACGGTGCGGAGCGTCTCACCCCGTCGGCCTCGCCTCCCCCACGCTCCACAGCCGGTAACCAGGCAACGGGCGGCGCGGCGCGGCACGGCGTGCGCGACGACCCTCGGCGCGATCGATACCCGCGCGCGCCGCCCCTGAAAACCGCTAGCGACGCACGCGACTAACACGCGACGCACGAGGCCTCCCTCAGCAGCCTGCCGCCGCTCTGCGATCAGCGAAACTCGCTCTCGCTATTTTCCCTCTTTGCCCCTGCAGGATTCTGCGATACCGCTCGGCAAAACAAATGCATTCCTATTTTTAGCCCCCGCCGCCATATCGCGTTTCGCTCTCCTTCCTAAAACGTCCAGCTGTTTTAGGCCGCCCTCTCCCTCGCGCGCGCGTGGCGTGGCGCATCGCGGCAGGAGGCCGTGGCGAGGCGGGGCAGGGGCGGGGGCGGGTAGGGCTGGAGAGTACGCGGGGGCGGCGAAGTGGCGACGGCCGGACGCAACCGGCCCAGCTCGGCGGGGGAGCGTCGGGCGGTAAAGCAGAGACGCGACGGCGAGGCAGCTGCGCCGCAGCCGAGGGAGGCACCTGGCGATGGCGGGTGTCTCGCCGCGCCGCGGGAGCCTCGCTCACGCACGCACGCTAGTGTCGAGCGCGTCGCCCGAAGATACGCTCTCGGTAGATCAACGCAGAGTGCCACTCCGAACATTCTAAGACTTTTGGCTATCTCTGAAGAATTTGAGAGAACGATTCGAGTCGGGTTGGGTCTCATCGTGAGGGCATCACAAGGGCCAAAGATCGCGTAGGTTGACGAATTCGGTTTATACAAACCTCATTTTTTGTTTTCCATTGTATGGAATAATGTTAATTTTTCAGCTAAGAAGTTGCACATTGGCTGAGTAGACACTGTATTACAGCTTGCAAGTACACCTAATTACATTTTTAAATATAATGTCGTAAGCCCTAAGATCCAAATTACGACTAAGATTTTTTCTTAAGGGAAAACCATTTTGTGTGAAACAGAATTATTTAGAATCATCTTGATTATGTTCATAAAATTTTATTTAAAATTTAAAATTATATCCTGAAAATTCGATTAACTTTTTCAACAAATCGATGTCGACTCGATAATCCAAGAAAAACTCCCGATTCGAGAGCCTGTTAAGTCTAAAGGTCTGAATTCTACGAGATTCTTCACGAAACGGAATCTTTCCTGTACGTGTGTTCATCCTCCTCGTCGACGCGACGCCTGGCGCAGCGGGCTGGCATCTCTCGAGCACCCCTCCCCCCTTTCGCCAAGCGTCGAGTGCCACGCGTGTGTGGTGTTCGACGCGCGCGCGCCACATGCACGACGCCGGATGTCGCTTCCACTTTTTCTCCCGCGCTTCGGTTTAGAGTATTCCACTGACAAAATGTTGTTAAACCTCATGGTCGGGAATTGCCATCTTAGCGTTCGATTTTTTAAGCAAAAATTAACATTTCAGATCATTTCACAGCTCGACATTTGTTAAAATAGCCCTGGTATTCCTGTTAGAATGTTAAATATTCACCATTTCTAAAATAGTGTGTAAGGGTAATTTTGTGCCCATATGCCTAAAATAGTTTCGACCTTTTACTTAAAACTCTTTGTCAGAATAAAGCTAACCTATGGGCTTTTGACAAAATTAGTTTATGTTTATCTTTCATACACGTAGTTAGCATTAACATATTCAGTCGGAAATCATAATATAATCAGAGCACACTCTGGAAAATTATATTCCTTTAATTATACTTCTAAGGTACATTCTTACAGATATGAGTTATTATAGAAAATTACCACGTTTTCTCTTTCAACAATACAATAATATTATTTAGCTCTTTGGTGATATTTAGAGGTAATGACCAAATTAAGCTTTCAGTCTTGTTTTTCCATCGATCCATGCATGCGCCCAAGCCATGGCACGCACGAGGCAATGCAAACACGTAAAGTTGAATGACCCGCTCTCCTTCAGCCAATGAACTCGTGCGACCGTCCTTTACGCCGCTATTCAATTGGATAGGAGTATCACTACTCCGTAAGTGAAATGAACTGGATTTGTTGGACCCCCACCAACCTACAGGCGAGAAAAATGAGTTAGTCGTTAGTCTCATTTTCATACGTTGCGACGTTCGTACGTTATTTATTCCGTGGTTCTCGTCTGGTGCGAGTTGTGGGTATATCCGACGCGACGCGAGTAGTTGGCGTTGGTTGGCGTGAACCTAAATTTGTGGTTAACAACCGTTGCTTATTGTCGCAATGCCGCAAGGTAAACTGAAAGTTAAAGCGAAGGGCGCTGCTCCAAAATCCAAGAAGAAAGCAACTAAAGGACCAGCAGTAACGAAGAGAGGAAGTATGTTATTCTAGATCAAATTTTTGTTATTTTTTTTACTATTCGCTTTCGTGCGTTAACTTCGTCAATGTGGCCATTGGAAAGAAAATGGTGGAATGTTTGTGACACAAGTGGCGTCTGATTGTGGCGTAGATCGTGTGACCTCAATACATTTATTAGGGTTCCGTGTGAGCGGGTTGTATCCTAAGTATAAAATTTTCTTCCTTTTCTGCATTTTCCTTACCGAGAATTATTTTTTATCTCATTCACTTCCGTTTATCACTTAGTTTTTCTTGGTGATTTAGGTTTTCACTGTGAGAGTCAAAAGTAAATGTGTAAATTTGTATTCAACAAAATGAATTTTAGTAATAATTTCATTTCAATGCACCGTGAAATGATTAAACCTTTGAAATTGAGCATTGTTTGAAAAATATTTTAAATGTTTACAGTATTTTAACGGGTTCCATACGATTTCAGATCGACCTATACAGCCAAAGAAGAAACAACAAAAGGAAGCTCAAAAATTAAACAAAGTTGTCACAAAAACTGTGAATCAGGCCATGGAAGAGGAATTGAGAGCACGGGCACTTGATGGAAGGAAGTCTCTCACAAACAAGAAACAAGCCACACCAAAAAAAGCTGCTGCCAAAAAATCAAAAAAATGACAACTTTCTATGTGCAATGTTTAACTTAAAAGAGTGTTCTTTTTCCTTGTTCACACTTTATGTGAATTTCAATGTTTATTATACAGACTATTTCTTTTTCCTACTGAGAAGTTATTTATTGTAAGTTTTCATTATTAATGACCTTCTATTTGCATAGTTTTTGTGCAATCTGAAGTGAAGTTAAAGGTACAATTTCTGCAGGGGACCATTTTTAAGAAATTGAACAGAATACTGTGTAAACTTGGTATTTATTGAGAAAATAAGTGCCTTACTGAAATACATGTTCATAAATAATGCCAATATCTACATATAAATTATTTACATGTTAAAAATTTGATCATATCTGATACAATTTGGATTTTTTTCTGGTGGTGCTCCGTAGAGTACTGATTTAGTGTCATTTCAGTTTGTATTGTGTGGTACAAAAATAAAGTTTATTTACTTAACATATCTTTATTGTTTTTGTGCTCTAGCTGCGTATTACTTTCAGCATGTTATTTACTCCTTGAATTTCATCATTAAACCTTAGTATTATATACATTCTCACAAAATATGCTCCTCATTGAAGCAGTTTCTACCTCATTGTTTCTTAGGTAGGAGTAAAATTGCATAGGGAAAGAAGAACACTTCTGACTCAGCATATCTGCACAGAATTGCTTTAATCTAACTGCGTAAAATGTATCTTCTGTAAAAAATTCTTGAACTTTTGGAAACAATATTTAAAAACAATCGCCTACTGACTGATGGCACACACTTAAACTGTAGTAAGGAGTTCACAACTCTTTTTTCATAAATGTTAAAACACTTAAAGATCTCCTACGTTGCCTTGTATTCCATGTATCACATCTGTGAGAGGAATTTCTCCTTACCATAACTTGCAGCTCCTTCTATCTTGAAGCAACCTAGAAAAAAGAAGAGCAGGAGTCTATATGTAAATTTTTGCTTATCATGTGAGATTAGTAAAGACTGCTAATTTAACTCTGATAAATTGTGGTTTCCAGTCGATAATAATTGATGACTGAAGTAACAATGGTTGTGAATTGACTTACCAATTCAGAAAAATTGACAATTTAAGTGGATTATTCTAGTAACAAAGTAAATCACGTATTTTGACTTAATAAGTTACATACATTGAGGCAGATTAAGACAAATCAGATGATTGTGAAGGGTGTTCAAAAGCATTTGTTTCAACCAAAAAAGAAAAAAAAAAGTATGAAAATGTGGGGATCACAATTCTAATTCCAGTAGAGGAAAAGAAGTCTTTAATTGTTCATGTTGCTCCCAGCCTCATTGTGATTAGAAGAGAGTACAAGAATCCAGGTGAAAGTTGTGATTTGCTGGGCACTTGACAACTGTACAAAAGGCTACAGTTCGTTGAACCATAACACCACAAACCCAATTATATTTTAGGAGGACTTAAACTTTTTATTCCAGTATGCTTATTGTTATAAGGTCATTTGTTATACTTACAACAAGTAAATGTCCACCCTTAGATTTGGTTATTAATGGTTGATCACCTGTAGTGATTTCTATCTGGCCTTGTTTTCCACCTATATAATTGTGAGAAATCCTGAAGGAAAGAATATTTTTAAAAACACAGTATTAAAATATTTTCTTGCCTCAAATGGTAACAGACTTTTTAATATTACATTAAAAGTACATTTAATAAAATATAAAGAACTTACGAAGAGGCATCCATTACTTTCACAGTTTGAGGTTTTTTGGTTATATCTATTAGGGTGGTTATGGCTTCTATTAAATTATCAACCTCTAATATCAGGTCTCCCTGAAATTGAAGACATTTTTGCATAATTTCTACTGGTCATTGGACTCTGTAACTTTACTTTTTGATAGTAACATGAACATTAGTTTACTAAAGAGAAAGTTCTTTCTTGTACAATTCTCCTTAAATTACGTACCTTATCCTTCTTAAGGTCTGGGGGTATCCTGATTAAGACTAGGTTATCTGATTCAGTTGTGACTACTACTTCTTGGACAGTATCAAGAGGAAGGTTATGCTTCAATTTTGAAGTCTTCCCTTCTAGCAGGTACAAAGTTCGATTAGTGAGAAATAGAACTCTTTCACGAGGTTTGTAACCATGCCTATCGAACTTTGTTACAGATGCTGAATACTGAAATACAGAACCCTATTAAAAACTTGTATAGTTTTAATACATTAATGATATATAAATATCACAACAAAAAAATTACACTTGGCAATTTTATAGTGGGTTCAAGCAGCATTAAAGAGAGATCATATAAACAAATTATATTTTTCTATTGAAATGTTTATTTATGTCATTTGCTGTTCCCCAAACATTTCATATTATTGTAGATTTTTTAAAAGATCAATGCTGTCAGTAGTTATTTGCTATCCTATATTTTAGATGAAAATTACTATTGAAGAGGAAAAGGGCATACCTTGAAGTTGAAAAGAAAAGACTGTTTAAATAAGTATAATATTGTATAAATATGTTTTAAGAAAATTAAGTGAAAATATGGTATTTTTAATCAACATGTTTTAATTATGTTTAATGCTTGTGTTATATATACATTTTTCTCCCCTATGGTACTGATAACTGACTGTCTACAAATTGTCTGGACAAAAACACACAAAATAACAAATTAATGACAGTCTGGTAAATAATCTTGTTAGTTGAACTGTTCCCAGTTCCTCTTCTTTTGCTCATTTCACAAATAATTTAAACAAAGTTAAAAACAAAACCAGAAACACTTCTTACCAAAATTTTTTCATTGGATTGAAGCTGATTTAGCTCAAAGGATTGCCTCTGTGATTTATTTTCTTCTTTCAACCGATCAGTTGCAAATCGGCGAGGAACACTTTTAGCATAGGACTTCTTTTTACCTGTGATGTAACAAAGACAATTAAACCCTAATTGAACTTTGAAGTTCTTTAAAAAAGAAGAATAATGTTTTAAGGTAACAGGGCATCATCTGATCACTGTACTTGTAATAGATAATATGTAAATAATTTAATCGTGCCCTGCTGAGTAGCATGAATCCTTCAATATTAATACACCAAAGATAAAATGGGATGGTTGCTAAAGAATCATAAGTTAATTTGCTGTGCAACAAATGTTATAAATTTTGCAAATGTGGTAGAAATTTCAGCAAAGTCCAATACTATTATGATTTTAATTAACAAGAAGGTGCTTATTACTGTGCATGCATTGACAGCCAGAGTGATTTTTTGTTAGCTGTACAGACAAATGGGTACAGATCTGAACAAACCTGCACGGGAAAGAAAGGAAGTTGGAAGTTGGGGTAGAGAGTGAGAAAACTAGAACTTCACCTTTAAAAAGGGATTCTGCCAAAATTTTCATTTCAAACTGCTTTTTGTCTTGTGGCTTGAGATTATCTCTATATTTCTTCGCAAGCCACAACTTGTGGAACTTGCGCAGATGTTCTGATGCCTGAAAACATACAAAGCATAGTATCAGAATATATGGTTAAATAAATCACAATTCACTGGTTTCCTATTTGGATTGCTTACGTACCTCTTTGCAAGATACTGGACATGGGGGCCAGCTATTATCTAATACTGATTTAGGCAGGTCCTTTGAAAGACGAATGAGGTACTGAGCTTTGGCAATTTCAATGAATTCTTTATTTATTGGAGTTTCTGGACCATTACGAGTTATAAATCCTTCAATAAATCTATTGTACACAAGAACCAGAAAGCAATATTGTTAAAAACAAAACAAACAAAAAAAGTTAACAAAAATGTCAGAATAATGTGAAGGGAGATAAGAGAAGTTTAGACGATACCTGCGGATGACTTGAGCAGCCTTTCTCCTCCTCTCCGCATCCCTCTTAGCCAAGAATCTTCTCACATATTTATTTATGGTGGTAACTGCATCTCTCATTTTCAGAAACTTTAGACGTTGCTGCCTGCCTTTCCACCTCGATTGTATTATAGCCGCAATTTGATGTTTCTTTACTTGGAATGCATCCTCAGTCTCAAAGAGAGTTTTGGGAAAGCGAATGAAAATCTTTGTCCTATGACAATGTAATGTGTGATAAAAACATGTTCAACAGTGACTAGCTAATACGATTATCAATTATAATACGGTAACCAATTGGTTCATCCCCAATTATGCAATACAAGATACGTTTATAATAATAAAAAGGAGATGTCTCTAATGAACTGGCAAGAGGGGAAAAACACTATTCTCATTTCTTCTGAGTATCTCAGTAGATAATTGTATTTAGAAGAATTTCTGAAATTTTATTCTGATTTGAAACATTACAAACTAGTTGAAAAAATAGACTAAACTCAGCAACTCTTTTGCTAATGCTATTCAATTAAAGTAAAACCCAGTGCTTCTTAAGAGCGCACGAAAGTGTCCTTGCATTGAATTTGCTATGCAAGACATTTTGGCGAGCTTTTTAGAGTAAATTTTGTGAAAGTCATTAATGTTTTAATCTTAAGCTCTTAAAACACTTCAACGTACTTGCCCATCCTAAAGTCGTCACGTTGATAATTCAAGTGGTTCACCAAAGTTTGAACCCCTTCCTTTGCATCACCATTAAAATGAGGCCATGTTGCTGGGCAAAGACACTTGTACCGCCTAAGAAACAGCTCATATGGCCTACGGAAGGCAAAGCCAGCTCGGCGAACACGTAAGTTCTCCATAAGGCCAAGGTATTTAACTTGATGACTCACAACTTTCTCGTCAAAGATGCCTATTAGAAAAATACACCAGGTGATGAATATCACAAAAAAACAATTAGTAAAAGAATGTTTCTTTTAGAAACGTCTTTTGTGTGTCAAAAATATATATAATTCTGTTGCCTTTTTGTCAGTGTGATCCCTAGTTTCTTCCTCTGCAAAGGATACTTTCTGGAATGATTCAGTTTCAATGAATTCTATGAGACTATTTACAACTAAATCTCAATTTGAAAGTTTGTGTGTTTGTATCCCCAGAATTGAAAGTAAAATGAAAGTTGTAGGGTAAAAAGATGCTTGGGGTAAGCAATGTGTGCTAATGTAGGAAGACACGATTTAACAAAAAGAAATGTATAACCTTACATTAAGAATTTATTTCAAAATAAAGTATGGCAAAGTCTGAAAGAAGAACAATAACTGCTAGAAAAAGCCTCAAATTGCTTTAACTTGTGTCATTAGATCAGACCTGATACTAGTGATAATTAGGAATAATTATTTTTAGAAGTTTCAGCTCACCAGTTAACTAAACCTTAATAAAATTGATGTTAAAGATCTTAAAATTGTCCAAACCTACATGTTTGTAACAACAATCTTATCTGCTACAGAAATCATTAAGCAGGGAAATTCAGGATTCTACAGTTACGTGTGCATGTGTACATCATGTACAGTTATTAAAAAGTTTCCAGATCTGCAAGATGTGCAGGGAACAGGAAGGCACTTAGAAAGTAGAAAACTACAATTAGTATTTTTTGTCATGACACCCAAAAGTGAAAAGGGAGTGGACAAAGCAAAAAACAAAACCATTTCTGTGTCTAAACCAAGTTTTTTCTAGACATATGTTAGAAAATGGGAGAATCTTGCATTTTATGAAACGTTCATGAATCCAAGGGGTTACCTATGAAGAATGTAATTAGGAAGATAACTTGTTGTAACTATTGTTTATAAAGAGAGGGTTTGATAAAACATTTCTTGGCCTTGGAAAACATGTGATTTGTGCATTATCAATCACCAAACAATCTTTTCAAAATTATAATAAAATTTTTGAATTTTTATTATATTTCTGATTACCATTTCATTGTAAATTCAATTAAATTTAATGTACAAGATGAAACATTGTAAAGCCAACCTGATGATTTGCTGTCATTAGGCTTGATGCAACGAATGTATGAAGGTTCCTTGCCCATGAGAATATCCATGAGCTTGTTGAGGCTGTTCTTGAACTGGGTAGCAGCTGTATCTGGGCGTCGCTTTGTGACGACATCACTTGCAGGGAAAACAGCCTATTCCAATATGCAACAAATTAATACTGAAGTTCTTGTATTATATATTCATTACTAAGTTAAAAATCTTCTGTATTAGCAATACCTTTATTATAGGATTTGTTGTTTCAGACATGGCGTGTCTAAGATCTCTGAACAGAAGATCATTATTTTTATCCAGAAAGCCGTGAACATTATAAGTAACATCACCTGCATAGTGTTTTAATTGAAACTCCTGGAAAATGAACGACAAAATTATTACACTGTTTATTATATACTCTTACAGATTAAATAGTAAGCAATTTACTCACATCTCTACCCATGATCTTTTGAGTTTTGGTGTCAGCTTTCTGATGACTAATGTAATGTGGATGATTGGAAAGATTGGCATTCATTTTTGATAAGAAACTCTTGTCTGTTGGATCACCAGGTCGAAGACATTCCTCATCCATCAATGAAATAATCCCTGCACCAGAAAGAAAACCAATTCAGTTTCTTTCAAATAATGTTCAATATTTGTATAAAGTTTGAATTACCTTTGTGTTTCTCTTCTATTAAATCACAGATAACTTTGTTGTTGAAATATTCCACAGGTTCCCATTCTATGCCTTCTCTCAAGTATTCTTCTTGCTCTGATTTGAGAGTCAACTCTATGAAAAGCTGCTGCAGTTTTTCATTACAGAAGTTAATACAGAACTGCTCAAAGCTGAAAAACAAGGAAATCTTAGATAATCATTGAGTACATTTGACAATTATTCCAGAAATCAACGAGAATGAATTGAAGAATTTGTTTATTTGATGAATTATTTATGCACTTAATGAAGAACAAAAGAAACAGCTTGATAAAAAGCAGCAGTCAAGCAACATTGGAGTCCCCATGAGAGTCTGCATCACTTTTTATAATAATAAGCATTATTAATTGTTTTTCACTAAAAAAAGTTCATACTTGCTGATGCTACAGGTTTTCTCATACTCTTAATCCCTTCATAAAATCTATATTACCAATGGCCAATGCATTCAGAAATTGAAAGAAGTCTATGTAGCCTCTAGCCATGTGAGAAGAGTACGAGGTTTGTTGGATACCCAAGAACTCAGGATATATCCAAAAATCAATGAAATAATTTTTCTTTAAATTAAAAAACGCAAGAATTTGATTGTGTTATTCTGCCTATTATCATCATAATGTGTGCACCAACTGAATTCTCGAACACTGCTTATGACAAAGGTTAAGCCATGGCAACACTCCAAGGAAGAGTGGAGCTTACGCCATGGCAAGGCTCCATCCAATATTTGTTATTTACTTGTTGCTTCATAGAATAGAAACTTTTTTAATATTCTTGGTATATAAAGAACTAAAGACTAAATATTATTTCATCGTTTTTGAAGACTATTTTTGTTAGAATATTTAATTTATTGTAGTGTTATAAGGGTATTTTATTAGAGCTTGAGTAGCGCACATTCTACTAAACCATTTTGGAAAACCATTTGGTGTGTAATTGTTCAGCAGCATCTTTTGTAACTGCAGGCCACTAATATACCTGTATCTTTTAATTTAAAACAAGAATGTATTTATGCTCTACAAAATATTTTCAACTGATCTGATTTTTGTGAAATTTACTCTTCTGCTACAAGAACCATAAAATTGAGAAGACCCACATGTTCAGACAAATTTTAAATATTTATTTAGTATATATTATTAATAATTATATTATTTAATATAATTATTGAAATAATATTATAGTGTATCATATCTACAGTGCATTAATAATAAAAAACATATTAACACCCGTGTTTATTAAATAACAAAAATCTACGATGCACCCCCCTCCCCCCTGATCGGCTGGATCCACCCCTGGGTGGGGGTGGGGGGTCTCATCGCAGAGCCAAGTCGGGTACCTCGCCGGCCTTGAACGACTCCGAGGGCACAAACGGATCCTGCCGATCATTTTGGAGGCCATCATAGATTTTGACTACGTAATAAACATTTCTTTATATAGTGCATTTTTTGTAGTGTAAATATATGATATTATTTAATATTGTTTTTAATTGATTACGTAATTCTAAAAAAATATTTAAATCAATTTTGCCAAATAAAAGAAGGTAACAAACAAAAGCTCTAGGCCGGGGGTGGGGGGAGATAATGGACCGCCCTGGATCCATCACTGTCCGAGGGGAATACCAATTTTGTGTCTTCAGCCAATTTTCTTTCACGCAGAAATATGGTGCTTATTAAGAAGAGAGGAAAAAATATGCAACATATGCGTAAAGAAAATGTTTGAAAAATTGTAAATTAAGCATTTCATGCATATACCTAGAGAGCATACTTTTGACTTCACGAGAAAAAATACGCACTTGCATTGAAATCCGGCCCCTAAGAAGTTCTCCCCAGCCAGACTATTTCCCTTTAATCCTAGTTTAATTGAAATGCGAATGAGAAGACTGGCAAAGTAAACCTTTAAATCTAAAACGTAAAAATGGTGACGAGGCGGATTTCCAAGTTTCTTGATTGAAATTTTAGTTTAAAAACCTAATTGTTTGTCTAATGTATTCTAAACTCTGATTTAAACATGGAAATAATAGCCTGAGTCGCTATTATCCAATCGAGATCGGTAAGACTTATTTTTGATACTGAAGCTCTCAATTGGATAAACAAGCTGATCAAACTTCAATTCGCCCTATGTTTAAATCGGATGAAAGGGCCACTGTAGATACACGGGTAGCGAGTGGGGGCCACGTGCAATACAGGAAGAAGGGTTCGAAGATGGGGTCTGCCGCCACCGTCCTTCCTACGTGTTACGCGCTTAAACTATTTTCTTTCTTACAGGCAAATAATTTGTCTCAATTAATTACCAAATAATGTAAGAGAGAAGACGAAAGTTTCTGGTCAACAAAAATTCTTTACCTTTTTCTTTCGGTTTCGTTTGTAGGATTTTCAATGCATACGAGTACCTTGTTGATACAACTTGTTCTATGAAACAGCGAACGTTTTTGATTTGGAATCGCGATGTTGCAACTACAATGCTGTGCACCGGGCCATCCACTGAGGAGAAAGGGAGGGAGGGAGTGGCACTAGCGATTCCCTGGACATTTCTCGGAATCCAGCTCCTTGTGCAGACCTGGTCTAATACAATGCAGAGCACGAACTGAACCTCGAGAAGGCTAAAACAACTCCTATTGCTTGGAAGGCAATGTACACTCTTTTTATAACTCTACAATTTAGTTTTTTACAATAACCAAATCAGTCCAAATTCAAGATTTTCCAGGAGACTCAAAATAGTTCATACCATAGACATGCAGAGCTATAAATTGATTTTTCCCCGCTTTATGTCTTTCAATGTGTGTTGGCACTTACAGAAAGGAAATTTGCCAGCATGTAGCGCCAGTTGTAGGGAATAACTATTTTTTTAAATATCTTTAAAAAATGAAAATAAAAAATGGAATTTTGGACTGCTTTGGTACTTATAAGAAACCTCACAATTCTAATTGGTTACTTAAAAAGTCTATTACTGGAACTTTCATGCCGGGGAATGACTTTGAGATGGATTGATTTGGGTTGAGTTATTGAGAAAATGGTGGTGGTGGGGGGGGGGGGGGGGCGCGTACATTTGGTCCTATGGGAAAATTTACTTTCAGTTTGGACGGAAGCTTGCAGGTTGCGTGGCGGTGTTACCTATTGCGCGTGAAAATCTCGAAGCCGTAGATGTCGAGGATGCCCATCTGGTTCTGGCGCGCGGCGGCCGGGCCCTGCAGCGAGGCGTTGACGCGCGCCACCAGCCAGCTGAAGAGGCGGTCGTAGACGGCCTTGGCCAGGGCGTCGCGTGCATAGATGGCCGTGTCGCGCCCCAGCGGCGATGTCACCGTCTCCCCGCGCACCTGCGCACAGCCAAGTACCAACTAAAGTACTCCTACCTACGTCTCACAACTATACACAAATATAATCCGACAGTTTATGCTCTCCGCCACGAATATTAATTCACAATTATAAAAAATAAATTCCGAAGACAAGTCACCAATTTGGGAGCGTAGGCTTCTGCGGCCGGAGTCTTGGCTGCCCGGGATACGCCGCGTTCTAGGTACAGGTGCAAACGTTTCGGCCGCCATTCCGCGAACTTCCTCAGGGCGCATTTCGACCTTATTCTTCGCAGAAAGGCGGCTGAAACGTTGGCACCTGTGCCTAGGATGTGGCGTCTCCCGAACAGTCAAGTAGTTACTAAATCATATCTCCTTGGGTCATTACTAACGACCGACTCCATTCCAAATTAATATCGTTAATAAACTCATATTCCGTAGCTGCTACAAAATCTACCAACCATTCTAGCATCATCCCAGCAAAAAGTGGGCAAAAATCCCACCCAAACAAGAACTTTAAAAAATTCGTATCCTTTCCAATCATCCTAAAAAAATATAAGCAAATCTAGATAGTTCTCCTACAATGTCCTCACCAGCTTTCAAACGTGAAGTAAGTTTCGACTATTTAAAACTAGTCAAACGTGTGTAAATTGTAAATCTGATCGATGTAATTAAAGCCAAAAAAAGAAAGGAAAAAAAAAAGAAAAAAAGGGAAAAAAAGGAGAGAAAAAAAAGAGAAAAAAAAAGAAATAAAAGAAATAAAAGAAGTTAATGGCACACCTCTATGGTGCGATGCTGCAGCGCGGCGCCGAGCAGCGGCACCTCGCAGCCCAACAGGCGCGCCGCCGCCTCGGCCGCCTCCGGCTTCAGCACCTTCGCCGCGCCCTCCTCCTCCGTGAAGCCCACGTTGCCCAGGTGCAGCACGGCCGCCACGATGGCCAGCAGCGCGTCCTGCTCCTCCGCACCCAGCTCCACCACCTCCATGGCGCGGCGCACCTGCCACACAACACACACACACACACACTCGGTTGGAACAAGAACAAACTTTTGAAAAGTGCAACGCATTTCGTTTTTAATTTTTGAACATCTCGAAAGCTTACCAACACGTTTCTACAATTTGTTTACCGTTTAAACAATAAGCAACAGTTCGATTAAAGAGATAATCACAAAATTGGTCAAAGGATGTCTTATAACAATCTCTCTATAATATTAGAAGTTGAATGTTCGTCGATAACTGCATTAAAAGAAAGTGGAGTAATTTTTAATTAATTCGATAGATTAATCGATAATAACAGTTTACTATCTATTCATCAAATCATAATGTTGGCTCTTATCGTGCCCCCACAAGAAGTAATTGTCTCGCTAAACGAAATGTCCAAGTTCAAACATTTTATAACCAGTATACGAATGTTCTAGCGATGAAACTCCAGGCATTGCGATTAACATAAAACCCCCCTCGAGTCTGGCAAGTAATCTAGCACTCGTCATAATTTCCTTCGAATCTGGCGCCGAAACACGTGATTGCGGCGAGTCGCACCTGAGCCCACTGCGTGGCGTCCTCCTGCTCGGGCAGTCCGGCGCCCGCCCGCGCGCCGTGCGTGCAGTAGAAGTAGGTGTCGAGCGAGCGGCGCAGCTGCAGCCGCGCCAGCAGCGCGTCGTCGGCGCCCGCCAGCAGCTGGTAGAACACGTGGAAGTTGCGCTCGCCCGCCGCCTGGTGCACCACGCGGCTCTTCTCCAGCAGGTAGTTGAGGATGTGCCCGCCCACCGGCACGCCCTGCGAAACGACCAAATGAATCGCGCACTCCGTCACGTCCCACGCTTTGTTATCGTCAAAATGGCAGACAGTCAAGGCAACTTTGGATGCCGCCTCTACAGATTTGTAAGATGATGTTTGTAAATGCTGTCAAAGCAAAATTGCTATCTATTAAAAAGTGCTTATTAAGCTACGAACTGGGAATAGAGGTGAAGCTTTTTTAGTGCATCATAAAATTTAGGAAATAACCAGTTCAAGAATACACGATGATGAAAAGAATAGGGTCACAAAAATTTAAAAAATCTCAGCGCGTGAGAATAAAGCCATTGGGGGAAAAACACAAGAACGGATACAGTAGTTGAAATTTACAAATCTTGATAAGCCCAGAAATTAGAGTGAAGCCCAGAAGATTGTCCTCGTTCCCAGATGAGACATGGGATGAAGATCACGGAAGAAATAAAAGCCGGCCCATCTACAAATTTTAAAACCGAGAAATACTTTCCAAAAAGTTAGGGTGCAGTCACTCGTAATAGCTTCTGCCTCAGTAGTGGCAACATCAAGCAAATCAAGAGTAAAATAAAAATTGGAGACTTCTCACTTTCTTCAAACTTTCAGAACAAAGAGCTTTATACCTTCCAGGGACAGTGTCAAGGTGTACAACGAAGGTAATTTATTTCCTTTTTCCTTCTTTTACACATACAAAATAAGTTGAAAACATTTTCTTACGATTGGCATCGCAATAATTTAACATGCAATTTGTGTCTTGAAATGTCTCAAACACGTTTAGGGCTACAATATCTAGTGGCCATTACCGAGTCAGTATTTGAAGATCAAGAAGATTTAACAATTTTCATGCGGCTACTGTAAAATCAAATTAGAGATTTGAAAAAAATTGAAAATATGGATTTTTAGCCAAGGGTTGTACCTATTCTTAGATTATACGTATGCAAGATCACACAACAAATTTAGTGCTGTAGATCAATAATATTAAGCAATCTATAAAAATGTTGTAAAATAGCCATTACTCATGTTTTACTCTACTTAGCATTTATTTATCAATGTCAAGAATTTTTTGTATTATTGCAATCTTCTAATTTGAGACACCAACTTCTATAAAGATAGTGATGAAGGACGAAGTCTATAAATAATACATTTTAAAAAAAAGTCCCTTGGTTTGAATGCCATTCATCGCCCTAACAATACACCTTATCCACGATGGCCCGAATGTCTCACGAATGCGAACGCAAAGAGGAAAAAAACACTCGTGGCAACAAAATAGACACTCTTACGCAATGAAGTAGGCGTTTTCATCAAGAGACTTCTTTGAGGTCATATCAGGTGAGCCAAATGGCAAGACTTACAAACAATTTGTATACATTAAAAAGGTACATTCGTTCCAAGATTCCTGAAAGAAGAGACAATCCAAAACGCAAATAGTTTCATTTATTATTGCCTGAAAAAAAATTACCAATGCAAACGGTCCTTAAAATCAATGACTGAATCAGTCATTCATGTCAGTTATCCAAGAGAACGTGCGTTATACGAAGGATTACAGTATAAAGCGATGTTTAAGCAGTTTATTGCTACAGTGGCACGGCATATTATTCCACACGTTAGTCTGTCCCTCAGGAGCAGAGCGTCGAGGTTTTCGCATCCTCACACGCAACGGTGCCTTTGTGAAACACAATACATCGAGCAAAAGGCCTGCAGGAGCTCGAGGTTACTCTCCGAACGTATTGTGTCACGTGACAAACAGCGTTCAGAAAGGAGTATGACGCAAAAGGCAGAGAGAGTCGCCGCGAAAGGAAGAAGGCCCGGTGCTGGGCCGGCGATTGAGCGGAGGCGTGCGCGGAATGATCTGCGCGAGTGGGCAGTGGGCAGTGGGCACTAGCGCCGCGCCGCGAAGGTGATCGCCACCGATATTTTCGAAACATCCATTTTACTATACAAACATCGATGTACTTCACATCGATTTATTTAAGCCGATGTTGTTAATCATCGATATCAAGAATAAACTGTTATTAGTTTGTACCCTCTGGTTATTTACGGAACCTAACAGAATTGATAGAGACAAATGAACTGAATAACAGGACACAAAGTTATTTATCTTTAATATTATACTTTTCCAAAACTTACACAAATTTCAAGTAGTTTTAAAATGTCAGACTATTACAAATGAAAGTACGTGCTGTAGTAGTAGCACTAATTTGCAACGTATTGATACATGCAAGTCCTGCAGCGCGTATTTTGACGATTGCAATGTTTTTCCACAGGTTGATATTTTATTTTTGAATGAAAAATGCATTAATTAAAACTACAACAATTTTCACATATTCATAATTTGAATGTTCTTCAGACCAAAGTCACCAAACGAGAAAAATTAGTTGAATTTTTGTTAATAAACATAGTTATTTGCGTTTTATCTAATAAGGTAATAAAGTTTGTTAATTGTTCTGCAATTTTTCCACTATGTTTTGTCAGCTAAACATTACAAATTATTTAAACACGACTACCGTGTCATGGAATCCCCTCCCCCCGCATGTGAACCGTGATGTTAGAGGTTACTATAATGGTTTTACAAACCTCGATGGTTTTGGTCCGATGCATTTTGAACTTCAATTTTTAAAATTTGAACATCGGAACATTTCGAAACACCGCTTCGCCGCTCCAGGCCCAGCCAAGAGCCCGTGGCGCACACATTCTTAACAACTTTGTGCCATTAGAGACAAATGTAACGAGTTAATTTTATGATTAGCTGAACCTGTTCAATTCCACCACACCAAAGAAAAGCCTGAAAACTCATGACAGAAAAGTACTTCAGTGAAACATGTATAACGCGACCACTGTTCGTTCCGTGAAGAAAGAAAAAAAAGATATTTACAAGGAGTGTCCCTTAATAGGGGGAATATTATCTTTTACACACACTGGCCTATTATTACCATACATTAGATATTAAGGAAAGTGTTTATTATGACTTATGTTTATTAAAAGGATTTTTAGTACACGAGCAATAATTATGAAAAATGAAACATTTTGAATACGTTTTATTTTCCCTTTTGATGTAAGTGCCTTTTTAAACTTATTTATTATCTTCTTAAAAGTTTAAAAAAATATTTATACCTCATCTTGGGTAAAGAAAAATGTTTTAAATCATTTTCAGTTTTATAACTCCCAATAGTTGCCTATAGGTAATTCCATTTTCTAACCTCCATTTTCTTGGGTAGTCTTAAAATGTTATCTGGATACGCAAGTTCAATTTCTTAGGAGTTCAAAACCTCGCTTTTCTCGCACAATTAAAAACTTCAAGCGACGGGTCTTGGGTGAGCGCAGGACTCAGATTCCGGACGTAACTCGAACATTTGTGTGTTACGGGGATAGTCAATTGTACGTACTTCCGACATTAATACCGCACCAGTGTTCTTCTAGGAAGGTATTAAGGAATGTTCTGTTAATTCAAAGAATTGAATGTTAGGTCACTTTCATATTCGCCGTCTTATTAAAAGAATGAAACTGAAATGGGGCGAGCTGCTGTGGGACCATATCAGAGGCCACCGTTTATTGTTATTTCCTAATCCTTTCCTTTATTTCCTGATCCCCCCGTCCTCCGATATCCTCAAGAACGAAACTGAGGGACAGCGCGTATGCATTTACGTCACCAATTTTCATTTCAGCTTGTGAGAATTTGTTGTATTCTGTACTCATAATTTTCCTGAAAGTATTATCTTGAAAGGGATATATTAAGATCTATCTATTTAGCGGTTTTTTTTTCCAGCCTTGGCCGTTTTCCGCATCCCAATTTCCATGTCTCTTTATCCCATAGATTGTTTTCCTCCATTTATCTTTTTTCCATGGCTTCAGTTATTGCCATGTTCCATGTTCTCCTCGGTCTTCCCCTGTATCTTCTTCGATTTGGTATCCACTCCCAAACGTTTTGTGGAAGTCTATCCGATTTCAACTTTCTCATATGTCCATACCATTTTAATTTTTTCATTTTGATCGTCTCGTTCAAGGTTGCTTGCACTTTCATTTTATTTCTTATTTCATCTAACAGAGAAAGTTTACAACATTATTATAACTTAATTATATATTAAGAAAATTGCTATTAAGAGTGGTCGTTAACAGGGGTATAATAAGATTCAGCAATGAACTTCCCGTGAGATTGAATCGCACGGATTTCCACTAGCACTAATTGTTGATGTTTAAACATTGACGACAACAACAACAAATATTAACAAATAAAATCATTTTATATCCAACATAAATGAAATCATTTCATAAGAAACTACCAAATCCGCTGAAGATTTAACGGATCCCCGAAAAATCCAGGGTGCGTCTCTGCAAAGAATTAACACCTTTGAACGACAAAACCGTAGATCAAATAGAAAATAAAATAAAAAATTACTCGCACAGTGATATCTAGAGTTGCTATCTCGCTGGGAGATTGATTTGTTTCAGATAACGTGCAGTTACGTTTCACGAATCCTCCTGACGCTTTCGCAGGGTGCGATTGCCCATTCATGTTTTGTCAGGAATCAATAGTACGGGAAAGGGAAGAAACTAAGAGGCGAAGTTGCGTGCGTGGAGGGCCGAGGCCCCTGAAAATTTTGAACGGGTCCCCGACGTCTTAAGTAATAAAATATTTTATTTATTCACGACGTTCTGTCCTTGATTTTCCCATTTTGTGACCAGAGTTCGGAAAATTGTTTTACGACCCGCGAGGAAAGGCTTTATTTGTTTATTTTACGGCAAAAAAGGTCAAAACTGGATGTGACCTGCTACGGGGAGACATTTATTCTGTACACGTTTCATTGATTCTGAAATCCCAGCCCTAAACCATATAAAAGTTGAATTCTGAATACAGTTAAATGAGCGTTTTGGAAATAATTGTTAACAAAATATTCGTTCCGATCTAATAAAATATATTTTTCAAAGGCAAATCAGCTATCGAATTGGGTTCTTATCCCTCATCATTTGGGTTCATTCCTTCGTGAAGGAAGATACTTCTGTCGCGACAACATGGAGAACGATAATTTCAGTAACTAACTCTCACTGAACTCCAGAACACGCGCACAGATAACGAAGTTACATTTTTGTCCAGAAGCAAAACAAGGGGCCATCTCAGCATTTGCTCAAGGAATCAGGGAAACAGGGCAAAAACCTGATTGAGATGACCCAGAAAGACCCAGAATCTGAGGTACAATACTGGTTACAGATAGAATTATACGGTCCAAATGGTGAATAATATATTAAATATCATTGTTAAAATTAATATTACTTTCTTTTTGATGCTTGGTATCGTCTCTAATTGCATTGAAATAGTTACGCAGGCTCTCCAGGCAATCTACCCACGGTGTAATTGGTTTAACATTAATAAATGATATTTATTAATTGCATCGATAGTAATGTTTTCATTCTCTTTGTAATACTTTTATTCCTTGAAATATGCCGTACGTAAATAAAGTTCCATGACAAAGACATAGTTGCTCCCCGCACTTGTAAGCTGCACATAACTTTGATGAAGACCATGAAGCCTGGAATTGAATATTTTTGTATGACACTTTTTAAAACGTGCCTTGTTGCACAAGAGCGGTAAAGCTGATATTTTGAAGGTTGAAAGTAATTAAGAAGGTGCTGTAACTACCAAAGCAAACTTATCATTACAAATAGCAAAATTAGTCCGCAAGTCCGCTCCTCATTTTCTCAAAACCTCCATAAAGCGGCCACTTAAGTTACGGGCAATTTTTCTCCGGAACCGATAGTGACCGCCGATTTAACATACAGTGAAATCTGTCTAATATGAAAGACCGAGTTTTGAAGGAGCAGTGACAGATTATGTCATGCACGCGTGTAACCAGTTTTCCTTCATCCCCAAATTGAAATTTCTCCAGGAGTGTTTTGGTACACTTTAAATATTTTTGTGGTAATGATAGGAGAATGAGAATGGAGTGAATTTGTTTTGATAAGAAGTAAGAACCCAAACGTCAGGAAGTTATAATTGGATACGAATACTTGGAAGGCGGTGGCAGCATGGGACCCATAGGTTGATAGTTGACAAAAAAATAATTAGACGGGATCAACGTATACGCCTCCCTCAACAAAGGGTGGCACGGTAAGGTGTCAATGTCATGATGCCGGTATTTCTATTGGCAGAAATGTCTGGGGCGGTACCATTACCTTCTCGTTATTATTTTGTGGATGATCACATTTGCCAGCACGAGCCGGCAACTGCTGGAAGGCATATAAAGAAATCTAACGATTTTTTTTACAGATACGTTATAGCTTGTATTATCTTCGATGAGGAGCTCGATATACCTGCATAACTTACCTGGATCGAGAGGACCGTCGTTACGAGGAAATTTGAAAACAAGTGAAGGACGCTACATATCCTCTTATAGAGGGAATTATGGGAAGGAAATATGAAAAGACAAACCGACTCAATGTTAATTCTTTGGTAAATAATTAAATGAGAATCAAAATTTGGTAAAAAATAAAATTATGTACCAAGGGCATTTACTGGTTCTAATGATATCAGGCGACAAAAAGCCCTCGGGCATTTTGTCGCCGCTCTATCATTAGTGCATAAGTAACTACTTTTTCGTTTAATCTGGCAGTATGCTTGCGAAAGGTACCTGGAAGTCGAAGGCGATGTCCATGTACTTTCCGAAGCGACTGGAGTTGTCATTGCGGTTGGTCTTGGCGTTGCCGAAGGCCTCCAGCAGCGGGTTGCTCTGCAGCAGCTTGTCTTTGACGTTGTCGACGGTGCTCGTGTGACCAGACGCCTCCGCCACGAACTCCAGCACCTTCTTGGACGCCTCCGTCTTCCCGCTGCCCGACTCACCTGTGCACCGAAATCACCATAATTTGCAGTTTTTTGCTCAGGAGAGCAAGCATAAAACTTAATTTGACCTCCGGATGAGAAACGGAAAATTAAGAACCTAGAGCACGTCTGCCAAAAACTCTGCGGCCTCACAGGTTGTTACCAGAGCCACGTATAAACTCCGATTTAAACAAAGTGGCATTTCAAGGTCACGATCCGGAAGGCAAGGGGAGATAGTTATCTAATGGGAAGCTCCAATAGCAAAAAGTGGAGTCGTAACGAAGCTCAATACTAATGGACAGACGATTTGCCAATCAATCAATTTTTCAGTATCAAGTACCCACAAAACCTGCATTCTGGCTACACGTTAGGAGTTTTTTTTTCTTCTTTTTCGCGCAGCATTTCATAACATTCACTCTACCGCGTAAGCGTTAGTGAGAAAGTAAAATTTATGTTAAAGGCAATACACAAATGTAAGATTGAAAAAAAAATCCCTCCTGGTTTCTTTTGGTAAGTCACAGGGGGATTTAAAAACGATACGGTTGCTCTGAAGCTTCAGAAGTTCGCGACAACTGCTTAGTCTGACTTTTGGGCATTACGAAATAACATATAGTTCATCTTTTAAGAAGTTCGCAACGGTATTCGACATCTAATCATCGTTTTTACTTTATGTTTACTTTTCTAAATATGAATCCAAATTATTGAGGGCGCCAGGCGAGGTGCAATCACCAAATAGATTGAGAAGTGGTATCATTCATTGGCTTTTTTTATTATAGAACATGCAATAAAAAATAAACAATCCCGAAACTATTATTTTTGGCCTTTCAATACTTCCACGTGCAACTATTGATATCCAAATTAAATATCGAACAACGCACTGTAAATATATAAAACTATTTTCTGACAGTAGAAAGTAATCTTTAACGTGATAAAAAATTAAAAAATGGATACAAATATTAATTTAAACATGTTTATACTTTTAAAAAAGAGAAACGTAAAATGCACCAAAAATCACTGAAAAGGGATATCATAAGAAATGTACGCAATTAGTTACGCCAAGATCAAACAATTCCTTCGTGCTAGGGGGGCTGAACAGCGACTACACCACTTGTATGGACGCTACCTCACCCCTTCCTACAAAATAACCTATTTCCCCTTAATTTTGGCACATTGAAACTTCCTACTTTACAGTGTCCGAATGTTCAGAGATCGTTTGCAGAGGAGGAAGGATGTGCGTGAGCGCCGTGCAGCTGCAGCTCTCACCTGAGATGAGGATGCATTGCGGCCGGTTCTCGTCCGTCAGCGACCGGTACGCCGTGTCCGCAATGGCGTAACTGCAACACACATTTCACCTGCAGAACACACGGCGAGTACTGTCATCCCACCAACTTCTTGTAGGTCAGATACACTTCAACTGATGTACTACGTTTTGAAACTAAATACGCCTCTTTAAAGGTCACTATTTCATTTTTATGAATCGAGCAATTACAATTTTTCTACTTTAAATAGCCTAATTCTCAAGGCGTTTATGCTAAATCTAGACAGATTGGGTCAAGGGCGATTTCGAAATGAGGTTTGGGGTACAAGTGGTGCTCACGGTGATAATATTATCCCAGACGAGCGCTAGTACGGCAAGACTGCAACGGAAAATTGCCTTAGGTGTTGACATTTGGCAGCCGGGGTGGCCAGTCGGGAAAAGACGAAAGCGTGTCCCGGTAATATTGGTATTGTGATGAGTTTTCGTTGGCATTTACAATGGAATGATTATATGAGTTGCCATTGCCAACAATATTGTTTATTACAATATTGTTACAACTAGTGGCGCTATAGACTGGTACAGATTTCATCGTACTCTTTAGTTTTTTAATTTCTGTTGTGTGGGTTGGCTTATCCGTTTTGCTCCACCCTCTTCCCAGCTGCCGTCTGTTGATGCCTATAAGACCTATTTCATTTTTTCATTCCCCTAATGGCAGGATAGAAATATAAGTATAAGAATAGTATACAAGAGTAAAACATGGAATATTACAGCCAATGACTGTAATACACACCGAATATTTGACAGAAAAGTTATAAGAAATACTGGCGCATTACACGATGAAGGAGATGGAAGTTTAGAACAAACAGACAAATTTATGAAATTCTGAAACTTTAAGATATTGGGGGGGAAATGTAAACACGAAAATCCCAAAAAATGTGTTGCTTGGGGAACATCGAAAGAAAGGAAGATGGACGAACGCCTAAAACTATATAAAGCCACAATGGACAGAAGACGGAGCTCAGGAAGACCAAGAAATATATGAAGGGATGAAGTGAAAAATCGGCAGACAATGAACGTGCGATCATGACGAACAGCTGTCGATCGAAATAGTTGGAAATCTGTTGGGAAAGTAAAAGCCCGCACTGTAGTGCTGGATGATGATGATGATGATAATGATGGAGTAAAATCTTTTCCTACATTCAAATGTTCGTCGAAAAATTGTAATGAGCATTTCTGCAAATGGTCAGAGAAAAATTAGCATTTCTAAAATGGTGCAATTTAGAGCTCATTTACACAGAAAGCTTGAGTTTTCGAGAAACGTCAGGATAAATTATTTTAGCTATTTGTTCACACAATTGCATTAATGTTTGAAAACCTTCCATGTGTTGTAAAAATATTGTATAAATTAACGACAGAGATATTTCAAAATAACGACATTCCATAATTTTTTCAAAAACATAGTACATGCAAATAGCGTTCACATCATTCATTGCGTTTAGCACTACCATAAAGTTTAAAAGTAAAACAATGGAATAGTTTTTGAGGAAATATTGTATTTATATTCCCTTCATTTCACTGTAAAAACTACTAATATTTTTGTTGATGCACACGACATTATTTAAACAATAAATTTTGGAGAACAAATTTCATTTGAAGAAAAAATCCATCTTCAGTAATGTATAATGTATACAAAGAACCAAAAAGTATTAATTTTTTTCACTTTTTCAAAATTTACAGTTAACGGTGAAAACCGGACCAATCTCATCTTTATTGGTGTATTTCACTTTATTCTTACACGAAATTTGTAGGAAAAAATTGGTGAATGTTTGAGAAAATTTAAAAAATGCCCCCAGGAGGTTCCTATATAGTACCCCTAAAATTTAAAGAATTTGTTTTTCACTCGCAAGACCTTTAACCAGACAGAAAGATTAGGAAATATTTATTTTGGCAAAAATGCTACGAATAGTGTATGTGCTAGGGTTGTTGACAGACGATGGACAGACAGAAGAACGTTTTGACAAAAAACATTTTTTTCGGTGGCAGGGGACTCCTAAATATATTTCCGTTGAAATCTCTAAACCGATTTTCTGCAGCACTACACATCCTCTATTTAATGTACATGTCCGTGTACAGGGGAAAGTAAATAATAGTACTATAAAATAGAACAGACTTTCTCGTACTAGTTCGTTTCCTAAACACGGACAATGCTAGCTAATATGTTTTACATCACGCTTTTCTTAGCTGCAACTTATCGGCGCCTAAAATAGATCCCCCCCCCCAATTTTTGCCCTTCCCTAATATGACTTTTGTAATTTCAGAGTGAAACCTGTTTTTATATTTGCAGCACATTTTACGGGTAATAAAGGATGATTTCACACAAGCCTGCCTCAATTACTTAGAAGTGAGCTTACAATCTTCAATATTATAATTGTGGGGAAACATTTTGAACTTTTGTAAGTTTCGAAAATTCAGAGCGTTCAACGAAAATGCGTTTACTCCATTTCATTAAGCGTCTATTCCTTTATCCGAGGAAAAAATTAAATACATTTTGAGCCATCTTTGAGAAAAGTTTAAAAATGTGATGCTTCACATAAAATACCCCCAAAATCGAAACATTTGTTACAAATTCAAGGGGCTGCGACATCAGTCAGATCTGTAAGATATCAGTTTTCGTGAAAATCCTCATAATCCAGCCTCTAGCATTGTTCAAGGACGGATGTTATGCCAAAAAAATTCGGCATCAGTCATCCACAATACTGAGGATGCGGACAACCCAGCTTGTTAGAGGATGTAATATCACTACGATCAAAACGTATCAACTTTTCTCTTTACCGTTACTTCAATTTTTTCTATACTAAAAACGTGCAAACCCTTGTATCTTTTTGATAGTTATAAAAGAGAAAAATATTTTTTCTAATAAAATATCAAATATTGGCAACACTTACATTATTTTTAAAAATAACAGTAATCTAAAAACTCTGCGCCTTGCTTCAAAAATTATTTCACAGACCTGTAGGTGCCAGGGTAGCAGTTACATGAAATGTTACTTACGAGACAAATAGTACAGTGTCGATAGCTACCTCCTTTTCTCATGAATCTGTTCTAAAAAATAGTATATATAAATTTTCCAAAAGCAATTTTTGAATTTTGGGAAATTGCTTATGTTAGAAAAAAAATTGCGAAAGTGTGTAGTGTTGTTGCACAAGAAGTTCCATTCTGCCGTTCCAGGGGACCGAAAACTTGGGAAAATGTAGTCCGTAAATAAGTAGCAGCTGGAAAGATGGTGAAGGCGAAAACGAAAAGCAAGTCCGGACGAAGGAGATAGGAAACTAACTGGTACGAGAGTGTGTGCCATTCTGTAGCACCTCTAAGATAATAAATACGTAGTAGAGGGAGTTACGTAACGCTGGGGTCTACAGCGACGATCTCTCGACAAGATAGTATTTATAGATCGCTTATACCGGAAACGTGAATAATTCTTGTCCATACATTACTTCCTATAACATGTAGTGTGGTCAGAATCCATGTTTTGTTTGTCCTTCAAACCTAAAACTTTGTTTACAACAAAACGTCTGTTCGTCTGCCTATGGGGACGTTAATGCCTAAACCGCAATAACGATTTACACCAAACGATATTCCTTGTCAATCTGGTCGATGTCGCAGACACTTGAATTTGAAATGTATATTTTGATTATTTACGGTAGTTCACACGAAGTCTCAAGAAATTTTCAATTTCTCAAAAATTGAACAAAATTTTTGAATTAAATTCTTTTATTCGATATCCGCATATCCGCAAAGTACACGTACGAAAATGGGGCAAATGTCATTTTGAATTCTCTGATTTTTTGATAATTTTAACTGCTTAAAAAAATTATGATTCTTCCTTCATCTAGCGTATTTAAGATTTTCTGAGAAACTGTGTTCAAAATTAGTTTCAGAAAAGCTTGAACACTTTTCTCAAGCACCGTTCCAATTTTTTTAATGAAAATTTTGATGTAGGACCATGTTTTACCCTCCTGTTAAAATGTCAAACAAGTCTTAGTATTAGGAGAGAAGATTTGAGAGAGTGTGAAAAAGTATCTTTTTAGCCCCTATAGGTAGTAGCCGGGACGATGGTTTGGTAATACCGGAAGGCTATTACATTCCAGAGAGATAAGAAAACTGAATGATGCGAGAACATCTGTGCCATTCTGAAGAACCACTAGTTTTAATTGAATGTGAAATAAGTTACTGATGTACGAGCTTATGTAGCGTTCAACATTAAACTAAAAATGCACCATATTTTACCTAGCTTTTTACACTCCTTTACCAAATGAACTCCGGATTGTCCTAGTTTTATTCATGTCCCATAATGACAAGTGTAGTGTCTTCGCCCTCGCGGGATTAGTTTATTTTGAAATGTCTTAATGCTATTCTAAATACTATAAATGCTTGTATAGAGCATTTAGCGACGAAGCCGCACTCAAGGCGAGATAAGGGGCATGGGTGGGCGGGGAACGCGTTACGAAACGGCGGCGGCGCGGCGGAGGCGGCGCCGCTCGCCCTCACGGCCGCTCTCCTTGGGCGTGGGAGCAGCAGCGCCGCCGCCGCCGCCGCCGCCGCCACTCGAGACACTGAAGGCCTCGGCCGTTCAACCCGCGCGGAGCAGCCCCAACGCGCACTCGGAAGCTGCTCCTGCTGCTCCTTGCCTCGCGTCCGAAGACATCGGACACACACACGATGTGGGTGCACGTCGGAAACAACCGGAGGAAACCAAAACCCCTCCCCCCACTTAGTTTTGTTTACTTTGGTTATGTTGAAAATATTAGTTTGTTTTTTTCGAATAAGAGAGGCGAGGTTCGAGCTCGGGGATACGAAACCTACAGTTCTAACCATTAAACCAGCAACTGGTCGACCCGTGGGGCAGCGGTGAGACGCTAGCTTTCCACCGCCGGGGCCGAGGTTCGATGTCTGTCCGCCACGAATTTCTCTTGCGTTGGATTGAGTTGGTTCGGGACAGGTTTCATAGAGTTCTCCCGTTTCCCTGTGGCTCTCAAATCACCACCGCTCCATCTGTATCCTCGTTACTATTTTAGTCTCATGTAGCTACTATCATCTTTATCATTCCATCTAAACACAAATGCCATAATGAAGATGCTTAACAATGAATTTGTTGAGATTTCTAGCTTCGGAAGCACGGCTTCTGAGCGTTGTTCCCGAACAATAATGTCGTACCACAATAACCACAATAATTATAATAATAATAATAATAATAATAATAATAATAATAATAATAATAATAAATAATTCAACTTATGACTGAACAAAAGGACAGGTACGACTGTATTCTTGAGTAACACTATTGTGTGGAGGTCATAGGTTGTCCGACATTTACGGTAAGAAGTGGGAAGAATCTACACGCATGATATAACAGATTAAGATCACGAACTGATAAGGATACACGTGTCTCTTGATAAAACGATCATTGTAACGAACGACTTCGAATAACATCTTTGACAGAAGTTAACATCCATCGATTACTACCACTCCTCACAGTTAAGAGGACTTTTTTTAATGTTCTCGCAGATAATGAAACCGAGCATTGACGTACTAGTTTATTTATCGTACGAAAATGAAACATTATTTGATTTTGATTTTAACCTTTACATAAGCATCGAAGATTGTTATGTTGATCCAACGCAGTTTTTTCTGAAGTTGGATTCGCAGATTCAACGAATATCAAATTTTAACCATATTACACCAATCCTCTGCTCGACACACTGGCCGTGGAGTACCAGAGGCTGCGGCAGGCAGATTTCGTTACTTTCTCGCGTTATTTCAGGCAGATACAGAAGTAGCGTCAACAACTTTCCGTCTGCTTCAACACAGGGCGACGTGGTTGTGCTTTTACGAGCGATTTAAGATTTCACTCCGGAGGAAGGCAGGCGAGAGCCGCGTGGCGCAGCGAGGTGGGGGGGGGGGGCGCTTCCGGTTCTCAGGCGCGCGGGGCACGGAGGGGGGTGGAGGTCGAAGCCCATTCGCACCATGTCACGACACATTCGCGCAGGACTGGCGAAGTTTGGAAATTACTAGCTCACCAACACGGTTGGGAGTCAAAAAATACGTTCGCTTTTCGTATAGTGGAAGAAGGGTCCTACAACTGAACAGATAGTGGGGAGGGATGGAAAATGTACGTTCTTGCAGGATTGTAGGATAAAAATCTTATTCAAGTTAAAGTAAACATTGTTAAAATTAATCACAGATGTACATAGAGATATTTGAAAAACAATTTTTTTAAGTCTTTAAAACTTTAATTTTTTTCGGAGCTACATTTGCAAATTATTTACGGTTCATTATGTCTGTTTATATCCAGAGTACACCTACGATGTTCACTGAGAATAGTGAATTTCATAAAGAAAGTTTGTATTATGTCATGACTTACAATCTGTAAAAAAAACAACTTTCCTTTGTAGTATATGAATATTAGGATTTATTTTTGTAAATAAATAAATAAATAAATTACAAATACTGCTTATATATTTTTTTACTTTCAGTGTTTGGAGATTTGTATTCACTTTGGAGAATTTCATAGAATGTAAGTATTTTGTTGAAATTTTGTTCAACAATTAAACTTCTCTGGCCATCATAATTAACTTCATAAATATTAATGTATTATGTATATTATAAGAGCTCAGCTCCAGATAGTCCTATGCCACATTGTCGTTAAAACAAGATACTCCTATTAACATACTCGTCCCATCGAGTGGTGTATTTTGTGAGAATTGTAGCCCGTATTACAAATGCCGCTGTACTACGGAGACATTTACTTCTTTATGCTGTGGCAAAGAATGAAGGCTTGAAATCGTTTTATTATTTCTGAGAATAAACTCGATGAGGCGGACTATCTAGGGCAGGGTTTTCCAGCTGGCGACCCGCAAAGCCGTTTATTGTAGCCGGCGAAAGGTTATTGGCGAAAAGTGAAAGTCTCTTTCATTCATGTCGGACGAGTACATTGTGCGACTAGCGCGTGTACCCTGGCAAGGCCAGCACACCCTTTACTGTAAAAAAAGGTTAAGTTTAGATTTATGGATTTTTTTTTCTATTAAATTCAGAAATTCAAAATTCCAATCTATTTCATGGCGTTATGCATGGTACGATTTGATATCACACATGGTTCAACCCACACCCACCCTTCCGCCTCCTCCCGTTTCAGAGCAGCCCGGAACTGCACAGATCAACAATACGGGGAAGTCAGGTGTGGATCGCCTGAGTAATGAAAATACGGCCCACATTCGTATTAAAGGTTTTAGTTCTGGCCCATGAGGCCTTGCAAGTTGGACACTCCTGATCTAAAGCTTAGCACTTAATTAAAAGTTTATGCGCGACAACCTTTTTTTAGTCAAGAGACCAATCCAGAAGTACTTTGGGAGGTAGAGAGACAATTCTAGTATACACTCGTCCCTCTATAAATTTTTTTAAATTAATAAAAGCATTTAAGAATTATTACCTTGAAGCAAAAAAAAAAAAAATAACGGACTCGTAACGGAAATGCTCATTTGGGTGCAATGCAATTGTTGGATTCGTGGGTTGGTTGTTATTGATTCCGGGCGCGTCAATTACCGAGGTCAATTGGTTTCGTACGTGTAGGGCACGTTTTCTCCTCGGAGGTGGAGGTTATCTCCCACCGCTAGAGGTCGAGATCCGTCGCCAACCTACCGTCGGTTAGCGTGGTTTCCCTCAATCACGTATCTCCCAACAGAGGAGCACCACCCCAGGACAAACTCGAAACTCCCGACCGATCTCCCGGCATTTGTGGCAGTAAATTGCATGTTAGTGTAAATGTGTAAGGACTGAGGCTAGGACTAGGAAGAGGAAGGAAAGAACACGCGCGGTCCGTGGCCCGTTTTTAAGGGCACTGCTCCGGCATTAGCTTGGCGTTGATTGGAGAAACCCCGGAAAACTACAGATCAGAGGAGCCGGCCTCTACAAATTCTTCTCGACACAGCGACTGAATTCGACCTAGCTGACAAGCCAAAATCTAGCCACTGTCAGGTCCTCCCGGTCAGAGGCACTGCAGTGACATCAGTTGCGATCATAAGAGGAAATGTTTTAAAGGAGTGGGGTAAAATTACAAAAACTATTTACTGGGAGAGGTGTGTTTGGTTCCAATACCCCATCTAACCCTGAATACTCTTCTCCACATAGTACGTTAAACTCAGTTTTTAACAGTTTTGATGTTAAATAAATATAATTATATTTAACGACGGCTAGCACGGAAAATTGATCCCCCACTGCAAAGGCTGTGACCGCCCGATGGAAAATCAAAGTACTCACATGTGCGGCGCGGCCTCGTAGAAGTGCAGGCCGCGGTACTGCTTGACGGCCTCGGCCGTGTAGATGGGCAGCGGCTTATAGGGGTTGACGGAGACGAGCACCTGGCCGATGTAGGTGTAGATGAGGTCCTCGCGGAAGCGCCTGCGCAGGTTGTCGACGAAGGCGGGCTCGCTGCGGAAGTCCTCGAGCAGCACGAAGTCCTGCACGCCCACGCGGTCGCGGGCCGCCAGCTCCCGCTCCATGACGGACGCGCGCTCGCCGCCCTTCCTGCGCACACGCGGACATGCCCGTCAGCTCGCACTGCTCTCCACGCAAAGTAACTGTCTATCTACGGACAGACAGTACGTTAAATGGCTGTGAACAGTTTGGAATGACCATGATTCTTTATATAGAGAGATCACTATAAGAAGGGACACCTTTAACAGCTACTGCTTGGCCACTGCTAGCATATGGTTATGGCAGGTTATGTTCATGCAGTCGTTTTGTCGGTGCGTTCGTTTACAGTTAAATTATTTGTAAATGGCTTCATAACTCTTGAAATGTCATTGCTCTACATGGCGTTCATGTCATTGTTTCCCGATTTATCAAAGTGGTCCCTTCTTAGAGCAATTCTTCTATACATGAGGAGGGGACGAGTGATTTCATCAGCAATGATGAAGTGCGATTTATGATTTTACAAAGTGCACGGGCTTCTCTCGAACGAAAATACTCGATTTTCGTTTCAAGTTCCAGCGCTTTACGATAGTGCGTTGTTGTTCACAAATCACGTTAGCGTGAACGTGGCGACTTTTAATTTGCGTACTTTTACGTTCACGCTGACAGTAGAGATCGTTGTTCAATCTAAAAAAGAAACGAAGTGCCGAGTCGATCATTTTTTTGCAAGAGGTAGCTTTAAAAAGAAAGGGCGGGAGTAGGAGTGGCTCATGAAGTTGGGATCCTTCATCTTTGAAGAGTGATCAGTTCCTCACGTGGCGAGTGTCAGTTTTTTTTGTGAAAATTACAAAACTTCTGTTAACTGTTAAGTACTACTTTTCTTTTTAAAGGTTTCCTTGAACCAGCTGGAAATAATACACTTCGAGTCAATTAAAGAAACAAAAGGCAATGGAATATCGAGAATGTTTGTTTCTATCCCCGTAGGATCGTTCAAAAGTTCAGATGCCCAGAAGTCTCCATATTAAAAACAAACAAACAAACAAATCAAATGTTTGAATGAAAATGCAAGTTAATGTTGATAACTAGTAAATCGAACTCCATTTTTCCAAAAGTATAAAATAAAAATTTGGAGCCGCTTTTGGAAAAAAATCTTTACATCTTTATGGAAGTCTTTTCCATTTTTAATATTTTTTCACGTTGCGTTATTTTAATTTTTTGCAACTTGGACACATTTGTGGGTTCAACTATATCCATTTTCAATTTTCGAAGTAATATATTTTGTTGTAGCACCACTAGTTTCATGTCGCTTTAGCTGAGGGTAGCCACTGAAACAAAAGTCAGACTTCCCCCACCGATAAAATCGTTACCACGATCACCTACGATCCAGACCTCAATATGTCCACTACAGTTTTCCACACAAATTCAGAGCCCATCACATAATAGTTAAATTATTACAGAATTTGAGTCCATCCAAATTACTACAGAATTTATTATTCCTAGACAAAGTTTGGTCACTATTTCAGTGTAAAATGAAAATATTACATAAAACAAGACTTGGATCGATATTAAAAAGTTATCGACTATGCTTTTTCTCCATGGCATTAATTCTCTCGCGCTAACGATTTGTGAGGAAGTCAGAAACTTCGAATCTAAAACACTTCGTGCCTCTACTATTTCAATATGATTTAACGGATAATAGCTCGTTTGTTTCCAACATTCCATTGCCTTCAAATGATTTTTCTAAAAAAAATCCTGATTTCCGCAGAATTTCTACTTTTGCAGAATATGACCACTGTATCTTCCCATCATTGGATTTTCCACTCTCACACTGATCACAGAGTGTCGGCTGATGCGAACAGCTGTGTTGCCATCCAAGACACATTAAGTTTGCGTAAAAAGAATAACTTGAACGGAGATCTATGTTGTTGGCTTCGTTTGTCGCCGGTGCGAAGGGCCACCTGCGACGAGGTGGGGCGGGGGCGGGGGGCGGGGGGGCGGCCGGTTGCGTAAGGCCCCAGTGGCCTTTGCGCGGAGAAAGCGGTCGCGGGGACATCCCACGAAGCGTCTGTGCTCGCACAGCCACATGCGACCTCTGATGCAACGGAGACTGAGGCACCAGCGGACGCAACGGATATCAAGCACAACAGGGATTTTCGTTTCATTCAAATGCGCTGACCTCATGACTTATTTCAAAAAGCTAGTTGCTCTTCTAATGCTAAAATACCCTACACGAGAATATATCTTAAGAAACATTCACTTGCAGATTAATTAGTTATATTAAAAATTACTGTATCTAAATAGAATCTTTTACTTTGGAAGTATTAATATGGCCCCAAGTTAAAAGATATCTTTTCAAGAATTTAAATGGGATTGAACTGATATACTGATTTGATGTACGGTTCGATAATGATGAACAGTAAAATAAAGTCTTCAACTTTTGAAGTTTATGGTTCAACTATGCACTAATTATAACAAATGGGAATAATATTATCGTGAGGAAATTTACTTGAAACTTAGCGTAAAAAAGATGTAGATCAGCAAATGTAATGCTCTTAGAGACTGAATTCGAAGTGAAAATTAACAATATATTTTCATTGTATGGTATTGCTGCTAGAAGCACTCAACGTTCCATTCTCTCATCAATTCTCTACAATAGATTCACCTCAGGCATTACTGAACCAATAAATTCACATATCTCATTATACGCAGTTGATTCAGCTTTATTTACCTCTAATACTAATTTTCGAACAGCAACCTCATCCCAGCACACGACCTCAACAGTTGTATTGAATGGACCGGAAACAGGAGAGCAAAGGTGAACAGAGAGAAACCACAAGCTAAATTATTTATGATACGACCTACCACAATCTAAATATACTGATCCCCTCCACTTGAAAAATAATGATAACTTGAGAGGCCAAGTAACATCCCTTTTGAACATTCAAGTGTATTGCGTATTTGACAAGAAATTAATATGGAAGTCTAAATTACTAATTTCAAATGGGCGTAGAAATTGAAAGAAAAGTATGCAGCCTCCAGGCCATGTGAAAGGTATCTGACTTGTTAGACACCCAGGATCTCGGGAAAAATAGAAAAACAAAACAGTTTTCACTAAAAATGCAATTATTTGATTGTTACTCCGCATATTTTCTAACTACGCCAACCTGACTGAAGTTTCATAGTGTGTAACAGCTTTTGACATATTTGACGCATTGAACATCAAAGTTCCAAGAACAAGGGCTGCCATTAAATATCTGTCATTCACGTGTTGCGTTATAAAACGGCACTTCTGTAGACATTATTAATATGAAAAGAACTGATGTACTCCTCACATAGTATATTTACGATATTGCGGTATTTGTAAAATGGTTTAGTTGAAATAATTAAATTATTGCAATGTTATACGAGAATATTTTAAGAGCTGTTGTTGGGCAGTGTTGGGCAGGCAACTTTCGATAAACCATTTTGTGTTTTTGTTCAGCCCTTTTCGTGCTGATGCAAGCTATAGTTTCATAATAAAGCAGCGACTAACAAAGCATATACAAACATTACAACAATTGAATCAACCCTTAACTTCAGAACATCAATAAAACAAAATGTGGATCCCATATAATGAAATATGGGAATATGGCTAACTTGACTTACGCACTTTCTGTATGGAAAAACGTGGCTCAAAGAATTTTTAATATTAAAAAAAACATTCTAAATAAAAATTCTAAACAAATTATCAATGCACAATGATTTATTTCAACATCTCAAATATTAAAGACCTTAACGTGCAGCTCCCGTGAATTCTGAACAGTACTAAAACGTATTTTATTCCTTTATTTACACATCTATCTAGTCTATCAGAATACAACCATGTTAAACATTTGAGAGTCTCACCACCCCGAAAAATTCCATTTCGTTGCCGTAATTTTCACCATTTTTACTAAATAAAACTCTTCATTATATGCAATAATCAATACGTAATCTTGTTCATTTGCTTGTTACAAAATATTGAATGTTTTTGTAAGACAAAATAGTTGCCTAAATAGAAAATAAAATCAAATTAAAGAATTGTCATCGTGGCGACGACTTCCCAGACGGTAAGATATCCCAGTGAATGTAAACAACCATCGCCAGCAGAAAAACTGGTTCTGCGCTAGGAATGCACGAAGTTGCAATGATTGGGAATGTTTTCAAGCTAGTCTTCATCAATACAGACAATACAGTAGAGACAAATGAATGAAAGGGGAGATAAAAACGTGATGTTCCAAACCCAAACAAAATCTGGAATGGACCCTATAAATCGAATGGTTAAAAATTCACCACAAATAAACAACCCATGCTTTTTGTTTTTGAGAAGGATTTGAACTTTTCTGGGCAAATTAGAACTTGCACAACTGCCTCTCTCTGGAGAAAATTCCCCCAGCCCTCACGGGGTGCGTCGGAACTTCTATAAAATGTTGAACACTTCAAGAGATTTCTAAAGAGCACAACCTAAACTGTGAAGAAACGTAACTATGTTCAGTCAGTTTGAATGAAGATGCGAAATTAAAAAACTAGAATAGGGCAGAAAAGAATACAACATATGCCATCAATCACGATATCGAAAGGCTTCGACTACGCAATATTTGTCACCACACACCCGCATAGCTCAGCCCACGACACCCACTAAGTAGTTTCCACGTATAGTTCACACCGCCCCAACTCCACGCCGCACGGCACTTATCCCGCTACATTCAAAGTGCGTGTGCTACATTCACACACCCAGCGTGCACTCGGGCATGCTCCATTCCGCTGATGCCTTGAGCGCCTCAACAGCGCGACATAGGGGGTCATATGAATAAAAATGAGCCCTTGCTCATGACTACTTGCTCCGGAGCAAAGTGAGTCTACTCCGCGGCACTGAGCAGAAGCTCCATTTCGTATGAATAAAAACTTCGTATGTCTCCGAAGAACTTACTCATGTCTCGCGAGCATTTGCTCGTCGTGAACAAGTGATAGTGCAGGCTAAGAGTTTTAAAAATTGGGTTCTTGAACAACAAAGAGGTTACATACGTTACGCGCGTCGCGCACATTTGTGCGGAATAAAGAGCAATAGTTTGTTGTCTCATTCTTTAAATTAGAATATGAATAGCAGTAACCAAAAAGAGGCGCTAGTGGCCCAGCTAATTTTTACCGAAATGCTAAGTGAATATAAAATTATTTTTGAAAAGAGCCAGCTTTCGGAAGAACGCTGTGGCAGAAGTGAAACATTACAAAGTTTCAAAATACAGTACCCCGAAAAATTCCAAGTAGAAAAGAGCGATAGCCAATTAACATAGAAGATATGCAATATGAAAACGCGCCTGAAAGCAAACGCCGATAAAAATCGTACCAACCATACATTGTACTTTTCGATTCGGCAAAGATTCTAATAGTCTACATCACGAGAATTTCGCCTAATCTTGCATTTTTTTTAGTCCGCTGTATATGTATATCAACACACGGTAAAAAATCGGCCAATTTAACCATACTTTTCAAACGTGAGTCTGCTACTAAGGTCCCTCCGAAATTTTGGAGCAAGTGCTCACTCTAGAGAGCAAACGCTTAACTTTATTCATACCAATTCTGAGCATTTGCTCGCCAGTTGAGAGTACGCTCAGAGCTGAAGCAAGTACTCAGAGACTGAGCAATTGCCTACCCACTTTATTCATACGAAACTGAGTAAGATCTCGGAAACTCGGAGCAAAGAGTACTTGCTTACTTTTATTCATACCACCCAGGAACTCGCGAGGCGCGGAGTGAATCGTCAGTGCTCAATTTACGTATCCAAAGCACTGCGTTCGCACGCCGGAAGCGCGAGCAGGAGAAACGGTGAAACGAAAGCAATATTACGTTAACGACGCAGAAAGAATGCGGCGAACGGTAGTGTGCTTTCGCTGCAGTTGCGACGAAAGCGAAAGCGAAGCTTAGCGACGATTCTTCTCCCACGCGGTCGCCGGCGACCACGCGCCGGACTACGCCCCCGCCAATGGAGCGCGCGTTGGCTCGGACCAGCGGCGACTCGTACCTTTAGGGCCGCTGGTTCACAAATTATCACAAGGAAACTACGACCCTGACCCAGCATCTCTGCCCAGAAATCCTGGCACTACTCGGCAACCTATGAATGAATGCATGCATGCATGCAAGCTCTAATACAATACTGTTATAGAAGATCTACGGCGGACTGACGTATTTGTTGTTGTTTTTTCACACTTCTTGTATGTAGGAATTGTGGAAATTTAAAGAGTATAATTTAAAACTTTTTTCGCAGTAGTGCCACATTATTTTATCTAATTTAAAAGTATTCACTTGCAGAGCACTTTTAAAAACATGGTTACTGCCTTCACGTAATGCGAGTGATGAACGTTCACCGATCAGGAGCTGCCTATATACCTGCGGTGATATATCCATGCAAAGAATTTTAAAAAACGAAATAAATTTTAATAAAGCGATTTTTCTAAAATTACTCCGTGAGTCTCGATCAGCATGGGGGAGCGAACGTCGCGTTATCGACATATGTCACGCGGTCAGTGAACTCAAGGTGCCGTTTTCTTTCTTGGCGGGGAAGTCTGGTTCGATCCCCGTCTCATTGCTATTTTGTGGGGTTCGAGTCGCCACACACTGAATTGCACTTCACCTCCACACGCACTGACATGCACACTCACTCACGCACACAAACACACGTAGCAGCTCCGACCGCACTTGTTGACAGCTCACTGGGAGTATCAGCAGCCGCGGGCGCGTGGGCGCGGGCGCGGGCGTGGGCGTGGGTGCGGGTGCGGACCGGCGTCCTTTCGAGTGGCTGCACTGCGGCTGTGGCGGGCTCTGCGCGGCGACTGTCTACCCCGGCTGCGCTTGCGCAAAGGCGAAAGCGCTCGCATCTGCCCGCGCCTTCCGCCCGCCCCACGCGCCGTGCCGACCCTCCCCGCCCCGCGCCGCCCGGAGAGATTGGGGCAGGCGCCGCGAAGTCCCCCTCCTCAGCGCCTACCGCGTTCGTCCAAATACCTCCAGCCTTCAAGGGCAGCGATGGCCACGCACCAATTCGAATTCCTATCTTAAGACCTTTTCACTGAGTATGAGGAAAGCACACCTTCCTGTCGCAAAACGACAGAGGTATGCGAGGGGGCCAAATCAAGCCACTAGGCGTATGTCGCCAACTTAAGGACGTATGCCTCTACTTTATAAAGTTGTTATGTAGTACAGAAGACCTTCTGTGAAATATAAAGCATTAAAAATTGATGTTATTTACATACGTTTATTAACAAAAATATGCCAAATTATGAAATTTTTTTTTAAAAAAACTCGTTTTTCAACAATCGTTTCGTACAAAACGATCATGATTAGGTCACATTTAAAATAAATTATTCAATTGTAGTCAACTTCAAGAAAATATGATCATAATAATGTTGTGTGAATACTGATCTGCGCTACCTTCCTGAGGTATAGATACTAACTCAATGTGCCCAAGATCTGTCTTTACTAAAATTTCCTCGTATTCGTCGTGGAATGCCGGAGAGAGAGCGACCGGTCGATCGTGAGTGCCGCTCCAGGGAATTTACCATTTGCGTGGAGACGAACAACACAGCTCTACTTCCTCGGGGCCCTAGGAAGCAAATTCCCATTCACATAACATGCTAGGGAAGAAACCGTCTCTGGCATTCGCTCTGTCCTGGTTCACCGTAGAAGAGAGGAGCAAGAGGTCGCCCTGGGTAAACGAAGGGACCGGGTCCCTCCGAGGCCCACAGGCAGCGAAGGCTTCCGATTCGTGTCGCCGGAGGTCGCGTCGCTCCTTCGCATGCGGAAGTGCGATAAGCGCCCGCTCCACGTTCGGGGGGCGCGGCTGCTCGCCACGGTCCGTGCGCACCGCTACGTGCACCGATAGGCGCGTTTCAGCACACAGGGCCACGTCTCGGGATATTTGAGCTACTCGAAAGTTCTCGAGAGGTAAAGAAATACGCCTAGAACTGAACTAACACACGCGATTCGAACTCGGTGTTGGAATAAAATAGCGATTTCTGCCTTCACATTCCTTCTGCCTTCCCACATTCCATATATATATATATATATATATATATATATATATATATATATATATATATATATATATATGAAATTTCGGGTTTCTTACAAGCACTGGCAATCTAAGTTGTTAAAAACATACGTCAGTGGTCATACCGCTCTCAGAGACGAGTGCTAAAATGTCGAAGTGTTGAGAGCTGTTGTCAATTTGATCTTTTTAAACGTCAGCTTTTAAGCGACAAATCTTGGTGTTAATTAGGCTAATTTTATTTCTGTATTATTATTATTATTATTATTATTATTATTATTATTATTATTATTATTATTATTATTATTATTATTATTATTATTATTATTATTATTGTAATTTTTATATCAACTTTTATTTTTCATTGCATTTTGAAAAGTTATTCTTTGTATGAATATAAATTCATTGATTATGTATTATATTTTTATGACTATTTTAAAAATGGTAGTATTGAGATGCCTGTCTCGAAGGCAAAGGGGCTTTGCGTTTGCGGAGTCATATTCTGAGTTCGAGTCCCTCACAACGTGTGGGTCTTCTGACCATATTATTAACCTCACTGCGAATCTCATCCACAATCATGCATCCTTCATAATCATTAGTGAAAGGCAATGACAAGCCGCCAAGGATCATCTGGCTACGAAACAGGTGGGCATGAAGGCGTACAACTCATCACTCGCCTCCTCTCGGGACAAAGTATGGCGATCATCGTCAATATTTAAATTTCGCCCTTTAAGGACTTTAGACCTACTTCCCCACTGCGAGCCACAACCGTTGCTGAAAAGCAATGTATTACAGCACCCTTAAGGGGGGGGGGGGTCATCCTTCAAATCGATCATAGCCAGATACATGCGCAATCACTCTTGACATTCGTCATCAGATAGCTCCAATCGCGCTCAAATGTCTGACCAATTCACAACAGGGAAAAATAATGGCACCATTAATAGCTGGCAAACAAACGTAAGGAAAGGTCAAAGAAGACTTGAAAATATCTCCTCAATCGCCTTCTTGGCAACAACTTTCAATTCATTCTTTATCAAGATAAAGTATCGATAAAATATGGCATTCTGGGCTCCTGCGTAATCAAAGAAAATGCTAAAGTTGCCACGTTTTCCTTTTAACTTCGCAGGCTTCGAGAATGCCTGGTGTGCGCGCGCATGCGCGTGTGTGAAAATCTATGAAAATATGATTTAGAATTTTAATTTAAGCACCTAAAGCTCGGAAATCGCAATGATAATTATCAACCAATTATTGCAAGTATCTACTTACAATTTATATCTTATGTTCATAAAATTAAAAAAGAAAGATATTTAGCGTTTAATTGGACAGGTTATAAAAACATTTCTATTACAGTACTCGTAAGCCTGGTGTTTATTTACAAGCTCATCCTTTACCAAGTGGTAACATTAGAAATTCTTTCAGATCCGTTTTAGTTACACAATTTTTTTTTTGTTTCTATACAAATTCGTAAATTAATTTTAATTTAATGAATGTCAAGCATCTCCTTTGAGAACACCGTGCAGAAAGCAATTTTTATATATTACGGGCAACCATTGTTTTAATATTTTGTTTCGTAAATGTCACACAATATTGAGTTAATAATATTGAAAACAGTGTTGACAAATTCACACTTTCGTTATTTCCGCGATAAGTACAATGAATATAATTTTTTGAATAGTACGTCTTCCTACAAAAACATAAATGATCAATTGCTGGTAGACGTACTCGAAAACAGTGCTGATAAGGATTTCTCTTCATTTCCGCCACTTGCTGATGTAATATCATGAAATATCTAAAATTATCATGTAATACCATGATTTTACTGATACATTTTTGAACTTTCTGAACATTAATTAGTTTTGAGGACGTTGGGAAATTTCAAGTTTTGATTAGTCAATTAAGTCTTGAGGAAACTAGAATTGACCTGAATAATTCCTATTGGGTAAAAACGAATTAGTCGTGTGATGCAACTTGCAATGTCGATAAGCGACTGATACTTGCAATGGCGATAACACTTCTACATTTCGTATGTAGAGGTGCGCAACTGTGCGAAGAGAGTGCACGGTCAAGAGAGATTTGGCTATCTTCATGCGCTGCTAGATTAAGCGATTCCACCACAAATAAAAGTTAAGAATGACGAATAGGAGGGTGATTGGTGAAGGGGTGCGGTGCAGGAAGGGATGCAAACGCAACGAACTTCGCAAGAAATGTACATTCCAACGAGATTTCCACAGAAGACAATAGCGCGCTAGTAAATAGATTGCTCTTACCTCTCGATACTTCTTTCGTGCATATTTTTCACAGCACTACTAAACGATTCCACTCCCAAACTTTCTGTATCTCAAAAAGGTTCGTGTCATGTGCCGTACTACGTTCCATATCACTTTTCGGCAACATTAACAAGATTAAAGTTGATATTCCCAGGTAATAGAACGTCAACGTGCAATAAACTATATAATTAAGAGCTATAAATTGATAACTTTTAATCCGATTTGGATTTACAACTCCGCGAGCGTTATCGTGGCCTAGATGTAGCGAGTTTTGTGGTGGAGAAAGCGAGTGCTTCACATCGTTCATGGAAGCAATACTGGCACAAATCGAAAAACAAAGTTTCGAATTAAACATGTTGAAAGTCTTCGCTGTCAGTTGAAGTGCAGGTATCACATGCTTCATAATTATGCATCACGGAGAAAGGAATACTAGAATGCTTCATAGAAATTTTCTTGTCAATCTATGTTATAAAACTATAAAATAACTATCAGAAATAAATTTTACCGAGGTATGAGTGTGTGTCAGCCCACGATTCAACAAACGAAGCTTGAGAACAATTTGATGTAATTCAACGTAGCCTGACGAAGAATTACTTGATAAATAAGTCGGAAGTTTAAATCAAGAGCACGAAAAGAAGTGTGACGTCTCACTCGATGTACATTACGAGGGCTAAAATTCTGTATTTAGTTAGATTTTGGGTCCAAAACAACTTTTCTTTGTACTCCCTAATCCCTTTTTTATGAAAAACATTTCATCGTGAACCACTTCTTGCGAATTTTAGGTCAATTTACAGGTGCCAAAAGTTGTATGCAAAACATAGAATTACGAAAAAATAGCTGTGTCGTAACATTAATGCTGAGCGTAATTTCATTTTCGAACGCCTTCTTAGAAAGAAGAATACGAAGACAAAAGTTTTCTAAAGAAGAAAATATAGCGTACATATTAAATGATTTCAATGTATTATTTTATTTTTGTTTCGAAGAAAAATTGTAATAAGCTTTATTCTCAGTTTCATGTAAAAGAAATTTAATGATTTCTGTGTGATAATTTTCCCCACTTATCAACGTGGACAAAACTACTTTTGGGCACTGAACGATTATTATTAGCATCTCTTGAGTCCTCTCGAGTATATCTATTCACGTTCTACGAACTTTAAGACTTAAAATCCAGGATAAACATCTACGGTTACGGCCGAGAGAAAATCAGTGTCTCAATACAAAGGTGTGTTGGCAACGAAAAATTCTATGCATATGTGTATATTGTTCATTTCTTACTAATGCAAACTACAAGCGATCATAAGCTTCAGCTGTGTCATAGTAATTTTATTCGCTTTCCCGATTCGCTGTGACAATGTGTCGACAAAGTGGCAACACACCCTGACCCGCGCGTCTTTTAATTTTGAAAATAACAAACGAAACATAAATAGAATAAAAATTAATGTTTAAATTATAATAAAATATTTATGGCTCGCAATGCGCTTCATTGGCCTTTGGGCCGCTTCTCACTTTCCTAGGGCCGAGGTAGAATCAACAGGACGTTTCCGAGCGTTTCGCTGGCAAACGCGTGCGGCGAGGGGTGTGCCCTACCTGTGGCGCAGCTGGTCCCGACGTGCGCAAGGCGGGGCAGGTCAGGGCGAGCGTCTCAGACGTCCGGACGACGCGGCGGCTGGGTGGGCACTGGGCGCGGGCAGGCTTATCGCGGCGCCCGTCGGGTGAGTCAGTGGGTGCGAGGCCGCCAGGTCGCCGCGACGCTTCACTCCTCGCCCCGCCCCCCTCCTTCCCCCTCGACGATAGGGGCCGATAAACGACCGACGCGCGACACGCGGCACGCGCGATAACAGCCAGCGCACGCTTCGAACCGGCGACCACCGCAATTCGCACCAAACCCCCGTCAACTCCTTCCATTTGCCGACATTTAAAAGGGAGACCAAGATCTTGTCGCGTCCACATACGGTATGAGAGGAAGGAGGACTGTCCTTCACAAATTTTAGGTGGGATTATTCTGGATTTGAACTATATTCCTACGAGGAAAATGAAGGGCTCCTAAATAATAACAAAAAAAATTTTTGGTCAATAATGATATTAGATGGTTTACACAGCAAACGTATCATACCAGTCAATGGGCTCTCAATTATACACGATTTTTTGTCTTCACAAATCAGAGCTTTATAGCTGGGCTATATGAATTGGCTATCTAAGAAATCTGGGAGAGAAAATGCACTTCGAAGTTTGGGTATTTACTGATGAAACTAATTTGAAAGAAGCAGAAAAAAACAAAAAAATGTTAGCTTGAGAGTCCTTGATTGGGCACTTGTAGAAAGTGGCAATTCAATCACAATCTGATCGTATTTCAGGTTGGCCCAACAGCAAATATTTGAATAGAAAATATAATGTACACTTATTTCGATTCCTCACGAAGTTGTCTTGGAAATCTATAACAGGGAAGCAAAGAAATTCCTCATTCCCATTATCATCAAATGACTGAGAATTTTTTTCCCCTCTGAATCATATTTTAAAATTTTAATTTATCTTCTCATTTTTAATATTTATTATAAAAAACAAGACACTTAGAATTATTAGAGAAAGTTTTATTTTCTGCCAAATTATATTTTAAATAAGTTTAACATTTATCTTGAGTTTACAATTCATTGGCTTTTAAAGATGACGTGTAATTTAGTTTTTAAATACACGGAATTCCTATATAATTTATCACGGGGTTAGTCACATTGTCTTTAAGAAATTTAAAGCACCGTAGAAAATGTAATTTATCCTATTCTCGTGTTTCCAGACTTCACTGGCTCTGGGGCAATTTAGTCGCAATCATACCTGTTCGTTAGCAGTATCTTTGTGAAATTAAAAACGAGGCATTATCATTTTTGACGCGTGGAAGACTTGCGTCAGCCGTTTAAGAGCTATGCCAACTGCTTGGTAAAGAAACAAGCTTCCTCAATATACAAATTTAGAATAACATTTCTATTAAGCCAACGATAGTTTGGGCAAAACAAAATGCGATATCCCCAGGCTATAAAGAACTGAATTCCAATGACGTCACAAATGAATACTGTCTCTTTCTTCCCGCCCAGTCGTTTTGCACTCTCGTCGAAAAATACATTTTTTCGAAGGAAGTAGAATTACAAGCGACAAATTATTTCGAGGAAACTGAACTACATGAAAGTTAAGGAAGATGCGTTCCTTGAGCTGGTATACATAGCAACTTCAAAACAAAAAAGTCATTTACTTATTCTTTTATACAACATCGTTTTGTTTATTCTGCAGGAATTAGTAAGAGAGATCCAGTCTTAGCCTGAAATCAGTAGGTATCATATTGTCCAAGTGTTCTTTCATTAATTACTTTTTGATGTTAATTGTTTCAGACGTATGCTTATAAGAATAAGTACTATTATTATTTTAATATTAAATTAAAACATACTATTATAGACGTCAAAAATATGAATTTCTATTGTATTTAATTTCCTTTCTCGCCATATCCATATGTGGATAGTCTCGTAGAATGTTTCCATAGTATTTTAGTCTCAAAAAAATAATGTTATTCATTTAAATCATCTGCAATCCCATTGGTAATCGAAGGGAGTAGTACGAAATACAATATAAGCAAAACTGTACTCCTAATTCGATGATGAGTGTGATATCAATTCATAATATTAGTGAGCACACGAGCATCTTTTTTTTCTTCTTTTTATCATCCTTACTGTTGCACGGAAATCTGTTCTCTATGCGGGACCGCAACTAGAAAGTTAGGGGTACCCTGAGCGACAGATTATCTGCATTGTTTCTTCCAAATTAACCACTTATTATACATGATACTATTATTAATAATTAAAGTAGCTTCATACATTTTAATGGAATGAAGAAAAAAATCGATAAAAGCCTCCATGATGAGCTCCATTGAGTTATTTTTTATTTATGTTTAATCCAATTGAGGAATGAAAATGTACTAATGATACTTTTGTCAATGAACCGTTCACATTTTAAAATAAAATTTAAAAAAATGCTTTCCGCGAAATAAAGCAAAAAAATTACATTTTTCTTATCAGTCGAGAATCTCAAACTCAGGGTCCCACGTAGTTGCGGCCTTCTCCGTGTCCCTGCTTTTCCATTTCAAAATTCGGGAAAGTGTACGCTGTTTGAGATCGCGAAGGATGTGACGGGAGGCGGCGGTGGCGGCGGTGGCGGCGGCAGCGAGGCGCGGGCGCGGGCGCGTGCCGAGCGCGTGACGTCACCGGGGGGCCTTCTTCGCAAACAGCGACGGCCCGGAGCTTCGCCCTCGGTTCGCACCGAAGAGCCTCCGCTCTTGAGAAGTTGAAAGGAAGTGGAAAAGATCTTAAACAATATGTTAAGGTTAAACAAATGTTTCAGTAAACAATTTAAGGTTTAAAACTATTCGTAGTGCAGAAGCATCATGTGCCATTTCATGTGATTTGGAAGTCTGCTACCCTTTAAAAAAAACAACTTATTTTCGTAATTCTTAATTATGATGCCAAAGATTAATCAATATGGACCTACCTGGGACGGATCAATGTTTTGCTTGCGAAGATGTGATACAAATGATGATGGAGCAGTGATGGAATGAGAGGGAGAGTAAACGAGAGAACCCTCTTGCACCAAACGGAGCTCCGTCTTTATCCACCATAAATCCACATGGATCGACCAAGTTTTTAACTCATATCCCAGTGTTGCAAGGCGAGCGGTCTGACAGCTGCCATCTCGAGTCGCCTCACGTTGTTTTAAACAAGGATTTCAAATGTGGAATGGCTGAAACGTTCTACCAGAGGTGACGTTCGCTGGTATGACTAAGCATGTAGCGGGCTATGTCTGTGCACGCATGAGTGGACAGCGACTCGGAGAACAGCGCACCGCGCGACGAGTTTAGGGAAATTAGACCAAACAACATCATACAAAACTCCTGACACATCATTTGCTTAAAAAATGAACATGAAATTTTGAATTATGATACTGCAACTATTAGCTGTATTGAAATTCCCATGTTTTGGCGTAATGAGCCCACACAAGAAGATTCCATCGTTTGATAATTAAGTATAGCATTTTCGAGTACATTGTGACCTTTCCAGAGCTCTTTGGCTGAGAGGTAGCAAGTGCTTCCAACCTCTGTCCTCAGAAGTCTGGAGGAGGGTGAAGCTCATACTTGGGAGCCTTCGCAGAAAATACGTACGTTCTGAAGAAATTGTTCTTTGGGCAGGGTCTGATTTAGCTAGCTTGTCACGCTAAACCAGAGGCAAATTGTCACTCTAGGTTAAATTTTATGTTAATAATTCTAAACTTCAGTAAACTTATATTTATGTTCAATGTTTTCATTTAAAATCCTAGGGGAAATATTATTTTGCCACTTATCATAGAATTTGTCGGATTGGCGAAAAAAAAATACATTGTTGTATTGAGGATATTTTCCTTATATTTATAAAGTGTGAATAATGTAAAATTAATTTTAATAGAATTATTGACGATTTTGAACATTAATCTACTGTGTGGTACTCTCCAAAATTCTAGCCGAAACCGCATAATAATCGGACGTCCTTGCTCGTGAAAAACATTCTTATATTCTCTCTTTTGGAGAACTGTAGTTATCGATCAGTTGACATACCCATATCAAACGAAGATTTAAAACTAATCCCAGATTTATGCGACAAAATTTTGAAATGCTTTTATTTCACGTAACTTAACTTATAAAATTTATTAAAATTACTTTTATTTAAATTGTACAAACCTGATAGATTATTGTACGTACTATAATATAGCGAATTATTGTGCATACGGAAATTATCATACGTCTAGCAACATTGGTCGAACTCATTGGCATTATTCAAATCAATTTGGTGGTATAATTCAAGTGAGTGTTTTCCAATTAAAGTGTTTAAACTACATGTTCAATTTATCGTATAACAGTACTTATTAATATTATATCATTATTATAATAATAAAATATTTAAAATAAAATTACTATAAAGTAGCCGAGTCCCTAAAAATTTGCCGCCCTAGGCAGCTTCCGATGTTGCATATGTTTAAAACTGCCTGTGTGTGTCATGTGGAGAGAAAGGCCCCTCTTTATGCTCGTGCCAGGCGCACCGGGTCGTGAGAGGAGAGGGTGGGGAGGGGAGGGGAGGGAAAGGAAGGGGGACCGTTTTCGGCGCCGTAACCGTCTCGAGTGTCTCCCGCACAAGGCAGCCTTGTACCCACTGCTCGCCACACTACCGCGGTAATCGCACGTAAAGGCAAGGTTCCGGCCCAATTCAAATTAACATATCTACCACTAGTCGCACAATCTGCGGTGCCATATAGTCAAGTTTATGTGTGAATTACGTATTGGAAAATATGATTTTTTTAAAAAACGTTCCTACTAAGCGAGGCTTCAAGTTTACACACCTCATGTACAATTTTACCCCTAATACGACAATTCATAAATCACTCAGTAATAAACCTGACATAAGGCCATTAAATTAGTTCGAGTGATAGCTCTCATCTTTACCAGTAAACAGGGCACCTGGCTCCTATTCTCACACAAACTACGTTTCATTCGAGAGGAGTTGCAAGACAGGCCTAAGTATTTCGGCGTCTCTAAGTCGTTGCGACTTAGTTCGGTGTCACTTTCAAGTCGCGTGCGAAGCAGCGGCCAGAGGCTGCGCTTGAATGTGTGATGGGAAAGAAGAGGCGGTGATAGGAAGAAACGGAGGAAGAAGGGGAAGGAGCAGGTACTGATCTTCCGTCCAGTGCAGCCTATGGCCGATAAAACAGCGCGTCACATGGAAATCTAATCGTAAAAATTATCAGAAGAATTAACAATGTATAACGTCCATATATTTCCAGCATGAGTGTTATTCCTTAAATTAGTTCCTGATTTACGATGTCTTATTCAGAGAAGTGGTTCAGAGCGAAACGCGCAGGCATCGCAATCGGGAGGTCTGGATTCGATCCCCGGGGCGAGTATCCTCACTCGCTATTCGCGGTTTCCCTCTGTCATAAGGCGAATTCTAGGATGGTTCAAAAATGCCACGATCACCTCCCACCACTCCATCTGCCACTATCATCCAAGTCCTTGCACCCCTCATCAACACCCTATCATTTCATTTAGCATTCCCTGCAAAAGGGAGGAGGCTCTTGTCCTTAATGTGATCTCAGTTAATAAAATAATATAATAATAATAATAATAATAATAATAATATCTTATCCATTTCCAAAACAACATTCTATGGGAGGCGTGTCAAACTGCTCGAGGTACTTGCCGCCTGCGAAGCCTGAGACTTCTGCTGATACGGGCAACTTCCCCTGACTCAGCTTTTATGTCCCATCCAAAAGGATTGTGCACGCGCAAGCTGTAGCGGGGGAAGTAAGCACAAAGCGCGCTCAGAATATTACGACAAATGGCTCCTGCACAACAACCACAACCACAACCAAAAAAAAAAAAAAAAAAAAGATCGTGTCCTAGCAAACAACCGAGATTTGAATAATTATAAGTACTTTAATAATCATTACGTTATTTGTTATTTCATGTTTTCTTTTAAATCCTGCCTTTTATAATAATTTTTCCAAGGAATGTATATGAATTTCTTTAACTGTTTTCGTGTTGTGTAATGTTATTCGTTGTATGTAGCAATCATGTGAAATAACACGTTTGTATGTAATCTACCTTTTGTACCAAAACCACCTCTTGCAATTGGATGTATTGCATTATTCGTACGTGCGGACAGCTCTTTTAATAAATAAGAATCTTTGCTTCCAACTTGAATGTTAGAAGTAAATGCAATTAAAAACTGGAGTAAATGCGATTACAAAATCAAGATTTCTCGATTCAAAATTGTTGAAATTTACTATCAACTCATAAATTAAAAAATACTTGTATTTTAATGGATAATTCCATTGTTTTGGTGTAGAAAATTCGAAAAAATATCACTAAATTTGGGGCAATAATATTCAAATGACAGGCATGGACTATGTATGCAGTAATCTGCCAGCCCGAGGAAATTTGTACGTTTATTTTTAAATCTCCCGGCAGTTGCTCTAGATACAATAGTCGCGAACTCGAAAAAGCAAGTTACCTTGCCCACGACATTGACAATGCCTATTCTAGGGTAAAGAATACGAAGGGTCGTGACATTGGCGATAATTCCTTTGTCAACTAGCGCTATCAAAACTCCGTATCACTTGTTACATACCTCACATAATTTACATACGCATTTGCCTATCTCTAGTTGTCCATACATGGCAGTTGCATGCAGTGAAGGCGTCTTTAGAAAGCGATAAAAAAACTTCGCAGAACGATCTACCCAAAAACTTGCTTTATATCAAAATGTTGCGAAGAATTTGGGAAGAAATGAGACCCAAAAATACATCGGCGTCTTTATTTTGTCTTGACTCTAGATAATGCTCAATTGGCTGTAGGTAAAAATGCAGAAGACCGGGACAGGATGGGAGGGAAGAAGTGAGATGGTGGGGGGAAGGTGCGAGGTAATAGTACATGTAATAGCGCTAGAAACTGTCGGAGCTGGCCTTTGTTAAATTGAAATTAAGTGACTGCTTTCTAGTAAATCAAGACCGGAACTGATTTATCTTCAACTTTGTTCAGTAAATATTTCTTTAATTTTACGCCGAATGTAAGGCTTGGAGGTTATGGTTTCGTTAGATACCCCGGAACTCGGGGTATGGGGGGGGGGGGGAAGGATCCAAAACAATGAAAGTGTCGATTTTTACAGAAAAAATCAGAATAATAAATTGTGTTATTCTGCGTATTTTCATTCTGGAAGTAACGGCTGAATTCCAATAGTATGTCACTCCCTACTACACAGCTGGCGTTGCGGGACCGGAAAGTTAGAAGAGGCCGTCCACCATTAAATATTTACGAGATTAATACGAGTTTAACGAGCGTAATTTATTAGTTGTTCTTAAGCAGTATCGTCCTACTTTTTGGAAAACCATTTTCACAAGCATTTTTTGCTGCTGCTGCTGCTGCTGCTGCAGTTCACTTGTGTCCCTTGAAAGAATATAATCTATACAACTTCAAATAATAAATAATTCATTCACAACAGAAAATAATCTGTAAAACAAAGAAGAAAGTGAATCAATTCGCAGCTTGCCATATTTTGATGTTTCTGATTATGCGGTCGTTGAGACGTGTATGCTACAGCCATGCTGAACTATGCCCGCCGACCTGGTGTGGTGCCTTGGAAACAGGATTTCGGCTGCATCGGCATAGCCCCGCGGGCAAGATTGGGGTATATGAAAGTCCTGACGGGGAATTTAAAATCTCTCGATTCGGTGTGCAGATTCCCACCGATACTCACGGTGTTAGTGCTAAGGGCACTCGGGAAAGACAAGAATGTTCGTTGACTAAATGATTCTTCTGTCCTTTCCTTTAGCTGCTAAACTGTTCCTTTCTGGGAATAGTTCAATTGAAATAGTTCGCGAACGACAACTCCGCTACCCAGCACATAGTGAGTGGTGCTAGTCGACACCAGTACGAAGTGGAAAGTTGGTAGCTCTGAGCTGGACAGCCCCATCCCCTCTCAATTCGTAGACGTTCCGGGAATGTGTTGGGTACCGTCGTATCCGGATGCCAGCATGACGGTGCCTTAGTGCATCTGAAAGGATGTGAGAATAAGTCTAATGGCAGGAGCCAGCCTGCGGGGGCATAATGTCCCCATGGTATGAAAATTTGTGTAATCGGACTTACTACGGGCAAAATGTTAAACACGAAAACTACGGCTGCGAGGTGCCCCGCTCACACTCTTCTGCAGGCCTCAATCCTACAAAACCTTATGAGTAAGTGGTCGGATTTTGATCACCTAAAACATTGCCAAAAATTATCAATAAAGTGCTCTTAAAATGGCTTAAAATGTCTTAAAATCCAAGAAAAATGACGTAAAAAATCACTTCAGATGAACAACTCAAGCTGTTAGATATGTTACTGATGTAATCGAGGCTTCTCCTTTTGTGAACTCAGCTTGCAAACTTTAGGGTTAGACTGTTCTTTAAAAGAAAATCTATATCTTTATTTATCGCGAAATCGGCCGAACTGACAATGGCGCCGATGAGCGTCTCTGAATTTTAGATTGCACAGTACTCACAACAGCTAACAGCACAACATATGAGCGAAGAAATCGAATAGCCTCCTCTGGAATTCTGTGGTGAATATTTGTTGCACCTCGTAAATATTTTTTGAAGCAAGTACCATTAAAATGATTTACAATACATGAAATCAGCGAAAATGCAGTAAAAATTACGTGAAGAGGTAAAAAATGATTTAGTCGTAATTGGCAAAAAATGGAAAAAAGACATAAAAATGTGTCATTTCGTTTGAACAACAATAGGAATTTCTACACTAAACGGCACTGATCTAAAGTGAAAAGAGAAAATGACATTTCATTAAAATTCTGCTTACGAGATTCGAAAGCAAATGTTTACGAGTGGACGGTCAGTTGAAATAGTAACATTTCACAACAAATTTACTGAAACAAGTCCGAACTCAACTAAAACGATATCGGTAATTTTTTTAGCCTATTTGCATGCAATACGTGAATTTAAGTATGGTACGATTCATCCATTTGCTATGAACTGAAATGTATGCATGTTATAATTTTGAAAATTTGGTAAAATGTGTTTTACTTACCCATTTATTCGTCACTACAATATTTCATATTCTTACTCAATTTCAAAAAATATTCTTCACCTACCGAATATTTCCGTTTAGGATTTCCTGGTCTCCTCTGTGGGGCATAAACGACACCTTTCGTGGGAAAGATAAGCGAGCAACCTCCTGTGAAAACGTTACCCGAGCTTTCTCCAGTATGCGCACTCCAGGAACACACGCTTCTTGTTACGCTCACTTAGAGATAAGGCTGCCTTAACTTCATATTTCCTTTTTCCTGACGCAACTAGGCAGGAACCCGTGAGCCCCGCGGAAGACATTTCCATGCAGTTACGAGAGAAGCACACGTGATAGAAAGTACATAATTTGAGAACTCCTACGCTGGGAAAAGTGCACAAGCTAATAAATTGTAATAAAGGGCGATATTACGAAAGGAATACAGATACTGAAGATTTCAGTTTACAGAGTAAGGTGAACCATTCCGTATGAATAGGGGAAAATGAGAACTGCCAATTTAATCGACATTTCATGGAACTAGCTTTCGGGACAGTATCTTGGCCGGACGTGATTGGCATTTTTGCGCGAAACGAGATTGAATTTTCGAGCGCGTGTTTTTTTATACGTACCGAAACGATAAGATTAATTTGATCTATTGGTGTCAAAAGTATGAGTCTATCAGGTTCCGATGTGTGTGGACGTGGAGAAAGCAACCATTAATAGAGGAGAGTCATTTCGCGACCTGTAAAGACACGAACACTTTCAAAAATTACGAAAAATTACTAAAATGGAATGCAGAGTAAGCATTACCCCTTTTAATTAAATTCACTTACTATGAATGAAGCTTATATAAACGCTTTGGCGGCGAAGTCAGAGCAGAGGCTCGAACCGCGTCGGGGGACCGCGGGTTCTCGCAAACGCAGAACTATTACTATTAATGTAAAATTACGTGTAACCCTAAATCCGCATTCCCCCTTCATAACTTTCACATCTCATTTGATCCCATTTTGTTTCCATTATTTCAAATTCACACAGCTCGTGTCGTATATTTTTTTAATATATATTTATCCCAGTATGTGGCGCAATGTTCAAGGAAAACTTATATTCTCTAATCCCAAAACTTTTAGGATGTACGAAAAAGAATTGCACGAATAATAAGCAAAATCAGTGAACATGATTCCTCCAAGCCTCTCTTTATTAAGCCAGAAATCCTAGAGATAGAACGTTTGTCTTTTCTGGTGACATTGGAATAAGTAAAAAACATTCAGTAGGGAAAATTGTTTGGACTTTCAGAAATGTTTAATACTCGTAAATTGTATTGATTTCCTCCTTACAGTTTTCGCAAAGAATGAAATAATGCACACTAACATTTTCTTTAAGAGATAAGAAAGGGAGATAGGAATATTTTTGATGAAATTGTGCATGCAGTATTTTTTTATTGTTTTGAAGATCACTTTTAAAACATTTTCTTAAGGTCGGAAGAAAACTAGGTATAGATTCTACCTACAGAAGTAGAAGAGTGAGGGTAGATTTCTCAACGGACCTGAAGGAAACGAGTACAGATTACAGCCCCCCCCCCCACACACACACACGCACATTACACAGTTTTAACAGTTTTGGACGATAAATAAGGAGACAAAATATTATTTTCATTAACTCGTTAGCTACCGAGCAACTGTTTAAAATGTGTTACAATAAAATATTTTCAAAGAAACGTTCATGAAGTCAAATTCGTAATGGAAGATTTATTAGCTTTCTTCAATTTTACCATCTGGTCATTAAGACTTGCTATTTCTTATGCAGCTTTTTTTTTTTTTTGCTCTGTATGCTGACTTATAGAGAAGATAAGTATTTGAATCATCTCAACAATACGATCTCGAATTTTCGGCCGAACTAAAATTCGTGTCAGAGTTGAGGTCTAATAGTACGGTTTCAAAGATGGTTAATGTATGTGCAAGTGGAAAGGACATACACGAATACAGACAATTTTGCACCCGCTAGTCGGCAAGTGTGAGGATCGATGGATGTTTGGGACACGCTTAAGTGTCAGATTAGATTTCGAGTTGAAACTTCGTAAATACGTCAGAGGAAAGATTTGTGCGGATCCCAAGGTCATTAAGATACTATTTTAATTTTTGGAGGGTACTTTACATAAAGCCCCAGACATTTTCAAAATGTTAGAGAAGCGACTGCAATCTTATTATATATTAAAAGAGAGAGGTTCGCAATAAAGTTCCAGTCTACAGAACGCTCACTAATCCAAAATGCCTGTAATAGGATAAATGCCTGTAATAATAAAATTCTCTTTAGTATTTTCATGCATCGTGGGTAGAGTTGTAACATATTTCCAAAAATGAATTTCCTACACAGAAATGACTTACACTATATGATGAACACATCTCCTATTAATTATTTCCGTTGTTCTGAAGTATTGTTTTGTTTCGCAGAGTTCCAGTCCGAACAATACACAATGACTCCCCATAGTGTGTCGCAGTGTGCTTATGTAACCTAATTCTACGTTGGATAGAATTAACTGACTTTTTTTTAGCAAAACTTCAAAACAATACAATGCTATCAACAGACATCTGTATAATACTGATGATTACGTCAAAGGTCTACATGTTTCAGAAGAATAATTTATTAGAAATCTCCATGATGATTGTGAAAATTGCGAATATTATAATAATATAGACGAACCACAATATCCGCTCGTAACCAAAATGTTTATATTGCAAATTTGATGCGAAAGGAAGAAAAAGGAGGGAGCCACCACTGCATACGTCTGACGGAGGTGGCCTAGATGCATGCCAGTAGCGAGCGGGACTTGAGGCGGGGGCAGGCGAAGTGCTTCCTGGGCGGACAGGAGAGCGACACAAAGCGAAGAGGAACATTTCGGGCCAATCACCTCGGGCTGCATTTCCGCTTGCACATCGATCTCGCTCTGCGTAATTTAAGCGGTTGAAGTTTGAGTCAGGTTCTAGCCAAGCGGCTCTTTGAAGATTAGGGATGGGACATAGATGTCGATGTTTTTATAGCAATGTCGATGCTTTAGACAAAGCCGATATTTAACATTATGTTTTATGCTCGATGGTTTAAGTTTGAGGTTTCGATTTTGATTGAAAAACTTCCATGTTTCTAGCGAAAAAGTTAAAATACGAAATAACTGTGTGTCTGTGTACGAACCGAACAAACGCTTGTTTGTTCTATATTCATCGAGCGTCCATTGTGCTATTACTTTTTTTATTTAGTTAACTGTTAAATATTAATTACAAATTAATTATCACGCCCATTTTGAAATTAAATTTTATTGCGCCAGAATGTAATATTATACCACCCTTACAACTTTGACGTTTTAAAAAAACATTATTTCTGAACGATTGTTTAATTTTAAACATCGATGTCCGATGTTTTGTTGTCGATATCGCACAACTAATGGAGAGTCATAAACAACCAACTGCTACTGCCTACAGGAGAGACATTCCTTCGATGCTTCCGCCAGCTCACAGCGCAACCTCGCTCAACCCCCGCTACTCCGACCGAGGGGCACCCAGAGAAAACCAGAGGCTTGGGGGAGTTGATCTATGGAGACTCCCTCCTCCACAATTCGTAACCAGAATTCATTTCTCCACGCATGAGAAATGACTTATAGCGTTAAATATGGGCTAGAGAGAAATATATTTTTCATTTCTTTTGAATAGAAAAAAAATCAGGACCGTAATTAAGTCGGGGCCTGCGGCAAGTTGTCCCAGCTGCCCCTGTTCTAAACGCCCCTGCTCCGACCCTTCGCCCTCGACCTGCGTCTGAGTCTTATCCGGCGCGGGCGCGCGGAGAGAGCGGGTAGGCCGGTGTACGGGCGGGCGGCGCCGCCCTGGGCTGCTGTGTTTGGGTTTCGCTTTCCAGGGAGCGCGTGGCCGTGTGCGCGCCCGTCACGCGCCGTCCGCTTTCGCAGCGCATGAACCAGTTCCCGGCGGCCACGACGGTGACGCGCGGAAACCGCTCGCCCGCGCTCCGGGCCACGACGCTATGCGCTCACGGATCTCAGCCCACTTACTCCGCCACTCCAGCGAGGCTCGCCGCGCGAACTCAGGGTTTCCACCCACGGAAATGGAACACAAGAAGAATATTGGGTTAATACTACGAAACTATTTAAATAAAAAAGAAAAGAAAATTCCTTACCCAAAAAATGGTCAAATAAAATCCGATTATAAATACATTTGAAAGTGCAATAGAGATCAAAGAACAACAGGACTGTGTTCTGTCGGCCACCTAACCAAAAGTCTCCAGAGACAAAATACGAACGCATTCTATATGATTGGAACTCACCACTACAGTTCTTCGAGAGAAGCATTGACAGAAGCATTATTTCACTTTCAACTGCTCGGAACATCCAAGTCTGGTCATTACTATTTAAGCTGACGAACAGAGCTTTCTATGGGAGCTTTACCGGTGTGCCCGCGCTTGAAGGAGATTCGAATACCATACAAAGCACAAGACGTATCCACCTAGTAACGGCGACGTGGAAGGAGTGGCGAAACCCAGAAGCTGAATACTCACGGGCGCTTGAGGCGTCGCTGGCTGTGCGGGCGCCTGCAGCGGTGCTTCCTAGCGCTGTCCCCGTGCCCATGCCCGTGCTGCGGGTTCCACGCGAGCCCTCGGCCCAGCGCCCCGGGCGGCGCCAGCGAGGGCGGAGTCGCGGGCGGCACCATGGCGCTGGCGGAGCGGAGGCGACGGCGGCCGGCGCGGGCGGAGGCTGCGCGGAGAGTCCGGGCGCGAGTGCGCGACGCGACACGCACCGCGACCACCTGGGGAGGGGTGGGGGTGTCGCCGGTTCCGCTCCGCCCGTCTCTTTCCGTCCCTCCCCGTCCCGTTCGCCGCCAGAAGCGGCACCGCCAAGCAGCCACCGAGAGGACCGCAACGTCGCTTGTTTCGGAGTCTCTGGCCCGGATGAGCTTCCCAACCGCACGACCGGGGGAGGTGGCTCAGGGCATCAACTGATGCCACTGCAGTGCCTCTGACCCGGAGGTCCTAGCTTCAAGTCCCGACGGTGACAGGATTTTCAACACAGGCTAGACAGCTAGGCCGTGTTCTGTTGCTTTCTAGAGAAGAATTCTGGCGGGCGGCTGCTCTGATCGGTAGTTTTTCGTGGTTTCTCCTATCAATACCAGGCAAATGTCGGAGCTGTACCATAACAAACTGGCCACGGACCACGAGCGATCTTTCCCTCCCATTCCTTGTCGTATACTACTCCTTACACACGCATACATGCACTACACAAGCCGGGAAACCTGTCGGGAGTTTCGAACTTGCCCCGGCTGAGACGGTGCTCCGCTGGTGGGAGATACCTGGTTGGGATAATCCTCGGTAGCCGACAGTAAGTCGGCGCCGGATCTCACCTTCCAGAGGAGGAAGGTCACCGACACCATCTCCAATAAAAACTACACTAAAGTTACGGGACTAATCACTTTAGGAGTCGACGCACCCGGAATCACTACCAACCAACCGCCCGTTCTGTCAATGCCGAAGCTCCATGGCTATACCTAGAATAAATGATTTGTTGGATAGGCGAATAAGAATGTGTGGTGTAAATTATGAAGCCACGGTGAAACGAGAGAACCACGACAAAACTTGCCGAGAACCCGCTTTGTCCACCACAAATTCCATATGAATAGTCAGGGATTTGATTTCCGGTCTCTTCGGTGGTAGGAGAGCTGTCAATCAGCTCGTTCCTCCTCATGCAAGCGTTCATGCCCGAAATTAAGCGCTTTTCCTATTCTGAAACAATATCTGGATTATGCAAAAACGGTTGTATTCAGCTCCTTAACAAGATGCATTTATTACTTCATGCAATTCATTTTTAACTGATGTCGTTGGTGATGTAATTGTATGTTGGGTAGGAAGTGAGCCGTTTGACATTCATAGTATTACAATACAGTTCCACAGATTGTTGTATGTCTATCTATATAGCATTGTTTTATTTATTTATTTATTTGTTTATTTATTTATTTGTTTGTTTGTTTATTTATTTGTTTGTTTTTACAGACTTGACCGTTTTGAGCATCCCAATTTCCATGCCCCTTTATCCAATATATCGTTTTCCTCCATTTCTCTTTTGTTGTACGTTGTTGTATTGCTATATAGAATTCTGAAATCAAAGAAAGAGAAACTTTCGTCTATTAGCAGTATCTTTAAAAAAGTCTCCTTTTAATTTGAGATGCAGTTTCATGGATAGCTTTTGAGTTTCTTCTGAACCACACTAATAGCCACTTAGCACTAACGGAAACAATCAATTCAGAAAAAAAAGTCAAATAATAGCTTAAACAAAAATGTTTCATATCCTAATTATCAATTTCAAACGCTACGTTTATAACAACCAGACAAATTTGAAATCATGCATAGTAAGTTAATAAAGACAAAATTATTTTGTCTGTACTTCGTTGCGCTCCAGATTAGTCTATTCTATATTCAGCCAGCCAATACAGAAGTAAACTAGGATGGATGATACAGCACCGATTAGCAGATAGAACGTATTACACGCGCAATAAAACAGTTCCATAGAATTGGAGTCAGTATTATTACATATATGTATTATACTTTTAAATATTCTACGGAAAAGAGTAACATAAAATGGAGAGTTACACATAGATTTTTTATGTTCTGGGAAGTAGAAATGAAATCTCAGGAGTAGTTTTATCATCGTAATTTGTTTATCATAATTAGTAGTAATATATTACACGATGGAATCACGACTGAGATTTCATTTCAACTAGTAAAATAAAAGTTGTTGCTTTGAGAGTACTACCCAAACATCTGGATCGCGCCTTCCCCACGATTTCAATCTAATCTTATGTTTTGCCCACCTATATCTGTACTCTTGCAAAAAGGGGCTTTCAACTCAATATTTCTCGGCACTGTCTCCTTTACCCAAAGTTTGTTCCAAATATCTTCATTTCTCTCTCGAAAGTGTTCAACTTACCTGTGTGGAGAAATCTCATTTCCGCTGAGTGTATCCTTTAAGTTGTTGCCGTTTGTAAACCCAAGTTTTATATCCTTATAAAAGTTCAGGCAAGTTGAAGAGGAATAAGAAAAAAAACATGTTCCTAACAAGCTAAACCATTTTTATTTTTCTTATTTTTTATATTTCTCTGTCATGTTGGAAACTAACATCGCAGCATATACCAAAAATGTTTCACTTTTTGGTCTCCTAGCTCTTGTAATAATATTTTTGGGGCCAGAATCTATCCTTTTACCAAGGACAGGATCGCTTTAGGCACCTTTCAAGGGAACTAAACCCTATCGACAAAATCCTTACAAACAAATTATTCTTTATTAGGCGCAGCGAAATTAACGGAGAAATGTATTTTGTAGTAGGCAATGCCACACATTGTACAAGCTTCGTTTTAATAGTCCATCCACGGAGCGTGAACGTGTGCGTGTGCGCACGCGTGTGCGTGTGCGCACGCGCGCGCGCACTAGTTTACCTTGCATTACTTCAACTTTCTTTAAAATATATTTTTACGAATAATGAAATTAATAATAATGATAACAATAATAATAATAATAATAATAATAATAATAATAATAATAATAATAATAAAGATATTTGTCCGACGGTCGCTTGTTTTAGTTGAAACTAAATTGCAGCTGTATTATTTTTTTACTTAAAGTGAAATACTTTCGCATGGTTTCGTGACAAGCACAGCAAGTTCTAAGCATGTGCTACGCTCATACTTGGTGAATTTGTTTTCATCGTCAGTTTTGTAGGCGATGGTATGCCAACAAACTTCCGGATTACTCCTGAACCTGAACTTCCTGCGACTTCAACAATACGTCGCTGTTTGACGTATTCAGTTTTTCGCCTTCGCAGGAGTAGATGAGCATGAAATTTGAAAAGTCTCGTCATTCTTCACATGTAATCACTGTAAATTGTAATCACGTTAAGTGTGATTCTTTCATCAAGAGAGTGTCGTGTTTACCCTACAGTCAGATTAAACAGTAAGTAGAGATGAACGTGCATGTAGACGAAGACTTAACTTAATTGCATGTCTTAGATAGCAGCTTTATGGTTTTATTATTTGGAATTTAAACTACTCCTCTTGAAGCTGTGTAACTCAGAGATTAAAATACTAAGTGTACGACTAGAGTACCCCACCTTATCAAAAGGTGGGAAATTTCAAACCGTAGAGGGAAGGCACTTTTTTTCCACTAGCCCTTTCGGTCATACCTTGAATGGATGACTTGATATGAATGATGAAACCAGGGGTTAAACGCGACGTGGATAACGGGAAAGCTCCAGGCACCAGCATCCACCAGGATTTGAACCCCGATGCCCAGAGGTGGAAGGCGAGCGGTTTGTCTAGGAGGAAGGCGCGGCAGGCGGGGGCGGGGGCGGGGGCGGGGGCGGTGGCGGGGGCGGGGGGGGGGGGGGGGGCTCGGAGGTGAGCCGAAAAAAACGCCGCCGCAGGGCGTTCGCCTCTGGCACGCGCCGCCGCCGCCGCCGCCGCTCCCCCCCCCCCCCCCCCCCACCCGGCTTGCGGCACCGCGGAGCACTCTGCGCGACAGGACACGACACCAGGCCACGCCACGCCAGTGTGTGCAGCTTGCGACGAATCGTGGCAAAAACAAAAGGGTAGACTGTACACTCCGATTTAAACGTACTGGCTCGTCTAGGTCACGAGCTGGAAGAAGAGGGGGACATTGTCATACAATCGGGAGCTCCAAAATAAAAAATTAAGTCATAACAAAGCTCCCGATTGGATGACAACGTCCCCCTATCGATCCAGCCGGTGACCTTCTAGTGCCACTATGTTTAAATCTGAGTATAAGGTGACCACCACTCCCTCTTGCTGAGAATCTCTGGGTTCTCGGGATATTTGTTTTAATCTCCATGTTTGAACAATTATTCTCGTCACTTTGATGTTATTACTCATGGGACAGATTTACAATGTAATGATGAAACAAAAATGAACCATAATTTTAATTTTAAAAGTAAAGCGAATTTAGCAAAGCTTGTTAGTTTGTAGCGCCTGCCGGGATCGAATTCGCATGCCACAGTCCTGTTTGAAGAAAGAAAATCTACTTTAGTAATTTCCAAATTGCACGCATAAATTGAGAAAGATGCAACCTCCGGCTATGTGAGAGGTGTTAAGGTTTCGTTGGATACCCAGGAACTCTGGGGAAAATATAAAAACATTTATATTTCTCTTCTCCAAGAAATCACAAGAAAACTATGCAGCAACTGGCAGTTTGAGAGGAGTATGTGATTCCGTTAGATACCTAGATTTTTTTTTCCTTGCACAAATATTTTGTTGTGATATTTCGTCTCTTCTAATACAGCGCGTAGTGACCATTTTTCATGCTCAGTGCTTACGATACAACCGACTTCATGCGACAGGAAGGGTTGATGGAAGAGGTTGCACGCGTTTAAATATTTGTCATTCATCAGCAACGTGTCTGATCTTGATGTGTAAAGAACTGTGAAACCGTACTGTACAAAAAGTGTGTTATTGCAATATTCATTAAAACGTTTTATAAAATATTGAATTTATTACACGAAAAATGAAAATATTGGAACACCATTTTTTGACCTTTTTCAGCAGCATTTTTTGTGCTACACGCCACTCGTTTAGTACTGTTTTTACACCTTCCACTCGCTCCTCGTGAAATCAAAATTTTGATGGACTCATCAAAAAGTGGTCACCCACGTAGGCAGCAGCACCAAGGCAGAAAGTTCTCCAAGTGATAATTCCCGAAAAGATACCTCAAGAGGCGTGGTAAAAGATCCATAACCATAGTAAATAAGATAATAAAAACAATAATAATAATAATAAGTAATAAATACGACTGAGAAGCTCAAACAGGTATGCTTGGGGGGGGGGGGGGTTGAAGTACTTATTTCACAACTACTCTCAGAATACTACAGTGACGAATCACGGCGTATTGAAATGCTCTCGGGTGAGAAACACGCCTACACCAGCGGTTGGTGTAGTGCTTTTTGCTCTTCACTAGATTTTCCCCAATTCGCGCTGGGAGGGCGGGGCGCTGTGCACGACCTCTGCTACGAACTGCGAAAACCGACTCTGGATTGAAAAATGTTCCAGACAATGTGTTTTATGTTTCTTTAATGCTTTATTTGTATTTTTCTTAAAGGGATAGACAGTGTATCTTGTCTCCTCCGTCACAATGCCGTGTGGATCCCACGATACACAACACTAAGTAAGAAGAATGTTATTTTATAATAAAGTTTGTTACAATTTCTTGTACGTTCTTGAAATTGAGATTATTTTATTGGAGCTGGAGAGATGGGACTGATTTTTTAGGGGAAGGTCGCATGTTGACAAGATTAAAGAATATTTCAATTTTGAAGCAATTAAAAATTCTCAATCCCATTTATGACGAGATTTATCATTTTTTTAGTGGCTAGACCAAAACAAATGTAATAAACATAGGCTAAAGAGAAGATTAAACCAAACGAGTGTCTTTGCTTCCATCATTAGTAGGCAGTGAAACACGAAACTGCCTTCTAACAGGAATTTTTAGGAACAAAAAAACAGGAATGCCTGAGATAACCGACACAGACTCGAGATGAAAACGGAACGAGGAAACGAGACGAGCCCAGCCAGCACACAGCTCTCTCGAGCGAGTGATTGGGTCGCTAAATGTTTATCGCCGCCTCATAGCAATCGATCCGAGAATAGCAGCGCGGCCTTTGCTTCGCGATCGCCTCGCAAACAGACGACTGCCGGCGGCCGCACCCATGCGTAAGCACAGCGCGTATGTGCAGCACACGCCCTCCTTGCAGCCAGCAAGACTATTAACGACGCCGATAATCCGCCCTTGATCGGACTTCTATTTATCAGCTTACAACCAAATTTTTGGTAATATAAAATCACATTAATACAAACATTTTTGGTAAGAAATTCCAAATTTAAGAGCAATTGCTACAGTAGTATGAACGGTTTTTGTGGAATAAATATTAATACGTGCGTGATGTAACGTATGTGGTGTCTTCAATAAAAACTGAACGTAAGGTAATCGCACATACGCCTATTCTCCTTTTATTCTCTTTAAATAAATTATGACTCCTTTGATAGCGTTAATGTGGTCAACCTGAGAAGTCCGTCTACCTCGTCCCCCAAAGGAAAACGTTACCAGAATGATACTACACACGTTTACCTAATTTTCAGCGGTATTGGTCTTTCTCCCACACTACGATTCGACGGTAAGGACAAAGGATGGCAAACTAGTGTTGTGAAATTAACTTTTATGAACTTTTACACTTTCCAAACCCGGCTGCTATTTCTAGGAAATCGTTATTTGAACAACCAAAAACACTCATTTGCATTCTTTTCAGGTTCCTATCCTTCATTTCTACGAACACGCTGGCCTAACATTGTCAGATTACACATCATAATATGTCATGAGCTATTCAAAACGCCAATGAAAACTAAACTGACACAAATTAATTTTATTTTTTGCAATATAAAGTTATTCAATCATTAAGAAACATGTCTTACGGATCTCTTTTCATGAACGCTATAATAATAAGTATACTTGTCATAGTGACATTTTAGATGTAAATTAAATATTTAATTAGATGTAATTTTGATGTAAATTTTAGATGTTTATAATGAGGTAAAGACTTTCTCATTTTAAGGAATGACCCTCTACTTCGCGGCAGTGACAAGTGAATTACTGAGGCGGTGGCTTCACGGCACTGCACTCCGCCTTCGCTCGCGCCATCGGCGCCAGGCAGCGAACGCCACGCACGGGAACTCGCGCATTTCCTCAATTTTAACTCCTCCTCCCTTCCTAGGTTGAGCATTTCCAAATTCCAGCTGATGAGCCCCATTCTCTCGTTGAAACGGAGAAACAGCTTCGTGATGGTAGGTAGAATGGTAGGAATTGAGCCTGACACCGATTCTGCACCTCTGGATTCCGCATTGTACGCCGTTTAACCTTAAAGCTGTCTTCTTTGCTAACATGCTTTACCAACCACGGGTATGAAGTGCCAATACACATCATTTGTAATTCTGACCAAAATGATTAAAGTGAATATATATTTCTTGTAAAACATCAATAATCTACATGTAATTACAAGGATTTTATTCACAACACACACACACACACACACACACACACACACACACACACTAATAAATATAGTTAAAATATTTTCATTTTAATGGTTTCAAAATCACTTTTTGTGGACCGTCGGCATGCTGTCCTTCAATTACGTACTTAAAGTTGATAGCGTTAATCTTTAATTGTACAAAATGTTACATATAACACGAGTACTAACAGCTATACTATACTGCTTCAATAATGGATGTCTAGCATAATTTTAATCAAAGTAACGTGTAATAAGATTCACAAACAACAGAATACACGTAAACTATTTTTATTTTTTTAAAACTTTAGGATGTATTTACCTAAACTTTCAGTTTTTGACAAAGTTTTAAAAAAGTGAATCCATTTAAAGTATACTGAATCAACAGTTATTGTTCTGAGTTAGAACGACAGGAAATGTTTGTCTATGTTGAAAACGTAGGGTTAACGGTGTATTTTGTTTTTGGTATGAAGATAGGATCTCTTCCAATGACCACATGTTGAGGCCGAGGGTAAACACCACGCTTGGGTTTACGAATAAATCCGAATCCGAAAAGAGAGTCCAAGAATAATGCGCTTTGTATGGGTAGTAGGAGCGACATGTTTTTATATTAGATTGCCTGAAGTACCATGCCCGATCCCTACCTTGTCCGAATATTTATTAATCACTACCATCAATTGCGAGGAAAAGGAATGTATTTACCAATAGTGAATCCGCGTCCTCATCCACCCTGCCCTGCCATGAATCTTCCCCGCCTAACCTCGCCCTGCATCACCTCACTTGCCCCCCTCCCCATTCTGCCTGTTTGCAATAATTATAATCATAGCAACGAAAATTATCTTTGCTAGGGGCAGCTGTGAATAGTCGTTGCATACTCTCCTCGAACTTCCAGTACTTAAATTTGGCAATAAATTAATCAGCGCTTTTGAAATTCATCATCATACTTACAGCAAAACATTCTACGTGTTCGAAGAAAAAAAAAGTTAACTCTGGTCACTCTGGGTTTGAAGAAAAAAATATTTTCATCCTTCCAAATGTCGAGTAAACAAAGAGTTACTAATACATTTTACCATATGGGTTAAGAGAAGGGCGATTAAAGTATTTTTGTACGAAATCTCATAACGACAGTAACTTTTTTCTGGTTTTAAAGGTCATGTGTATAAAATTTCTTTAAGATGGGACCAATTCATTAAGATGGGTAAATAGTATGAAACAAATAATTATTATTCTTGACGTAAGAGATAATGACTTGAAAGGGTAGCTAATGATACGCACGACAAAACACCACCTTCATGTGAAAACATAGAAATCAGTTCAGCCATATACGAACTATTACCCCAAGCAAGCAGACACGCGGTCGGTCTCACAAAAAATTCGTAATAAAATGTAATTCGCTTTATATCATCTAAAAAAACGATCGAAATGATTAATAGACCATTATATGGAAATCACATACATGCACTCCAACATTTTTTTCCTTCGAAATATTGGCCCTTCGATACTCCAGAAGGGTCATAGCTAATTTTCGAAAAGAAAGTGGGTGGAGATCATCTTTTCGAGAAAATACGGTATACGTGAACATATCTACATCACGAACTTGGAAAACTTGGAAAGGCATTTCTTGTTTATCTACTGACAATATTCCCGAGAGAGCAAAATCTCAACTTTCTGTTGATGAACTAAGTAAATGAAGCGGAAGCTGAAAACTGGAACCACTGGACTATTTATTACAACATCCTGCTCCTCGTTTGGCGCAACGAATTTTGCCATACTGCCGTATTTAGCAATTGTCCTTGGAAATGGCTCGAGTTCAGACACTTCGAAGGCATCGAGATAAGAACAGAGTGACAGGAGCTTATCTTCACTTAGCTCAAATTTCAGATACAAAATTGTACCTGTTCCTAGAATTCAAGAATATTTTTCAGGAATGTATGGCCCACTTTAAATGGGCTTAACTTCGTCCCTCGGTAATACAAGATTTTACAATTAAATTTTGAAAACTTAAAAATATTTTATAGTTCTGTTCGAAACAATCAAATATAATGGTGATATTACATTCTTTCTCGATATTTAATCTTTCGCTTGATTCATGTTCGTTAATTCGTTGAAATTGACAATCGCAGTTCACGGTGCAAAAGACAGATTCGCATTAAATTGACTGGGTCAAAACAGACATACACTTACTATTTCAGATACCCATCCTACTTCGAATTAAAAGAATACGAGAATGCATTTATGCGATTTCTTCAATGTTTTTATTCCCTTGGCTTTCATCCATAAAAATAGATCGCCTCCCAAGTCCTCCTTGAGGAAATGTTCATTACACACCAGAATAAAGCCGAGATATTAATAAATGTTAGTGTAAACAATTTAAGGGTTGAGCTAACTTTTTGCTCCATTTGCATCTCTGAACGTCTCTCAGACGTCGTGAATGGTCTTTTGACGTCTCAGAGATCCGTCGTTCAGGAACGCACACAGGAATTAAGTGACTATAATTAGACTTATACTCGAAATGTATGTTACATACTTCTATTTACCGAATATTCTGGTGTTTATCCTGACATTGTATTTAAATTTGGTGTTCTCAATCCTGGTTCTTAAATAATTATTAAATATAAGTATTGCAGAAAAAAAGTAGGCCAAGGCATTTATATCTGAGGTGAAGGACACCGCAAAGGGAGGGGGGACGCTGAGGCGAATGGGTTAAGCAACTAAATAGTTATTTAATTGCAACAAAGCTTTCTAACAATACTGAGTAATGAGCCTTGTCCGCTCCTCGTCATGGAAAAATCATCGTTCGCTGGCAAAGTCATTCTGTTCATCCAACCTTCCCCACTCCATAGCTGTCTCTTATTGAAACGACTAATGAACTTTTAGAAAGAGAAATGTTCGAATACGGAACTTTCTTAATGTCACTTTATGAATTAAAATAGTTATGGAGCTCGCGCAACAGTGTACTATCAGATCCATTTATCAGAAACCGATTTCTCCGCTGATTAAATATTACAGGTTTTCTTCCTATGAAACCTCCAACAAACAAGTGATAAAATAAACAATGTCAGATGCATAGGAAATATTTTGGAAGAAACCAAAATCTATAACCGACATTACTTGTCGCCCTGAGTCAGTACCGATTCCTTATCTAAGAATCGCAGACGAATGCATTGGCCGAATGTAGTCCCGCTCTATTTTTTTGCCACAGCCAATTAACCTCGAACTTTATACCCTACCAGTCCTTAATAAACGAGAATGGAGAAAGAAATGATTAGCAGTCACACCTATATAAAGCATCTTATTCGAAAGAAATTCATGGAAGGGAAAACCTCAGCCGAAAATTAATCCGGTATGTCAAAATGGGTTTTGCATGCGCTCGCTAAATTCACTACGATTATTTTCCTTTAGAAGTGAAGGTCCGTAACTTGCTGCTTCTAAGAACTGTTCGCTTTATTTTCGATTTTTTTACCGAAAATTATTTTTCTAATATTTGTTTAACGTGGCATTTGAATTAGAACTGTCAGCATGAAGGATTAAAATGAGTTGATTGGTAGTACACAGTAGCAAGTTGTGCGAGAGTGGTAATGAAGAGAGCTGGAAATACCAGGAGAACTGTGGCAATGCAATCATTTCCCGAGAAAGACTGGCACAAGACTCTGCTCGGGTTGGGGCGTGAAGATACAGAATATTTTTAGAAGCATAGTCGACACAACTTTGGTCTCTTGAATGTACGAGTTCTACAATTGCAAATGATTTACGAGATATTAGTTCAGTACACAGACAAATCTGATCTACTAAAAATATTAATTATGGTCCACTCTCAACGAATATGAAAAAAATTACTGAAGACCAGACAAAAATTCTTCACAAATGTTGACAGTCGAACAGCGTTAAGCATTTCCGCGAAAATTATTAGTCGCCCAGATACAGACGCACAAGACAATCACCATTACCAACAGCCTCCAAAACAAAATCAGAGTGTTCTCATGAAGCAATTCGTCAATTGCTCTGCGTCGACACGTTCATGCATGAGTCTCCGATCCGAATAAAAAGAAAACCGTCATTGACATACAAGTATACCGGACGCCTCGCACTGTCAAGGAAACTACCAAATTCTTACTCGATAGCCGATGGAAAACAGGACCAACACACAAGAGCCGGGCGACCTAGCAGTGCAAAGAAGCTGCGCCGAGGATAACTTGGCTTAATATTTGATAATCTTATAATCCATTCAACGGTTTCCAAATTGCCCATTCTTATCGCGCAGGCTATTTTAGAAGAAGAGCACTTTGATCTGTGAATGATGGTTCTTGCATAATAGATAAATATAAGAAAGTAGTGGTCTGCAGTAGCAAAAATGCTAAAACACATACAAATGGTATTCCCAAAATTAGCACGCACAAAGCTCAAAAACAAATCAATCAACAACGTATTATTCCTTCACAAAGAACATGTGTGATAAGAGCTAATTTACACTTGAAAATACATTTTATTACATCGAAAAAACGCTCATTTCTTTCATTATTGAAAATTCAACTAGTATATGGCGTAGGATCACAGAGTTATGAAAACTTGCACAGAATTCACTTCCCCCAGTTGCACGTCACACAGTTTAACTTTTTGACGTCAAATAAATTAAAAAAATATACGAGTCTGGTTAGGACTAATTTGAGGCTTTAAGAATGATCTTACTTTTAGAGAAACTTTTGAACAAAGCATTTCTGTTCGAGTGAAGTAAGCGATGTTCGTTATCATTCAATAAAGTGTTGTTTTTTTTACCAAAATAAAAAAGCGAGTCTAACTGCCCCATTCTCCGTGAACGTAAAATAAGTTAATATAATCGGAGGATTAATTAGAAAAATGTTTTTATGCAACTTTTATTTTTAAGTTGTCAAAACGTTACTCAGAAGTTCGAATCATGAACAAAAATCATCGAAAGCGTAGAGTTTGACACGATTTACTAAATGAATAACTTATTTCTGTATAAATTAAAATGCGTTGTTTAACTTTTTCGTAATCAAAAACCTTAGAATTGCTGATATTTCAGAAACAAATTTTAATGTATACGTACTCTACTTACTGGAATAAATTATTTTCCACCTAAGGTCTGCGAGAACCCTCTAGAACACTTGTGTTTGTATTCTTCACGATCGCCTCATTTTAATCGGACCCTAATCTTGCTCCCCGTGCATTGCCATGTGGGGGGGGGGGGAGAGGTGAGCGCTGCAGCAGCGAGGCTTCTGTCGCGTCGGCGACACCGAAGCCCTGCGTCACGAAGACGGCCAGCAGTGATATTCTGGCGCACAGTTAGCGTCTCTGTTTCAGCTTTTCCATCCCGCAAGCAGCGCCTGCAAATTCCTGCAGGACAGCACAGGGGCTGCACTTTAACACAGCGGAGCTCCTCGAACAGGCGAAACAGAAGACTCGCCAGGAGAAAGGCTAGACGTCGTGCTCTACATGTATCATATTTGAAACCCGTATGGTGTAGGATCTGTATCCCAATTAGACGATTCCGCTACAATGAAGAGGTGATACAAAATTGAAAGTAGCAAACAACAGATGTTTCTAGAGATGTTCTTTCTAACAGAACACTCCGATTGGAACAACTAGAACTCTTAGAAACCTTCTAATTCAATATCACCATTTAGAGCCTGAAATGACATTGTGCACCTCAATTTCTTCACAAAGCGTGAGTTCTATCAATAAATCCCGTGAGGTGAAGGAGGAAGTTCTCGAGGTAAGCGCAACTGAATGAAAAGGAAGACGAACGATTTATTTCCTGATCATTTGCCAGCATTATCGTCTTTGGGACAATCGGACGCTTTGGCCCCTTGTGTGGCGCACGCGTTGTGCGGCTGTGTCGCGTGCGGCGGTCGCGTGCGACGGTCGCGTGCGACGAAGCAGGACGATGCGTTGCGCAAGCGCAGACTACGTCTCGGCGCCCTCACACCTGCAGCCACAGCCGCGTTGCGCAATGCCCCCCCCCCCCCTGGCGCCAACCCTTTTACAGCAGAAGAACCTCAAAGCCGAGGAGAAGAATAACCAGCGGATCACTACGAGGGCGAGTACCCCACGCTCGAAGCACCAGCTCTCATCCAATTACAGAAGTTAAGCAATGACTGGCACGGTTAGTACTTGCAACGAAGGGGTTCTGAGAACCAAAGTTTTAAGACTTCAAGAATTTAGGGGGGGGGAAGGGGTTTTCGGCAGGATTTCCTCGACTATCTCCCGTTACTCCTTTCTGAAACATTTTTCATTAAACCGAGGGCAATTACGCGTGTGTTGTTGTAATTAAAGAACTGAATGGGGGGGGGGAGGCACAAGCTCCCATCCCCTTAGGTGATACCGTCAGTGAGTGTGATCTTCGTGCTGCGTGTGCTCTACCTAAAACTACATTTCTAGATCCTCTACGCTCCCTTTTCTATTAAATATTTTTATTTACATATATTTACACTACAACGTAAATAATACAAGTACTAAACACTCTTAATGTTATATAAATTTATAGGGTTGCTAGATGGTTTCGCAAGCCACTTCACAAATTTGTATCAATTCCCCAAATTATCAGCTTAAAAAGGAAAAGAGAAAAACAAACCGAAATGTATCATAATTACGATATATAATATTTTATTACATTGGGCGCGGGCCCCCTCTCGAAAACTTCAGGGGGAGTACTTCACTCCTGCCCTCCCCCGTGCACACGCTTATGCAGGGAAGGGGCGCGACCTGCTGCAGAGAAGAGGCTCCCACCCTTGCTACCAGGCCATTTTGCCAGGGAGAGAATAGGAAGACAAGAGTGGGAAGGCAGCGCGCGGGAAGACAGAGAATGAGAAGGCGAAGTGGGAATAAAGTGCGTGGGCGAATGCAGTTTCTCGGTCAGTCTGTATCCAAGGGCGGGAGCGACGGAAAGTGGGATTTTCTCCTTCTTGAGTGAAAATGTCTCCCACATGCGGGAAGAGCTGAACGCAACGAACGAACTGAAAACAATTAAGCAAAACGTGGAAGGAAGGCCTAACGTATATTTTACGTTACTATACTTACATATCCATTCCTTATAAGAACATTTCTTTATTTAAAGAGAGAAATGGAGTGACAAATTTCCCCCTTTTTTGGAAAATAATAATCCGTTTGAACAAACTGGAGTTTATTTTTATTTTTACTTCGAGGATCGCTCCATTTGGTCTGACGAAACGGTCCCCCATGCCCCCGGCGCCGCCCACTTGGGGAATCTCCGTCTGCCCCGGGGCGGCGCCGGTCAATGTCTTGGCGCGGGGAAGAGGGGGGGGGGAGGCAACGAATGGCTTCGGGCGTCGCGGGGCTTCGACTGCATACGCAAATGCCCTCCCCCATCCAGGCCACACAAACGCCATGCTCTCGGCCAAAGGAATTGGTCTTCAGACTGTACATAAATAAATCAACTTTCAAAAAATGTAATCGCAAGATTCGCTCCTAGAATCATCGGGTCAAAAGGGAACAATTACGATGGAAATTACGGTTCTACACATAAGAGGATCTTTTCAGGAATGTACTTCGATGTAATAAACATTCACGATTAAATGACGGAAAAAATGTTTAAATTTAAAAATACTGGCAACTACATTAAAATAAAAGCATATTTAAATACAGAAACTGTAAGACGTGTAAAATGAAACTAAATGAAAATTCTCACATGCATATTTAATAGTGTTTCTACTCTGTTTTAGTTCATAAGTGAAAACTGCAATTCATCATCCCCGAGTTAAATCCAGAACTGTCGATCATATAAAGTCGAAGTGATTTAGTAAATCACCAAACGCTTTCCTTGCGCTTGAATCAACACTTGTAGAATGTAAGACCGCATGCAAGTTATCGAGAGTAAAACGTAAAAATTAACATTTCCCGAAAATTTGAAATATTCAACATTTTCGTTAAAAAATGTTTCGGATAAGAGAAATAATATAATGAGGATTTCCTTATCACAGACATGACACTACAACTTACCATCAATAAAATTGATCAAGTCCATGACGAAATAAAACATGAAAATCACGTTTGGGCAAATCTATCAATAATGGATTAAGAGAACCACATTGTCACATTCGTCTTTATCCTTCTGAAAATGGAATATTAATAAACCCGAACCATTCTATAGTGAGAGATTGGCAGTTCCTCAATATCATGTAATCTAGAACCAGATATGTACTCTTAATTCTGCATGTGCACTCAATTTCAATGTAAATTGAATGTGAAAATGCGTAATCCTCTACAGCATTCAAATATATTATTCCAAAAAAATGTGTTTTAATGTGTAATGTGTGTGGTACACGAAGAAGTATTTGCTCTACTTGTGTGTTTCGGTTTACCATATTCGTTTTATTTCGCAGTCATCTCTCTTTGTCTTTGCATACAATTGCTCTAGTCTCATACAATTTAGCACAAAAACCCGAAGGTAGCACCGAATAAAAACGAAAAGTAATCTTTCTACATTTCATAAATTTAAACTAGAGAGTAATCAGCGATGCATCTTAATCGTAATTTACCTTCGAGGTAATGGCATAATTATTCCAAACATTTGATGAAAACATTTTCCATCAAATCTCCCCATCATTACTTTGGCCACTGTTGTGGCCTCAAGCGAATATATTTTGACCGGTCTCTAAGACCTTCCAAATATGTGCATCGCAAATGCAACGCAGAGCGCTCGCTGAGCCACATGCAGGCGCGGGCGGGCGGGCGGGCGGGCGACGGGCGTAGCTATCGCGCCCGTGTGCAAGGTCGAGGGGGCGATAAGACGCCCACCCGCGCTACCTTTTTATCGCCCACCTACACCTGGCCCTTCCCCTCCCCCTCGCCATCCCATCCGCACGTGCACAGCGCCCCACGTCACGAGCGCCAACGGCCCTCCACCCCTCTCTCGGCCACTGCTCACGTGGGCTTCCGGAAAGACGTCGTCGCCCCAGTCACGTTCGCCAACTCCTCCACGATATTTTTTTTTTTTTTTTTGGGGGGGGGGGGGTCATTGACAGCTGTTCAATAACAAACATATGTTATTGTATATTATTTTTGGAGAGTGTTTATACGATACTATATAATATAACTTTTTAAATAATTACATAATTCTAACATGTAAATATTTAAATCAATTTTGCCAAATAAAGGAAGAAAACAAACGAAAACTCATTGGTATTTTTTTGAAGGGGACATGGCCTCCAAACACCCCCACCCCCACCCGATGCCACCCTCCTTAGATAATCCTTTGAGAGCGTAAGATTGTGCTTCTATTCGTGAACGCAACAACGTTATTCAAATGCGAGTAATGTAATGACAGTTTCTTGTCTGATTCTTAATTTGAAGTAAAATACTATAAAAAAATTAACACCAGTGTCGATCTCGTGGCCTTTCCTTAATATATTACTTTAGACTTCTACGAAGCTACATCAAAACTTTTATTATTAAATGCAACCTCAGAAACGGAAAAACGTTTAGACCCCTGTTCCGAACCCAAATCGGTGTATAATCTTATTAAGCATTGTTTGTGGCGATAGGTCCCGAATATCTTGAAAAAACCTAATGAAAGCACTGAGAACGATGAAACAAGAGCATTCTAAGAACTTTTATTGACAACCCACACACGTAATCTAAAAAACTGATGAACTATCCGTTTAACTCCTACCACGAAGCTCTTCCCATGCGTCTGGTTTTTAGTCGGAAACGTAGAAGATATTTAATGAATGTGTATCCACGGCTTAGATGCGAGTTCATATAGATTAAAGCTCGTCAATTAACTCATCTCACTTAGGAATGCGTTATTATCTTTCTTCACACGGGCTGATGCTCCCTATCAGCTTATCTGCCCATCTGTCGACAGCAGGATGTCATAATCACCCAATGCGTCCCTATTGTTCTCCAGAGAATGTTGTAGCAAATTCCAACATTGGACTACTAGCATCAAGCAAATCGGTTTGGTAAACCCCGGTCTTCTGATTTTAACAAAAAGTTAACTAGCAAAATTAATAACACTTGTTATGATTGCGAATATTTATCACAAATATTTCTATCCAATTAGTCTTTATTTATAAAAAATACAATTTACAAAATCAAGATAAATTACCGTGATGTATGATAACATTGGTTGCTGTAAAGCTTGGCCATCACAATGCTTGGGTTTTTCCTCTTAACTTTTTCAATCATTAAAGTGAAACTTTAATAAAATTTATTATTATTATTCCAGTAATATTGGCATGATAAGGAATCGAATTAGAATTTCCCCGGCTTCGTAGGTGCTTCGACTCTTTAGTATTTTATCCCTTTACAGGACTGATATGAACTATTATCTTATTTGCTATAAATATTTCAGCAACTCCGTCGTAGATTTCCTGATAATGCATAAAAACAATGTTATTTTTTGATAAGGTGACATGTTTACGAAAAATGAGAAATAAAAAAAAATAAACAGGGATGAATTGCGGTCTTGGAAACTACGGGCTCTAATCGCGCGAAAAAAAGACTATATTAACGAAGACACTCGTGATCCTCGAAAATAAAGCAAAGAATATGTCAACTGTTCACCTGACCACGAAGCACGTCGCCTAGAGTTTCGGAATACGTACTCCCTTATTTTACCCGAGTTGGATGGTATAGGCAAGTCAGCAATGTTCGCAACATTGCATAAAAAAGATTTACTCTCGTGTAATAGTGGTACAGATCTGAATTGACAGTAACACACACACGCGCGCAAACGCACACAGACACGCGCGCAAACTCACACCCTCTCATTCAACAAAATGAGCGTTCAAGAATACATACTCAGATTACAAGTCTGTGTAATGTTTTTAATGGCTGCTTGAAAAGCTGTGAGCAGTTGACAACTCACAGCGCCCTCTCTCTCCGTTCACAGAGCCTCCCACTCCCAACCGCCCGCGAAACTACGCCAGCGCTACCGCACGGCTGCGACCGTTTGTAGAACGACTTGCGTTTCGGACAACAGACAACACACCAGTCCTGGCCATTGGCTTTCCATTCCGAGGAGGCCATCGAAACAACTTCCCTTCGCATTACTTACACGCGAGGTGCGAATTGGCCATTTTCTCCTTTGGGAAACATATGCACAGAGTTCAACGTATCAAGCATGAACCCTGAAATGACAGACTTTATTTCCGACGTTTTGTAATGGCAATGACTTTGGGAGTAGTTCAAATTTTTAATATCGCATCTACCACAAACTGAAAAGAAAACCTCCAACAATCTAGAAATAGCCCGAATTTTTTTTACGAGAGCCAGTCTTTTCTTCGATTATCACATATTGTCAGAAAACTTGTTAAAATATATAAACGATTTCTCATCTAATTAGTAATACTAGAACAGGGCATAGTTTCTCTTATTTGTAACGGATGCGTAATTTGTAATATTGCAAATTGTATCCGGATTCAGCCACCTCGTGAAAACTTCTTCAGCAAAAGAAACGTGTGATATTCACATTTACTATTTTTGAATGTTCTCAGGTTTCAATGAAAACAGGTTTTACAGCATATTTATTAGCGCACACAGCTCGAGGAGCAATGTTTTCCGAATTTTCAATTGTAATATATTGTTGGGAACGAACAGGGGGGCAGATAAAATTTTGAAAATTGCACACGTAAAATATGATTATAATACCAAACTGCAGTATCAGTTTCAACTAATCGGATTTGAAACTAAGGTGGTTAAAAAAACGCTAACAATGCTTCAACTGTGTTCAATTCGTTTGTTTGCCGCAGTATTACTATATTTTCCTTTACCACATAAGCAGTATGTCGGAAAGTAAAATTTATCTTCAAGGAACACAAATCATAAGACACGTGTTGTTCGAAAATGCATGACAAATTATCGCGTTCACACTATTTTCTTCAAAGCGCACCCTCCCTACTACTCAGGTTTTTTTACCTAAGTACAGTCTTACGAAACGTTTCTGTTTTTTAATATTGCATGAATATAATACTGTGCTGGGAGACCAGCATCGCAGTGGTCTCCGCATGCCTTGTTTGGAGACGCTGATGCCGTGATTGGTCAGCACGCGAAGCATGGGTGCTCAGGCCTCTTACACGCACGACTTTCGCACACATTTTTCGATTTATTTACTATGTCCTTTGACAGATCATCAGCTACTACAGTGCCATCCAATCGGGACAGTAAACGTCACCACTGTAGGTGTCAACCAAGCTACCGAATGGATGATACCCTTACAGCTAATTTACTCCAACAGTCCCGACGTTTGAATCGATGTATAAAACGAAACTATTTCTTTAATTCGTAATAACCTCGCAGAAAAACTGCGTAGGACATCACGAAAGTGTGCTGTGCATGTTTGGCTGATGATAAGGACTGTCCCTAATCTACACCGACAGAGCGCCCCCGCAACACGTGACGTAATTCCATTCCCTGCGATGACGAAATAACTGGGGAATAACACGCTGCTGACATGTAATTCGTTAACTTGACTTCTTGACATGAAATACTCAGATATGTAGTACATTGGGGTTTTGACATTACTCATTTTCACTCCCTCACACGCACAAATACACAATTTACAATAGAGACTGCATACTTTTGATAACTTAACGCCAACACTTAGAATCTCTCACTTCCAAGGAATTCAACAAATCAGTCAGCTGTTATAATATCTTGTATAAAGCCACATAAATGATTAATCACATGCGTTCCGACGAAAAAGAATGTAAGAAAACAGGCGGAAGCGTCGAAGCAACGATAATTTCCATATTTGAAGGTGTCTATGACAAACGACAGCACAAATCACTTATACTGTATTTAAATTACTGTAATTGTTAAATAAAAATAATGCGCACAAAAAAATATTTATTGAATAACCAAGAGTAAATAGACTATTTACATAGGGCTCCCTCGGTATTAATTTTTCGTCACATCAAAAACATTTACTTTGGAAAAACAAGGTATACTGGTTTCTTAAAAAATATTTGTACTCACATTGTGTAAGTTGCAATTTTAGATTCTCGAGTTTCTTACCTGAAAACAAAAGAAACAAAATAAAAATTTTCATTGAACGAAATTTGATGAGGCTGAACAATAACTATACGATTGAAACTTCATTGCACTCACGAAAACATATTACGCAAGACGCTCTTTCACTTTCACTGAAACGAGTATTTCAAATGATATTTGACAAAATAGAAGCATCGAAGAACAAGAGATATTCAAAATCTAAAAACCACGTTTGAACTTCGAAACGTAACTATTTCTGGCCGACGTCGCATGTCCGACAAGCGCCAATCATCGCAAGCTGAGACAAACAAGCTTCATGGAGGAAAACAGGACCCGAATGACGCCGATTCCCAGTGTTATTTTGAAGAAGAAAATGCTGCACTATTGCGACGCGAAGTCGCGTCAGCGCAGACGTTTCTTTCGGGGAGGATGGGGGGGAGGGCGAAGGGGAATTGTGGTGCGCAAGGGGGACGGAGGGGGGGGGGGCGCCCTCCCGAACTGCAGCGCCTGCGCCGGGGATCGATGCCAGGCACCGGCCGGCACAGTTTCCCAAATAGTCTCCTGACCATTTGTCATCTCCCAACGACCACACGCGATACTACAACAACCAGTTGAACTTCCGAACACGTCAATCGGAGCTCCCTTATCGCCTTCCTTCATCGAGAAGTGTATTTCTTTCCACAGATCCAGTTCTGTACGAGGATATCAACCTTCGGCTGGACCCACCGATGTAGACGTTAAGAGTCGCTCAGCTTCACTAGAATTCGTATTACAACATAAACTAAAGCAATTACAACTTGCCAAATACTAATAAGTACATGCAATGGTCGCAATAAGTTTGTAAACTATTATTATTATTATTATTATCATCATCATCATCAGTTATTGAGTGAAACAATACACCTGCATTAAAGTGTTTCACACAATTACAACTCTCATATTAAAGTAATACTTGCAGCTGAGTACTGAATACATTTTTTAAGTATCAATCCACAGAACGCAATACGTGCATGAAGCACCAGTCTTTGCATTTTACGTTGGCTACTTCAGTATTGAGACAAATTGTTCGTGCAAACAAGTTTACTTCGAAAACCTTAGATGTAGGTCTTGGGAGAATTTTCAGATTCAGTAATCAACGCACAACGGCTAACGTCTCGATTTATTTTTCTATCAAACGAAACTAATTTAAAGGTGATGTTATTTTAAATTTGCTTTGATAATTGTAGTTTCTTCAAGAACTACTTCTTACGAATGCAACTGCTTTTTTGGCTCGTTTAATTCTCATAAGAGAAAATATCCCAAGGGTGTCTTAGTGTTATTCGACAATTACACGAAGGTGAACGGATTCAAATTATTCGCGTGAAAGAGCTTTAACAGTTCTAGCAAACTACTTTCCGTCGAAACATTCCCAGTGTTCTACACTATCACTTTTAGAAGGACAATCAAACAAGTTAATTGAAACTTAATATTCAGCTAATGTCGGATTTATTTATGTTTAAAAAAGTTATGAATAATGCGTGGCATCAGTTTTTAACCGTCACAGAAGATTAAACTCTTTCTGAAAACTTGTCCCGAAGCTGTGCTTGGAGGAAACTGAGATCTTTGCGGCTTAAAAATTAGAGGTTCATATCAAAATTGGAACGTACGATCACAGATTAATCAAGAACAAGCCTTTATCATTCATTTTGCCTTAAGCTTTTTTCAAACAAAACGATAAGCCGGCGAGTTCTTCGGCAGAAACAAGAGATTGGAACAAGAATCTGAACCCTAGTAATTCTCAAGTTGGAGTATCGTTCATCTCAACACAGGGCGGATCCAGAGACGAATTTTAGGAGGGAAAATTCAAAATGTTTTCGTCAAATATGTATATTACAGATTTTGTAAAAACGTCACAGGCTACACACTGCTCTTGCAGCGATTTCATTCGTTTTAATGATTATTCGAAAGCATTTCGCTTCAAAAAGTTCCGTAACTTAAAGTTAAAATTAATAGTTACTGAAAAATTTTAGGTGGGGGGATTCCCTCATCCCCCCTCCTTGGATCCGTGCCTGACACCGGTATCCGCAAAGCTGCTTCCCACAGTGCGATGTTAACACGCATCACCCCGTTACCATAGAGAAATTATCTGCTCCTCTTTAGTCTATGCCGCAACATTCCATTAAGCTCTCCGGGGAACAGAGTCCTCAAGCAGTGGATAATACACCTTCCTTGTCCTTCGCAACTCATAAATAGCGAAGAACAGTGGAAGTAGGGGAAGGTCGAAAGAGCTGTGCTGTTATCTCATTAAAATATAAGAAAATGCCTAAGAAATTTATTTCTTTGAAACGGCAACGATTAATAACCTGGAAATAAATATTCTTAGAATTCAACATAAGAAAGGGACCCAATAACTGAGAAAATTTTTAAGCATTACAATGAAGCACACTAAATCGCAGACCTCTTCCGACATTTTTTTCATTTTTTATCCTCTATTGTAATTTTGTTACAGACTGGATAATGTAACATTTACTAAAACAAAATAACAACAACAAAAAAACGTGAACTCTGAAACCACGATTATGAAAAACCGGAAACAAGAGCTGTAAAGGAAGGACTTGTCCATCTCGCCGGCTGACGCCGTGCGCAAGCGGATGAGGCAACCTTCCGCATTTCCCAGCGTTCTGCCACGCGCCTCCCGCGAACAGGTGGAAACGAAAACTCACGTTCGCCTTCGGCCGCTCTTCCGGCTTTTCCTCCGCGCGCAAGAGAAGTGAGGCGTGCGAAACTGCGCGCGGCGTGTTGTGGCTGGGGGGGGGGGAGAGGGAAGACGCGCTCAGCGCTGTGTTCAACTCGTCAGCGAAGAGTTGAGACGCCACCTACGCGCTCTCTCCACACGAATACTGTGCTCGGGGAAGTTAAGGAGCTCGTTTCCGAGCCGTTTTCAAAATTTCTTTTGCGTATTAAGTGTTGGTTAATACTTTAGTCTAATTTCTTTTACACGAGAACATTTAATGAATACTAATGAATTGCCTTGAACTACTAGGCACCTTTCTTATAATCGTTTTGAGCGCTGGTAAAATTATTCGTAAATATTTATGTTAAGATGAAGCAATACCATCGGATACCATCATTAAATATTTAATCTAATATTTAAATGCATTAATATATTTTAGTAAGAAAGGTGTACAGAGCTACGAAGATGATTTTATACTAGAAGCAGGTTTTAGAGATTTGGCGGTTTACGCAGAATCTGAAGGGTTTACCATGTTGATGCCAGTGGAATTAGACGGTTAATTTAATTGAGCTTTCGCTGAACGGAACATTATAATTGCAAGTAAATAGGGCATTGAAAAGACAAAATTATTTAATTTATGTAACACCCAACTCGGTATGCACAGAAGAGATGAACTAACAGTTTGTAACAAAACAAGTTTTGCGCTAATCACCTTTTATCATTGACACTGGAGTTTGCAATAAAAATGCATTAAGCTTTTGCTTACAGAACGATTTGTCCGTACATTCATACACAGGGTCGGCATTAAAATACTGTGGGTCCCCAAGCACAAAATTTCATTGGTGCAGCCCTTCAGAAACGATCCTCCACATTTACAACTAAAAAGCAGCGATGGCCATAACTTTTCGTACAAACACAAATGAAAATTTAAAAATTGCTTAGAGAATTGTAGATACAAGTTTTATTTAAATATGTTTTATCTCTCAACTACAAAAAAAAAAATATTTTCTCGTCGTTTCAATCCATTTTTCAATTCAAATATTTTAGTACAGAAGATTATTTGATCAACAATTATTTTATATACAACTTTATCATCTTTTTTAGATTACTATATTTTTAAAATAGCTGGCACCCTCCTCCCCGCCTTCCAATGGTCCTAATCAACTTATTTTGCTCGTTTGCTTGTAAGGAAAACCAGCTCCGCATTTACCCAAATTCCTGAATTGTCGATTTTAACACCAGCAAAAAACTATTTTATCAATTCAAACGTTTTGATTTCACAATTTATTTGAATTTGTTTTCGCCAAAACAGTAGAGAAAGTATGACGGAGAAGTATAATCTGCGCAAGTTTTCTTGAGCTGGAGAATGTCTTCCCCACCCACATTGTAAGCTAATAAATGAATCAGACGGGAGTTAGTCATGAGAAACTGTTCTCAAGATTGTGAAACAGTACTTATGCATCTCATATTAATACTGAATAGGATTGTCACGATTCACTGGTATCTGAGCCCTGGATTTTTTCTTTCAAATTCAGCCACCCTTCAAATTCAGTCTACAAAGCTAGTTGCGAATTTTGCGAATATAGTACATTCCTACATGAGAAAAGTACTCAAAAAAAATCTTTATGCATTGAGTGCCCATCCCAGTAGCTCAACTGATGAGGTGCTGCCCTTTGCTAAGAGTTGCTGCTTTGAGCCTTGTGCCTTACATGCAATTGTGGTGTGGAAGGTAATGACAAGCCACTGGGTACATCGTATAATAGAGCAGGGAATAAATCATTCTCCAATCAAATCATCAATATCCTGCATCGAAAGTTACGAAGCTGACATACAGCACAAAACATAATAATATTAATAATATTAATAAGCCGGCCTCGTGGCGTAGACTGTTGCGCCAGCCGTCGTCTGCACCGAGGAAGCGGCAGGCAGCTTCAAGTTCTGAGTAGGCATAGTCGTATTTGTGATTGTCTCTTCATCTATCATTCTTTCACCTTATAATTCACAATTCACATCTCTTATTGAGGCTGAAAAGCTGATTCCCATAGTTACACATGTTGATCGTGTAGCGTGATCAAAAATGGCCGATACGCGAATAATGATATTGAATGATAATAATAATGCTGATAATAATGCTGATAATAATAATAATAATAATGCACTTAATGTATTTACATATCTATAATTTCTTAAGATCACTTTGCTTGTACAGTTTAGGAACAACTAATTCATTTGGAATTTTTATTGCTTTGAGCGTTTCTTTCAGAGCATAGAGAAAAGCAACACTACAAATTTAAGCATCAATACAAATCATCAAATTCCGACTTTGCTGGTAATCTAATTAATATTAATGGCAACATTTTCCAGGAGTGATCTTTCCATCTTATTATTCTCCCGAATTCTCCCATTAGAATTTTTCATCTTATTTTCCCACTAGAAAATTCCTGTAGACGCTCTTCAAATTGCGCACATGATTCTTCGTGATGCTAGTTACTCAATGAACAATTTTGAAAAAATTTTAAATTGTTAGTTTTCGCATGATTTTAAAACGTCTGGCCGACTGAAGTCGCCATAAGAGTGTGTGTTTAAAAGGAAAAACTTAACGGACTGATTACTCATCTTTCGATTAATACTGCAAACACGGCATGTCAATTGAATCACATATCTCGCGCTAACCACATTAAGAATGGACCATTCAATGCATTGTGTGAATCTTTCACTCCGTACTAATTACTAATAAAATCCGAAGTTTTGCTCTTACTGTACACAGTGTTTCGTGTCCACGGCCATATTTCTATCTGTGGCCCACCCATTTTTCATCCTGGTGAGCAAGCTGATAGTCTCTTTTTCGAAAAAGAAGTATAGTTCAAGGTTCTCGTAGTCATTCTTTTTATTTGTGTATAATTAGTAAGATAAATAACTTCTGGTTGCTGACTAACACGTGCATGTTTATTTGCGAACATAACGTAAATTGTAGAAAACAACATAGATCAAGTTGCTTGATGATTCACACTATAACAGTGATTTGCGTTCACTGATTAACATCAAGTAAATTGAAATATAAGAGGAAAAATAGCCACAAGACAGTTGAATCCAGTGCTATGGAACTCCATTATTTCATGAAGACAAAGAAACGCATACATAGCTGCTTCATAGAGTACCTCACTATGGGGCAGATGTCTGGACACTAATAAAAAATTTGAAAGACAAACTTCAATCAACAGAAATGATGTTCTGGCGAAGATGTTGTAAACTTTTTCTGTTACACAAAATATGAAATAAGAAATAATATGAAAGTGCAAACAACCTTGAAGGAGGCGATCGAAATGAAAAAAAATTAAAATGGTATGGACATGTGAGAAGGTTGAAATCGGATAGACTTCCACAAAAAGTTTGGGAGTGGATACCAAATCGAAGAAGATACAGAGGAAGACCGAGAAGAGCATGGAACATGGCAATAACTGAAGCCATGGAAAAAAGAGAAATGGAGGAAAACGACCTATGGGATAAAGAGGCATGAAAATTGAGATGCGGAAAAGCGGCCAAGCCAGTAAAAAAACGCTAAATAGATATATAGAAATTGAGATGTCTGGTTATCGCTAGAAGAATTGTGGAGAAGAAAAATAAATGAAAGGATAAAAAATAAAAATATCGTAATCTTGACAGAAAAAAGAACATCGTAGTACAAGTCAAATCCAAAAGAATAGCTTGGTTAGGTCATGTAGAAAGAGTCCTCATAGAAGTACCAAGCATATTATTAACCGGAAGTATCTAACAACTCATAATAAAGGAAGACCACGAATCAGATTGGAGGATGATATGCTTCAGGGACTAAAACCACTGGGGGTTAAGAATTGGAAGGGGCGAGCAAGAGTCAGAAGGAGTGGAGGAGGATACTTTGATTTGTTAGTAATTCCGGGCGGATCAACTCCTAAGGTCATTACTCCCGTAATGTAATGCATTTTTGCCTCTGGATGCGACATTCGGCTGGATGGCGACATCCGGCGCCGATCTACCGCGGGATAGCGGGGTTTTCACCAGCAAAGTATCTCTCACCAGCGGGGGCACCGCCCCAGCCGGGGCAAGCTCTAATCTCCCGATATTTGTGGTAGTGCAGTGCATGTTAGTGTGTAAGTAATGGGGTGAGGATAGGACAAAGAAGAAGGAAATGTCGTGCGCGATCCGTGGCCCGTTCGTTAGGGTGCTGCTCTCTCCAGGGTGCTGAGACTCGAAGCTATGATACTTGAGCAGGCCAATATCCACATCGGATTGTCAGCGCCAAATAATAATTAGAAGACTTGTCCAAATAATCGTAGGATGGAGAGGTATAGAGAAAAAAAATCAGGTTTCAAGAGATGGCAACTGTTTCATGTGGGTCGAGGATGTGCGAGTGTAGTCGCGGTGCGGCGCTGCTCCCAGGCTTGCTGCGGGCCCGCAAACAGCCACGGCGCGGTGAGGCGGTTGTTTGCCAATCCCTTTCTCAAATCGATAAATAGCACTTGCACACTTTCACTTCGCCACCATGCGCTTTACAATGAATCGTTGGAGCGGGTACCCTTCGAACGCACACGTTCGTATAAGCACATCGACACGTTCCCGGCGCACTGTTTCTCTTCGGCATTACGTCATACAGAGTTTCCAACGCGCGTAGTAAGTGCTTGATGGAACCTATTTCGGACAACAGTTGCCAAAACTAGCAACGGACCGTACATAACACAGATATAGTTGGACATGAAGTGTTAGAACGAAGTCTTTATTGCTCCGGCAATTCATGTTTGTGATTCAGAGCGTGAGCCCGGCCGCCGACTTCTCTCGCAGCACCGTCATTAGAACCTCAACTCATCCCCATTCTATTTTTGGCTTCCGATGTACAATTTTATACAACTGTTCGCAGGGGGCCCATCAACTGGAGAGGTCTTTGAGCCCGGTGAGTGATGATTACGGGAAGAAATTTATTGTAATTAAAAAAAGCAAAATATGCACATACGAATTCATGTACGTATTGTGTCAGAAATATATAATCAAAAGTTGAAATATTTTAACGTTCAAAAATGATAGCATTTAAAATGGCGCAAAGCATTTATACATTTTCGAATATCAAAAGTATTCGAAGAAATATTAAATATGTACATATATGAGTAACCGGTGCGCACGTGAAAGGCATATCCAATGACGAATCGTTGGACAGGATGCAAACCAATATTGTAATTGAACTTAATTTTTTCAAAAAGTAGTATGAGATGTCGATGGCATCTCGTGCCAAAGAAGTATTATCTCTGCGCCCAAGCCGCCGGGATTTCATAAATGGATTTCGAACATGAATGGGTTCTACGATTCTGACGCAGGGCCCGCAGGGGTGTATGCTCCTCGGGGAATGAAGAAAGCGCGATAAGACAATGGTGTCAGAAATGTTTGTCAGATTTCGATCAAGTTATGAATCGACTCGATAAAACACGAGTAAGCACTTGGTTGCGATTACTTCTGCTCCGTCAATATCTGTTCGTCATGGATTTAGAGTATGGGAATTCCGAGAGGCAGTGGGTAAGAGCCTGACAATTCCCTAAGAATGTGCGGAGATCATTCAAGCGCAGCATTACATTACTTTATTTCACAGAAAGACGACTCTAGGGAATATAACTACAAACTTATCTCTAATATGTGAAATAAAGTGGTTTTAAACCATTCAGAATGTTTTGTAAATAGGAGGAAAAAAGAAGAAAACAACAATATCCGCAAACTTTCATATGTTGCGTAGGTATGTATTTACATGAAATTCCGTTCTCGGTGATTAACGAGCAGATAATAGAAATAATAATTATGATGATGCAATGGTGTAATGAGAGGGGTGGGAAATTAGAGAAGCCCGAGAAAATCGGCGGCGAATTATTTTCTTCCTAATTTTACTTAGTCTGACTGGTGATCGAATCCTAGTTGCAGCGGTGGACAGCTTATGTGCCATGACACCTTCTTCAAATGTGTCGAGCAGACAGCAACAAAAGCAAAAAAAAATTTCACGCATTATGACTTCATTAAGTTTTTAAATCGACGATGGAAATGAAAATGTGTGCTTCAACAGAGATTTTTCACTGTGTTGACTGTTTCCTAACAAATATACGTTCTAATTTCGTACGTTTTTAGTCCTCATAAGACTTTCATTAAAACATTTCTTTGAAAATCCATGTCTACGATCAAATCGAAAAACGAATTATAACGCAAGTTACGGGAATTGTGGAAAAAACAATTCAAAAATGAAAATAGATTTCAGAATGAGGTATTCTCAGTGTGTATCGTTCACCTGAAGGAATACGTATCAGTTTTCTTCAATAGCCACCCAATCATATCTAAAATACGCACACTCAGAACAAATGTATGACCTTGCTCCCGCCTAGTAAGAGTGCAGAGTTAGAACTGACTGATTGAAATGAATTCCTGAGCAACCTTTAATTAACATTACACCGCTTTGCTACACTATTGCGAGTTCAGTTCTCGCATTAACCCGCGCATTTGTAACACAACAGATCGAAACATCCATTTACGAACTGATCGCATCGTCGCAAATGAAAGGCAGTGCCAGAGCCGAAGGGAGGGTCAGGGCGGCACGTAGTTTGCTTTCCCTCTTTCTCAACGCGTACTAACCAGCGTCCATTAAATTTAAATAGAATAAAACAACAAGTTATTTAATTCAATTTTGTCATTTGTTTACAGTGTCACGTCGGGTTTCTTGATTAAGGTGAATACACGAGTCTGATGAAAACCAAAGTGACAGTCGCAATAGTATAATTATTTAGATTTATTTAGTAACACAAACAGTAAAAACTGTATGTGACGTATGGGTAAGAAGATCATCTGCGCACGTTTTCTTGTGTTCCAGAATCCCTTCCTATCATTTTAACTATAAATAGTTGAAAGATTAGTAAAAATTTAAAATAAATAAATAAAAATAAATTTTAAACAAGCGCGAGTTTAGCAATATTTGAAAAAAAATAGACATTTCCATTCCCGAGTCATAGAAACTTATTTGCATCGGTAAACGAATGGCAAGTATGCTTTTTATGCATTGCTAACAAAATAGTAACTCGCCCTTACCCCTACTCCCACCATTACAAGCGAAAGCAGAGTTCAACAAAACGTGCGCATAGTGAAGTTACATTTACGTCCAGAAGCAAAATAAGGAGCCATCTCAGCATTTGCTCGCTGGATCAGGGACAATGTCTCACAATGGATTAAGGACAGTATCACAACTCTCCCCGTACAAACTCCCGCGATTTTGTTGCTAGGTGTGTACTAAGCTTGGGGATCGGATCTTGTTCGCAGTGTGAGGACGGGCATTATCATGGAATCTCATTCCCCGACGCTATCTTGCTCAGAAGATCCACGGCGTAACGAGTCAAAAAATCTATTGCGCTGACGTCTACAGTGCTGTAAGGATATTTGGCACCCAAAGAGCTTAGAGCTTTCGAAAATTAAGTTTTTCAGAAACGATTTCATGAAGAAGTGAAATTAGTGGAAATTTTCTAGAAAGATAAGATATTGTAAAACCACGGTTTTCATTTACGAGTTCAACTGTACAATTCAATTCTTCCGTAAGCAAAGATGGACGCCCACTACGTTTCCCATCATCCACTTTATCCTTCATTTAACTGTTTGACCCATCTCTTTACCATTCAATCGCTGGTCGCATTTCCTCCGTAAACCTCAGAAATATCGATGAATATCGACTGATTTTGTGTTCTTCGCATTCAGAAAACGAATTACAACTCTAATCTCGCACACGATTGTCGATGAGCTTCGCCATTGTAACCAAGCACTATAAGGTGTAAACAACAAACTTATCTCAAATTGGCGTCATCATCTCATCCTCAGAGCAACTACTCCGCATGCACTGTATGGCGATTGCAATGCTTCGGAGCAAGAAATGTGAACGGAACTTACTTTGTGGACGTGCTTCGTATGTCTGATGTGGAGACTCGAAAATTTGTGCGCCAATCATGCGAAAAAGGGAGGTTTAGTACCTAGCATTTCCAACTGTACGAAAACAAATTTACGTATTCTGAGTCTCAAAAAAGCCTGTGACGAATTGGAAGAAAACTTACACACAAAAACTGAAGTTTACTGTAATACCTTCCATACCATTTGCTAAAGACACTTCACGTTTTGCATTATGTATGAGGAACAATTGGCAACACAAAACACCGTGAGTGTGCTACTTTTGAACAGGGACCCCTCAGTCCTGAATCAAAGACGTGTAATACGAAAACATGTTTGGATATTATAGTACAGCGGGGGCACATGCAAATCGCTGTGTACATCACTGCATCGTGCAAAACTGGTTAACTGTGTTCCAGGTCCTTAAAGCCGGGGATTCGAGTCGCCAGGATTGTTCCACAGACAGAAACAGAATTCAACCGAACTACAGTCGATTTTCGTTGAAGTGAACATAAGTCAAGGGGCCCGTTTCACTAACATCACAAATAAGCATAAAAGGATTCGGTTAGAGTGAACCTGAACCTCGACTATAGTGAACGTAGGGAATACAACGTTCTGGAAATTAATTCTCTTCTGGAAAAGAATGTATTGCCTCAGTGCCACAAATTCCAACACCAGGCAGCTTGAAAAAAACATTGACGCCCAAAGGTCATAATCGAAGCTTCTCAGGAGGTGAAAGTAGCGGACCCGGAATTGGGAGCTTACTGATGACCTTATGTCACTCAAGTTTCACTGCGGAAACAAAGGCCGTGCCATGCGCATGCTACAACGGGAGGCGGCGACGCGCGATTGCTTCAGTTTCAAGCATGGTGTTACTTGATATCCTGCGAGACAAGCGCGTAGACGACAGCAAGCACGCGACTGCCACAGTGTAGAGATATCCGCCGTGCCGCGCGGATAGGCGATCAGTTTCATTAGCAGCTTGCACCATCTCTCTGCCGAAAGCATCTCGAATGTTATTTGGCGAGTAAAAGGGCCCTCGAAGAGTAAGATGGTGTTCCAACAGTGCAAGAGGCATTGAAGCGTGCCTAGAGAGTGAAGGGTATGAAGAGAGCGGAACTGTGGATAAGGATCTAGAAATAAGATTTATGAAAGATGTACGAAGCAAACTATTGAAAATAATTGATTTTTTACGGAAAAGTGTACTCGTAATACAAGTAGACGTGTGTTGTACATCTTTAAACAGATATTGATATTTTTAATTCGTGCTGTTAACGTATTTCGCTGTCCTTTACATTAATACAATCAGTCATCGTAGAGAAAATCTACTTAATTTTGATATCGTGGGACGTAGTGAACCAAAAATGTTAGTCCCCAGAATTTCACTATAACCAGAATAGACTGTGTATAGCTAATGCGGAAAATACTCCACCGTCGGGACTAACACTAGGACCTCCCGATCAAAGACCCTGCAGTAGCAACGGCTATTATCACTACCACTTTCAGCCGGCACGAGTGATCAGATACGAGCAAAGCAAACTTAAAAAAGAAAGAAAAAAAATCCACGATATAATTCAAGTGCACAAAGTTAATCTATATTGTGCATTACAATATTAAACGCCATGCATTGTGGATAAACAAATAATACTACATGGCCTATAATGCTGTATGGCACAAGTTAGAGGATGGTCTTTCCAAGTTACGATCCACTTTCAAGCTCTTTTCGCTTTTAAAGCAATTATTTATGAAGTGCGACAAGTACGGACAGGTCCAGCCAGCAAGAGAATCACAATCACAATCGTCCAAGACGCTATTCCATAAGACATCAATATTAGTCCTTGAGCAGTCTGGGTCCGCGCCTACTCACAGGCGATAATTGCCGAGTGGCTAGTCCGTCGGAGCAACGTTGCACAGAGACGCTAAACGATGAGGGACGCGCATGACCCAGTGGCCGCTGAGTCTCCTTGCGTCAGGCTGCCTCGCCACAGGAGGCGTGTGCTTTTCTTGGGTTTCTGCACTTTAATACATTAATCAATCGTCTGTTCTTCTGACACGTTCTTTTCCACATACATCAGCCCCGCCTTTACGTTTTTCATTTAAACGACGCTGCAGTGTGAATCTAAAGAAGACGCGCATCACTACATAACAGAAATGGCAGAATACATTGGGTAGTGATACAAATATAACAAAACTTTGGCATTACATTGTATTAGACAAAATTAGTATAACAATCAATGCTAACGTTACTGTTTAAGGAAAACAAAAATTGTAACCATTCAGATTTCTTCTGGAAAGCTTCCAGTCAACGGACATTTCAAATGACCAGCAATTAGACAGTCGCCGCACTACTGCACTTTTAACAAGCTTGCACAATTACCGCCTGACAGCCGTATCATGATTAACCACCGCACATGCGTGAATGGATATCACAAGTCAGTCCTGGTTGAGTAACGAAGTCCAGATCAATCATGTTCTCGGAAACGTTTTCATCTGAACGGTGATGTTCCGAGCAACTTAGAATCAAAACGGTATCGCAAGAACATCGCTGACCGGAAGCGGTATCGCAAGAACATCGCTGAGATAACCACGCGCCGCAACTCCTGAAATGGCATCTGCTCTCAAAGCTTTCCCTACAATGGACCTTTCGAGAAGTGTGTTTCAGAGCACAGCGCGAAGGCAGGCGGATACGCCTTGCCGTGTGGGCACGCCTTGCTCCACTGTGGACCACACGAAAGCCGATAGTGCCGAACGCACAGGCAGCTCCTTATGGTCCAACGTGTCGTGATTGGGCGGGTCGCAGTTTAGCATCAGCGAGATCGTGGCGCCTGCCGGATTCTAATCCGTAGACCAACTGCTCTGATCAGTAGTTTCCCTGATCCCTCTTTGCACGAATGCCGGAGCCGAACTCTACTCACGAAGAGGAAGAACCGAGCAACACCATGTACATGGACCGTCTTCTCGTATCTTATCATCCCCTACAAGCCCACCCAAAACATTACATCCTATACATCCGTATCATCCGAACTCGCGCGCCAATGACCGTTCAAGCGCGCTAAAACCACAATAAAACAGCGGGGCGCCCCTCACCTGCACCAGCGGAAGTTGCACGCACCGTGGGGCGCCATGGCCACTCTTCCGTCGCGGCTGCGCGACGACTGAGTGGCGGCGGCGGCGGCGCGCGACAGACTGGAGCAGGGGGCGGGGGCGGGAGCGCGTGCCGCGGCGCTTCGCACCTGAACGTGTGACGCAACGGCGCGCCGCCGCGCCCGGAACCTTCCACGCGACCCCGCCTACCCGAGCCAGACGGCTCTCGCCCCGTGGCATCCTCGTCGCTTCATAAAGAAGGCCTCTCGCACTACTACAGGAACATTTAACTTCACACTCAGAGCGCGCCCGACTTGAAGGATTCATTTTTAGGAAGATGCGGTTCTTGAAGTTAAAGTAGTCTGATATTGACGTAAGCATTGATTCGCACGTTAATCGTAAGATACTTCATGCCAACAATTGAAATGAAAGTGTAAATGAACGTGTTCAAAGCAATGGTCACACCCACCACAAATTCAACCTATCTCCTGGTTTACGCTCTCTTACTTTGGCTACTAAGCTACCAAGACGGCGGATGCTTCCAACACCAATATCAAACAAGTAATAAATTCTATTGGTTCGTAAATTTCGAGATACCCACTATGCTAGAACGGTTCACATACATTTCTTCCAATCACTAGCGAAAACTATTTTATTCAGCACAGACTTAATCGGTACTCATAAAAGGGACCCACAGAAACTAAGAAAATGAATACTACTTATCGTAAACAATGCATTTTTCTCGATTAATCTCATTCATTGTGATGTGGGACGTAAATCAATGAGCGCTCTCAAAGGCGCCCTTGACGGAGAGTTTCAAGAATATTTTAATGAAACTGCAATGCAGGATGAACACAATCGGAAAATTTCGGCACAGAAAAATATGCGACAACCAAGAGAGATTGAGATCCCACAGATATAGATTTTCTACAAAATGAGAATGAAAACAATGCGAAACTATCTATGAATACTTCAGATTTGCCATATCTGGAAAGTAATTTTCTTAGGACAATGTGAAATTAATCAAATATTTGACGTACAGCTGCCCAGGCTAGTGAATATGCATAGTTGATGACAGATCAAAAACCCCAGCGCTTTCTATCTGTTCAACAAACTGCTTGTCAGTATATTATTCTTGGTCATTTCTAATCTTGATGCAAAACTGCAATTCCTTGGCATCATGTTCAATTTGTCAAGAGCATTAGTATTATTCCTCTCCATTACACGATTTCAGATTCGAAAGAACCTGTAGTGGGACATTAAAAGGGGTTTGGCGGATCAGATGTTTGTTTCCGTTTACTCTGCTCTAGAACTTAACACAGGCGTGCTGCTCATTAGTTCTCAAATACGTGTGTGATCCTGCACATACGCATTGCGCATCTGGTTCTGAATGTAAGAGGTTCTTTCTCGTGATTGCCACCGGCATTCGCTAAATGTTTACCTTAAGCTTCAGGAGAAACTCAAAAGACGTGATTCAGCAAAATACGTAGACAGTTTCTCCGGTATTCACATTCATTGATTCATTTCACTCTTCATGTACTAAACATATGCATATATTTCTTAATTTCTAGGCAAATTCTCAGAATAAAATGACTTTTGTGCACCATTTTGCCGCAATATCTGGCACCTGACCTCATTGCTTGAGTTTGCTCGCGAGAGACACCAACGGCCTGTGTTTACAGGAGACGGACGTTCAACCACAACACTTGCCGCCCACGCCGCTGCGCTTTTCAGAGGCCACCACCCGCGCCAGGGTCGCCAACAGACCGGCGTTGATCGTGGTATTTTTTGTGGTTTTATTTATGTTCAGTACGAAATTTATCTATAGAAAATGTCCAGCATTTTCAAAATTCTCCGTTCGTTCTTCGAGACACTTTTGTTTGTTGTAGAAATATATAATTAAAATTCTTTATAACTCAACCAACGTGTCGAGTCGAGAATTACCTGATTTTAATGCTTGCAACATTGTCATAAAAGGTGTCTTCACCCAGAACCGAAACAATGTAGAGCACACTTTTGTAAATTAACAGTGTATAAAAGCCGCGAGTTATCGAAGTGTTTATAAGTTTACATAGCGTTTAAAGACTGCGATCTCGATGGAAAATCTCGTTGCGAGATGTTGGATTAATAACTCAAGGGGAGAAGTTATTTTATTAGTCTGTTCGATCAAAAACTTCATACGAGAGTTCAGTTTGCCGGTAAAGTGGAATATGCAACCGTGGGCCAGGCTGTGTATTTTAGTACGAAAGAATCAAATACATAGAAACATTTCTAAACATGACTAAAAATTACTCAATTCCTGAATATAACTATTAGATAAATTTCAGAACTATTACATCACATAACCTCCAATTTAAATAAATTTTAAACAGTCAAGATTTCTTCAAAACGTTTGTCTTTCAAAACCATGTTCTGACTTTGTAAGGTTTCAGTTGGAAAGCTTACATTTATCATTCTTGTACAGCACATCCTTGGTACTTTGGACGATTGCTCACACTACAAACATGACTTCATTGGAACGTTATTTTTATTTGTCCGTAAATTGAAAAAAATTAAATTCCAGCAAACATCAAATGTCGTTGGAATTTGACCTACCTGGCACCCAAAAAAGTGCGTTCGAAATTTCGTCATAGAAAATATTTCTAGAAAGTGAATTACAAAGGAAAAATAGTAAATGTGAACTAGAAACTCTGCTCAGTTCAAAAAATAGTTTAAAGATATACATTGACCGTTTGACGTTGAATCCAATTGAAAAATGTCTTGAATGCAGATAAACAGACGGCAGTTAGGAATTTTATTGGAATATTTACATTCCTTCTCCAAAATATATAATTTTCTGTTTTTTCGTCGGCAAAAATGAGTACATAATGTTGATAAGATTAGAAACAAAATAGGTAAGATCAGGTGAACGTGGAGAGTTTACAACAGTTCACATCCAATACTTAAGCACCTTAGCTAGTATGTAATTTAAGCAATTTCTTCGCATACCGTAGAAATTAATGTTTAAATCTGCTTACATTAAAATACGCTAAAACGGAATAATACCTCTATGAATTTATTATATTGCCTTTGCATTATTTATTCGAGAGTCACGGAAGATTATTCCTGAAATCGCTGCGTTGCGAAAACTATTGAAGGTTAGAACTCGTGCAACAGGTGAGCAGCTCTTAGGATCAAAGAAAAGGTGATGGATACGTCGCGATTTACGCCCGAGAAGACTCCCGGTTTTTAGACAAGGATGTTTGCACAAGCTACAATCTCACAAATATCGGTCCTCGAAACAGTTGCTCCTGTGGAGCCAGCGGGAGCACGGAGGAATGAAGGAAAAGGTTCCTCTGCATTGCAGCACGAGTGAATGCGCAAGGAAGACCCACACTGGGCTCCGTCTAAATTGCTTAGGGCTGGGTCGCTTCGGAAGCAGGGGCGTGAAAGTAACGCGCGGGTGACAAAGAGGTTCAAGCAGGCCAAATCAGCAGGAGGTTCGCAAAAACAAACGCTAGTGCTCATGGGACAGTGTACAAGAAATGTTGACCAACATTACGGTGACAATAAAAGCCACACACTATAGCAGTGGCGTCAGCTACTCAGGAATACGGGTTACAAGATTACAACAATTCAACCCAATGACTAATGTAATTATCTACAATTCAACTTAATATTAAAAATGGTTTACTAAAATGTCTATTATCACTTTGAAAAAATAATTGATCGGCTTGCTGGCGATCCACCACTTGATCGGCTTGCTGGCGATCCACCACTTGATCGGCTTGCTGGCGATCCACCACTTGATCGGCTTGCTGGCGATCCACCACTTGATCGGCTTGCTGGCGATCCACCACTTGATCGGCTTGCTGGCGATCCACCACTTGATCGGCTTGCTGGCGATCCACCACTTGATCGGCTTGCTGGCGATCCACCACTTGATCGGCTTGCTGGCGATCCACCACTTGATCGGCTTGCTGGCGATCCACCACTTGATCGGCTTGCTGGCGATCCACCACTTGATCGGCTTGCTGGCGATCCACCACTTGATCGGCTTGCTGGCGATCCACCACTTGATCGGCTTGCTGGCGATCCACCACTTGATCGGCTTGCTGGCGATCCACCACTTGATCGGCTTGCTGGCGATCCACCACTTGATCGGCTTGCTGGCGATCCACCACTTGATCGGCTTGCTGGCGATCCACCACTTGATCGGCTTGCTGGCGATCCACCACTTGATCGGCTTGCTGGCGATCCACCACTTGATCGGCTTGCTGGCGATCCACCACTTGATCGGCTTGCTGGCGATCCACCACTTGATCGGCTTGCTGGCGATCCACCACTTGATCGGCTTGCTGGCGATCCACCACTTGATCGGCTTGCTGGCGATCCACCACTTGATCGGCTTGCTGGCGATCCACCACTTGATCGGCTTGCTGGCGATCCACCACTTGATCGGCTTGCTGGCGATCCACCACTTGATCGGCTTGCTGGCGATCCACCACTTGATCGACTTGCTGGCGATCCACCACTTGATCGACTTGCTGGCGATCCACCACTTGATCGACTTGCTGGCGATCCACCACTTGATCGACTTGCTGGCGATCCACCACTTGATCGACTTGCTGGCGATCCACCACTTGATCGACTTGCTGGCGATCCACCACTTGATCGACTTGCTGGCGATCCACCACTTGATCGACTTGCTGGCGATCCACCACTTGATCGACTTGCTGGCGATCCACCACTTGATCGACTTGCTGGCGATCCACCACTTGATCGACTTGCTGGCGATCCACCACTTGATCGACTTGCTGGCGATCCACCACTTGATCGACTTGCTGGCGATCCACCACTTGATCGACTTGCTGGCGATCCACCACTTGATCGACTTGCTGGCGATCCACCACTTGATCGACTTGCTGGCGATCCACCACTTGATCGACTTGCTGGCGATCCACCACTTGATCGACTTGCTGGCGATCCACCACTTGATCGACTTGCTGGCGATCCACCACTTGATCGACTTGCTGGCGATCCACCACTTGATCGACTTGCTGGCGATCCACCACTTGATCGACTTGCTGGCGATCCACCACTTGATCGACTTGCTGGCGATCCACCACTTGATCGACTTGCTGGCGATCCACCACTTGATCGACTTGCTGGCGATCCACCACTTGATCGACTTGCTGGCGATCCACCACTTGATCGACTTGCTGGCGATCCACCACTTGATCGACTTGCTGGCGATCCACCACTTGATCGACTTGCTGGCGATCCACCACTTGATCGACTTGCTGGCGATCCACCACTTGATCGACTTGCTGGCGATCCACCACTTGATCGACTTGCTGGCGATCCACCACTTGATCGACTTGCTGGCGATCCACCACTTGATCGACTTGCTGGCGATCCACCACTTGATCGACTTGCTGGCGATCCACCACTTGATCGACTTGCTGGCGATCCACCACTTGATCGACTTGCTGGCGATCCACCACTTGATCGACTTGCTGGCGATCCACTCTCTGAAGTTTCTATATTTTATTGCATTCGTAATACTAGTGCTTATAAAGTTTTTGGAAATATCAAGATTCTTTGAAAATGAGCACGAAATTCCGTATTTTCAGAAACGCATTGACGTCAATAAAGTCCGAACAGCTACCCCCAGATCAAAGAAAGTACGTGAAAATCTGTGCGATTTGTTGCACCCCTAATTTCAAAAATTCTGCGAGTACGAGTATTGTTTACTAATAAAATAATTATTTATTAGTGAACAACATTTTCTGAATAACTACTCTAAATATTTTCTTCAAATATTTTGAAGGCATAGTTCTGAATGTACTTAAGATGACAAAAACCCTACTTCTCTTTTCTTTTGTTTTATTAAAAAATTACATAAATGTAATTTTTGTAATATCTCTAACGCTTTTAATATGCACATTTCCTGCAATTTGTAAACACTATCGCATTTGTGTCAGTGCTTGAAATGATTTCAAATTACGTTTTCCGAAAACTCAATACTTTTCTGTGAAAAGTTGTTCATATTTGGAATTTACAATATTTTCTAAACGCAATTTTCTTAAATACGGTACCAATTTTATTAATTAAAATTGCCTTTTATGCCGAGGTTATACTGTTCTTGAAATAATATTTCCGTTCAACTAAGAAAACTGAAAATTAAAAAAAAAAATAAAATGTACTTTGGGCGGCAATAGATGGCGGCTGGCAAGAGTATTTGGCAAGTCCAAGTAGCTAGTAGAGGCAAAAGAAAATAGAAAACTAATATGGGAATGCATGTGCCATTCTGTAGCACCACTGGTTCAATTCTATCATTAGGAAGCGGCTTAGGTGGTTCATCGATCAATTGATGTGACTGGTGTGTCTGATCGGGAGGTACTAGGAATTGAGTCCCCACGTAGGATTTTTGACAACAGCTAAGTAGGTGGGTCAATTTCAGGCGCAATCTGGAGAATTCCAGAGACCGGCTGCTCTGATCGGTAGTTTTCTGTTGTTTGTCTTATCAACCTAACGCGAATGCCGGAGCAGTACCTTAAACGGACTGTGGACCGTGCGCCATGTATCCTTTCTTTTCATTGTCCAATCTTATCCCTCACAAAGAACTTACATACACTACATTACCTCACATGCCGGGAAACTAGTTGGAAGCTTAGAGCTTGTGCCTGCTGGGGCGGTGCCCCGCTGGTGGTTGGGGAAAACATGTTGGTCACCGCCATCTCCGGCAATAAAAGCATAAACTACTGTTAGTAAACAAATGAGCTTAGCACTTGACGCGCCCGGAATCTCCCATCAATCAATGTACTATGAGGTAAATATGAAAAAATGTTTTAGGCCCCAATAGATGGCGATTGAGAAGGTGGGACACTTGCGAATAGCCAGACTGAAGAGCCAAGAAACTAATGAAGATGGGTGCATGGTGAAAAAGAAAATTTTCCACTGCAATTCCCCAATAATTAAGTAATAAACCCCAATACGAATACTAAAGCCAATAGGCGGTAAGTTCGCTTGGGCTTCAAGGTGCCGATCACACTCTTGGAAGCCGAAAGCCATCCACTCCTCATGGCCAGTGTTCTTGCGCGCGTCGAAGTGTGGTGGGAAGGAGAGAGAGTGGAGGGGGAGAGGAGAACAGAGTGGGGTGAGCGGTGCAGCGGCTGCAGCGGGGCGTCCCCGTTCGACGCACTGCCTCCGCCCAGAATAGCGCCGTGCCGGCGCCGCCGCGTCTCCGCAAGCACGAGGGGGTGGGCCGCGAAGGGCGGGGCGGGGCGGGGCGGGGCGGGACGGAATCGGGCGACTAAATTTGGGCGCGTGCCCACTCGCCGGCGCGGCGCCCCGCGTTCACTGCCCCTGCCGAGGGCGCAGGGCCACGCATCCTCCACGCCGGTCGCGAAAGACGTGCACGATTCACACACCGCAGCTCAAAACCGGAGAGGAGTCATGAACAGGTCACGGTCTTTTGTTCATGTTCTGGAATCCTGTCGCGTATCCCGACTTGAGAGTCACTTTTTTCTGAAGCAAATGGCAGAAATTCTCAAATATCCCGAACATAAATGTACCACGCAGGGTTTTCTGTTTTGCAACAATAGGAGCGAACAAAAACTGAGAATCATCAAGTCGCTAGTACAAGTGTTTCGTTTGACTGTCCTTTGTCAAAGCAGCAACCAAATATCCTTCTACTGGAATCGGCCTACTAATGCACCTACTAAAATCTGCTGCTACTGCAAAATCCGTCCGCAAGCCACACGAGAGGGTACGAGCTGGACTTCTCCAGCGCAGGAGCAGTTATGCTATGGCGGCGCTTCCAGGGACTGACTGGGGCAGTGAACGGGCGGGAAGGGACGCGGACGCTGACGTCACCGCTGCCGCGTGCGTGAGCAGTGGCCGGGGCGTGACCCACGGCCCGCCCCATCCAACTGCTCCCGGATGCGACACTGCGAGAAAGAGGCGGAGCCAGCCCCGCCCTCTATCGACCAACACGCACATTTTCTAGCCCTTACTGAATCCGCTAAATGAATTAGAAATATCACGAAATTCCAAAACTAGTGGGGATACAAGAGCGCGTACTTTCTTGCTTCAGTAATGGTTATGTAAAATTATAATACCGAAACTTTTTTCTATATTATTACAGCCATCATTACAAATCGTAGCGAATATTTAATTAAAGTTAATAAATCGACACAAATTCGACAATACAAAACAGTTCCATCCTTGGAATAGAATAGTGCTAAATGCACTGAATAACATGAAATAAACGCTGCTTTGAAGAAGCACATTTTTGGTATGTATGTCCTACAAACCGGGCTTTTCTGTTTAAAAATCCCAACTTTTTACTGCATCATTATAATACTTTCTTTGTACTAGGTATACGAAAAAGTAAAATGCATCTCTTGAAGCAATTTTATATTTTCTCACTCGAATCTTTTCAAAATAAACCATTTATAGTGGAAACGTACGCAAAGAAAAAAAAGCACTACGGTCTTATTCTTTCTGTAGATCGAAGTTATTAATCAGATTTGACATGAGTAGATACTATATTTTTAAGAAGGTATCAAACACGTACATTACGCGATTTTTTTGTTGTTTGTTTAATTCTGTGCAATAAAATGTGTGTAAGAAGCGGGTATGATTTGAGACACTGAGTGGTACTTAACGATTTTCGAACTCTTTATGTCCTGCCGCAACGAGGCATCAACGGATAAGATCAGCACCCAGCGGCGAGATTCCACGCAAACGCATTGTACGCGTCATACAAGCTCCCTTCCCGCAGCTCCCGCCCACCCACATTGCTGAGCAGTTACGATCGACTAGCGATGAATCAGAGTCACGCTTTCTACCAACTATGAGCGCAGCCCAAGGAAACGTGTCGAAAGGGGATGTCAACAGACGAATGTGACAGCAGGTGAAACGGCGACGGCCACATCGCGCCAGAGAGGGAGAGAGAGAGTTCAATGCCATTAGGATCCGCGCTGCTGGACGCAGGGCCAGCCGACGGACTGGGTAGCGCAGTGTGAGGGCACAGGGCAAGAAACTCCATCCTTTACTGTATCCCTACGACGCGGCGACCTGAGCAATATAGACGCACTGTACACGTCAGTCGAAACCTCAGGAAACACCTTTATGGCTATATCCTGCTCTACAATGCAATGTGCTACCACTTGTGCAGAAACGCCTCTTTTAAATGTAAAGAAAAAGGAACATTCCGTTCTCAGGACCCATCTCGACTTCGAAATTGTGAAACAGGGCGATATTAGATAATTAGAAACGGAAAGAGTTTTAAGAGTCATCATTAGGTGTTATCTCGTCACTGCGTGGCTATTATCTTAACACAGCGAAATCACAAAAATTAAATAGAGGTTCGGGCCTCCCATACCATATTATACTATTTTAACATGTTTTAGATTGGAATAATTTTATAAGAAATTCAGATAGTTTGATACGTTAATCTTGACGTAACTTGCACTGCGACAAGCGGCTTCTTGCAAAGGCCTAGGCTCCCTATAGTACGTCTAGTAGGCAAAATGTAACTTTTCGTTATTTCGTGTATTTAAATATATGTTTCATTAGCACTATAAAATGCATTTCGGATTGTCGTCATTTTTGTCAGATATACGTTCTCGTACCCCTTCAATCTTTTGAATTAAAAAAAAGGTGACAGCAATTTTCCGAGTGATTCAACAGTATTATAAATTGTACAAAAATTACATTTTTACAAACATATCACGACTATATGTACATAAGGAGCAATTTTCATTATTATTCCATTTATGACAACAAATGATTTTATATGATTTCTTACGAAGGTTTTCCAAAAACACTATTTTTTAGTGAAAAGGGGGAGAAAATTGCAAATTTTCGGAAAAGTTCAAACGACATTTTCTTAAGAAACTGGATACAAATCTTTCAATATAAATTTGCCTATTGATACAGGTTGTAGTGCTCTATAAAATTCTTAACGTAATATTTCAATTCTAGTGTTAAGGAAAGGAAACATTCAGAAAAACGGAAAATATGTTTTATGTGCCGATGATTAGCAACTGGGAAGAGAGAGGGCCAGAAGTCAAAAGCTGGCCCAGAGTAAAGAGAAAGTATTTAACTAATGCTTCTTTGTGACACCACTAGCTTCGTTTTTGATTCACGAGGCCCTGTGATACACAACATCGCATTACGAAAATTAAGCATTATGTAGCAAAAAGAACTTTCATAATTACAGTACATTATATTAATACCGGTCATTCACAAATACAAGTATTTCTCCATATTTGGGCCAAGTGTGAATAAAGGTAAGTAAATGCTTATAATAGAAGCTTCATATATACTTTTTATAAAGAATATTAAGCTTTATTTATTAATTAGATATAAAAACATATTTTCTTACAGTAAATACTTATTCACATTAATAACGTTTTTCAGCATTTAATTAAATTTGTGATTAAAGAGCGCTTTGCGAAATTTCTAAGCACGGATGTTTCTGCACTTATGCGAGTTTTGCTGTTACGCTCAGAGCGTGTGGTGTTCGGAACAGCAGATGTACATTTTAATGTGAATGTAAGTACATCATAATATGAAAATGGTAATAATAAAGGCTGTATTCATATAACAGTAACAATAATAAAATTATTAATAATAGTAATAATAAATTAATAATATAATATTAATATAATAATAATGAAGGCACGTGTGGTCCAAGTTGGCCTGCTCGCGAGCAAAACAATTGTGAAGTGTATTCAAGTTTGCAATTTAGTATTAAACGAGACCCTGCTTTTCAGTATAAAGCCAGGAAAGAAACAGCATACACAGCTATTCCTATTAAGAGCGAGTTTGTGGAAAACATAACATTACAGGTAAAAGGTGAAAGGGTGAAGAAAAAAGCAGATTTGAAAGTACCTAGGGAAACAATTTTGAAACAGGGGGAGGGGAGGTTTGGATTTTTTTGAATCCTACTTATTCTTTACGAAATCCGAAATTTGACGCAAAACACCGCACAAACAACCTCTACGCACGAGACATGTGTGCTGTTTTTTCCAACATTCTCCAAAAACTGTTTACTTATTTTCTCAGCATTTTCTCCTCAAAAGTGTAAGGTTATTCACACCAAATGCTATTGCTTGGTAGTAAATGCTTTTACTCGCTACTTCGAACCAGAAGTAAATACTGAAGTTTTTATGCACACCCGCGTCAATACTGCGTTGGTCAAGGCAACAGCATATTCCACATAACATTCGTACAAGCGCCCATTCAAGAAACCCTGTGAGTCACCCGCGCCTGCTCGCCGAATCATCCGCGTACGCAACTCGCATGATAAACGGACGACAGGCCTCTGGAAGGTCTCCTGGCCTGGTTAGTCTCCGTTTTCACCTATCTTCGTAATGCCGACGGAATAGTCGCAACTTAGGGAGCACTTTTCTCGTATATAATACGAGCTTCGTTGAATTTTGACACTTATTGTCTAATGAAGATAAATCCCAAAGCTCTTCCCCTTTTCATGAAATAATCCATCAATTTTCTCTGAAGCGCCAAGCGCCCACGAGCGATGGTAGTTTCCTGGAGTGTCTCGCACAGGCGTTCGTTGAAGACGGGAGATAAATTCCAGCGTTGAAATGATCGCTACTCATGAGACTTGTCTTTCTGCGGTTGTGTGCGTGGGCGTGTTTATGTATTAGGGGGCGAGCTCAAATTATTTCAGAATATCGATATAATATTAGTAAACAAACGTATAGAAACCGGCGGATAACACCTGGCGCTCAAACGAGCGCGCAGGGAACATGCGACAAACCCTATGTGGTATATATACTTCATAATTACAATATGATTACACGCAGATTTCTTTGCCGATCATGATTTACGAGGAATATGCCTGATTAGTAAATGTATGCCTTTCTATGTGTGTTTCTTTAGTTTATATTCAGAGCTTTATAATAAGAAGCATTTTCGAAATTACACGTATTTCTTTCCCTTCGCACGGAAACATAAGCATTGAAATTCACTCATGACAAACATCTTTAAGTGTAATCGCAAAGTGTAATCAGTTAAGAGGGTCGATTTAGATAACATTTTCAAAATCTGAAGTGTATGACATTTACAACAGTTTACCACATTTACAACAGACAAAGTGAATGGGGAAAAACGTGAACAAACAATATTAGTTTCAGTGTGGGAACTATTATGTATATATTAAAATACTTCAGTAGCAATTGTTAACATCAGTATTAACTTTTTTTAAAAATAAAACCCTCTTGAAATGGCTCCTTTATGATAACGTGTTCAGGGGCTAAGTGAATAGGTTGTTATAATTTGCTCGGAATATAGCAGTACGAACTGTTCATCGGCTCCATTTCTCTGTTTCACATATTGAAACAGAGATATGATAACGTGTTCAGGGGCTAAGTGAATAGGTTGTTATAATTTGCTCGGAATATAGCAGTACGAACTGTTCATCGGCTCCATTTCTCTGTTTCACATATTGAAACACCCCGGAACTTATACGTTATATATATCACACCCCAGGTATAATGGGGGTTCCAAAGCTACTGCAATAATAATAATAATAATAATAATAATAATAATAATAATAATAATAATAAGCCCCGTAGCCGATCTGATTGACGAGATTGCTAAGACAGTAGTGTAGGAGCGATCTCTTGACAAAAGGATCGCAGGTTCGAGTCCCGCCTCAGGCATGGTTGTATTGTGTGTGTGTGTGTGTGTGTGTGTGTGTGTGTGTGTGTGTGTGTGTGTATGTATATATCATTCAACATAATTTCATTCCATACCCCAGGTCTAACGACCCTGGAGTATAGAAATAGAATCAGCAATGAAATGCCCCCCTATAGAAAAAAGTAACGTGCACCTACCCCGATTATAAGTGAACCCCGGTGGATGCACGTATCACGTAACCTTATGAAGGCCGATTCGCGAAAGAAAAAAGTCTTTCTCATAGCGCAGACGTGTGGCAGCCGTCGTCTGCGCCGACGAGACTGCAGGTTCGAGTAGTGTGTAGGCATGGACGTATTTGTAGATGTCCCTTCACCCCTCACCATCCTCGCATCATCTCGTAATTCATAATTCAAGGCGTTTAACCTTGGCTTACCAATGCACACAGCCGAAAAGTTGATCCCAATACTGACATCGAAAATAACGTTAATCTTTCTGGGAATAAATGTGACTAGACCTTGGAAGATAACTTGTAGCTTGCTAATAATGGCCAATACGACATAATAATAATAATATTACCTTTGAAACAATTATTTTACTTCAAATTTACTTTATGAATTTTCACTTGGCATCCCAATTTTGAACTCCAAATTACGCCCATGGTAACGACATATTAGGCCTCAACCCGTGAGGCGACGTAGTGTCACCAAACTGGTGGCGGCGGCTACATCTCGTGAGGAGTGTTCTCTGCAAGGTCGTGAATCCCTGCAGCCCGAAGAGAAACGCGTGACTTGTTCCCGATGTCGTGATTTTACAGACTGGTTTCGTCGAACCATGTTGAACTTCTTCCAAACGGCGATGATATCTTCAACGTCGGCAACTCATCTCGCCATCGTTCACGTCACTACGTGGAGTAAAAATAGTTTCAAAGAACACCCCAAAACTGACAGCGCTCATGATGGGATCAAAAACTCACCCATATGCTATGCAAATACTACAGAAATATTTATTTCTTAATCTAATATATACATTTATACATACATACCATGAGTAGGAGCTAGCCGAAACACACAACCCGCAGTGTCCGAGTATTCAACAAAAAATCAGTTTCGACAGAGACTTCGTTGCACTTCTCTTTGACTGCAGACCACATGAATTCGCCAAATATTTTAACTCCACGGCCGAGCAAAGCTGCGTTCTCCAAATAGTTCATGTTTGCGCTGGAATTGTCGGGCGTAACAAACTTTCAGTCCAATCAGTTTCGTGGAGAGATCATAGACGACTAAGTTCATTATATTGTAACAATACGCATATATCATATGTTCAGTCATGATAGCCTGACTTCTACATTTTTAGAATCCTACTTTCCTTACTCTCTGTTCTATAACACTGTTACTGCGCAGAAAGCGAATATATTACTCATGATTGTCACAGGGAATTCAAGAATTTTTCTCTGCATTTCTTGCTATTGGAACAACGCATACCCATTCACAAATTATTATTATTATTATTATTATTAATTTTTTATTATTATTATTATTATTATTATTATTAATTTTATTATTATTATTATTATTATTAATTTTATTATTATTATTATTATTATTAATTTTATTATTATTATTATTATTATTATTATTATTAATTTTATTATTATTATTATTATTATTATTATTATTATTGATGGACCCAAGCAGCTGTGTTTAACGTTCTTAACAATGAATTCGCCATCTCTGCCTTCTCAACATCCCTTCAATTATTGAATAATAAACTTTGAATGTTTCTATTCGTTCGTAACTTGATGCATGTAGAAAGACCACCACCACCACAACATTACAAAGAACTTCGTAATATGGTTACGTTACTAGAAAATTCAACCTGATTTGACACATCGCCTCCGCCATCTCATCCCGTTGCGCAGACGGTTGCGGCAGCAGTCGTCTGCGCCGAGGAGGCTGCAAGTTCGAGTTCTGCGTAGACATGGACGTATTTGTAGATATTCCTTCATCCTTCAACATCCTTCTACCACCTCATCATTTATAATTCAAGACGTTACCACAGTGGCTTACCAAGGGATACAATCAAAAAGCTGATCCCAATATTGACACACAATCTGGGGATAAATAGGACTAGGCCTCGGAAGATAACGTACAGCGTGCTCATCAATTGCCGATACAATATTTTTATTAATAATAATTCGAACTTTGAAACAATTATTTTACTTCACATTTACGTATCGTGTAAGCGCCAATAGATAAATTTCTGCGAAAGGAACTGAATGTGACAAAGGCGATATTGCATTCAACTCGAGAGCAGACTATTTAAAAATATTCAGTATCGACGAATATTGAGATTGAAAAATATTTATATATAAGAGGACAATGTGTAATTCTAATTTAAGAACATTATGATTATCGGTATTTGTAAGAGGTCGCAGATTACCAGGTTGTTTAAAAGCGACCTACAAAACAAGAGCAGAGTGTTTGTGCAGGCAGTTTGGCAGAGGAGGGGGCGGCAGAGAGGCAGCCTTTTGTGGTGGCGTGGTGCGGCGCGGCGCGGCGCGGCGCGGCGCGGCGCGGCGCGGCGCGGCGCGCGAGGCTGCTGTCTGGGCGAGGGCGGCGGCGGCGGCGGCGGCGGCGGCGGCGGCGGCGGGACGCGTCAAGGCCGCCCGGCGCGACCAGAGCTGCGGGGAAGGGGGAAGAACTCAGAGGGAGGGTCGGCGGTGGAGGGTGCGAGGGAGGGGGGAGGGAACTGTGCTGCTTCGCTGTGGAAGTCTGCGCCCTCGCGCCCGCACAACACGACGTTCTTGCTCCCGCACCCGGATGCTTGGCCTCGCCACGGACAAAGCGCGGGCCTACCTTTCCACTTTATCAGCCGCGCCAACTGCTGCATCTACGAGGTCGACCTGCACCTCCGACTTACGCTCAAGGAGCTCTCCAATTACCACATGGCCTCCACCTCAACCCCCACAAGAGCTCCGCACCCCACTACCTCAAACACATGAGCGCCGCCCCCCTCCACCTCAACGCCAACAGAGCGCCGCCCCCACCACATCAGCGCCATGTTTGAAGCGTGACAAACATGTGCGCAGCTACAGTTCCGTAAGTGTAGTGCATGTTGTATCCTTGCAGGTTCTTCGATGGTGCGTGAGATCTTCGTGCGTGCCATTCTCCATGCCTGCTGTAGGCTTTCCCTCCACAGGTATCTCCCAGACAGGGCGTGATCTCAGACCATTCCACCGACTGATCTCCTGGCACGTGTGGCAGTGTAGTGTGAAGTGAAAGTGGGTATGGAAGGGACATTGACGAGAAAGGAAAGATCGCTCGCGGTCTGGGACTGCGAGGACTGCTCCGGTATTCGCCAAATTTTGATCGGAGAAAATAAAGAAAACTATATCAAATATAAAAACCAGATCAGGGCTGTCGCCCACTGAACAATCTACCGCTATACAAATGTAATCCTCCTCCAGGCAGTGATTGAATTCGTCCTTGCTGTAGCTAGTTATACTGCGATTTTTCCGCAACTCTGTCCCTTGCAAGCATCAGCCGTTGACAGTTTCGTCCAATCGGAAGATTAAACGTCACCATAGTGACGTCACTATGGTGATGTCCAAGCTCCCGATTGGATGATACCAACAGCTGATACCTGCCAAGGGTAGAATTGGAAAAAACGCAGTGTAGCAAATCCGCCTCAATGTGGACGCTAATCCTTTGTCCTCCCGGTTGGTTGCTGAAGAGACAACGGAAATGCTGTCTGTGAGTCAACTAAGCCTCTCACATGAACCTGACGTGGTGAATTACGATACATGTACACATGTATTCACATTTTATTCATGACTCGTTATTTTTAAGTGATTCGATTACCTTCCAAACTTATAAACCGTCCGATTGTTTGGGTCGTGGCAGAGAGCGTGACGCAAGTGGCAGAGCGCCCTGACCGTGCAACGCGGCGCTGGCCGCCGGCCGGCGGGAGCGGCGCCCTCTGCTGCTGGCTCAGCGAGTGCTTCGCCGCGCAATTCCTTTTCAACGGGTGCCGCGCCACTTCTGGCGACTTCATCGCTTCCTTCCCGACACGAATTCTTTCTTAACTGCTGCGCGTTGCCGTTGCTATCCCACGTCCGTCCACAATAATAATTAGCGTCAGTATATTGCACTGACGCTGCGCTGTATTGCAGGGAAGGCAGTATAGCGTCACTGTACTGCCGTCGGGAAGATAGTCCTCGCACGCGACATTCCTAGTAGGGCAGCAACGAGCGCGAACCGGGACAAGTAGATGATACAGAAAATTCATCTTCTAGCAACCAATACTAACGGCTTGATATATGAAACTATGATTGAGAAGTATGTGCGCACACACGAGCGTACGCAACTTAAATTTTTGTAAACTAGACTATCCTCCTTATAATAAATTGTCGAGATATTGATTCAAGTCCGATGTAAAAGTTCATTGTCTCGAGACTGGGAGATGCCCCGCGCAGCAACTTCTGCGGATATCCATAAGCAATACTTCATTCCATTTGAATTCATGTTGTACTATGATTTATTTCTACATCTTTTTCAGAAAGCATAAATCGAAATTTAATGAATTATGCACGAATATATCAACGGACCAATTGTACACGAATACATCCAAGCCCCTTGTTCTCACCAGCGCCAGCACTGGGAATCGACATAACGACCATGCACGTAGCACGCACGCGCCCGAACAAACCGCTCTCGCGAGGCGTGGGAAGAGGCGAATGCTCCTCCAGACTCTCACGGCGCCCTCGGGTCGCGCTCGCGTCGGCTGTGGCGTCGCCGCTCGCGAATCGCAGTAGCACGGGCTTTCGAGGTTCCACAGAATACTCTATCGACAGATCATTCGGTCCGGGTCTGGGAGTAATTCGCGGGAAACGAATCAAGTCTGGGAAGAAAAATAGAAAAATATAAAGAAATCATTTGTTTCTTCTATTGAAAACTTTCCCTAATTACTGGTAAAAATAGAAACGCGTATTCTTTGATCTTCTTAGTCATTGTGAGGAAAAACGGATTCTCCGTACCAACCTTCGTCTAATTCAACCACGAGAACGAAATTCGTCTCTCAATTTTCTCGAACATACCATTTCATCTAACTTTATTATACCCTTCACGTCTATGGATTACAGCAGAGTTTCTAAGCAGAATTACTCAACGAGCACAAGAAACCTGTCTTCCCAATCACATTTTAGCCGTAACCAGATCAGTGCAGTCGACATTGGGCTAGGAAAACTTGCGTGGACGTGCCGTCTCGTGTAACAAATTAAGTTTTTTAATCGATATGTTGAGAGCGATGAGTTTGGAAGAACTGAAGGGGGCGAGGGAGGTCGCGCCGGCCCTGACCTCTGCGCCGCTCCCGGCTGCTTTCGCCGCCGCCAAGTGGGTCAGCCTGTTGCGGCAGAGCGGCGCGGGCGCAAGGGCTTCGACTCACTCGCCCGTCGCGTCGTGGGCTTCCCCTAATCGCCTTCACCCTTCACTTCCCCTCTCCGCTCCACTCCTCCCCGTATAAGGTGCTCTACATCCCTGGAGAAGGAGCACTACGAAACGACAACGCTCTGTACACGCGATTGACAGGGGATTTTTCGCTCAAAACTTCTGAAATTTTGAGAATTAGAAAAGTTCAAATTTATTCTGGAACCTGTCCTACACGTCCAATATTGAAGCCAGAGATTTCTTTCTCAATGCAATTTATCCATCAATTTAAGATCTTGAAATAATGACATGCACAAAAATGAGTAGCTAGTTGAGTAATAATAGTAAGAGTAGGAAAAGACTTGGTATGCGGTGCATTTTCACTAATTTTATAGGTTCTGTAAAACAGTCTAGCATCACAGAATACCACATCGCTTTACAAAATGTATTTATCTGTCAGCCAAAGGAGCCGAATGCCAGCTGCTAATGCCTCACAGTGTCAACTCAGTGCACGCTCTCCGCCCCTCCTATTGCGTTTGGCATAACTAAGCGTCAAAAGATCACTCAAGACTAAACAAACGATTTGGCCATGCCTGCGCGGCACGTAGCCCCAGCTATCCTACTCCTGTGCAAGCCTCTGGTGTTTCGAATGAATACCTCAGAGTAAAATTAATTTTTAAGGCAATACGAAATGATTTGGCCTACAACTTCGGAAAATTAAAAGCAAAGCATCCCTTTTCAATGCAACCTTTCTGTCCACGCATTACCAGATATAGGAATCAATCCTGAAAGAAGTTAAGAAATCAAATCTGATAACTTTTATATTATTCTTGGCAACAGACGTCCACCAATGGCAAAGGCCTCCGTGAAGAAGAGGACGCGGAGTCGTAACTCCCAAAACAAAATAAATGTAACATTCAACAAAAATTTACTATCTGCCAAAAATTACACAAAATTAATAAAAATCACAAAAAAAGGAAAGCTTACTTTCACGCAATATCACTTTCTTCTTCTAGTGTGTCACTATTCCCGCTACCTCTTGTTTCTAAATTTATTCTGAAAGACGACTCAAACGACGATCATTAACACCGCAGCGTCTATCTGGATTCGGCTAATCTGTCTTCTGATTCGGTACACCTTTTACAGATGAGTGCTGTAAATGCTCTCTGTTTTCCACACCAACTCTGCTTTGATGTTGTCGCTTGGATAACTACATCTTAGGTCCGTTTCTTAATTCCAGTTCTAGTCTTACAAATTCTTAGTCTGATATTCCACATTTTTATTTCTGTAGATAGCGTAATTAACGATTGCTGAACAAACTTCGTCCTAACCGAACTGACTTGGCATGATTGTCAATGTCAATGATTTGGTTAGTTATACACTAACTCGTTCAGTTTCACTAACAGTTTTGATTTTATACAAATAATTTCATTATGATAAACTACAATTTCTCATACGTGATGTTACGACTATTCTCATATTTAGTGTGTCATTCTTTACGGCATAGCTGATGTCATTCGACGAGGAAGAAATAAGCTTTTGTGTTTCAGAAATAAGTGTGCTGTTTCAGAGTAGCCAATTTTTGTTAAAGATCCCAGCTTCCATGCTCTCAACAGCAGTTTATTTGCTACTACTAGCGAAAAGTATTATTTACGTGTATGTTATCCGAATGCCATGCATCGTTGTCGGCACCGCACATGTTTTACTTCTTGTTCGACATTCGCATCAGAATAACGTACGTAGGTCAGTCAGAAAGTAATGCCACCTATTTTTTCTTCTTATATAAAATTAGTTAAAGGAACCATTTGAATTTGACACTATTTCTCAAACCTCGTATAACTCACTACAATAGTAACTTTCTACGTTAACTTCTGGCAGCCCAGCAGTCCTTCGCAAAATGGCCGAAATCGATGTTCGTAAGAGACCGCGTTGCATGATAAAATACTAAAGGTGAAATTCCCATTCGGATTTACGAAAGACGGGAAAATGTGTGGGCGATGCAACAGTGGATGTCAACACTGTTAGACGATGGGTTCGTTGCTGTAACAATGCTGAAGGGCAAATAGCGATGGTTGATGAAAAGCGGAGCGGCAGGTCAGTGACTGCAGTCACTTCATGTAACATTCAGCAAGTCGATGACATCATTCGTGGGGACCGCTTGAATCTGCTGGGTGACTGCAGATTAAGAGAGGGAGATAATGCGACATTTCATCTGTCACAACAATTTAATAACACAACGCTACCTCTTACGAACGACGATGTCGGTCGGCCATTTTTCAAGCTGTGCTACCACATGTTGACGCAGAAAGTTATTACTGCGGTGGATTATAGAAGGTTTGAGGAATAGTACCAAATTAAACAAAATTAGCTAGGTGAAATTGAAGTATAAAAAAACAACACATTCCTTTTTGATTTAACTTCATACATTTTCTCTTCGACCTACACCCAATGATCATAATATTATTGAAGTTACATACAACCTAAGAGAAAGTCTGTCTTCATTTTATAAAATATATATATAATATATATATATAATATATATAATATATATATATATATATATATATATATATATGTATTATATATGTGTATTTGAAAATAAAAATTTATATATAAGTAGAAGGACTTCTCCCATTCGAGTCTCCTTTCCGGCGCGGGCGAGTGGACAAGGGAAGGCGTTTGGTGGCGTGGGCCGAGGCTCGGCGTGGGCGAGGGCGAGGAGAGGCCCGTTAGAGGGCGCGGCCGCGGACACAATGGCGGGGGACGTGCGCGGCGTGGCCAAACGCAGCGACGGCAGCGCAGGCGCTCGCGACGCCAGGCGAGGCGAGGCGCGGCGAGGCCCTTCCTGGAGACGAGCCGGCAGCGGGAGGCGAGCGGAAGAGCGGCCGGAAGAGACGGGGGACGGGGATGTGGGGCAAGGCTGCGCCCACGCACAGCCGCTCCACGCGCGATGCAGCGCCTGCACTGCGCCACGTGCACTTCTGGACTTTAAATGGCTGCACGGAAATAGAGTCGGTTTACGCCAGCGACAGAGGTTTTTGTTTATGCTTTCTGAAACAGTTGCGCGTCGCGTTGCAAAATGTGATCTTCCGTCGGACAGATGAGCTTAAGCGCCAGCTTTTAATACCTCAATGTCAGATCAGTGCGAGCAATTAGATGTTAGGAATAGTTTTCGCGAGTGTTTTATTTCGTTCTGATGTCGCAAAATATATAAGAATTGATGCATTGGTGTCGAAAAGTAAACAAAATATGCGAATACGAGAATTAAGTTATCAGTGTCAGGTTACAGTCACTTCAATGAGTCCGCGCTGTTTACATACATCGCGTTTTAAAAAATTGTCAATATTTTACGAGTTTACTTATTATACCGACTTTGAAACAAAGAATTATCGATACAAGGGAATACCATAGCTCCAGCTGAAGATTACCAAAAGTCGTGAAATTAATGCAAATCCTTACTATAATAAGAGTAACATCGTCCGCGCCCCAATTTAGTTCGGCATGATCAAGTGTCAACTGTCAAAGTAATCTGTCATATAACTAGCTCGTAAATGCCCAGGTTAACAAAAAAAAAAAAAAAAAAAAAACAACTACAAGACGCACGAAATCCATTTATAAAATTGAAATTCATTTCCTCCCAGCCACAGAATTCCTATAGAGTGCGACTCCCTCTTTCGCAATATTTCCCTTTCTAAATTTAACCTATTTTTACATCAAGGGGGTGTTGACCCCGACAGAGTGTGCGCTAGCAGCACAATGTTCTCGCCAAGAATGGCGACAATAAATGGCACCGCGGGCCGCAAATTGGACAACCTGTACTAGAATATTAGAAAAAACAAAACATTTTCTTTCCTATACTCCCATTTAAATGCGTGTCCAAGGTCACGAGCCGGAATGCGAGGGAAATACTCCAAATCGGGAGCTTCAATACCAAAAATTAAAGCTGCAACGCAGTTCCCGATGGAATGACTGACCCCCCCCCCCCCCCTCTCCGTCCAGCTCGTGAGCTTGCAGGGACATTGTCTTATTGTCTTTAAATCTGAGTATACGATGTTGTGACCCGATTCGAGCATTGTCCCGCCTTCGAGCACTGGCGACTCCGTCATTGCCCAGCCCACAACCAGGGAATACAGGATGGGGAAGTAGCATCGTGGCCCGGTGTTGAAGATTCTACTCTCATATCCGCGAGGGTATTAATGGGAGGAAGCCATGGAAACGTTATATCAGAACAGCCCGTCACTTCAATTCCCGTACATGTTGTGGTGCGGCATCGGCGGACATCGTTTGTGATGAAACTACGGCACCGTAGGGATTATTATCTACGATCTCCCTCTCTCACATAACTTCAATTGTGTGCTTCACGCAGGGGAGGGACCAGTTGTTTTCAAGGCCTGAGGCTCATGGAGGCGGTAACGTCCAGCAGGACCAGAGTTACTCGGCGGTACTCACGTCGTTAGCTTTAATGTGGAGGCAGTGAGATGGTGCGCCACCGGCCTTTGGGCAGGTTTTTGAGCGGGAAGCGTCCCAATCTCACATACAAGTTCGACAGGGAGAAGGAATGCCACTGTCAAGTTACCTAGTACCAGGCTATACCACGTCGACAGCTTCAAGGTGGAGGCAGTGAGGAGAGGTTGAGGGACTCGAGGCCCCCGGACATCGGTCCGGGCGGTCCTCAGACGGGCTCGTGGTTTCGTCGTGGCAACGATACTCTCGAGTTATTCGTCCCGGCGTATTGTGAGTGACGCTTAATTAGACTCTCTTGGTAGCCTGAAAAGCTAGTAGCTCTGAGCTGGCTGAGTGGCCGGACCCAGGTTTAATTGCAGAGGTCCCCGTGTGGGGTGACTGCGTTCCGGGATGATTCGGATACCTGCCCAAAGATTTACTTGTGCGCCCGCGGGGGTGCGGATAAAGGCTAGAACCTAGGTGCCCATCCCAGAGAGAAATCCCGATGGTAGAGCCGACAAGTATAGTTTGTAGGCTGCACTCTGCTAGTTAGTAGTTTGCACACTTCACGCTAACCCACAAGGGGAAAAAATATTAAGAGGTACATATTAATCCATCTCCAGCCACTGAATGGATAAAGCTCAAGGGAAAGTTATTGAAAACTATCTTGTATTTACACTAAATAAGTATTTAATAAGATTGCTTGGGGCTCAGCAATCATAAGTATGCTATTGGTGATTCAAGGGCATTACTATGAGGTTGTCTAACGCATTGACATACACATCATTCAAGATACGTTCTGAATGTTTGCATTCGTTAGTCCTTTCCTGTCACTTTTCACCGTAAGGATACATCAATTACGTTATAGTTTGACTCAATAGAAGCAACATAAAATTGATTGACATCAAAATCAATCTCAATGGAAAGAGATTCTCTTTATTTGTGATTCAGAGCTCAGGCTGACAGCACTGTGGCTCAAATATGTACTATTCCTCTAATTAACTGAACATGTTCTTAACTTGTTATATTTTCAAATAGTTTAAGCCCTGTACGAACTGCAAGTGTGAACTGTCATTATGAATGTACGCTCGTGAATTGTGAAGGAATTTTGGTGACTTCAGGATGCACTGCAGGTAAGGTCTCCGATAATAAAAGCCAATCTAGTAGCACACGGCAATTACAGACTTCCTTTGCGCTTCACCAAGTTGCATCAATAATTAACATAGATAAGTATTATTATTATTATTATTATTATTATTATTGCATCAATAATTAACGTAGATATTATTGAAAAAAATGTTTGCGCGTTATGTAAATAGTTATTTATGTCAAGAGTCCTCTATATGTATCCTTAAAGACTAATAGAGGCCGAGTAACAATTTTTTTTTTATTTCCAGTGTACTGCTATTTAAAAATAAACTCACTTTTATTATTTAAGAATTGTCATTACTCTCGATTTTCTGTCGCAACAGTTCGTGGTCTGGATGCTTTGTTTGTGATCAAACAGTCAATTGCTTTTTCTGCTAACGCTCTATTATTGAGAATAATGGTCGGGAATTTCGAATTATCAGAAGATATTTTCGTGTCAGATGATATTCTGGAGATAGCTGGAGGTAGCAGAAGCTGCAAGCTTTAGTTTGATCCCTTCTAAATTTGTAACCCCTTATGAGAAAGCTTATGATTTTGTGGTTGGTGAACGAAAAGGAATGTTCGAGGGATTAACGAAGAGAAGATGCTAGCATACTACTTTCAATACATCTATACCAAAATAATCGTAAAATTAAATGTTGTTTACGTTTATTCCCAAAAATTGTGTTTTGCGAGCACTGATAAAATCTAAACCCGAAAGTCCGCAATATTAATGGACTCTCGAGCATTTTAATCACAGTTGCTATGGACGCGCTCTTAAAGCGTAGTTTAGATGGTTGGTTGCTAAGGGGCTAAGTGCGTGTTTACCAAAGTGAATAACAAAAAAATCATTAAAACGTCTTCAAAGTGCCCTATTATCCACGTGTTAATCTCTCAACAGCATTGCCAAGAGAGAAAAAAATTGAATGTGTAAACTGTGGCCACACAATTACAACTCAATTCCGCAGTATTAAGAAACATTGATAATTTTAAGTAGGTAAATATTTCTTTTAAAATAATCATTAATTGCTTAGGAATTCTCTCATTCCTCTAGGCGGCAAGGTCGTTAGATCGACGACGGTGAAGTACCCACAAAAAATACTAGAAATGAAAGCAAAATCTCCGTTCTTCGCGATGTTTAAAAAAGGCCTTTACCGGCCTAAGTTTTGAACGTAAGAAGTTAAATTTAGTACAGGCTCGGATGGAAAAATTTCCGCGGGCGTAGGTTTATAAGTTATTGAAGTTATACGTTGAAAGTATTTTATTTTTCTTTTATTTAATACGTTGTACCTTTTTTAGGAATGAGATGGTGTTAAAAGTAACGTACCTCACCGCGCATTCTATGGAGATTTTTTTTTAATGCGAAATTCATCCCATCCAGAAATTCGGGTTCTCGGCCTAGGTGTTATGAAATCATGTTATTGTCACCACTGTTTTTAATGGGTACGAGATAGAACCATCGTAACTTAAAATTTTGAGCCACACAGAACCACAAACTATTTAACAAAATTTCACTTTCAGTGTAAACAATGTGGACAAATAGTCAACACTGAAAGAAAAAGTACGGACGCTGAAGTCAACCTAACCTATATTAGGTATTGCCAACTAATGAAAATGAAAAACCATACAAGTTATATTTATTATTAAACATTGTTTTTCTAGAGCACCTATTCAATACTTCTATTAACTATCCACAAATAATTATTTAAACGCTCTTTTCACGTTCACAAGCAGCTATTGTTAATCTGTAGATGAAACAAATCGTCAAATGTTTGACTAGCGACTGACACGAACATACTACATTGTCTACTATGAACAGAGTGCGAGCAGCATTTCGTTAATATCCATTCAAGTTATCTGTCACCCATTCAGTTATTCTGATTTCTTCATTCAGACTTCTCCCATACAAGTTTTTACTCTTTTTTTTTTTACAATAAAACATATCAAAACATCGTAACCCAGATATGCACAGGAACGCCACGAAGCAGGGAAATGAAGCAAGAGGTAGTGCTACAAACAATTCCGTTTATTATTTCTACCAGCTTTTCCTGAAGTCCGATTCTCCTAAAATTTAAATTTCCTATTCATTTTTCCTGATGGTTTTTCCTTGTGTCAAATATATTTCAAATTAATTGTTATGAAGATGTGTAAATTCGTAACTATGACACAATTATAATTTACTACAAAGATGCAGAAATAGTCAGCAGATCTTGAAACAATGTTAATAACAATAAAACTTAGGCTTCCGCGACCGGAGACCATATAGTCATGGCTGTCCACGAGACGCGCGTCTCCTACAGCTCACGATCCATTAACAAATTTCCCATTGAGAAATCGCAACCACAGAAGAAAAACCATTCATTTTGTCGCAGGTGATAGGATCATGTAAAAGGCTAACAAATATGGTTCTTCAACATGAACAATGCCTCAAAAAACTTGTCAAAACCCAGTACTTACGTGTCATACAGGACACAATCTCCGTGTTCAAGAACACATTCATGGAAAGTGTTGACCAAATAATACTATTAGGGACATAAATAATATGTAATAGGTTTATTAAATTAGGAAATTTCCTTTAGAAAAAAATGCTTTTTAAGGAAATTTGCTCTTAATGACGTATTAGTTACCAATATTTTCTTTTTAGGTCAAATGATCATTAGGAATTTTTTATAAGAAAAGAAGTAAGCGAGGGTCGGGGGACGCCCGTTAATGTTCTCCTGGCCCTCTGTTCGCGGAAGAGCGATTACCACCCGCACTCTCCAACTCCTCGCGAGCGGGGGGGGGGGGAAGGGCGCTTCCGGGTGGCGGCGCCACGAGGCGGGTGGACGTGGGGAGGGGAGGGGAGGAGGCCGCGCAGAAATAGCCCGCGGGCGCAGCCGGAGCGTGCCCGGCTGCCGGCGGCTCGCTCTCGACGCTCAAGTTGAACCGTGCTCCCACCAGCAAGTCACATGGGGCGCCCTGGGGGTGTAGTGGTCAGATCACTCGCCTTCCACCTCTGGGCACTAGTCTTCGTGCCCGGGGATCCATGGAATGTGGGGTCAAAGAGGGTTCTCCCGTTTCCACTGCCTTTCATCACAATCCCTCCACAGCTATTCAGATGAACATCAATTACGCGTTCATCTATAGAGTGTAATAAATAATATTAATAAAATATGTAATACTATAAAAGATATTTTATCTAATTTTACCTAAAAGACTATCTTATGTTGATATACATAAGATGTATTAGGTACATATTAAACCTCCACAAACGTTGGTGCTTTTTGCTTAAAAAATGTAATGTTCTTAACATAAATATAAGTAGAACAGGGAGAAACGTGAAAAGTGTAGGTTTCGAAGCTTTTTTAAAGAGTACCGTACTAAAACATTTTTCAGGATTCGAATACTGTTGTCCTCTGTTTTTCTACCCGATGTAGTTTTGAAGGATCTGATAATTTTCATCAAATTCAATACATAAAATGTTTTCGGCGTAAAGAAAACACTCCGCTTCTAATGCTGCAAACGTCATGGAACAAAACTTACCAGAATGCTGTTTGTCTGCCAGTGAACCAGAAAACACGTTTAATTTGAAATTTAGTGTAAAACTTATTTTTATCACGTCTAACGTTTTTAATACTTATAGGAATATTGAATAATATTAACCATACCTACATATACTATTATATAAAATGATACACATTTCTTTCAATTAAATTAGTATCTTCACTCCAAGAAATTATTGGCGAATGTAATCAAGATTCCAATGCTTTTTTTGTGTTTTCGTTCCCCACATCTATGAAATGGGATTGTTAATTTTTGGAATTTAATTATCCCAATTGCATTATCGGTACAAAACTTTCTCCAGATAGATCTTAGAGTCACCCATTTCAAAACTTTTATAGAGACAGAAAGTAATGGAAAATTATCTTATAAAACAAAAAAATTGCACTACGAAAATGATTTCCACCAAGAATTCTTTACTCCGATTTAAATGTAGTGACATCTGAGGATTGATCAGCCGGGCAGAGCTATCCAATCGGAATCTTCATTTCTACGTAGTTTTTGGTATTGAAGCTCCAGACTGGATAATTATAGTGACTTCCGATCGAATGCCATAAGTCACTATAATTAAATCTAAGACTACACGCTTTGCTTTGATTATGGTAGCTGGCTTTGAAACAGCGATCGCAAGAATCGACTTTGGTATATTTACGTTAAACAAAATTTTAATAATGTTATACTAACGCAAATATCGATCAATGAAAATTGTAAATAAGGCCAGAAGAAAAGTAGGTGGTTAACAGCCGAGTGTGGAAGGGAACAATGCTGTCGTGCACTGCGCGCTCTACCTCCGAAACGGCTCATGCTCGAAAACTCCTCTTACCTCGCTGTCGCACGAGCGAAGAAGCTCAGCTGTTTTACTATAACATTCGGGTCAAATAATTATTTTATTATTTAATTTGAGAGAGGTCATCCAATGCAATTGTAGAAGGTTCAAATTTGCTTTTGCTAAAGCACTGACATTAGCATGCGATCACATAATATGCTACTACTTTAAAGAAATTCTATATTTGAAATGGGTTTTACTGAAGTTAACATATTTAATTTGTTTTCTTAATGGTTTATACAATACAGTAATTCGGCCCACATGTCAAATTGGCGCAAGAGTTCTAAGACTATAATAAATGAAACCTACACATTGATGGAAAAGTATTACATCACAGTTCATCAAAAAGCGTATATTCTACTCTCGTTTGTTTTACAAAATCCTTTATAATTGCCTCTATTGGTTTCTGTATGGTAATTTTGAAAATTGTTAGCAAGAAAATGCTTATCTGTAAAAAGAACAATTTTCAGTTTGTTTTGTGGTATATCACAAGCGGATAGGAGAACTAGTGTATCTTTTATCCATGGCCTGAAAACATTACATGAATATTTTATCCAAATACCTGCAATCTACAACTCCTGTAAGGATCACTGACGGAGCGATGTGAAGAGTTGCAAGTGCGCTTGGTAAACAAGAATCCACTCTCAATTTTAGTCTTTCCGTTTTTCATATACGCGCAACACCCGAGAAATGACTATTCATATTTGAGATTCGAATATTAACGTTCGCGAAGGAAAGAAAGAAAAACAACGTAACCGATAAACAATGAGAAACTAAATAACGGATTCTCAAGATAGTCAGCAATTCCGTACAAATACTCTGGCATATGCCGTTCAGTACACACACCGCCTTTACGTCGAACGGTAGTATTCATTCGCTATAAAAGAGCCTGCCGCATCCCCTTTCTCGCCTTACCTACCTAGTCTCCCCGTGCAATCGGTAGCACTTGGATCCGGAGTTGGACATTGTTATCGCCACACGATCTAGCTACGGCACCAGTGCGATATTCATTTCACTGAAACTAGTCGCACTGAACGAAAGCTGTTCACTTGCTGCGAGTACAGATGAACACGTTTTCGGGAACAGTTGTTCACATTCAACGTTGGAATAATTCCTTTTCAGTACACTGAAGACACTGATAATAATTAGATTTCCCGCCATTAATAAACAATGAGAATTAAAAAAATATTTAAAGATTACACTGAACTTCCCTGATCTTTGAATGTTTAGATCGGAGACACAAATTTCTACATTTTGGCAAACTTGGCAGAAGCTCGTGTTCTGTTCTGACAACATATAAACAATATAAAATCTCAGTTTTGTCAGGTTTTCTAACAATGTAGTGCATTGAAAGGTATAGTGCAAATTAAACGTAATGAAGAATTAATTCAGCGCACCAACAATTAAAGAATTGCTACTAAGACCTACTTTCCAAATCAAATCTCTCTAGGCAAATGCCTCACTTTAGGAATAAAACTTAAATAAGTTAGTGAAAGGACAACATAGGCATGTGGTTACATAAATGCCAAAATTCATTTAAATAATTACGGTTACTGAAACAAATCACCAATTATCATCGCTATCCGGGGATCAAAATGGTAAAACTGAAAAAGACATAACTAATCAATACAATAATATTGCACAATTAAAGGCCGCTTTTAATCGCAATATTTGCTCATTTTTGCAACATTTTCAGTTCGTGAAAGAACCTGACTGACATGCGTTTAACAAGGCCGGTGGCGTTACCATGGAAACAGCCAATGGGAGCACTCGCGCAACCGGCAAGTCACTGGCGATGGCGGAGAACGTCATTCTAACCTCGCGTTTCGATATGAATGGATTTTCAGAATGGATCATACGAACTGTGGCACTATCACCGTGTATTCCACTTCAGCTTGTCAGAAATTTGTGTTACCAAGCAAAACCACCAAATGGTGTTACCATTCCGGCAAGTTAATCAACAAAGAATCTAGGCGAACAAAAACTGTTCAACATTCGTGCAAGTAAATACACATTGATGCAATTCCAACGTGGCTACCTGAAAGGCGGCATTCCGGGGGGTGCTGCAACAAGAGCCGCTTCCGCTGCCTGGCTCTTCCCGAGTCACTGCCTCAACTGCCTTCGCGCAGCCCGACCGACAGCCCGCCCGCTCTCTCGCACACTTCAAACGGTAGCGGTTGCGAACGAAGGCGCGAGGCGGTTGGGTGGCGGTTGGCACACGGTTGCCATTGGCGCTTCCCGCGGGGCATGCGAACACCACTCGGCGCTCTCGGGATTCCTCTCTACATTTTTGTTGCTAACGTTCGTAACAATCGCGGGAACACACGATTCAAATGCACGGTTCACAGTTCAACAATGGTTCAACATTTTTTGTTTGCGCGACCAGTACAGCAATCTTCCTTGATTGAGCACGTGATTGGAAAAGGTAAATTTTTCGTTACTTCATTTTTCGCGACACTTCAGTAATTCCGGAACACCGCTGTCTCGCGTCATGTTAACCTCGAGAACACAAAGAACGAAGGCGTGTGTGGGCATCGACTGCCACATATTCAACTACGCATTTGAAACCAATTGATAGGACAATTCTGGATTCTGAATGCTCACAAAGAATGACAATACACTTCCCCTGGATACAGTCTCGACGCTCTTGAATCAGCGCACACCAGCGTTGATTTGAGGAGACGCGAATAAATGTTAAAACGACATTTCATGAAGAAGAAACTAATTTCGTAATATCTGAATCCATATATTCGCAAGCTTTGACAGTGGATCGAAAATACCGGTTAAGCCGAATGTACGGCTAGGACAAAGTTGAACTTTCTCTGGAGTGCAGTAGGCAGTCAACAAAAGAAAGCAAAGCCTGCACTTCCCACAAGAGCTCACCTGCGTTGGCTGGCTCCCTCCGCGCCGCACGTGGCGCCGTCGCGTGGCCTGGCGTCGAGTCGCCTCCTCCGGCGGTCGCGGCTTCGCGCACAATGCTCGCTCGCTGTCGCTGGCCCAGCCGGCGCGGTGGCGGCGTCGGCGGCGGCGGCGGCGGCGGCAAGGGTAGTCGCCCCACTCCGCTCCCACCTGGTGGCGGCGCGCTGACTCACGAGCGGCTGCGGCGCCGCCGCCGCGCCGGCCACCGGCCCCGCGGCCGGGCGGCCGCGCCCGCGCCCACGCGCCTCGACCCCGGCACGCCTTTCGAGTCACCGGCGCCCTTCGGTTTCCCAAGTGCGGACCCGGTTCCACTCCCACCCTCCACAGGGTTGCATTGGTTACACGCACATTTTTCTCTCGAGCACAAATGCACATTACGTTCTTTCTTTTCTCTCTCGTGAATGTACGTAATTCAGCTCGATCTTCGAAGCACTAACAAAAACATTTGATAGATACGAATACTTTGTTGTTGGGTACTTTTTCCTTTTGCAGGTTCCACTCACCAATTTTCTTTTTAGCATCTTTCTGGATGCAATTTGTCTGTATTGTGTGTGAAAGCTTGAATTTCGTGCAGAGTGTGTACTTCAACTCCGTTTCTACGATTCTGTCTCTCCACGTTATTTCCATCTTCCTACGCCTCTTCAAAATTTGCGAAGTCTAGTGGCGAAGTGACGTGATTTCGCGAGGGAGAGTGCGTGGGTGAGAGCGAAGGCGAGGGCGAGGGCGAGAGTGACAGAACGAAGAGGGGCGTGGTGTGTTGACTGTCTGCCGCCTAATCAGAATTCAGGCTCCTTCTGCCTCCGTACCGCTGAAGTGATCAAATTGCCTTTTTATACTAAGACCCATACTTTGAGATATTAAAACTTTCAATAAATAATATTATGCAATATATAAACTTTTTTATATTGTTTTGTAGCCCTTTCTATGCAGATACATTCAATGATAAATCCGTACAAGCGAAATTTCATAGGCGGCCTAGATAGCCGAGGTCGTAAAGGCCAAAGGGCCGTAGCTGCCTCGTGCGTGAGGGGTCATGGATTCTTATCCCGCTCGGGGCATGGATGTTTGTGTGTGTCCATATACAGCAGTCAAAATCAATGAATATCCTGAAATGGTGAATGCTAAGATAAACCTTGAAAACTAGTGTTCTTGCAAAATGTCACAGACTCTCTCGTCCTAATTAGTTTCCTATTATCTTTCTATTATCTCAATATTTGGTCCCTTAATTGAAGCATTAAAATCGGATTTAATTTTTATTGAAGAAGAGCGAAACCTTTTTATGCGCATATTTTCTTTGAAACATTTGGAGCCGTTTTAGAGAAAATGTTTGAGCATTTCTGACTATGCATATTTTTGAGATGAGTTTTATTAAAAAAAAACTTTTGGAATTTCTAGAAACTCACCGAGAGAGATGGCTCAGGGCATCAATGTCAGGGATGTCACTGCATTTCCTCTGACCGGGAGGTCCTAGGTTCGAGGGCAGAGGGTCGACGGTAGGATTTTCGACACTAGCTTGTTGGCTAGGTCCAATTCGATCGCTGTCGACATTTTCCATGGTTTCTCCGATTAACACCAGGCGAATGCCGGAGCAGTACCCTAACAAACGGGCCACAGACCGCGGGCGATCTCACCTTCCGTATTCCGTATCCTCACCTTTTACACTCACACTTTCACTAACTGCACTGCACTTTCACACAAGCCGGGAAGCCCGTCAGGAACTAAGGGCTTGTCCCGGCTGGGGCGGTGCCACTTAAGTGGGTGAAAACCTGGTTGGGGAAAACCCCGCTAGCCGACGGTAGGTCGGCGCCGGATCACGCCATGCAGCAGGGGAAATGTCACCGCCACGTCCCGACCAAAAAACATGCATTACACTTACAGGACTAATGACCCTGGTAGTTGACGTGCCCGGAATCACTAGACAATCAATATATATATATATATATATATATATATATATATATATATATATATATAAAATTTTAAAAATTATTTGAAGCACTTGTTATAACTAATGCAATAATACATTTAAAACGTTCGTAACTTTCTGATGTATTTAGAATAAAAGAGAATATATGCGTACTCTTTATATAAGTAGTACACGTTTTAAATACTGTAATTAAGAAATATTAATTACTGTAATTAAGATAAATTGAGAAAAATGTTTAAATAAAGTTTATTTCACCGGGGAAACTCTTTTAAAGATAGGTAACAAAATACGGTAGTATGTAGAATAAAATCGTTCTCCTGTGAAATTGCAATAATTGAGGGATGTCACTTTGCTCGTGCAACTGACGAAATGTAATTATCATAATTATATAGAAGCGTAATTTAAGTATCGTAACATCTTTTGTGTGTCGAGCGTTTGATTGCTGCACCACTGCGCCGCCGCGTGGGTTAGCGAGTTCCTGGCGCCAAGGCCGAAGGCGTGGGCGTGGTGTGGCGGGGCGTGGTGGTGGTGGTGATGGTGGTGGTGGTGGTGATGGTGGTGGTGGTGGTGGGGGGGCGAAAATCGCTTCCTCTCTCAACGTCGTCTCCCGCCGTCCCCCTCCTCGGCGGCGACTGCTTATTCTTGTAACTTCAAGTGCTTAAGTCCATGGTGGAAAGAGAAGTGCCTAAGTCCAAAGAACTCTCAGCCGTTGCATCGGTTGAGTCTCTTGCTCTCATCTCGCGAGGCGCGGTTCGGGCAGCCCTGCCGTATACAGAGGTCAACGAGCGCCAAAAGAATTTTGGTTCAAGCTCATTTGGTAGGAGGCTCGCGGTAGCAAAAGTAGCAAGGTAGCAAATTTGCCGTGCATCTGGGATTTAATATTGCTTATAATTAATTTTTGAAAACATCTGCATAAATATTTTCTTACGCGTGTTCTAATTATGTGTTAAAACATAGGCATACATTCAGTTTTAAAATTTTCACTTTAATATTTAAATCAAATGAATTATTAATCTCATCCAGCATTTAAATATTCAGTTATATTACGATGTTGAGAATATGTTTCACTGGAACTGCAATAGACACAGTTGCGTTTAGTTCTCCTAGAGCAAACAGTAAGCTAAGGTTCAATATTCTCACGTCACTCACTCCCCTTTTCTGACGGTAAAAAGCTCGTATTTAAGGTGCTATATTCCAAACGCACACGAAAGGTAAACCAGTAACAAAATCTAACTTCAAACGACAAAGTAAGAAGAAGATTGAGAAGAAATTACATGAAAAAGATAAAGTGTCAACATTTCCCAAAATGCCGTTTTCCATGGTAAGCAATCTGTGTTCCCTTATCAACGACCTCGTAAAATACGTCAGTTTCCAGTACAAATGTACCTTAATCAAAGGCATTGAGTATTGCATGAGTATAAAATTCATTTTAAGGTCGCCACAAATGAGAATTGAAATTGTCTGGATTGTGCCTGTTCTAAACTAAGATGCTCTGCAAAATACCATCACGTCTTGCATCAAAGTTACAGTAGCAGATTCACCACTGATTAAAAAATTGTCGTTTGAAGAATGGATGGATATTCCTGACGATTCCAAGAAACGAAATTCCAGTGTAGTGTTCGAATTTCGCTCACATTTCGCCCTTTGGAATAATTCGGGTTCCGACTGTCAATATCTGGAAAGGCTCTCTTCAGCAGCAGGACGTGAAAAGGCATGCTCATTGAGGCTGAAGGGCGATGGTTCGAGAGGAAAAAGAAAAGAGGAAAATAGGAATTGAGAACACTTAAATTCTCTCCTGGTTCCCGGAGATGTTGCGAATCCCAGGCAGTGTTATCCCTCGCTCGTACCCTGGCGGACCGCCCGGGGCCTTCCCCATGAGCTCTCGCGGCCACTTCACTCGACACACTTCCTCCCTCGCCATGCGTGCCAACCATTAGAGGCTTCTCACGTCGGAAACTGACAACGCCTTGGGCAAAACTTTAAACACGAGGTAAAAAATAAGAGAATAATCATTATTGTCAAAATATTCTCAATAATACTTTATTTTGTAGCGATCCATTAAAAATGTCTAATTATCCAATGTAAACAAAATACGCCACGGAATTATGGTGGATTTTTCATGATTTATAAAGCATCATCGACACAAAACTCCTGGAAACTAATGATAAGCAGGAAATTGTCCCTGTAATACTCTCAACTTACCCCGCAATTCTACCATTGCCTTGGACGCTAAACTTAGCACTCCAGAATAAAATGTAATGTTATCCACTGGACCGAATGATATCCTTTTCGACGTCATTCATTAATCTTTTTGGGGACTGTTTTCGAATTTAATCGAAATTAAAACAAATTCTTTAAACGTATGACCTTTTTAATGACACTATTAGGATAGTTTTTGTAAAATTATTATTACCCTCTTGCTCCCATTCACTCGCACTATGCACTAATAAACCTTGTATGGCTTTCGCGAGGCCGGAGATCGGAGGAGATCCTCCTCTTGCACCCAGGCAGGCGCATAATTACTCATTGTTCTCTGACCATTTCAACTGCGATTATTTCTAGTTTATTCGTATCTAATTTCAAAATGTGAGAAATAATTTGGGATTACTTGGCCTTGGCTACTGTGCCTTCGGCAGCGGAACAGGCCTCGGACGTCGTTTCTACGCCAGACCCCCGCTGCCCCCTGCCCCCTCCCGCTTTCAAACCACTCGACTTCAGAGGGCTTAGTTATTTTCATGGCATTGTCACGCGTTGACATATTTTTTCACAATTGCCTTAGAGATTTTAATGTTTGATGTATTTAATGTTAATTTTCTCATTAAATGAATTTGTTCTGTGTTTAAAACGGTTTTTTAATGTTTGTAATGATGTAACTGAACCCGGTGGTTTGCACGTTTGCGTGGTCCCGAGATGGCCAATTTGCGACCAAAAGAAAATAAAAGCCTACATTTTGCGCAAAGTATTCTAGAGACACCGACAGTCCTTAGATCTGCTCCTTAAGAAGCTGGTTGCAACCTGGAGTAGATTTTATATTCAACCGGCTCATAACATTTTTAGGCGTCTATTAGAGGATGTCAATTAGATGATGATGGTAATAATAATAATAATAATAATAATAATAATAAGAATAATAATAAGAATAATAATAATACCGAGCGAAGCGACTCAGTGCGTATCGCGCTGGATTCGCAATCGGGAGGTCAGCGTTCGATCCCCGAGACGGACATCCTGACCGGGGATTTTCGCTTTTTTTTCCCTTGGTCATAAGGCGAATGCTGGGATGGTTCGAAAAATCCCACTTCCCATTACTCCACCTCGCACCTCCCACCATCATCCTAGGCCAATAATAATAATAATAATAATAATAATAATAATAATAATAATAATAATAATAATAATAATAATAATAGAACATTGACTATACCATCAATGTACCAAACACATACTCCAAGTGTTAAGAACTCATCAAAACCTATGATATCTGCAATCAAATTTGGAGAAAAGTTGAAAAAGATTTGGAGAAAAAAGTGCTTCTACTTGTAGATGTCGCTTTTGTATACGATCAGAACGTCGTAACCAAAAAGGCATTGAAATGTCTTAAAACAGGAGTTTGGGAATCGAGATAAACTAGGATGTGGGAACACAGGTCGTGCCGATAGTTACGTGTCAGGGCTCAGGAATTTGTTCCGAAAAGTATATATGAAAGACCTCGTCCTAATTCTCATGTAACTTTCATGGTCATGCAAAAGATTGGGGAGTGCAATTTATTGGGAACAACCCATATTTAGTGCAAAATATTGTGCAGGCATCCATTGTCGTTACTAGACATTCACTAATCTTTGCATTTAAAAACGTTTATAAACTTGGAAACTTTAAAATACGCCATCTTCTGTTCGCTAACTATAAATTGTGTGAACATGCTAGACGACGACGAAGCGTCGACTTCTCTCAAAGATTGCAACTCGCATCCACCCCCCCACCAAATAAAATTTAAAAAAATCCTACCAGAATCAACTACATGCTGGGAAGTAAATGTAATGAACGACGTGTAAAGAATAGGCGGCAGCAGATATCCGTTATTTTATTATATTTAAGATAGTGTATAAACCTTGAATTGTAATACTCCTAACAGTAGTTCAAAAGAGCAAGTTATAATACTTCTTTCGCCGACATCTCGATCAGGTTTTCGTTCAGTTTCCCTGATCCTTTAACAAATGCTGAGATGGCCCCTTGTTTTGCTTCTGGACATAAATGTAACTTCAAATTAACTGCTCTCCATTGCACGTCACACAGTTTTTAACTGTTTCTGACGTAAATAAACAATAACAGGAACGGGTAGAACGTACCCGTATAACCCGATTTCATATCAAACTCAAATTTCCCCACCAGTGGACAATATGCCTTTTGATTTGATTCTCGTCAATTATATTTCATTGGAATTTTTACAAAGTAGATGAAACTTATGATATTCGTATTATAACATCTTACAATAATAATGCCGGAAATGGCATTTATATTTTCGATACAGTAGAAAGTACGCCTAGCATTAACCGAGCTCTTAAAGAAATACAATAACTTGTTTTGGGACGGAATAACAGTTGGGATTCGTCTTAAAATTATGTTTGTTAATATTATTTAAGTATCAGGAATAACTAAATGAAGCAAAAAAATCGAGTGGTGATGACTCATTATCTCATGGGAATTAGAAAAGTATTCAAATATCACTACAGTGAATTTGTGGGAGAAATACGTATAACCCGAGCTGATAATGATAACGCTGAGTCATCTAAAAGTAGCGGTTAATACTTTTATAAAATGTATTTCAAAAACAATAAATTGTGTGGCAAGAAACAAAAACCAAACATTATAAAAGGAAAAAGTTAACTGGAAAATCAAATTTTCTAGAACACAACGCACAAAAATTAACAAGAAATGTTACATTCAGAAAAGAATTCTGCGAACTTAGAATCTACACTTCAATTTTTCAAAGTGGTCGCTGACATTATGACATTGTTACACCTCCTGCTTTATAAAATTAATATTTTAACAGCGGTACGCACATTTCTGAGGCAAAGGACGTTCGTGAATTAATTAAAAGTATTAATTTTATTAGGCAGTAGGTGTAACAATGATCTAATGTCATCGGCCATTTAAAAAAATCGAAATATAAATATATGATAAATCTATTAACTCATTGACTCATGTTTCCGGGTGCGACAACTATTGGTTATTAATCCAGTTAGTGCGGTGTATCTCGGGAGATTGCGGTGGATGGTGAGACCCCACACCGACCTCCGCCTCGACATGCGGAGGATTTCCCGCTTTAGATATCTCCCCCAGCGGGGCACCCCCCCCCCTAGCCGGGAAGCCATAGAACAAATGACACATGCCCACTAGTGGGCGCAGAACACGAATCGGCGCGAAATTTGATTGTGGGCGTACGCCCTTGAGGCGATTGGGTTATAGCTCTCGCTTCATCTGTTTTGCTGTAACATTGTAAACTGAACGGAAGTTTTAGATTTATTCGAATATCAGACATGACCTTCTATTTTATCACTAGAATCACCTACGAGCTTACTTCAAATGGTAATTTAACTGGCAAACTAAAATCGAAATTTCCTCTTCACGTTTTGTATTCAGGGTTATTTATATTTTGTTTTTAATGTTGAAGAATGTCTCTACCATCTTCTTTCATTTATACACAAATGTACATTTTCACTTTTCTGAATTACCTAAAATAAAATCAATAAATTTTTCCTCTTTATTTTTGAATCTAAGATGATAGATATGAAAGCTCTTAGCAATGACTTCGATGAAAGTGAATGACACTTGTCCACAGTTTCCAGCAAAATACGTCGGAAAGCAGTACTTCTCCACAATGAGAACAAATTTTCTTATAGTCCGATTGTTTATGCAGTTAACCTGAAGATGACATAATATGTCTTATGTGATATTATGAGAACTTGAAACTCCTCACACGTATCAAATATGAGAAATACAAATGGAATGTATATAGAGAGATCTAGGTAATTGTACTTCTTCTCGGCATGCAGCTCAGGTACACAAAGCACAACTATTGGGGGGGGGGGGAAATCGCCCACTCAGATTGAACAACTGTCTGGACAGAGAAATGTGGTGAACTCCCATGTTGGCCCCCAAAGTGTGCATCGGCCTCCACTGCACATTAAATTGGGTCTTAAATATTTTGTGAAAGCCATGGACAAAACATCATGGGAATTCATGTATTTGCGAGAGAAAAATAATCAGTAAAGCAAAAATAAAGGAATAAATATTTGTAGGACCGCAAATTATAAATTAATGGCTGGAACATTTCAATCATTTTTGTTGAGTGATGTTGAAGAAAAGGCATGGGTGTCTTTCACGAGTGTCGGTAGAAACGTTTTAGGCAACAATAAGGCAGAGGACTATTGCTGTATTCTTCATGAACCATTGAGATCATACCACCATATGGGATGTAACATGCCAAACTACACTTTTTGAATGATCATTTGGAATTCTTCCCGGAAAATCTCGGCGCTGTTAATGAAGAACATAGCGAACGGTTCCACCAAGTCATTTCTCAAATGGAAAAGCGGATTTGGAGTGACGCAATGTTGTCCGATTACCGCTGGAGAGCTACCGCTATCGAGAAATCGGGAAGGAAATATATTTTATTTAGATATGTTTCTTCACCTTCTTCACCTTCATTGTTTCTTTTCTTAACACTTATAATGTGTTTTTATTGTATACATTTGGATTAGTTATTAGAGCGTGCCATTTTGCCAGATACGTAAAATACATAGAGAGATTCGTATTTACAAAAATTACCATTACATAAAAACTGAGGCCGATACAAAAATTCTGAAATTAGAAGAAGAAATTAGAATCTAGATTGAGAGGCAAATTAACTTCCAGAAATAGTGTTTTGTTCTTGTTAGAGAAAAACAAATTTATAGACCAGTGTAATCAAACCGGATAAGCTCTAAGTTTCCAACTTGTCTCCCGACATGTGTTGTAGTGTAGTGCGTGTAAGTGTAATTGCGTTGTAGGGATACAGAACAAGAAAGGAGGAGGCAAGATTGCGCGCGGTCCTTGTCCTATTTGTTGGGGTTCCACTCCGGCATTGTCTGGAATTGACCGCAGCAACTACTGAAAACTACCGACCAGAGCAGCCAGGGGCTAGAAATCTGCTCCAGTCGGCGGATGAATTCGACCTTGCTATAGAGATAGTAGCGAAAATCCTCCATCGTCAGGACTCTAATCTTTGAACCTCCCAGCCAGAATCGCTGCCGACAGGAACAATGCAGGAACAACCAGACTAAATTGGAAAAATCACATAACAGTAAAAGCACAGCAAGCCAAAATAAAATTAATTCAACTAAAGCCACTCTTAAATCGCAATAGTAAGCTCTCATTAAACAATGCCATCACCATCTATAAATCAATAATTAGACCCCTAATGCTTTATGCATGCCCTATCTGGATCAATGCTTCTAAAACTAATATAAATAAATTACAGATCATCCAAAATAATTTCCTCAGACTTGCCACTCATGCACCCTGGTTCATCTCAAACATTCAACTGCATAAAGAATTTAATTTACCCCCTATACTTGACCATATCGCGCTCCTATCTAACAATTTCTTCTCCAAAATAAACACAATAACCCAAGCCACCCATTACGGCATAGCCACCACCTACCAGCTCCCAACAAGAATAAAAAATAGATATCCATTAGATTCATTCCTCAGCATATTTTCAGAACTCAATTAATCACATAGGTGCTCTGTGAGTTTCCTATTCATGTGTATTTAGATTTAGTTGTAAGATTAGCACTTAAGTTAAATATAAGTCATAAAAATACATATGATGTAGTATACATAATACTGAACTATGTACATTCGTTCACTAATAAAGATATACTAAAAAGAGGAACAATGCTTACTCTAAGATAAACTCAACCTGTGTAATAGATGTATCAAAAATGGCTACATACGTATCTGTATTGTCAAATATCTTTTGTCTAGATGTTGAAGTGTTCTCAAAATATTTGAGTTATATAAAGGTATGTTATTTTATTATGAATTAGTTGTAGATACATTTTAGGTGCCGATTTACTAAGAAAATTAAATGGCATTCTATATGTATTGTGCGTTCATTTACTAGACTATTGCTTCCAGTTCTACTTAGGAGTAAGGAAATTTTTAACCTCAAACACTTGGTTTGTGTAACCTAATTGATCTGAACATTTCTAAATGCTTGGTACAATTTCACAAAAATTATCGGTATTTCTAAGCTGCGCGATAAGCATTGAAATGATTGATCGTACAATGTGGACTTCTGATAACATGAAGAACGATCTATAAAACTTACAACTCAGGGACATCGTCCTGACGATATCTTATATCCCAATACCTGATAAGATGAGAAAACGATCATAAAGGGAAAGAATTCGAAATTGAGATTAAAATTTTTCTATAAAAATGTATCTCTCAACTCATTGTATGGTTTATAATCTTCCGGAGATCATTTAATTGTACTTACGTGTTTTGTTTGTATCTGTAATTGGAAATAAGCAAAATAAGTTTCATATATTTTCAATTATCGTTTCTATAAACCTATCATAACTACAGGTATCGGTATTGTGTGACTTCCTAAATGCCTCCATTGTTTTATAGGAGGAACTTTTAAGACTTTACTTCATAAACTCACGCATTAAAACGAACATTCGCATTGTAAAGAATGACAAGGTTACGGATACAGGAGGAGGTACACGGGTACCCGAAGAAAATTGAGTCAATCCATAATCTTTTTCTCAGAATTTGTACTGAATGATTCCATACCACACCGAAGGGAGCATTCTTATTGAAGACTCATTCAGATTGTTATTTTGAAACTTTGATTGCCTATGTAGGTCACGATAGGAACATACGAATGATATGATGTACTGATGCATCACAAGTACGAGAGCCTTTCTTATTTAGCAGAAGATGATTATTTCGGAATTCAGTTTTAATTCTAGTAATAGCAACTTAGTCTTTGCGCAGGCTCCGATTAAGCATGGAGCGAAAGAAGCGACTGCTACATGTGCGAAGCGAACGGAGCGATAAATCGATCAATTGGAGGTTCTCAAGGAAGTCGATAAAATAGAGGATAATCGAGCAATTCAATCCTGCAGAGGATCAAGAAGGTCAGGTGAAAGGTAAGGAGAATATCAAGTGGAAGGTAATCACGCACGTCGATCAAGGATCTGCCCCAATGTCGACGAAGTAGAGGATCTGCGCGCAAGTCGATCAATTAGAGATTCACAGGATAGACGATTCAGAAGAGGTTCTGTGCGTCACTCGATCAAATAGAGGATCTGCGAGCGAGTCGATCAAGTGATGGAAAACGATCAAGCTGAATACGCACATAATTCGATAAAGTGGAGGGCCTCCGCGAACGTCGATCATGTGGAGGGAATCTGAACGCATGTCATACAAGTTGAGAATCGAGACAAGCAGGTCTAACACGTAAAGAATCTGCACGAATTCAAATTCTATTAAATAGAGGATCTTGAGCAAGACGATCGAAAATGATCTTAAAGAAGTTCAGAAATTGGAGTTCCTCGTCAATCAAGCAGACCATATCCAGTCGATTATATAAACGATATTTCGATTACGTAGGGGATTTTGAGTAAGTCGATCTAGTGAAGAATCCGAAGGCTGTGAAGTGGGGGATCTCCGCGCACGGCTGTGACGTGGAAGAACATCTGCATAAGTCCTTCAACTAGGGAGGTTCTACGCGCAAGACCTTCAAGTGGAAGATCTACGTACAAGTCGATCAAATGGAGGATCTCGGCGCACGTCAAAAAGGTTGGCGTGCGCACAAATCAAACAAGGAAGGAGCTAAATCATTCTAGTAGAGGATCTTAAGCAGATCCACCAAGTAAAATATCTCTAGCATGTTGATCACTTTGAGGATCTTTCAAGGACGTCGAGAAAAGGTAGAGGATAAAGTTGAGATCAATTAAAGAATCCCGAGAAAATTGTGATCAAATAAAAGGTTTCAAGTCAGTGATGATGAATTTCAAGAAATTTGAGAAGAGGAGGACGTTAAGAAAGTCAAGATCCCGAGGAAGATCTCAATCAAGAGTAGGAGATCAAAGCATGCCGATCAAGAGGGGGATAGAAGTTTGTCATCAAGTGAACCTGGAGAATACTGTTCATGTTTTTGGCGTGAAAAATAAATATGTGTATAGATATAATCATGCGGAAGATATATAGAAAATGTGTTAAAAATAATTTCAGAGACTTTTTCAGCAAATTCATAGATTTTTAGAAATTTCCAAGGGATTATCATTACTTGTCTTTTCATGCCTTTAGTAAATTTTATTTCATTCCATTGGAATACTTTTTCAATTTTCGAAAATTGAAAGGTAAAAATGAAAACTGGACTCGTGCCATCTTTATAAGTATATTTCACTTTATTCGACAGCAAAAATAATTAAAGAAATTCGAGCCATTTTTGAGAAAATGTTATGGGAGCTTCATGTAAAGTTCGCTCAATAAATAAAAGTTTCGTTTCTAATTTGCAGAATCTCGACTAGGGCAAAAACGACATTTATTTTGGAAAAAATTGAAAAAAAAACTGTTCATGGTTTGGACGGTAGTTTTGTTTTCACAGGCGAACGCACAGATTCATTTTAAATTAAACCACTTCTTCAGTATCAGAAGACCTGAAATCGTTAATATCAACATTTATTTTCCGCAGCAATACGAAACTTTCTCTGATATTGACATACGTATACTATCGGTGTATACGTCCATACTAGAGAAAGTCAAATACAATAGAGACAAACATAAAGGAAGGTAAAATAGTGAAAAAGATGTCAAATGCGGCATATTCTCTCTCATTCTCGTCAGCACGAATGACTAGTTTTCGACACATGAAAAACCCTTTCATGGAGAATGTGCTCGATAAGAGACAATTCTTAACTTTTCACGAGACAAAAGGCGATTTGTCAGTCGTCAATGAAATCATCACGAGCCTGCTCGCGCGAGGCACTTTGGACCTTGCGTCCGGCAGTGAAGCTTGGTGATGTTACAAATTCAACGAATTTCTCCCAATAGAGGTCCTCCCTACCTTTGCAAACATGAGAAAGAAAGTGATATCGGTAAAGCAATCATTCAAAATTGCACTTTCAGCCCTCCCTCCACGACCTTTCCCTTTCTGGGTCAGCGAGATTTGTACAATATCTCTGGTGAGATTTGATCGTTCGATGCCCTGCCACTGAGATATTCGTTATCACTCCCTCCGCTCTCACCGCGCCTGTTTTAGCCGCGGTAGTTCGTGGAGTAAGAAGCGACGAAGTGGTAGACGGTGCTTCCGAAATTGAAATGGAAATGAAATGATTTATAAACACTGAGGATGCTCCTTTCAGTTTCGTAAGCAAATAGAAAGTTCAAGCGTTTGGAATTATTATTGGTTGTTAAAAATAGTACGCTTTGTCAGCACATCACACCCAACCGATAAACAGATACGCAGCTTTAAGTATTAAGGAAAGCGAGACACAAAAAACCAAAGCTATTGTCGGACTGTGAAAGAGAAATTAAAGAGGCGTTAGGATTATTAAAGGAAAGGGCCTAAAATAACGTTTATTGCAAAGCCATTGGAAAATGGGTGATCGCAGAATAAGAAAGTTATCAGTACTGTAATGTGAAACATGTAATACAGTATGGACACGCAGGGTATAGAAATACAGGCAATGAAAAATTTATATCTCAATTTTGTAGTTGTAGGAAGACGCTTTTGAAATTTTCGAAAATGCAGAGTCCACCGTGAAAATTGGACATAAACCACGTTTAAGTGCATGTTACTCTGTTCTTACAATAAATTTAAAGGAAAAATTTGGAGCCGTTTTTGAGAAAAGTTTGAAAATGTCGGGGGGCTTCATGTAAAATGCCCCCAAATTTAATTTTTTTTTCAAAATCTCAAAAATTCGACTCGAGCCAAATGGACACGGGTTTCTTCAATTTGGAAAAATCCTACGCATGGTTTAGGCAGTAGCAAACGGACAGACTGACGATTTGAAAAAATAAAAAACTTTTTCGGTATCAAGGAGCCCCAAAATGTGTATTTCCGTCGAAATCGATTTTCCGTAGCATTACACAACTTTCCCTCCACTTCGTACATTACTACGTATGTACTATATACGTACGTATATGGGAAAGTAAAACAAAATATTTGATACATGAATTTGTAAATATAATGTTATTGCAATCATCTTTCTTACCAAGTGAAGTAATACTGCGCTTCTATGACCATGTTGTCCCGGATCTTTGCCATTCATTGTGAAACTTATCCCCACCACCATCCCCCTTCTTGGAAACAAAGTATTCGCAACCAAGGATGTTTGCGAAGCACAAGTAATCTCAACCTCGTGCTTGCTCATGTTTCAGAGAGCCCATGCGTACCTCGATCGAAATCTCACAAATATTTTTATACAGATCATTGTCTTATCGTGTTGGATTTGGGATGGAGGGTGCATGTTCGCTCCCTCCTCTCCCCCAGGATACGACTGTTCAACTGTTCACGACTGCTTACTGGCTCCTGGGTAAGACCTTCGAGTATTCTACGTACCTATTTTATATTTGAACTAAACTCTTTATTGTCTGCCTAGAAGACTATATATACAGTTATTACTGTACATGTACACCTTTCCTTTTTCAGCCGCTCCGAATCCATTTTAAGTCCTGATTGGCGACGTTTTGAGTTAACAAATTTGGAAATGCGTATAATGGAGACATTTAAAATGGAGAAATTAAAAACCCTTTATTGCAGGGGCTTTCAAACTGTGCGTCGCGGCCTTACGGTATGGTATGTCGCGTGGAAATGATTTATTAAAAACGATCTTTAGATTTCATTTACTTTAATCTTATTATCATTTATGTCCACAATATAATATTGTACTATCATAATATATGTTATTTGTAACATATATGATATATTTTACTAATTATGTATTAATCGAACCTGGCAATAAGCTTCTGTGTCTCCTGTAGCTTCGATGTACTTCCCTAACGCCCATAGGGGATATTTATCTTTCTACCCTCGCAGATCAACAATTCCTGTACCTAAGCGAGCCGCGTCCAACCTGTGTTTGGTTAAGATTGAAACTGAACGCCGAAATAGAATTGTGAGTAACAGTTTCAAATATTGAACTCTGATTTGAAAAATTGTTGATGAAGAAGCAAGCTTATCTTCCCCATTAATAATTTAGAAGAATTTTGTCATAAAATTAAAAGTTGAACAAAATGTGTTTTCTATTACCCAATTAAAATGAAGAAATAAAATGGCCTATTATATCACTTAGTCATTTGTAAAGGAGCCGTAGGAGAAAATACGTTCGAAAACGCCTCCTATAATGTATTTATATTTTACATTTTTGCCATTTTTCTTCCACCACTTTGAAAAAATAATCACATGTATAAGTACACATTTTTCTTTTTTTAATTTCATTGAATTCCTTTCCTCATTATTTACCATGTTATCCAACAATCACATATTGGCAGTTTTGTCACGCGAGTGCAGATTGGCTTCGTGGATGCACCGGGTGAGGCGAGTGGCGAGGCGTATGGCGCGCCGAGCGGCCAGCGGCGACAGCGAGAGGCTTTCTTCGTAGTACTCTCAGCGGACAGATGGCGTCCCCTGTGCTCCACTCGAGCAATATCCCTATACTGCGAAAATTTGATTCATTTTTACTTTCTTCAATATTTGAATTAAATGTCTTGTGTCATGTCTTATGCACCGGTAATTCTTGGAGATCCTTTAAATCAACCCATAGGGCGCTTGCTCTCATTTCGAAATAAAAAGTTCGACTACTGAAGCTTCACTTTCGACCTACCAGTGTTAATTTTACCTTCCTTAAATAATGTATTTGTTTATAACATACTAATTAAATAAATTGATTTATCACAATTATAATTTTTTAATTTTTTGCTACCATTCTTTATTTTGCAAGACATTATTTCATTCTGTTAATATTGGGCACTAAAGTGGTAAATCTAGTAAAGAAAGAGAATTGGTATCAAATGCGTTTGACTGGACTAAAATATATTAAAGATAGAAATGTTTTTGACAACGGATTTGGGAACAGTGAATGTACGAGTAATCACGTGTTCTTTCACGGGAGCTTTGTTTCTGAGGAGGAACTTTGTATTTCAGTATAACATATTTTAGAGTAGCAACTAAAAACTAGCCATTAGGATATTAATGAGAGGAATAATGATTTCAATTAAATACATCTTCATTTATTCATTACTTTTTTAATGAAGTTAATTAGGTTTATTGTTCTATAAGATATGAAGTAATCGAAAGAAGTACTTAAGGCACGTTGACTGACGCACGTGTCCCACGCTTGATATATGAATGGGAAACTTTATTAGCGACTCTTCGTGTTTGAAACTTTACCAGTTCCCAGCACCACAATGAAATCTACTATGCAGTCCGAGCGTATGAGGCACCGCAAGTAAATAACGGATTCCCAGGACCTCTTGCATCTGAATCTCACGCACCAACGGGGAAACGATTCGACACAATCAAGATTTGACTATTAACGGCAGTAGTGGCTCGTAAATTAATGTTCTAGGTACCAAAACAAAAACAAAATGGTAATGGATTGTTAGAAATTTTACTCAATTTATTCACAAAATATTATTAACATATTGGTCGCTTCATATTCAATAGCAGCTTTCCGATTAAGTCCTAGCTCACATCTAAGTATCAAAAGTAAGTATAAAAAATTATCAATTTTCATTAAGAAATGAATTGGTGTGGGCTCGAGCTGTAATTGGCCCCCTACTGAAATACCTTCTTGATTCGGCCCTGTTACTGAATGCTCTTTTTAAATTTTACTTTCAAGCATAATGAACAATTGTACTTAATGTCGGAATTGGTCGACAATTGTTCAAATTTGACATTTATCTACACTGTTAGGAGAAAATGGAGTGATTCATTCACTTCTTCTTCATAATTGATATTATCGTAAAACGGATTTAAATCTAAATATATAAAAAAACGCACTTATTAAAAAAATATAATGACATAATAATAAAATTCTTTGTAAATATTAATAACTTCTTCTCTTGCTAACTCGACAATTAACCACGCGCCAAACTTATTGGTATCCCTGGCATGTAATATATGGGAAGGACATCGAAGTTGTCTATCTCCCAAAATTTTAGTTGAAGTCGCGACTATTTTTTTAATCGATGTATTGTAAGGTGCATACGTAGGATTAAAAAGGTTAAGTGATGTTGCAGTTATTCATGAATACAATCATAAAGCAATACATTTTCCAATTCTCGAGCATTTTCCTACTTTTACTTTTCCATAAATTTTTGAATAATTTAAGACGACGAAATATGGTTGTGTTCATCATGTTTTTATTCTAATATACTATATTTTAATATAATAAAATGAATTCGTTTTATCTAATTTTATCTAATTTTATCGTTGACATTTAACAACCAGTGTGTATGTAATGTGTGTGTGTGTGTGTGAGAGAGAGAGAGAGAGAGAGAGAGGGAGAGAGAGAGGGAGAGAGAGAGGGAGAGAGAGAGGGAGAGAGAGAGGGAGAGAGAGAGGGAGAGAGAGAGGGAGAGAGAGAGGGAGAGAGAGAGAGAGAGAGAGAGAGAGAGAGAGAGAGAGAGAGAGAGAGAGAGAGAGAGAGAGAGAGACACGGAGCCCAGTGCAGTTTTTATATCCTTCTATCTTTCTTAGGTAAGAAGTTACTGTTTCATCGCTTAGGACTTTTATTGTTAGAAGCTTCCTGAACCCTTAGTTATAGTTGCGTTCTTTCTCTTATCGAATGTTTACAAACAAAATTCGATAGCGTCGCAAATGCGTAATCACTTTGTAGAAACTTGTGTCCTCCTACAGCCCATAAGGACGTTGCAATATTGTTTTTTGTAATTGACTGAGTAGATAACTGTTGTGTAATCGGAGCATCACTGCAAATTCGAACTAATTATTCAAAAACGGACGTGACCTTTTGCGGCCCAATAGAAAGGACTCCAAGAATAGAAAATGTTCAAAATATTTGTACTCTTATCATAGCTCAAAAATTGAAAATATTTTAACATGAACTTGCGTAAAATAATAGTGACATATTGTTAAACACCCGTAGCTTTAGTTCTTGAATGTGACATTTGACTTTATTGTTTTGCAATTTATTCTTATTCTTCCTCGTTCTTCGGGTATCGGAATGTATGTGACTTAATATCATCATTCGTATGTTATAAAGAAAGAGTCTCGAGAAAAAGAAAAACTGTTACATGTACTCGCAAATATTTGGGGGAGACGTGTGCCCCGAGTCCTCCCCTCCTCAATAGACGTCCGTGCCCGCACTTCTGATTTGGCTGAAACATTTGTGAAATGTTCGTTTTATATTTCCAAATAAAAAATCTTTACACAAACTGTAATATGCATTTATAATGCATTACGTGAAAATTGTATTAAACTAGCACACATTAAACACTGCTCACTTTACCTACGGCCAAGGATGCACCACAGTTTAACGAAGAGCATTATGACTATAGTGGCACGCAAACATCTCTAATATGATTTTGATCAACATTCATGTGAAATCGTTGTTTTTATCCCCTCGGGAAAACATTCGTTTTTGGCTCTCAGCCGTGGATACCCAACAACGTATAGTTTGGCTCGTCCTCCGACTGCGAACCGAAGATATATATATATATATATATATATATATATATATATATATATATATATATATATATATATATATATAAATGAACCTTGAGAAACACAAGAAATGCTCTATGGGATAGACGTAAAATTTCAAATATTCTCAACTTAACTTTCTGATAACTCGGTTCGCAATTCAAGAATTTTGTAATTGTCCCCTTTGATTCATATGAGTCAATTTTAGGATACTACTTCTACGATAACTATAAAACTATTATTTGCATTACTAAGAGTAACTAATATGTGTCCCTGAGAAAAATAGCTCACGACCCAATTAGATCAAATTAAATGGCGTATACGTAGAACCTGAAAGAGTAATAATTAGCCCATTTGTAATGTACGCACTACTTTACATCTTCTACAGTGTTAAAAACGTAGTGTAAGACATACTTTTGTGTAAGAATGTGAGATATTTTTTGCTGCGAGCGACTTGCCAAGTAATAATCCATGCAATTTCCCGCAACCGCTAAATAGCTCTGTGCTTGCTACTCGAAAGGACGAAATTGAGGACATCACGTCCGTGGGTGGAAGGTAACTGCGTTCGGCTACTGATACATGCAGCGGAAGTGTGTGTGTGTGTCTCTGGCGATTGGGCCCACATGGTCCGCGCACCTGCGCACGAGGAGCAGCCAATGAGCTCCCAGGAGACAAAGCCTGTGATTAAACAAGCCATACACTAACTAGTTGGGTGTGGTTTGTATTCTTCACCCATCGTCATGTAGTTTCAAAGTACTAAAATCTGTTTTCTAACAGCCAAGGGACTTGACGGTGCAAACAGCTGTTCGCGTGAAACTCTCAGGAAGAAAGGTGCAAATCGCAGTCTGTTGGGGTAGGGCCTCCACCCCTTGAAGGTCGCACGGAGGAGCTCCGCGGGCAATCTGTACTCCCACTACCCTGCCCGACACCACGAACCACCCTCAATGTTCAAAACCTACGTACGCATATGTTTGGTTGCAGTGATTCTTCAGGAGAGTAATTCTCTTTCATCCCAGATGCAACAACTTCCAAACAGAGGGTTGCATGTAATATTTTATGGAAATGTTTAATTTTCGGCATCGATTTATTATAGTTTGTAGTAAAATACCTACTAATATTTATAAAAAAATATATTATGACACAAATGAGTAAAATTCAATTTGTAATTCTAAATATTGAATAATACGTTCTATAGTTCCTACTGAAACATATCGAGATCCAAGGAATAGGACTCGTTCCCGCCTGTGATTCCACCAAATTCCCACAGTGTCATTCCACCAATTTATCTTTGAATAACTGTTTTCTTCCTTGTAAGTGAAGGGTTAGCAATAAAAGTGAAAGAGAAAAAAAAACGTCTTCACCGATCCCAGGTACCTCTTCGCGCCGCGACTTTCCGCAGTGCGAAGCGCGGGCGGAAGAGGGGAAGGAGGGGGGAGGGAGAGTGGAGGGGGTGGCGTGGGCGAAGGCGGTGGCGGCGGTGGCGGCGCGCGCAGTCCGGTGGCGCGAGGTGCGAGTGACTGACCAGCGGCTCCGCGGCGCCTCCGTTGCCCGCTCTCCCTCCAGGTACGCCACGCCTTCCCCGCGATTAGGAGTTTTCGGGCAGGCGCTGTTGCTACCCCTTGCGCAAAACAGCGGCTTGTGTTATACTAATTTTAATTCGTTTGAAAACTGGTTGTTCGATCTTATTTTCGTACAACGTGCCCGTCCGACAATCCATTTTTCAAAATATTTCGATCCTCTTCTAATCGAATTTATTATATAAGGCGATAATTTTTTATTGTCTTTTTTCACAAAATCTTTGACAGCTACTTTCAGCAATTTTATTTATTGCCAAATAGTTTGGAGGCAGAAATGGAAATGTATGTCCGTCACTACCGTTTTGCATATTCAACAATCATCAAGCAATCATTTACAAATTAATCAACATATATTATGTGAGAAGTACATTGGTTACTTTGATTTTTATGCCATATTGATAGTTTTTGTTAGTGAAATCTTCATTGGCTATTCAATTCATGTACACATAATCAAATGAAAACAAGAATGATTCATAGATCATACCCTTTACCCACATCGGTAATTCGTGTTTTAAGTGAATAATCGTGCTCGTATAAATGTTTCTCTTGCATTTATTATTGTGTATTCCCTGTTGTTTCGCATGAATAAGAAATCAATCAATTTACAACGCAAACTGCACTGCAATCAACTGTTCACTACCGTAGTTCTTAGAATTCATGTGCTTGATGTAAGCATTGATCAATGTGTACAGCGGAACTTTGGCACATTTGCTGCCTTTAAAATCATGCACAAATCTGTTCTTCACTTCGTAAAATTGTCGATAATATTAATAAATATACCGTTATGATTGAGCTTATGATTGTGAATTCTTTCTGATGTACAAGACAAATTGGTAAAATTTCCTATAATCATATTCATTATCTTTGCATAATGCTTTATGGAGAGAATTCTTCGAAGTGCAGGCCAAATTCCCTCTAGTGGGGTGTGAAAGAACAAGAGAATCGCCGCAGTGATTGGATTTCACTATAACGAAGCATTCATTAAAGAATTCACAGTACAGACACCGTGAATTCCAAAATGATATATTCATATTTTTATGTTTGTCATTTACAAATCCGTTAAACTGTGTACAATTAGACGTAAAATCTAGTGATAAGAAGAAAACAGCAATTAGGGAAAATGAATCCAGTACTACGCGATCAATAAAAGTTGAGGAACACGTTTGCTGGGGAACTTTTCGTTGCCTGCCTTCAGTACTGAAAAATATGAGTTTCATTAGCCAACATGTAGTTTTGAAACCGTACATTTACGTCGTTAGTAAATCGCGCAGAAGGTCACAAAACAATGTCACGTGGAACGTCACACACGATTTACTCATATTTTTGTCAAATGGTACAATAATATAACGGAAAGAAAGAAAACCTCGCAAATTGAACAGTGAAACAAAAATTTCACTCAAATTCTTTGAGGGTTTAGCGAATACGCCAAACAAACAATAATATTGTGATGTTTAAAAGAGGCGCCAAAGTGATGAGTGATTAAAGCTTTGAGACGAGAAATTTGAAACACAGTCAACCCAAACTTATTGTCTTGTATGAATAAAACCAAAGCCAAAATTGACAATGAAAGGTTTGCCCGAGAGTTTTGTAGTTCCTCGTTCTTCTAATTATTCACGTCTTCATCACATTCTTTCATTCAACCCACTCATCACTTTGGGAAATGTCGAAGACACTGAAATATGAGGGTTTTTTTCTTTTTTGCGTAAGGGCACCTGTATAGCATTTTTTCGTACCATTTCCAAAGGCCATATAAAGTTGTAATATTATCCTGAAAGGCAATTTCATCTTCGTCAACCTTTTCGAAACACACCTCACAGATCCACATCCTAGTATGTTCTAAGATCAGTTTCATCACAAAAATTCTTCTTCTTGATGTGTTTCATGATTATCAACACTTTACATGTACATTTGAGTATAGTTCCAAATAAAATCGTTCCTACCGCACGATTGATCGAAAGGTACAACTTATATCCCCACCCCCACATTCATTAAGGAAGATATTTCTGAAAATTCATAAATTCTATAGAATGCATTGCAGAAGACATTACGGAATTCAAAATATATTTCAATTTATACATTATTTTATTTTTCATTATTATAAAAGTAAAAATGTGTTTGATTAAATTTCATTAATGTTATTACGTTTTCTCTATTTTATATATACTTATTACCTTTAGCTAAAAGAGACTTTTGGAATATCATAAAAGAGCATAGCGTTTTTGGCTGGGAAACATTTTTAGAAAGAAAGACAACTATTTTGGAGAAAATTGTTTGTAGTATTTCGAGAAACGAACGTAATGGGTCGATTAAAACCCTTGTTCAAAAATTATTTGAATTATGAAATACATATCAAAACTACTTAGGAGGCAACCGATTGTATAAACGTCTATCACTTTTAATTCAGGTTATTTTGAATTAGCCTTGAATAACGTACACAGTCGCCGTGCCAGAGATACGCCCTTGAGATGTAGCCTCTTGCTTTTAGTAGAGAATTTGGCCATTTTCTTGTGCATTGCCTAATGCATTAAACAGTCACGAAAGTGATTCGTGTACACGACTGCCTATTATGGGACAAACGCGCATTCCAATCGTTTTAACCAACTTCAAAACACGGAGGAGGTTCGCAATTAGATCTATACATATGTTATGGGTATGCATAAGACTTACTGACACACTGTACTTTACCAAAACGAACAGCTCCACGTTCGAAATTATATTTAAGTATAAGTGACATATTACACTCAATTATAATTAACAACTATTTACTTAGGGATATTTTATCCACCTATTGCTAATAGAAGTGCCTCTTGTTTTCAAGCTTTGGAGAAACTAAATACTTTTCTTGTGAATTTGCTTACGAGTATGTACATAAAACATAACTTATTGATATCGGAGGTGTGTTTAATACATCCGTATATGTTTCAATCGCCTGCGAAGAGTGTTACTAACAACTGCAAATTTGTATGAAAATATTAGTCATCATTATAAATAAAAATTTTCAGATTAACTCACCGCTGTAAAGGTGTTTCTCGGAACACAGCCGCCTTCCGCCCTATCTATCTCTGCTTCTTCGTATCGCCGCGATGTATGTTTAAATTGTGTTTCCGAATGATGGCTTTTTACGAAGGGATTGTGGCATTACTCATTAATTTGAAAAGGTAATTGATGTTTCTGGGCACGCCAATTGCTACCGTCGTTCGTCTCGTTAGTGTAGTGAGTGTTGGGAGTTGACGGTGTTCCTCTCCCTACTGGATGGTGATATCCAGCGCCGACCTACACGTCGGAATGGGATATTTTCACCTCCAGGTATTTCCCCCAAAGGGGAAACCCAGCCGGGACCAGCTCTGGTCTCCTGACATAGGTGGTAGTATAATTAATGTAAAAGTTTGGTTTTGATAGGTGTGAGGACGGAATGGGAAGGAAAGATCGTGCGCTGTTTGTGACCCGTTTGTTGGGGATTGACTCCAGGATTCGCCTGGTATTGATCGTAAAACCACGGAAAACTACCTATCAGAGCAGCCGAACACCAAAATTCTACTCCAGATATGGCTGAAACCCACTTAACTATGTAGCTATTATTGAAAATCCGCCACCGTCGGTATCTAACCCAAGGACCTCAGAGTCACTGCTGAGTCAGCGGCAATGCTGTCTTCGAGATAAATTCTTGGAAATGGACTGTGAGTTTAAGGCATACGTTTCGTTTGTAATGAAATCGGAAGATGGTGGGGGCTTGTTTGGATGGTGACGCTGATCTCAGTTTTGCTTTCAATTTCGTGCGGTGTCCAGTGCACTACACACATTGAAGTGGCAAAAGTCATGGGACTCCTTCTCATATCGCGTCGGACCTTCCTTTGCACGGCGAAGTGCAGCAACTTGACGTCACGTTGACTCAACTAGTCGTTCGCTCTATCCGTCGTCCATAATCACTAAAGTGTTGCAGGTACAGGATTTTGTGCACGAACTGACCTTTCGATTACTTGTTCGATGTAAATAAATGTTCGATCGGTTTCATGTCGGGCGATCTCAGTGGCCAAATCATTCACTCGAATTGTTCCCAATGCGTTTGAAGAAGATTCTGGACAAACGCGGCCCAATGACATGGCGCATTGTCATTCATAAAAAATCTATTTATGTTTGAGAACATGAAGTATATAAATAGCTGCAAACGGTCTCAATGTAGATGAACATAAATTTTTCCAATTAATGGTCACTTCTCTTGGACCTCAGGAGCCAGTCCATTTCATGTTAAAACAAGCCCAGACCATTGTGGATCCACCACCAGCTTGAAGAGAGCCTTGTTTACAACTTGGGTTGATGTCTGTACCACTCTCGAACCCTTCCATCAGCTCTTACTAACTAAAATCGGCACTCACATGACCAAGTCACGGGTTTGCAGTCCAGTTTTATATAACTATGTTAACAGTTACGTCCGTCGTACGACTCACATTGATTTCTGCTGTTATTTCACGCAGTATTGCTTGTCTGTTAGCACTGGCAACTGTACCCAAACGCTGCAGCTCTCTGTCATTAAGTGAACTATACTTTACCACCTGTATATTTCCATGTTGCTATACTCTGACTTTTGTCACATCAATGTATACTATATTTTCAGCATGATGCATACGACGCGTATTTTCATTTTACATTTTTTGTGCTATTTAAGATCGTAATAAAAAATGAACATACACTTAATACAGTTTCTTGGCGCGTCCATGTTGGGCCTTTTTTTAATCTTGAATTACAAAATTAGGTTAAAATTGCGTCATTCTGATGAATCAAATCAACAATTTCATGCTATGGTGGAGAAACAGTTTAGTAATTCACAGCGTTTCACCACCACAAAGTCTTGATTCCACCCTACGTGACGTTTATTGCTAATTCTTCCAAAATATTCGGCTAAAATAAGTACCAATCGATTCTTCTCGAGAAATAAATCATCCTTGCGGGGGTGCTTTAAAACTCCAAAAACGTGTATTAGGTGATTAAGGACATTGTTTTTCGAGAATTCTTTTAAAATTTTCCGGAAGAAAGTTTATAAAATGGTCAGTTCCCCACCAGTAGGCCAATGTGGATCGAATGACTAGCCCTTCCGCCGGAAGGTTGACCTGAAGATAAATCGTGAATAAGGGACGAACACACGGACATGCACGTTACCCGTTTACCACACGTAGGATACTAATTACACATTGGATTCAAACATATTTTTCAGATTTTTGATATAATTTTTATTTTTTTTCCCCTTTCCATCTTTCTCCCTCTCAAACTGATTGCTAACGAACACTTGTGTATTTCTGTCCGCTTAAGAGAAATTTCACTGTGCATAACCCACGCTCCCTTTCTTCCAAGACAGCCAGCGTCTCGAGCGGCGAGGGGATGATGGTCGCGCGGCCGGGCAGCCTGCCTGGGCGCCAGCGCGACGCGTCGCCCGTGGGCGGAGGCGGTGTGGGCGGGCGGCGCCGCACGCCCCCGCGCTCGCCCCCGCGCGGCCCGCGCAGCCCCGGCGACTCCCGCGCGCAGAACGCGCCCCCCACCCGCGGCGTGGCGCTGAGGTCGCGCGGTTCCGAGTGAGTAGTATGCTTATTCAGCGGGCGCTGGAAATGGTGTTCGTCCCTCGGGAGCGAATCTTATCTAATTAATCTTGCCAAAAATATTCCTTTACAATAGAGAGATTACTATAAGAAGGGACTGCTACAGCAAGTTACGTCAATGCACTCATTTTGTCAGTGCGTTCGTTTACAGTTAGCTCATTTGCAAATGGCTTCATCACTATTTCTTGCAATGTCATCGTCTCACCGCCCTGCATAACTCATTTATTTCCCGAGTTGTCAAAGTGGTCCCTTGTTAGAGTAATTCTTATATTCTTATTTCATCTTAATATAGTATAAGAGTTAAGGTAAGGATTCCAGATCTCAAGAAAACCTGCGCAGATTGCACTTCACCCTCATTATGTCATGAAGTTTTTAACGATTATGACGTTAAATTAATAACTACTCATTATAAACAAACCTCGCTTTTGTATCTCTTTTCATACAATTTTCGGCAAATTTTTTCTTCGAAATTTAGACCCAGTTGTACATCAGCTGTGTTTTCGCTCAGTTAAGAATGGTCGGTACCAAACTCGTCCGCCTGCCGCATGACTCACGAGTCACGTGTTTTCCGAAATTCAGAGCCACACCAAGCGTCCCATGCGTTCGGGCGTCAGGCTGCCTTTGTTTCTCTTCAGCTGAGCATCACATCACGTGTTCGTCAGAAAGAGTTCCTAATTATCCATTGCTTTTGATATGGATATGTCTTACCTGTCTTACATCTTTAAAATGTAAAAAATGTGACAATTCATAAATTTGGTACTTATAATGTCAGTACATTTTGTATGTGATCAAAATAAAGCCAATAGTTTGAAATCCATGCGTTCTGTTTACGCCACCCTGTAGATTGATTGATTAGTGATTACGGAAGCGTCAACAGCTATAGTTCCGTAAGTATAGTGCCTTTTTATCGCGGGTAGTGGCGGTGCTCTTCCCTCGCTAGATGACGAGATTCGGCGCCAAAATTCCTGACGGCTTGCGGTTTATTTCACCACTAGGTATCTCCCACCAGTGGGGCACCGCTCCAGCCGGGACAAGCTCTAATCTCCCGACTGGTCTCCCGGAATGTGTGGTAGAGTAGTGCATATAAGTGTGTGTGTGTAAGTAAAGGGTGAGGATAGGTAAGCAAGCGGAAGGAAAGATCGCGAGCGGACCGTGACCCGTTTGTTAGGGTACTGCTCCGGTATTCTCCAGGTGTTGGTCGGAAAAAACACAAAAAAAGCACCGAAAAGAGCTGCCGGCCGCTAAAATTCTCCTTCAGACTTTATCGGTGAGTGGCTGCCAAACGTACGAGAGGACAAACCGGTGCATGCGAAACATGAAGCACCAACATTTCTCCCCTTTCCAGTTGATCCACGACGCAAGCACTAGTTTGTTAGGCAGAATCACATAAAACAAATCAGAGGGCGCAGTGAGGAGACGGTGCCCACGCCGACCGAGGATAGGGTCGGGGATGAGATTACCTCGTCATCTCAGCTCCACTAAGTCCAAGCGGGAAATAGGAACCCCACACTCTATCGTTTTCCCTAACCACACACGTCGAGAGTACGCAGAGAGATCTTCGGACATGGACAGTGTCGTGGCAGCCGACTCTCAATTAAATGATCGATTAATATTGATTCCGGGCGCGTCAATTTCTAAGGTCCTTAGTTCTGTGAGTGTAGTGCATGTTTTGTCGCGGGAGGGGGCGGTGATCTTCCCCCGCTGGATGGCGAGATTCGGCGCCAACCTACCGTCGGCTTGGGGGATATTCCTTTGCTAGGTAACTGCCTCCAGCGTGCTCCAGCCGAGACTAAGCTCCCGACTGATATTCCGCCAAGTGTGATAGTGTAGTGCTTGTTAGTGTGTGAGTGTGAGTGTGAGTGTGAGTGTGAGTGTGAGTGTGAGTGTGAGTGTGAGTGTGAGTGTGAGTGTGAGTGTGAGTGTGAGTGTGAGTGTGAGTGTGAGTGTGAGTGTGAGTGTGAGTGTGAGTGTGAGTGTGTGAGTGTGTATGAAAGTAAGGGGTGAAAGCAGGTCAAGGAAGAGGGAGGTAAAATGCGCGCGGTCAGAGGCCCAGGATACTTCTCCGACATTCCCCTGTTGATAAAGGGAAAAAACACGGAAAATTGCCGATCAGAGCAGCCGGCAGTTAGAATTCTCCCCAAACAATAGCTGAATTCGACCCAGCTGAAAGCTACTTTCGACATTTCTTCCACCGTCGGGACTCGATCCTAGAACCTCTCGGCCAGAGGCACTGGAGCGACAACAGTTGATTCCCTGAGTCACCTCTCCCGGTTCGCCTCTCGACTCAGGGGAGACTAATAAAGAGAGCATGAGCATTCTGGGCTGGGGCAGCAGTATCATCCTGACCAACCATTCCCCGAGTAGCTCCCGTTCGGAGGTGGCTCCATGTATGTCATCTTTGTGCATTATGGGGAAATCGGAAGGTTGCCATACCGGTGTATTCGACCGCGGCTCCAAAGGTTATTTTTCACGCTGCCGGGAAGTGCGGGGTGAGAATGAAGAAAGGAAAACCAAAGCGCATACCCAAGGAGGCTCTCACTAGTTCATACTTCCCCGACGACACACCGCGACGAAACGTTTCCGACGATACACCCGTGTGTCAAATCGGCCAGGGGCTAGTACAAAGTACAGAACTTACTAATCAAAGTTACGAGAAATGGTAAGTGGACATCACGTCTAATTTTGCTATGTGCAATGAAGTAAAGAATGTTTTACTGGAAACATCTTTATAATTACACTTCAACTAGAAAATATCGGGCGCATTTTTCAACATTGACCTTTTTTAACTTCTCCTACACGTTGTTTCAGAAGCTACACTAATGAATTAGTGTTGCAACTATTGTCCTGTTGAATAGTATTTGACCAAATGTCTCCAACTGATCAGAATCGCCATTCATGCGGTAAAACGATTTGAAAGGTTTTTGAAAGGCATTCGAAAGGTTTAGCTACAAACAGTGGCTACCGTACTTCACATTTTTTTGTATTACAGAAGAGCAAGGTAGGGCAACAGAGGTGCGAGCCACTTCCCCCAGAGCGTTTGCACCATGGCGGGGGCCTCTTCACCGCCCGCTAGCCTAGGATGAGGTTCGCCACGCGATGCGCGGGGGACGGGGGGCAACAGGTCACCCAACCCCTCCCACCTGTTGGCAGATCTCAGCAGCAGCGCCCCCCCCCCGGTCCTCGCAGGCGACGGCTGAGCCCCGCACCCCCACGATTCGCACACACGCGAGCTCAACTGGAATGCCATTTGAAATATTACTGGAACTTTACGAACACAAAACTCGTTGAACGTTTACATGGACTATACAACTTTTGAAATGAATGAAATGAATTGAATGAAATAAGTCGTTAATATTTTTTACTTTCTCGTGTACGCCAAATCGGAAAATCGATTTCGAGATTTCAACGGAAGTACATGTTTTGCAGTCCCCTGATATAGAAAAAATGTTTTGTTTTCAAAATGTCTATCAGTCTATCTGCGAAAAGCAGTAGCGCCTTAACTATTCTTAGTTTCTTCCCGAAAACATATTTCTGGATCGATCTGGTTCAATTCGAAATTCTGATTTTGAAAAAAATACATACATTTTGAGATTACTTCACATAAAGCCTCTGGGACACTTCAATAATTTTCTCAAAAATAGCCACAATATTTTCCTCTAAATTTCTTCTAAGAATAGACTGAAACTCACTTATAAAGATGGCATAGATCCGATTTTAAATTTTAACACTAAATTTTCGAAATTGCAAAAGTTTGAAAAATTTTGAAACACCTCATATACATTCATTATTAAAAAATATGTATTTGTTCTTCAAATAAAATTTGTTCTTCACAATTAGTTCTCTATTTAATGCCATGCACATTTTTTTGAAAATATTAATGTGATCAAGAGATTCGGTCTCTCGCGACAGAGGCTTTAGGTCTGCCAACTACGTGGTCTGAGGTTTTGAATTCCGCGTAAGGCATGGAAAGCAAGGAAGGAAGGAAAGGAAGGTAAGAACAGTTTTAAGATGCGATCGTGATGTGGAGGGCATTCCGAGTTTCTAGTGTGAAACATCTATACCCTAATTATTCCATAATCACTTTGGCATGACAGGTGACTGCACGTGAGAAATATGTATTTATTCTATCTGTTGACCTCTTTTCCTCTAGCGAGTGTTAGGAAAAACTGCTCAGGGGGTTGAATCGCCATCCCCGCTGGCTGAGAGCGACTCGTTTTCCACGTGAGGCCTCTATGGTACTTCCAAGTTCATCATTTCCATCATTTGATACACTAGGTCAGCGGGCCCTCCTGTTCATTGTATTTTTCTTTAGTAATAATAATAATAATAATATTTATTATTATTTAGTGCACAATTTTCTCTTCAAATTCACAAACATTTTCAAATATATTAAAAAACATAAGAATATACGATACAAATCTGATGACGTAAAATAAATAAATAAAATACTTAAGAGAAATCAATTTATTACATAAAATAAACAAATGTGGTCTGAGGAAACACTAACGGCGAGTTCAGTGTAATCACTACTTTTCAGACTGACAGAAGTTACTATAATTTCTTCAGTACAATAAATAATACAATTCAAAACAACAATGCATTGTTACTCAATAACACGGTCGCAATTTGGATTTCTTTCGACTGCGAAACATATTCTCCGAGCGTAATTACGTCCAACAATGTGACGGGAAGGCGACATTTATAAGTAAAATATATAGTAAAATATAGAAAAGATCCATTACAGGGCAAGGCAAAATGTACCGTAAGCAATCTGAATTGGACTTAAAAATGTATGAATTGAAATAAAAAAGAAAGAAAGAAAATAGAAAAAAAGATAAAAACGAAATAAAAAACCTTGCATTAACTATAGTTATCGCGTATAGACTCCTTACCCTTCGACGAAACCTTGAGAAATTCAAAACCTTTAAGTCCGTCAGGAGTTGATTGTATAAAGAAGCTCCACGATAGCGATTCGAAACCTCAAAACGAGGTGTACGATACGATACAATACAAAACAATACAATCACAATATACCATAAAATGATCACTAAAGATATGAGAATCAACCAGCTGAAGCACACTTTGAACCTCCCCGATTTATTTGTTATCTACAAGTTATCAAATTTGTTATTTATTGCTATCAAAATTTTGTCAATATTATCATCAGATGTATATACAGCAGATGATCCGTTCTTTGACAGCCCAGAATTACCCAGACTCTCACATAGTCCACTATGAGTTGAGACTCTCGCAGCAACAATTCGTTCCTCATCAACAGGACGTGGAGGCAAAACAGAAGACGCCGAGCTGCCGAGCGGAATATTTTGAGTCGAATTAATTCTATAACTTACATGATTAGTTTCAGCGGAATAGGGCGACTCAACCGCACTTTGCTAGCGCCCGGCGACACCGGTCCAACAACGCCGGGGAGTCAGGCAGAAGGGATAGGCACTGTCTTCTTGGTGAAACGTGTACACACACTATGTGATCAAAAGTATCCGGATATGTCTAAAATGGTGTTATGGTGCGACCGTGTTTTTCATGGACGGGGCTTGACCCCTTGTTGTTTTGTGTGCCTCTATTACGGCACAGGCCTTCGTTGATGTTTTCAACATCTTCTCGCTTCCCACTGTTGAAGAGCAAATATTTTTCAAATTTCTAGCCTCCGGATAATGCTGCCACTACCTTCAGAATTTAATACGAATAAGCGATGGACAAACTTGTGATGAACGTAAACACACACACACACACACACACACACACACACACTTTACGATTTACAAATTTAAAATTTGAAGTGAAGCACGGTTTCGAACGCATTCATGGATGAGACAGTCCTTGTCGTTTTGGTTTCGTGAAATAATACAAAATTCTGAACTATAACACATAGGTGTTGTAGCATGCTGAGGCTGTAGCCAAGAATCCTTGGGCCATAAAAAATATTGATCTTAAAAGAGGCAGGTGTTATACAAATTATAGTCTTTTAACATATTATGTCACCTGACATAATATGTTTACGTATGCTTACGAATGTATGAGCATGGAGAAGAATTTGCATCTTCTGAATAACTCAGTAAGCTGTTTCATCTGCTTTGAAATGACGAAGGCACTTAATGTAGCAGCCACCACTTCCAGACCGCCAGAGTGAACTGTCATAATTTAATTTTACTGTTATTAGGTACTCACTTCTCACATTAAATATTTAAATTATATAATATTTAAATATTAAATATTTAAGATGTTCATAAGTGACGAAATATTAGCCATAGAAAGGTTGGTCACGGTAAATTGTGTACAGAGGAAAGGATATGGTCGGATGTGAAGGCCTTATGTACAGTATGTGAATAATAACGATACGTTATTCAAGAAGACTCGTACTGAAGCAGCCTGCTATAGGAAATACGTTGACTACGGGTCGAGGAAGGTTATGGGTGAATAGACCGAAAAATCCGAAGATATTCGCAATTGGTATATTGCTGTTAGTTGAACATTATGTCTGTTGAAATTTGTGTTAGTTATTAAAGAAATATCCTCAACTTATTAGTGAAATTTCAGAGGATAGCGGTTACTCGACTTATAGAGCTGAACGTGTCGTTGGCCAAGCCGTTACATTCACGGAAAAAATGTTGATGATGAGATGATGAGATGAAGTTGATGAGAAGTTGAATTTTGACTCCACCTTTCCCTAGATGCACATGCCATCAGCGACTACATGAAGATGTAACTGATGGACCCCCCCTTGAAGGGCTGGGAGGAGGAAGTAAAGCAGGTTAGTTAATATATTGTCAATTTACTCTGTTTCTTTAAAAATTAAATTTGGCAAATACACAAATTACCATTCATTGTTTTTCCAGGAGAAATATGCCATAGGTATTAAGTATATTTTATATTTGAATTTTTTATCATAAACAAGTTCTGGGATCGACGGCCCAGTAGTTGCGACGAGCATTCGCGCGCTGCGCTGGGTCGGGGGTGGGGGAAGGTGACGTTTCATGGATGGGGGGGGGGAGTGGTCGATATCAATATCGACCGCCTCTGACCTCCTCCGCCTCCGCTTTCCTTATCCCTGCGTGATCAAAGAGGCGCGATTTACTAAGGTCACATTTTGCGAATATCGGAGGTCTCACTTTCTTTATCTCGGAATTAAATTGTACAAATCGGAATTATCTGTACCACTACAATTTTGCAGTTCATGATCTCGAAATGAAGATTCCGCTCAATACTACTAAATCATAGAGTAAAGAACGCAGCTCATAATTATTTTTCGATTTTTTTGAATTAACGGGGATATTTTAAAACCAGAAATTTTGAAATTTATTTTTATACCTTACATTTGGAACTTCATTTTCACACAAAAATGTTCATAGTTTATGTTACCTAGCCGGTGGCGGTGCATTAAGTTAAAGAAATTTCAACATGAACGGGACGGGACTCATCAATCGCAAGGATCGTGCTTCACTTTACCGCGTTACCTGGCCAATTTTCACTACCATTCACTAACATTAAGTTCAGAACCTTCCGCCTGCTGCAGTGACGATGATATAAAGTCCCCAGCTTTTCTCTCTCACGAAGCTCTTGCGTGGGATTGGACGCAGTGCGGTATATGTCCTACTCTTTCCATCTCCGAAAGCATACAGTGTGACACCGTGACATATCATTTTCCAATAATTCTAAGTAAACGAGTAAATAGGAAATAAAAACCGTAGATAAAAATATAAATTTTAAAGCACGGCTTATTAATGAGAAAAGATTGAGCACCCAGAGCAAACACCAAATCCGTTGATTATCATGGCTTACCGATGCAGCTGAAGACACTCGAGAATCTGCAGCCTTGCATTTTGGAAGCGATGTTAGGAAGCGCGAGGCGAGCCAGAGCACTATTTGCTACATCTTCACACCTCTGTGGTCTCTAGTAGTCATAGAAAAAATGCAAGATGCAATTGCGGAGTGAATTTTATTTTAATGAGTTGTTATACAAACAGATTTTGCTGCTATCGTACGATAAAAAACAATGGATTAAAATTGTTTTACCATCAAGAAACTGTTAAAGATTTTCGATCGAGAAAGTGTAGCCGTTTGTTCTACAAAAACGCGCATACGTGATAGGGCATTTGTGGGCATTTATTTAGAGAAACTGAGAATTTATCGTTCATTGAAATGATGAAAAGCATGTATTTTGAAAGAAAAAAAATATATTTCATAGAATGTTAAAATTGACTAATTTCCCAAAAATGTGAGCTGAGTCAAAAATACCCGACGTTGTAGTTTACGTCTCGGCGTTTCACGTTGTAGACGAGCAGATATGTGAAAGAAGCTGAATTGACTTAATTAACTTATGAGGCAGCATTCACTCTGCGTGGACTACTATACCCACCAGGAGGGTTTTACTCCCAAGGGTGGGAACCTAGGCGTTAGTCTTTATCAGTGCCCCCCCCGTAGGCGTACAAGAGCACCTCAGAATACGCCAGAACGCAGCACCCCGCCAGGGCGCCACGCCAATTAAACCTGGGTAGGGCCACTATGCCAACTTAGAGGTACTACTGTCCTGACTAGCATCGGAGTGTAATTAAGCACCATTCACATTGCGCCTGGACGAATCCCTGATCAATAACCCATGAGTATCGGACACTGCCATGACGAAGCCAAATGTACAACGGAGCCGCCCACATTGAAGTCCAGGTGGCTCGGGGCCCCCAAACGGCTCGTCACTACAACCACCTTGACACTATCGACGTGAATATCGCCGGAATCTAGAGCAACGTGACGAGAGATTTCGTGTTCCCTGTCGGACGTTTTTATGTGGGTTTCGGAACGAATCTCGCGCCCTATCCAGCCCAAAGGTCGGTCCAACTGGTGGGTTAACGGACTACACCTGTCACCAGTAGCTTAGCGCCGCCTTTTTACTGCACTCAGCTTGGAGCTATCGGCAGAAGTACTGCCGAGAATGTAGGGTTCTTGTGGACGTAAGCAACCTCCAGCAAGAAACCTCCGACCCTTGGACATTAGCTCCCTCCTTGCGGGGAGAAGCACAATATCTGTGGCAAAAATATACTTTTAATTTATTCCAGTCTTTTAAAATTTTGAGATTGTTAATTATGTTGATGCACATGAGACCATGCTGAGCCGCCGCCACCGCCGCGCCACATTCTCCACCTTCAGCGAATGAAGGACAAAGCTCAGGCAGCGAATGAACGGCAAGGCTTCGGCAATTCCAGGGATATCGTATCTGATACTCCCACTGCTACGTGTTCAAAGACGTCTACAAATTTTCAATGCAGCGACTTATTGTAAATACGCTCCCCAACAAATGCTCAGCGCGGGGGATGTCCACGTTGTTTCGACAGAAAAGTGCCTCATCAGGCAAAATCCATTTCACCCACATCAGTCTTTCGCCGGCAATTAAGGAAATGTGCATGGACCTGCATTTCAGCGGTCGCTGCAATTATCCTAGAGCGGGCGTACAGTCCCCAGTAATGACATTAACGAAATTTTAATAAAGCCCGCCCAGAGGAAGCTCGCTTTTGCAGGAATGTCGAAATATTCCGTTGAGGACAATTTCAAATTTGATCGGTTGCTGACTAACCTGTACTTCTCGTCGGACGTTTGTATAAGAGGAATGACAGAATGCGACATTCCCGGAGAATGGATAGCTCTGTGAATGGGAAGAAGAGCTGAAAAAATTACGTATGTTATAAACTGGGAGAGAAATAACGAGCCTGCAGCTTCTCCACGCAATATTGGTTTAGCGGTGAGTTGTCGTTGGCATTTAAATTGATATAATTCAATTCATTGCCAACAATATTGTTTATTACTAGATACGTTTTCGATGTATTGTATAACTATGGACTATTAGTAACCTATTAATTCTAATATTTTAATTTATTTATATTTATTGTATCAGGAAACTGATGATGATGGCTAAGTCATCGAAAGCTGCTCTTGGAATAAACAATATTTGTGGCAATAACACGGGTACTCTTTGATATAACACATATACTCTTATGTGTAAAAACGGACGAACTTTCAGTTTGTCTATGCGAGAAGCGTTCCCGAGCACATCCGAGCGAATAGACTTACTGATAGATCTTGAAAAAAAATGACGGGGCTAACATTACATTATTTTTCGATCGCATGGCAATCTAGCAATCCGCGAAAACACCAGTAAAAGCGAGTTTATATAATGGCCATAGATCAGATAGTTAATTACTGAAGTGACTGCAGAATAACTTATCATTGAACAATTGCTAATGGTCGCATTGGACTGGCAACTGCTGTTATCAGGCATTGGCAGGTCGGCGCTGGTCGTATGGGGAAACACCTCCGCCGCCGTCGTCTGAGATCGACTTCAATCCACACCGCCTGCCCATTGTGAGAGGGTCCGACAGCTGACGCCTCTGCTGATTGCTCGGGGCAATAGCAATAAGCTGCGCCGCAGCACGAAACCATGACGAAACAGTTTCAGCGATTACGACGTTATCGGACTGAGACAGGGTCTATTAAACATGTTATTTAAATTTTAAGTAAGTGGTTCCTGCAGAACATAGTTCTACAAATGGTTAAAAACGTTGCCAAGAGCAAGCGAGCCGCGTGCGAAAGGTCATGTTAACATTAAATGCCTCTTCACTTAATTGCTAAAATTTTATTTCATTTGTGTAATGTTGCGTATTGTAATATATAATCGGTATGCCTGTGCGGTTTTTGAATGTACATTATCTACTCATTAGGCATTAACACAGTCCAAATTACTTTAATAATAAGACCTATAGGTTGGTAAGAGGGTAGAGGAAGGGCAGGGGGTTGGTGAGAGGAGGGGAGGGGAGAGGTGGGTTGGGGTGGCGGTGGCCCCTCGGATACGATTGCGCTGCTGAGGCTCCGATCGAAGCCTGATGAAAGTTTCACGGCCCCGGCCAAGGCCGAAGACCGACTTTCTTCCCTCGCTCATAATGAATCGGAAACGTCGAGCTGGTGCCCTTTGCCGCTAAACGCCTGTTGGGACTCGAGTTCCCCCGCGGCAGCGCGCCCCGTCCCCGTGCGGCCCAAGCGGAGGCGCAGTCCAACGCTTCTGCCCGGCCGAAACCATTCACCTTGCGAAACACGGCCTCGCAAACGTGCTTCAGCTGGGTAGGGAGTTACCCCTCAGGGATGCATCACACAGATTTAAGAGGAAATAAATAGAATTTGGAAGATTTTGAAATATGGAAATAATCAGACACATACTATTTAATCCGCAACACACGTTTCGTTGCAACACACGTCACAATTTAGAATTCTGTTACTTTTAATCTTTGTTTTAATTATCCCTCCTCTGAGAGATTTTTTATTTCACTATCCTTGTCGCTTAAGTAGCTTCAGGGGGGTTCTTTTTTACTAACTAAAACTAACTTAATTTTAGCTCCATTTAATTGTAAAAATAAAATAGCATATACTCTTTGGCATCGTTTGTTTGAATTTTTCCTTATACTAGGTAATGTTCTTTCAGTAATGATCTATTTAGGTTAATTGCATTATTTTGTTTTCACTTTCACAACATTCATACTTTATTTTCATTATATACCTAACTACTCATTCCATCCTTTCACTCCCACTGTTCTGCTCTTCAATCACTATTCTCACGTTCGCCATGGCACTATCTTACCTCAGTGTCCGTGGCGCTCAGGCCCGTTGAGGAGCGTGACAGTCGAAGCGCGGCGTCACGTTCTCTGCGCGTTCCCCGCGCGACGAGTTACGACCCAAGACGGAGAAAGGATCGTCAGACGATGTGGCTGTGAAACGTTTCAAGATCAGTTTGCGAAGTGCGAAATGATCGCACGGTTCAAACTACTTTCATATGTTTTACTAATTATGATTTTCTAATCCAAGAAAGCAAAGAATGGATAAAATTTTGCATCACTAACAAAATTATATAATCAGAAAATCATTATCTTTGCAATCGCCACCAACACGCAAACGGCAACAATACGGTTATAAATTAGTATAATAATAGAAGCGTTTAGCTCACACGTAAGTGACATATTGTCTCTGAATCCATACAATTTGAAAGTGAATTTCTATTTCAAGTGAATTTCATGTCAGTCTTACCTGAACAGCTCTTGCGACGAGAGTGATAGGGCTGGTTCCGCGACGTCCCGTCCCCAGTTCGGGGAGCGGCGCGCGGAGATTCATTGGCGCGCAATGGCGCCATTCGGCACACGCCCCTCTGCTTCGTTCCTTGGCCCTGGCGGCACAATGCGCTCGACACATTGTGTTCATGTATTTCTGAAGAAAAGTAAATTTGTCAGTGTTTGAGTCAAAAGCTGAAAGAGTGTACAAAACATACTTGGAACTGAAAAGGGCTTATCAATTATTTTGATACTCATCCATGCCAAATAAATTTCACGAGCTTTGGAAAATCGTTATGGTACTCAGTATTACTTTCTGGTATACATAAGAATAAAGGGAGTAACATACATTGTATAGATAGAGTTGCTGTAATGCTTGCGGAAAATCAGTTTCGAGATTTCAACGAAAATACACTTTTTTGGGTCCCCTGTTACTGGAAATGGTTTTCCCCCCAAAACGTTTGTCAGTCTGTCTGTCCGTTTGTTGCGTGGTGAATGGTAGTGTTAAAACTATTTGTAGGATTTTTGCCACAAAAAATATACAATCTTTCTAGACCGGTTCGAGATCCCGCAATTTTGAAAAGAATTCGTTAAAATTCGCTAACCTCCATAAATCTTTCAAAACAGTGAACAATGCAAAGATTTAACTACAAATTTACTTGAAAAACGTCTAAAAATAATGAGGAACCTATGGGCTTTCCTTATTTCTATTTATCTAAAGATGATTGCAATATATGAATATTACCCTTTTGTTACAGTATTGATTGAAATGTATTTTCTTTTTAGTTATTTACTTCTGGGTGTTTGTGGTTTAAGTTGTTACTTACACTAAAACAATCCCTGTAAAGCACTGTACTGTACTGCACTGTACAATGGCCTGAGCAAATAAATAAAAAAGTTTGTTAAGAACACAGTGAAAAACACACTTTTAAAGATGGCATAGATCCGATTTTTACAGTTTTACCTGAATTTTCGAGAATGGGAAAAATCGGAATTTTTCAGCTCCTTCCTACAGCTACAATATTGAAGATACAATTTTTTTCTTGAAACGAAATTTACTTTACAGTCAGTGCTTTAATAAATGTCATGAACATTTTTTGTAGTTGATAATATTAGTAGTGTTTGCACAATTTTGAATGATATGTGAGCAATATTATAAAATAATAAAAAGATTTTCTTAAAAATTGCCTTAATTTTTTTCTTTTAACTTTTTTGATAGGATAGTCTAAATGCACTGAATGACAACATAAACGCCATTTTAATATAGTCTTGTTTTTTGGATAATTACAATTGTAATATATTTTATGACGTTAATGTTTACATTATGAGCGCTTTTACGTCGTTGCATTTATCAAACTTCAAAGCTTTAAATAATTTCGTATAAAGTTTCTCGAAACCTCAAAACTCAAACAAAAAGAAAATTAACTCAAAATTGCTTATTTTCAGAAAAGCTCGAAAGATATTTTTTCTGAAATGGTTCCAAATTTGTGAATATTTTTTTCAATTAAAACAAATTTCACTCTTCTATGATATTCTTAAAGTCGTAAGGCGTGATAAATTGTGGGAAAAAAAATATTTTAGGCACCAGTCGGTACAGTTGAGAAGAGGTTGTCCCAAAACCGGTAAGGTATAACAGGCTAAAGAAATTAGAAATCTAACTAGTACGGGAATGTCTGTGCTATTCTGTAATACTACTAGTTTTTTCAATATGTCAATTTCAAATGTTTCTTTGTTTGATTGTTAGTGATTCCTAGCGCGTCAACAGCTAAAGTCATTAGTCCCATACGTGTAGTGCATGTTTTCCCCTCAGGCGGTGGCGGTGATCTTCCCCCGCTGGCTGGCGAGATACGACACCTACCTGCCGTCAACTACCGGGGTTTTCCACTCAACCAGGTATCTCCCACCAGCGGGGCACCGCCCCAGCCGGGACAAGTTCTAAGCTCTCGATCGGTCTTCCGACATGTGTGATAGTGTAGAGCATGTTAGTATAAGTGTGTGTAAGTAAGGGGTGAGGATAGGACAAGGAAGAAGAAGGAAAGATCGTACGCGGTCAGTGGCCCGTTTGTTATAGTACTGATCCGGCATTCGGCTGGTGTGTGATCGGAGAAACCACGGAAAACTACCGATCAGAGCAGCCGGTCGCCAGAATTCTCCTCCAGAGAGAGAGACTGAATTCAACTTATCTGACAAGCTAGTATCAAAAATCATGTTACTGTCGGGACTCGAACCTAGGACCTCCCGGTCAGAGGTACCACAGTGACATCAGATGGCTCGAGCCACCTCTCCCGGTATTTGATGAGAATTGAAGAAAATTGTACTTCAAAATCTCTTTTTTAAGTATCATTGTACATGCAAAGTTCTTTGAATAAATATTAGGGTATTTCAAGTTTAATTACAACAGTAATGATACAATATTGAGGTGACTAATTCACAATTTGAGATGACTGATTGATGACTAATTCACAGACCATATTCTCATCTGCTTTACGATATGATTAGAATCACTTCATACTATATTATTTTCAGTGACAATATCGGAACAAACAAAGTTATTCCTGATAACAAGTTCTTTAATTTCGAATTCGACGCACTGACCTAACACTTTGAAGGCTTTTTGGATTACGCTAAATTGATGCTAATAATATGACGCTTTCCCAAGGTTTTTAGCCCTTTAATAATTTTTCTCTTACGTATATTTTTATCTTCCTTGTGCATTTTTCTTTGTACCGTAAGTACCTTTCATTATTTCCGTGCGATTTTCAATTGGCATTTGTCTCCTCGCTGAATGTGACGGCCCGAGATATACCCCTTCAACCGCCTCGTTTCCTTATCAAAGTTACTGAACTAACTGCCATGAGCAGTCTGACGTGATAAGGTTGGGCTGTCCAATCACGGAATTCTCAAAGATAGAAATCTGAATCCCTTGCCTTAAAACGTTTGCGTAACTCCAGACCTGAGTATTCCCTCTTCCGGTAGCAGATCAGGTCCACGGCTGTGAACATCTTCGCGGGGTGCGAAGGAAAGGCGACATGTTTTCAACGAATGTGCAAGTCTCCGAATTGGTCTTAAATAAATTTCATTCTTGTAAAGTACGTCAACATTGCCAGAAAACAGACGTGAACAACCAGTACTGACAAATTGGTCTTCATAACAGTCTGCGACCATGACAATGCATTGTTGCCTGTTTTTTCGTGTGTTGTTTGTTGTTGGGGATGTGTGAAATTTTTCTTGAATTAGATAGTAAAATGCTTTCTAACATGTGCTATCACTAATAAATCAAAGGTAGAAACTGTAACTAGATCATTAGAATACCACTATTTTATCGTGAAAACATGTGGCATGGCGAGCACATCATTTGTGGCAATGCATATGAGTCAAAGCAACGAATGCAAAAGTAACATTGCTCAAAGAAGATTCAGAAGATAGATTGCAAAATATAATACACAGTTATAAATATATAGAATGATTCACGCTATATATCGTGAATTAATTGCTAAACACGATACGTTTTGACCAAAAAAACATTCCCACTGGTCAGGAGACGCCACTGTTTTGAGCCCTCATGGATTGGCGCTCCAATTCATTTGCTTGGCAGAAAATGCATTTGGTGGAGCAACGTGGCTCGGTGCCGAGGCCCAACTGTTTTTGAAGCTTTCAAAAAATCGGTCGCTGGCCTGGAAAGGGCGTAAGCGTTAACTTCACTTCGCAGCCTAGTTGTCGCCCCGCACGCGCTGACCGAGCGACCGAGTGGCAAAGCAGGCGGGCAGGCGGGCGAGCGGGCTCCTTCCGGGTGCGGGGGCGGCGGGCGTTGACCCCGCTCGGCACGCGAAACTTCCCCCAGCCACTGCCAGCCCCACAGACACGGCAGCCGGCGACCCTCCCGCCGCGCGAGGCCCTAGGGCACACCTGCAGAGGGAGGCCGGACGCCGCGCCGCCGCAAGCGCCGGGTGCAGAGCTTGAATTAATGGATCATTAACAAAAATAACAACGATCCTTTTGAAATTGCTAAAATTGTTTTTAGTTTTCGTTGATTAGATATTTCGACGGAAAATATCTTTAAAAGGAGGTTGATCAAGCCGGCGTAGACACAATAGCAGATTTAAATAAGGATTAAATAATAAGAATTAACCGCCACAATAACAGAATTAAATAATTTTTAATTAAATAATTAAAACAAATACAGAATCTTTAACTATTTATTAACTAATTAGCTACCACAATACTAGCTTTTTGCCTTTCATATGTTTCTAAAGAACTGTGATTAGGAGTAAATTGATTTGACGGAAATTAATTAGAAATTATATTGATAAAAATCCGTCACAATCTGTCTTATGTGATTCTGATTTGAAAGTTACATCAGCTTGGTGGACTCAAAAGTCGGTCAGTAGGAAGAGAGATTGCGTGTTAAACCAATACTATCGTTACTTCTATCAAAAACATTTTACACCACTATCGCCTTATATCTTTCAACTTGTACCTTACTTACCATAGTTCGAGAGGAGGAAAGACGAAATTCACGCATGTCACCGTCGCGAATGGTGCCATTGTCGCTCATTCCGACCTTAATTTAACTTCCCTCGCGATGTTCCTACCCGTTTGTCCATCCAGGCGGTAGTGGTTGCGTTTGAGCGAGAACGATTATGCCCACGAGTCGAGACGCTGGCCACTCGCTGAGTAAACAATAGGCTGGGTGTCACGCAATCGGAAGTTGCGTACCTGACGCCAATGAGCTCCAGCTGAGATTACACTCTCATTATTTTGAGACGGTAACGCATCAGCGAATCAGTGCTGCGAATCCTTCCTTCCAATGCACCGGGATACTTCGCAACAGCTTTGCTAGACTAGAATAAACCAGATATTATCCAACATTCAAATGCAGACGAAGAAAAAAAAAGAATCAAGGAACTCTACTCATGCTACTCATCCATACAAAAATCTGGATATGCACATTAATTTAGATTCATAAAAATGTATATAATTTGTCTTCTAAAATACAGCGCGTAGTTCAGAAGTTGTCATCATATTGTTGTATTGACATTCATGAATTTACAAGATTAACGTGTGCGAAAACACGTAAGTATCCTATATCTCTAAATATAGAGTTGAGATGTCCTGTTCTAGTGGCAAATTTTTGAATGACTGCTGTAGAAGTTCTATTTCTTTCCTGTGTATTCCAAGAGTGCTTTCTCAATTAAAATGAGGGCCAAGTTGAAAATTCGTATATTTGCATTGTATTTATCTTTCATAATTATTATTCATTATTCTTAAAGCAGAAAAACGCATTTTATGGATGCTGTTGGAGCTGGAATCGTGTACATTAATGCAGCTAAAACGAATTTTTTCAATTTGAAGACAATTAAAAAAAAACAACCAATTTGCAGCGTCACGTTGGATGCCCTGCAGCTTTAGGGCGCCGGGCAGACGCGAGGAGGCCCTCATAGTTTAGGGGAGTACCACCGCTTCGGGGTAGCAGATATTTTGGAACCAAGTGGATGCCGTCTTCCTCTCCGAGCAACTAGGGTGTCACGTGAAAGTATGCAAACCTCCCTCCCACGCTCATCGGTAACCAGGTGGGGCTAAACCGGCGAGTATAATATAAACCGACTCTCCGGTGAGTTTTTGATCTTGAAAACCTCGCGTTTTGCGCAAAATCGACGCCCAGGCTGGACCGTGTTACACGGGTGATGGAAGTCACATGACGGTAGGAGCGTGCACTCGAAAGGCGGGGCCTTTCTGGTAAATGTGGTGTATCCACAGGGACGTATGATGGCGGCTGGAAGTCGGGAAAGTCCTGAACTTAGAAGAAGCAATGGTATAAATTACTTTGTACAATAAATAAACTTTTATATACTGTTATTGTCTGTATGGCTTACTTCCAATACGTCATACATTTTCATGGGGATTTGTCTTGTTGAAATGTTGCAATTTTGTTAAAAACAGTAAGTTCACATACTTTAAATCTCAGTGATTCAAAACTACTTATATGCAAATTAGCAAACAAATTCTCAGAAAAAATATGCACTTTACAAAAAAAGCAAAGTTTTTCATTCAATGAAAAACTTTTCTTCAAATGTAAATAAACAAAAAAGATTGTGTTTCAGCACAACTACAATATATTCCAATTACGTCACAGAGCATGACAACTAAAAAGCCTGAAATCGCAAACCAACCCAGTAAAAGAATCCGGACGCATACCGAACTAAAGCACTGTTTCATTCACAAGTTCATACTACGTCCTAATGACGCGTTTCACCACACATGGCAGGGAACAGCCGAGATTCTCCGAATGCAGCGCTGTCTGGAGTGCTTATTGTAGTACAATAGAATACGATGCAATCATAATGCATTGATTTTGTAAGTTTGTTTGGTCATCACCGCATCTACTGATGACTGTACGCCTCGCCATTGTACCGTGCATTCGCTGCTATCACTCGCTTCTCACGTACCCTCTGCAGCTGCGTCCCCCATGCAGCTCGATTGATTCGTGTCTCTGGGCGCGTCAACTGCTAAGGTCATTAGTCTCGGAAGTGCAGTGCAGGTTTTTCCTCGGGATGTGGTGGCGATCTTCTCCCGCTGTATGGTTAGATCCGGCTACCTGTCCGCTAGCGGGGTTTCCCTAACCAGATATCTCCCATCAATGGGGCATCACCCCAGCCGGGATAATACTCTTTGACTGGGACAAGCTCTATGCTCCCGAACGGTTCCTCCCACAAGTGTGTTAGTGAAGTGCATGTAAATGTAAGTGTATACAAGTAAGGGTGGGCGATAGGGGAAGGAAGGGGAAGGAAAGATCGAGCGCGATCTATGGTCCGCTTGTTAGGGTCTGCTTCGGCATTCGCGTGGTATTGATCAGAGAAACACAGAAAACTACTGATCAGATCAGCCGGCCAGTAGAATTCTCCTTCAGACAGCCTACAATTCGACCTACAAGACGCTATTTAGCTTGTGTCGAAAATCCAGTCAACAACATGACTCGAACCTCGGTCTTCGAACCTAGGATCTTCCGCTCAGAGGAACTCAGGTGAAATCAGTTGATGCCCTGTGCTACCTCTCTCGCTGGTCATTAGTCTTATTAGTGTGGTACACCGCGGGAGATGCAGTATCGACCTGCATGTCGACTGGCGGGATTATCTCCCACCAGTATCTCCCATCAGCAGGGCACCGACCCAGTCGACACACGTTCTAAATTCCCGGCATGTGTGGTAGTGTAATGCTTGTAAGTGTAAGTATGTGTAAGTGAGGGATAAGGTTAGTACAATAAAGTGGAAGGCAAGATTGCACGCGGTCCATGGCCCGTTTGTTTATGTTTTTGCTTCCACCTTCATCCATACCAAGAAACGTGCTACCAATTGTACAGCACAAGTTGTATTTAAAAATGTTGATAGATAGGTATAACACAGAAAATATATATGTAAATGGTGTGAGGGTGGCGGTACGGGTTAAGGAATCTTCTGTCACCGTACTGCGTTAGTGGCGAAAACTTATTCTTTTAAAGCTTATTAACAATATTTGACAATTCAAAATTGCGTTTCATACAGCCACCATCATACACAACATCGCTCAACAACGAGAAAAAAAAATCCGAATTTTAAACTGCCACTGTCATGGCGTTGTCATATTGGTATTGAAATCTGATATCCCGAGAAAGACTTTAACAAATGCAGCGCGGGAAATTCGAATTTGCAATTTTAAATTGGCAAAATTATTCTTAACTAGTCAATTTTTAAACGTATAAGACCTCCTTCAATGAACTGACTACTTGGAACAAATTTCATTTAACAAAAAATAATATTAACAATATTATTTACGTTTGCATGATATTGGGTCTTGTTATTTTCAAAATTACGAAAAGTTTGTCGGATATGAGACCAGCACCAATATTTTACCGTCTCTTGATTCATATGAGCAGAAAATTTAAAAAAGAAATTTAATGTATTAAAAAAATAATTGTTTAAAAATGCCTGTGTACCACTCAAAATTATGTAAAAACTGCATATATTGACGAAAAATTGAACATGATATTTTAAAGATTTGTTTTTAACAAATCTATTTCATTATAGAAAAACATTTTCAGTACTGTAGTTTTAGGAAGACTGAAAAATTATGAACTTTTGTAATTTTCAAAAAATGGAGACTTCAATGAAAATGTAACATACGCCATTTCTTTAAGCGCATTTTGCGCTATCCGAAAAAATTAAAGAAAAATGTTAATCCATTTTAGCGAAAATTTCGAAAATGTTGAGGCGTTACGTAAAGTACACCTAAAAATCAAAACATCCTATTCAAATTCAAGGGTCCGCAGCATCGGCCGTATCGATTGAAGATTTTAATGAAAATTCTGCGTACGGTTTAGCCACTAGCTTTGTTCGTATAATGAACTCGGCAAACAGACGAACGCAGACAGATGGGCAAAAGTTTCGCCGCAATCCAATTAATCGGAATCAATGACTCACAAAACGTAGACCATGACTGCACAACATGTTAGAAAAAGTAATTTACCAGATATAAGAACAAGGTTTATCTACCTTTTCGTTACCAGGGCCCGACAAAGAGAGTTTTTGTGTCAAAAATTCACCGTTTTTCGCCAGCATGCAAATTCTTTCTCTATACCAGGTAAGCAATATGCGAAAAAGTAAAAAAAAAATAGAGGTGTAAAATCTGAGAATAGAATGTCTCTCAGATTTTGAATTCTGTCTTGTGCATCAGGTGAAAACGAAAGAGCTAGAAGTCTGTGCACTCTTTCCAAGGAGTTGTAACATTAAGAAAGTTCCTGTGAGGGCGCGTGGCTGCTGATTTGGGGCAGTCGGGGCGCGAGCGAAGCGTTCGTTCCGAAAAAACGCCAGGGGCATTGAGCGAGATGGTATCTTCCTCCGCCGCCACCACGCCATCGGCCCGCACACGTCCGCGACGCCCAACACGCCTGGAATGAGCGCTCGTTCCCGCTGGACGGTGACGCGTCTTGCGTACGTACGAGTAAATAAGTATGCGATATTGCCTTTTCTACACCGCTCTGTTGATGCGGGCTTCGAAATCCATCGTTCTGAATTAGATTAATGTGCCGTCAAAAAACAGTAAAAAATGTATGTGAAGTTTGCGGCGAAAGTCCAATCTGAACGCGTTTCCTTGAGCTCTGAAATACCTACTCTCCCTTTTTTTTACCATTCTTCATTGAATTATGAACAAAGGTAAGCAGTGTTTGTAGCAACATTTGATAACATTTCAATTTTAAATCGTTCAGGAAACAATAGTGTGCCGCGAAAATTGTACCACATTAAAAGGTTCAATTCCATTATTTAGAAAAAAAAAATAATACAATTCACGGGAAGAAATGTTTACAATATTAAAATATTCATCAGAACATTATATGTTTACATTTCCCCCTGATTTCATAACATTTTGCAACATATTTCAAATAAATATCTGATGCGTAGTGTATGTATATCTGGAAAGAAGTGAGTATTGGTTTTCCAGGTCTCAGTAATTTCATGCCCTGCAAGATAGGATAGGTGATGTCAAGGTCTGTTGAAGTAACACGCGACTGAACACGTTAGAGTCACGAAGGTATGTGCAATAGTGCATCATTAACATTACGGAATCGATTCATTCCACCCAGACAAATTGCTGAATATTTACTACCCTCGTAAACGCAAGAGATTTTTAGATTTTGCTAAAATAATGTTCTCCCGTAGTAAATGACTTTAAAAAGCTAAATTAATACTATTAGTTTTAAATTTTTCAAAAAATCGTAATGTGATCGGTTATTTAGAATCAACTTAAGGAAGCCCAGAAACGCGTATAAAATATTTAATTATTATTAAAGAAATTACCATAACGAGAGACAAATGAACTGAGGGAACAGGTAAATGGTTATTATCTTTAAATTAATAAAAGAGACAGATTAGGTAATTACGAGTGTAATAAAATATATAATGAGAGATTTTAGCAATGGGACACGTGTTTAGTGATTTTCGTGAGAGGAAAGAATAAAACTTGTGGGGAAAAATTCATAATTGTCAAAAACAATGCATTAATTGTCGTAAATGAGATGCTAATAGGAAGACAAAGACGATAGGGCAAGTGAACATAGTGCGCAGGAAGTAAGGACAAGGTGTCTGTGAATCTTTGTGGCCAGGCCCACCAGCGGGGCACCGCATCGGCCAAGACAAGCTCTAAGCTCTGGTCTGGTCTCCCGTCGTATGTGGAAGTGTAAGGGGTAACGAAGGAAGGGAAGATAGTGTGCGGTCCGTGGCCCATGTACTAGGTTACTAATCTAGCATTCGTCTGTGTGTGTTAATCGGATAAATCACGGAAAACTACAAATCAGAGCAGTCGGCCACTCGAATTCTTCACCAGACAGCGATAGCTCCGTAAAGTTACAACAAAAATAGTATTTATATTAAATATATTTTTTAAATTGAAATTAAAATCAAAATTTGTCTTGTCATTGCGGTCCTTAATTGATATAAAGTTAAATCCGCAATGACAAGAAAATCAAGAATTTACAGGAATTAATAAAAATAATTAATGAGAATTTGTCGCTTTTTAGTTGTTCAACATTTTCCATCAAATAAATTTGGTCACTAATTACACAATTCCAGAAATGTGATTTTTTACAAACGCTGTTGTAACTTGATGTCAAGTTACAACCTTAATCACAAGAAAACCGAGTAATTACAGAGAGAAAAAAAATAACTCCATGGGACGTTGCTACCTTTTTGTTGCTTAACACTTTCCATGAAAGGAATTTTGTTATTATCTAAACAATACCAGAAATGTAATTTTCCGCAAACGCGGTTCTATCTTTATGTCATGTCAGCATTTCAATCACAAGAAAAAGCGTCGCGTCAACAGCTAACACCAGCGTCGGGACTCGAACCCTGAGACCACCTGGTCAGAGGCACTGCAGTCCCATCAACTGGTGCCCTGAGCCGCCAGAGCCGGTGTAAGTGATCGAGAGGCAATCGCGCAGGAGTCGAAGCCAGTAGCCAGCCCCCGTGAGGAAGTTATGTCTCATCTTAGCCCGTGACAAGTTCCGTGGGATTGGGCGACGCACCTGAGTATCTCGATTTCAAAAATAGATGATAGTCACTGCTGAATGAGAGGTTCAAATATGGTTGAAAAATGGCAGAAATCGAGTGCGGTGGTATCCCACGTTCATAACAAGCCGTTCTGAAATGTGAAGGCTCCAAAACTAACCCCGAGAGATACGTCGTTAATGTACTACAACCCTGCCACAACTCAAAAACTACGAATTGTTTGTTACGATCCTTATTTCAAGAAGTTATTAAAGTAATTAGTTTTAACAACTATGAAGACTTTAAATAATGCTTGCTCTACAATCCATCAATTATTAAGCGCGTGAAAGCTTCAACCGCCAGCAAAAACATTAATCATGTTTATGTTGACACATCATTTTCCGATATTGTGCCAGCGTTTCAGCCAAGGAACGACACCATTGCTGAAGCGATTGCGCAATCCGCGCAGCACGGGACCTGGCTTCGTCACCGAAATGCATTGAACACCTCTCACCAGGCGGTCGAGCCTCCAGCTCACAATGCACGCTGCCACTACCCGTCGCTGTGACGTTAATAGATGACAACGTAAAGATGGTGACGAAAAAAAAAAAGAACGTTGCGAACATTACTTTCAAATATTTATTCGGCCAGTTTGCCAAAATTTAGATTTAGGGAACACTTAATAATTTTGATTTTAATACAAAATTGTTTCTACAGGGAAAACTAAATCACACTACTTGGGCTGAACCTCTCACCTAATTTCTTAATTTGTATAAATAATTCACTTATGTAAAACCTCGGTTTGGAAGTTGCAATTTATATACAATTATACACGTTCCAAATTTTCAAGAACCTTTGTTTTATATTGTTATAATTTTGTTCGCATTCGCTTTTCTATTTCTTTAATTTACCGGCCCAAAAGATAAATGTAATGAACAAAGCGATACTAAGTGAATCGTTTTCATATTAAACAAATAGAATCTGTGACATAACGTGGCATTGGAGCCAACACGGTATCTCTGAAAGCAAAACGTCTGAAAGTAGTTACGTGTTGTTTGAATATATTTTCTTGGGGACACAGTTATTTACGAGATAAGGCCTACCAGCAGCGTCCCGGCTTTGCGGCCATGGGATAAGGGGATATTTTGTATGCATTCTACTAAAGTCAATAAAAAGTTTCCCACTCAACTGTGAATTAAATCGACATTCGTTTTTTCTCCAAATAAATTAATTAGTTGGAAGGACACCTGTGCGAACCAGGTCAGTTGGCGTACTGAAATATGGACAATGAGAAGTGGAAAAAAATTGAATCCTTGATTACTCCCGTGTATCTAGTACCTATTGTCCTCCGTAGATGAAGCGCCCCTTGTGGGCCGTCGCCTTGACCTCGAGGAGCATGGGCGCCGTGGGGGAATCGATGCGGAGGGCAGCGCAGGGCCACGCAGGGCATGAACTCCGGAGGGAAGCGGAGAGGGCGGGGGCAGGAAGAGGGAGGAGCGGAGGAGGAGGACGTGAGGGGGAACGGAGGAGGAGGGCGGGATGGGGACAGGAAGAGGTCTAGAGACCGGAGCGGGGGCGGGAAGGAAAGCAGGGGTGAGAGTGGTGGAGTGAGCGGAGGGAGGACGTGGGGGCAGGAACGTGGGCAGGAGCGAAGGCGGGAGCGGTGGCGAAGGCAGAGATGGGTTCGGAGACGGTGGAGATGAATGGTAGGTAGGTGCGGAAGTGGGACTGGGTGATGGCACTGAGCCGAGGGGGGGGGGCTGGAAGTAGACGGCTGCAGTGGCTGTCGAGGGGCGGGAGAAGGGGCGATGTCAGATGCGGGAAGGGAACATGTGTGGGATCGGTAAGGAAGAGTATGCAAGCGGGGACGAGGGCGAGGGCTGTAGATAGAGAGAAGAGGGAGAATCGGGTGCGGCGGCGAATGCAAAGACGAGAGCGATGGCAGGGGTGAGTTGGGAGTAGGGGAAGAGTCGGGGCGAAAAGGGAGCAAAAGCGGGAAAGGGAAGAGGGCGGAGCGGGGGCGGGGGCGGAGATGGTGGCGCACGCAAGGACGAAGTCGGTGAGGGATGGGGGAGGTGGACAGGCATCACACGCGAAACAACACGCTCAGACGCATGAACACTGTCCACGACGTCAGATCAACACAGATCACATCGGGAGTGAAATGCTTCTTAAGAGGTTGTTGTTGAAGGAATGACTGACATTCGCAAGGAGATCACCCGCTACTATCCCTCACATTGTGGAAGTCTCGTCCCCCGAATCTGTCTCTTGCCAAAAACTTGTACCTCAAGGAAGATAAAAGTATTGCAGTACACACGGAAATGTGTAAGAATATTGTGTGTAAAAACTGATAAAATGGCGACGCGCATTCAAAGGAAGGTACACCGAAGGTGCTGCGCCCGCGACGGTTTTGTAGCAAACTTTGAAGGAAGTTATGTGAACGCCTCCGGAGAAGCCGGAGGGACACGAAGCTTCTCTACTTGTGGGAGCAAGTCTCCCCACTTCCGCATCAACCCACACAATGACAACGCACGGCCAGTTGAAACACAACCGAATTTTAAAACTTGACATTAATTACGAAAAAAGATGCAAGCGCTCATTTTAAATATTTGGGTCCTGTATTAATGTATAACAATTCATTTTTAACTGCGGGAAAATTTGTTATTAATGTGATAAAATTGACTTATATATACAAGACGTATCATGTAATTCAGTTGTATGAATAATAATGTTGTATGAAATTCGATACTTTACGAAGAGAAAATGACAAGCATGTCCCATGAACTGACTTCATGTAAAGAGTTATTTGGAAACGTGAGTACACTTAGTGCTTCCGCAAGTGATTTGCTTTTAATAGACATACACTTTTAAGAATTCTGCATTTTTTCTCGTTTTTGTTTTGAACACAAATTAGGTTCTTTAATGTGTACTCGAATAAACATTTCTAATCGTGTGAACTTCGATTTTTTATGGATATAGACGTTTTGGTTAGCCTAAAAAAGTCCAAAAAAGATTCCATCCACCTGTTTTTATATTCAACTTGTCAACCCTAGAATTTACACAACACATTCCGTATTTTCAAAAATTTGATTTCTAATCTATCTACTTCCGAGGACATTAAACTCTGAGTAATTCTGTTCTCCGTTTTCAGAACACAATAGAAACCCTCATAACAGTCACCCACGACACAGGGGCAGTACAAAAAATGTCGTAAAATCAGAGAATCCAATTATCAGAATCGTTTCACGATGGAGTCGTGCTCCGCGGGCCAGGGCCTTTTAAACAGCTTTGGGGACCCTTGAGCTTACGTTAATTTGGGGGTCCCCCTCTTCTTACTTTCCCCGATCCCTCCCCTCCTCAATTTGAAGACGTTTTGTTAAAGAAAAGAAAATATTTCACTGAGTGACATTCTCGCATCAACCAGCAACATCCCATGCCACAAATATTATCCAATGAGGCGCGACAAATCACTCCGTTCCGCCAATTTTTTGCGAATAGGTTAACCATACATCCCTTTTCCCACGGTTTTTTATATTATTTTTTGAACAATTTAGTATTAAATATTTCCTTCTCGCTCTGGAGTAGAGCTGATGTAAGTTGTAATACTGCGCGAGAAAACAGCGAATTTTTGGAAGCAAAACTCTTATTACAGGGTCCTAATAACAAAAAAGTGCGTAAATCCAATTGCTAAATTTAGAAAAAAATCCTCTATCTCATGGTGTAGCCAGATTCTATATTTTGTGGATCCTTGATACCGAACAATCGAATGACGGCAAAACTTCTGTCCGTCTGACAGTCAGTCTATGAACAACACTAGCGGCTAAACCGTACAGCCGACTTTCTCCAACGATCTGGCTGATGCCGGGGCCCCTTGAATTTAAAACCGATATTTTAAGTTATGGGGGGATGTACTTTATACGAAGCCTCTGGTACATTTTCAAAATTTTTAAAAAAAAGCTCCATCGTTTTTGATTAAATTTTGTTGTTAGATTGTGTGAGGGATGTTTACGAGAATGGTGCAAGTTTCATCTTCGTTGAAAACTGATTATTGATTATTCGGAAATTTCAAAAGTTCTAATTTTTTTGGCGTCAACCTACTAAAATATTAAAGCAGAGATTTTTTCCCTATTGAAATATGTTCCTTAAAGATTTTGATACAAAGTCATGTACAATTTTTCGAATTTGTTTTCGACTTTTCGCATAAATTTGCATTAAAATACGGGCGAGACAGTACGTGCTCTTTTATCCCCACTAATTTTTTTCAACTATTGGGAGACCTTTAACATTGGAGGTCCTGGAGTCCGTGCATTAACACGGGCCTACCGCAGTTCCAACAAAGGAAAAGCAAGGGATAACAATCTTCACGAGAATGCTGCGGAAGAGTTGAAGATGAAGCAAACGTGGTATTTAGAAAAGACAGTTATTAATATTATCTCTGTTAGTGCCTAGACAAACAAATAAATTCCACATGCAAGCAACTCAAGCTGTCACTGGTCTTGTAGCATCACCAGACGATATTGAATCAACAGTATCTCCGCTTCAGTTTCTATTACAATTCAAAATCGCTGGAGATGTCTGCTTACGAGGTCAATCTACACGTACACCAAAATGTGCCTGGCCGCTGGTTATGAGACCAGGGCTGGTTATGGTGGCTACAAAAAGAAGGAACGTTTTCTGTGTCATAGGAAAATCAATCGCTCACATGAAAAAAAATGACCCCTCTTGGAGGTGATTCATTAATCTAAATTCTTCCTTCTACAAACATGTTTGCCAAAAAGTAAAAATATGTTTAAAAATAAAAATAAAAATAATTTTTAAATATAAAAATATGTTTTTAAATGGCGAATTCTTTCCTTGTTTCCGTTTCATGATATGCTTCATTAAATCACTCAGGTATTTGTTGAATAGGTATATCAATAATGTGAAATAATTTAGCAAGAGACCGAACATTAACAATTCTCGCTTACGAACAGGCAGCTCTTTTAACAGATATGAATATTTTTTAAACATCCTACCCGGCACGTAGGAAGTAATGAAATTATTGCGTTCTTAAGTAACCATGATTACGAAATCAGGATCCTTTATATCCAAAATATTTAATGGTATTCTCAATTGAAAATTTGAAATTCGACTGGTGTATTATTTCATTTTAATTGATAATTCTTTGTTATAGTGGATAAAATGGGAATTAATATCGCTGAATTTGGGGCTACACCTGCAAACAGACTTTTCCAATAGATTGTAATGGGTTTGCATCGCAAGGAGATACTACCGCCTTTCGCAGCAATTTGTGTTTTAAATCTGTCAGCTGTTGCTCTCGTCACAGTACCCGCGAACTACTGAGTTAGTAAATTTGGCCGCGACCTTAACACGCCTGCTCCAGCTGTAGAGCCTCTTCATTCTGGGCCAGTGAAAGGCCTTTATCTACTTCTTTATTTTCTCTCAAAATGAAGCACTGCATAAATGTGACAGATTATCAGCTTGGAACATTTCACTATTCTCAGGGATTCCAGGCATCCATTTAATGAGATCCCTTTCTATACTCCGATTTACATATAGTGGCACTTCAAGGACACGAACTGGAAGGGTAGGGAGCATTAGCATCCAAAGGAGAGCTCCAATGCAAAACTAAACTCCCGATTGAATGACAGGATCTCAGGATTGAATCTCAGGCTAGGTCGTGAGCTGGAAGTGCTGATTGATATTCCTATGTGTATCCTACATTCAGCCAGAGCTGTATGTATCCTATATTCATAGAGCTGCATGAAATGTAATTAAGACCATTACCGAACTAATTTGTGACTAAAGGACGTCAAAATCATGTAATTATTTTTTTATTAACAGATAACAGTGTTCCTTAATCCGACCTCTGAACGGAAATGGGGTATTCCAAAGGAACGAAGTTACGCATATAGTAGTATCTGCAAAATAATTTCATAGTGGGAACAATATAAGGTCCGCCAAGCTGGAACAGCCATGTCAACATATCGGAATGAAATATGTTGAATGGTTTATTGCTAATTAATTGCCACAATTTGGAATTAATTGCCACGTATTTTCGAGGCGAAAACGGGTGTGAGCTGGCTTGACACCAGCACACGCAAGTTAAATTCGGGATGTAGCTCGACGAAAACACTCAGACAATTTATTGCTAATTAACTGTCATAACTTACAACTTATAACGTTGCACTTATGTGTGCGTTGTACTTATTGTAGCATTGTACGCAATAACCTGGCACTGCTGCAGGGGTCAGGTCTGTTGCCACAATGACAGCACAAACTAAGGTAATACTTTCAAAAAGGAAAGTTCTGATCAAATTTTCCGTCGCTTTAGGTTTCTTTACAAATCATAAATACGTAAAGTAGCAAATGTACTTACAGCAAGAGTATATTATGCCATTATTCGTATTGGATCCGTCAGCGCAAGTATCAAGTAGTGAATAATGTTACCGTATTGGACCTGTCAAATGATTCACTTCTACTCCAGAATTTGTTTATATCAGACAATGTTACAAGTGCCATTAATTTAATATAATAGTTTACAGTTCATAATATATTCATAATACAGTATACATAATATTCATAATCATATAGTTTAACGTATAACAATAATATTGTTTACACGATTTACATAACAATATTGCTTACAGATATACATAACAATATTGCTTACATGATATTTATAATAATATATTTGATCGACCATAAATATTCGAAATGTTTTCTTCGAAATAGAAAATCTGGAGTCATTATGTGAATGCAAATTCAAAATATTATAGCAGAGGTAGAAGTGTTTTAAATGCTATAGGAAACAAAAACTCTACATAACGCATAACATCTTGAGAGAAGCAGAAAATGCTTCGTAAAGTGTTGCGTAATGCATCCAAACACCGTCCATGCACCAATTTCTAACTTCTGGCTATTAAAAATCTCCACATGACGCTCGAACACGTCCTGTTTAAATTTTAGTTGAGTCCTAAATAGAGAGACTCGACCCTAAACTACATCCGAACTTCAGTTTGTTATTAAACATGTTTTTTTCTATAAAAAATTGCGGTTGTCCCATGAAATGATGTTTACTTTCTTGTATACGTAGGAGAGAGAAAGATACTTGCAAAAAAAATCAAGGTCGAAATTTTGATAAAAACCACCTTTTGGGGGTTCCTGATATCTGAAAAGTATATCTTTCCAAACATTTGTCAGTCCATCTATTAACAATCGTAAACTGTTCATAAGATTTTCAACAAAATTGATACTCACCCATAGGTCTGGCTGGTTTCGCGGCCCTTCGAATTTGAAATGGTTCATATAATTTTGAAGAGTACTTAACATGATTTCCAGAATATTATCAAACTTTTCTCGAAAATGGCTCTACATTTTTTGTTTAATTTTTTACTATAATAGAGAAATGTGCGCTTATAAAAATGACGCAGGTCCGATTTTCATTGAAATCTCAGAATTTTTGAAAATTTCAAAAGTAAAAAAAGTACCCTTTCTCCAACTACATTATTGCAAATAGTTATGTTTAATAAACGAATCTATTCTTCAAAAATAGATATTTAATGTCATGTGCAACTTTTTTACAATATGGGCAGTCATTGCGCGATGCGAGCGCGGCAAGCGATGGTGTAACGGTTAGCGTTTCGGACTGTTGTACCCAAGTTGGCGGGTTCAAACCCGATCGAAGCCGTGGATTTTTCAGGGCGAAAAAATCCTTCGTACGCCTTCCTTCGGAGGGGAAGTAAAGCCGGCTGTCCCATGTTAGTAGATTTACTTGCATGTAAAAATCCTCAAGTCTAAATGACGCCTCTGAGCTAAATTCAAATCGCCTGTTTCTCGCCCAAGAAATACCTCCTTTCTCTGCTAGTTGATGAAAGGAGCGTAGCGAAATTTGCGTGGTCAGACGGAAGAGCGGGCCTGATGGCCCGAGTCTCGCCACGTAAAATAAGGCAAATTCAATTCAATTCAATTCAATTCAATTGCGCGAGTGAAATGGCGACAATTAAAAAAATAAAATTTTTAATTTCGAGAAAGTATACATTGTTGTGGTACCTCTAGTTCTTTTTGATTGATTATTTCGTGTTTCTGGACGGGTCAACTAGTAAGGTCATTATCCTGTAGGTGTTGTCCGTTTGATTCTCGGTGACTTTCCGCAGCTGGATGGTGAGATCCAGCGCTGACCTACACGTCGGCTCTTAGGATTTTTCCCAACCAGTATCTCCCAACAGCCAGGCACCGCCACCGTCGGACAAGATCAAAGCTCCCGACTGGTCTTCCGACATGTGTGGTAATGCAGTGCATGTAAGTTTAAGTCTGGGTGAAGGTAGGAGAAGGATGAGGAAGGAAAATCGGGCGCGGTCCGTGACCCGTTTGTTAGGGTATTGCTCTCTCATCCACCTGGTGATGGTCAGAGAAAACACGGAAATTCATCTATTAGAGCAGCCGGTCGCTAAACGTCTCCTCCAGACTGCAGCTGAATTCGACCTAACTATCTAGCTAATGTTGAAAATCCTCCGCCCTCGGGACTCAAACCTAGGGCCACCCGCTCAGAAGCACTGCAGTGACATCAGTTGACGGTCTGAGCCACCTAAACTGGTATTAGCTCCTCTTTGGTGTCTCTACATTGATTAATGGGTTTCTCTTTGGTGGTGTAGACGTTGGTCTAAAGCTTGTATTATTAGGAGCGTCAAGGTAGAACTGCCATGTTAGCACACCGGAATGAAACATGTCAAATTAATTTGGAATTAATTGTCACGTTTTTTCGATGCGAAAACTGGTGTGAGCTCGCTTGATGCGACGTCAACACACACACACACACACACAATGTTAAATTCGAGTCGTAGCATTATACATGCAAGTACAATACTAACAAGGCGAGATTTCCTCGGAACATGCGCACAATATTATCCGTGATGATGACAGTGAACAATTGCACGTTCACTTTAGGCTTCCATTAGAATAGATATTTAGCCGATATTTTCACAAACATTTGTTTTTCTTGCGATTGTTAAAACCACAGGAATGTAGGCTTCCGAGGCCGGAGACAGTAGCTACTCGGCTGTCTGGGAGACGCTGCGTTCTACGCGTGGGGCCAACGTTTCGGACGCTAACGACCTTCCTGCATTCCTGCCGTCAGTTTGCCCTATAGAAGGGCACAGAATGGCGGTCGAAACGCTGTTACCTATGCCTAAGACTCAGCGCTCCGGACAACCAAGTAGCTACAGTAAATATTGTATAAGTTATATAAAGTATAAGTTATAAACTCAACTTAAAGTAGTAGTTTTTTTGATAAACATATCGGGTCATTGTTCAAGAATTAACAATATACACTCTTCAATAAAATTAATACTCATTAATTAATTTTGTTCCGTTGTAACAGTTCTGTAAATTACGAGAAATGTAAGCCTATGTTACTGCAAAATCCTTTTTTTAAATTGTATTGCATTGTGAGTCCTAAATTTTTGCATTCTCTTCGTTTAATCTAATGGTATTTTTAGTTACATTAAACAAAGTTTTAAAGATAGCTCTTATATACATATAAACGATTGCTGTACAGTGCTCAGGTTGTGGCATGTTCCGACTCCAGCTCAGAGAAGAAATATTGTAAATGTTGAATGCCTTACAAGGAGTTTCCGTGGAAACCTTTACCACCTGAAAACAAGTTGCGTGACGGAGTGTTGAATAAGGAATAAATGTTCCTTGAGTCGCCATAAGTATTTAATGCGAGGGGTCAACTCACGTTCAAATGCCCTAGAAAACACACTGCGACACCGCAACAGATTTACAACCTTTTCGGTGCTTCACGGAAATTCTTGATTCGTATTAATTCATTAGCTGTGTCGAGTATGACATATTTCCACTCTGTCTAAGCGCCACGCCCACACACGCATCGACAGATCTCTGTGAGTGTGAATGAGCGTCCAGTTCGGTTGAAATACGGAGTTCCGCGAGCGTCGGAAAATTCTTCAGAGGTAAAATCCAGATCTCAGAACAGCTTCTTATTGAAAACGTCCTTTTAAAATTCCCATAATTTTCTCACAACTTAACTAAACAACCTTTAAAAATGTGCAGGGGATGTGACAGTAATAAGAGAAGTTGGTTGTTGAAAATAAAAAATGCTTATTATTCGTTGAAGTTAATTATCGTGTTTACTTTTTTTGCTCAGCATGAGGTACGTACTTCACAGCAAGGCCAAATGGAGCCTTTCTCTAGAAACAATTTAAAAATTATTATTTAGAAAGAAAGGTTTATCCTTATTACACAACGGAGTTTGAAAAATTATTTGTTGTATCTTGAAATTTAAAAAAAGAATAAAGCGGCAGAATTATGCGATAGCGAAATAATTTGAATATACGAGACATATTCGCTGTACAAGGACGCTAATTTTGTTTGTAAACAATCTAAAAGTTAAAAATATCTGATTACCATGTGAACCAGACGACCAAGGAAAAATATTTCGCGTCGTGTAACGAAAGACCAAACCGAAAAAGTTCCCGGCGCCGCGACGTGCTGTACCATCGTAATGCATTGGATGACCGCCCCGAGAAGCCAGTGGCCCAACAGAGGGCAGTGGGCACGCGGACGATGGGCCGTGCCCACTCGCACGGACGGCGGCCGCGTCCTTCGCCTTCCGACGCTCAATACTCCGAGTGCGCCCGCCACTGAATGGACGGACCGCAGTAGGTCGCCCCCAATCGATCTGAGTCATTCCCCGGACGACGCATAATAAGGATATACCCGCGGTCGGAAAATAAAAAGTCATCCGAAACACAACTAAAATAGTTGGGGTTTTCAAATTTAATTTGCTTCCCATCATTTCCGGTAATTCATTCTTTGAGCATGGTGACCCCACCTACTCTTAGAAATACTTCCATTTTATTCGCGTACAGAAGTCCGTTACAAAAAACTTAATCTCTTTTTGTAGTGCCTCTTTTTTGTTGCTACCAGAAAATCACAGTTTTTCTTATTGCAGTTTATAAAGTAGTTTCAATACCAACATTTTATGAGGTCTGTTGCAGATGAAACTACAATATTTTATCAGTTATGATCAGTACACTCGCATGGCAAACAGTTATGATTTGTCGTGTAAGGGAGGTGAGGCGCAGGACAAAAGCTTCATTGGATGAATCAGCGCTGACACGCGCGAGTGCTTGGAGATTTCGGTCAATGGCTTACGAGGACGTCTGCTTTTTTTGTTCAAATTCCTGTGATCGAATTTAAACGGAGAGTGTCCGTAGGTGCTACTGATATTAAATAGAGTTTTGAGAGCATAATATAGAAACTAGTTGCCCGCAGTAGCAAAAATGCTGCCGAACAACCCAATACAGAACGGTTTACCAAAAAGTGCCACGCACACTGCTCAAGAACAATGACTTTAATCCTCTTGTACAACATCACAATAAATTAAATATTTCAACAAAATAGTATTCGCGAGTACCAAGAATGTAAGAAACGTTGCTTTTACATAACGCAGAAAGTGCAGAGCAAATATTTAATGGTGAGAATCTCTTCCATGGAACTTTGCTGTCACACGCCATGTGCTGCAAGCAGTGACACGGTTTGAGAATTCAGTTTTCCCGAGTTCCCAAATATCTAATGAAACCATAGACACTTCTCATATAGCTGGAGGTTGCATAGTTTACTTTCAATCTCTGCGCGCATTGAAAATTAGTAATAAAGACAAGCGGCCTGCAGCAGCAGAAACACTACTGAACAAACCTCAAAAAACAGTTTTCCAAAACGTAACTCGCATGCTGCTATAGAGCCGCAAGTAAAACACTTACGCAGAACACTGCATTTAATGAAATATTTAAAAAAATATTTTCAGTACTACTGCAATAATATAAATTTATTTAAACTACAACTTTTCTTTAAATACAAAATATATTTAATTAATCTGCAGTTCCATAACACAACACATAGCAAATATTTAATAAGAGCTGTCTCTTCTTTGGGGCCTTGCTGTCGCATGATGTCACGTGTGCCTTCAGCAGTGATGCACTGAATATGAGAATTTAGAAGGGGCGCGCTATATGAGAATAGAGAGCATTGCAATCTAATATTTGCATTTTTAGTGAAAATCGATTTTGGACTTTCAGAGTTCCTGGATGTGCAAGGAAACCATTGACACCTCTCACAAGACCATATACTGCTTACACGCGTACGATATTATTAATATTATAAAAAAACACTTTAAAGAAATTAATTCAGAAATACCAAATTTACACGGGACACCGCGAGACGGTAGTTAATTCGATGATCAAATTTGCTTTGCTGTAGGCTAACTAGGAATCGCGTTATCAGCCGTAGAATGTTGCAAGCTTCCTAGTAGTTGCTTATCTTGAGAGCCAGTATCAACCAGTTTGCCGTGGCAAATGAGCCTCTGTCTGTGTCTGCAACATTGTTAGCATGCCGCAACAGGGTGACGTTCACCGTTTGTGCAATTGAAGTAGTTTGGACGAGGGCTTACAGTGGGTCTGCACAATTGTGCAACACCTTGTGCGAGAGGTCTATGAACATGCGTGCCGTTAGGGCATCTTCCGCTCACGCTCCAACATAGTGCGGTCGCCTCCATTGGTGTCGCGACAGGCATTCACGGAAGGACGAATGGCGACTTCGTGTCTTCAGAGATGAAAGTCGCTTCTATGACCGTCGTATTCGAGTATGGCGTTTGTAGAGAGTAGAGCTCCAACTTGTGGAGTGTACAAGACAGAAGTACACAGGGCTAACACATCATCATCTTATCTTACAATGACCGTTCCCCTCTGGTGGTCGTGGAGGTAAAATTGAACAGTGTACAGGACATCCAAAACATTATTCAACTCAGCGTGCTACCGTTCGGACACCGACAAGGCGAAGTCCTTTTCCAGCAGGGCAATGCACGTCCGCAAAACTATGCAGCCCATTCCATTCAAAGTGCACTCCAAGGTCTACGTTGACTACCTTGGCCAGCATAATCCCCAGATCTGTCTCCCCGGACATATTTGCTGATGGATGAACGTCCTATTGCACGCTCTGCAAGTCCGTTCCAAACGCAAATTTGTTCCAAATGAGACACAAGGTAAAAATTGAATGTCAGGCCATTCCGCAAAACTACATTCGTCACCATTACGATCGTCTCCATGGGATAATTGTCGCCTGAATTCGTGCAGAAGTATGGTTTACAGGGTTCTAGCTCTGACAAGTACTTATTTGCGTCTGACATTTCGCACGCCCTGACGAAAGTACTTATTTGCTCATGTGTCGATGTGATAGTTCGTTGTTTACTATGTACTCGAGACTGTATCAATAAATTTCCTTCTGCAGGGGCCACGAATTCAGGGCGTTTTTTTTTCATTTTCCAGTAGTGTAGATTCTAATCGATGCAAAGAGGTGCAGCCCGCCCATTACAGCATCCAAGCAGAGCGCCGCGCAATATCCTAAATAATAATTTATTTGCATTTTTATTGCCAATCAAAAGTGTATAATTGTTTTTTGAATTTATCTGGAGATCCTGGGTTGCAAACGAAACTATTCAGATGGTCATAGGCTACTTAGTTTTCTCTCAATTTCTATGTGCATAGGCAATTAATAATATAGATGTTTTACTTTCCATGAATGTGCTTATCTAACAAAACTAGACTTTCACATGGTTAAAGTCTGCATAGTTCAAACCTAGTCTTTCAACTTTTTCACGCATTGAAAACCCATGTAAAAAGATTTTAATTCTTTATATCTGTGTCTAATACAATGATAAGGTATGAGTTTTCCTATTACAAATGTTCATTTCGCAAGTTGTAGGAATATTTTGTCCAGACATTTACACATTTATTATTTTTATGACGTTATGAACTAGATACACAACAAAGGTATTCCTGAAAGCAAATGAAGCAAACTTGATTCAATAAGCCCCTAAATGTGCCTTGTTTTTTACGTAGTGGCACACACTGGATGATGTGGATTGTCTTAAACAGTGACGGTCAGTGATTCAAAGCACGGAAATGCAAGCTACTACACTTAGGAAATAAAATTTATCTCAAATGCGTATTGGGATATATCATAAGTTTATAGGGTCATTCTAGTATTACTTCTCAGGAGCCATATCCCAAAGTTTCTAATTAGACTTCTAGAATAAAGTTCCTACCTAATTTTTACTTTATCGTAAAATTATGTATACAGAGTGAATAGTTTAAATGTAAAAAAACATCCATCGTAATCCTCATAATATTAGTAATAAAAATTTTCTCTACCATTATGGCCTCCGAAGCATATACTCCCGTAGAATTTTTTTCTCTATTTTTTCGATTTCGTCGCAGCTTGTTTAACAGCAATTTTATACACGTTTCCAAGACTAAGTGTGGTGTGGATTAGGGAGGTCTTTGCATCATTTCTGAACAGCGAATGCACTGAACATCTGACGGGTAGCCGACCGGTTAAGATTATGATGCTCCAAAAGCAAGCGCGATCGAAAGGCCGCGTGCGATTCAAGTCTTTTTCAAAACGTCCGTCTATATGTCTTCAGTTCGTCCGTCCATCTGTGAACAACACTAACAGCTAAACTATTTGTAGAACTTTATTCAAAATAAATGTTCCACAATCGATATGGCCCGACGCAATGTAAGTATCAAAATTAGTGAACTATGACTATAAGATGATTTTTTCACTCTAGCTGAGTTATCATCCAGTAACACACAATAATATAAAAAATATTCTCACGAACCTAAAGGAAATTTTACAACGGGATTAGAATTCGTTTAAGCCGTATAAAGAACATCTGATATATTTAGTGTTAAAATATAAAAAAACTTGTAAACACTTCTACTTTTTTGCTGGTTATAAAAGAAATCAATGTTCTTTCTATGAAAATGCAAGATTATTGGCTACATTTCCATGAATGAGCATTAGTTTAAAATGAATAGAAAGCTAAATGGGCGTTTTTTTTAATAAGCCACGTCTCTCTTCAGAAACTATTCCATGGATATCTAAGTGGCAGTATAGCAGATGTATAAAATGTGAAATATATGTGTGACGGAAACTGAACAATTTAGTAAACCACCTCGTTTTCTTATTATAATTTGTTCTATACAAATACAAATTTTTTTGAAAAATTAGTAGTTTCGCGTGATTTTTGCTTGAAGTAAAGACAATTATTTTTCCTCAAAATCGGCTCAATATATTTTCTTTCAATGACTTTCTTGGGCGGAGCAAAGGATACTTAAGAAAGTGATGCTGATAGTATTTTCTTTGAACCATCTAAATTTTCCGAAAATTACAAAAGTTAAGACTTTTGCGCGAAATATTGTGTTTTTTTCTAGAATCACAAGTTCTATTCTGCTACTAAAGGACCGAAAAATTGAGAAAATGTGAAACAAATTTGTTTTACACGCCGATAGCTGGTAGCTGAGAAGAGATTGGATACAATACAGAAAAGCTAGCTCATACGAAACAGATTAGGATCCTAACTAGTACGAGAAAACCTGTGCCATCTGTAGTTGTAGAATTATTTCATGTGTAGCCTCACTTCATAATTCAAGAGATGTATAACAAAACTTACTAAGACATTTTTATGTAATGATTATCAAAGAAAGAGATGCATTTAATCTGCAAGAAATACTTTCGAAAATCTACTTAACCCCAAAGTAATTGTGTCGAAAAACTCTTCCTCATCATCGTTCTTTGTCATTTAATATAATACTCCATGACCAGCTTAGACAGAGTCTGATATACAGCTTAGACAGAGTCTGATATACAGAGTCTGATATACCCCTCACCCTTACTTCTAGTCACGTCGAACAACTTCTCGATCAGGGTCACAGTTTTATGCACCCTGACCGAGTGTTTGGTAGCAATGGGTCAAAGCAGCAGGTACTATATCCAGACGACGATCATTCCATTCTGACCGAGTACGGGTAGGTGCAAGTTCTTTGCAAAGACTGAATACTTTTTTGAACTTCAAAAAATGGCTGTGTTAATATTTTCAAACCAAAGTTACTGTACCTGATGTGGGAGCAAAATTATTTATTTGCGAAGGCGGTAACAACATTAAAGACAAAATTACGTGATTCAAGTACATACACTGTTTTGACGAAGACATCAGGCTCGTCGGGGTATCATACTACAAACTTATTTGTGTCACGGAGAAGAAGAACAAGATAAGATAGTTAAAGAAAAAGAATGTGAAGAATATGTGAAACTCATTGCAAACGGCAAAGCTTTTTATGACAACGCTCTGCGCCACTACGTGTCTGCAGATAAGGACTATGAAGTGTACTAAAGCAAGGGACAGTAATTTCTGTAAAATGTTCGCAATGATAAGTTATAAGACTACATTGTTTTTCTTATGATTAGAGCTAGAAAGTTTGGCAAAATGCCTTTTTATTATTTTTACGATTTTAATATTTAACAATAGTAGTCCCTTTACTGTACTTCTAAAGATGTTTTAGAAGTTTATTTCGCCTCTTCCCCTATTTTAGCTTCTGCTGCCTACTTTTAGTACTTTGTCTTATATTGGCCTTTTCTTCCTTTTTATCCTCGCACTGATTTTGGTCAATCTCGAAATACATCTGCAAGCCTGGACAACACGAAAGTACAGTCGTGTTGTCCAGTTGTGTTCTTCTGGAGGTAGACTTCAATGATAGAAAACGTTAAACATCTAAATACGATAGGAAGATAATACCAGTCAAAGTTTTGGGGATTTGTTTCATTGATGCCAAAAGTCTTTGTTCGCTTAGAAGATATCGTATCTTGAGCAGTGATTCCCAACGAAGTCGATTTCGAACCCCTAAGGGTAGATGAAATTGTGAAAGAGGGTCAATTATGTCCGGTCCGGTCCGGTCAGTCAGGTCAGTCTCTCTCTCTCTCTCACACAGTCTCTCTCTCAGTGTCTCTCTCTCTCAGTGTCTCTCTCTCTCAGTGTCTCTCTCTCTCAGTGTCTCTCTCTCTCAGTGTCTCTCTCTCTCAGTGTCTCTCTCTCTCAGTGTCTCTCTCTCTCAGTGTCTCTCTCTCTCAGTGTCTCTCTCTCTCAGTGTCTCTCTCTCTCAGTGTCTCTCTCTCTCAGTGTCTCTCTCTCTCAGTGTCTCTCTCTCTCAGTGTCTCTCTCTCTCAGTGTCTCTCTCTCTCAGTGTCTCTCTCTCTCAGTGTCTCTCTCTCTCAGTGTCTCTCTCTCTCAGTGTCTCTCTCTCTCAGTGTCTCTCTCTCTCAGTGTCTCTCTCTCTCAGTGTCTCTCTCTCTCAGTGTCTCTCTCTCTCAGTGTCTCTCTCTCTCAGTGTCTCTCTCTCTCAGTGTCTCTCTCTCTCAGTGTCTCTCTCTCTCAGTGTCTCTCTCTCTCAGTGTCTCTCTCTCTCAGTGTCTCTCTCTCTCAGTGTCTCTCTCTCTCAGTGTCTCTCTCTCTCAGTGTCTCTCTCTCTCAGTGTCTCTCTCTCTCAGTGTCTCTCTCTCTCAGTGTCTCTCTCTCTCAGTGTCTCTCTCTCTCAGTGTCTCTCTCTCTCAGTGTCTCTCTCTCTCAGTGTCTCTCTCTCTCAGTGTCTCTCTCTCTCAGTGTCTCTCTCTCTCAGTGTCTCTCTCTCTCAGTGTCTCTCTCTCTCAGTGTCTCTCTCTCTCAGTGTCTCTCTCTCTCAGTGTCTCTCTCTCTCAGTGTCTCTCTCTCTCAGTGTCTCTCTCTCTCAGTGTCTCTCTCTCTCAGTGTCTCTCTCTCTCAGTGTCTCTCTCTCTCAGTGTCTCTCTCTCTCAGTGTCTCTCTCTCTCAGTGTCTCTCTCTCTCAGTGTCTCTCTCTCTCAGTGTCTCTCTCTCTCAGTGTCTCTCTCTCTCAGTGTCTCTCTCTCTCAGTGTCTCTCTCTCTCAGTGTCTCTCTCTCTCAGTGTCTCTCTCTCTCAGTGTCTCTCTCTCTCAGTGTCTCTCTCTCAGTGTCTCTCTCTCTCAGTGTCTCTCTCTCTCAGTGTCTCTCTCTCTCAGTGTCTCTCTCTCTCAGTGTCTCTCTCTCTCAGTGTCTCTCTCTCTCAGTGTCTCTCTCTCTCAGTGTCTCTCTCTCTCAGTGTCTCTCTCTCTCAGTGTCTCTCTCTCTCAGTGTCTCTCTCTCTCAGTGTCTCTCTCTCTCAGTGTCTCTCTCTCTCAGTGTCTCTCTCTCAGTGTCTCTCTCTCTCAGTGTCTCTCTCTCAGTGTCTCTCTCTCTCAGTGTCTCTCTCTCTCAGTGTCTCTCTCTCTCAGTGTCTCTCTCTCTCAGTGTCTCTCTCTCTCAGTGTCTCTCTCTCTCAGTGTCTCTCTCTCTCAGTGTCTCTCTCTCTCAGTGTCTCTCTCTCTCAGTGTCTCTCTCTCTCAGTGTCTCTCTCTCTCAGTGTCTCTCTCTCTCAGTGTCTCTCTCTCTCAGTGTCTCTCTCTCTCAGTGTCTCTCTCTCTCAGTGTCTCTCTCTCTCAGTGTCTCTCTCTCTCAGTGTCTCTCTCTCTCAGTGTCTCTCTCTCTCAGTGTCTCTCTCTCTCAGTGTCTCTCTCTCAGTGTCTCTCTCTCTGTGTCTCTCTCTCTCAGTGTCTCTCTCTCTCAGTGTCTCTCTCTCTCAGTGTCTCTCTCTCTCAGTGTCTCTCTCTCTCAGTGTCTCTCTCTCAGTGTCTCTCTCTCTCAGTGTCTCTCTCTCTCAGTGTGTCTCTCTCAGTGTCTCTCTCTCTCAGTGTCTCTCTCTCTCAGTGTCTCTCTCTCTCAGTGTCTCTCTCTCTCAGTGTCTCTCTCTCTCAGTGTCTCTCTCTCAGTGTCTCTCTCTCTCAGTGTCTCTCTCAGTGTCTCTCTCAGTGTCTCTCTGTCTGTGTGTGTCTCTCCTTGGAAAGTGACGAAAATAATGCATGCGAAAAAATCATATTCCCTTCACTAATCACACCAATGAAAAGAAAACACTTATGTGCATTAATAGTCCATTTTGCGTCAACCTTCATTCCGATTCCTCACTTTCCCCTTACAGATCTCATCCAAATTCAACTCCTCACCGATTCTCAATTTCAACGTTCCAAAAAGAATAAATTATATTTATCCCCATACAATGCTAAACATTATTGGTCTTGTTAAAAACTTTGAAGCTCCCGGTCTGTATAAAAGAAATAATACCGTATTAATGAACCTAACCATCTCGACCATCGCTTTCATTGTATTATAATTCATCCTGAAGAACTGGGTAGTATCCTCCTATCTGGCAGAGTTCTATAATATTTTTAATCTCCAAATCTAGTAAGAGTCATAGCTTCGCAAGTAATTATAAACCCATGATACTCCTCCCTAGTCTCTAGATTTATTTATGCCTCGCACTTCGAGGATTTTTAACTGTTCCTAGCGATTAATACATTTTTGAGAATTGGGTTAAGAAGGCTTTGTAATATTTTGCTTGGGTATGTTTCAACAAACAAAGAAAGCCTATTGTCAACCGTATTGATTCTGGCTTGGAAGTTTTCTGCACAATTTCATTCAAATATAGATATTTAAATGATATGATGCGCTTTTGTAAAAATATGAGTAATTATTGAGTAATTACATTAACACGTGGAAGCGTTTTGGCATGTCGCGCATTCCCACTAATTTGTTTTTATGATTTTAAATTCAAGCGTATCTATTTGAACACGTGCATATTTTAATCGTTCCGTCCGGTTGTCATTAGAACGCAACCTGCAAAACATGAAAAACACCTTCTCTCCCTCACTTAGCTATTCGGGAATGTGGTGGGGTAGAATAGCAGATTTTGATTTAAAAAAAGCCCCAACACTAAACATACTGGAGAAATTATTAATAGTAAAGAAATATTTCATTTCAAAACAAGTTCTTGACATTTTTTCCAACTGTTTTGCCGCAGGTCATCAATGATGTGAAAGTTAAAGGCCCGCGTCATCGATATTGCAGGCGCGTAGCGCACGCTATTCCTCTGCTCCTTCTTCTTGTTCCTCCGCTCCTTGAGGCAGGCAGCGCTGGCCGCGGCGCAAGGCCGCTCCAAGGACGCAGGCGGAGCCGCTGCACGAGGCTCATTTGCATATCGGATGCGGCGCTCGCGGCCCTGGGTCAACGCTCGCCTCGCCGCCGGCCCGAGCCGGCGCGGTCGATCGCGCCCCGAGCCACACCTCCGCAGACACCGCTTGCGCCCACAGCAGCACCGCTTCGTGGAACCTCGTCGTGGCACAGAGAGAAGCAGCGCGGCCGTGATACGCAGGCGAAATAACAGCAGTATTAAAACTAATGGAATACCGCCGACCTGGATGACCGGGTGACTAGAGCGCGTGCCGACTCAGCGACTCGGTCTGAAGAATCACGAGTTCGTGTCTCGTCTTAGACATGGTTGTTTGTCTCTTGTTTTTAATGTATGTGTGTTGTCGAGGAAGGCCTTGTAAGTCTGCTGACCACAGACAGAAGGGCCCACAAGTGTGTCTAGTGTAACGGTTAATACGAGGGACATAGTGGGTACCCTGCGCGGAAAGTCGAAATCGACATCCCCTGATGCTGAAAAAATCCCCAGCAAGAAAAAATATTAAAGCTAATGTAATACCGCTTCGGTCATCAATTTTTGAAGTCGTTCGTGTTACTACATACATTGCAAAATATATTTCATAATACATTGCAAAAAATGACCTATTTTATTTTCCTATCCCAATAATATACAGGACTTTCAGTGGCGAACCAGTAACGCTTACGAGCTGTCAGGGCTTCTTGAGCGGAGTCTCTTCCGGCAATCGGAGCCGTCGGCTGCCGAGAGGCTGATTGGCTGCCGCTGAGAGCGCCGCACGCGAACGGGCGAGCCGCTGCACGCGACGAAGCGCCGCAATTCAGCACGCGCTGGCAAAAAACGCCCTAAACGCGATTACGGCCACTATGTTCTATTAATTTACTGTGCAAATGGTCACGCTCTTCTTTCCGATTACTTTGCTTGTGCCTCGAGTCTTTCTTGCGTGGAACACAACAAGTAGCTCCTTACGCGTTGGCGCAAGAATCCCGTCACACTGAAGCATTCACCGGGTTGCCTATGCTTCAGGCGCCTAACCTCTTTAGCGCAACGTCAGCAACGATAGGGAGTTCTAATGTCACGAGTAAGGGAGCGACGTTATTAACTAATAGTCACGTAACAGGCCTTAAAGTCGTAACATCTTATCTTAGGCCTAATGCACGACTTTATAACTTCGTAGATAGTGCACGCCTGTAGGAGTCTTAAGGTATCTAGAACAGGCGGAATGGGTGGACGCGTAATGGTTTCTGCGCATGACGTCACTATCGAAAACAACTCGCCGCGTCCATGCTGGTGCTTGAAGACAATGTCAAATGTTCTAACACGACGTTAAATATTGTTATATAGAAGGATAATATTTATCAATATTTATTCAGAATAAAGAACGGCTGAAGTACCTGAAATCAGTTATCGATTTTCTGAAATGAGCTTTTTGTAATGAGTGATAACCCAACCAAAAATGCCTCTAATAAGGGTCTAGGGCATTATTAGCTGTCTTTGAAATGTAATTTGCTAATACGATTGAACTGCCTCTTAATCATTTACTTGGAAAGTATAATATCACATTACCTTTTATGACATTCAATCACCTCTAAGTTATTCCGGAAAGAAAGTCTGCAGTAAAATATGAAAACAAACACTGGTGAAGCTACAGAATGGCACAGAATTTCTCATTCTAATTAGTTTTCTTATGTTCTCATTCTGTGCCCCACCTTCTTCACAGTTGTCAACTATTGACACAAAAACACATCTTTTTCAAGTTTTCTCAAGTATTCGAATCCCCAATGTTATAATTGAAATATGATTATTATCGAAAACTAAAATCTGGTCCTATACGTACTACATTTTCCTTGAAAATTTTGGAGCTATAATAATAAATTGTGGCATATATAAAAAATGGCAAAACACAAATATAAGTATAAAGTTATTTTGAAAATTTTCAAAGTAATAAACGTTTTGTCATGTCTCCATCAGGGCTAGCACTCAACTCGTTTTTGAATTTTTCACAAGATGATACTCTGTAACTTTAACACAAAACCCAGAACATACTGATTAGAATTCATTTCAGCAAAAAACGTATTTAATTCCCCCACATGTATTTATGGTAGAGGTGAAGCAATTGTTTTCACTAAATGTAAGGCTGATATTTCATTTTGAATTCTGAACCTCAGATAAGGAAAATATCAAGAAACAACACGAATGATTTTTAAATGCTTAACCAGTGCTTAAAAATGCAACTTCACAGTGTATTTTAGCGACACCCAATGGAAAGCAAAAGAGCGTTTACTTCTCAGGAGTGGGCGTGAATTCAAGATGGCTTTGATGAACGATCTCTAGCTGTAGCTGCGATCTATCGCTGAGCAAAGTACATTTTTTGGGACATTTTCTTAATTTTTCGTTTTCCTAACCGTAGAACGGAAATGTTATTTTAAGATTATTAAAAAGTCGTAAAACGTCGTTTAAATGGCAAATTTCTTTAAAAACCTTGGAGCCATTTTTAAGAAAAAGGCGCTTAAGTGCTGCTGAAAATTCTATATTTAAAGCTCTTGTTCACAGAAATTCTTCGAGTTTTCGAAAAATTTCATTAAACGTTGCCTTTAACTCACAAATAAAGTAGTGTTTACAAATTGCTGGAAATGTGCATATCAACGACGTGAGAGATCTTTCAAAAAAGTTACATTTGTGTAATTTTTGAAAAAACAAAATAATACACCGAAATTAACTTTATGACATATTAAAGAGTGAAATTATCATTATCCGTTCGAATAGTTTAAAGCAAAATTTGTAGACGTTTTTGAGAAAATGGCGTTTGAACGTTTCTGGAAATGCCGAATTTTGAGCTAGTTTTCACAGAAAACGGTTAAGTTTTTGAGAACTTTCATATGATATTATTTAAAGCCCGCACTTATAAATACAGTAATGAGAACAAATTGCCCCTAATAATAACATGACGTTCAACAATATTAACGACATAAGGGCCGGTTTCACCAATAGCCGAGTAAAGTTGGGAGTAGTTACCCGAGAGTAACCATTTACTCTAAGAAAATATATCTCGAGTAGAATATGACCGTTTCACCATAGTTCTACAGGGCTATTTTACTCTAGAGTACATACTCTCCGATTTACTCCACGAATCATCTGAACGCGCAATATTTGAGAGCGATTCAAGAGGTTGTGAGCGAGAGTGACGCTGGGAACCACTGCGGACCAAAGCGAACATTTGATTAATTCCTTATATTCTATCATTCATTTCAGTTTCGGAGTTCTTGGCGTTATTGTCTTGTGCGGTGTTATCGTGATTTGAGTTGGCATAGTTTATTTCTTAGTTTTTGTATCTTTATTTCTTAATAAATATTCATTTTTCTTCTGTGGAGATGAGTTACTATTTTGTTAGCAATGCAGAAAAATCAAATTTGCAGTTCGTTTACAGATGGCGATGCAAATAAATTTTCTATGACTCGCGAACGAAAATGTTTAGTTTTTCAAATGCTGATTTCGCGTTTTTCTAAATTTTATTATTATTATTATTATTATTATTATTATTATTATTATTATTATTATTATTATTATTATTATTATTATTATTATTCTGTTTTATTTTTTAAACTTGTATTCAACTTTGAACTATTTATAGTTAAAATGTTTGAAAGGGATTCTGGAACTCAAGAAAACGTGCGCAAATAATCTCCCCCATACGTCACATACACTTTTTACTAAATAAATAAATATTTCGTAGTACTTGCAATCCCTGTGGTTATAATTTTTCCTTTTGTTATTGTATAAGGTACGAAATACCTTTATTTCGTATCCACATGGGCGAAAAATAAATTTACAAGTTCTCTACAAGTATCTCTACAATGTATCTGATGAAGTTAACAGCTGATTTGGTCAAACATAACCTCGATCAAATACACCTCATACACATAACCTCGACAAAATCTCGATAGTCATAATTAAAACCAATCCATTCTCTCTCGCGCCCTTTGTCTTCGCACTAGTGGATAATATTCCGAATCTTTGCTGGAATCGTCTTCAAATACTATCATTCGTAATCGTCGAGCCGTAACAACACTTCGGAGGTACATGCACATTGAAAACTGAATTTACTCCGTACTTTACCCGACGGATTTTCGGAGTGTAAAGTTACTCTCGAATTTACTCTCGTGTAAGCGATTTACACTCGAGTAAAGTGTTAGTGAAACGCTCCAAGAAATTACTCTCGAGTAAACATGATTTACTCTAGAGTAAACTCTTACTCTTTGTTTGGTTGAAACCGGCCCGAAATGATTCTTAAAACGCAGAGCTTCGACTCAGGTCAAATAGACAGAGGTTTCTTCAAATCGGAAAAAATTCTACGCATGGTTTAGACGCTAGTGCTAATCAAATACACTAGACACACGGATGGACGGACGGAGGGACGGACGGAGTAACGGACGGACGGAGGGACGGACGGACGGAGAGACGGAGTAACGGACGGACGGAGGGACGGACGGACGGAGAGACGGACGGACGGAGGGACGGACGGACGGAGGGACGGACGGACGGAGGGACGGACGGACGGAGGGACGGACGGACGGAGGGACGGACGAACGGACGGAGGGACGGACGGACGGACGGAGGGACGGACGGACGGACGGACGGACGGACGGACGGACGGACGGAGGGACGGACGGACGGAGGGACGGACGGACGGAGGGACGGACGGACGGAGGGACGGACGGACGGAGGGACGGACGGACGGAGGGACGGACGGACGGAGGGACGGACGGACGGAGGGACGGACGGACGGAGGGACGGACGGACGGAGGGACGGACGGACGGAGGGACGGACGGACGGACGGAGGGACGGACGGACGGAGGGACGGACGGACGGAGGGACGGACGGACGGAGGGACGGACGGACGGAGGGACGGACGGACGGAGGGACGGACGGACGGAGGGACGGACGGACGGAGGGACGGACGGACGGAGGGACGGACGGACGGTGGGACGGAGGGACGGAGGGACGGAGGGACGGACGGACAGACGGACGGAGGGACGGACGGACGGACGGACGGAGGGACGGACGGACGGAGGGACGGACGGACGGAGGGACGGACGGACGGAGGGACGGAGGGACGGAGGGACGGAGGGACGGACGGAAGGACGGAAGGACGGACGGACGGAGGGACGGAGGGACGGAGGGACGGACGGACGGACAGGCGATCGCTTTGAAGAAAAAATACTTTTTCGGTATCAGGGGACCCCAAAACGTGTATTTCCGTTGAAATCTCGAAATCGATTTTCCGCAGCATTACATTTCTTTCTCTATACTACGTATATTAATTACTCCGTATATACTTACGTATACTGGCAAGTAAAAACGGTCTAAGCTGATTTACTGTTCGATACGTATACTGTGGCAGAACTGAATAGATAGTTCCTAATACATTTCGACAGATATTATGGTATTTTAGTAAAACTTGATCCAATTTCACTAAAAATGATAATCTTAAACACCATGGTTTATATAATACAAGCAAAATACACGGTGTTCCCGGCCATTCATATCAAATGCTTTCAAAGAAGGATAAATTCAATTCTATGTAAACTACGGTGTCTAAAATTATTTTGAATGTAATTGGTTCAAATTTTAATAAAATGCTATAATTTTCTTTCGTTTTTTATTTTACAGTGCATTACTATAAAAGTTTGATCTGCTCTGCTTTCCTATGTACTAATAATAGCTCAACGATTGTATCGGGAGGGAAGCATTTAGAAGGGAGGTACATGAACTCTCAGAATTATTTAAAACCAATATTTGTTTTTAAAAAATGTGTAGGGTGAGCACATATTGTACCCTCTCAGTAAATGTAGGGTTAATAAAATTCTTCAAGACCCTGATGAAAGCAGAGTAGCTCAAATTCTAATAACAATATATTGTAAAATAGAAAGTAGATTATATTTTATTAAAATTTAAACCAATTTCATTAAACAATATTTTAAACACCAGTGATTTATAAAATTGATCTCTTTTGAAAGGATTTGTTATGAAGAAAGCCCGGGCAACGCCGAGTATTTTGCTGGTTATAATAATAAGAGGACTATGACTAGAGCAGTGTGACTGGAATGATAGAAGAGTATGGAGATTGGGATGCACAACGTGGAAACAAGAGCTGTAAAATACTCGCAAGGTGAAGAAGAGGACTAAATGCAAGCTTAAATAATAAAATTTTCCGATATATAAGAAATTGCTCGTTTTGAAGGACCTCACAGAAGTAATTGATGATACGTTACCTTAACTGCTGAATTCGTTTGTTGGAAAGGTCGACTAACACTAATCGTTGTTCTGAGACTGCGTAACATCAATTGTTCTCTTATTAAGTAATCATTTCTGTAAAAGAATATTTCATGAATATTTCCTCGCAATATTTCTAAGTCCGCTCACAATGCCTGTCGTTTCAATCGAGATTCCGAAATCACTTCAGTATATTGAAAATATGATTATCTAGCTATTAGATTCCACAAAACACAACAGTTAGAGTTGGTCAGTACGGCCTCGACTTTTGCTGCAGTTTCCCTCACACAAGCTGATCAATCGTCGTACATACGACTGCTGGGGAGGCAGTTCGACGTGAACACGCCGGCACGAAAACGCCGACACAGTAGGCGCTAAACTCAATCAATTTTGACCGCGAAATTATAGAAACATACTCGTACGTATATGTCCATCATTGCATCATGTTCTTAACTATGATATGTTAGTTTTTAATTTTTTATCGCAAAGCTGTTTCGAATGATTGCAAAAGCGAATAAATATTTTTAAAATAACTGGAGTTCTACTCTACTACGTTTTATAACATGCAGAACGGCTTGTGGGCTCGCTTAAAAGCTCTTGGAACTTCCTGGTTGGGTCACGGCAAAATGTACATGTGTACATTTTGCCATTACATCTATCACACAAAATGTAATGGAAATCTCAACATATTCATTGTGTACGTTATCGCGATCAATACGTTTCGTATTCCGCCGTATCAACAAACTTCGAAAACTTCTACTTCTCGACACCACAAGTTAATTGAGGGGCGTATAGTTGTCATCTGCACAATCTCAAACAAGATGTGCAAAGTCATGCACCAAGAGATCGATTCCTGGAAACAAAGCATTCCTCGGCGCATATCCTGCTGCAGAAGCCAATCCAAATATCGACGAAGATACGTCATACAAAAGGCTCGGTAGAGGATATTCATCCCCGGGAGCAAAAATTTCATTACAGCAATCCAAGGTCAGGTGATTCTCACAAAGAACTAGGTCAAAGGCCCAGGAGTATTAAGTGATGATTGTCGTATGTGTGACCAAGATCATGAGACCAGCATATTATCTCAGGTTGTATTTATATAGCTCTCACAGATTATTAGTTGAAATACGATTTGGTGGGCCGGATCATTCGTACGAAATCTGGTAAGAAAGACAGACAATCTCGGGAAACTGATACACCATACTAGCAACATCATCCAGAAGCAGAACTTAAAAATCAGACCCATAAATTATAATTAGGCCGCAGTAGTCTGACCGATAAGGTAATTTAGCACAACATACCCGATGTTACCCTCTGGAACAAATCTGCCAAGAAAATTTGGTTTGTTTTTGTCAATACCAGCAACATGAAGACTCACCAGACTAAAATCGACAAATACAGAGAACTATAAAAGTGTTATTGTAAAAAACATTGTGTTTAAGAAGTGTTCTATTGTAATGTCAGCAAGTGGCGCCATACCAAAAACTCTCAGCAGATCGTTGCAAGACCTAGTCTTGTAGAAGAAGAGTTATCACCAGTACCGTGCTCGCTAGCCAGAACGATCATGGGAGAAACATGTGGGATTTTGAATCGTAACTATTGATATTGTATTATTATTTGTAGAAACTGTGTTATGTAAACAAGTTAGAATACTTGAATATGCTTTGTAGATTTTAATTATGCCAATGTTACCAAGTTTTGATATGGCATCTCTGTATGACAAAAAATTATAATAATAATAATAATAATAATAATAATAATAATAATAATAATAATAATAATAATAATAATAATAATAATACCGGCCCAGATACACGAAGTCGCTAAGGTTAAAGAGACGCAGCTGCCTCGTGCCTGATGGGTCGCGGGTTCGGGTCCCGCCTGGGGTATGGATGTTTGTGTGTGATTGTAATCGTCCATTCATGATCATCGTTTTGTATCTAATGGTATTAATTTCTAGGATCTAATGTAGGAAAATCAGCTTCTCAGAAGAACGAAGGGCAATTCATTCTGAATTCGGAGGATATAGTGTCAACTTTTTTGCTAGTAATTCTTGCGATTTAATCAAAAAAGGCAATTTCTTTCAGCTACTTATCATACAAAATTTTGATTTTGACGTATTATTGGATTAAGTAATATTCAGTATCGAGATTCTAACATGGTAATTTGACTTTCGACGGAACATGAGTTACACTATACTAATAATAAATTATATTTGTATTGTAATTATTCTTTTATTTATATTGTTCATGTCGACTTGGTTACTTCTGATAAAGCGGGTATGACAGCTCGCGGCACTGTTTCACAGCTTTATTAAAAGAATTGATAATTACTCATTACTGGGAAATATTGTTTGATTGACTATGATCTAACCAATACTTTAGAAATAATATTCATTCAACAATAAATATTGGATATATTTGATTACAAAAATCGTGAGGCACTTTTTGAAGTCAATCTAATGGAATCAAGTAGGTTTGCTGGCAGGTCCGAAGTTTTCCACAAAAATACTGTGATCAACGTGATATGTCTGCAAAGAGATCAATAAAGAAACATTGTTTATTTCTAATTTTGTACACTAACAATGATTTTACCTAAAGTACATTCTGCTTTGTAATGGAATTTTATATTTAATAATTGTAACATACGTTTTAACAAATTTTCCTATCAATCCAATCAATATGGTAAAATTGACTCGCACCCCTGTTCCATGACCCAATGGTATTCTTTCTAGAACAAACACATGCCTGTTAATACCAAATGGTATTCCACGACCGCATAGCTCCTTCGAAGGACAAACACGGCTCCTTATATATTCTGTAGTATTCAGATGCTTTGCGTGTCAAATAGGGAGATCTTACCCAATCGTATCAAAGATCTACATCCTGCGACTGTTCTGGTCGGGACTAAGAGTTACATTCGTATGAAGTTCTGTGAGGCTGGAGCCAGCAAAGAGAAGGGGTTTTGTCGCCCACGCCCTGAGGATCGACAGTAGTAGCTAAAAGATACCGAGCACAGGCGGGTTTCACGTGTTCTCATCAGTGCAGACGAAACCTTTAGCGCATAGGCATGTGCCATGAAAGCTGTGCCAATGGACGCCAGTTGTCTGGTACAACTTGACCTGCCAATGAACGTGAATGGCAACGGTGTCCTTGGGCGCAGGAACGCGCCTGTCGAGATCAAAGCCCGGAGGCCGCGGTGGGCGGGGCCGGGAGGGACATCGACCGCCCCCTCTCCCGTCGCGCTCGCGCCTGGCGCCGCCGCCTCCGCCGAAGCGCTGATGGATGGAGGTGGCGGCGACCGACAGCGCCTCCAAGGCACTGCGGCGGACAATGAATCTCCCTCCCCTCCCTTCCCTTCCCTTCCCCATCCCCTCCTTCCCCCTCGCCCCCCCCCCCCCCCGCCTGCCCAACTGCTCGACAAACTCGCTTCGTTCACCCGCGGGTTGTGGAGCCATGCACCGTATGCTTCTGTCTTAATACGTTAATTACACACACTTATTTTTCTCACATACGAGAGACATTCCATAAGTCATGGTGACTATATTACATCATCCAATTCAGAGGCAGGAATAGAAAACACACTTTATGGGATTGAGGTCACTGGAATGTTCTTCGAAATCCTGATACCGAATTGGTTCTTGGTAATGGATCAAACGAATAGGGAAGTTGAAAGATGAGGATTTTGATATTATTTTTTCAGTACGCACTAAAGGAAACAACGTATATTATTCACAGCTTATAATCCTTAACAAAAATTCCTCAAGGTTTCCACTCATTTTTTCTAACGATGAGGAGTTAAACACTGTGATTCAGTCCTCGTTGCTAATACGCCGGGATCTTATTCCGTATGTAATATACAGACTGCATGTGCGACGTTTAGTTTTCTAAATAATTAACGTTAAATTTTGGACTATACGCTTGTGCTCGTATAACACAGGCTACAGCAAGTGAACGAGCGACCATCTCGCGTTAAGGCTCGCCACGTCTCTGGAAAATTCAGTTGCTAGTACTATCCGAGAAGCCCCGGAAGCGAGCAGAAGGAAATAGCGCGCGAGGTCAAGGCAACACAGTCCCACCTCTAACGAACAATTCATGCCGGGAGATTGTGACTTTTCCAGTTCCAGCGGACGCAACATTTGCGTAGTAGAGACTTTTAACGTCTTTTTCAGTCGCTAGACATTTCCTGCGCAAAGACGACCTGGAATTTTGTTCTTTGGTCAGATGAAGAGTGTTTTACAAAAATTGGAACAACCAATGTGCACAATTTGCATGTGAGAGCAGAGGAAAATCCTCATGTTTTATGTAGTGTAGCTCATAACAATTCCCTTTAACTTTGTCGGTTGGCATTGTGGATGAATTTATCCTCAGTCTCCATTTCTTACACGAGCGTTTAAGAAGCGTTCAGTATCTGCATTTTATAACTCATGTACTCCCAACGCTTTTGGAGCTGGGGATAATGAAAGATCGCTTTTGTACTTCCGAAGTCGAGGAAGGTCATGCCCTTCTTTAACACATTGAAAGTGAGGCAGCAGAAATAAAGGTACCACTCGGCAAAGATGTGAGCGTTATCGAGGTCGTGCGGCGCAGATGCCTACATTGCGTTCAAGCAAGAGGAGGTCATTTTAAACGCTTGTAGAGCCCCTGTTACTCGAAGTGAAAATATCAAATTTTGGCTGTATAGCAAATTTAACTACTTTTAAGTAAAACGGTATATTGCATGAATTAATGCACTACAATACATCGACTTTTGTTTTTACAAGAAACAAACCTAAATTGTAATTCATAGACGGACATTGTATATACATTACATTTTTTACGAGTCAGGCTCATTTATTTGCGAAATTGAAATTGATAATTTGCACGAATACTTAACTTTCTTTTAATTTTATTATTTATTTATTTAAGCTCGCTTTAAAAATACGTAGACCGTATGCACCCACAAACTTAAAAATAACAGATGTTACAATTTATATATTTAATTACACATATTACATCTTAAAACATTTTTCATAATTGTTTTGTATATTGAAATACTCCTCACAATCTATTCTCTTTAATTAATTTTTAATAAACAATATTATCCATTAATTTAATTTTATAACTATATCAAGTTTTATACTGGCTAGCCCAGTTTTTAATACCTGATCTTCTAGGCTAATGACTTACAGATAAAATTGACCTCTCACACAATTTTCTTCTCAACAACATGCAGTACAAAACTGTGCCAACATGGTAAAGCTAGAAACCCTTCATCGGACTTCCCGCTCTTATGTAACAATCTCTAGATACCGGAAGGAAAAAGCTTCACCGCAAAGGACACAATTGTTCGGAAAATGAGTTGGAAAGAATGCAGATCGATGGCAACGAGGACAATGGAAGCCTACGCCGCGCCGCCTTCTGGCAGCGCCTACTGAGCCCCGGTGCCTTGGCGCTGCGCCTGCGGAGAAGTCGAGTGGCTTTCCCTGCCTGCCTGGCTCCCACACAATACAAGCCACCTCTCCTCTCCAAGTGTCAACCAACGGTCACGCCCCTCCCCCCCCCCAAATAAAAACTTCCGACTTGCCTATTCTTTTGTTCCAACATTCAGAAATTGTTCACGATTTTATGAATGTATACTATAGGTACATTCTTTTGAATGAAATCTGCAGTGCTATTTTAAACTTTCAACCCTTTCCACAGAGTGAAACGACGATGAAATAATAAGTATTAATTTTCGAATTTGGAGAACATTACGAAACAAGCAAGGGGCAAGTGAGTATATCTTTGTACATCTGCTTTCTTCTCGTAGGCACAACAATCACATATAATTCGAGTGAAATTAGATCGAAAAGACAAATTTCCGTCATTTTAATTTTTGTAATTTTTTAAGGTAGTTTTTTAATAACTTGGTCATATAGCGACCACTGTGATTGTAGGGAGAACTGTAGAAAGTACACTTAAGGACAACAAGAACGCATATAAACATCCATGCCAGAGATAGAATTCGAACCCGCGACCCTTCGAGCCGAAGCAAATACGGCCCTTCTTCTTTAACGACCGATGTCGCTTATCCGGGCCGGCTTTATGCAAAATTATCCCTAAAACAATAAAAAAATTTCCCTATTATAAAACATTACTAACTTTTATTTTAAAATCTACCACTACTTCTAAAAGGTTCCTCATTAGGTTTCCTCAAACAAAAAGAAAAACATATTGGTAAAATATTTCTTCATTGTGAAGTAAATACGTGTTAAGCACTTTGGTGCTTAGCTTAGAATAAATAAATTATACAATTATTTTTTGTCTTTTCTTATGCTTCTGGTGATATCAGCCTCAATCACTCGCGTTGAACATTTAAGTTCTTTGATCTGCCACTGCTGTTTAGCAAATAAGAAACAGATATATAAGTAACACGTAACATTACAAGAAACAGAAAAATATCATTAAGTAAATAAATTAAAAATTATTAAAAGCACAATTACCTTTTGCCCAGTTTTTCAAAGTATTTGGTATATCTTCCTTTGAGGTTTGCGCTAGATTCTTTCACAGCAGCCCCCTGACAATGTCAATTTTTTTCTGGTGTATTTTTTACCATTTTGGTGGATTTTATTGTTTATTTTCTCATACGTCTCTTCACGTTAAGCTTTGTGGGGAGGTTTTAATGATTTAAGACTTTCGTATCAGTATTTATTTCTTTTCTCAGAATGCAAGGTACACACTTAAGTCTATTTGACAAGTGAAAGAAAAACCGGTTCAAGTTGAGTGAAATAAACAGACTGTAAGATTCGATGATTTCTTGCTTACAGATAGTAGGGATTAGTTGAAGTTTGAATCAATTCTTTTTTATATCATTGCGCACTGTGATATTATATTATTGGGACGATGATTATCGTGAGTGAGTGAAATAATCATTATAAAACGAGCTGCAGCCATCTCAAAAAAATATTTTTAACACGCCGTGCGCGACACGTGGTTTCTCGTGCTTGTTTTCCGTGTGCGAAACAGCTAATTTTTTTCCACAGGTGCGAAACATCGCGAAGCATGTGCGAAACATCTGTAACGGTTCGCAATTGTCTTTAGTCTTTATTAATTATTTACTAACAATATTGATACGACTCATTGGAATCCATTTACTTTTGCATAAGTAAGGTATTTTCAGTTATTTATTATTTAATTGATATTCTTTTACTTGACGCATTGCGTCTCGCTCACGGCGTGTTAAAAAATAATTTACCCAACACGGACGACAGGTGATTCGCTCACTTGTGTCTTTGTTGTCCGAGCTGCGCTCTTGTCGCCTCGCCTCGTCTCGTCTCGTCTCGCTGCCGTCTCGACTCGTGCGTGAATCACCTGTTTTGCCTTCTTGTTACGTAAACTACGTACTATTTACCATGGAAGTAGAAGAAAGCGCATAACATTAGCATCCTTCATTCTAATATTGTTTTATTTATTTATTTACAACAAAATAAATCTGTGTTTGAACAATGTATGTTGTAGAATGAACTACAATTTGCGCAGGTTTTCTTGTGCACCAGAATCCTTACCACACGCTCTCCTACACGCACAGCTGAATGATGAATAAAACGTGCCAACGAGCATGATTAGCAACCTTCGGGAACCATCAAATTCTCGCTCCCGAGTAACAAAAACTTATTTGAATTTGTTCTTCTCCCTGTCTAATGCCTTTGCTATTCCTGTAACTGGAGCGTGGCCGCTTGCAGGTCCAGCCTGAGCGACAGCGGGAGCGCGGGCGCAGGCGCGTGGGCGACGGCGCGGGCGGGCGCTGGCGCGGGCGCGGGCGCGGGGCGGCCGCCGCCCCCGGAGGACAACATCAACGTGGCGGTGCGCGTGAGGCCGCTGAGCTCGCGCGAGCTGCGACTGGGCGACGACAGCGTCGTGCAGTTCCCGGGCAACGGGCAGATCGTCGTGAGTATACTCATTCCAGCAGGCGGATCACACTCGGTGAAACCTACTGGGTTACCGCTGTCAGTTAGGTTTGCCTACCAGCGGGGAATTATTATAGAAGGCCCTAAAATAACAATCAGCATGCTTTGCGAGGGCGTGGAGGCTATTTCGAAAGAATCTCAAATGCAAATGTGTGCATGCTATGCTAGATATATTATCAATAATAACTTCGAAGTAGTTAACCATTTATGTACTTAGTAAATTGTAAGACAGTTTCAAAACAGATGTTGTGCAAATAAATTGTTATTTTGGTTATTGAGAAAGACCTTAATTTTTCTCAAAGAGAAGTCATCGTGGGAAGTCGATGGTACGAAACTGTGACGCTCTGACGATTGAGAAGTTACATCAGCACTATACACGCGCGAGGTTTCTTAAAGTCTCGCAGAGCGGGGCGCGGAGAGGGGGCTACGTCATATTGACAACTCTTAAAACACTAATAGGTATTTCTCTTCGGGCGTCGTTAATAATTTATATAATGCGGCTTATAATAGGATGAATAATACAATTAAAATCAACCATGATGTGAAATATTCGTGGTTAATAATACTGCTTGAAATGACGCAAAAGTACTTGCATTTTTAATTGTTATCAGCATCCAACGAATTTCTTCCCGAAACTAAATTCGAAAATACAAATAGTAAAAACCAAAAGGAAAGGCTCAAATCGTCGTATACTGCGAGTAAATGAAGTAAAAGGGAGGGAGCTGCGAAAACGCGAGGTCTGAATTCAAACAAGAGCAATCATACGCAGCTCCGACCATTTTACCGCATTGTTCTGAATATTTCCATATAATATTTTTTAACCAGTCCGGATGGAGTGATGCTAGTTAGGTAGCGGTCTAGGGAGGTCAGTAGTCAAGAAAACATGCGTGAGATTACAAGAGCGCGGGCACCGGTTACCCGCACGCACCGTCCAGGCTGAGGAGGTGGTGTTGCGTAACGTATGTACAGGGTGCGGCAGCATAACTTCCTTTTTTCAAAACTCAATAAAAACTATTGTGTGCATCGGAAAATATTTATTTATTTTTTATAATGTAGGTACATGTCTAAAGTTTTTATTTACATTGTTTTGAAGATCAAATCTGTTAGGTGACGTCCCTCATTCTCCATACATTGCGTAAACCGATATCTGGCGTTTGTCATGACTCTTGTTAGCATAGCTGGTGTTATGTTGGCAATTTCTTCTTCGATGTTCGTCTTCAAATCTTGTAGGGTTCTTGGACGGTTCACATAAACAAGGGATTTCAAAAAACCCCATAGATAAAAATCACAAGGGGACAGATCGGGAGAGCGTGCCGGCCATTCCAAATCGCCTCTAATTGAGATAAGGCGCTCTGGAAAGTGTTCCCTCAAAACAGCCATCTGGTAGTCAGTTATCAACGCCACACCCCAGCGGACGGTAGACAGCCTGTCGCCGGGCGCGGCTAACGGTCGCCACTGCTGCTTGCTCAACCGAGTGTCTATAGTGTTCGTGCTGGTGTACGTATACAAACAGCACTGATCTCAACCTGATACGAAAAGATTAAAGATTAATGGCCTATGCCATTAATCCAGACACAGGGCAAACATTATCGGAAGCCCTGCGCACCATCCACAACGGCGACAACGGTGTCGTTTCACCAGCGACAACAACACCAGCTAGCAGCGAGGCCATGGATACAAGCCTCGCTGGGACCCCTATTCCAACCATCACCGAGGCCAGCAACAACCCGGCCTACCTCAGCCAGACATACGGGTCGGCATCACTCCCACCATCACAACCTGCACTCGCACAAAAAAGGTCAGTCAGTGTTAGTGAAAGTGACTCCGAGAACAAAAAAATGAATCGGTCCAGATACAATACGAGTGTAAATTCAAAAAAACCCACTGAGCTCCTATACAATGTACCCATAATGAACAGATTTTCAGAGCTCGGCGAACAAAGTGACGAACGCGAGAACAATAGGTTTCAATTCATAAATGAACCAAATAATGACCACACCAATTTAAACATTAAGATACCACCCATCTTTGTAGCCCATATCCAAAACGTTGCAGAATTCAATAGAGAAATTAAGAACTCAATAACTAACCAGTTTACATCAATCATTGTTAATAACAAAATCAAAGTGCTCTCTAAAACTATATCGGACTTTAGACAGGCAACAAAATACCTAATCAGCACTAACAGAAAATTTCACACTTATAAAGACCCAGCAAACAAAAAATTTTCAATAGTCTTCAAGAATCTTCATCCATCCATTACGCAGGAAGAAATATATCAAGACCTCAAGGGAAAGTGCCCTTCACTCATCAGTGTAACTAGACTATACAAAGACAACATCCCCATCCCGGTAGTGGCAGCCGAGTTCGACGGCAGTCAAAATATAGACAACATAGTACAAACTAATCAAATCTGTAACTTGATTGTCAAACCTGAAAAAAGGCGCAAAGCCAAAGGTCCCATTCAATGCCTCAGATGTCTTGATTTCGGGCACACCAGAAACAACTGCAACCACAAAATTAACTGTGCAATATGTTCCGGTAATCACTATACAGTAACGTGTCCCGAAAGCAAAACAAACCTCACCTGTATTCTCTGCAAAGGTAACCACCGTGCAGATGTAAGAAACGAAAACTGTATGTACTATAAGGATATTGTCGAAAAGAAAACCACCCCTACCTTTAATACAAGAAACCCATCCCAAAGAGCAACTCAATCATCTTTTAACAAGCAAAAAGAACAATTTCCATCTCTACCCCCTACCCAGCCTTTACGCAACTTCACTAGAAACAATCACCCTGTAATCCAATCAGGATTCGAAAACAACACGAGATCACAGCAAAACCGTACCCAACAAAACCATCAAGACAATAATAATAATCCCCTTTTAAATACAATAATTAATTCTATATCGTCCTGTATTATTAACTTCATAAACTCCCTCATACCATCAATAATCAATACAATCCAAAGTGCAGTAACAGCATTTTTCAATAACAACAATGTCAATACAAGTCCATAGAAACATATCACTAACAAATTGGAATGCAAATGGGATCACATCCAAAAAAATAGAACTAACACAATACTTGCACACATATAACATAGACATTGCATACATAACAGAGACACACCTAAACAATAATAATAAATTATACATCCCAGAATACAAAATCTATAGAAATGACAGGACCGAACAAAAAGGAGGTGGAGTACTCATAGCAGTCAGGAAAAACATAATCCATCATCAAATTAATACACCAAACAACACAGGAATAGAAACAGTGGCAATAACCCTAACAATGAACAACGAACCATGGAATATTATAACTGCATACAAACCTCCATCTATAAAAATACAACCCCAAAATATTCTCAATCTATTCACCCCAAACAAAAAAACACTAATTTTAGGAGATCTAAACGCTAAACACACAAACTGGGGATGTCGCAATTGCAATCAAGCAGGAAAAATACTATCACAAATTACAAACAACACCGCTATCGCCGCCGGAACCTACATACTACCCCAGAGACGTAACAAAGCAACCAGACATCCTTGACATCGGACTGACAGCAACATAAATTTTTATTCAACTCCGTATCACGAACTCGACTCTGACCATCTTCCGGTAAATATACTCACTTGCCAAATCCCACCCCCACGATCCCCAATTCCCAAAATAAACACACTTAAATTAAACTGGATCAAATTCCAAAATATAACCAGCAATTTAATACCAAAAATCAAAATTTTAAATAATTCTTTAGAAATAGACAACGCCGTAACAGTACTAAACACCATAATACATACAGCAATATCAGAAACGCAGCCCTCAAATACTCAATCACATAACAAAATTAATCACTCTTCCCTACCGGTAGAAATCAAAAACATAATACGCGTCAAAAACAGGACCAGAAGGCTATGGAACCAAACCAAAAACCCACATATAAAAGCAGAACTAAATATATTAACTAATATAGTTAAGAAATCAATAAAAAATCATATGAATCTCAAATTCCAGAACAAGATAAGCTCCTTAACAGCACAAAATAACTATTTGGAAATTCACCAAACAAATACTAAAAAAGAAAACAATAATCCCACCCATCAACTCATCGAGAGGCAAATTATTCACCCCAACCGACAAGGCTGAGGAAATTGCTAATTACTTTGAGTCAACTTTCACACTCAACCAATCTCAACCTCACCCGGATCACAACACAATAATACAGTCCATAAACCTCCCAAACTACGGCCCATATCACAAAATTCATTACACAAACTCTAAAGAAATAAAACAAATCATTAACTCTCTCCCTATAAAAAAAGCACCAGGTCATTACAAAATCAATAATTCAATACTAAAACATTTACCTGCCCCCGCAATTGCATACTTAACAAATATTTACAATTCATGCTTCAGAACAAATCATTTTCCATCCACATGGAAGCATGCCATCATTCTACCTGTTCCAAATCCAAATAAAAATTCAGCCAACACCGACAGCTATCGCCCGATAAGTCTTCTACCATCTCTGTCAAAAATTTTCGAAAAAATAATACTTCAACGTCTTAAAAAGCATCTACAAATAACAAAAGCTATCCCAAGAGAGCAGTTTGGATTCACAGATCATTTATCCACACATCAACTCCTCAGAATCACAGAACATCTCAACACAGCTTTTCAGAGAAAACATCACACAATACTCATATCACTCGACATAACACAGGCATTTGACCGAGTCTGGCACCAGGCACTAATTTATAAATTAAAGAAAATAGGCACTCCACATTACATCACCTCAGTAATTCAAAACTATTTATGCAACAGAACCTTTGCAGTAACAATCAACAACTATCTTTCAAACCCCAGGTTAATCAAAGCAGGATTACCTCAAGGTTCCCCCCTATCACCCACACTGTTTAATCTTTATGTAGCAGACATCCCCAAAGATGAAACAGTAAATATAGCACAGTTTGCTGATGACACACTTATCTTCTCCTCCAGCCACTCTCTAATCAATATCAAAAATCACATACAATTGTATCTAAACCAAATAGACAGTTGGTCATCCAAATTAAAAATAAAATTAAACCCAAACAAAACTGCAGCTAAAATATTCACTTTAAGACCATACACTTCACCAACCCCACTCACATTAAATAATGAGCCCATCCCATGGTATCCTCCAAATAAACCCATAAAATATCTTGGACTGCACTTGGACACCAAAATGAACTGGAAACAGCACATAGACATCAAAATAATCCAAACCAAAAACAAACTGCATCAATTAAAATCTCTAATAAACAGAAATAACTTCCTCCCATACAAAACAGCAATATCCTTATTCAAAACAATTATCAGACCTACCCTCCTTTACGCCTGCCCAGTATGGATCAATGCTGCAAAAACAAACATCAACAAAATTCAAATAGTTCAGAACCAATTCCTCCGCACAATCACTAATGCACCCTGGTTCATATCTAACCATCAATTACATAATGAATTCAACCTCGATCTCATCATGCACCACATCACCTACCTATCCCACAATTTCTTCTCAAATTTACACCATATCCAAACACTATCTTCATTCAAACTTTGCAAAAACCCCATCCTTCCCACTCGCATAAAAAATAAATACCCATTCCACATATTTTGTAAATTGTTCTCAGATCTGGAATAATTCTTATGAGGTGCCAACATGGTCTCCTCAACCTCTGTAGTAGTATTAAGTTAGGATAAGGATAGGATAAGTTAAGCTATAAGTCAACAATACATGTGTAGAGTTATTTAATACTGAACTATGTACAAAATAATCAAAAAAATAAATAAAAAAAAACAGCCATCGATGCTCTTGAAGTGTGTGCTGTTGCACCGTCTTGTTGGAACCAAGTGTCCCCCAAATCCAACTCTTCTAGCCGTGGGAAAAAAAATTCTGTAGCATGTTTACATACCGGTCCGAACTAACTGTCACTGTAACCTCATTTTCCTCAAAAAAACAGGGACCAATAATTCCAGCTGAGGAAATTGCACACCACACCGTGACTTTGGGTGAATGCAAAGGCCTTTGATGCAATTCTCGAGGGTTGGTGTCAGCCCAGTAGCGCATGTTTTGTTTGTTAACCGACCCACACAAATGAAAATGGGCTTCATCGCTAAAAAAAACAATAGCACCCTCGGGAACGACATCAAGAAGAAGCTCACACGCGTTCATCCGAGAATTGAAGTCACGTTCTGTAAGTTCCTGCACTATCGCCATCTTATAGGGATGAAAATGAAGATCATCACGAAGAATTCTTCTCACAGAACGATCGGATAGTCCAAGGGCAGATGCGTGTTTGCGCGCAGAACGCCGTGGTGATCGCAACATTGACGCTCTCACTGCTTCAATGTTCTCAGGTGATCTAACGGGCCGAGGGACTCCAGTTCTTCGTTTTGTCGCACTTGCAGTTTGTCTGAATGTAGTGACCCATGTAACAATTGATTTGCGGTCTGGGACGGGAGCCAACGGGGCTAAATTAAAGCGATTCCGAAATGCACGCTGTGTTGCATTAACCGAACATCCGCTTGAAAAGTAGGCCTCAACGGCAAAGGCACGCTCCTCACTATTCCAACGCATGATGGCGACTGAACCGTGTCGGGCCAAAACTTTACAGTACCCCCTCTTGAACGAGACCACTAGCGCTCCGCTATGACATCAACTAACTGAATGGCGCGCATTTTAAAAAAGGAAGTTATGCTGCCGCACCCTGTATTACATCTAGTTGAACGACGTCGAAGAAGGAAGCGTACTTCCTGGTTTAGCTTTGGTGCACAGGGTCTGGTACCATTCCCATCATATCTAAGAAAAATATACGTCACATTTTTAATACAGTATTAGGTTAATGATCTGAATTTTTCGTTTTCTGTTAAACATTAAGGTTCCTTCCTGACCCTTGATACACTCACAATTATACAACAAAATTACAACCTGCTTCGGGTACCAGAGACAGAATACAATAATTTGCGGTCTGGGAGCTTCGACTTTACCAAGCAGTACTGGCAAGGAGCGATAGCGCGATGACAGCACCCGCATGCTCGCGTGTGGGTAGTTGACCTTCATTACAGTTAGGTAAATGTGATTTGTGCGGTTGTTCTTGGCAATACAAATAACTGGTTTATTTTTCTATGTCACAAAAGCTTTCATTAACAGCGAATTTCACTGTAAATGAAATTTAGAACATCGAGAGTATCAATTTGTTTAAGTCTCATTTGCAAACAAAAAACTGATTTACTCAAGATGTGTTCCTTTTAGTATTCATGCATTATAAATATATTTCAATTATTAATGACTTAAGTATTTATTATGTTACAAAACTTGTTTCTGGGACATCATGTCCATCCAGAATGCATGCGTGATGCGGCTGAATCCATACGTTCTGAGGATGGTCGCGTTGCAAGAAAGCGCTTTATAAAAAAGAAAATAGGTATGTCGTGAGAACATCATCTTGTTCAACTGATCATAAATAGCCCCTTCCTCTGATTTCTCACTTTCATTTCCAGTAGCAATGGATAAAATAATTCCTCACTGCAGAATAAGTAGAGAGAATTTTTATGCCTTAAAACTGTTGAAATACGCTTTCAAAATATGCATTTATGAACTTAAAATTCTGAAATATGTTCTTTAATACTCAATTAAAATGAACAATATTTCACTTCTTCAATAAACCTTTCTTGATAAAATTTAGGAGAAGCATGCTTGCAACGAAAATATATATTTTTGTGCAAACATAATACCCTACTTTGCCAGAGAAAAAAATTGAAGTAAATATTCACCTTCGTGAAGTTCATTGTATGCCTTATATTTCTTCGGATTGGTTTAAAAATTATGTTATCAAGAAATACCCTACACTTGCACAAGTACTTTATCATCTATAGAAAACAAAAAAACGCAAACTTTGACAAGCTTTTTCGAATCAATGTTCGCTCACAAATGAATAGACTCTATGAAAATATTAAACGTTTTATAGATAAATCTATTTTAACGAAATATGCAAAATGGGCGCGTATATTTACACTAATATGTACCAACAGGATAAATTGGCCAATTATGCACAAATATGCACTAACATATTAATCTATATAGCATCATATTCTAACCAAATGCCGAAAACTTTCACTTAGTTATACACTGAAGCAACGGACAAAAATATGCAAAATCATAGCAATCCTCTCCCTAAGAGTAAGCATTTAATGACGTGAACATAAGACCTCTCCACCCCAGTCGTGCATCGACTTACAAACTTCATTACTCGCGTATAATATCCTATCTTATTCTCTAAAAGACTATTGTCTACGAAAGTACGAATATCGAATTTCTTATTTATAATAATTTTTAATATTTAATATTTAATTTTTAATAAAATATTTTTTTATATCTATGTTCTATTTTCACAAGGGAATAATTTCAATTTCTTCCATTAAAGTCGGTCGTTTGCGTTTCTGCAACATCCGTGTCCCACCCTTTTCATGATAATCACAAAGGATAGTTTCTACAACATATTCTTTTTTACCTTGAAAATTAGCGGATACTTGGACTACTGTCTGTCCATTATTGACAATTGCAAGAATCGCAACAGTTTTCTTTTACTCTGTCCGTTATGGAACACAAATACTCCCATTAAATACACGCATTTATAACCTGAATTAAAAGCTTTCGCTACTGAGAGGTATAGAGAGGTTACTGCAAGGGAGACCGCTCTTTGACAGCTACTGCTGTGGCACTGCTCCCAACATAACCGCAGGTTATGTCCATGCACTCAGTTAGTGCATTCTTTTACAGTTAGCTCATTTCCACATGGATTCATCAGCATCTCTTGCAATGCCATCGTACTACATGATTTGCTTCCCGATCTGTCATAGTGGTCCCCTCTAAAAGTAACTCCTCTATACTGGAGCTCTGTTCCCGGCAGCTGGACCCCACCGAGGTCGGGCAGCGCGCGCGCGTCTTCTCCTACAACGTGGTGTTCGAGCCGGGCGCCACGCAGGAGGACGTCCTGCAGTTCAGCGGCGTGAAGCGCCTACTCGCCATGGCCGTGGACGGCTTCAGCTGCACCTGCTTCTGCTACGGCCAGACCGGCAGCGGCAAGACGCACACGCTCACCGGTCCGCCAGGCCTGGTAAGACCATTCAGCTTCTCAAAAGAAAATTGCACGCACCCATTTAATACAACAGAAACAACGAATCTTCCTATGCTTTTTTTAACTTCTGGGTAAAGATGTGAGCGGGGAGATGGTCTGGGGGAGCGAGACGAGGGTGCTGGTTTGAGTCAGTGGAGTTGGGAAATGGTTTGGGTGACCAAGTGCGGAGGAGAGCGGCGATGGAGAGTTGGCTTAGCTGAGCGGGAGTGGAGGTAGATTTGGGTGAGCAGATGTGGGAAGCTGACTTAGATGAGCGGGAGTGGGGATTTGGCTTGGGTGAGTGGGAATGGACAGATGGCTTGGGTAAGCTGTGTGTCGTTGCAGTTCGAACGCGGGCCGGCGCCGCCTGACGCCGAACAGCACGGCCTGGTAGTGCGGGCCTTCGTTCACCTGTTCGAGCTGCTCCGCCAGCGCCCCGAGTGCCACTTCGTGCTCAAGGCGTCCTTCCTCGAGATCTACAATGAAAAGGTAACGGCCGGCGGCCACCATTCTTTCTTTAATCACGGTGCGATTCTATCCTGACGAACTGGCGACTCCTCACTGACGGGTTGCGCAAGGAAAATTAATTTGCCTTACGGAAACGGGCTGACGCAAGGAAGGACGGACAGACAGACAAACGGAGGAACGGACGGACGGGTAGGAGGTTCAGAGAATTAGACGGTACGAAACTCAGATGAAGAGGTGGGCTAAAAGGGGGCCAACGGAAGAAGGGACCGACAGACTGAGACAGACAGACAGACCAATAGGACAGATGGGCAGAGTGTCAGAGATAAAGACACAGACAGACAGGCAGACATTTTGAAAGAAAATACATTTTCGGTACTAGGAGGCCTCAAAACGTATTTCTAATAAAATCTGGAAAGTGATTTTCTACCGCATTACATAACGTTTTTTTGTACTACGCATGTACTGCCTATACACTACGTACAAATACGAGAAATTAAAAATTCATTACGTCTTTTAAGGATATTCTCTTATATATTCGTATTTTAATGTTTCTCATAGCTGCGGGTTATGCAGTATATTACTTTCTGATTTTTCATTCGTGAGGAATAGAGCGACCCACATAACGTTCTAAGAAATCTCTCAATTTGAGATTGTTCAGCGTCGACAAAAGAATATTCGCAGAAGCGAATTTCTCACAAAACGATGAGGTGTCTTTATTCTGGATGTTGATTGTGCAAGTAATAATTGAGTTTCTCTCTCTCTCTCTCTCTCTCTCTCTCTCTCTCTCTCTCTCTCTCTCTCTCTCTCTCTCTCTCTTTTGTGTTTGTCACAACCAATATGTTGCTGAACAGTAAATCATTTAAAATCATATAAAATCGGCTGCACTTTCACCACACACCGCGAAAAAAAATATTTCTCCGTCAGTCAAAATTGACTCCTCACCAAAATCATATACATAATCATTGTATTAATAATTGTAACAAATTATTTGTTTTAAATCACAAATCTTAAATGGCTCTTTTATCTTCGAGATTACAAACATTCACAAAACAAATGTAACCAAAATAAATAAAAAGTCGCTACTGAAGAAACTTTCAAGATTCCTTAGTCCGTTTGTAGGGACAAGGAGAAGTTCCGCAGCGCAAGAAAGCCGTGAGTCAGAAGATTGTCGTCAGACTATACCTCTCCTCCTCTTTCAACTATTAGTTTTGAAGGGTCGAAGAAGCGCAGTGTCCTTTTGAGTGTTCAAAAAACTGAGTTCACTGCATTAGTGAATTTTGTAATGAAGTGATGACGCAACAGGGTTTCAGTCTTAGTGTGCCATTGTAAAACATGAAACATTTACTAACAAAAAGAAACAGAGAAAAGGGAGTCAAAATGCATGAAATGACGCCAATGTGAAAAAATGACCCGTTAACTGTACATTTCTAACACCTTCACATCATAATAAAAATTCATTTACAAATAAGCTACTAGGAAACATTACACCAATTAAAAGATAAGACACCAGAATCAGTCGTGATAATTACTAATTAAAATAAATTAAACTCTGGCGTACCTGCAAGGTATACAATTTCACGTTTGTTGAAATTTACTACAAATACCAGTCTACGTTTCCACCCCTTACTATTACTAACAATTTTCAGACGAAGGACAGTGAGAACAAAACTCAGAAGTAATCTATCTAATCACAGTTTGAAAATGATCTATCGGTAACAATATTTAAATAATGTTACTATTTAAAAATAAAGTTCTCTCTATAATTTTGTGTATGACAATTTATCATTAGCAATTCATCTGAGAAATCATTTTTTGACATGGGCATATTTAGCAAAATGACACAATTTTAATATCGCACAATTTTAATAAGGCACAACTCTTTAGATATTGATTTTTAAAATGGCAAAATTACATCACAATGAAAAACTTTTATTTTAATGTTTCATTAACGAAACAAACTAAAATGTGTAGTAACGAAAACAAATGCATATAATAGATAACTGAAGGAACAATTATGATAGGTCCTGGGTCCTGTGGGTTTCGTTCACCAGTACCCCCATGAAGCGTCGTCGATTGCATTCCATTCTACGACACTGGGTAGTACAACAAAACTCGTGCTGGTCAGTAAATCTCACCTTTCAGTATTTTTAGTTTTATCGACTTCGCATCAGAAAAGCAGAAACTCAGTTCGTGCAATACAGCGTGCATTAATGCTCTAGAACTATTGTGCTGGATAATAGCCACTGAGTGCGATATGCAGGACGCAATGTTATTGCATTTGATCTTATATATTCGCGATACATATACATATATTTCAATAATTTAATATCAAAAGTTCTAATACTTTATTATCTTGTTTCTTCAAAATATCAGAGATAGTATTGAAGTCGCCCTGGTAGACATTAAAATAAATATTGTTAAGAATGATGAAAAATGCTAATTTTTATGTAGTTTATTCGAACATTGCTAAGATACTCCTCAGGAAAAATTAAATATTTCAATCAAAAATCCACGCTTCAAGGCTTTTTTCTTAGTATCCATTTTAAAAGGCTGTATAATATTTAAAATTTAACAAAAATTGGGTTAATTTATTTTATTTCTGCTAAGCGAGTTTGAAAGTAGATACACTACGCGGGCTGTGGTAATGGCAGAGGTGCGCCGCCCCGCGCTCTCCACTGAATCGACCGCTTGGCTCACGCTCGATGCTCGGACTCTGCTGCATGGGCCTTTCCTACTTTGGAATTGCTGTCAGCAATAACCCTCCGAAACTACCCACTCAAACCAAGTGTCCAAATAAATGCAGCCTAGTGTAGGAAAGAGTGGTATAGAAGGGATTGATTCTCTAATGACAACGGAACCGAATCAACCTCACCAGTGTTGAACAACTAGTCTTAAAAAGGGAATTTTACTACTTCAACCACTGTCCGTAATAACACTATTAATGAATGATAACACAAAATTGATCATTCAGTTGTGAGATTTCTCAATGAAATAAATACCTAAGGCTCCACATCAAACAGTCTATCTCGCTTATTTACAACTGTCACGTCACTTTTAAGCAAATAAACATTTATATACCTGCAGACACGTTGGTAAAACAATTAACTTCGGTTACTCGACCGTGGATATCAAAGTGGAGATGCCTAGAGCACGTTCTCGGGACTTTCCTGGCGAGCAGTTTCCACGGCGCTACCCAGTGCCTACATCCTCCCAAGCAAAGGGGGCAAGGTTCCAATCGCAACGTACATTATTTTTGTGATGAATTTCTGTCTTATATATATATATATATATATATATATATATATATATATATATATATATATATATATATATATATATCCCGTGCCGCCCGCATGTTCTGTTTTCCTCGGCCTTGCCCCGCATCTTATGGCAACGCCTAGCAACTACAATGACGCACAGGTAGATTAGAAATTGGTTTTAACTGAAGGGCGATCTTGTGTTCTTGCGCCATCTAATGGATTAATATCAAAATGAACAGCATAAAAAACAGTTGCCGTGAAAAAACACGTTAGATGCAGATAAACTCTCATGGAGATCGGTCCAATGGTATCGGAGTTTATCGATCTCGAACAAACCAACACCCATTTACATATGAACTAACTTAATCCATTACAAATACAGATTCTTCTCGCTTGCAACCCTGTGTACGAATGTCCCTTGCCTCTCCTGCGAAGGTGATCGACCTGTTGAACCCGGGCTCCGCGCGGAAGCCGCTGGCCGTGCGCTGGTCCAAGCGCCTGCGCGGCTTCTTCGTGGAGAACCTCTTCACCGTCGACTGCGAGGAGCTCGACGACCTGCTCGCCGTCCTCGAGGAAGGTGAGAATGACTTTTCGCATTTGCGTTTCTCTTGCCCTGTGATTGTGGGAGGACGACCCGCTTAGATCAGTCCATAGACGTGGGAGTTCATTTCGTTCGAGCCGCTTCATCTTTTACCGCGTTAATACAGTTGGATGTGGATCGTAATCGATACTGCTGCTCTCACACACACGAGATTATGCTTGTAGACGGTTAATTGCTGGCAGAGGTATGAAAAAATATCGTGATTCTCAGTAATCTTAATCGTGTTATCACTTTATTCGTACACATAATTCCTCTCGATTTTCCCAACTTCCTTCCGGTTGCCATCTGTTGGCGCCTAAGAGACCTAGAGAGCTCAAATAACTTCCTGAACCGCACACCGAGGTAGACCTAAGGCCCATCTTGGTCATTTACATTTGTATTGTTCAAGGAAGTCCGTAGGTCCATTTCGATGCTTGCATTGAGGGATGAAAGAGCCAAATTCTCAGAGCGCACATATCCATATCACACATGTTACCTATCAATAAGGGTAATGGATTAGGAAATGATGAAGGTCTGGAGGTGATGCTTTGCGGACTGCGAATGTCATAAACCAACCATGTATTACGCGATATTCAAACCACAGGTCGCGTTCTACGGCGCTCTTGCCCCCTGCCTCTCCGCCATTATGCCAGCTCAAAAATCCTAATTAAACCCCATTTTAAATACATGTGTATGTGTGTGTGTGTGTGTGTAACTACTTGGCCGTCCGGGAGACGCCGGGTCTTAAGTGCAGATACCAAGTTTGTCCGCCATTCTGCGAGCTTCCTCAGGGCAATTGCTCAGAGCTCTGCACATTTTGCCCTTATGAAGGTTTCTTAATGTCGACCGAAAAGTTGGCACCTGTGCCTTGAACGCGGCGTCTCCCGGTTAGCCACGCAGTTACTGGCTTCCGCCGCCTATGATCTCACATGTGTGTGTGTGTGCGTGTGTTGGCAGGGATGCGCAACCGGTCGGTGGGTCGGCACAGCATGAACGAGCACTCGAGTCGCAGCCACACCATCCTCACGGTGCACATCACGGCGGAGCAGCAGGTGGGCGAGGGCGAGCAGACGTGCTTCGTGTCACGACAGGGCAAGCTCAACTTCGTCGACCTGGCGGGCAGCGAGATGACCAAGAAGACGCACTCGGAGGGCAAGACGCTCGAGGAGGCCAACAACATCAACAAGAGTCTCATGGTTCTCGGTGAGCAATCCACCCTTAGCTTTCTCATATCTTGCCTCCTTATACAAGAAGAACGACGAACTATTATGTATTTTTCTATCGGCTGTAGCAGAAAGGAATATAAAAACAACTGACTCCATATACACTATAACATTCAAGTTAACAGTCTCGTCTGTTACCCTAGATAAAGTACTCGTCTGTTACCCTAGATAATGGCCCTTTCCATGTCCCAAATAGAACCTCATTTACCATCTCATCAGATGATGCAACGGGATGCAACGCAGCAATGCATCGTGTTTTCTCCCCTCTATTGATTTATATACTTTGTCATCTTCGTGAACGACCTACTTAGGAGTAACCACTGGCGCAACATCAGCGCGTACTTTCTCGCCTTAATATCAATTTTTTTGCATTTTTCGAAAATACAATACGATCGCCGAAAATGGGACCCGCACCACTTTTGCACCGTCCTTTGTTACATACGAGGAAAAACAAAGAAAACAATTGGAGCAGTTTTTGAGAAAACAATTCTTTAAAAAGTTCCCCTATTAAAAAATACGCCGAAATTGCACGTAAACCACTCACATTTTTATACAATTTTACACGGTCTCCTTTTAAGACCTCTCTTCGAACAACATATTTCATTTAAGAAAAATATCTATCTTCAATATATGTATCTTCTAATTCAAGTTGTAGAAAGACGGAAAAATGTAAACGTTTGCAATTTTCGAAAAATAGATTTAAACGAAAATAATATCTCTACCATTCTTTTTCCTTTACGCTATCTGAGGCAACGTTTAATAAAAAATGCAGCTACTTTTTTGAAAATTGTTAAAACGTAGATGCTTCGTGTACAGTATCAACAAAAATAAAATAAAAATATTCGTTTTGAACTCGCAGGGCTTTGAGTACTTTGTGATCGATAGGGAAATATTAATTTTGATGAAAATGTTTTAATCTTTTTGTCAAGGTCCCACAAAACGTGGATTCTAACTACACAACGTGTTAGAGAAAGTAGTTTACTATCTACAGGAACACGATGTACCTACTTTTTTATGCCAGGGCCAAATAATAAACACTTTTCTACCATAGAAAACACGTATTTCCGCCGCGCGGATGAAAACATTTACTACTTACGTAGTAAGGTGAGGAAGTAAACACCGGATTTATATTAAGGTTTTATTATTATAATTTATTTATTAATTATATTAAGCAACAGAAATGAGGACGAATTCTGATTTCTTATTTTTCACAGCTGGTTTGATAGTCACATATTCCTTATCAACACTCCTGTTCTCACGCGAGGTACATGGATATCCCAAAGTCTATGTTTTTTGTGTTGTTACTTCTCGGAGATAGCGTTTATCCAAACTTGTTGGTGGATTCTTTAATGAAGCTGGAAGAAATACATTTTCTTGTTTCATGCAAGTATAATTTATTACGTTGTTAGGGGGATGTAAATAGTATGTGCGGATATCTGTGTAACATATGACTTCATTGTTATGGCTCAGTTGAGAGGCACGATAATTCTGTACTGTTTTTACACACGGTGTCTCCGTCACACAATTGGCCGTGATAACACATAGTTGTGGTCGTGTCTTCAAAATTATATCTAACGCTGTCGAGGCTTTCGCAAACACTATCAAAGTTCATTAGGACTATGGTCTATGGTGTCACAAACTCTGTCTTCATAATTTTATCCAAGTATTTCAGATTTTTTGCTCAGTTATTAGTACAAATATAAGGTGAAAGTATTGTATTTTAATAATCTATTTCCATATTTATTTTATCCCATGTTTCTGACATATTTTGATTATCTAAGTATGGGGTATAAAAATACTCCGCATTAGAATACTCATAGCTACGAGCAACGCGAGTAATTAATTGTTTACGTTTACACATTAATGACTTTAATGACATTAATTAATTTGCTTTTGGATGATAAACTATATTTTTAACAACTATTGCGCGAAATACTTTTTTCGTGCTTGCTGTCCGTGTGCGAAACATTTTATTCATCCTAACTAATGGTGCTCAAAACGTTATGATGCATGGTGAATCATCCCGAAACATGTGCGAAACATCTTTCGGACATGACACATCTTCCGATGCCTGAGCATAGCTCGAGTACCAAACTTCACTCATGCACAAATCACTTTTTACAATACTTACTATTTTAATATTAATATTTATATTCAAATTTGACTTTGAGAATGTACATAAAAAGATACAAAAACCTAGAAGTGAATGCTATTTAATTTTACATCAATAGTGGCCGAAACAAATTCACGAAAAAATTGAACTTGAAACAATGAAAAACCGTAAAATTGTTGTGTGTATAGCATGTTGAATATGTCAGACATATAGCCGATAACTAGTGCTACGATATCGTTATCACCAGTTCAAACAGCAGGTGAAGCACTGGACATTCCTATTCCGTCTGTTTTATAGTAAGACAAATTACGTAAATATGCCGAAACTAGTAGCCTGAAGCACTAAGAATACTGCAGAACAAACAAGGTTTTCCAAAAAATTTTACACTTACTGTAACAAATAAAATAAAATATTTTCGTTTAATACTACAATAAATTAAATATTTTAACACAAACAATCTTCACGAATACTGCAGTAACATAGTACAGTACATACATAGAACAATGTATCATTACCTACCAATAACATAAAAAAAGTTGCTTTTCCAAGCCGCAACACCAAATAGTAAATATTTTGTGGCGAACGACTTCTTCCTGGTAGTCTTGTTGTCGCATGACGTCCACTGTTGCGTAAGCAGTGCCGCACAAGGTAAGAAAATGACGTCTGTACCCGCAGCATCAGAATAACACAATCAAATATTAGCATTTTCAGTCCAAATTAACGAAACCACAGAAACTTCTAAAATGGCCATATACTTTTCTTTCGATTACAGCATGAATTGGAAATTAGTAATATACGTAGCAAGATATACACGACCTTATTTCTATCGTGCAAGAAATTTATTTTCTAATTATCCCCTTAAAGATAATCTTACATTTCACTATAATTTATTTTTATTTTTCACCTTACGTCGAAAAAAAGAGAATATATTGTAATCGTGCGCCTTAAATAGGCGACTTTTCGACAGAAAACTTATTGTTGGGCCCTCGTAACGAAAAAGTGAATAAATCTTATTTCTAATTGAAGAGCTTTTTAGAAACTTTTGAGTTCCGCATCATCATTGTTTCCCACTTTTCACTCTTCCATTTTCTCAGAAGAAGCCGAAAGACCTTTCACAATTCTTTCAAACTTGCATATAAATGTTTAAGTTTTCATAATGTTTTTTAACATAACTATCAGTAGTCATTACAATTTTGGGTCAATCATCACCTTCTAGCTAGTTTTATTTTGTTTATTCATTTTCCCGCTATCCCAAAAGATAATAGTCAGCTGAGCACATGTTTGGGTTCTTGTTTTGCATTCTTTACAATAAATACCGCCTTCCCCAACACACGCACGCACGCACGCACGCGCGCGCGCGCGCGCACACACACACACACACACACACACACACACACACACACGCAAACACAAAAACGACACATTCAGTTATTTTACTGTTTTTTAGGCGTAACAGGTAGTTTAAAACGTGACTTCATTGGTTTACAAAAGACCACCTGTGTTCATTAGCAGCGCTTCGAATCTTAGAATTTTTCAAATATGATTATGTATAAGATACAGTTTTTGGACAAAACTAGAAAATTAACTATAAAATTTTTACTTTTTTGAACGTATCTAAGGTAAAAAGGTATTCGCTTCTGGTTATATTATTAGGACCACACTGTAAAGCATGTCCTAAACATTAAACTACTGATGTAGTTCAAATGTTGGCATTCTATTGCACCCCCTACCGTGAGTTTGTCGACTATATTTTACCACAAAAAGAAACAAGTGAATGGTACGCTGAAGTGGCTGTTCGCAGGTTACTGCATCGCCTCGCTCAGCGACGCCAAGAAGAAGACCGGCCACATCCCGTACCGCGACAGCAAGCTCACCAAACTGTTGGCCGACAGCCTCGCGGGCAACGGCGTCACACTCATGGTGAGTACCGCACTGCACTGCACTGCACTCTAGGACACGAAGGGAAGCAAAGGCCACTTCACAATAAATGCCCACGTCAATGCGACAAATTATAATGAAGCAAAGTTCGAGTAATTACTATATTTGCAATATCTTTCACTTTTAATGATTCTCTCTCGCTTGCGTACTAGCAGTCCGGCAAAGAGTGCACCTTATCTTCAAGCAGCTAAACGTCCTGTTTTAGAAGAAAACTCGTCAGAAAAAACTTTAAATTAGCGTAAAATGTTCTTTTTTATAAAAAAAAGACGGTCCAATTTATGGTCCATACTGACGTATTATAATGTTTACGTTTTCTTAATACTTCGTTTCCGAAGATTCGAACATTTTGTGAAATAATAATTAGGATAAAACCACGACAAGTTCTTCCTGGGAGGTCATGGGTCTTCCATGTCACCATTGAAACACAAGGCTCGGTGCTACGAATAAAACCTTCTCCATTTCAACACGCCGAGAGGGTTTTATTGACATTTGTTATTCCTGTCGTGGAAGATAAAGAAACATTTATGTAAAATAAAATAGAAGTCTATCATATTCAATTGAAAAGGTCCTCTCTGAATTTGAATTCATGATAAAAATACAAAGAACTCTACACACTGAACATTTTGCTCGTTGATTAGGTTAGGTTACTTTGTTGTACGATAAGCAACTATTAATGTATTATTTGCTTTTAAGCGTTTCCAAAGTATTTTTAAGATTCAATATGACTTAAAAATCAAATTTAAGTGACTGTTTAAACAAAGATATTTAGGTGAGTCTTCGTCTACAAATTTCAGTGATGGAAAACCAGGCCAATCACAATAATTTAAAATTATTGTAAAGATGAATTTTTTAAGAAAATATCCTTTGAACCCCCAGAGATGATACACAATCAGTGTTCTGAAAGTTATAAACTGCAGCAAGTTGTTTATTATGGATCCATGCCAGCATAGAAGTGTGTCCACGCATCATGTACATGTGATTAAAGGAAATTATAAATGAAGATTCCGAGTTAAAACATTATATATTTTACTTGTATTGTTTTGTTTATTTAAGTTGTTTTACAACATGGTCAATAGCACTCGTATATCAAGCATTTTTATTGATGTTTTTAAACGACTGAGACGTTTACTTTCATTCTAATATTTCATTTTTTTTCGAAAACGTTTTATTTTGAAAGATGCAGATGCAGACTTTTGTTATTGCAGTAAAACAAGACCATTTATGCAAAGGGGACACATAAAAATCATGACTGGCTATCTTCTTCCTAAAAATGGTGCATAATGTTAATATTAATTTCCCTTATTACTGAATTAATTTGGATTTGCAACACAGTTTTTCAAATCCACAGCTTTATTTTTACAAATTTACATATGGGCTTGAATTGATAATATTGTATCCTATAAAATGTGTAGGCATGAAAATGTTTCAAACCTCATTATTACAAACCATTAAAGTCACATATACAAGTCGCTTTACAGACACCTTCTCAATTTAATTCATTATTTTATGAGATGAAAATAATATTTCTGTTTTTTCGTAAGCCTCTTCCGTAACTCTCAAAATTTTTACATCAATAAATGTGTGTTATAGAAAAAGCTTGTGAAGCTACAACATAACACACTTTCTCGAGTTATTTATTACTCATATGAAAATTCTTGTTGACTAAACAAAAATTAATTGCAGGATGAGGAATTGAATTTGAATGTTTAGATTTCATGATTAATTTTTGTATCAGTTACGCCACAAAGTATGGTTAGGTATACTTACACACCCAACGCAACAAAAAGAAGTTTAACTTTTTCAATTTTTTCAATTTCCAGGTAATTTAAAGGACAGTGAACGTAAACCTGATTTAAGAGAATTATTGAGCTTTGCTCTATAAGAGTAAAAATAACTTTTTAAAAAATTGGAAGAGGAAATAACTTTTATGTAACGAAATTACACAATCACGTAGGGTTGTCACATAATAAATGTAACAAAGCATCTAGTATTTATAAGGGTCAAATATTATCACTTTTTGCCGACGAATGTGTGTTCCAAAGGCACCAGTGCGTGTTCCAAAGGCACCAGTGTGTGTTCCAAAGGCACGCCCAATCTCGGTCAGAACATGACCAGCCGAACACTAGTGCATGGAAAGTTGCCTAACTAGCAAGGGGAAATGCCGCATGTATAACTTGGTTACACGGAATTTCCGTCCACATGTTCATTGGCAAAAGGCGATCATTGACCCTTCTACATGAACGAGAAGTTTGTAATATTTATTCTGAGACACACTGAATATTAATAGGATGCATTATTTTTTGTACAATTCGTGAGAATAATTATCTAGACAGTCTTAGAAGCAGTATTAAATTGAAGATGATGGCCCACAGGCGCGCAGAAACTATTTCAATCATAAATAGTTTTGCTCTAAATGTTAATCGCCCCCTCCCCCAATGACTCATGGCTAGCGACCTGGCGTACACCCCGCCATGACCCCACTGTGGTTCAATTCCCAGAAAAATAAAATGTCGCTTTATATAATCATGCCTCAGTTAACAGAGCTGGTTCACGATGTAAACGCTTCTCGCAGGTACACAATGCCCAAACGTTGGCATGAGGGGGTTGCGACCTGCTTTCCAGAGGTCTCCCGAGCCCATGGCCGGCAGGTTAGGATGATGAGGCTTCTGTGCCAGCGTACATACAATCAATTTCAAGCACCGGATTCACCGGCGCTTTGGTCTATGGCGAGCTGCAAAAGCAACGAGACTGGCGGGTAAACCCAGCACACGTGTTCATACGTATGCCCACGTATGTGCGTTAGTATGCGTGCGTGTTATTTTCTTTCCAAAGGCAGGTCTCCAAAACTATGAATATACTATTTAATAATTTCAGAATGTGTTAAAAAAAGGTTTTCGAATTTGTTCTTAAATGTATAGATCTTAGATGTATCTATCATTAGGAATGTAGATAATTTTGCCTAATGTATTTTTTTTAGAATTTTATCGTGCGTTGATGTGGAGACTATCATTAGTAAACGTAGAAGAAAATAATGATAATTCTTATTGTTGTCGGTAGAAAGAGAGGTATGATTCGGGAAGTTTAAAATTGTTCTTCTAAGTAATAGAACTCAATGAAAATAGCAATTTTAATAATTGATTCTAAAAAATTGAAATAACAAAGAACTAGAACAGAAGCGCAAAAGATCCAGAAGTAGAAAGCCTCTACCCATCTTTCTCTTAACTTCCCTGAAAAATAATGAACTTGCTGTTGCTTAACTAATTAGAAAAAAATAACAATTCAGCATTTATTTAGGTATCATTATCATATTTCAACACAAAGAAGTAACGCATTACCAATGCCTTCTTACATTGTTCACATCTGTATCCGTTCGTCGTTCTTATCAGTTATGCGAAAAGAATCTGACAAAGCACTGATAAGTAAGCTTTCTTATTGAATATTACATAAAACCAGTTCGAATATTGTTTGGTTTATTGCATAATGCAGGAAATTTTCGCATATTTGACTAAGAAGTCTTTTCGTGATTTCTACTAGCCAGGCCTGGGCGATGCCTATTCTAGAGTCATCATAAGGGGGGGCGGATTTTAATGAAATGTCGTTTTTTCTTTTTTCTTTAGAACAATGCTGTTTAGTATAGAAATTCATTTTATGTTATAACATAACGAATGGTCTAATTTTTATACATTTTTTTTCATTTTTTGATTTCAGATTTCGTTTAAGACATTTTTTACCTTTATAAGTCAATTTTAATGCATTTCGCTGATTTCAACGATGTTAATATTTTAATGATACTTATTTCAAATAATACTTACAAAACACAACAAATGTTCACCATAGAATTACAGAGTAGCCTTTTCGATTTCTTAGCTCGTATATTGTAATGTCAGCCGTTGTGAGTATTATGTAATCAGAGGTTTCTATCGGCGCCATTGTCAGTTCGGCCGATTTCGCGATAAATAAAGGCAGTTCCTTTTTAAAGAATAGTCCAAACCAAAAGTTTGAAGGCTAAGTTCATTGGAACAAAAGGAAAGCCTCGAATACATCAGTAACGTATGCAACAGCTTGAGTTGTACACATGAAGTGGTTTTGATCGAATTTTTTACATAATTTTTCTTTGTTTTAGATCATTTTAAAAACATTTTAAGAGCATTTTATTGATCATTTTTGGCAATATTTTAGGTCATCAAATTCCACCCCTAGTAATCATATTAACATCCTTTCATATTAATTGAACGTCCGTCCGTCACTCAGGGTTAGATTCCTTCCGGCCCATCAATCGAGACAATAATTAAGGTGTCAATTGACGCGTCTCCGTCTCCTCATTAAAAATTGGATGAACTGAACGCCAGTTGAAAAAAACACACGTGACTAAATCTCGAAAGCAGTGCATTTCCATGTGCGGGGGTAATTGTTTGTGGAGGTAAAATTTAGCACTTTATTTTTTTAAATCACGTTTTGAAAACAAGTCTATTACATTTTATAGCATTGTAAAAATTACGATTTAGAACTTTGTAGCATCTATTGGGTTAACTATTATGAAGGGGGGACTCTGAGATTAAAAAAAAATATGCTTTTTAGATTTTCCCATTAATATCAGGAAATTAGATAATCTAATTTTAAATTTCGCCATTTGTAAACACGACCACTGTCAAATTAAATGTTTTCAAACATGAATGTGTTGTCTATTTCGTATCCCTAGTTAGAGAGCAAACACGGAGGAAATCATTCAATGTATTTTAGCAATCAATTTTGCACTTTGAACGTGATTTTGCATTTTGCTATTAATTTCGCATTTTATCGTAGATTGGAAACCTTCATAAACACACTGCAATGACAGTCAAACATACAATTACTATTTTTTTTTCAGACTTTGGTAACATGTCACTTTTTTTTAGCAATAGATAAAAATGTACCCTGTGCAGTAATTGTGTGTGGCGTGCGCAGATCGCGTGCATCTCGCCCGCGCGCTCCAACGCCAGCGAGACGGTGAACACGCTGCGCTACGCGGCGCGCGCCAAGCGCATCCGCACCAAGCCCGTCGTCGTCATGGTGAGTCACGGCTGCAGCGTGCTCCAGAAAGAAATCAAATTCGTCGAAAAAAATAGTCACTTGTTGGATAAAATTGAATCCAGTTAATTCCACACTTATAACAACTTCAGTAATCATGTCTCCAAAGTATTTTCTTGTATCGAATTCGCGAAAAAATAGTCTCTTGTTGCATAAAATTGAATCCTGTTAATTCCACACTTATAACAACTTCAGTAAACATACGAGTATTTTCTTGTATTCTTTGAAAGCGTGTAATTTGATGAATAATATACATTTTTCAATATTTTTTTTTAAGAATGTCCTGAATTTCAGGTATCTCCGAAGTCAGAGTCTTTTTATCTCGAAAAAATAGTCCCTTGTATGCAATTGAATCCAGTTAATTTCACAGTTATAACAACTTCAGTAAACATGTCTCCAAAATACGAGTATTTTCTTGTATTCTTTGAAAGCGTGTAATTCGATATATTATATACTTTTTTCAATAATTTTTTGGAGAATGTTCTGAATTTCAGGTATCTCTGGAGTCCGAGATTTTTTATCCCAAAAAATACTCCCTTGTTGCATACAATTTAATCCAGTTAATTCCACACTTACAACAACTTCAGTAAACATACGAGCATTTTCTTGTATTATTTGAAAGCGTGTAATTCGATAAATTATACACATTTTTCAATATTTTTGGGGAGAATGTCAGGTATCTCCGGAGTCCGAGTTTTTTAGCTCCGGTTGTGTGTGTGAGGGTTGCTTACCTCAGGCAGTAGCCTTCGCATGCCGTGAGCGTAGCACAGCAGCGTGAAGGGAACACGCACGTTCTATTTTACAAGCAATTACGCTATTGAAACGTGCAGGCGCATGTTCGTCAAAGAATATGAATATTATTATTGTTTATTTATTATTATAAAAATACGATGTTAGGGAAACAATGTTAACAAACCACAAAAATGCTGCTTTACTCGTAATCAATATTTCTAACCCCTGCGTAATTGTATCTCACGTGTAAGTTCCAGAATTATATTTCACTCCTGCTCTCGTACGGGGATGTCACGGGTGCCGAGGAGAGATTTATTGAACCGCCTGGTGTTACTGATGGCAACTACGGGTACCTTGATTTTACTGCACTATGACTTCCAGGTTCTGTATCGTTTGGCTTAAGACATTCATGTCGGTGTCGTTTCGGTCGACGTCATAGGAAATTGGTGAAGTATAAAATACTCACGGTATGACTAATGGCGAACAAAACTCTCGCACAAGTGAGATCCACTGAAGTCGGGGTAGAAATGGAGGCCAGCCTTACCACCTACCCTTACAATTATTGCTCTTTTCACACATTTATCTTTTACAATATTTTTTTTTTGGTTTTCCTCTTCCCTTCAATGCTGTTTGGTAATGTATTAGGCGCCGTCCATAAATTACGTGACGCAAATACGGAGTATTTTGAATGCCCCCTCTCCCTCCTGTAATGCGCGCATGTACCCCATCTAATAATTCTTCTGCTCCAATTCCTCCACTTACTCCTCTTAAACCTCCTCCTCCAATTACAACAAAATTAAAACTCAATTATAAAGCGGAAATGTTTGTATTATATATATTTATTTGTATTAATTCTATTAGTGTTATACATTAAAATTTATTTTAATTAACATTAGAAGTGGGGGTGTGGACTACGCATAACAAAAAGTTTAGGGACAATGTTTTTAAGGAAAGAAGGTCAAAATGTAACTTTTAAATGTATTATATTTTTAATTTAATATGGTAATGTTTTAGTATAAGACTGAATACAAGGAATTGTTTCAGCAAGTGTTGAAGCATTTTAAAAATAAATATAAGCACCATGTAACACTAAACTATCACCCCCCAACGCAGCATAACGCTGCCTCAACCCCCCTCCCCCCTCTTCAGCGTTACGTAATTTATGGACGACCCGTTATCCTTGTCGTATTTTTGTTCTCCGACCCCTTGTCGTATATTTGTAGTTTGCATACTTACATAGAAAGCAGTGGGTTCCCGAGCAGGGAATAAACTACTTACGATGAAAATGCAACAAAATAGATGAATTTAGTCGACTTGCCATTGGATTAAAGAGAAAGAAATATCGATTCGATTAGCCCCTAATGTATGCGATTAACACAAGCCGAGGAAAAGTTGACAAAATGCCATGATGTCCTTGGCTAGAGCGATTACGATAATTTTGACATCACTTAAAAGAGCGCATAGTTTAAAATTATAAATCAAACTGTCCTCATATCTGTCAGCTCAAAATATACATTTTCCCAAAAAACATCAAAGCAATTTTTTTAATTTGGTATTTACATTTAGAAGAAAATATGTGACGATGTATCTCTTTTCCCTCTGAGAAACCGCTCTGATAGAGCCCACTTAGAAAATGTTTTCAGCTCTGCAATACGCAGGATGGGCCTGACTTTTCAGGATTAATCTCTACAAAATAGTAGCAGAGAAGGCTTGTAATCATCCGAGGAAGTGGGACCAAAACTACCCTAAAGCAACAACTTCTCGTTCTTCTCGGATATCTCTCTTATTCCTGCCCAGGCTTTTGAAAGATGTGCATAAACTGTATGGTTGTTGGACATCCTTCACAACGTACAATTGATTACTGCGAAGTGAGAGTACAGCATCTATTTGGTTTTGTGGCAAGTTAATTCACTCGACCGTGGTAAGAAATAATTTGAGAAATGTCAGGGTTTATTTACTATATGCTTCTTGTGATAAAAAGAAAAGGTAGAAGTGCTCTCTCACAAATGTAAAATAATTCGCTGTTAAATCTTACTCGATTAACATGTAGCAATGCATAACAAATTTCAATTCTTAAAAACGAAGAAAATCACACGCTACAAGAAAACGTACAAGAAAAGGGCATATAAATTCAAGAAAATAACTTTAAAAGCTCACGGTACATTCACATGACAGCTTCAGGTAACAGATGAAAGCATTTGTTTAGTCTCAACTATAAATTAAATTTTGTACCGTAAATTAGGATCCTCTGTAATTACATTTAAAATAAAAAATACCTTTCAGCAAAACATGTTATATGGAATCATCAGAACTTTGCAATTAAACTTACAACAAAATAACATTATAATAACCTTACTATTGCATACTATTAGTTGATTCAAAACCAAACCTTTCGTACAAACAAGTATTATTTACAGAATTTGTTCAATAGTTTTTCTCTCACGCTCGCTCAGGTATGCGCTTAATTTGAAAATACATTAAAATCACTTATTTTTTCTGTCGATGAACCAAACGCAACAGTCAAGAAATGAGAAAGCGAATGAAACTTTCTCCCTGCCCTTATCACCGGCTTCGCATCGCCCTTCGGTTTCCTTCGTTCACGGCCTTGAGCGTTTAACAACTGCCTATAAATTAACTGTTCTTTCCCTTTTTCTTTGCACTATCTTATATTTATCGGGAAAATCATATTTTGGAAACTATGTACTAGCTGATGGAACACAGTTCTCTAGTGCTGGTTACTATTTAACATTGAAATGATAATCTGAAAGAAATTACAGCGTACAGTCGGTAGGAATGGTACAACACAGTATCTTAAGAAATAATCCAGGGGACTCGTATGTGGAAATATTTATTCTGACCTACCCCATGTTTTGGCAACCGAATATTTTCCTACTTCTTGAATTCACGTACAAATAGGTGTTCTCCTCTCCCAACCTCCTTTGTCATAGGTAAACAACCAAAAGCTTATATTTAAGCTTACGACAGGAACAATTATTATTAAAGACCCATCTCGGAGCACAAGGGTTCCCTTGAGCCCGTGGGAAAACGGGCTCAACAGAAAGCTTTTGGCTATCCGGGACGCCGCGTCGAAGGCTGTGATGCCGACATTTTGAGCATCTTGTCGTGATCTTCCTCACAGCCTTCGAGGCGGCGTCACTCGGACAGGCACGAGCACTCACAAGACCATGGCTGCAGAAGCCTACCACTTCACGGTCACGATAGTTAAGAACTGTGTCCGAACTGCATCAACATTCACGTACCACAGAAAGGGCATCATTTTTATTTCTCTCGGTTTTTTGAACTAGAGAAAATTCGCTACAGACGAAAACAAATTCACAAATCAAACGGACGTAAGAACATTGATGTTTTTGTATTAGGAAACATATCTCTGGGGCACGGTATGTTCATACACAACTTTGATCTCTGATAAGATTCTTCCGAAATAAACGAAATGCATTTCAAGTATAGTAGAATATATTTCTCAATGAGTTACCTCTATTTTTATGAGAGTTTCCTAAAGCGTAGGATGTGAAGTGATTCGTTGAAGTTGCATCTGGTCAGAGATCTTTCCTCTGCAATATGCTTCTCTTTCCGGGTCATCTGTTCACCACGCCGGTTCGTACCTGAATGCTGAGACTCGCGCAGCAACTGTGAGCACATTTCGATAAGAGCCAGGCGGCGCCTCGATCCATCGATCTTGCGACGGGTCAGAGAGTTAGATCCCTGAATTAACTTCGCATGACGCGGGCTCTTCAAATCTTTACTTCCCGAGGAAGCCCTGCGAATCTCCAAATACGATGATCAACTGTCATAATACGAATACGAATCGGTGACGGTATCGCTCAGCGCACATGCCGGATCGGTGCTTTTAGAACAATTAAAATATTATTCATTCACGTGTACTGATTTTCAATTGACTATTTTACCGGCTTAGGTGGCATCAATTGATGTCACTGCAGTGCCTCTGATCGGAAGGTGTTAGCATTCGAGTCCCGACGGTGGCAGAATTCCAACACTAAATAGACAGCTCGGTCGAGTTCAGCCGGTCTAGAGGAGAATTCTAGCGACCTGGTGCTAGAAATCGGTAGTTTTCGGTGGTTTCTTCTATCAACACCAGGCGAATGCCGGAGGATTACTCCAACAAACGGACCATTGACCGCGCGCGATCTTTTCTCCCCCTTCCTTGTCTTATCGTCATCCCAAACTTATATTACTATACATCACACTTCCTCACATATCTAGAGATCAGTCGAGAGCTTAGTACGTGTCTCAGCTGGGATCCAGACCGGCTGGTGGGAGATACCTGGTAGAGGAAAACTGCGCTAGCCGACATGTAGGTTTGCGCCGGATCTGGCCATCCCACGGGAGAAGATTGCTTCCACCTCTCCCGATAAAAACATGCACTATACTAACAGGAGTAATGACCTTGATGACGTATCCGAAAACACTAAATAAATAAATAAATAAATAAATAAATAAATAAATAAATAAATAAATAAATAAATAAATAAATAAATAAATAAATAAATAAATAAATAAATAAATAAATAAATAAATAAATAAATAAATAAATAAATAAATAAATACATAAATAAATACATACATACATAATACATAAATAAATATATTATTTTGCTGTTTTTTTATAATTGCTTTGGATACCTTACAACGGCTATTCTACAGTGCCAGGCGAAGGCAGGCGCGCAGGCGTTGAGGAGTGGAGTGTCAGGAGTGGGCGTGTGCGCAGGACCCGCGCGAGGCGCTCATCGTGAGCCTGAAGCGGGAGGTGGGCGCGCTGCAGAGCGAGAACGAGCACCTTCGCAATGCGCTGCACCTGCACGGGGCCGCGGGCGAGCGCCCGGCCGCGGCGTCCGCAGGCCCTGGCCTGGGGCCCGCCTCCGCCCCCGCGCCGGCACCGGGCCCCGCGCACGCCGCGCCGCCGCCCGTCGACGCCGACCGCCTGGCGGCGCTGGACAGCGCGGAGCTCGTGCAGTTGGTGCAACTGTACGCCGACGAGAACGGCGCGCTGCGGCGCGAGAACGCGGAGCTCTTCTCCACGCGCGAGCTGCTGCTGCGCGACCAGGAGCTGGTGTGCCGCGAGAACGAGCGCCTGCTGCGCAAGCTCGAGGACGTCAACTCGTGAGTCCAAACTATTTTTTTTTGTTAACTTCGGAGAGACAAATTATTGAATTGCCACTAGTTTATTATCGCCGGGCCCACCTTAACAGCTTTGTCTGACCCTTTACCCGGTTGCCATCCGGGTGTGCCTGGGTCAAGTACAGCTAAGTGTTCCCTGCCTCTTCCGAGGTAACCCTTGGGTCCATCTCGGCTGGAATCCTCAGCGTCTTGGAGCGTCTCGAGAGTTAGAAGCCGGGTGGGTGGCATTGTTGACAGGGTGTGCTGTCGGTCGCCCATCATCCCCGCGCGTCCCACCTACTCGGCCGAGATGCTCAACATGTCGCTGAGCGGCAGCGGGGACTTCGACGCCGGCGCCAGCGCCTCCACCAACGTCTGGACCAACAGCAGCCACCTCAACGGAGGCGCGCTGCCCGGCCCGCGCTTCAAGGTAGCCACCACAGGACAGCTAAAGTATTCCCACCCAACAATGTTCTGAGAGCCACCGCCCAGTTCGTGGAAGGCCGCCACCGTACATCCAATCTTGTGGCATGCGTGTGTCACAATATTTTCTCAGGCTTCTAGACAAAGAATCCTCGTGTATTGTTTTCGTATTACTAAATACTGGGTAATGTGAGCGAAAGGATTCGTGTTTCTTGTCAACAAATTGTTTCTCCTCTTACTGCTATTTCGAACTGTAATATTTTCAGAATAATCCCATTCGGCTTGTCTTTGAGAACCCACAGCTAACGGTCCTCGGATAGCAATTAGTGCGCCGCGGCGGGCCGCCCCCACAGGGGAATGGGAAGAGCAGTGAGGGAAGGAAGAGGCGATGCCCCGATCATTATCAATGCCTCAATTCTCTAATCTTTGAGTACGCCTGAACTAAAATATGTCAGTAAGTGGATCGTGCTTGGAATGCGCTGTATGAACGACACGAAAGTTGTCCGTGTTAATGTATTGAGATAGCGTAACCCAAACGTCAAAAAATCGTCAATTTCGCACAAATCTACACCAAGTCTTCGGTCTTCACGATTAACAAAAACATCTTTGATTCAAACGAACATATTTACTAAGAATTTTACCTTAAAATTCAGGAACTGTTTAACTTGATTCGCTTTGCCTGCGTTTCAAAAGAAATTATATCTATTTAACTTAATTAGAAACACCTTCACATATCCTTTGTATTAGAAATAAGTAGAAGAACCCGACAGACGTTGTCCTGATCTGCCTCCCCTTTCTTATTTCAACTTTCTCTCTCCGTCTATCTATATGTCTCTGTCTTGGCGAAATCAATAAATTTGGTGCATCTGCCAGCATATTATTTAAATTCTTATTTTCCGCGTTTGTGTTCTATTAATCTTTACCAAAATTTGCAAGAACACTGCGTCAAATCCCGAAGAATAGCTTGTAAATATTTCGTATCTACTCATACACTTCTTTTTGTTGAGTTATTACATGATGGTGAATTCACTTTTATTAGAAGAGATTTTATGTACTATCATCCCCCAAGTTGCATTGTACAGATATTTTACTCTTTTCAGTAGCTACCATAGACACGTAACTTTAGTAGCAGTTCAGAGTTACAACTTTTTTACTCATCGCCATTTATTTTGAGCATTCCACGCGTATTTCATTTATTCGTATGCTTTAGCAGTGTGCAAAAATCCTAGCAGTCCAGCGAACGGTGCGACAGCTCCTTCACAACGCGTCGCGCGCTCTTTTCGCAGCAAGACATCCTGGAGGGTCGCAAGTCGGCGCGGCCGCCTCACCGACTGCCTGACTCCATCCAGAAGGAGCTGGATCGACGCCGCATCGGCACCAGGTGACACACACGCCTCAGATTATTACCCGAAAATAGCCAGCAGCATCGCTGATTTTCACGACTCTGGACACCACCCCGGTTTTATTCTTACCACTACGAATTAGTTAAATAACATGAACATTACTTTCATGTTAAATATGTTCTCCAAATCCAAAATGTACACACTTAAAACCAACACTCAGTTCTTTGACATTGTACAATATCTGTTAACACCTCTCGAGACGTGTTCAAACATAAAACATGTTACTACTGGTGAGAAAAAAGGCAAAATATTATCGCTAATAAGAGACACTAATTAACTCAAATAGTTTGAAAAGCAAGTTTCAATATCCCGTAAAATGCTGGAATTCGGTTTAACTTCGTAAATTCTAAATGTGGCACTTTAACCAATGCCTATAAACCAAGCATGGTTAAAACTTCGATCCGAGTGGGGCAGTGTAAGAAAAATATGATAAAAGAGTTCGGGTGCACGATTTGACAAATAGAAACTGATTGGAACCTATATGTTGCAATTAAATAAGTGAACTCGTTGCACATAGAACCATACAGGAAGCTAGCTTACAGAGAACTTAATATCTAAGAAAAAATATACTTCTAAATCGTTGGCAACTCAACACAATCAAAATGTTGAAATTAATTGTGAGTAGTGGGTTAAGCTCTGAAATAATATTCGTATGAACGGTCACGAACGAAACATTTTTTAAAAATTTTCTTTAAGACGAAAAACCACTTCAAGTGGCTCCGCAACATTTTCCTTCCTTTGTAACCCCTTCCAGCTCTTCCAATCGCGAACACCTAGACAAGGCCGCCTGCCACAAAGACAGCGACTTTTGTATTGTACGCCCCTGCTATAACAGAACATTTTCAATGCGACGGCAGTGTTCAATATTATATAACGACTTGTAAATTATTTATTTTTACACAATATTACTTTTAAAATAATAATAAACAATATCATTAAATCCTCTTTTTTAGTTGTGACAATGTTAAGTCTTCATTTCTTCACGCTGGTTCCATGGGCTAAAGAAGTATATAGGTTCGAACAAGGATTTAAAAAAAATCATAGTTGTGTTGATATCTCTCACATTAAAAAAGCTATTGTTTAATATTATACAACATCATATGTGCCTCTCGCATATTTGTTTTAGAGAAAACCGCATCTCCATATCTGCAACGACTGAGGGGGAAGGGAACATCTTAAGTGCGGCGTCCGCATAGTACACCAGATAGTGATGCGACATCAATGTTCATATTCATCGATGTTTGAGGTTTCCAGTTCGAATGTCCTATTTTGTCGCTATTTTGAAACGCTAGTACTTAGCGTGCTAGATGACTTCTGACTTCTCTTTTGTACCTTGAAAAGCGCTTACCTCGCTGATGAAAAAAAATGTAAATTAAAAAAAATCGATTTTAATAATACACTGGCCAAAAACGATCCATGTGTTTTAAAGCTGTTTCAGTAACCTCAAACATTAAATTCGTGCCCTGCAATGCAATCTGTGCAATTGAATTTAACAGGGACATCTCAAAGGATGGGACCTCAGTACACCAAAGAAGGGAACGGGAAGAAAGAAGGCCCTATGCTCACGGCGCATGCGTCGATCGCCTCTCCGTGTACAAAGTACAAGGAAAGACATAGGAAATACCAGGGATTCGGGCGCTCTCAGTGGTATCATTTTTCAGTTACTGTTTCATTTTCTAACTTCCAAATGGAAACCGTACTAGGACACATAAAATGCGTAGCAAATAATTTATAATCTTCCCTTCCCTCATCACATTCTACTCTGAAATTCCACCTAGGCCGAACAGCAAACATCTCAAGTTGAATCAAATCTAAATTTCCCTAAGGTATGCTTAACCCTCCATAAACTAATAATATCGTCCCATATCTTTGTAGAATATTTCACGTTTTCCTTCCTATTCCTCGACACGGCAATCCTAACAGTTTATCTCCCCTCCCCCCAAACAAAATCAAGATTAAATTGCAGTAGCTTCTAGAAGAAAACGAATGAATAAAATGAGCCAGAGATGTTTACCTCAATTTGTCAAGGAATGGCTAAATCCCAAAAAAAGTCAGCATGTAAAACTGAAACCCCTCGAAAGACCTTTGGTCAAACGATAAGAAATACATTTTAAAAAATTCTAACTTTTACAAATTTGTGGTTATGGTAATTTTCATTCACAAACAAAACATCGAGAACTTAAAAAATGAGCGCAAAACATTGGTGTTAAAAACATGGGCATTAATAAATCGACGTTTCCATAAAAACATGGACATCGCTGCCGCATCCATTATTTATTACGAGCATTGAATGCGCACGCTGATGCATGTACCAAGGATGGCAGACGTTTGCAAGGATATTCTGTGGCTTGTTTTCAGCATGACGAACATCGCAGATAACTACCGTGAGCGCAGCCACCGCCGCCACAACTCGTGGGAGAACGGGCCGGGCAGCAAGGAGCAGCAGGCGCCCGGCAGCGCGGCGTCGGCCTCGTCGACGGCGTCCGTGGCGTCCGTCTCCACCGCCAGCGCCTCCACGGCAGGCAGCCGCAAGCTCCCGCACGCACATGAAGCCCCGCTCGCGTAAGTCGCCCACTTCTCTTCGAATAGAATGCATTTTTAAATTCGCCGCATGAAATACTTGCGGTTTCGTGTCAATTCTACTTCTCAACCAACTGGTGGTGCCGCACAGTACCGGAGCTTCGTGAGCAAGAAACAAGGATGTGCAGTTCACATTGTTTGCCAAGTGAATACAGAAACTGGAGGTGTGGACAACGAAAAAAGCTATTTGGTCTTCTCTCCTTCTTTGTCTTCTTGTAATTCATAATAATCAAATGTTTTCTTAATATTAAGGACAAACAAAGATTAAATTATTTCTCAACAATTTATAGTTACATCTGTATTATAATGTACTGTTTCGGTAATAAATTCTCATCTTCAGATAATTTACAATAATAAAATTAAATTAAAAAATATAATCATAATAGGCAACACAACTGACACAATTGAAAAATTAAAACGAATATGCACGTCAATAATTTAACAAAATTAATACAGCCCAAATGAACTTAAAATGAGCTCACCTAGAATAAGTTATTCTATTGTATATAGTACAACAGTATCGAAGCATGGTCGTGCATGGTAAAAAAGAAATCTATGGTTAATTGAATGTTCATTGAATGTAAGGTGTGAATGAGAATTTATTTTTTGTATTTTAAAAATTGCATTTTTGTCTTGTTTATTGTAAGCACGTGGCCGATAAATTAATTTCATGTCGACATTATAACTTATCTTTAAATTGTCTCCACGTATGTATCAAAGGGCGGTAAACAAGTGCTAGACTCATTTAGTGCGACCTCTGTATTTTCGAAAATTGCAAAAGTTAAACATTTAAAAATTACAATATTGAAGATAGACATTTTTGCTTGAAACAATTGTTCTAAACTAGATACTATGCTACAACGGCTTTTGTAGTCATTTCTAAGTTTTACATATGAAATAAGCATTAATAAAGTACTGATACAATATTTGCAACACATTATAAGAAAAGAAAGAATAATATTTCACATAAGCTTGACCTGATTACATCGAAAGGATATAATTAATTCTGAATACCATAATCAGCAAACAAAACTTTTCAATTAAAATAATTTATTGTATTTGTTAGTTCTACGTTAAATGTATTACTTTCGGTAAATATATTCCCTACCATAAGAATTTTATATTTATTATACGATCATTAGGACCACTAACAATGAGAAGCATTCCAATATAATTGAAACAACCGTGTTGCCATTTTGCCAATTGACAGCGCCTCAAACGAGGCGGGGGAAATTCGAATTTATCTTTTCCAATTTTTTTTAAACTACAGAGTGTGCCGAAAATGGGACCAGCATCACTTTGTTTAACGTTCTTTGCTACATACGTGAAAAAAATAAGGAAAAAATTTGGATCTGTTTCTGAGAAAATCATTGCTTTAAATTTAAAAATTGGCTCTTTCACGCTAAATTACGCAACGACAATTCATATTATCGAAAAATTTAACATGTCTTTATTTGAAGATGTTTTGATGTACACATTTCATTAAGAAAAAAATATTTTTATAACTGTAGTTGTAGGGAGACGCCGCATTTTTTTGCATTGTCTGTAATTTTCGAAAGATCAGGGGGTTTATTGAAAAGAAGATCTGTAAATTAAAATTTTATTTAAAAATTGGTGCCTTTTTAATTTTTTTTTCAATATCTCACGGGATTTTTTGTAAAGTACCCCCCAAAATAAAACATTGGTTTCAGATGCAAGGGGCCACATCAGCCAAATCGATTGGGGCACATCAATTTGAAAATCCTGCTTACGGTTTAGCCGCGAACGTTGTTCAGAGACGGACGGACGTTTTGCCGTCAATCAATTTTTCAGTATCAAGGACCCACAAGCCATGGACTCTGACTACGCATAGTGTTAGAGGAAGTAATAAATTTACTGTATATATGGGGACAAGAGTCATCCACTTTTTCGTTACCAGGGCCTGACAAAATTCTGTCGAAAATTCGCCGCCCGCAGCTTTACAAATTACAATGCTTTCTCTATACTGCATAAGCAGTAGCGAGAACGTAACTATTATAGAGATGCTAAAATAGCTCATATTTTCTCGCATTTTTGGAACTCGCATATTGAAACATTGTAATCTCTGCCATTCTAAAAATTCAGTTACAGGACGATTGGTGTTAAGCCCTAATTTGCAGTTAATCCGGAGAGTCCCCTACATACTCCATCTCCCACCAAAAATGAGTATGAAGCGAAAATCACAATTTTTTTCTTCTTCAAATTTTCAGATTTATCATTAAATTGTTTACACAGTTATTTTATGTAACCTCAGCAGTTCATTTTTGCAATGCAAAAACAGGGCTGTGCTTTGAATTTTTTATTTAAACTCATTTAAGAATTTTTGCAAATGTGTGGGTATAGTAGCTATCACCATATCCACATTATCCGCCGGACTTGCTCAGTTATAACTAGAAAAATTCAAATTTAACCAATTAAAACAAAGCACTTGTGGTGCATATCTACTTTAATTCTATAGCCAGGAACAGTAGTCATTTTTAACTATAATATATTAAATACACAAGAATAAATTTAATTGTTACAGTATTTGCGGCAAGTAATACAGAAAAGTAAGAACAATTTCACACGTCTGCTTTGATTACACTGAACTGAGCTTTCGAATTTTGAATACCATAATCAGCAACTATATCTTCTTAAACTAAAAAAGTGTGTTTTCCAGTTCTAAGTTAAATTTAATTTATTACCTTCCTTCAATATATTTTTTTCATAAGAATTATATTTACAACATACAACCATCACAACCAATGTGATGAATTTTTAAACCACTGAGTTCCATTTTGCGAACCGAAACGCGTCAAACGAAATGCGTGAAATTCGAATTTACAATTCCTTTGTGTGTGTGTAATTTTCGAAACCACAGAGAGCGCGTTGAAAATGGTACCATCACCGATATACAGTTCTTAGCTACATATGATGAAAACATTTAAAGAAAAAATTTAGGCCGTTTCTGAGAAAATAATATTTTAAAAATTAAAAATTGCGTACTTGACGCAAAATTACAGTTCTCATATTTTCGAAAAATTGAACACGATCTTATTTGAAGATATGTTTCTGATAAACACATTTCATAAATAAAAAAATGTTATCTTAATAATTATTTTGTAGGAAGATACGTAAAAATGTTTGAATTTTAGCAATTTTCGAAAAATCCAGGATTTCAACGAAAATGAGACCTGCGTCATTCTCATAAGTTTCATATCATTATCCGAGGTCAAAATTTAATCAAAAAATTCGGTGCCCTTCAAGGAAAGTACCTCCCTAAATTAAAATATCGGTTTCAAATTTAAGGGGCTGCGAATCAGCCACATCGTTTAGGAAATATCAATTGTGGTGAAAATCCTGCTTACTGCTGGGAACAGCCCCAACCGGGGCCAATAGTTACTGCAGTGTTGTCGCCGCAAGCTCCAAACTCCCGACTGGACTTTCAACGTGTGTAGGTAGTGAATGTGTGTGTGTAAGGGGAGTGGAAGGACAAGAATGAGGAAGGAAAGATTGCACATGATCCGTGGCCCAAAATACCTATCAGAACAGCCGTCCGCTAGAATTCTCCAATACACTGGTTGAAATGGATCGAGCTAAAATCGAGAATCTTCCCCGTCGTGATTTGAATGCCAAGACCTCCCTTCGATGCAGCAGAAACTATGTAAACACTTTTGGATGGAGGGGAGGAAGTATGGCCGACTTATTGTCCCCTCCGATCCGTCACTATATTGAATATCTTTGGCGGAGGCTAATGCACAATTATTTCTGTAAAGGTAGAACGTTTTTCAAACACTCTGAATATATTTTGGGTTCAAAAATTTGAAAATGCTCATATGGGGCTACTTTAAATAGTATTCTGAATTTTGTATTTATTTTTGAAAAATAACTTACATATAACTTATAGGTACATATTTTGCATTTTTTATTACTAAATATTCCATTCACTAATGGTAACAAATAACATGGGACCCAGAGAATCTCCAAACAACTCAGAGACTATGTGAAATTCAAAACTATCCTCTACTTACCCCATCTTCATTGCATCAAACTGAATATTAAGTTTCTTTATACTCAGTAGCATACATGATCAAGAGCAGGAATTAATCAATACAAATTTATTGTAAAAAAAATTTGTTTTATTTATCATAAAAGAACATGTACATCATCAAACATTTAAAATTCTTGACCTGGCACTCATTATATTTTCATCCCAATAACTTTCATAACAATAATTCAATATTGATACTATTGAATCAGAAAATGATTTTTGAACTCATGTTCCAGTAAAATATTCAAACAGTAGATGTAGATTTATTAACAAACTTTATTTAATTGTTTGTAAATTGTAGTTAGATATATAACTTGTCAGTGATTATGTATTGTTAATGGGTGCATTGTACTTTGAATTTGCACAGTCACAGCACTCAAGATGGACACTTCCCTACCCTTCGTGGGACAGCAAAAGCCATTGTTAATAGCACCAATACACCAATACTGCATCAGCACAGTTCAGTCAAAGGAAGGAGTTACTTGTCCTCTAAAACAATTCCAGGTGAAAATATTTCAGCACAGTCATTGAAAAGAAAAAATTCAGATTCAAGTGCCTCCACTTCCTCAGGTGAAGAAGATACTCTTAAGCTGTCCCATTCCTCTCCTGAATCAACAATACAGGATGTCAGCGGTAATCTACATAAACAGCTTTCTCAAGCAGCCTTGACTTATCAGAGGGTGCCCGAACAGCACTCCCCTATTCAAAGGAAAGGGAGGAGTCTACTGGCACAGGTCCTAGCTGCCAGAGACAGTATTCACTCCTCCAGGTCAGATTCAGCCTTAAGGCCCCTCCAGACAGATCTTTCTTCTGAGGATGAGCTGCCTGATTCATCTGATGGAAACATTCAGCTTGCTCGCACTCTCAGTACTCTTAGGCATCCTGTGTCATCTACAAATTCTCTCTCTCAGAAACCACTGGACCTCTCAAACGAAAAGACGAATGCTAATGCTTTACGGAAAAATCCTTTTGGAAGTTTGCTTTCACTTTTGGATGAGGTGAACATTACACAGTCAGAGTAAAAGTAATAAATAGTTGTCTGCTTATTTTCTCTACGAAAGTTAATCAACTGGTTGGCAATGCTTTCACTTTTGGATGAGGTGAACATTACACAGTCAGAGTAAAAGTAATAAATAGTTGTCCGCTTATTTTCTCTACGAAAGTTAATCAACTGGTTGGCAATCATCCTAGCCGTACGCACACATGGTGAGCTAATTAAAAGTTCATTACAAAATAAGGCGACGCTTGTGTGTTTAGTGTCTCCATGTCACCAATAATTTGCTTATGTACCACAAATTCATTGGCTTGATATCTTAGTATTGTATTACTGTGTATGTCTTCATTAATTCTTGTTTTATCAAGCAACTTTAGAGCTTTCAATGTTTCTGTTAGTACTATGTGTTAGATGTCAGGCACTGTCCACTTTCTACAAACAGGTCTCACTTAACAGAACTACCTCAGATGAAAGAATGTGTTTTTTTGTGCATGATTTACCAAAAGTGAGTTGCATAACACTTCTCAATACTGATTTTTCTAAAAATGTGATTTATTTTCGCAATATTCTCACAAAAACTAAATTCCATTCAATACTTCTTTTATATTTCCATTCCATTTCTCTCATTCATTATCCGTTTAAAAAATGCAATGAAGTATTTGTAATATTATTAACAAGTGTCATGAAGTGTTTTTTTAGGATAAGATACTCGAGATTCCATCTTTCTTTCATAATTTTCAACTTATTTCTATTGTTACGTTTTTGCAATTATTTACTTTCAATAACATTGTACAGGAACAGAACTCAAGCCTTTCATCCTACTGAACCTGATAATGAAGATTATGATAGTGGTAATGATAACAAAATTGCAATTACAATAAGTGAATATACCTACAAGTTCTGTCAATATACCCCTGCTTTCACTTTCATTGTCACATCATCATCTCTTGTCTGTCTCATGCTTCTTTAAATAAGGTTAAATGCAAAAAATGCAAGGCAAATAGAATAACATAATTATACTTCAACGAAAACAATATTTTGGTTTGTTGCCACTATGCATATTAAGATATATTTTTCACACTGCTTATTTATTAAAGTAAAACAAGTAATTAGTAGTCTACTCAGAAAACAAAGCAAAATGTTAAAAAAACACATAAGCAAAAAAAAAAAAGATTTTTTAATACCTAGTCATATGCATGAATACAGATTGAAATATTTACAAAATATTTGTGTAGAAAAATGCATACAGAAACATTTTATTCAAAGTAATTGCATGCTTCCTTGTTTTACTTGTGGTTATTGTTTGCTTCCAGTCCCAGTAAATCATGCTATGGTTCCAGTGCTACAGGAAATATTTTTACTATTACAAATTTGTGTTTTACAGACCTTTCCAACCATTATAGCATTATATTTTTTTTGTTTCAGGATTTACAGGTGAGAAAAAGGAAGAAATCAATGATGGTCAAACTATTTTTATGTAATCTTCAAATTGAAATATTAACAAAACAATTATATAAACTAGGTTCATCTGTTTTATATACATGAACTTTCCACTGAACCAGTTTCTCCACTTCCTAGACAAATAGAATTAAAGCAGTACTGATTTAAAATAGATTAAAAAATATATATTTCATTGAAGAATAAAGGAGATGAAATAAAAGGAAAGTACAAAAAGAAATAAGACGGGTGAGATAAGAAAGTGATGTACTAAACCATAAAAAAATATACATATATATTCAAGTCCATTCGTGTTGTCAGGACTGACCAATGTGATAATGGTACAACTCTGACAATGAGAAGCACGCAGCAACGTACACAGAAAACCACTATACATCTTACCCTGTTTGAAAGATACAGTTTGCAAACTTATGAAGTGACCTACGTGAATAAAGTGAATATGGTCTAATTTATTATCAGTTTCATATATTCCCTGTTGTACATCAAATTAGATATTTTTGTTGTTCCATGAGAGAAGCAATTCCAGTTCCAAGATCCCGAAACTCTCATATGCTCTCTGAAGTTGTTCACTGACAATTTTAATTCAATTTCACAACAAATATTATGGCAAGATAAAAACAGTTAAACAAATTTTAAATATTGTGTCATAAAGAATATATGAAATAAATTGTGAAAATGATCATTGTGGTTTAATATTAATTCATATTACATGACTAACAAGCTTTAATAGAACACTTTTACTAAAATCTACTTGTAATTAATTAACATTACATTTCATTAACAATTCCATTTCAAAAAGATGTTTCATTATTAGATAGTGTTCATCTTCTAAGTAGATCTTAAATCTTAATTATATTTTAATTTAGACAAATACAGCTATATGAAACTATTTTCTTCCAGTTACCAATCAATGTGTCAAATGAATAATGTTGGACTTCGTGATTATACTGAATTGCAAAAATGTAAGTGATGTTTAATACAGAGAAAAAAAATAAAATTTAAAATTGAATTGCCCTAATTTTCTTAAGTTCATTCCTTACAAAACTTTCAAGTAATTAATTAGGGAAATTAGAACAGCTGAATAATAATTTTTCATATTTAATAATTTCATTTCACTCTCATAATTTATTATTATTATTATTATTATTATTATTATTATTATTATTATTATTATTATTATTATTATTTGTATTTGTATTACAAAATACTGACACTCATACAAATTCCTATAGTCACAACATACATGAAGGTGTGGATAGAAATCGTATTGAAAAGAAAATGAAATTATGAACTGGTTAGATAATTCTTTCTAATTGTACAAGTTAGTACAAGTGGTGAATGAGTTCTTGCTCTAATTTTGCTTCTAATTCCATACTATCTGCTGCCTGCAAATTAAAAATAAAAATATTATTATTTTCTATTACCTACAAGGCTTCAGCCTAGAGGCTGGTTGCCATGTGGCAAGTTTAATGGCATTTTCAAAGACATTACGATTTGTTGTTTGAGTGTGTTTTCCAATGTTTTCTATGTCATGTATCTTTAACAAAACCTTACAATGAATTCAAATGAGGAGCTTTTATAATTCTGACTACCTAACTTTTAAAGGAAGTAATTTACTGTTTATAGAATCAAGATTTATCCACTTTTTCGTTACCGGCAATACGAGTTTTTCTGTCGAATTTTGCCGTTTTCCAGAGCACGATTACAATTCTTTCCTATTTATGAAGAAAGAGCAAGAAAGTAAATAGTGCTATAAAATCACATACTTTCTTGCATTATTTTTAAATTTGCAATTTTCGAATATTCAGTGATCAACGAAATTTATGGCAAAGGTGGCTATAGAGTGTGCCGACTCAGCGCCTCAGTCCCAAGTGTCAGGGGGTTTGAGTCCCGCCATAGGCATGATTGTTCGTCCCTTGTTTTTCATGTACATGGGTTCATAGAGGGTACCCGGCGCGGAGAGTCGAAAATCGGCATCCCCTGAAGCTGGAAAAAAAAATCCTGAAAAAGAGTTGAACGAAAATGAGACATGCGCCATTCTTTTACTTGTTCTATCCATGGGGGAAAATCGAAGAAAAATGGGAGTGGTTTTTGAGATATATTTTTATTTGCATAAATTTTAACTATTTCAAGCACGGGGCCATTGGAAAATTGTTTATACCAGTTCGCGGTTATCCAACTGGCGGCCTGCGGTGCCATTTATTGTAATCGCGAAAGGCTATTAGTCAAAAGTGCATGACCCTTGCATTCATGTCGGGCGAGAGCATTACACACCTAGCACACGCACCCTGCCGCAGTCAACACATTTAATGTAAAAGTAGGTTAGGTTTAGATTTAAGTTTTATTTTGTAGTAAATTAAGAAATTAAAAACCATTCCAAAGTATTTCTCCGCATTATGCATTATACGGCCTGATGTCACGCATGGTTCTATCCACTCACACTCCCCTTTCAGAGCAGCCGAGCAAATTGCCAGCCAAGATGTCAGGTGTGGGTCGCCCAAGTAATGAAAATATGTATTTAATTGGCTGTCCGAGTGACGCCAGCAGCGGCCGCTGCTTCTTATCAGTATTTGGGGGGGTTCGGCACGGAGTACGTACGTGCGATATGTCATTTTTGTAATAAGAAAAATATTTGGGGCCAATGATAGAGAAGAGGGAGAATTTTCTGCGTGTGCTTTTCCACGAATGTGTTTGATTTTGAGTTAGTAATTTATTTCTAGGCAGTTGAAATATACAGGTCGCATCAAGCGACTATCGATAGGGAGTCTTTTGGTCCTAGATTTTGATATTTTAATGAAGTACTGCTGGTATCTTTGAAATGGAGGAGACGGAGTGGGATTTTGGAAGATGTTGTTTGTTTCTATAGATGCTAATTCATAAATTACGTTCGTAATAGGTTTTAACTTAATTTTTGCTTTAAAGGCATTTTAGATTGTTCCCGGTTCGCAGCTGAAAGCTGTTCTAATGAATCGGTCTTCTGCAATAGTGACCGTGAAGAGGTTTGCTCGAGCGTTGGTGGCCCAGGATACGCAGGCGTAAATCCCTGCACTTCTAATACAAGACGCTTACGGTAAAATCTTCGTACTCTCTCAGTTTTGGCGCTCTTAATAGTGGACGAGGCAAGCGACAAGGGACCCGATCTTTTTAGCTGCTTTTGCGAAGTTCCTGCCACGTAAGCTTCTGATCAAATTTGATGACTAAATATTTTTTTTCTCTGCGGGATGATGTTTCCGTCGACTTGTATTTATTTATTTACCTCAAAACAGTTAAAACCTGTGTGACGTGCTATGGGGAGAAGTTAATTTAAAGTTACGTTTATGTCCAGAAGCAAACCACTGGACCATCTCAGCATTTGCTCGAGGATCAGGGAAACTGGACGAAAACCTGATGGAGATGGGGGTCATTGACCCAGAAGTTTTGGAAACAACATCGTGCCTAAATTTTTTGGTTAAAGAGGCTAGCCACTGTTGCCGGATCGTTCTCATGTCTATCGTTATCTTTTAAAACAACGTTCTCTACAAGGTTTCTAGTTGACTTGGTCGAATTTTTTACTATATTTCACATTGCTTTTGTTTTATTATTAGAGTTCGAAATATCCTGGTCATGTTTCATGATTTTAGCCTGTCGTATGACTTTTCAAAAATGATTTGTATTTTTTAAAGTAGAGGAGGAAACCTTGAGATACATTATGATGCTTAGAAATGAAAGAAAGAATTCGTTTGTTTTTACATGATGTCCTAATCCCATGTGTTATCCAAGAATTGCTTTTCCGTGAAATATTTAATTTCCTCTTTTGAAGAGGAAAACAAGTTTTAAAAAGAAATGAAAGCGTTGAAAAAAATGTATTTATCGTTTGTATCAACAGTATTGTAAACCGCGTCCCATGAGTCTTGTAGCAAGTAATTGATGAATAATTTATTTTACTTTTAGTAAATAATCTACTCATACATGTATTATTTATTATGTCAGTGTTCGCATTTCTTATAATGGTAAGAATTTGTGCATCGTGATCACTGTATTCTAAATCTTTTGTTTCAATCAATTTCATATCGAGTAGTGGTTTTGTTAATTATTATTTGATCGATTGCCTTCTTTGAATTTAGTGTGATCCGTGTAAGAACATTTATTGTAATATCTAAACTGAAGGAATGAATTAAATTGAGAAACTGCTCTTTCACGCAAGATTCGACCAGAAAATCAATGTTAAAACCACCACACAACAATGGATTGAAAAGACCGATTGGTAGAGGTGGATTTACGCATAGGCACAGTAGGCACGTGCCTACGGCGGCAAATTTTCAAAGGCAAAATTTTCTTGATATTCTCTAAAACAAATTTCGGTTCTCTACAAACTATAACAGCATAAATCATATTTTTTATTTTAAAAATGATTTAAACAAGCCTAAAGCCGCCCCCTCAACCTTTGATTTATAACTTAAGTTTGAATTTCAAATGGGGACATTTTCACTGTTACAGAATACATGAAAAGAATTCGCCGACGACTTCTGATTGGTTGATTGAGCAGAAAGAATTACATTCTTAGAGTAAGGAGTTTGAATTAGCCAATCAGAAATCGCTGACGGATTTCGCCATGCATTCATATTGCGCTATATAGAAAGTAGCGACATCTATTACTTCTTGAGTTAGTTCTAGAAGACGGATCTGGAAATATTCCTTTTCTTTCTTTTGTTACTATTGTTGTGTATCGTTTATTGTAAGAGCCTGCTGAGTAAAAATGATATTTTGAAGTTTTAAAATGAGTGGTTATCGAAAAATGCTCAGCGGAAGTCAATATGCAAAAATCCGAAAAGAAAAGGAAGAGAAATGTCAAAATGAAATTGATAAGACAAAAAAATATGAATTCTTTAAACCTATATGTGGAACTGATCACTGCTGCAGTTCATTCGACAATTCTATTACTGAGTTAGTATAAACATATAGATTAGATAATATATTTAGTTTTCAGCTTGTATATTTTTTCCATGTACTAATAACTTGTGATAAATAAATGTTAACATTAATATATTTTAATGCACAGTTTTGTTGCCAAAATAATCTGAAAATGCAAAAAATGTTTAGTACAATGATTAGAAATTAAATATTCTTGACTTGTTGTATTCGTTAAAATGAACTATATCTAATATAGAATTTAAATAAATTAGCATAAAATATGTTACTATAATTATGTTACTAAACTTTATTTTATATAATATGTAATAATACATATAATATTTTGACTCTTTTATTTTTTAAGGGTTATCACTGAATCTAATGATGAGACTGCAAAGTTCCAAACAGCTAAAAATGAAATGGTTCCTCAAGTAATTAAAATATAACTGCGATTGATTATGAGTCGACGATTCAACCGATGTAAATAGTTTAAGCATTTTTTTTGGTATAATTATTTAAAGCTTTATATATATATATATATATATATATATATATATATATATATATATATATATATATATATAAATCTTTCTACCATATTTGTTTATGATATTACAATTCATTATAATAATTTATTATTTTATTTTTTAATTAAATAGGATTTCTACCGAATGTATACAACTGCGAGAACATTAAATTGATGAAACCATAACTTCGACTGATCGTTTTTGTTGGAAAAGCGATCCAGCTTTGTGGTCTATTAATGAAGATACCCGTGATTATGTTGCCAAGCGTACAATGATGGCCAAGTTCGTTACTTAACGTCGAATATGTTTGAGTATACGCATATCAGTAAAGAAAAAATGCCTCGCAAGTGGCTTGTTTACTCTGAGAGCAATGGAACTGTTTTCTGCGGTGTTTGTCTATTGTTTTCAAGCAATTCAGAAGTTAGAACAAAATTATTATCTGAGGGATTCAATGATTGGAAAAATGCGCATACCAAATTAAAAGAACATGAGAATTCTACATGTCATAGAAACTGTACGTCCGCATTAAAAAATAGACAGCGGACTGAAAACCAAGTGCAAACCAGCTGCTTGAACAAGTTGAAACCGGGGCAACTTATTGGAGGAATGTTCTTGAGCGTGTCATTTTAGTAATAAAAACTCTTGTTTCAAGAGGGCTTCTTTTGAGAGAACATGTCGAAAAGTTTGGAAATAATCAAAATGGTAATTACATGATGTTGAGTTAATTTCGAAATATGAACATTTCTTAGCAGATCACATATAAAAATTTGGTAACCGCGGAAAAGGAAATACATCGCATTTATCCACCACGACGGTTGAAGAACTAATAGGTATATTAGCTAAAGCAGTTAAAGATGAGATTCTCCGAAACATTCGAAGTGCCAAGTATTTTTCCATAATTGTGGACTCTATACCAGACATAGCACACATGGATCAACTCGCTATAGTTATTAGACATGTGGGAAACACCAAACGCCAACAGATGGTACACCAGAAAAGTCATTTTTGGAATTCCTTCCAAACACATTTTTGGAAGTCCTTTCACATAAATCAAAGGAGATGTTCGACGCTGTATGTAATTTTATGGAGATTAACGAACTGATCATTAATAATTGTCGTGGTCAATCCTACAACAGCGCGTCAAATATGTACGGTCTTTACACAGGTCTTGAAAGATGTAAATGCTCTAATTGAATTCATACCCTGTTCTGCTCATTCTTTAAATTTAGTTGGTACAAATGCAGCTGAATCATGCACTGAAGCATGTACTTATTTTCTACTTCTACAAAATTTATATAATTTCTTTAGTGCATCTACATCAAGGTGGAACATACTTTAAAATTTAGTAGATGAAGGATCCAGTACATCCTCTTTGAAAAGTCTTTCAATTACGCGCTGGTGAGCTCGAGATGATGCATGTCAGGCTCTAAATCATCGTTGGCAAAATGTTTTAGATGCCCTTTAAATTATATCTGATGATTCTACGCAAAAACCGTCAGCGCGTGCAGAAGCTAAAGGTCTTATTGTTGCTTTAAATCGACTTGAAACTGCTATTATGACCACCGAGGTTTGGGGATTCATTTTAGACCGCTTGAATGCGTCGAACAAACAACTGCAAAAAGTCGATATCGATTTAAGTTGTATTTACACTTCGCTTGTAGAACTTTTAAAAACGAACAGAGACAATTTTGAATTTTTTGAAGAGAAGGGTAAGAAGCTGTCAAATACTGAAACGTACTAATCGGAAAACAAAAGAAAAAGGAAAACTAACGAGAATGCAGCAGTACTGACCGCACGAGACAAGTTTAAAACCGACACTCATTTGGTTATTGTTGATAAATTACTTGCAGAATTGAATAATAGACTTGAAGCGTATAAAGATGTATATGACAAATTTAAGGCTGTCATTGAAATAGAAAAATCATCTTTGATAGATTTGGAAAAAGCAGCGATATTTTTACGTTCACAATTTCCCCAAGATCTTGAAGAATCGCTTGTTTCTGAGCTTATACATTTAAGTTTGTATTTAAAAATCCTTGACGAAGATGTTAAGCCAACGAAACATGCAGCTTTTTTAAAATGGTTACGGAAAGAACAATTAGAATGTATTTATCCTAACGTTGACATTGCACTTCGAATCTTTTTATGTATTCCGGTGGCCAATTGCACAGCAGAACGTCAATTCTCTTGTTTAAAAAGGATTAAAAATTATTTGCGCTCTACAATGAAAGAGTATCGACTGAACTCCTTAGCGTTATTGTGTGTCGAAGAAAAGTATTTCAGCGTTTTAGATTATACTATAATTATTGATGAATTTGCTCACCAAAAGGCACGTAGCAAAATTTTACAATAGACAAATTAGCTATAATTAATAAAACGTTATTTGCACTGTATAAAAAACCCCATCCAAAAAAGTTAAATGTTTTATTCCTTGTTTATAATTATAAATCGAAAACTTTAAATACTGTTACAAAGTCGTAATATTCTAATCGTTCAGTTGTTGTAAATAAAAATCTCTCATATCAATATTTAATACAAGTTATTTATTTGTCTACTTCATTAGAGTATACCTTATGATTTCAGAAGTATATGAATCTGAAAGTAAGGCCCGTTGACGAAAGAAAACATATTGCAATTCTAGTTGTCACGTTTTAGTATCCTTTATATGTTAACGTTTCAGTGTTGAAACGTTAATAATGTTGAACGTTACTTGCTATGACGATACAGTTTATATCCAAAATTAGCTAATCCAAAAAAATTATTTAATTTATGAAAACAATGTGCAAAATGTAATGTTACTTTTAAAGTTAAAACGTTCAAATTAATGAGGAATTGTTACAGAAGCGTTACAATTTGAAATGTAACATTAATTTTAAACAGGGGGCGGCAAACTTGATGTGCCTACAGGCGGCAAAAATATTAATCCGCCCCTGCCGATTGGTGACTTTATTTAGTGTTATCTCCAGTTTTTTAAGAACATAATATAATTTACTGCTCTCTTTGTTGGAGGACTGTAGATGCAAAGTAATATATTTTTTAGCGTAAGACAGATATTTCAAACACATTTTCAACGGAATACACATTTAATTCCGTCAGAGAGCGGTAGGTCGTTTCGTTTCCATGTGAACATTGCTTGGCACTTTTGTGGTTCAGTATAATGCCATTTCTTTTGCACTTTAGGTTTTAATAACAATAAGTTGTTACTCACATTCATTTGAAAATCGGTATTTGCACGTTTAAGAATGTAAATATTTAAAATACGTAAATACGGATGCAAATTAAATGAAATACGAAGGTTGCCTTTTATGTTTCGGGGTTTGGCAACCCTGGTGTTGCAATCTGGCAACTGACAGCTCTATCGTAAAGTTGGATGTTTTGAGGTTATACGTACTCAGAACGTTTTAAAATACGAGCGCTATTTGTGTTGTTTACAGTAACTTAAAAGATTCAATCTTGGCCCCAAAATGGAATTAATCGTGAACATTTTCGTGCGATTATTTTTTACAACTTTCGACGTGGATTAACTCAGCAACAGTGCATGGATAAACTTAATTCAATTTTTGGCGATCAAGGACCAGTGTTTATCGATGGAATGGTGAATTCAATCGTGGCCGTAGTTCACTCCAAGACGAATTTCGCGAAGGTCGTCCAAAATCAGTTGTTGTTCCGAAAACCATTGATGCTGTGCGTGAACTGATATTCCAAGATCGTCATGTGACCTATCGTGAGATTGAGACAACCTTAGGCATTAGTGGGACCAGCATATATTCAATATTGCATGAACATTTGACTGTCCAAAAAATGTGTTCGTGTTGGATCCCACACAATTTGTCAATCGCTCAAAAAAAAAAAAAAAAGCTCGTGTCGATTGGTCAAAAGAAATGCTCAAAAAATGCGATCGCGGTGCTTCGAAACACGTCTGTGACATCGTGACAGGTGATGAATCGTGGATTTACGCGTATGAGCCCGAAAGTAAACAGCAGTCGACTGTATGAGTGTTTCAAGATGAGCAAAATCCAACAAAAGTTGTTCGCGCACGAAGCACTTGCAACAGATGGTCGCCTGTTGTTTCGGAAAAACTGGACATGTCGCAACCGTACCACTAGAACAACGCAGAACAGTCAATTCTGAGTGGTACACAAGGATTTGTTTGCCAGCTGTCTTCAAGAAATCAGGAAAACCAACCGCCGAAGACGTATCACTCTTCACCACGACAATGCGAGCTCTCACACATCGGCTCAAACAACTGCATTTTTGAGCAACCAAAACATCGATGTGATGAGTCATCCGCCGTATAGTTCTGACTTGGCACCGAATGACCTCTTTTTATTCTCGTACGTAAAAAACAAACTGAGAGGTCAACGTTTTTCGACACCTGAAGAAGCAGTTGCTGCATTCAGAATGCATGTTTTGAAGATACCTCAATCAGAGTGGCAAAAGTGCTTCGACAATTAGTTCAAAAATGTACATGTAAAATTGTACAGATCTTCATGGGGAATATTTTGAAAAAATAAAGTGATTTTCGATGATTAATATTTGTTTTGTTCTCTAATCCTGGAATATAAAAGGCAACCCACGTACGCCGCGCGGCGATTCACTTGTCTCATTCAAAGTCACCTACAGTGGCTCGCCAAATTCGCCGTACATTATGTAAGAGAATACAAAATGGCATAGGAAAAATATTTATTGCAGAATAGTGAAGTACAAAATAAATATAGATATTAATGCAAACCTTCTTCACTCATTCATTACAAAAATATCTTGTAATAACTGAATAAATAATAAATGAAAAATAAACTCTTAATGCATATGCAATTCACCGCAAAAATGAACGTACACTGGCAATTTGTCTTCACGAAAAACGAAAAATAATAAGTCAAAATTTTGTGGAACGACTTTAAGCACAATCTGCATCTTGCTGCCATTGATCTTACAAACTTCCTTGTAAATTCAGGCGCGATTTTCTTCCATTCTTTAGAGAGGACCCTCTTGAGCTCTTTTTTATTTGAAACTTTATGCTTCTGCACGTTTTTCCAATTACCACCAAAAGTTCAATGGGATTGCGATCAGATGATTGTGGCAGCGTTTCAACGCGCTTTGGTTCATTATATAACAACCATAACTTCACAATATGCGCTGTATGAATGAACGCGTTGTCCTGCTGAAAGTAATATGTCGGCCCCAGTGCAAGATTAGCTGCACTTTGTTCGACATTACTTTCTAAAATTAATAAATATCCATATTTGTCAACTGTAGAATCAATAAAATGGAGTTTCCCGACACCTGACGCAGATATATAGCCCCATCCATTTCGAAGCCACTGCCGTGCTTTGGCACGCAAATTTTTATCTTCTAAGACTGCGTTTACCTTCCTCAACACGTTAGCCTGCCCATCTGATTCAAATATCTTAAATTTACTTTCGTTGCTGAAAATCACTGTTTATCAATACCCCGAAGGATGGTTTCTGTAATATTTCGCGAACTGCAATAAAATATGCAGATTTGCCTTACCAATCCAAGGCTTCTCCGCTACTCTCCCGTTGTAACCTGCGTTTCGGAGTGCCTTTCGGACAGTTCTCCGCCAACAATAGTGTTGAAACCACCCATGGAGTAGTTTTAATGGCGAGGATTCCTCCTGATATTATTGACAATATTTCTTTTATCTCGTTCTTCAGTATCGGATTCTGGCCTCAGCCTATTTTATTAATTAATCTGACAAAGTACTTGAATTGGTCTACCATACTTTGAATAGTTGAATGAGGTCTTCCCATTATCATCGCAATACCTTGTAGTCATCTCCTCATGGCTAAATTCACAATAAGTCTTCGTTCTCCCATCGTTGTTTCCATTCTCGGGGCCGATTTCAATTCGATGTTGCTCTCCGTAAATCTGACAATTAACTAATCTCTTAGTCACAACTTTGTAGCCAAAAAATCATTTTAACGGGTACGTTTCAAAGTGCGCTTGTAATGGTGTACCTCCACTTCTGTGCAACGTTAATTTACAGGTATCACACAAAATATTTAATTTTACACCTAATAAAACAATTTTCTGCGTTCAAATGGCACTAGTCCTTCCAGGAAACCTCAAATATCAAAATTACACATTTTATTTCCAGAAACATTCATATGAGAAGACGTACGGTATAATTTAAGGTGTACATTCAAATTTGAGAGCCACTGTACATACTAGATCTATTGACGTTGGTTTAATTCCCAGCAGACTCACTAAGATGGCAGCGCTAAAACACGCAAAAACACACATTTGGAAATTCCTTCGAACCTTCTGGCCGGATCCGAGCACAAATTATCAGTTCCCCACCAGGAGACGCGTCGAATGACACCTCACACGTTTTGATTGGTGCGCGGGAAGTAGTCTAACCGCGAGTGACAGATCCGCACACTCACAAATACTGTATACAGATTTTTTTCTCAAAATACAGAAAAAAGTAACTCTTGTATAATATAAATTCGAAGATCCGCGAAATGAAATGTCTAAATATATATGTTTTTAATGTGTCAATGCAATGTGTAACAATTCATACAATTTCTTCTGTAATCTACTAAATGTTTGGGAGCTATAAGATGTATTTCTCCAGAATATTATGCCATATCTCAACCAGGAATGAACATTTTCGAAATATACACAAAGAGCAGTATGAAGGCTGACTGAATTTGAAAGAATTCTAAACTTATAGCATAATGAATTTCATTTTGTGTTCAATTCATTTAAATGGACGTTCTGTTTGAGGTTTGACTGAATGGAGAGATCCAAAAATGTTGTTACCTTAACAAGAGACAATAGTATATCTTTTATTTTCAATAGAGTACAGAATTGTTAATTAAATGGAAAACTGCATTGAAGTTACTATTCATTCGTTTTCCCTTAGTTTACTATTTATTTGTTATTATAGAACCAATTTGAAAATCTGATAATCTTATGAAAGATTCTTCAAAATAAATTTTAAACACAAACATAAAAAGTAGTAATTCTAAAAATGAAGTATGTGGATGCAAATAAAAATACCATAACTAATACGAAGGTGGAGAACTGAAGATGAAATTACTCATAACCACAATTATTATCAATGCAAATGCCATTAATAAATCAAATTGTCAACAATTTATACTGAATAATTTAAAAAAAATAAATGACACTTAAAAGGCAAGATCAAAATAAACTGTCTTTAACAAAATATATGCACCATCAGACATTGCAACTGTTGGTAACAAAATTTAATTGGTTGCATTATGTCTGTTGTACTCAATTTTCTAAAGAACTAAAAATAAACTGAAAATAAATGGCTTAAGAGAAATAGAACAAAGAATTAGAAAATGATATGAGTTTTTCTGAAATATGTGAAAGGTAAAGGAAGAAAATATCACAAGAAATATGCATATACAAACCTTCATGAGAGAAAAACACTCATTTCTGAATTTGTTATTCTGGCTGAAACGTATTAATCCTCCCAGAGATGAGGCAATCATGTGGCTCCATGCCTTGCCTCTTTCATAGCTCTGTAATAGAAAACTTTTTTAAAATTATTATTTAATTTTGAATGTACAGAATCATCTTTTTTCCATAAAACTTAATTTATTAATGAATTTCAACATTCGGAATGAAATTTTATCCAATTGCAGAATTATATTTTTAAACACATTATATAAAATTGATATATTGATTCTTTCTTTGTTTTAAAAAGTCAATATAAAGGTATCCTATGTCCAACTCACAGTAACTACAGATATTGTCAGATGAAGGGCCTCCATGAGGGTGGAGGCCAACTGAGAGCTGTGTTGTGCAAGGAGGAGTCCTAAATGCTGCTCATCTCTGATCATGAACAGTAGAAAGTAATCAACCTCGGGTCTCCCTTCGTCCAAGCAGTAACATACATCACTCAGCTCTGGGGCACAAGGCCCTGGACGCAGGACCAGTTGATCATTCAAGGCAGCTGGAAGTGAGACAGCTCTGTGCCATTCAGCATTGTCAACTAAAAGAGGCACTCCTTCTTCCGAGAAAAAAAACACATGTAGGTGATGGTTTCTTCCTAAACATAAAAAATGCCTCTATTAATGGGGTGGGGACAGTGACTGTAACATGGGGGGGGGGGTACATTAGCGAGGCAAGGGACTCTCGGCGGGTGCGTGGGTCGGGACGAGAGGGAATCTCTGAGTGGGTAATGTGGGAGTGTTTAAAAAGTCTAGCAAGACCGGGGCGAAAACCAAGAAAGTGTGGGTTTGCTAGCGCTATACAACGGCGGCATGGTCTCTGAAAAGTAGGGGTCGAACGCTTTCAAATCCCACACTTCCCTGGTTCGCACCCCGATCTCGGAAGGCTTTTACCCCCCCCCCCCAACTGCCGTCAACCACCCTTGCCCCCGCCCCGACTCGCGTCTCCACTCCAGCGCCGACTCCCCCCACTCGTCACACCAAACCACCACCGCCACCTCTTTGGCCCGGTCACAGTTTCTCTAACGTCACGGCAATGCACCGCTCTCACCCCCACACACTCCCGCTCCATGCCCCTTCACACCCCACCAGCAAGTTCTCTCACCCCCGGCTACGCGGTCTACCCACGCCAATGAGGTGGCACAACATGACGTGACGACACCCTAACGTTACGGGCTGTTCCCCACCCCAACCTCCGGGTCTGGAACGGAAAAGGTGTCATGGCGACATCACGATATCATAGACTACTTCCGTTCCAGAAAAGGGCACATCTCCCTCTTTCAGTTATGTGATTGTTTAGTTTTAAATATCTTCAATGGATTTTACGTAAAATTGTTAAAATCCGTAAAAAGCTAATAAAAATGGCTAATATATTCAAATGAAGTTAAAATCGTCTGGGGTCGTTCAACAAATACATGTTAATAAAATTGCAATTTTTGACACCTTCTCTCTCTCTCCCCCTCCCTTTTCCATACAATGTCGTTACAAAATTGTTCTACCGCCTCAGGATTAAGTATACATGAGACTATGTTGACCATGAAGTAGTCGTATCATCGTTACGTACCAAGGGTTTCGACTCGCTCCCTCTCCCTCCGCTCAACTCTGAGTTGCTGCATGTTCTACAAGAAAGTATGTCCATTCACCGCAAAAAATGAACAGAATATACAATGTCACCCGATGTAAATGTAAAAATAGTGGAAAAGATTTCATCTTGTACTACGTGCACATACATTGCCTGATAAAAAAGTGATGAACCTAAGAGTGTTGGAAGTGAATGAAACTCCAAATGCTGAAAGACCATATGACTACTGAACTTCAGTAGGGTGTCGCACCTCCTCTGGCTGCAATGCATGCCGTTATGCGGTTCAGAATTATGTCAAACAGCCTTTGGATCTTCTCTTGGCACAACTTGTTTTTACTTTCTCGCAATTACTAACGTAAGAAGAGAAAGTATTGAAATCGTGCGCCGGAAAACGGCGAATTTTCGACACAAAATTGCCGGGCCCTGGTAAGGAAAAAGTGGATAAATCTAGTTGCTAAATATAGAAAAAAAAGTCCTCTACCACGTGGTGTAACGAGATTCCCTGTTTTGTGGCTCCATTCTTGTAAAATTAGCACTTTAAAAAAGGTCATGTACACTTTTTTAAAACAATTTCATTTAACAAAGAAACTATCATCAAAATTGTACTAATTTTGCAATGTTAATTTTGTGTCGTTTGCAATTTTTGTAAAGCAGAGAGGTTGTCGAAAATACGACCAGTACCACATTCGTGGTCGTTCTTTGCTACATACGAGGGGGAAACATTATGACAAAATTTGGAGCCGTCATCATGAAAATTATGGTTGAAAATTGTTCCAAAATTGCCTGTTTCACGCAAAGTTACGAAAAAATTACTGTTTTTTATGAACAGATTTCACTAGGAAAATATTTGTCTTCTTTAGTGTAGTTGTAAGATGATGCGGAAAAAATTTGAACTTTTGCAATTTTCAAAAAGTCGTGGATTTTAACGAGAATGAGCTTCTAGCCAATTCCTTAAGAGCTTTTCACGCTATCCAAGGACAAAGTTTAATCCAAAATTTTGGACCCATTATTGAGAAAATTTTCAAAATGAACGTCTGAACGGTTCAGGGGCTAGCGTTGACTGCAGACAGATATACGTTTTGTTCTAGGCTATCCGAGACGAGCCGCGTCACTGACATGGTGGCTTACGTTTTGGCCAGCGTATTGTGGCCTTCTTCAGAAAGTAGTGCTGAAGGTACGCTGGCTGTGACATCAGTCAGATCGATCAGGGAATATCGATTTTGAGGAACATCCTGCTTACGGTTTAGTCGCTAGTGTTGTTCACTAGCTGACAGATGCACAAACAGATGTGTTGTCGTCAATCAATTTTTCCGTATCAGGAACCCTTTGAACTTTGATTCTGATTACACATCTGTTAGAAGTAATTTACAACATTATGGGAAAAAATATCCTTTTTTTCGTTATGAGTGCCCGGCAACACGAGTTTCTCTGTCGATGTCTTTTCCGCAACAGAACGCTACTTACTTAGTAAATAAAATGACCTTATGGGAAGTGAAAGAGGTATGAAAGTGAAAAGGTACAACAGAACAAATGGAACTATAAAAAGCAAATTTTAGAACATTTTTAAAGAAACAAAATTCAAATTCCACAACATATCAGTAAAATATACAAAAGCTAAGGCCTAATCCCTAAACGTCCCTGATGAGGATTATATAGCTTGGATTGGTAGGTCAATGTATCATTTTTGTACTAATTGTTACTTGGGAAATTATAACTCATCCAATGATTTTGGAGTAGAGTGAAGACATGAAAACAAAGAGAGACAAGCATCACCTATGAAATACCTGTAATAATGATTATTTGTAATTTTGTTTTTTAATAAATATTGTCAATTACCTGTAATTTGAAGAAAATAATTATGAAAACTGATAAATTACCATGTATTATAAATAAATGCTTTGTATGCCTAGTTCAGTTCATTGAGTACATGAAAAAATAATTAAAGATACATTTTTGAACTCAAATATTTTGAGAGCAATTGATAGAGTTGAACTTATTCAGAGTTACACTTATCCTGAGAATGTTTTGGTACTCTAAACAAGAAAACCCCAGCAGCCGGATTGCCACTCAAGTGGGAGATACCTTACTGGAGAAGATTGACAAATGATAAAAGTGCCAATACGATGAAACTGTAAACCTCATAAACTAAAAGGATGGACACTTCACATCTGTCATTTATGTCTGAAACAGTCTACATGTTTTTCAGGAGCAAATTCAATGTACAATAATTTATAATATTACCATGACTTTCAGCATACATCATACTGGTGTTTGCCAGAACATGAAAATCTACATAGTACACAAAAATTATCTCTCAAATAGATAAATGGGCATAATTGAAATAAATGTTACATAAAAATGATACCACTAGATTAGGTCAAAAGGGGCTGACCAAATCATAAGCCATGAAGAAGAAAAGTGTCAAATTGGCCAATTTTACAACACAAAGTCAGTTAAAATGAAAATGAAAATTGTTAATTGACTATCGGAAAAAACGATAAGAAAAATTTCTATAATTTTATAAAATGATATTTAAATCCTATTCTATATTAACACACTCTTAAAAGAAGAGGTGTGACAACAGAAATGTTAGAGCTTGGTTTTACAAGCATAGGTAGTCTAAATAAAATGCCTTCACTGCAGGTGTGACGTGAAGTCTTTATTAGAAACCAAATCAAAAGTTAAAGAAAAATGAAGATTCATACTTCATTGACATAGTCACGAAGTTTTTCTTTTCCAGTTTTTCTGTTAAATAACAAATCAGAATAATGATTTCCTAGAATCCATAAAAGATTAATAATAAAATAAGAATTCACCAATGTCTCCACCTAAAGAAGCACCGTATATGATAGAGAAACTGGAGCATTGAGAGGTACTCTGCTGTAGGTTCACTTGCTTACACTGCACAACAGGTGCACAGTGAAAACCAATATTGCCATATGTTCTGTTGAAAAACACAAATTAACACAACTTACCCTTTTACTTCATATGCAACTATGTTACAAATCATAAGAATATTAGATATTCTACACAGGAGAAGTTTAAAATATATTTTTGTTAACATTGTTTTAATGAGATGACATACCTACAATACATGGTAATGTTATGAATCCAATTCCTTTCATGAGGAAGTCCCTGGATTCCTGATCTGTAGTAACAAATCACAATCTGTCACTTACCTCATGCTTAATTCGCTTAGCTCCAAGTATTATAAATGGTATAAATACCTCTCATAGAATAAATCATTAATTCTAGAAACAACTGTCAAATATGGCATCATCAATTGACTTTTCTTCAAAAAAGAAACAAGATAATTGTGAAGATTCTTACATAAACTCATAGGAAAATTCACCTGTACATAAAATTATTGTATAAGGTTTTATAAACACAAATGCTAAAAATTAATTTATTATCAATTTTATCAATTGTCTATTATCAATTTTAAACATTTTTAATACATATAACACAAGAGGTTTCTGCATTTCAATTCAGCTTTTGAGAATCCATGTCAATTAAACTTTAAACAAAACTTACACATATAGAAATTGAAACTGATGGATTTGGTTCTTTATTTTCATGTTTTAACTCTTCTTCCACAGTTCTGAATTTCCAACCCACATCAGAACAATATTGAAAACTATAAAACTTGCATGTGTGGTCAAAAACTTGACAAGCCAACAAACAAGGACCCTTTGCCTAAAAATTGCCGAAATTAATAAGTCGCCATGAAAATCCACATCATTGAAAATAGAAAGTTTGTATAATTACCAACATTTAATTGCAACTTGTTAATGGTATTAACATCATTTCTCAACACTTTAATGAGACAGCGAACATCAAGAAGTTGGTCATATTGTCCTCTGTAGAAAACTGTAAACAATGTCTTAGGTAAATGCAACTTTGGTACAAATTAACCAACAATGTGATGAATACCAAAAACATTTGTAAAGTACAAACTCAAGAAAGCAATCAATTACAGTTGTTAGTTTTTCCACAAGTTTACAAATAAAGTAATTTATGAAGTTAAAGTTAAGATTTAGACTACAGAAATTTATTTCACATAACTCTATAAACTGAATTGGGTAAACACACACCCTCTTATAACATAATTTATCAATTTTCATAATTAATTACACCAAATTACATGTAACTGTCAACATTTATTATTAAAAGGTTACTTATGGGAATAAAGATCTATTTTTCTGCTTGTTACCAATAAATGCATTTGATAAATGTATTAGAAAAAAAATACCTGTCACTTCTGAACCTTTATGTCCATTCTTGTCAGTTACAAATAACACTCCAATTTCAGGACAAGTATGATTTTCACAAACAGCTTTTACACTTCTGTGAACTGATAAAATATACTGCAAAACCTTTAAAAAGACCAATATGCTCGCTGTGACAAATCTGCTAGTTAAATAGAAGGGATTACACAAGAATTATGCGCAGAAATGCAGATGGATTGATTAATAAATTAATGAAAAGAAAAAAAAAATACTGTAACATTTAGACAAATATAAATAATTCTTAAGAAATTAAATTATTTTCTTAACATGCAGTTTCTTCTATACACATAAGGCAGAAAGAATTTAAAATTTCTTTGCAATAATTTGCTGAAATAATTCTGCCTCAGGTATGAGTTATTCTTAATTTTTTTTTTCAATGAATTATAATATCATATTTCTTTAATATGCAAAGATTTATTACAATAATTATTTTTATATTATATACTGTAAAAATATGTGTTCAACCAATATGTAGCCTTTTGCAATTTCATACCGATGTGTGAAACATATTAATCATAATGACATTAGTGGATGTTACTTGTATCAAGAAATACTAATATAATTGTAGATTAGCTGAGCACAGAGAAGAAAAACGTTTTCAAAGGCAATGAGAAGAAATTTACAAGAATTTTTCGTTTAGTTTTTCTTGATCTATTAGGTAAATCCTGAGATAATTTGTTTCTTAACATTAAAGGTGGCTTTTCTCCTTTCTCACTCTGAGGTTTGGCGTGAAATTAGGAAATGAAACAACCGTGATTCAAATCATCTGTTTATAATCCAAGTTAGTTGCATAAAAAAATAATTGAGAATGAATAGTACAAACCTTCACCAATATTTTGTAACATTCTATGACAGGCATTCTACAATGGTTCATGGAACAGGATTTTCTTTCTTATTTTCAATATGCAATTTTCCTCAAATATATTTGTGACTGACAACCTCATTTGCCAAAGGAACATTACGGTACATTACATTTATGGCGTCCATTATTCAGCAGAATAAGGAGTGGTAAGGTGTATAAGACTAAATGTCCCGGAAAATATTTGCATGAAAATTCAATAGAGCACAGCACCATCAAAGGGGATGTACCACCACCAATAGAGATGTCCAGAACAAGTGACCTTTAGTAGTTCAGAGGGCAGCACCGTCGTCTCTGGGAGGCAAGCGGCAAGGTGCTATATACAAACCGTGAGCATAGACCGTGAACCGGCCCTGGCATAGACAAAGCAAGACAGCTAAAGGACAGCTCTCAATAAATAAGTTGTCATTTACTTTCATTGCCTGAACTTCCATTGTACAAACACAGCATCATAATATGTATTTACGTTTTTAAGCTATTATAGATAGATGAAAACCCCCAACGAAAAATGATCACGACGTTTCAAATGAAAATCGACACGTGTTCTAACCATAAGTTCACAGCATGTAGCAGCCTTATGCTAGCCACCAGGAGTGTGCTGCTAAAAGTCACATATTCTGGTCATCTCTCTAGCGTCTGATTTGACTTGTAAAAAGCATTTGTCTCGTTTTAACAATAGAATTAAGGCTATTGATCCCTCCCTCCCTCCAAAAAAAACACACACTAATTTTTGAATTTGCATTTTGTATTTCCAGGAAAAATTTTAAAAATGTGGATGACGCGATGGCTACAAGCTTCCCGAATGCAACTGACAACCGTCCAAATTGGATGAATATGGTCAAAATTATTCCTTTAAATGTTTTCCTTGTATGTAACGATCAGTAAAAACTGGCGCTAGTCTCAATTTTGACGAACTCTCTGTACCTTGGAAAATTGCAACAAAATAATATTGCAAAAGTACAATAACGAAGATAGAGATTTTTGTCTTAAATGAAATCGGATTTTAAAAAAAGTTCATGTACAATTTGTTCACGTTTAGTTTTCGCGCTACTTCTGCTTGGAAGTGAATGTAATTTATTAAAAAAATGTTCGCCATAACTGTTAAAAATTTGTGCGTTATTGTTTTCCACAGAGCAAAAGACGTAAAAAATGGCGCAGGTGTCACTGTAGTTGAACTCTTCCAATTTGTAAAGATAGCATAAGTTAGAAATAATGGGGCAAAGTATGTGAATTTTATGTGAATTTTGTAACATCACTAGTTATTTTGTTGATGGTATTGTGAGATTATCTTGATGCATAGGTAAGAGATATTCTGATCGACGCATTAAACATTAGAGGCTCTAAAATGTTATTGAAAAGAAATGTTTGCAAAAATAATTTACGTAACTGACTTTTTACTTTCTCTCTAACGCAGTAGACAGAAAGTATTGTTATGCTGTGGGGTGAAACGGCGAATATTTGATAGAAAAAAATTGCCGGGCCCTTGTAACGAAAAAGCAGATACATCTTTACCCTATATTATATAGTAACATACGTCCTTTAACACGTTTTGTAGTCAGAATCCATGTTTTGTGGGTCATTGATACTGGAAAATCGATTGATAGTAAAACTTCTGTCCGCCAAAATCGTCTCCCCCTACGTGGTTTTTTTATTTTTTTTTATACTATATAAATCTAAATCTAAATCTGTGGTCAACGCTAGCGCCAAAACCAGGGGTGTCCAATTTGCAAGACTTCAAGGGCCACAACTTAAACTTTTAATATGGTCGCAGGCCATATTTTCATTACTCAGGCGATCCACACCTGACTTCCCACAATTGTTAAGCTCAGCAGGCTGCCCCGGCTGCTATGAAACGGGGGGAGGGGGTGATGGAACCATGCGTGATATCAGGCCGGTCCAAGCATAACGTAGGGAAACACGATGGGATCATTTTGAATTCATAAATTTACTAGAAAAAATCTTCAATCTGAACTTAACCTATTTTTACATTAAGGGGGAGTTTACCCCGACATCCGCCGTATTTCGAGAAGAACGACTAACATACAGAAGAGAGAAATGTATTTCATATGCCTTCAAAGTAGTGGCAATTCCAATAAACCAACGAACAAAAACATCTTTAATAACATATTCTGTAATGAACTCCGCACTGACCATAATGCCAAAATCATAGGTCATAGACCAATTGCTTATAGTCGAGTACAAAATCATTTATTTTGTTATAAAATTAGTACATATATAGTAGAAAAATATAGACTAGTTGATTTTGAATTTCTGCGAATGGGGAGGGCAATGGCGGACACCTGTTTTCAACCGTTCGCAATTTTTCGTGTTTGTAGACTGTAATACCTCAGTTGCGGGACTAGATAAAGCTTTGAAATTATTACATGTAAAAGTTCACTATGATGTTAATCCGCATTATTAATTTCAACTTTGAAATTTGACTCAAAATGTGTTTAAAAAAATCGTGAAATGTACCAGAAAAGTGTTTCATTGGCACCTGTTTTTAATTGTTTATAGTTGAGTACAATTTTTTTTCGAACAAAATTAGTACATAATTAGTAGATAATGTTAGGCTAGTTGATTTTGAATTTATGAGAAATGGGGGTGCCAGCTTGACGTCAAGCTTGCACCCGCTCTTTTGGGTGTGTTTTTTTTAATTGTTTATAGTTAAGTACAATTTTTTTATTGCGGTACAAAATTAGAACATAATTAGTACAAAATTATAGGCTAGTTATTTTTGAATTTCGAACAAGTGGGGGTTGCAGCTTGACGGAGGTTGGAAGTCGCCGTAGCACCGCTTGTCAAGCGGAGTAAGAACTGTCACACGCCGCTGGAGAACAGTAGAAGACATTTTCCACCCGAATCAGTGGGCAGTGAGATTCGCGATTCCTATTCATAACTAAAAGCCTAAGGAAAGAACGCGCGGTTATTTTTTCCATACATTTTCGACGTTCATACAAGTTTTTTCTTATATGACTCATTTTTATTTTTCCTGCACTTTTATCATTTTAATTTTTTCTCTGGGTCTCTTTTTTTGGTGGGGAACATGCCCCCCTCGATCCGACACTGCAATTACATCCAAACATATAAAAGGTTATTTTTTCCATACATTTTCGACGTTCATTCAAGTTTTTTTCTTATGTTACTCATTTTTATTTTTCCTGCACTTTTATCATTTTAATTTTTTCTCTGGGTCTCTTTTTTTGGTGGGGAACATGCCCCCCTCGATCCGACACTGCAATTACATCCAAACATATAAAAGGTTATTTTTTTCCATACATTTTCGACGTTCATACAAGTTTTTTCTTATGTTACTCATTTTTATTTTTCCTGCACTTTTATCATTTTAATTTTTTCTCTGGGTCTCTGTTTTTGGTGGGGAACATGCCCCCCTCGATCCGACACTGCAATTACATCCAAACATATAAAACAGCTTGAATTGCACAACTGAATTTGTTTTAATAAAAAAGTTTACGTCATTTTCAGTTTTTAGAGAAATTTAAAAACATTTAAAGAGTACTTTATTGCTCATTTTTGGTGATGTTTTAGTTCATAAATATTTGCTCCTTATTTGAATCGTTTATTTCAGAAACCCGTCTAACGCCAAATTCGTTATTTCGAGAAAGCTGAGAAAATATCTCCCATTTTTTCTGAATTCAAAATATTTTTTTACATTAAAGCAGTTGATAAATGGATATTTTTCAAATAAATATGCACTAAACGATGTGCCTATCCTCTTGGAGTAATAATCCGACGCTAATGCGCGTTTTGGATTTTGGCGTTTGATGGGTTTCTGGAATAAACGATTCAATTATAATATTTCACCATTCTAGGGATACAATATAAATGTCCGACTGAGTCGAGTGCGATTGGTACATTCAGATAGTTTTTTATTCATAATATTTTGGAGGAATGTGTCATATTACAGATTATGTAGAATGGCACAGGATAAATTCAGCTCATGCTGCGATTCGATTTTATTCGTTTTAATGATTTTCCGCAAATATTTTAATTAAGTAGAAAGTTATGTCATGCTGCGCGAAAAAACGGCGAAATTTGGGCTGAAAATCTCTTGTTACCTAGTTACGAAAAAGTGGATATATCCAGTTGCTAAATTTAGAAAAAAATCCTCTAACACTTGGTGTAGCAGGAATCTGTTTTGTGGGTCCTTGAAACCGAAAAATTGAATGACGGCTAAATGTCTGTCGGTCTATGAACAACGCTAACGGTTAAACCAATCAGCAGATTTTCTCCAAAACTGATATTCCACATTCTGGCTGATGGTACGGCCCCTGGAATTTCAAACCGATATTTCAATTAGGTGCTACTTTTCATGAATGCCCTAGGCCTAAATTAATAAAACAGGCTCCATCGTGTTTGATTACTTTTTTTTTTTTTTTTTGTTTTTTGTTGTTTTTGTTTGTTTGTTTGTTAAATAGCGTGAAGAACGTTTAAGAGTGTTTTAATGGTGTAAGTGTTATGTTCATTGAAAGACACGCTTTTTTTTTAAAATTGCAAAAGTTCAAAATTTTTGAGTCTTCATTCTACTAAAATATTAAAGATAGAGATTTTTTCCCTTAATGAAATCTGTTCCTTAAAGATAGATTTTGAAATAAGGTCATGTTCAATTTTTCGAAAATTTGAGTACTTTTTGCGTAAATTTACGTGAAAATAGGTGCTGTTTTAGCACCACTTGTTACTTAAAAGTTTCGTGAGAAGTTAAAATTAATAATTACTGAAAACTTTGGGAAGAGGGAAATTTCCCTCCTCCCCCCCTGGATCCACGCCTGAGTAAAGTAAGTCCTTTGTACATGAAAAAAAGTTTAATAGAAACAGGGCCCAGTGAGGGGCAGGGGCTCAGAAATGTGGGTGGCCTCCCCTCTTGTTTTAGGCTGTGCATACCTACACAGACATCTTTAGAATTATTGTGAGAATTATCTCGGTACAACACATTTTAGAGTTTTTGGTTTACACTATCTGAGTGGATGTTCTATTTTAAATTATTTCATATGAATAACCTAAGATATTTTGTTTCTTGAGCTGGACTGATATTTTAGATTGTTGTAGATGTAGAGCTTGTTATGTGGATTATGAAAAAGTTATATTCACTATTTTCTCTGTTTACAATTAGTGTGTTACATGGAAACAATTTTTTTCATTGCTGCAATGCTGTTTCAGTATTATTATTAATTTATTAAATCTACCTTTGTTTTGAATTTAAATATAATATTAGGTCATCTGGAAAAAGAAATGATATAGGATTACACCTACCTTATGGCATGTCATTAATTTTTAATAGAAAGATTAACTGACCCAGAGTTGGGTCAAGCAGAATCCCATTCTTCATTTACTAGGGTTCTGATTCATAACTAGTGCTCGAATATTTCGCCATTGTAAAAAGGTATTACTACAATCTGTGTATGCTTTGTTAGATATGTTCTGATCCAAAACTGAGCTAAAACCCAAATGCCATAAGATTCAAGCTTCAAAAGAAGAATTTCACGATCTATGATGAAATCAAATGCTTCTAAAGATCTAGAAATACTCCCATTAAGAATTCTTTGTTATCTAAAATATTTCGTTTAAAAAAAAAAGATTGCCATGTGAGTTAATTTATTTTTTATGAAATCATGTTTGAGCCACTTATAATTTTGTTTATATCGATGAAATTTATTTATCTCTCAGATTATTTTTTCTAGAATTTTTGATAAAACAGAAAAGAATGAGATAGGTTGTTAATTTATAACTTCATGTTCATTCTCATTTTTGAACAATGATACATCAAATGAATGCTACTTCAGAGAGAACTCATGGTGTTTTAAAACAGACCTACAGAGGCAAGTACCACTCCTCCCTATTCTGCCATTGCTCGATCACATGGTCTTTGAACCTTCTCCCCCTGGTTTCTCTGTTTAGGTGGTCTTGCTCAATAGCCCAAAAAAACATGTTTCTAAACACTCAATTATTCGAGACATATCAGTGCCTAACTTCTCAAACTATCAGAGCCATCTTGCAGGTGTACTCTAAGAATTCTATCTGTGAAATGTCCAAGTGGTTGAATTCCAGTCAGATGTATCATGAAACCGCTCCTACCTATAAGCTATATTATTTAATACAAGCTTCTAGTTTTATTATTCTATATGAAATTACATTTGTTACAATTATGTATGAAAACATAATAATGCCTATGTTTTTTCTAAAATACATTCTTATATTGGGTATCATTGCAACACTACGGCCATATCATGTTCAAATTACAGGATCCATTATAATAATAAAAAAAATAACAGAAGTCAACATAAATGAGAAATTAAACTATAAAGATTTTAACTAATAAAATAATTTTTTTTAATATTTATGAATTATACGTTTTTGTGAAAAAAAATTATTAGGAGCCCCTAAACAGCAGGAACCCTAAGTATGTTTAGTCTATTCATGAGTTAATCCACGTCTGATGACTCTACTGTAAGGTGGTATGGTGTAAGCATGGGCGTCTCTGGTTCGAACAAATTGGGGGGGAGGGGGGGTCATCAAAAGAAGTGTGAACCTTTCTGGAATTTTAGATAAAGCCATGGGAACATTTTTATTGAATTATTGAAGTTAACACAGTGCACACAGTAAATTAAAAAATGTCAGGTCATCAATAATGGACTCTGACATTCATAGATATGCGCACAGGGGGGTTTACGGGGTCATGGCTCCCCTGAAAAGTCTGAAAAGGGGTCCCACAGCCATACATTTAAAAAAATCTGTAAATGTGATCAATTCCTGCTTCCCTTTTTGAAGCTGACAATTTGGCATATGATATTTCAAGAAGAGGCTCTCCAAACCAACTGACAACCCTGTACATGGTTCAATATAAACTCTGTTGTAATTACATACTATGCTTTCTAGTGAAATATGTCATATGAAAACAAAAAGTTTGATGAAAATGGAGGTCCAGAGGGACCCACAAATGTCACCACCTCTTGTTTTAGACTACGCACTCCTTTGCTGACAATAAATAAGAAGACAGTGGGCACGGGTTCGATGGCTGCGGGGCGATCACAGCGGCTTAGCACGCATTGTGCTCATTGGTCCACTTAGATGTGAAAATGCAGACTCGCGGGGAGTCCCACATGTACCCATCTGCCTGTTCGGAAGCATCTTTAAAAAATTCCTTTATCTTGAAATTTTGACTACAATAGTGAAGTCCGGCAAACGATGTTAATGTACACATTGTTATGGTTTCTCAGTCTCAACGTTATTACGTTATTAAACGTATAATTATCGTTATAATATGTTGTACTAAAACTGACTTCAGTAGAAAAAATGAAATTTGCTGAATGACCTTGAAAATAATGGGGGGAGGGGGGACTCCGCCTTCCTGCCAACTACGCCCGTGAGTGCAAGAGGCCTCTAATCCCTTTGACACTCCTTTTACAACCCTCTTGGGTGTGGGCCATCCTGAATACGCCCCCTAGCGCTGTCAGGTCTTCGGGCTTTTATGAAATGAGAAACAAAGAAATAACTGCTACCTAGGAGAATACGGCCATGAACGTTTCATTACATTAACGTGTTCTACATACCAGGGTGATGTGTTGTCTTATCACTGTGATGCCCGTTCACGTTTCCGACTTTTGTCTTATTTGCGGGTCGTGATAACACTGTCCAGATAGATCAAGTAGTTTTATGGGGATTCGGCCAAGTCACGGTCGTGACCATGTTTTTTACCTGTTCATGTAATTTGTGAGTCATCTTGTAATTTTGGTTGTCATCAGTTTCGTTTTTTACTAACTGTGGATGTATTTGTTACGCAAGAACTTGAGTAGACAGCTCCACTAGCTGGTTGTCAGCACAGCAGCAGAGAGTGGAGTAGTGGTGCATGATGCAGGTAGTGTCGGCTCGCGTTTTCTGGCGTTTGCGAGCTTTCTAACTCAACCGAGAGTTATCTGTATAAAGAGAGAACTCAATTTCTTGGTTATTTCGTGTGAATTTCTTTTTTTTTTTATATGACAGCAAGCATAATTGTGGAAGGCCATGTGCAAAACTAACGAAGAATGAGCGTGACAAGAAAAATAACAAATATTACTTATCTTCACATTCCTTTAAAATAACCTTTATCGGTCCGTTGTATTTCCGTAAACGCTGCTTTAGAGCCCAGCATTTTCTCATATTAGATTTAATACGACAGGCAGAACAATGCCAGATACTACCGGTGACACAGATAAAAATCTCTCTGTGACAATGCACACGTCTAATTCAGTTCCGGAAAGGTATGTACAACTTTTTTATTTTGCACTTATATTCAAGGAGAAATAATTGTTACATGGAACATTGTTTCAAGCGTTTTGAACTATTGTAAATTGTATAATATGTTACCATCTCCCTTTTTATGGAGATTATGTATTTTATATCAAAATAATAATCTATATCAAAATTATAGTTAGGCTATTAAATAAATTTTGTGTTTCAGTATTGAGGAATTCTTGGAAGTACCATTGAATTCTGTTCCATATAGAGAGTATATGGAAACAGCTCCACAGTACATTCCAGGACAAGGCATTTCAAGATACATGTCCTCCCTTAAAAACTTAATACCTGTAAGAAAAAATAAAAAGTAAGTTTAAATGTAAAGGAATTTAGAGATATGCCAAAAAGATATAATTTTCCTAGTTACTACTATGCAACTATAACTAAATGCAAAATTAATTTTTGTCAAAATCATAGTAGCAAAAAATGAATTATTGTGAACTGACTCATGAAGCATTTTCTCATTAATTTTCTCTCTATATGTAATACACTAAGAATAGATGACAGTGTTTGACAATTAAAAAAAACATTCATTCAAAACCTTTTAAATATGCTACAGCTGGATAGAGTATTACCTCAGTTCAGCATTAAACAGGTTTAAGATGAAAAAAATAAAAAGTTGCAGACTTTGACTTATAAAACCAAGGTGCATATCTTGGAAATGATGCTAGGCCCCTAAAATTAGTTTTCCTGACCAAAAGGTACAGGAGTTTGTGGGGGCAAGTAAGGTTTGGGATTACATGTGAGGGATAGGCAGGAGAATGAAGTGGAGAAATGATGCTGGGTTCCTATTTATGTTTCTTAAGCAGTATTCTAAAAAGCGAGATCTTTTTGATCCTTCCTTGTTTAGTTCTTGTGGGTGTCCAGAGTCCTTAACATGAATAATTATCACTATTCAGAAACTCTAAATCTATGTTTAAAAAAAAATTAGAAAAGAAAAAACAAATAATCTTTCACAATAAAATTATAGGAACCATTTAATTTTGTGTGCACTGTAATCTCAAGACTTAACAATATTAGAATGATTTCTCTTGCACATTTTTGGAACTGTATTGCTGTAACGCACAGTCCAAGAGATGGGAGTTCAAAGTTGGGTTCTTCCCTGAAGCAATTTTTACTTTTAAAAGAATTATCTACAAAGTACAGAGTTCTCGCATGGGTCCAGTTAGTTTATATTATTAATTTACTGACAAACATTTTTTGATGAGTTATATTCATGAATAAATATAAAATGTTAGGCTGCACAATTCATAGAATATTGAAAAATAAAGCAAGAAAAGAAACTAAAAAGAAATTCTACGAAGTAGGGGCTGCATCATTGTTGACCTATGGAAGTTTATCAAGGAATTTAACATCTGAAGAGCAACAAAGAATACAAACAGCAGAGATGAAATTTGTAAGCAAAGTAAAAGGTTGCTCAGTATTAGATCAAATATTAAATTAAGAGTGTCGATCTGATCTAAACGTAATATATTCTATAAATATCTTATATTCAAGAAAGTAAGCAATGCTGGGTACAACATATAAATAGATAGCAACAGAGCAATAAAAACAATATTAACACATAAACCTATTGGAAAACAAGAAGTAGGATATCCAAGAAAATGAAGATGGACCGGCTATTACTGTTATTCCACAATAGTGAAGAAAATAGTTACTTTGAACTGAAAAATCACAAGGTTGTCACTAACTTTTTTTGTTGTTATAGTTTAATTGGAGGGTAAACGTTCTTTAAATTTCTTTACACACAATATTATTAACAAATAGTATTAACAAAGGGGCAGATCTAAGCATTTATTTGGAGGGGGAAGAAGTGGTACAGACTTGATGTGAGTCAATATAATAATATTACAGTTCTTATAAGGGCAACAATTTGCTAAAAGGTTATACAGCTGTTTTTCAAGACCTCAAAATTGTTTTCATTTACCATAGAACGTGGCAGATGATTAATGTTATAGTTAAGTTAAAGTTAGCATGATAAAATTGTATGAAAGTTTTCAACAAGAATTGAAAACTAGGTCAAGATCTCAGTGATCACCCCCTGGATCTGCTATTGCTAGACTTTCAAATGAATAATTATGCTGCAGGAGTTTAATTAATTAATTAATTTATTTATTTATTTACATGTAAAAAATTCCTCTGTATGTGTGCAAATAATTGTAGTTATTATTAAAAATCGTAAATATCGCAGTTATTAAAAGTTTATTATAATAATAAACTTATAATTTATGATTTTACGTTTTATTTTAGCTTTTTGCCTATATCCAGTATGTTTGTCAAGTGGGTAATGAGCAAGTCTTCTCTATGCAGTTTCAGTGTCTTCAGTACCTTAATTTTACGTACTTCAGTTCCTGATTGTGCATTCACTTCTGTCACAAGTATTAATTTTTAAGGGTTAAAGGATCCATTAATGTGGATAAAGCTGGCCTATTTTCATTTATCTTTTATACCTGGCTATCACCATTTATCTACAAAGCATACAGGAAAGGACTGACTGCTGATGACGTTCCTTCAGGATCACCTCTTGAATCATGTGACCTTAATTCTCAAAGGTGAATACCTTTTTCTTGTACAGCTTTATTACAATAAGAATAATTATTATTTATCTGATTTTATATCATGTTAATCTATCCTTATCCAGACTAGAGCTCTTATGGCAAAAAGAAGTTGCTGAGAAAGGAATTTCTGGTGCATCTTTTGGTTATGTTGTGTGGAGATTTGTTCGTACCCGAATCATTGCATCATGTTTCTTATACTGCCTGGCTTTAAGCATGGGGTTTTTAAGTCCTGTAAGTACTGTACAAGTAAAATAATAAATTAATCATAAATTGAACACCAATATCATTAGTTCTTTTACAGGCAATATTCATGCGACAACTTTTACAATTTGCACAGAATGAGAACGCAAGTACATCAGAAGGTGTAATGTGGGCTCTGTGTCTAACATGTGCTGAGTTTATGCGTTTGGTATTTGTTGCATGGTACTGGGGTGTAAGTAACAGGTTTGTACATTACACTAAAAATCATATTTTCATACATGAATCACTCTTGAAATATCATTTAGAATTTGTTGTTTTTTGTTTGTTTTTGGTTGTATTCTTTTAGAACGGCAATTAGACTGCGTTCTGCCTGTGTTGCAATGTTGTACCGGAAAATTTTGCGTTTAAATGGCCTTGGAGAGAGATCTACTGGAGAGGTAAATTATAATTTTCTTCAAATATATTTATCATCAATGTCTTTGACACATATGATGATAATGATAATGATCATCATCATGATCTTCATCATTCACAAATTTCCCTTTATATTTAGTTTTAACCTATGTAGTGTGTGTCCCTTACTATTTTTACTGTATGTAAATTACTTTCCAGTTTCACCATATTATAAATTAATATATTATGTAAATGATACTTCAATTATTTGTTGTGAAGACTTAGAGATCAAAAGAGAACAAACTTCTCAATGACATAAGTATTAACTTACCTATGTCAAAACAATCTAGAGATGTACACTGATAAAACAAAAGTTATTCTCTTTCATCATTATTGTATGGATAATACTAACAATATTTGTAACATTCACGTAAATAACAAAGCCATTGAAAGAATTAAGTGCCATAACTTTCTAGGAATCACCATAGATGAAAATCTATCTTACAATGAACACATCAATATACTATTGCTGAAAGTAAGTTCCGGTTAATAAAGTTCTGGGGAAAAAAGTTCCAAACACCATCTATGTCTAAAGCTTATCTTTTGAAAAGCAACAGTGTTGAGGTGACGTTTTGGGAAAGCAGAAAAAATTAATTATTCAAAGAACATTTAGAACAAGTGTTAAGTCTGATGGCGGAAAAGTTCAACAAAATGAACTAGGCCTTATAATTGTAAAAGAAAGTAAAGTATTAAAAGAAGAACTAAACATGTAAAAGGTTTATTACATAAGAAAAAATGTGAATTCGAAATGCTAACTAACAGAATCAAAGGAATGCAGCAGCACGAAAAAAGGGAAATAGTCAAAATCAATCGGGTTTCTAAAGAAGCAAACAAAACACTCTTGCAACAATTTTAAGAAATTTGTTAAAAAATACAAGCGAATAATTCACCTACATTAAGTTGTTGTTGAGCAATCATTATATCAAAGAAGAAAAAAGAAAGAATTACAAAATATATTTCAATAAATCTTTTTCACCTGAATTTAGGAATCTTTTAAGAGATGTAAGAATCTAAGATAAATTCAAAACTTTTGTGTATTTGAGTTAAAAATGGAGGCATAGTAGCACTAAAAAGAGGGTAATGGACCAATATTGGATGTGAAAAGATATTAATGGCATTGTTTAGTAATCAAAAGGTTATTGTTATTTTTATTTTTTCTTTAAAAAAAGAGCGAGGTAAACAATAGAGTTTATTTTCCATTTTATTTTATGGATGGGTGCAAATAACAAATTCAAAATTCACAAATTTTAGAATTGTAGAATTTCAAAAAATTTAGAATTGTACATGACTTTAAACAGTGGAAAGAATGCGAATTCAATTACATTCTAAGAACATTGAATTAATATCTCTTATAATTTATAATTTTGTAGACATGGCTATTAAATTGTCTGACCCTGTATTCCACCAACAAAATTTGTGTATAGTACACCAATTTATTGATGAATAATAATTACCGCTCTAATGTTACAAACAAATTTGTAGAAAAAATATGAAAATTTCTAATATTTTTGTTTGACTTTCAGAAAGATATAATTCAATTTCGTTGCTCTAACTTGCCGTATATCCCACCAACTAACAAATAAATTAGCACAGTGCTTAAACCATCCAGTATGTACATACAATATCACAAACAAAAACATAAATAAGTAAAAAATAAAATGAATTAAGTCATTAAAATTCAAATAGAAAATATAGAATACAAAATTTCATGTAAAGATTGCAATCTCAAGCAAAAACTCAAAACTAAATTAAGAGAATGTAATAACATCAAAGAACCACTATACAGACAAAATTCACTTTCACAGCACAGTTTGGCTCTTATCAATCAAAGAGATTTTGAAATGTGATTATTTTATATCATGAGGAAAAGTAATTTCTGAAATTGTCATTGGAAAATATGCATATAAAACTACATAGTACTGTGAATACCTTTGTAGAAAATAATCAAATTTTAGAATTTTAAAAAATGTAGAAATTAAACAAATTTCTAGTACTTATAATAATTTGTTCATGGGAGATAGAAATTTCCCACATAAGATATTCTATGCTTGTATTGGATAATAACCTTCTTTACCTTTCCTTTGTCCGTTCTACCTTGCCCCTCCCCCTGTTCCCAAATCATCTGTTCCATGAAACATTGCCCTTCCTCTCTGGTACATGAACCTTTTTCTCTCAGAACATGGAAGCATTTAGTTTTTAACGGTTTTTGTTTGCATGGTCTACTGGTGACTTAATTTTTACCTATAATTTTTTATATTTTTTTTTATCATTATCATCATTGACTGCAAGGATTAGACCTCTTTATCTGTCCCGTCTCAGAATTGTTCATGCCATCTCTTCAAGTCTTCCAACACTTCTTTTTCCTTTGGGGGCATATTGAAAAATAATTTTACTTGTCCCATGTTGTGGCATTCTCAGGACATGACCTTTCCAGTTTTCTCGATATTTCTTTATGATATCTATAACATGCTCAATATTTAATTCTTCTCTGATATCTACACTGTTTTTGTGTTGGCAAGACAATAACTTTATAAAATCCAAGTAGAGTTTCTTTTTGCACATTATGCTTTAGAGTTTGTTGTAATGTACCACAGAAGTATGTGAAAATGTTGAGCTTTATTTCCATATTTCTTGATTTAATATAATTAATTTGATATCCAAGATATTTAAATTCATTCATTTGTTCAATTACGCCATATATTACTATCTTTGCTCTTAAAGGTTCAAATCCTTTAAATGCCATCACTTTTGTTTTATTTGGTGGGATTTTCATACCGTATTCATTAGCAACTGCTCTTTGAGTTTCGTGTTATTAATCATAAAAACATCATTTAAAGTCATCAACAATTTTTTAATGATTTAAACAATGTTTGCGAGAGTGGGCATCCCTATCTTACTGCCTGGTTTATATAAGCCGATTCTGTTCCATTTCTTAGCATTCGGATCTTGACTTTATTACTTCTGTATAGTGATTGAATTGCTGTAATAAGATGAGAAGGGAGTCCAATATTTTTCAGTGTTTCCCACAATAATCTTCTTTTAAGGATGTCAAATGCTTTTATGTAATCAATAAAGACAGTATGTTGGTAATTTAAAATCCCTTCGCATTTGCCCTCCATGTCCTTGTCCTCATCCTCATATGTATACTATTCTGTTTTTCAATGTTTTCTGATTCAAATAGATACTCCAGCCAATGCTCTGTTTTTGGGAAACTCCACTGTATATCATTATATCATTTTGTAATTCTGATGAGCCCTGTAATTTTTTTTTTCTTTTTCTTTTTTTCTTCATTAATTGCAGCAATATCAATCTAAGCTTTATCTAATTCCTGTTTTAAATCAGCTTCTGGATTTGAGAGAGCTCTAACTTCCCATATTCCCAGCTTTGATATTTCTATTTGTTATTTGTTTCCTTTTTCTTTCCATATTGGCATAGAATAATTAGTCCAGCATGAATCCTTGAGAAATTTAGTGGGGTAATGCCCCCTGGATGCATTGTGAGCGCGGGGTAAGGATTGTGATGGGGCTGCCATCTTAAAGCTTCTATCACAGTTTCTCTGCATATAAACCCCTGCAGAGAGGGCTGATACTTCCTGAGCCACTATGATATTTGCTTGGTTCCACATTTCCTCTTGGACCTTTGTAGTCTTTATACATACCCTGTGCTGGTTAGGGATACCATCCCAGAAGAGAGAAGGAGAAGAAACAGATAAATTATAGAGGATGGGAGAAGAAGAAAAGGATTAAAAGTCGAGAACAGAGTAGTCTAAGAAATGAACGACACCCTAGCCCTCGAAACTTAATAGCATTGGGGTCGAAGATATTACAAGGGATCAAAAGAGACCAAATAGAAAAGATTATAGAAATGCAACATAAGTGGAAGGAGTGTTCAATAGTTTTGTGAACCTAAAGCATTACCCAGGGGTCACCAAGAGGAGGCATTCCACTAGTTCACCCCCTAATATTTTGTTATTGCTCTATGAATTGGAATTCCACAATATAGAATTAAAGCTGACATAATCCAATGAATGATATAATAAATTCTATTTCCTTATTGTCCCTAAAGTGTTGAACTAGACAAACCTAAAGTATCACCTTAAATTTAAAGAACTTGATGAAATTCTCTGTGCTCTTTGTTGGCCAATGTTTAGAAATATTAAGCCTCTTTGTAGGATATACTCTTCTCTCCATCTTCTATTATATTGGGGTTGACATTTTCTGTTCTAAGTAGAACATTCCAAGGCATGATGTGATGTCATTAGAACAAATTAAATTTGGTAGAAAGATGGAATCACCCTTTCTGTTACTAGGATTGTGACTGAATTATTATCTGTGTTGTCATTGCTGTTGTTACTATTTATCATGGTCATTGTCGATGGTATTTTTTGTTTTTGTTTTTTGTGTGTGTGAGTGCTGTTTGTGTTAGAGTGAATAGAATCATATTTTTTAGGAAACAAGGTATTGATATATATGTCAACTATATAAATTTCAAAAAGAAGCCTGTAATTTATATCCAATGGATTCAATAAAAAACATAATGAATAAGAAACAGACTTCAAGTCTGAAGTTACATTTTGCACTTCAACCAATGATCTAATTGAGTATTTTCTTAATTATGCCTTTGGGTTTCAGCTTATCAACATCTTTGCTCTTGACACTCAGAGGATGTTTGACATGGTGCTTTTTGGGCCTATGATAATTGGAGGTCCGCTTGTTACAGTGTGTGGTGTGTGTTATATTTATTGGCTACTTGGTGGTTGGGCTCTGTTTGGGATGGCTACTTTTCTATTGTTTTATCCAACTCAGGTACTGCATATTATTGACCTTTGTGGATTACAATTAGTACAGTAATTTTTTTATATTTTAATTTCAAATAGATTACAAATGTATTTTAATTTTAAGTTGCAAGTGGAAATGAATTTGTCTTAATAGTATGATTACTTTTAGTATGGAATTTCCCGGTTATCAAGTTATTTGCGCAGCAAAACTATTATTGCTACAGACAAACGTGTGAAAGTGATGACTGAAGTTTTAAATTCTATAAAGTTTATTAAAATGTATGCTTGGGAAAATTACTTCTCAAAATGTATTAAAGGTATGTTGTAAAACATCATGATTAAGTATACTCGTGATAATAGTGAGGTATTTATCTCTTTTGGAAATTTATTATTTCAGAAATTCGTGCTAATGAGCATACATTGTTACAAAAGTCATCATATTGTCAGAGTATGAGCATGTCTCTTGCATGTACAGTTCCAGCTATTTCTGCAGTTATTACTTTTCTTGCTCACATTTCTACTGGGAGTAATCTCTCTGCTGCACAGGTATGTTTAAATATCCTTTTTTTTTTAAATGCAATAGAAAATTTGATTACATCATACAAATACTCCTGAATAGTGAAATAGCATTTGAATATACAATAGCATTTTATATTAATAATATTGTTATAAAATATGGTTAAAAACTTGAAAACTCTCATTTTATTATTTCATGTATCAAATCATGATATATATTTTGTACTGACTAATTTTAGGCATTTCCAGTGATAGTGTACTTGAGACAACAGGCAGGAATGGTGTTAATTCTCTTATATGAGTGTGGCATAAGAATCTTCGAAGGAGTTATTGGAATAAGAAGATTTCAGGTTACTCCTTTATATCATCTGAGACTGTCACTCTCAATTGAATTAAGTCCATAACTGTCATATTTCTAGGAAAACATTGTATTTAACATTGTAAATTCTTTCAAGGTAGATAAATGCTTTCATTTGATAGTTGTAAGGGTTCTCTTTTCTATTGTTAAAAACATTTTTCAAAATATTTTACCAACAACTTATATTATTATTATTATTTTGAAAATTATTAAATTTGAATCAACAATTCTTAAGTTAAGGTTTTTTTTTTTTTTGAAGGGGGGATATATATTTTAGTAAGATTTAGCTGTCATATTTTTAACATTAGTTTAAAGTTGTTTTGTTTTGTTTTTTGTTTAAAACCTCTGTTTGTAAAAGTTGTTTATGAACTATTTATATTCAAACAATGATGACAATGAATGCTTTACATCTCATTCAAACTGGATCAACCAGGTAAAAAAAAGTGTTCTTGATTCAACAATAATTATAGAATAAGATTATTTTATGAAATTATATCTGTATAATACAACATTTACAATTTAACATATATGAGATAGTATGTAAAGTTTTATCTGACACAAGTTACTTCTACAAAGTTTAATAGTGCTTCTAGCATTTTAAAATTAGTCTGCAATTAAAAGAAAAAACTGTCAGTGAAACCATTTTATCACTAGTTTTCTTTGCACTATCATCATCTTGCTTTATGTTCTCAAAAAGATTTCAACTTTTACATTTCTGAATATTTCACTTATCTACATACATAAAGCTCATGTGTTTTTTGTGAAATAAAAATGCTAGCTCATGAACTTATACAATGTTGAGATGGAAGTCATAGTTCAGAAAATTGACATTGAGCAAAAAGAATATCACCTGAAATGATTGACAATAATTGAGACTGTTTCTTGAATCTTTAATAAGTAAAGTTGTACATCTTTCCTAAACTTTTGATAATATAGTTGGGATCCCAAATGTCCTGGTTTTTCCAGATCAGTCCTAGATTTTTAAACTTTGTTCCGGTGTCCCAACAATTATTTTTTTTACTCTATAGTATACGGGGTTTTACAAATTCTACAATGATTGAAATTTGCTGATATCATACATGGTTATTTTGAATCCTTGACTTACAATTTCTCAATGAACTGTTGGTCAATGTGACTACAATTGGCTAGAAATATTTGTTTGTTTGTATGATTGATATTTCGCAGTCCTTTTCGTCAAATGTTTAGTGACAAGAGTTAAGTTGTTTGCATTTGAAATAACTGAGATCAGTTTAATGTTAAAACTAATAGGGAAGTTAAAGAAAGAAGAATCAAAATGCCCGAGAGAAATTGCCCTATTGCACAAATTTTAAGAATTTATCAATGTATTTCTCATTTTGAAAAGAAGAATAACAAATATTCTTATTAAAAATTAACTTTCCTGCTTTGAAGTTTGAATGAGCATTATTTTCTGAAAAGTTGTTTGTGATGTACACCTTCTTTGTAATGTACAACATTCTAAGAATTGAAATATGTGGCTACACAATCAATAGATTTGGCTTCAAAATTCGTGCTTCGTCTGGTGAATGAGTTTCCTTTCGTGAGCAAGAAGGTGGCTGGGTGACTCCAGCCTGTACCAGTTCTGCAGTTTCGGACACATTTCTGTAGGAGCAGGCAATTATCAGTGCTCCTTTTCTCTGCGTCGCCGGTAGTGTTCCCTTGCGAGTGCCCCCCCCCCCCCCTCCCATTCCGCGTTCCGTGCTCCATAATGGAGTGCGGCGCAGAGATGAGAATACGCCGCTTGCTGGGTCTCGGTCTTCCAACTTTTGCTATCAGCTTGCTTGGTGCTCCGGTCACTCGTGAAGCCTTAACCACTGCCCGCTGTATATGTTCACCGAAGGTGAGTTAGGTGTCATACGTGAGGCCAAGGTATTTCACAGACGGCTTTGTTCGGATAACCTCGGTATCGACGTTCATGGGAATCAGCGTCGGTATGTGTTTTCTTGTCAAAAGTAGTTCCGACTTTTCCGTAGCAGGGCCAAACCCGTGACTCTCCCATGTTGTGACGTGTCTCATCACCTGGAGCTCTGCCATAGACCGTACCTGGATGATGGCTGCAAAGTCATTGCCGTACTCTGTCAGGGCTGCAGTGGCTAGCTGATGCCCAAAAGACTGGAGGTTGCACCTCCATCGAATGACGGAAATGTATTTCGGAATTTCAAAAATTCAAAATACGATTATATAATAAAAATGTAAGCAATTCAAATTAATTAAAACCAAGTTAAATAAAAGTTTATGTTCAGTCACGTGAAGTGTGCTCGTATCCTAGGGAGCATCGAGCGACAACTGTGCGCCTCCTCAGTTCATATTTCAAGCAATTAGTATTGATGTGTATGTACACGTGAAGGAGTTGGAAATATGTGTAACGAAATTTTATAAACGGAGGAAGGCTCAAAAATTACAATTTTTGTGAACACGTATTTATTGAACGACCCCAGACGATTCTTCAACTTGAATATACTAGCAATTTATATTAGTATTTTTGGATTTCAACTCTTTTATTTAAAAGCCAATTCAAGATACTATTTAAAAGTAAACAATTACAAATGAATTGAAGTAGGGAGATGAGCCCATTTCTAGAACGGAAGTAGTCGATGACAGTGACGTCACCATGACGTTTCCGTTCCAGCCCCGGAGAGTGTAACATCACGGCCCATGACAGGATCACGCGTTTTTAGTGGTGAAGGAATTCGGCGCAGGGTTGGAGGGTCGTGACGGGATGTGGATAACATAGGGTGGGTGGGGATGGCGGACACAGGTGGGGTGTTTCACAAAGACTGCCCAGACCGGGGAGTGTGGCTTTGAAAGCATTCGATCACCGTTTTCCAGACCTCAGTATCGAGCATGCCGCCGTGGCACAGCGCCATCGGTCATTGTTTCTTGTTTGCGCCGCGATTTCACCATGTATTTTAAAACTCATCACACCCAACGCTTCACCGTGGCCCTGCCCTACCCTACCCTTCCCACCTACTGCGTTCCCCTCACCCCTCACATGTACTCCCCATGTCAGAGCCACGGCCCCGCTCCTCACAATCACATGCCTTCCTCTCTTCACACCCCTCCCCCTCAACTCTTCCGCCCTCCGCCAGTGTTCCACCCGTGCTACCCAAGGGGACGTTGCGTGGCGAGACATCACGGGCCGTGATGTCACCTACATCTTCTGGGTCTGACATCGCTATTCGCTACTTCCGTCAGACCTATTAGTAGATACGAAGAAACTAAATACTACTAACAATATTTAAAAATAAACTATATGCGAGACCATCTTTTTCATATAAAAATTGCCAGGAAGACAGTTAATAAGTAAAGTATTCTGTGAATTATTATCGACATATAATAAAAGGAGGAAATTTTCTAAATTGAAACTTAATGAGAGAAATGCTTTTTTTGAGAAAAAATAGTACATAAAAATTGGGATTTGGAAAACGTATCCTCTATAGTAAATACTTTTGTATGTTAATATTAATTATTTTTTCAACATTTTTGTTCAATTTTTGGCAAGGTGCGGCCCTAGTCTATGGTCCGTGGGTATTGAAATCCGGCTCTCACTATAGAGAGGAGGATGCGAGGAGGAGGGTCGCCCTTCCCCCGTTCACAATAACCTGTCACTTTTTTTCCTTTGCTTGGAGAAGATTGCCTCTCTTAGATGGGCGTTACAATGTTCCGATAAAAAAAATTGCGTGTATTCCCACGCTGCTATTTTTAGTCTATTGCTACATTGTCTCCAGGCCCTGAAGTCTAATCGCAATCAGTTGTCAAGAATGCCATGGTACCGCCAGGTGTCATCTCCGAGCATTTCTTACCACGCGTCCCTGTGTCACTACCCAGCGGCCAGAATTGAGAAGGAATTAGGACAGGGGTAGGGTTTAGGGTGCTTCACAGAGGTTTCTGGAAACCTTTTAACATGAGATTGTCCGGGAATCGAACCCAGACCTCCTTGGTGAAAGGCGAGCGACATCGCTCTGAGCCACGAAGTGCTTGCATTTGTCCGGTAGCCTTAACGTGTGTCTCATCCATAATATCCATAATCCAAGCATCCATAATAAAGCGCATGTAATCAGAGTCGAGGTTTCCCGGGTCGCTTTCTAAGTTTTTTGTTCACTGTCTTCTAGCCTTATTTCAGAAGATCCCTCTCAACTTCGCCGATAAGATCCTTCGAGCACAGGAATTTGCACAGGTCGATCGCACTTACCAATTTTTAGTTGGCCAATAGTGTTAGGCGGATATTAGTGCTGCTTCAGGTACCATTCTCGCTCTAGGCCCGGTGTCGGCAAAGCAGTTCCTCCTCTGTTCTGTTATCTCATCAGCCCACCAGTATGCCGCACGCCTGCAGTTCTATGACCATGCAATAACTTATGTAAATAATAATAATAATAAATAAAGTTAATAGTCAAATAACCTGGAGAGTGCCGATACTGCTCAAAGTTTTTGGCTCTTAGTGCATTACACTCGTACAAATGGTCTGTTATTCAAATCCCTACCCTTCTGTTACAATCTTAATGAATAAGAACATGAACAATGAATGATTGACATTTTTTCTGCAAACTAGTAAATTAGAGTTTCAGATTCATCTTGCTTTGTATGTGATCACAAATTTTGAATCTCCATTTTTTTTCTAAATGTACAAGATGATAGTCGATATTCAATTTAAAAACCTATTAGCTCATTTTTAAAGAGTGTTTTTCAAATATTTAATGGTTCCTAATTTTTTGGGACACTGTTCTGTTGTGTTGGCAAACTAACCAGAGAGATGGTTAGTTCAATAACACATAAAATGTCTGAGGGTAGTGAAATGGGTGTATTGAAATTAATTCTGTAATTCCTTGTTTTGAAACACTATAGAAAATCAGAAGCAAATGCGTTTTACTTGAGAAAATAATTGTTTTAGTTTTCATTTTTGTTCATCACATGTTTTCTTTCCCATTCAGCAATATTTTATTGCTCCTATTTATGCTCAGCAAATAAAAATCATTTATATTCTCACGAATATAAATGAAAAATTTTGCTTCTTTCCTGTTTTAATCAATATATCTTTGTGATACCATTTACAGTACTGCAGGATGGAAATGTGAAAAAACTCAGAACAACATTCACAATCCACACTTCAGTGTTGGGAATTTGCAATGGAGTAATTGGAATGTGTTTTCCTTCCTTCATTTACTGAGTCAGTGCAACGTATCTATTTGATTCACATGAAGAGTCAATTGTTTCAATTTTAATTAATCTACTATCAACAAAAACTATTTTTCAGGTTTTCTTGTGAGTTAATGGAATTGAAACTTTTCAGTAAATGTAACTAATTTTTCCTAGGCTTTTGGGAAAAGTTAAAGTTTTGTCATTATTTTTTCTTATTTTTATGGCAATGCTTAGCAATTTTAACTTCTGACTTTGCTCTGCATGCATAAATGTGTGCTTGTTTGACACTGAAAAGAAATTGTGCATGCTGCATCTATTGGACATAGAAAGCACAGAAGTGTTTCAGTGGCCTGTACAGAAAGGGATTCCAACTAATTTGTAATTGTGTACAAAAAAACTTTTTGTGGCAGAAACTCAAGGCAAAACAAAATATAATTAACATTTCATTTACTGCAAGTACCATAAATAGCACTGGTGACATAGGCAAATGTTTTCTTTCAGTTGAATTGTAAGCTCATTAGAGGAATTAAAAAACACTAAGTCAGTTAAACAGGTTTTTACTGTGTCTCAAAAATCTTTCTAAACGAAAACCCTCAAGTGTTTTAATAGTAAACACTTCGTCAATTTCCAAAGTGCGAGAGGTTTTAATGAAATTTGGAACTAAACTATATTTTAAATGCATTTGTCCTCCTATTCGAGAAAACAATAGCAAAGGGAACTAGTGGTGCTACAGCAGCACATACTTCCAGCATATCATACAGGCAAGCAAGGATAATTTCACATATAAATTTAACATCCAGAAGTAAAGGCCATCCAATATATCTTGCATTATGAGTGCATTCGCATCGATTGCTCTGTGGTTGGTTGATCGCAATCGATAGCCAAACAGGAGCCAGTCCGCGAACCGTCGATAGTCATAGATCAGTGTCAGAAAGAGAGAGCGCGAAATACCCACCGCCACGCCCGCCTCCCATAGACTGGCATGGTCGCGCAGAGAGCGGCGCCCGTCTTCAGCCAGCTGCCGTCCCGGTTATTACCCTGCCACCACTGAGGATGTCCACCGTAGTCATGGGCGAAACGTTTGGCCCTTTAACGCCAACTGGACCAAGGCCTATCATCACGGAAACTTCCTCTTATATTGATTCCGGCCGTGAAAGCCTAAAATGCTGTACTTCCCCTTTGTACTTTCCAAAGAAAAGATTTTGCAATTTTCGAAAATACGAATGAAAATAAGACTTGCCTCTTTTCAGCGTCCCTTCTATCTAGTCACTAATTGTATAGAAACAGTTATGCAGCAGAAAAGATTTTACTTGGGACAATTTGTGAATCGATTTTAATGGTTTAATGTTAGCTGACAATGTGTTGTAAAACACATATGAATATATATGTGACTTTTTTTGTAGTGAGCTGTTGATACCGTCACCTGATGAATATGATTACTAAGGTCTGTTCAGCCTTAGAATGATCCTGATGTAAACAATTCACTTCTTCACCTTACCCTCTTATTGGTTGCTTAGATTTGCGGGTGAATAGTTCTTGTCGAAATTATAAATTTAATTGCTTAGAAGCAACGTTGAAAACTCAAAAAGATGTTTAGAGAGAGAGAGAAAAGTTTGTAGAACCCAGAAAACTGTTTCTGGGAACTCTGAATTGGGCCACTGTTCTGAAATATGCGGTCTCTCACGAAGGCGTTGAATAATGGATGTGACAAAACCTTATAACCATCGCCCGGTGCTGACAGTTTTATCGGCTGTTGACTGCATGCGTAGCTTTCGTTGGGGCCCGTGCGCGATAGTTCGGTTTGTTTTACTGGCTTGGTGCGGCAAGATCGGCGCACTGTCTTCGAATTTTTGTGCGTACGCATCTTCTTATAAAGGCGGATGCGGTGGCATGGCCTTTTTTCATAAAACATAAGAAGTAAACCACTAACACGTGCTGATAAAACTATAGTTTTAAGTGATAATTCTCGTGTGGCTGAAGAAAAAACAATGGCCGTTAAACAAATTGCCAATCGCACATCATGGTACAGAGTATCCATGTCAAGTGTAATGAATGCCCGCAGATATGTGAGTACAACCCGGAAACTTGTCACCCCAGGGACGAAACAACAACAAACCAGTGCAAGACGTGTGTGACAAATTCGTAAAAAGTATTTGGCGTACGGTGCATGACATTTTCCTAAAAAGCGAGTTGCCTACTGTAAGGAAAGTTCTTTCAGTGATCAATGCTGATGCTAACTTACTCAATTTCAAGAGGACGTCATTTTATCGCTTTCTCAAAGAAATTTGATTTGAATTCGTGAGTAGGAAAAATGATGTTATTGTAGATAGAGAGTACATTATTTTGAGGAGAAGAAATTATTTGAGAACAATTTATCGTTTACGACAAGAAATGTCCAGCAAGGGGGAAAAAATATTACCTCGATGAAACGTGGGTAAACGAAGGTCATACTTCAAGAAAAATTTGGACTGATACAAAAATTGCAGACAAAACACAAGCATTCCTATCACGACGACGTTTTCATTCCCGAGTTACAGAACACATATTTGAGTTAGTAAATGAACTCCAGATTTGATTTTTAACTTTTTTAGCATTGCTAACAAAATAGTACCTCATCGAGTTTAACATAACGTGCACATAGTAAAGCTAGTACATTTATGTCCAGAAGCAAAGCAAGGGACTATTTCAGCATTTGCTCAATGGACCAGGGAAACTGGACAAAATCTTATCGAAATGGGGAGTCATTGACCCGGAAGCTGAAGTACATTACTTGTTACAAGCATGTTAAGTCCTTTTTTTAAAAAAAATTATACAATACAAATGTAAACTAATGAATTTTATATCTTTGTTTTGTTAAAATAAATGTTATTTTTCTTTTGATGATCAGTATAGTCTTTAATTGTATAAAAACAGTTATGTAAACATAAACATCATAAAATGCAAACATGTAAACAAACAAAATAAAAACAGTTATCCTTAGAAATGCTAGGTTCGATCGTATCAGTCTTTTTACGAATTATTACTCTGGTCATCTTTACACGAGATAAAGTACTTGATATAATATGAGGTAATAAAGATTACTCAGTCGTCTTTTTACTATTATGATTTATGCACGAAACGTTATATGCTCTTCTTAATTCTGTTGCTTTTTCGCAACCGCGACTCTTACCCAACGTTTGGCTTTGAGCGTATGAGTCGCCTAGAATCATGACACAAAATATCCATGCTAGAGGTGCTTCAGAATGGCACAGACTTTCTCGTACTATTTTAAAACTAGTGGTTTTCTAAGTTCAGAAAAGTTTTTGAGACAACACACTGACTCCTGTGTGTTTTGGTCTGGCCTAGTTTTTCGGTCTTCTCCCAACCTCTTTTCAGCTGCTATCGCGGGCCGTCCAAAGTGCATTTTTTAAAATACTGCACTACCTCTTCGCCTTCTGTCTCCCGTTTTTGCGCGTGACCTTGAGACGCCACGTTAAAAAAGTATAGTTTAGGCGCTAGGGAGGTCCATAAACGGACGGACATTTTTAAGGGAAAGAAAAAAAAAAACTTTTTCAGATCAGGGAACACCAAAACGTGTAATTCCGTTGAAATCTCGAAATCGAGTTTCCGCAGCATTCCATAACTTTTTCTTACTACTTATATTACTCCACATATACATATGTATATGAGAAAGTAATTGTTTTTTGTCAAAAGAGCACAAACCTATATCTTGTAAATGTTGGATGACCATAACAAAATTGAATTGTGCCCTGCTGTGTATTCAATATCTCTAATAACATTTATAAAGCCAAAACATTGAATTTTTTGTAAGTTTTCATTTTAAAGAATGTGGATATAGTAATATTACACTTAAAAAATTTCAGTTCTTTCATTACTGTAATCATTGCACAATTAAAGTCCATTACTTTAGAAACTTTACCAAGTACCAAATGCAGCTTTGTGGTCGGCTGGAGTAAAAGACGTAACAAAACTCATAATATTCCAAGGATAATGTAAGTTTAGAAATTAAACCGTAACTTCAAACAGGTTTTTCTATGTGACAATGTTATCATAAACATTAAATGAACAGATATATGGATTCCTCATATGGAATGGTTTACAGTTTATTACCTCAATTTTTGATTTTTTGGATATTGTAAGTTATGATTCTAGGCGACTCGTATATACCTTGTGGGATAAATGTTCTAAACAATGGGGAAAACTGCATTGAAGTCCTCTTGGTAATTCTAATTTTTTTAGTGGACAAAAACAAGTAAACAAAAACTTTATTTTTATGTAGTATTTGAATACATTTTTGATTTACATCAAGTTAAAATCTAATAGTGTAATGATGAAAAATGTATTGAATATATACCTTCCTTTGTAACCTGAAAAGTTGTTTGGCCAGCAGCCATAACAAATGGAAATGACTTGTTTTCCACTTCATGCTCATTGATTACAACATAATGAATTAGTGCATTTTAATACTTTAGTAATTTTTTTGTTGTCAAGAAATATGCATATTGATTTTTCTCAAATAATTTTTTATTTAGTAATTAATTAGGTAAATTTATATTTGTTTTAAGAGTTTTATTCACTACAATTTGTATATTTTAACGTTTTATTTTTTCACTATTTCTTTTTTCGTTTTGAATGTTATGTTTTCTTCTGCCTTCCGTTATATTTGTGTAATTCATTTTCCATTTTCATTAATTCTTTGTATTTTTTTCTTTCTCTTCTTGGCATCTCTTGTTTCTTTTTCTTTTCTTTTAATAATCTCTCGTTTTCTGAAACACTATTTTCTCTCAAATTGAGATTAAAGTTTTATTAAATTTTTTAAAATTATTATTGTTTTTTTTTAATAATACTAAGAGAGCAGAGAGACAGAGAGTGTTAGCAGTTTCAGTAATATGTTAATATTAATTAATTTCAGGCATTTCCTGTGTATACATTTTGTGCAAAGCAAGTACGTAGTGCTATGATTGAAGCAAGGGACAGTGCTTTGTCTCTTTACGAAGGCAGTATATCAGTGATGAGATACAAGGTGACTTCTCGTCTTACGTACTCTCATTATTCAACAAAGATGTAGCCAGTGAAAGGGCTTTTGGGTTTGATCATTGCATTTTAATTTCTTCCGGGTGACTGATTGAGGAATTTAGAGAAAAAGAATTGGGAAAAGTACACATTTGAATGAAAGAAAATTTACAGCAGTGAGTTTTTTCAACCAACACTTTATTATTGCAACCTGCTACTTACATTACTGATCACAATGTGTAATCACGGCATAGTATCTTTCCTTCTGGTAACATAAAATGTAAAAGCATCTATTAAGCTTACAGTGAGATTGAATAGTTTGTGCTAGCTAACAGCTTTTGAACGTGTGTACTAATATGCTGCATTAAGAAAACTAGTATTCCTTTTTAGATGCACACATTTTTGGTGACAGAAAATGACCCTAAAATAAACATCTTTACTCCTTGAACGTTTATTCGGTACATTACCATTTTTTCTATTACATTGCATTTTTGTGAGCTGTTGTTCGCTTATTCTATACATTGCATTTTCAGCACCATTGATAATAAGCATTTCTGCATTAATATATTTTCTTGTTAATTCACCAGTTTTGTTAAGTAATTGAAGTATTTTATTTCAAATTTACAATTCCTTGAATTCCAGTAGTAGTAAGTGTAATTGGAAATAGTGTTTTAATTTGTGTAGAAATTTTATGTACATATACAATGTATGTGTTTGTGTGTGAGTGAGTGATATATTGCACTTGTTTTCAGGCTTTTCCCATAATTACTATGTTTGGTAATCAATTAAAAGATGTTCTGAGCAGACTTCGTGAAGGAAGCAAATCAATTGTAGACTCTTGTGTTTCCTTCCCACGAATGAAGGTTGAGATTGTAATTTATTTGCATACATGTCTTTGTATGGGCAAGGGCACTTTCTGTAATAAAAAAAAATGTGGTTTGCTAATAAGCTATTACAGGATTTCTTGAGCATAAGTGTTCAGAATTGTGATGTGAAATTATTCCAACAAAATTTATTTGTATTATAATATGTAAATGATGCATGTAATAATTATGTTTTGAGTGCTAACTTTTTCAAATGAAAGATTCTTTCACGTTCCATCCTTTTCCAGGCATTTCCTCTGATAGCAATATTGAATACTCAGTTGAGGATCTCTTTTGATAACTTGCGAATTGGCACCAGTAATATATATGAATCACTGGTGGCTTTCCCCCGATTTAAGGTGGTCGAACCAATATATTAGCATCTATTGTGCTTTTGTTTGGATGTAAAATGTGAAATGTACAACTATTTGTCTTTTTCATCAAATTTTATTTTTGAAGTAGTTTTGTGAAGTTGGAATATTTTTGAGAACTTGTGTCTTTTTATTTTTTAATTTTTATTTTTATTTTTTTATTTTTTTGTTGCTTTATTAAAAATTGTTTTGTCTTCTGCTTTCTGCTTTTGCTTGCCAACTCACTGCTGGTTATTTGGTAGCTTTTGCATATTTTGACCTTTTAAAAAAATAGAATTAAATGTTTTAATATTGTGGTACAAAACTATGCATGCATTGGTTGTTATTGCTTTTAATGCATGTTAGAAATTATATTTTTGGTTGTAAGACTAATATCCAGAATTGCACCCACAGAGAAAATAAAATTCTATATACAGTATAACTCCAGTTATCCATAATCCAATCAGTAAGAGTGATTATTGATTTTGATGAAAAGAAATGGGATGGGAATCATTTTTGGTTAAAGAAATTGTTGACTGATTAGTTCATCTTTTACAAGATCATCAAAGGAACTCTGTACCTGAAAATTATATTTCTTTGAAAAGGTGACATCACTGATGTAACAGTAACAGATTTTTCATTACTTATGATTTAATTTTTTTCTTAAGCTTCTGTCTTTGATGTTGTGAAATACTCAGCTTCTTATATTTATTTCTAAATTATTCTACTTTATCAATCATTATGTATTTCTAGATGCTAGGCATTTTTTTTAACATATCCTATTATCTTTGTTTTCCCATGTACCCAAATCATTCCCAGGCCAGATCATTGGAGTTCTACTGTACTTCATGGGTATTTCATTTGAATAAATAAGTACTTGATGTGAAAAATTTATTTTAATTCATAAACAGAGCATAGCAAGATACAATAGCAAAATTTGTTACTTTCAATTTTATGTGCTTTTGCTGGAAAAAGTATTTTTTTACTGAGAAGGGGATGAAATAAAAATGTTTTGTTTGAATTACGTGATATTCAGATATTTTGCAAAAGTATAATTATTTCTAATTATCAAATGCAATTTCTCTGTATAGCGTATCCTATGTATGGAGGATATTGCTCCATACATTATTCATCCAATTGATAAATCAGAAGCTATTCATATTGTGGGAGGAACTTTTGCTTATAATACACCTCCTACAGTGACTTCTCCAACCAGTGTTGGAAAAAGGTTAGTGAAATATGATGAAACTGTGTTATTGTTAAAGTGATGACATGAATTTTGAAAGTAAACAAATCCAACATTTTTATATTTTTGTATTGATGATAATGTATGTTTTAAAAAAACGTAATTAATATTATATGTTTTTAACTCTTCAAATATTTTAAATTGTCTAAAATAGATGTAATTGTTGTCTATAAAAACAAAATGATTATTCTATTTTTATAATTCTAGTGCTTTACCTAAAGAACCTGAAGCAGAATGTCTGAATGCTATTTTGGGTGACAGAAAATATATTACTGTTCTCCAAGACATCTGTTTTCAAGCTCCAAAGGTAGTTCATGATTACAAGTCATGATATTTGCAAAATTGATATTTTAAAAATTAATTCATAATTTTTGCAGGGCAAGCTCATTGGTGTCTGTGGACCTGTGGGATCTGGAAAAACTTCATTGATTCTTGCTTGTTTAGGCCAGATGAGGAAGTTGAGTGGTCAAGTGACAAGAGATGGAACATGTGCATATGTTAGTCAAGAAGCTTGGATTCTGAACGCTTCATTGAGAGAAAATATTCTATTTGGAGAAAGATTTGATTCAAAAAGGTATTTCTCTGAACAAATTAATAGTAGTGAGGAGTCATTGTTTTTAGTCTCAAGTGCAACAGTTTTCTTGTTTATGGAACTCAAATGTTTTACAAAACAAAGGTAAAGGGAATGACCAAACGTTTTCAGGAGATAATCACCATTTATTGTCTATTATTGTCTATTATATCATCTTTATTGAGTATTCAATCAAAAACTCAAGATCAAATTTTCCCAATATTACAATACCTTTACTTCAATTGAATATAATATTTTCTTTTAACTGGACTGTGCAAGCACAATGAAGGATAGTAAGTTGGCATTGGATCTTGTATTTTGTTCTTTTTCTCCTAGTGTTCAAAATACTTGGTCATTTATGAGTGGTTAAGTCAAAATTACTCCGTATTTATCCGTGTTCACTGTTTGAACTCACAACACTCTTTGAATTCTTAAACGCTTTAAATGCTTTGAATCTTTTAATGATATTTAAATAAGCAGATAGATGTAAGGAAATATGTAAAATAAAATACTAAGGTATACTGGTATAAGATGTGGAATTTCATTTTAATTCTATTTGTAATTTACATGCATGTTATGGAGTGATATCTATCTATTATGTATGTTTACTTTTTTCATTGTTATGTGAGTAAAGACTTTAACTTGCCAAATAAAACTAAATATTAATTTTAAAATAATATTTGAAAGGTAAAAACTTGTTAAATATTTAACATTTGTCTCATTTTATGGAATATAAATATCAAAAATCTTGTTTGGTTTGTTAAAAATGGAGATTTCATTTTAAATAAAAATGTATTTGCATTCTTTAATATTTAGTTACTCTTTTATTTATGGGACAATTAACGTCAATGTGGTTAGTTATCTTTATGATTTTTAATATACAACTTACTGCTTAGTTGCCTCTATAACATACAAAAGAGATAACATTGGTCTTATTGATAAGGAAGCTCAAAATAATTTAGTCTTCATAATTTCATGATTGAGTTAATATTGTGTTCAGCTTCACTTTGAACTTCGAATGAGACCTGTTTCATTCTCTCTGAGAGGTCTCATTAAAGTCAGTATCATATGTAAATGAAAGCAGATTCCCTTTTTAGGGACATGTGGTAATATATCATTACCATAATGAGTCTTAGCATACTTTCTTTGCGGTACATGGTATTTAACTCATTGCTAAAAATATTGTTCATTTTGGTTTTCTTTTAGCCAAATGTTTATATGACACAAAGAATATTTTTCTAAATCCTATTTTGTTTAACTTTTTCAATAACATACCATGATTTATAGTATCAAATTCTTTAGCTATATCTAGGAAAATAGATAAATTAGGCATGTTTTAATCAAGTTTTGCTTACCGACTTCAATAAAAATGTATGTCTTTTTGCCTATCTATTTTATATTTATAATAAATGCTTGAAATACTGGGCTCTACAAATAATACAATAAGGGAAGCAATGCACAATAGGAATGTCATTAATGAAAGTAACACTGTGACATGTATGATTATGGCCAATGAATTGCTGCTTCAAATTCCCCAATGTAAACTGCCTGATGTCTGCTGTCTGAAAGGATGTTCTTAAGTGGACAAAATTCCTTTACACTTATAACAATGTAAAAGCGGGATTATTTGTGCCAATGCTTGTCAGAAATCTAGTCGCCAAACAACGTGCCTGACCATTTGACAACACTAAAAGCTAATTTTACACTTCTTCCTGAATAATAAATATCTGCTCACCTATGGCAAAACATAACTGGATGGCTGGCGATATTTTTTCAACTAGTCTGTACTCTTCTGTATAAAACTTGAAAAAATAACTTAGGTTTTTTGGTAATTCAATTTTTGTTCAATAACTGTCAATGTCTTATATTTATACAAGAATGTTATTCAATACAGATAAGATGAAGTCATTTAATAGGTGTTTACTAGGCAAATAGACCCTATTTGTCAAGAAAAATGAAGATATCGAAGTTTAGCTGAAACAAAAACTTTTTGGTATGTTTGCATTTGAAGAGAAGCTTTTGATTGAAAATTATTGCTTTTGATCATGAAACAAAGATTTTTTTCTGAGAGTGTATGTGCTTACTTGAACAAAAATATATTTGACAAACTGATTTTAAAAAATGTATCGATTGTTGTTTTTAAAAGAATTGCAACATTTTAAGACAAAACACCATGCAATTAGTAAATGTTTTGAAAGAAGATCACTTTAAATGTGTATTTAAGCACACAGCATCTCAACTCATGGGTGGCAAGTTCGGCTTGGAATTGTTTTGAACATCTGTATAAAATGTGGAATGCTGAAATGGCAACAGTTGACTTTAAGCGTGCGTGTGTGTGCGTGTGTATGTGCGCGTGCGCGCGTGCGTGCGACCAATGAAAACCCAATATTTTTTCACATTCAGTTTTAATTTATTTATGGTATTTTTCATTTTTAATATCATGATTGCTGATGCTATACAGAATAGAGCAATGACATCTACACACATGTATTTTCCTGTTGATCACTAATGCTTAATCAAATTTCTCATTGATGATTAAGATAAGTGAACCCCTCGGAAGAGAACGTTTGGTACACCATTCTCATTTTTGACTTTCTGAGATGGACTACCCATTGTGAACCCGAAAGGATGTCATTGACAGAGAGAGGGAAGTGGTATTTTGACGATCTTTTGTAGTATTTTTCCTTGCCAGCACATCAGTGAGATTGTGCTATAGTTTTCAGGATTTATAGACACACTACCAGGTTTTAAAATTGGATTATTATCTTTTCCTTTCAGACTTTTGTGTAAATACCTTATGTCCAGATGTTATTGTGTATGTTTAACATAGTAGGCAGTATTTCGTTTGGTAATTGATGCCCTGTGCTCTAAGAGATTTCTTTCTAGTTATTCTGCAGTGTGTCCAATTGCATGTGCACCACCTTGTAATTCTCTCTGAACTTCACATTTTATAGCTTATCTGTGTCAACTGTAAAGTCTAGTGCTTTTTCTTCTTGAGAAAGACTTCAGGGTAGTTCTTTGAATTGCTAACTTTGAAATATTGAGACACTAATGTGTTGGCAATTTCATCAGTGTTGAGTCAAATTGTCAATCGTGTTTTAAGCATGTTACGGAATATGTTTTTTTCATCAATCGAATGGATCGTCTTCCATCTTTCTGTGACACTGGTTGTCCAGTAATTATTGCCACATATTTTTCCCAGCTAGACTCTTGTTGATATCTTTGTGCACCCAAGAGCCCACAATCACATGAAAACTTTAAGATTGTCTTGGGTTGGTGAAAGCCAGTATCTATTGAGGGGTCCTTATTTTCTCTTTTATTGCTTCTTTGGTCTCCACATTTCACTATGGTAATGGAATTGTGGATGAGTGGCCACACATTTGTGGAATGTAATTTGCACCAAGAGAAATCACTGTGTTGAAGTTTGTTACATTTTCTGTGTTTCCACTAACATGTGTCGATAATACATGTCTAGTGAATCTGGACCTGCCAGCACGATTGATGCACCAATTTTTCGGTGACAAACATCATTCTCTGGTATGTTTGACGATATTAATAAGTGAAAGTAGTTGCTCCTGTGAAGGCTGGAGTGTCCACATCAAGCATGTAGCAAGATTCAGACTACAGAATGTGATCTATGGCCAAGAATAAATGATTTCCAACGAAGTGAGTGCTTGTTCCTTTGTTTAAGAGTACTTGCTCATTTCTAAGTAGCAGGTCATCAATTCTTTTACTGGCATCACTTTTTTTAGAGAAGCCCCATGTGCTGCTATGAGCAATGAAGGCACCTACAATGAGAAATGGATGCTATCAAACACATCTTGTAAGTCTTCATTTCACCTTCACACATCTGGTAAATATATGCAGCAGATGGTCAACTTCAGTGGCTGGTGTAAGGATACAGCTATGGCTTGCAATGATGAGTTGAGTTGTAGATGTCTAACAGAATGTATTGCTGGGTCAATGCATGAACGACACCTCTGTTAGTTCATCGAACAGGGTCTGTATTGCTTGATTTGTCCTGTACCGTGAAACCTAATTTATGTGTTGCCAAGCAACACAAGTTTGTTAAGAATCAGCACGTTCTGGGGGAAAATGAGTTTTGGAGGATCAGCTGGGGGACACATGTGGAGAAATGAACTGGGCAGATCAGCCCCAAAGTAGAAGTTCTTATATCCCCTTAAGTTGAAATGTTCTTCTGGCTTAAAAAGAATTTCTTGTATGCAAATACACATTAGTGAGTAACCGGCTAGTGACTGTTTTAGTTTGCTATGAGATACAGTAAATTATGTTGCACTAAAGGATATTTACTATTGCATTTGAATTTGTTGCTATGGAATGAATCTTGTTTATTTTTCTTGATTTTTTCTTTGAAATTTTTTCTTCTTTAACTTCTCCTCCTCTCCCTTTTGCTTCTTCTTGCACAGTACGTTGCTCGGATCGATGGAGTTTTTATGATCACTGTGGTTTTCCACTCTAACCATGAACTTGTCTCTGAACCAGAGGTCGTATCCTGCTCAAAGGGAGCAGAAACTCCACATTTTTTAAGAAATCCTTCTTGGTGTATTTGCGGGGACTGAGTGATTGCCTTCAACAACCCAATATGCTGAACCTCTAATATTACCTCCTGGCCAAATTAACTCCTAATGAAACAATCTTCGTTGGATGGGTTATTGTTGTTACTACTACTACCAACACACAATGAAGTGAGCAGATTGGACCCAAATTGTTCTAAGCAGATTTTTACAAAATGAGATCTTTTAGAACTTAATATTGCATTTTTGGAGATTTAGTTGTTTTGGTGCTCACCTTCCATAGCATAGGTGGTCAGAAAAGTTCAGAAATCTGAAATTAAATTGAAGGAAATTAAGACAGTAATAGTATTTCTCAATAAAATTAAAGGAACTGTTTGATTTTCTGTGTTTTATGTTGTCTGCTATGATATAACTTTCACTTTTAAAACAATTATAATTACAATGTGCAGAGATTTCGCATGGAACTAGTTCGTTGTTTTTGCTGTTATTTTTGTTGTTGTTCTTCTTCTTATTTTATTATTATTATTATTATTATTATTATTATTATTATTATTATTATTATTATTATTATTTTATGATTATTTTAATTTTATTATTTTCTTTTTATTATTATTTTGATGATAATGCATTCTCTTCTTTCTTCGCCCTTTACTACTTTTCTTTGGAAATATTTTTAGATACTATGAAGCAATCTATGCCTGTTCACTGACGGAAGATATAAATATGCTTCCTGGTGGAGATCAAACTGAAATTGGAGAAAAAGGCATCAACTTATCAGGTGGACAGAAACAGCGGGTAGCTCTAGCTCGGGCCTTGTATTCCAATAGGTATGTATATGTTTCAGTGATTTGCTCAATTTTCATTCTTTATCTACTATGTATATTACTGTCTGTACAGAGATATGTACTTTCTTGATGATCCATTGAGTGCGGTTGATGCACACGTGGGAGCTGAAATTTTTCAGAGATACATAATGACTAGTCTGAGAGGCAAAACAATAGTTTTTGTAACACACCAAATGCAGGTGAATTATTTTCAGTTATTCTTCTTTTGCTTGTTTTGTAGAAATATTATAATGATAATCGAAATCGAATTTCAGTACCTCAGCAACTGTGATGATATCTACATGCTGAAAGATGGACAAGTTATTGAACATGGAAGTCATAATGATTTGATGAAAAATGATGGAGAATATGCCCACATGTTAAAAACATGCCTTTTGGAGAAGGAACAGAAAACCCAAATTCCGTTAGTATTTAATTTATTATTTGTGTATGAGGTTTGATACCTATTAGAAATAATAATTTAAGCACTTGGAATATTATTTCTAATGACTTAGTAAGGTAAAAAATATCGTCAAAAATGTAAAAGGGGTGAAAAGAATTATTTTAGAGGATAGTTACTATTTTAAATAATTTGGAATTTATCAATTTTTACTTTCTCTTATTTGTATCTAGAGAAAATATTGTAATTCAGAAAAAAATTAACCAAATTTTGACGAAAATATATGTTATTTAATGAAAAAGTTAACAACGCAAAACTACAATATTGATGATAAATAGTTTTTACTTGATGAAGTCTGTTCTTCAGAATCAGTTCTTTAAGTAATATCATGTCCTTTTTTTTTTTTTTGAAAACATGAGTAGTTTTGTTTACTGTTTGCAGCTCTTAGAAGTTGCAAATTCTAATTTCCTATGCTTTTGCTTTTCTGCAAGTCTTTTACAACACACCAACAGTGACACTGAGAAAAAACAAGGAGCCTGGGGCAGAGGATTCACAGGAATTCCTTATTTCAAACAAAAGTCACATACACACATGCATGTGCACATGCACATATCACGTTCGTATACACACACACGTAACTGTGTACGGGGTCAGTCACTGCATTTTCATGGCTTCATTGTCAGTCTTCGTGAAGGTGGATCTGCTATGGTGAAGTTGGTTCACCTGATGATGACCATACCTATCAAATCTAATTTCATCTGTAATGTCACAATGATACAAGATGATCTCTTTGTCCAGTAGGTGGTTGCAGTATTGGGAAAGTTATGATATCATCATTGGTCATTGTAAGATCTATAATTGAGAGTGTCTGCCGATCTTGTATTCTAGTTGTTAAGTGAAACTTTTGAATCAGATTTGTATTGTATTAAAATTCTAAAAAAAATATATCTATTCCAGCCTTTTTTGTCAGCTGATTTCTTATCCATGTTATAGTTAATACATTGAAGTCACTAAAAATAAGAATAAGTTCTTTTATTATTCTGACTTTACATAGCATCTGAAATAAATTCAGGTTGGATTCTTGCACTCTGGGTTGTGGGTGGCAGTCTATATATTACTTCAATGGTAAAATTTCTACCACATATGGATATGTGGCTATAGGCTTTCTAGTGATGGATCATGGAGATTATCAATAGGTTCAGTTTAAATATCAAGTGTCCCATTCCTGTGTGCGATGCACATCATTGCACCATTTCGTCTGTAGGTTCTCTCTGATCAAAAAATGCAGGTAAGTTGATGAAAGGTTTAGTAATATCTGTTTTTATCTAGGTTTCTGTGACAATTATAATGTTGGAATTGAAGACTTGCATTTCTAACTTGAGTAAGTTGAATAAGTTGAAGAGATAAAATGAATGGGTGAAAACCAGAATGGTTTAACTAACATTTTATAAATTCTGAGAAAACTGTATATTTAAATCAATATTACTGTAAAGTTGTGATGCTTTGTTTCATCATTAAAACCATGGCATTTCAATTGTTCATTAAAACCATGAAAATACATTATCATTGAAATATAGCCTAAAATAAACATGTTTTTCTCAGAATGTATAAAATGTCACCATTCTGGTTTTTACCCATTCAAATATTAGTATATATGATATTTTCATTTGAGTTATTGAAGATCTTGCAGCTACTGCCTGCTGTTCTCTCTGAGTTTTCTTCAATTTGTGGATTGACTTTAATATACTTTTTGATAGTGGCTTATACTGCTGGGCAGCCAAGGTGTTACACATAGAACTTTCAATTCTTCACATTGTTGAGGTGTTCGCATGAAGGTGTTGGATCATTGTTGGTATGAACTCCTTGGGGCAAGTCCAGTCTTTGTTTACATTCCTATTGCATTCAGTACTGCTCAGCACTACTTTTAACAGGTCTTGGTATAGCTTGGGCAAAATAATATCTCTCCCAGTCATGACAAACATCACTTCCTTTACTGAGATATTTATATTGCCCAACAATATCTTAACATCTACCAAGTCTAGGAAATGCCTATCTTTTGGACGAGGTCTTCTTCTTTTCTTCATCTTCTTCTTTTCTTCTTCTTCGTCTTCTTTTCTTCTTCTTCGTCTTCTTTTTTTTCTTCTTCTTCGTCTTCTTTTCTTCTTCTTCTTCTTTTCTTCTTCTTCTTCTTTGTCTTCTTCTTTTCTTCTTCGTCTTCTTTTCTTCTTCTTCTTCTTTTCTTCTTCGTCTTCTTTTCTTCTTCGTCTTCTTTTCTTCTTCTTCTTCGTCTTCTTTTCTTCTTCTTCTTCTTCGTCTTTTCTTCTTCTTCTTCTTCTTCGTCTTCTTTTCTTCTTCTTTGTCTTCTTCTTTTCTTCTTCTTCTTCGTCTTCTTTTCTTCTTCTTTTTCTTCTTCTTCTTTTTCTTCTTCTTCTTCTTCTTCTTTGTCTTCTTTTCTTCTTCTTCCTCTTTGTCTTCTTCTTCTTCCTCTTTGTCTTCTTCTTCCTCTTTGTCTTCTTCTTCTTCCTCTTTGTCTTCTTCTTCTTCCTCTTTGTCTTCTTCTTCTTCCTCTTTGTCTTCTTCTTCCTCTTTGTCTTCTTCTTCTTTGTCTTCTTCTTCTTTGTCTTCTTCTTCTTTTCTTCTTCTTCTTCCTTTTCTTTTCTTCTTCTTTTCTTTTCTTCTTCTTTTTCTTTTCTTCTTCTTTTTCTTTTCTTCTTCTTTTTCTTTTCTTCTTCTTTTTCTTTTCTTCTTCTTTTTCTTTTCTTCTTCTTTTTCTTTTCTTCTTCTTTTTCTTTTCTTCTTCTTTTTCTTTTCTTCTTCTTTTTCTTTTCTTCTTCTTTTTATTTTCTTCTTCTTTTTTCTTTTCTTCTTCTTTTTCTTTTCTTCTTCTTTTTATTTTCTTTTCTTCTTCTTCTTCTTTTTCTTTTCTTTTCTTCTTCTTCTTTTTCTTTTCTTCTTTTTCTTTTCTTTTCTTCTTCTTTTTCTTTTCTTCTTCTTCTTCTTCTTCTTCTTCTTCTTTTCTTTTCTTCTTCTTCTTCTTCTTTTTCTTTTCTTCTTCTTCTTCTTCTTCTTCTTTTTCTTCTTCTTCTTTTTCTTCTTCTTTTTCTTTTTCTTCTTCTTTTTCTTTTCTTCTTCTTTTTATTTTCTTCTTTTTTTCTTTTCTTCTTCTTTCCTCCTCCTCCTTCTTCTTCTTCTTCTTCGTCTTTTCTTCTTCCTCTTCTGAAAGGTCTGCATCTGCTATGAGTTTGTCCATTATGATGTAGAGCATCGTAATGTCCTCCATAATGCCTTAAAATCCCTGCTTTGTATCTTCTACATGAACTGTATCGTCATTCATCTTCTTCAGTTTTGCTTCAATGTGGGATATGGTTTTGATAGTTCATTTTTGATGATCTTGATTAATTCCAAGGATTCTTCACACATACTAGTTGCTGATGATCCTTTGGATCCTTTGGATCCATCATATTCCTATCCACATCCTTTAATCCATTCAGTTGTCTATTTTTTAGTCATTGAGGGATGCCTACTCTGTAAAAACTCCAACAACTTTCATGTGACAGAATCTGCAAATATGATTGTCAACTCTAGCATCTGTTTCCATTAATTCACTGTTCATTTCTCACAAGATGAGCTGGGTATTTCTGGAAGGGTATATTTAAGGACAGAAACGTTCGTTACTATAGCATGGCGTGTTTTTGTTTTTTGTTGTTGTTTTTTTGTGTACATTTTCGGGGTTGAGAATGAATGCATTGAGTCATTTGGCTTGCAGGGAAAATTTGTTATTTTGACTTGCGTGTTACTTTTGGGAAACAAAATCTAGCATGACCTTTTCTTGCCAGCTGCTTTCTCCCATTTGTAAAACATGATAGAGCCAGAACAGATGCCTGTCTTGAATCCTGTCAACTATATCAAAAAGAAAATCTCTGGGGTCATTATTTTCTTTTCTATACATATGAAACTTGTATAAAAAGGTCTCTTACTGGCAGAAAGAAATTGCTTTTTGGGATACAGTGTGTTTTCGTTTATAATAGGGTTCTACTGAATTGTGTGTCATCATTGGATTCATTGTTCAGATTTCAGAATGAAGAGTCAAGTGGTGATGTGGGAAGGAAAGCTTCATTAACTACTGATAAGAGTTTGCAAGAAAATAAAAATTCATCTGTTAAAGGTAATGTATATTAATTCATTTGTTATTATTTTCAGTTGATTGTTGAAATTTTAGTTGAAACAGTAGAAGTGTAGCAAAGAAAATGGCAAAACCATAGTAAGAGAATGAAGACACAGATATGTAAAACAGATACTGACTTATAGGCCAATGGGATGAAGATCCATGGAAGTCCTAACTTAAGATGGCAAGATCAGGATCACTTAAGTGACTAAGAAAATTCTGACTAAAAAAAAGAAGTCCTACAAACATAAGTGTGGTAAACCTTGAACCATTGATAAGTTTAATAATATGTTAAATGGGATGTGGACCAGTTATTTCTTTATACACAAAAATCTAGTAGTTGTAAATATGTCTGATTACTGGAATGATGGGAAATTAATGCACTCACGGTTCTGATTCTTGCCAATTGCACATGTGGTCCCATAGGGTTTGATTTTAAACCCTATTGTCTTCCTACTGTTTGTAAATAATTAGAAATGAAAGAACAGTTCTCTTTGAGAATGATACAAATAGTCTTTGCAATAAAGAAACAGTAAATAATGCAATATCAGATGTTTGATATTGATCAGATGTGAGATATGGTGTAACATTCTGAACAAACACCTAGACTTTCAGATTACAGAAAAGAATTGTACAAAAAATAAGCAAATTGACCCACGTGATTCTTGTAAGCCTTAATCCTTAACTGCCCATGCTTTTTCTCTGAAAATTTAAATTTTTTGTGTTACATGATTTTAATAGAGTAGGGTAATAAATAAGGTAAAAAATATATATTTTCATGAATATATTTGTAATTTTTTCAAATAAGCTCTGTGTCCATATGGACATGCTGGGCAGTTACATATTCATTTTCTACAAAATCTGTTTCTGTGTAATAAAAAGAACAGTAAATTTTATAAAAATAGTTTTGCTTTACACTTGCTTTATATGTAATGAAGGGGCTGTTTGATGGTGTTCCCATGCCTTTTATTGAATTCATGAATTTTGTTCAACTTGAACAATTTTCTGCCTAAAGCCTAGCTGGAACCTTTTTACACAGTCTTCTTTTTTCAGATGCCCAGCATTGTGTATTGGTACACAGATTTGCCATGACAAGAGAGCTCAGTACCATTTCTTGTTTCAAATGTTTATTTCGTACAAGGCAGTGTTCTCATACAGCTGGTTTACATCCCCCATGTATCAATTATATTCAGCTATTGTCTGAGATACTTGAATCTGGATAGCCTTTTTTTCCTTTGTTGTATATATTTTCACTGAGACCACAGGCTCAACACCAGCCTGTGTCCATGCTACAGAAACAACTGAGTTTTCAACCCACTTGCCAACAATAATTCTGTTGTCTGCATGATAGAATGCTCAATTGTCCCTTGTATCAGATAGAGGAACATTTCTTCTAACTTCAAAAAGTGTTTCCAGAACCTCTTGAACTGTAACATCCAAATTTAATATAATTTACAGGCCTCTGATGGAGAAAATAGAGACAAAAGTAGTTTAAAAACGTTATTTTGGCAACAACAAGATTTGACCCCACATCTGCCTAGCGTGTCCAAATGAATACACTCAAATATTTTTTATTCTACGGGGAAAAAAAAATCTCAAAAGTTGTTTAAAAAATAAGTATTCCTATGTTGAAGTTTTTAAATGTATTTCATGCAATTAAATACCAATTAAAATAGAAACAATGTTATAAAACCCACTTACTCCACGTCGACATGCAAGATTTTTGAGCACAAAATATTTTGTTTTTTGGGAAGCAATTACAACAAACAGTCGTACAATATACCATTCTAAAAACAATGAGCTCACAGTCTGGACTTTCTTTTATAAGAAAAACATTCCAAACTTCATCATAATAAATACTAGCTCTATACAAAAGGATGAAATGTTGCTAATGCGTATGAATATGGACATACTAGGCGGTTAAAGGTTAAGCTAGGAATTCTATTATTGCCTTGTCTGTTGATTTACGAATCAGACATTTTTGTCAAAAATGACTTACTCAAGGGTGGAAACATATTTTCATGTTTATAACTAAAACACCTGATGTAGTAATCATATTCATCAGATGTGAGTATCAACAGCTCACTAAGAAAGATTCACATACAGTAAGTGTACATTATTTTACAAGATATTGCCAGATGACATTAAACAATTAAAATCATTACACAAGTTTAAGTGTCAAGTAAAATATCTTCTGCTGCATAACTGTATTTAAACAATCAGAGATTATACCATACATCAAAAACGAAAGTAATATTGATTTTAATAATATTTAATGAATTGTTTACCATTTGGACTGATTAATTTTAAAAGACTAAATATGTCTGTAACAAGTATTGTACCTCAGCTTCTGGTTTAATGATCCTCAACTCATTCAGATTTTCCATCTAGTTTCCCTGATCCTTGGAGCAAATGCTGATATGGCTCCTTGTTTTGCTTTTGGACATCAATGTAACTTCACTGATTGTGCACATTTTCTAGAATTAAGTGAGAAATGTAGTTATTCAAATTAACATTCTCAATGTTCTCACAGCTGTAAGTTGATTCCTTCAAGGACACTATGAGGGAGAATATACAAAATCTGTAACTCTTTTTCTTTGCAAATAAACAATATAAATAACAAATATTACAACGGAACTAATATTTTCTCACCAATTTTTGCCAAAACATTCATGTCTACCTGTATTTATAATTCAACTTCTGTACACAGGTTAGGATGGTGATCACAAAATTTGAGAAAACAGTTGGAGTAATTTCCTACCCAGCAGTAGTTATACATTTACGATTTTGTGTAATGGCATCTTCAAAATCATACCAACTTTTCATAACATATTATGAATAGAAGATATTATAAATAATTGACATAATTGCTGACTGATTTGAATCTTGGAATGAATAACATGAATGGAATCAGAGAAGGATGGGTGTAATCAAGTTATTCATTTTGTGTATAGATTTGACAAAGTAAATCTATGTATCAATTATTATGAGGTTGTGTTGTCAATAGTTCACCACCTCTTTAGTGGGCTGCCTCTATCTCTAACCTTACTGGTAGGTACTTCCAAATTAATTTTGGAAATCTGTTGTTGTTCGTTCTCTATAAATGATCTTTGCATCTCCTTTGAGACTGTTCTATCTCATCTACTAAACATTTAGTTGTCAATTTCTTTCTGATGTTTTTATTTCTCACTGTCTCTTCTTGTATTCCCATGAGGTATCAACAGTCCCATATGTGCTGCCTGTAGTTTTTGTTTGTTCTCTCTTTCAGACCCATATATGATTCTATGCTTAGCAGCTATGTTATGGAGTTTCAGTTTTGTTTCCGGGTTCATGTCTCTGCCAAAGTGTCTATTAATTTTTCCACATATTTTATTGCAGTTATTAAGTTTGTTTTTACAAAGAAATTACAAAAGTTTCATCCAATATGTTCATAGATTTTGAAATACTTAGTCTATGATAATAAAACTAATTAATTTCAAGATTACATATCCAATTACAGTATTATTTGTTTGTACATATTTAATTTATGAAATATAGTACAAAACTCTTCTTCCAAATCTGTTTTACAAGTATTGAAATACTGTTGAAGTGTCAAGTTTATTTTAAATATGTTTTATTCCTTAAGATAGAAATTCCTTTTGAGAGAAAATGATAATATGCATATTGTTTTATTCCTAATTTCTCAAGAATGTTTGAAGCAGAGAACAATTCATTATGCAAGTTTCAAATATTAGAGCAGAATTGTTCTAGAAATATGATTTTATTTGTCATTTGTGTTGAACACAAGTGTTGAAAATAAACCTGAAACCTTTTTGAACTGCACCAGGTGACCAAATGATAGTGCCAGAACATATAGAACAAGGTCAAATTAAATTCTACACATACCACAGTTATGTTGCTGCAGCTGGAGGTTACATTGTGGCAGCTCTTGTTTTTATCACTTTCTTGATGAATGTTGGAAGTACAACTTTCAGTTCATGGTGGCTTGCAACTTGGATTAAAGAAGGAGGTGGGGTAAGTCTCTACTTTTTCAAACTATTGAAGTTGTTGAAAATTCCTCATTATAAACAAAATAATTTATGACATCTGAAGCTAAATGTTTTAATGACTAAAAAGTTCTGATAATGTTTTTCTGTTTATTTTCATTTTCTCTTTCAGTCAACTTTGATAATACACAATAATCAGACTCACAAAAGTGATCAGTTAATTGATAACCCTGACTTCCCTGTTTATCGATTAGTGTATGGAATTTCTGTAGTCGTTATCATGGGAACAAGCTTATTAAGAGGATTTGTATTTACAAAGGTAATTATTTTTTCTTCCAATGTTCAATATGTAATGAAATTATATTTTTTTGCCATTGACAGTGCAAGGAATAAAGTAGTTAGCTCAGATTTCCTTCTATTACCTAAATATAACAGTAGTGAAACGTGCTGAATTTTCAAAAAGGAGGTGGAGCAGACTTTCTACAAATATGATTTCCTATACAAAAAAGAAATAAATTGGAGTTCGTTTATAAAGCAGAACCAGAGCCACCAGAAGAAAATACCAAATCCAAGCCAATAGTAACTTTTTACAAGAGATATGCTTTATGGAAATCCAGGTGTCGTTCTTTCGGTAGGGCAGGCAGTGTTGGTGCATTAGTAGGCATAACCTTTCATACATGGTTTCTCTTTTGAGTTTTTACTACACATAAAAGCTTGGCTTCGTTGAATTTTGAAACTTGGAGAAAATGTAATGGATTGTGCTACCGATGTTCAATTTTTAATTTAATTATTACACAATCCTTCTTTTTAACTAAATATTACTTGCCAAACTTGCTTGAACCTTCTTTTATTGTTTCAGAATATTTATTATGTAGATAAGTCCTTATATTCCTTATTATTGATAATTTACTATAATGTTGCGTTTAAGCAATGTTGGGATTAGTGAGTATATGATAGAAAAAATGCAATTGGAATGTAATCGTTGAGTAATGGACATGTAACTACTGTTTCATACTTCTGTTCCTAATATAATAATCTCTTCTTGGAGATAGTGTCTTTCCTGCATTATTGCATCATTACACAATGCTTCAAGCATAAATATTTACCTTCTTTACAATTCTACTTATTTCGGGAATAATGGAAGAAAACAAAGGCCTCTATCAACTGCTGAACTTATTTCTGGCAGAAGATGTAGACCTTATTTCTACAAACATGATTGATGCTGAGCACATTCCTCCTAATGTTGATGAAATGACAGATAAGGAAAATATAGATGATCTTCTGGAGAAAAATGAGTAGAAGAAAGAAAACTGATTGACTGTGCAATTGTCAATTCATGGAAAATATATAATATTGCTAATGAAGAAAAGATGTCACAATTATAATTTTGTTCTTACTTAGCCATGTTTCTAATCACATCTGAAGATTGTGCAAAAGGCAGAGAATGCAATAATGAGTCAATGAATACTCAGGAAACTGAAAAATCCCATTTTGGGCGACCCAACAAACACTTCCCTACCTTAAATACTACGTTATGATGTTGTACGGATACCGATAAAGGTGGCACAGGGCATAAATTGGTCACTGCAGTGCCTCTGACCATGAGGTTCTAGTGTTTGAGACCTGGCAATAGCAGGATTTTTGACACTAGCTTCATAGCTATATTGAGTTCAGCTGCCGTCCGGAGAAAAATTCTTGCTTCTCTCATCTATGATTTTCCTTGCTTTCTCTTATCAATACCAAACAAATATCAATGCAATACCCCAATGAACAGGCCATGGATCGCAATCATTTTTTTCTCATCCTTGAATCCTCAACCATTACTTGCGCGTACCTACACTTGCTTCTACTACATTACTACACTTGCTAGGAGACAGGTCGGGAGCTCAGAGCTGGTCCCGGCTGAAGCAGTGTCTTGCTAGTGAGGGAAAAAACCTGCTTGGGGAAAAAACCAGCAAGCCAACAGGTAGGTCGGTGTCTTACCATCCAACAGGGAAAAATCACCGTCACCTCCTGCGCTAAAAATCATGCACTACATTTACAAGACTAATGAACCTAGCAGTTGATATGCCTGGAACCATCAGTCAATCATGATGTAGAGCATGCAATTGTAAGGGGACAAACCAAAGCTAGAAGGAGGTGCAGATTGTGCAAAAGCACTACAATTAGCTCAGTGAGTGCTAAGCACTCATGTCAAGATGAATTGGTTATACTCCAAGGTCCCAAAGTTGTGTATTCTCAACATGTGTTGTACATAGACTATTGGTTAAAAAACATTTTAAATGAGTTTTTATTCTTTCTAGTGTAATATTAGAGTAAATACACAATATTATTTAAAAAAATATTTTTTATATAATATTTTTTTAATAATATGTTTACTGGTCCAGTACATTTTGCTCGCAAGAAGTTAAAAAGTTATTCTGGAGATATAAAAATGGTTATGGAAAAGTGCCTCACATATCTTCTCACCTCTTCTTTTGCCTTGTCTCTTCTCACGACAGTCATTGGTATCAATAAAGGTCTTTAATAAAAAGCAAGCGCTACATGTGATGTTGACCTAATTTTGTACAAAATAAGTAGTTTGTATTAAAAGAATTAGTAATAATTAATTAAAATATGCCAATTACAATTATTATTTAAATTTTTAATATGAAAGTGTGTTACGCTTACCTAAGGTATTGAATGACAGTACGTAACACATTGAATGGGTTAATTTGTCTCACGAGATGTTATCTTCACATTAATAATGTTATTGGAACATTCTCATTGAGGAATATCAAAAATATAATTTTGGCAGGCAGCATTGTATCTGGGGACTGGCCAGGTGGGCAGCTGCTAGGGGCGCAACCCTCAGGTGGGTGCAATTTGCAGATTCATGGCTTGCAGGCCACTGGGCACAGGCACACAAAATTGAAACAGGATCAAAACTCACATAAAAAACTTGCCCTTGATTATGATTGGCGACCACACAGATTAGGAATGGTGCCCCTATGTTAACACGCAAAATTTCTACTGAACCCTAAATAAAAGAATAAAAAAAAAAAAATCATGGCCTTCATTTAAATTTTCATCACAAATTTAGTCAGTCTTTTATAAACATTGATATAAAAAGAAAAAAAATTGCAACAGTGGACTTACAGATGAAATTGTAAATACATTAAGCTAAGATGTACCTATACATTCAGTCTGTAGGAAACAGTCGTAAGACAATAGCACTAACATAAATATCGAGGTGTTCAATCGCAAATCTTGCAACTGAATGAGCATGCCAGATTTTTATCATGTACTATCATCACTCACTAAAATTAGGTGGAGCTCATGCATCTTGTGCAACACCAGAAATTACTGTTTTTTAGAAGAGAGCAAAATATTTTTAATTATTTTTTCTGGATCAACTGAATGTTGGCAAGTTTTATCAAATTTAAAATTGGCTTTGAAAGGTCATTCTGATATGAGATGGCCACCAAAATATAATTCAATTCACGCATTGTAAACTCAACTATTGCAAATAATGAAAACATTGCTACATACCATTGCAGAAGAAAATGATGCTAGATCTGATTTTGTATCTTCAGCTAAAATCATTTTTTAAATTATTAATTTCGAATTTACTGGTTACTGGTTGTTTACTGGTTATATAGGATTGTATTTTTAGAATGACAAAGTTAATTGCATTTTACTGAGAAAAAACTGTTTGCATTGAGATTGCATTAAAACAGTTGCAGGGCCTTGTGAATTTTTGAATGATTTCAGAAAGAAAACAAATAGAGCTGTGATTCAGCAAAATCTCTAGCTAACAAGCTGTCAATTGAACTGGAATTTTCTGAAAAGTTATGGTTATGTAATGGTTAAGGTTAATGAAAGGTTGAAATATCAATGATGGACGAAAGGGCCAAGGATGATGTGGCCATAATGACTCCACTTCAAAAGTTGGAAATTCAGCTTTAGCTTTACTGTGCACAAGACACACTTATTTAACAAATGGGATGGAGATTTTGAAGTGTAGCTGCTGAGGCTTCTGATTTTGATTTTCTTACATGAAAGTCCTGTAAGGATACCTCTGAAGAACTCAAGAAATCCGTTGTGGATCTTACATTAAAGCCGAAAGATGATGCTGACGATTTGTGTTTAGAGTTTGAAAGCTACAAACACCAAATAAAATCATCAGTGCACGATTTAAAAAATGCAGATTACATTATATTTATAAATTGCCATGAAGAATGTGGCTTAGTGACCAGTTATTCCAATGAAGGCAATGCACTTCACCTAGTATTGACACTACCTGTGACTTCTGCCAGCTGTCACTGCAAACTGGCAGCAAAATTAAATTAATAAAAAGTAATTTACGATCGTAAATTAGTCAAGAACATTTGAGTTATCTCGCCATACTGTTGATGGAGTATGACATAAAAAAATATTAATGTAGACCATATTATTGACAAATCGGTTTCAGAAAAAGCCAAAAAAGTAAACTTTTAAGAGATAATATAATGTCTAAATGAACAAACTTGTATTGTATTGTTTCCCTTGCTGTATAATAGTAAGTAAGAACTAGTTTTATGCTTAAATGTATACATAACTTAAATATAAATTATACTTTCAAAGTTACTGAGTAGTTTCTCTTCTTAGAAAATAAGTCTTGGGAGCGCAAAATTCAAATCTTGCCTGGGGCGCTTATGACCCTAGCTACGACTCTGTTGACACGCAGAAGGCCATTTAAAAACTGTATCAAGGAAATACTATATTTATGAAGTAAAATTTCAGATGCCCAGTACATCAAGATGGGTTAGGGTAAAAGTGGTGGTCTCCCCACGTAAAGAAGACACCAAAATTTTTACTGTATATTGATTTTCCTCTCCTGCTTGAACGAGTGTGTTAAAGTATTTCTAACTAAATCTCTGGAAAGTAAGAGAAAGAAATGTGTTAATAAATCACAATATAATCTATTTCATACATATTGTGCATTTATCTAAATTTTGTCCAAGATTTATATTATAATGAATAGTCTAAAAAGTAATTTAATGTTATTGTTTTTAGTGTATATTTGTTATCATTGTACCTAGTATGTAGTAATTACATACTACTATGTAGTAATTACATTATTATTATTATTATTATTATTATTATTATTATTATTATTATTAATTTTTTTCCCCCTTTTAGGCTACATTACATGCATCTACAAGAATTCATAATAAACTTTTTAATAAAATCATTCATTGTCCTATGTTATTTTTTGAAACTACACCAATTGGGAGAATACAAAATTTATTTGCCAGAGATATGGATGAAGGTAATTTGTTACTATTTACAAATCTTTAATTCCCATTTTACTTGAATGAAGAATGAAATATAACAGTCTATGTATTTTATGTATAATTTGACTTTTTACTTTTTGACAGTTGATGTTCGCCTACCTTTTACAGTAGAAAGTATTATGCAGAACCTGTTGATTGTCTTCTTTGCCATTCTATTGATTTGCTTGGTATTTCCTTGGTTTATTATTCCTATGGCTTTCTTAGGAGGAGTGTATTATTTTATGAGCAAAATTTTTAGGTAAATGCATTTATGAATGTTTAAATAAGCATTGATAGGAATATCTATAATAGCTACATAATCTTCTGCAATACTACAATCTAATTTATATTTACAGAGTTGTTGTCCGTGACTTAAAAAGATTGGAAAATGTGACCCGATCTCCAATTTTCAGTTGGATTGGTACTACTGTACAAGGCTTAAATACTATCCATGCTTTTGAAAAAGAAAATGAGTTTATTAGACGGTATTTTATCATGTATTCAATTATTAAAATGTATGTAACCTGTGATCATTACATTTTTCATCTCTTGATTTGTAAGCTATATTATTCTTTCACAGTTTCACTTACATGTATGATGAAAATTCAACATGTCTGTATCTCTGTAACGTTGCTGGGCGGTGGTTAGCCATTCGAATGGATAAGTTAGCAGGTTTGCCTTTAGGACAATCATTAAAATACATAATTCATTTTTTTGTAGCAGTGATCATTTCTATTTGTTCTGTTTTGTTTTTAGTATTGATCATTTGTATTACTGCATTTTTGGTAATCATACTTCGTGGTCAGGTTCCTCCTGCTATGGCTGGATTAGCATTGGCTTATGCTGCCCAAATCAGTGGTTTGTTCCAGTACACTATTCGTCTAATATCAGATACTGAAATCCGCTTTATTTCTGTTGAGCGGATGAATGCTTACTTGCAGGTGATATTCTTTCACATTTTTTTTTCTATTATTATTTGATGAAAAAAATTCACATTCTTTTCTTATTTTTACTTTCAGAATGTTGTGCAGGAAGGTCATGGCAGCCTGAAACGTCCCTCTGCTGAGTGGCCCTCCAGGGGCAATATTAGGTTTGAAAATGTGGGTTTGACATACCGAAAGGGCCTTCCTGATGTGATAAAGAATATAAGTTTTTATATTAATTCTGGAGAGAAAGTGGGTAAGAAACATTTCTTGCTCTAAAATTTGTCCCATTTATCTGAAATATAATGAAAGAGTGAAATGTAGTAGTGTCTGCACACTGCAGAGAAAAAAATTTTAAAATGACAGAAAAACCGTAGCCGATTTAGATTTTAAGAATCCAACAGCAACTAGTTTTGCTACAACAATCATATTATTTGTAATGGTTATACAGTATTACAGTATTTCAACTTGCATCATTCTAATACTTCGGACATCTGTTAAGAAACTCTTCACCGACAAAATATTTGAGATTCTTAAAAAAATACATACATGTTATTTTTCAAAATTCAAAACTTTTAATGAAAGTAGCACTTTAATCTTAAAATTTAATACATTATGCTCTCTCCTTACAAAAAGATTAAAGCAAACATTTGGAGCCATTTTTGAGAATATCTTATTTACATATTTGGAAAACTGTTTTGATTTCACTCAAAATTACAAGAAAAGTACATACATTTTGAAAAAGTGTGCTTGAAATGAATTAAAAAGTTGTTAGAGATTTTGTAATTTGCAATATCTCTAACAGCTTAGAAATTAGCTATTGCAATTTGCAGCTCTGGGTTCATACAATCATGAAGTAAATTCATTCTTGGTGTATACATTAATTTCTTAAGTATTAGAAGTCTGAAAGTCATATTTCAACACATTTCCTTTAGGCATGCAATGAGCACGCACGTTAAGTAAGTCTTAATTGGCAAACAAACAGTGCAGGTTACCTGTTAAGTCAGTTAAACATACTTGTGCAATACTGAGAATTTAAAATTATTAGAGGTAAGCAAAGACATTTTGTAGTATTAATAT